>OW443331.2:2537500-5037500 GCA_937001555.2 Hypsopygia costalis
ACCGATATTGATGAAACTTGTCACAATTAAAGACCTCGACATGCTTGAGGTTTGAGTTGAAAAAAAAATGAGGATCAAGTCATTGAGGAATGATCATCAAATACATTTTCCAATCAATGGAAAACTTACACTCAGCGAATCTTCGCTTCACTCAACCTCGATTTTGGCCCCGTGGGCTAGAATCCGGCTTAATTATATTATAAGGATTACTTTAAAGACATGGTCATGAAACATATAATTAAAGATATTAAAATACTATTTATTTTCAATTTACGTTATTAATAATATTTGAATTATTTCACCTGGGTGATAATGGTTCCACGGTGATATGAAAAGACCAAAGATTCCACTTTCGTCGCCCAGATGTTAGTGGAATAATCCAAATAAAATGATTAAATAAAATTGATTATTATTCTTCTCTTAACTCACGGGTCAGGCCCGGTCATTTGATAGGCATGCGCGGGGATATGGATCCAACGCGTAGAGGCCCCTTTGAGAATGATTATTATTATTTAAACGTCAGTTTGGATATCAGAAAAATAAGGGTACAAGTGAGGCGATAGATGCATTGGTTAATGATGTCATTACAAATTTGAATAATAAAATGAAAGTTGCAGGGTTATTTCTGGATTTAAGTTCAGCTTTTGATATGGTGGACCACACAATTTTAATTCGTAAGTTGGAATACTACGGACTAAGGCATAAAGTCCTGCAGTTAATGAAGTCTTATATAAAGAACAGATACCAATTTGTTGCAATTAGGAGTACAGACAATAATTGTGAGAAGCTGTATAAGTCAAAATTGTCAAAAATCAATAGAGGAGTACCGCAAGGCTCCATCTTGGGACCAATACTCTTTTTAATTTTTGTAAATGACCTGATCTCGTTTATGTATAATACCGTACCAGATATTAAACTTGTTGTTTTTGCTGACGATACGAACGCTGTCATAGCGTCAGAAAACATACATGACCTAAATAATAAGGTGACTAGAGCAGTTAAGTCTTTTTCGCAGTGGTTTAACACCAACAACCTAAAACTTAATGCTGATAAAACTAGGGCAATGCTTTTCAGAACCACTGCTAGGAAAAAAGATACATTGAATATTAATTCAAATAATTACAACCTGACCCACGTAGAATTTGTGAAGTTACTAGGCATTTACATTGACTCCGACTTAAACTGGAAAGATGAATTAAAAAACATATATAACAAAATTAGTTCTGCATGTTACGCTTTAAGGAGTTTGAGAGAAGATTTAACAATAACGCAATTAAAGATGGTATACTATGCTTTGGTTGAATCTCATCTTAGATATAGTATTAAGTTTTGGGGAAATAGTTATGAATATAATTTGAGAAAGGCTTTTGTTATACAAAAACGAGCAATTAGAACAATGGTACGCATACACCAGCGACAATCATGTCGAGAATATTTTTTAAATTTGGAAATTCTCACAGTGCCTTGTCTATATATTCTAGTCTTACTCACTGACCTCGTCAAGCATCCGGACTTGTATGAGACTGAAGATGAAAGATCAAGACGTTACAACACTAGGAGAAAAGATATTATTAATTTGATACAACCGAAATTACAGATAGTTGAACATGGAGTACGATATCAAGCTGTAAAATTATTTAACAGACTACCTAAATACCTTAAAACGATAAATAGTACAAATATTTTTAAAAAGCGGTTGAGATCGTTTTTGGTTGAGAATTGCTTCTACACAATAGATGAGTTTATTAAATCTCCACATTGACTTTAGTATGATTACAATAACTCTATATTGACACACGGTTACCTATTTATGTTCATGGTAACTCGACTTCGTTTTTATATTGGACTTATCAAGGCATAGATCAATTAATTTTGTTTAAAATTTGGTACTGATTGTAATTCCACTGCGTTTTTGTTTTAATTTTGTTTTTGACATTGTTATTGATTTTAGATATTACATGTATGATAGACAAAGTTGTGTCAGTTGTACCATCAATGGTACTAGTCAATTATACTACTGATCCGGAGGGGTAAATTTAAATTTGATGTTAGTTAGATCATGACGTGATTTTAATTTTATTTTGATTGTAATTTTAAGAGGTATTTATTTAGTATCGATTATAATTTTTGATTTTAATAACGTAATTGAATTCTGTTTTAAATTCTATTTTGATTGTAAATTTAAGTGGTATTTATTTATTAATGATTATATTTTTTATTTTTTTGATTATAATAATGTAATTAGATTTTAGTTTCCGACACAATGTATATTGTTCAAGGAATAAATGACTAATGACTAATATTATTTGTCTGGGTGTTTTCTATGTATTATAAGTATGTATTTACAAAAAAAGGTATTGGAGTACATTTATCAGTTGTCTAGTATCCATACTACAAGCTTTGCGCTTAATTTGAGATAAAATTTCGCAGTGTAAATTATCCAGAAATATTTATTATTTATTTATTAACTAGCTGGCCCAGCGAACTTAGTATCGCCTTTAAATATTTTTACGTTAATTTTTCCGATGAGTTATTAACTATTCTATCTCTCAAGTTGGATCAAACTGCACAGACTGTGCAAAATTTTATCAAAATCGGTTCAATGGTTTAGGATTCCATTGCGGACAAACAACGTGACACGAAATTTTTATATATATTAATAAGATTATGATAATATGAACCACTTTGGCGCAATGTGATGTACGCTTTAATTCATCATTAATAAAACAATCTCTAATTAATGATTTTCAAAACACAGCCTTGTGCTATGACCTTCACAATGCCATTACCAGATGAAAACAATCCGATTACATTATTTTTGATAAATGGTAGCCGGATGGAACAACTCTTATTAATTTGAGGTCTATTGTTATGAAACACAATTTATTATGTTAAAGTTTATTAATCATATTTAAAGTACGAGTTATTGAATACTATTCAGCAAGACAGCTGTGAGGGTAGACGAACATGGATTTTTCTCATGGTCCAAGATCCCAACAGCCCAGACCTTACTTAGTTCTATATCTTTATCTATTTTTAATGTAGTATGCCATATTGAAGTTCCCAAAGAAGTATGCCATATTGAAGTATGCAGCCTACATAGCCATGATATGCAATTTGCAATTACGACTGATCTTCTTTAGTCGCCATAACGCATATGTGAAGAAGTTGACTGTTACAGATTTTTAATGTAGTTGCATTAATTTTATTTATAATTTTATTTTAAGATACTTATAAATAATTTTAGTTTTGTAACTTAATTAAGTTTTCTACGAGTAGATTTATGATGTATATAAAAGTTCTAATATAATATAATATAACTTGAAACTTATTAGTCTATAACATTTATGCCAATGTAAAATTGACGTATACACAATGTAAACATTTTTTCAACATTTGTAATATAACTTCTTATTTCTTATATAAACCTTGTATCTTCAGATTTTAATTTCCTTTTCTCTACTAGTTATTATGTTTTTGCTGTTTATTCCTGTAAAAAAGTGTTTAATTACCTAAATTGCTTAAAAATGTATAGATTTCCTCGACGCATCTCTCAACATAAAATTGTGATTCTTACCGTAGCAATTTATATACTATTATTTCTAATTGATAATTTATAATTTCTTTTATCATTTTCACTCGCTAAACCTTCCAAATTTCTTTATTTATTGATAAAATCTAATATTTTCAACTTTTGGTTATGTTGACAGATGACAATTTACGTTTTGTTTATTTTTACTTTTTAACTACCAAAACCATAGATTTGTTCAAAATATCACTGTGATCTATGGATTTTCGTCCTTAAAATACTAGCAACTGAAAAATAAACTGTAATAATTTAATTCAAAATTTAAATATTTTAGATTGAAGAACAGAACACACGACCCGGCTATATAACCCGGATCACCCTTATAGATGCATTCAGTCAAGAAACAGTCGTCAAGAAGCCACAGTCACTCTAAGCCTCTCTAGGGGTGGCACCCCAACCTACCTGGTGGAGAGCTCTGTCCGAGGGGTCATCTATACCCCGAAGACCCCTGATCTAACTCTTCACTCTTCACTCATCATACCATATTATCTACATTGGGTCAACTACTACGTGCCCTGGTCGGGTTTATGATCAAACCCGGCCCTACCAGTCCAGTCCAGCTGGGCAGGCTGCCCGCTGGAACACTAACAGGACCTAACTATCAACTTGTGTTTGGACCACTTCTGGCGCTGCTCCTCGAAGCTTTGAACTTTCCCCGATTAGTGAAAACGACTGACGACTGCAACGGACTGAACTTTCATATTATTATTTTTTTATTTGATGTTTTTTTTTAATTTTTATCTTCAAAAAATAAATGTATTAAATTTTAATTGACGTTTCCTTGTAACGTTATAGTTTGGCGCCCAATAGTTTTCTGACCCTGACCCTACCTTTAGTCTCTATCACTCCAATTTAGGGTTCACTTCATTTCTCATCTCATACCTTAACTATCTAATCTATATATATCTTATTTTTTTTTCAGCGTCTTAGCTTTTTCTTATGTAATATAACTTCTTATTTCTTATATAAACCTTGTATCTTCAGATTTTAATTTCCTTTTCTCTACTAGTTATTATGTTTTTGCTGTTTATTCCTGTAAAAAAGTGTTTAATTACCTAAATTGCTTAAAAATGTATAGATTTCCTCGACGCATCTCTCAACATAAAATTGTGATTCTTACCGTAGCAATTTATATACTATTATTTCTAATTGATAATTTATAATTTCTTTTATCATTTTCACTCGCTAAACCTTCCAAATTTCTTTATTTATTGATAAAATCTAATATTTTCAACTTTTGGTTATGTTGACAGATGACAATTTACGTTTTGTTTATTTTTACTTTTTAACTACCAAAACCATAGATTTGTTCAAAATATCACTGTGATCTATGGATTTTCGTCCTTAAAATACTAGCAACTGAAAAATAAACTGTAATAATTTAATTCAAAATTTAAATATTTTAGATTGAAGAACAGAACACACGACCCGGCTATATAACCCGGATCACCCTTATAGATGCATTCAGTCAAGAAACAGTCGTCAAGAAGCCACAGTCACTCTAAGCCTCTCTAGGGGTGGCACCCCAACCTACCTGGTGGAGAGCTCTGTCCGAGGGGTCATCTATACCCCGAAGACCCCTGATCTAACTCTTCACTCTTCACTCATCATACCATATTATCTACATTGGGTCAACTACTACGTGCCCTGGTCGGGTTTATGATCAAACCCGGCCCTACCAGTCCAGTCCAGCTGGGCAGGCTGCCCGCTGGAACACTAACAGGACCTAACTATCAACTTGTGTTTGGACCACTTCTGGCGCTGCTCCTCGAAGCTTTGAACTTTCCCCGATTAGTGAAAACGACTGACGACTGCAACGGACTGAACTTTCATATTATTATTTTTTTATTTGATGTTTTTTTTTAATTTTTATCTTCAAAAAATAAATGTATTAAATTTTAATTGACGTTTCCTTGTAACGTTATACATTTTCTATACCTTATACATATTATTTATGAGAAAATAAGTAAGGTCTGGGGGCCCTGGGATCTTCTACTCGTATCTTCAATTACAAAATACTACGAGTGTAATTTTTGACTATCAGATACTTCTTAATTAATAAGAAATTAATTAATTACTTAAATAGTATTACTTAAATAGTATAGCTTTATTTTGACAGTTGCCGTTGTGCAAATTTTAAGTTTAATAATAAAAATAAAATTCGCAAAGACTCATTTTTAAACAGAAATTTATATTTTATAGATTTTATATACGAGACAACCGAACGGAGGTCCTCAGAATTTCCCAATACAAATTAGTTAAGACTTTAAATTAATAATTGGATTTTTTTTCCTAATTAAAAAGTCAAATTTAAAACTATTGATTTTTAATGAGGAAAAAAAAAACAGGAGCATTGCGCGATTTCACATGAAATAATAGGCATAATCAGAATGGAATTATCTATTTCGTTCATCAATGCATCATCTTTATATAGAGTTTTTTTTTTATTTACAGATTGTTGAGCCCGGTGGTCGACTGGCTAGCAATGGCCACTTTGACTTAGAGATTGTGGGTTCGATCCCCACACAGGACAAATATTTGTGTGCATGTATATGTCTGTTTGTCTTGGTCTGGGTGTTTTCTATGTAGGTATTATATGTATGTATTTAAGTACAATATCAGTTATTTAGTACCCATAATTAATAATAGCTTTGCTTAGTTTGGGACTAGATGGCTGTGTGCAATTTGTCTAGGAATATTTATTTATATTGTTTATTATTTACTTTAAATGGATAGTTGGTTTTTTAAAAATAATTTACAGAATTTTTAATGAGGAAAACAACAGGAGCAGTGCGAATTTTCCCTTTATTGCCCTTGGCACTACTGCTTGGCACTATCAGTAGTGTCACGGGAAATTTTTCTTTCCCGTGACTCTACTATTCTCATTGGCTGATCCGACTCTCATATCAAAATTACCCGTGGATTAACTCATTATCCATGACACTACTATCGTTTTTCTTTCTTGTTGATGATGTCAAGTTGTGTCTATTATTTTTTAATTACATAATTATATGTAATATACATTTTAGTACTTTAGTTAACTATGTAGTTAGTAGTAATACTTGTTTTATATTTTTTTATAATATGTTTTATAATTGTATTCTCCCCAATAGAGTGACAAATATGCATACGGCCCGCTTGATGGAAAGCAGTTATCGTAGCCTATGAACGCCTGTAACACCAGGGGCATGACACGCGCGTTGCCGACCCTGTAAAGACCTCTTCACGCCCTTTTTGTAGAACCCCAAGCTGTAGTCTCCTGAGAACACCTCGACAGGCAATTCATTCCACTGAATCCAATCCAATCGAGAAAACTTCTCTGGAACCGCACGGTACGCGACCACTTAGGCTGCAATGTGTGAGGATGAATTCCCTGTCATGGCGAGCGATGCGACTGTAGAAGGAAGCCGTGGGCATCATGTCGAACAACTCCTCTGAACACACCCCATTGTACAATCGGTAGAACACACAAAGGGACGCAAAATCGCTCCTCAGACTTAAAGGTTCTAAACCGTCTATTAGTTTGGGATCGTCAACAATCCTCACAGCTCGTCCTTGAATCGAGTCACAAGGTGCAAGCTGGTATCTAGGCGCTCCAATAGTACTCCATATGCGGCCCTACTTGAGCTTTGTAAAGCAGAATCTTTTGCCGCGGATTGAAGTACTGCTTCGCCCTGTTGAGCACACCTAGTTTCTTCGACGCCAGCTTGACCTTTCCCTCCAGGTGACAACGAAACTGGACGTGCCTGGAGATTTCAACTCCTAGAATCCCAATACGTTTGGCGATGGAGAGGGGTGTATTCTGGAAGTGTGGAGCCACAGCAAATGCGGTTTTCTTAGCGGTGAACGCACAGACTTGTGTCTTAGAGGGGTGTTACTTAGTGTGCTCTTGATTTCCGACACAAGTTATTCGCGGTTCTCCTCCACCAGAGAGCGGGGAATATTAGCGCGGCCCGTGTAATAAGTGTCCCCCGTGCTGTGGTCGGCATAGCAATGAATGCTATCAATAGATAACATATCATTGACATGCAGCAAAAACAGCGTCGGGGACAATACAGAGCCATGCAGGACGCCAGCATTGATGCCCATGCTATCCGAGCAACTACCATCAACAACGGCTCTAATGCTTCAGCAGCTCCAGCAAAAGCTAGCGACCCATTCGAATAAATCCTTTGGTAGACCGTATGCAGGCAACTTCGAAAGAACACTATGGTGCCAAACCCGATGAACGCCTTCGCCGTATCCAGACTGACAGCCTGTGCCTCACCTTGACTCTCCACGGCTGAATTATTGGATATGGGATAGTGTCACTGGAGATATAATTTCCTGTGACACTACTGCCATCAAAGTAGTGTCACGGGAAATACATTTTTTCCCATGACACTACCAGTAGAGTCACGGGAAAGAAAAAATTCCCGTGACACTACTGATAGTGCCAAGCAGTAGTGCCAAGGGCAATAAAGGGAATTTTCGTATGAAATAAATTTATCGAGATATTTTTTTATACATTGCCGTGTGCCAATTAAACATTGGGCCAATAGAATTTTACCCGTGCGAAGCTATCGCCAGAATTACCTAACAATTAACACATACATCTGTGATACTGATAAGTATCACTAAGTCGATTAACGGTAATATCAATTATGATCAATTGCTATTAAGACAGGTAACTTCAAGATGTCGAGATTAAATCTCACCTTGAGAAACACTGTCGGTACACTGCACTTCGATAAAATTGATACGCCTCATTCAATTCATGTATTATTTACACATCAATGTCTCTCCCATGCTCCACTTCGAGACAAAAACAATAGAGCATGCATTTTTTCTTATATATTTTTCTCAAGCAATTTGTTTACATATTGTATTAGAAATATTATACAAGAAAGATTTTAGATAAACGAGATGTATAATTATGTAGATAATGCTGACTGAGTAATACGTGTTTATGTAGGAACCACTTCATAAAAAAAAATATGTTGGATGGTAGACAAGAAGACTACTATAGCCGTAGTTTGCAACATTAAGTCTCCCCTTCATTTCCTCACCTGCACGTGGTGCACCCTGCTGACTGACAAATGACAGAAAGGAGTATACTCCTTCCTGTCTTTCTTTCTGGTGACCTATAGGCAGCCTATAGGCTGGCAACGGATCGGTGATCCCATGGTGTTGCTGATCTCGTTCGTTTACCCCCTCTCAATAAAAAAAATCTTGCAACCTCGCTCACTTGCAGGAATACTATAACCCTCATGGCTATTTTCTTAAAAACAAACAAAAAAATTTTTTTTAACATTGTTTTTTACAGCTTCGCGATCTTCCGCGATCCCCTTATAGAGACTTGGGGACCCTCCATCAGGTCGAGACCCACACTTTGAAAAACACTGATCTGTGGTTTTACATTACATATTTATTGCATATTACGCCGGAACTGGCAGGTCTATTAGAAGAAAAAATCTAATCCGGTAGTTTTAAAGTAAGTAGACGGATAAGAGGCCGGCTTGAAGAATTTAATTGTAAGCTGTTTTGTTGACAAAATCACTCTAATATTATTCTCAGTATTATTTACTAACAAATTTTTGATTGACACGGTTGTTTGATTATTGTATTTTTATTTTCTAATTTGACGCCATTACCTGGATATTACCCTGTAACAATTTTGAGCAAAGTAAACAAAATAAACCGTAAAGCAAATGTGGAATCTGAAATGAAATTATTTAATCAGCCATTTTGGGCACTTGTGGGCACTTAGACACGTCTTACATTTTTTATAAATAATATTCTTATTTGTTGTTATCTTTTTACCTGTTCGCATTTCATTATTGACCATTAGCGAAGAAAAAATGCTTAAAATAATCCAATTCATATAGTATGTCAAACATTGTACATATAATGTACAATTCAGATATAAATTTTTTATTACCTTAAAATGCTTGCTAATCTGGGTCTTTATTTGAAATAATCAGATAAAACAACAATTTCAATTTTATTGCTACATACATTTCGTAATTAAGATATCAAGTATTTGATTTAGATATTGTTATTTATTACCTGTCTGTGCTGATTCACTCGATACATCGTTGTCACTTAGCTACTCATCGATTCTATAGTAAGCCCTTTTACTAATTAATATTTCTGCTCAAATTTACACAACACCATCTAATTATAAATTAAGCAAAGCTTGTACTATTATGGATACTAATAATCTTTTTGATATGTAATATATCTAGATTGAAAATTCATTATTGTTATTTTAATCGCTATTTTGTGTGAAATTTTGATTTTTTTCTTAATTATTCATAATTAATTTTTGCAATACAAACCATGTTTCTAGCTTTACACCAGAGGTGAATCTCTATTGAAGCCTCTCTAAAGTTTTACATTTTTCAATTGTACAACAAGGATAGAAAAAGGGGATTTTTTGCCCCCCTCTTAAGTAAAAAAAAATATAATAGTAAGAGCAGATCGTGCCACTATTTTTTGAGCTCTTTAGCGAGAACTTTCTGTGTAGGTGAATGCAATAATAAAACATATTTTAACATGATTTAACGACGATTGGTTAATAAAGCTATTTTATAGTTGAAGAAGGTGAATTTGGGACATCGTCTTTAAACTACACTAACAACTTACTAACAAAGAGGTTTGACCGGTTACGACGTACTTAGCAATAAACATCGATACATACTTATCGCCTACAATATTAGTTAATCATTGCATGTAAGTTAATATGATCTTGCGAAGATGTTGCTCTACTTAAGAAATACATGCGTTTTCAGTTGCGTCAAACTGTATCATGTAGATGTAGGTGACCTACTGGGGGTGGCGCCGAATGGACGTGTATTATGTTAATGGGTATTTTATTGCCTTTTTTGGACGTCCTTGCGGATGATAAATTGTAGTTGCGTATTTGTTTATAAGGAAAAATGTGTACCGTGTTTCTTTTTTATTTTAATGATGCTGAAAATTTGTACGTTGAGAATAAGAGGAGTCATTAAGATAATTTTTATTGCTTTTATGGGTTGGTAGGATTTTTTTCTTTTTTTTTTTATTATGAGAGAGGGACAAACAAGCATGTGGATCACCACAGCAAAGCAATCATCACCGCCTATGGAGATTAGCAACACCAAGGGATCACCGATCCGTTGCCAGCCTATACTCCTTTCTTTCTTTCTTTCTGGTGACCTCACTCTCTCGCAGGAACACAACGACCCTCAAGGGGACTGTTATTTGGCTGCGGTACTCTGTGAGGTGGAGGTACATCCCCAGTCGGGCAGCTTAAAAAATACGCTATGCCCTACCTCTCTTATACGCTATGCTCTATGATTTTTTTTAAAGATTTGGAATATAATATCATCATAATCAATCTGTATCTACCTAGCTGATGCTTTCCCCAATGCTTTCCACTAGCACAGTATAAGTAATAGTAATACCAGACTAGATGCTATCCTCACTTCTCCGCCTCCAGCCATTTCCGGCTGCCTTTCTTATAACACTTCGTCACCATTTACGCAGTCGCCAGTCCGGGACTTTTGTAAGTAGAATCGCTGATTTGGCAAATGTGGGCGACGCACTACCACTGTAGCATGCGGACTCGTGTTGACAGCTTTAATTCTCCGTCTACTTTCTTCGACATAATATCTGAATTGTACATTATATGTACAATGATCGACATAGTATATGAATTGTATTATTTTATGAAATTTGATATATATTATGCCAGATACGTGACCGATACTTATCTATTAAGAGACATAAAGTCAAATTAAATGAATTAGTTTTCTGCTTAAACGAAAAATCACGCGTTATTCATAACTCCATATCACCGCATAAAGTTTTATGAATGTCTTTTAGTTCTTACAATTAATCGTATTACCATTCTATAAACTATTAATGTAAATGTAATCTAATAATCCATATAATCACTCTGAATGTAAATGTAGGTACAATAAAATAGAGTCGGACCTATTACATAACACTGGCTTTTTCTTATCGAACTACGTAAATTTTCTTACTTCGATGAACGGAACCATTCGTCTACCAGGTACATTAAGGCCCACGTGTTCGGATGTAAATAAGGATGCAAAACAACTAATATAAACTAAGCACACCAATTACAAACACATTTGTACATAGATATAGCAATAATACTCATTAAAATAAATGTAGGTACAATTGAATAGAGACGAACCCAATATATAATACTGAGTTTTTCTTGTCGAACTACGTAAATTATCTTACTTCAGTGAACCGAACCAATCGAGTACATTAAATCCCAGTTTAATTAATTAATTTAAATAAATCAGTTTAAATAATTAAATAAGTCGACCAGTTAGGACACCACGGACTCTCCTGTCAGCTAAGCGCAGGACGCTTTTCGAGGCACGCCGCCGTCAATGACATAATCCGCCGCTCTCTTGCCACCGTCAATGTACCTGCATTACTTGAACCAAACGGTATTTCGAGAGACGATGGTAAGAGACCGGACGGCATGACCCTGATTCCGTGGAGCATGGGACGGGCGTTGGTTTGGGACGCTACTTGCGCCGATACTCTGGCCCCGTCTCATCTCCAGGGAACTACACACAAGGCAGGCGCTGCGGCGGAGGCGGCCGAGAAAAGAAAAATTACGAAATATCGCGGTCTCGGCTCGGAATACACTTTTGTGCCTTTCGGAGTCGAGACCCTGGGTTCGTGGGGTCCTAATGCGCTTAAATTAATGAATGAGCTCTCCAAGCGCCTGGTCGAAGCCACTGGTGACCGAAGAGCTGGCAGCTTTCTCGCACAACGGATTAGTATTGCCATACAACGAGGAAACGCTGCCAGCATCTTCGGTACAATGCCACGGGGGCCTTTTTTAGATAATATGTAGTTTTATTTTTATTTAGTTTTTAATTTAGTTTCTTAGAAATAATTATAAAATTATTTTTGTCAATTGTATATAACATATAAACTTAATCACGAGTTAAATCCCACGTATTCGGATGTAAATAAGGATGCAAAACAACTAATACAAACTAACCACATCGTGTACAAACACATTTGTACATAGATATTGCAATAATACTAATTAAAATAAAATATAAAGAAACAAATGCGCATTTCCATCTCTTTCGACATTATTATGTGTAACTATTTGAGTGTTTTACACAAAAATGTCGCTTGGCCGTCCAACGGCGACCTTGTCTCGATTTCTTCTACATATGTAACCTTGATAACTATTACTCTGGAAAATGAATACAAAATAAAATGTTTTCTTGCATATTCACAAAAATATTTGCTCCATATATAGATTTCTAAAACTTATTTACATATGTCATGCATAAAGAACGATGGAGTGATCATAAAAATACAGTTGCATTAAATGTATATTTTGAATCAAATCCAAAAATAAATATTTATTTGCATTGATCCAGAAACCATATAAAAAAAAAACAACTGAAGAAAATATATATTCTGATTTAAATTCCAATATGTTTATTTGTCATTCGGTCCTTATGAGCACTTAGACATGTCACACATTGTTTTTTAGGCATGATTTATTATGACCGATTAATAATTTTTTTTTCTCTAAATTAGAGGGGGGCAAACGAACATGTAAGTCATCTGGTGGAAAGCAATCACCACCGTCCATGGAGATTCATGGAAATCCGTTGCCAGCCTTTATTACTTCCTTTCTTTATGTCTGGTAACCTCACTTACTCGCAGAAACACAACCACCCTCAGAGGATTGTTATTTGGCTGCGGTATTCTGTGTGGTCCACCTCACAGAATACCGCTTCAGAATACAGTTCAGAATATGTATTTCCCCAGTCGGGCAGCTTAAAAAATTCGCTATGCCCTACCTCACCTAAGGAAGCTGCTGCGTTAGCAGCGATGGTGGCAACACGCGAGCGATATTTCTTATTGCGAATGTTAATATGGCAACCGCTTCACATCATTCACCCGACGTAGTATAATAATAAAAAAACATGAAGGATCGAATATTATAAAACAAAATACACAAAAAGCAATATATATAATATATATTATTATGGAATATATATAATAATGTTGTTATTACTTAAATTAAGCCGGTGGACGTCTTTCTTCCTTAATTTAATTTTAGGACAAGTTTGGCAAATTTCAACCATAGTTTTGATGCATCATTAAGTCATTTTTAGAAATCCTTTTGTGAATTTCGACATAATTACGTCTTGCAGGCGAAATTTGCAACCAGCCAATTAGCCGTCATAAGAAATATCTTAAATTTGCAATCTCTAAAAACACCCACCAAATGAGATGTGTAAAATATAAAATTTTAATGAGATACATAATGTTCTGTTTTTCGACTTAAGCGTTATCAGAATAAATCCTGGGTCAGTTGTTTTAGAATTAATTACAATCAACATTCTGATGATTCCGATAGTCGAGTTATTGAAATGTCGTCGACTGAAATGATAAAGGTCGCCGGTACATCACTAGCAAATTTATTTAAATTTCGAACACGCTAATTTTGCATCAGAGAAATATGCGTATATTTTAAAAAATTGTATATTATGATAACATCAATTATAGAACGACCAAACGCACTTGATACTTATTTTTTTTTATAAGTTTCTAAATTATTTTGACGACTACTTTGATTCCGAGATCGCGGGTTCTATCCCCGCACAAGACAAACATTTCTGTGCATCAACATGTATGTTTGTCTTGATCTGGATATCTTCAATATATTATATGTATGTATTTACAAAAAATGTATTTAAGTATATATCAGTTACCTAATATCCATAGTACAAATTTTACTTAGTTTGAGACTAGATGGCAGCGTGTAATTTGTACAGGAATATTTAAAAAAATATTGTAAAATGTAAAGTGGAAAGCTCAATTTTTAGAACCAAAGCCAGCCTCACCTTATTATTTATGTTAGTGTGGTCTATTAAACTCGTTCGACAATTAGCACGCTGCAACACGTAATAAGATGCACAACATATCAATGAATGAATTCATTCAACTTACTATTGCAGTTACTAGCGGTTACACGAAATTGGTACAATTTATCACAAAGGTGCAAATTACAGTCCATTCATACCCACTATTAAAACAATATACAAGACCTTGAGCGAAGAAACAAAGAGCAATGATTGTCGAACCCATTAGAGCCTGTGAAATTCTATGAAAGCAAGACGACAATTTTGGTAGCAAGGCCACTTACGCAACCATACTGCTTATCTTCGAAATTGAGATGCGAAATTTGAAATCAAAACGCAATGGACGCGAAAATAGTTTAATAGTCGATGACCGGTTGTTTTTATTGATAGTTGTAGAGTGATTTACGAAAGAAATTAGGTAAACATCGTGGGTATGGATGCAAGAGAGGTCAAATTACATATCAAAACATACAGACGCCTACTCGTACAGCTGGATAGTTGAAAATAGACTTCTAGATAGATTTAGAATTGTGGTTTTCAATTATTTTTACCTAGTTACCACTTTACATTTCCATTTAATATGTTATTTATTACATACATTTTCTGATTTTTAGTTTTTTACAAAAAATGAGACTTGACTGCGGAAATCAAACTTTCAACTTATATTTATGGTACTTGTGTTTAGCTTAGCTGGTAGTAACCCTGGTTACTACCAACCAAAGCCAACTTCATCTGCAAGCGGTGCACCCTGCTGACTGACAAACCAAGCTCTGGCGAAAAGAGAGGTAGGGAGCGTATTTGTAAGTCGACTGGGGAATGTACCTCCACCTCACAGAATACCGCAGCCAAATAACAATTCCCTTGAGGGTTGTTGTGTTCCTGCCAATGAGTGAGGTCACCAGAAAGGAAGGAGATGCTGCGTTGGCAGCGGGGGTGGCGGCGCGCGAGCAATATTTTATATTGTGAGCGTTAATATGGTTACGGTAACCGCTTCACATCAGGCGGGCCGTATGCATGTCTGCTAACCGACGTAGTATATATAAAAAATAAAAAAAACTTAAGACGAATCAAAATATTCGATGGTCAGCATCGGCGGTAGGGCCCCTGGTTGGAGTGTTTGACCAAGAGTTTGTATGACTCTTCGCGCGACCAGTTGGTAGTGTACGGTGTTGCACATAACAAAAAAAATATATCTTGTAAAGGATTGGTCGCTGCGACCAGTGGCGGTGAAGTGCGCGACGGCCGTAAATATTTTACTGTTTGTTTTTTTTTTTTTTGCTTATTTTGACTTTTATTTCGGGTAACTACTTCATAAACTGCTACGATTTTGGAATAAAAAAAAATGTGAAAAAAAAACATTTTTTTTAGAAATACAGATGACAACAATAAATGTATTTAAACATTAATATCTACTAGTACGCGATGAAAAACGCACAAACGAGTAACTCTAACAATAATGACTAAGTAGGTAAGTCATTGTTTATTTTAAAATAATTCGTTTCAGTGTTTCATTTAAATGCGTAACTGAGTGTCGAGTTCCTGTTGCAGAGTAAATATCGACAACACGCAGAATGCATTCCTAAATAAGATGCTCTGGCAAGATTTATGTATTGTAGAATTTCATAACCATCATAAGCCTGTATCTACCCACTGGATATAAGCCTTCCCCAATGCTTTCCACCAATTACGATCCTCCGCCTTCCGTATCCAGCCGCTTCCAGCAGCTTTCTTGACGTCATATGATGCCCTCCTTCATCCTATATGTAGTGTTTAATATAAACATATTTATACAAGTGTTCAACATGTATATACTAGAATAATTATTAGGAAGAAGAGCACCACCCAGTTTGCCTTCAAAATTACAATATTAAACGGTCAAACGATCAGTTTTGGTTCTTCAGTGGGCGGAAATATAAAATATATAATGTAAATTATTGTTATTTACATAAAAATATTGACTTTATTATGCATTGAATATTTTGAAAAAATATTATTATTGTAGGTGTTTTTTTTTTCGCATCATTTATAATAATGCTAATCCTAAAAGCATAGCAAGCTTGAAACGTAATCCAAATTTATACCAAATGTGGCAGACAAACTTACGGCTCGTCTGATGTAAAGCGGTTACAGTACATACTTAGTTACAGTAGTCATATAAACCCTTGCAAAATGAAACATCGTTCGGGCACCATCAGCCCCGCCAAAGAGGATATAACCACTATGTATATACCAACACCCGCTGCCAACGCAGCGTTGAACACGTGTCATATTTTTTTATTGTATTTTTTATTTAATATATAATATATGGGATGTCGCAATTATGTCGTTCATTGGTGTGATCGAGATGATCTAACTAAATCACAACAATATTCTGTTACGTATACAATACAATACAACCGAAAATATCGTTAATATTACCATAGTTCCTCATCATTCATCACCATCATTATCATCTGTGTATCTATCTATGCACTGCTGGATATAGGCCTTTGCCAATGCCACCATATGCGATCCTCCGCTTTCCCCATCCAACCGCTACCAGCCACTCTTTTGAGCTCGTCGGTCCATCTAGAGAGGGGGCCCCCACGCTTCGTCACCCCATACGTGGCTTCCACTCTAGGACTTTCATCCCCTATCTGCCATCGCTGACTCAGGCAGACGTGGCCAGCCCACTGCCACTTCAACTCTATGTCCACCACTTTGGTTTTCCGTCGAATTTATTCGTTCCGGATTCGATCCCTTAGAAAAAACTCCAAGCATTGCTCTCTTCATCGCTCGCATATCGCATAGGGGGCCATCCATAAATTACGTCACACGTTAAGGGGGAGGGAGGGGGACGACGAAGTGTGACATTGTGTGACAAGGGGGTGGGAGGGGTCCTAAATTTTGTGACGTAACATTTCAAAATGTATTATAATCTAAGTGTTAAAACACGAACTTTGAACTATTAACGAAAAACTCAACATTTGCAACTCTAGATGTAAAATTTCAAAATATGTGACGTCACACTAGGGAGGGGGGAGTCTCACAAGTGTGACCAGCTGTGACAAGGACGGGGGGAGGGGTCAAAAATCATGAAATTCGTAATGATGACGTAATTTATGGATGGCCCCTTAAGTCCATACAATGTCGTTAATAAGTTTCGACTGTCTATACAAATCATTAACTTATATTTGAATGATTTACGTGTTATACCAAGAACGCGTTATATTCGCAGTTCAGGGTCAATTTGAAATGTGACATTTTTGTTGAAATATTATTATGGACCGATTAGAACCGCCTCTGACATTTTGAATCACAAAAAGTCGTCAAAAAGTAGACGTTCTCAGACTTCATTTTGAAAGATGCCTAGATCCGTTTTGTAATTAGGTACCTACTTAAATTTTAAATCAATTTCAAACACCTTCTTAAATAACAGGAGATTGTTAACGAGTATATATATTTTTTTGCGTATGACTGTGCATTACTTTTTACATCGTAATCCTATTTTCGTGAACGCTATTTTTTATTGTATAGGGTGTAATAAATTTAAAAACCTTATTTATCCCCGTGCTGGGATACAGGTCTCCCTTCAATTCGAAGGGGGATTAGAGCATACTCCACCACGCTGCTCAACTGCGGGCTGACAGACAAAAATATAATCACGATATATAATTTTCTTTTTGTTTATACTACGTCGGGTGGCAAACAAGCATACCGCTGCCTGATATGAAGCGGTTACCGTAGCCATATAAACGCTCGCAACATGAAATATCGCTCGCGCGCTACCACCCCCGCTGTCAACGCAGCAACTCCTTCTTTCCTGGTGACCTCATTCACTCGTAGGCCTCAATTCCTTGAGGTGTTGTTATTTGGCTGCTATATTTTGTGAGGTGGAGTTACTTCCCTAGTCAGGTAGCTTACAAATACGCTGTACCCTACCTCTCTTTTGCCAGAGCCTCTTTCGCTAGTCGGCAGGGTGCACCACGTGCAGGTGAGAGTAAACCACTTACATGCCAATTATTCGATGTTAAATGTATTCATCGGACAATGAAAATTAGAGCCCATTATGTTTAAACTACTCGCATTTATTTTGTTTCTTTTAAAACCCTGTATTTCATTAATAGGATCCAGGCATATTTATACTGTACACAAATTTTGAGACCGTCATCAGCCGAAGTATTTTCCATACATATGTTTCACGGAACCATTTGAGCGGGACAGCCCTGATCCAGTTCTCTTGTCACGTACAATACCTCAGCCAACGATCGTAAAATGATTTTATTCCATGACGCAGAGAGGTGAACTAAGGAGCCGCCAAAACTTTCTTCACATGTCAGCTGTCATGCCCTCTTTAAAATTCTAAGGGCACAATAAATATCGACATTTCACAACCCTATGTACCATCATAAAATGGAACGTGTGAATTAATTTCTTAAGCTCTGTTTGTTCTTTTATTCCGCTAACCTAAATGTTTTTCTTTTTTTACAGCACACACCTGGTCAATTTTTTTTTGTATTTTTTAAATTCTATAATCAGATCCGTTTCGGTGTAATATTAAAGTAGTTTTTTTTATCCTAATCATATGCAGTATGGGTTTTATAATAAAATTAATGGTATGTGTCTAAGTATGTTTATTATTGGTATCAAATTTGTTTCTATGCAGATTATTAAAATTAGAAGTCACAGACATTTTGTATTGCACACAGAGACGTAAATTATTAAAATAAAGTTTAATTTTTTAGGAGTCTACAATACGGGGTTTTTCAATAAAGGTGTGTAAATGTTTTAGAGACAGGGCTAGCTATGCGTGAGTGATACTACTGGTCTTGTAAATGGTCGCTGTAGTGTGCATACACTACAGTGCCTATTTACTATCAGGCAAATTGTAGTTTTGTTTTTACTCTAGTGGCATTAAAACCATTATCTAATAAAATATTTTCCTACATCGGTATTTTGTATGAATGTATTTATAATTCTCAGACTAAAATGCCAATTTTGATAAAACTTGGCACATTGCACATTGACAAATATTTTATTATCAGAATCAGTCAGTAGTTTTCGAGTAGTGAAAAAAAAAAAATCTAACAAGGTGTCAAAATTAGCACGTATTCGTGGCGTAAAAACTAGACCTCATGATGTATTCGTGGCGTACAAACTAGACCTAATGACGTATTCGTAGCGTAATGATGGCTAATGATGGCAAGCATGTATAAATCCTTAGCTACTGAACCTATTGCCATGAAATTTTATATGCATCATATCAGAAATGGAGAATAAATAGTAGTATACCTTAAACCCCCAAAAAAATTACTGTTCCCGAGGGATGGCCAAACGTTTGTTCTTTTGGGGTGATAACCGACATTCCGAAGAACCGATAGAAAGCAAGGAAGGAGTATAGGCTGGCAACGGATCGGCGTGGGCGTTGGTGATTGCTTTTCATAAAATAAAATAAAAATCACGCAGTCGAAGCCGTAGACGGAATCTAGTAAAATATAAACCTATATCTAACAGATGTATTAATCATGGTTACTTTAGCAGTGACATTCCATTGAGGTAGAAATGATCGGAGATGTATTTTAATGAGTTTTCCGCAAAGAAACTTGAAATGTATGAAACACATGCCTCCGCTCCTCCTAACCTAATAAAATGCCACCCTAAACACCAACGCCTCAAAAAATCTGGTCCTATTTCTAATTCAAATTGATGACATCATTCAAGCTAGACATTAGACTAGTTTAATGAATAATTTTATCGATACCCGGAACTTTGCTACGGAAGGTAGTATCGATAGTATCACTGTCCATCCCTAACAAGTTTTATATTGTGATCACTGTTGTTGAATCGCCGGATAAGTGATCTACTTTTGATTATTTTTTCGAAATATTAACAGTATTGGAAATTGAACCTTTGAACAAAACAGTAAGGTATATTTTAAATTGTAGACTTAAATATAGAGTTGAGTATACTTGTCACAAAATGTTGACCTCTAAAACAGGTAATATCATCCACATAAGCTCTAGGTCACACGAAAATAGTTTTTTAATTTATTTAATTAATGACATTTTCGTCCGGTTTTTAGATCTCCGCCTTTTAATTATATTATAATTATATTAAAAAGAAAAAAAAAACCGGACAAGTGCGAGTCGGACTCGCCCACCGAGGGTTCCGTAGGTACGTAGTATCATTATTAAATTTGATATTTTTCATTATAAATAATAAATAATGCGTCGAAATAAATAAATAAAATATATTTTGCAATGTGTACATCAAGCCCTTTCATATGATACCCCATTTGAACTAGTAATTTCAATTTGAAATTTCGACACCCTATAAAAAATGTAGACCCCCTATTTTTTAAGATCTATTTACAAATGTATAGTTTTGAGATTTATTCCTGTACTTGTAGTCTATAACGATGTTACTTACCAAATTTCATAGTTCTAGGTCAACGGGAAGTACCCTATAGGTTTTGATACCCTTGAATGTGTCGAAATATGCGTTTTTTGCTGAATAAACGGCCGTAACTTTTTTCTACGTAAACTTAGCAGTTTGATTATTTTACAACTTCATGGGACCGTAGACCTGAGTATACAGTTCAAATTTCAGCTTGATACCTCCACGCATTCTCGACATAGAAATTCTTGACAGACAGACAGACAGACAGACAGACGGACAACAAAGTGATCTTATAAGGGTTCCGTTTTTCCTTTTGAGGTACGGAACCCTAAAAATATGTTTATTTATCAAGGTTGTATCTAAGGTGTTATGTTTTTTTTAAGTGATTCTATTTATTTTATTTAATAACGTTCATTATTAATAAAAACAATATCATATAGGTGGAAAAACAACCATACGGCCCGCATGATGGAAAGCAACCACAACATATGGACGCCTGCAACACCAGCACCAAATTCGCGTTGCCATAACATATTTATTATAAGTTAGAAAGTTATGTAATATTCTCGGGGTATAAATGGTTCATCTTAAAACCTGAGCCAAAGTCACCCTCACCTGCACATAATACACCTTGCCGTCTAACAAAAGAGAGATATGGCACAGCGTAAAAAATACAAATTCTGAACATCTAGAAACAGACTAATCTGAAGAAATTCTAAATCGATTTTCGTTATCTATACCACAGTATATACATGAGATTTATATATCTTTTAAAATATCTGGTTTGTATAACAAGGATCTTAGATTGAATAATAAAAAAAATATTTATGTTAATATGGGCGCTAATAAATTAATGGAGAATTGTGGAGGTTATCAGACGGGACCGTAGATTTAGAAATAGGCTAGATAAGGCATGTTCATTTCGCTGCTCTAATTTGAAATCTCATGGGACTTAATTGTACAAAAAAACCATATTTTTTTTTTACAAATATTTTTTACGCACTAACAACATTACTATATTTTGATAAATCCCAGATATATAAGCACCATAATACACAAAGTACACTTCATGTAAAATTATATTTTTCGTTCACCTGTAAATTGGAGCAGCTGTTTTTGTGAGGTATAAGTACCTCATCACAATTTCTAGAGCCAAAGCCAATCTCACCTACACTTAGTGCATAGATAACTAGCTAATGACGTTCTGGCGTAAGAAAGGTCAATCGCTCTGACCTGAGCGCGTTTTTTTCTGATTTCAGATTATTTTAATCGTACATTCGACAAGTCAGTGAGTTTTATATTTCTGATGATAAAACTTCTACCGGCACATTTGAATGCAAATTAAGTAAGATAAAGATAAAGTAAGATGACTAGTATTTGTAAAAATATAAGCAAATAACCCTAAAAAGTTATTAAATAAAATAAAATAAAATATACATACAAAAATAAAAGTTGATGTTCTTGAGTAAATATTATTTCCTACGAAGTAAAGAGACCCCAAGAGCACCCCGATGCGCTGGTCAGACCTGATCCGCATTGCCTTGGAAACGTCGGTGAACGTAGCCATACACGTCGCCGAGAATAGTGACAGGAGAAGCATCATTTCCCAGAGCATTGCTCGTGGGAACGGTCACGACCCTCAGTATTGAAGAAAACAACGCAAGGAGGAGGACGATAAGTTAGTACACTGCGATAATTGTGTTCCAACACTACATTTAATTAGGCTTGCGGTGTCTGTCCTATTCCCAGATCTGTGGTCATGCCGCTAAGTTCATGGACGCTGTGTTTTGAACATAAAAAAACTGAAAAATATCCCGTCAAGATTCGAATACCGGATCTAAACGAAGACATTTTTTTAAATAAATTATTCATTCTGTGATTTTGAAAAATAAAAAATTCTGAATAAATTTCGAGATTTTTTCTGTCGGACTAAAAGTTTGTAAAACTTTATGATATAAAACCACAAATAGGAAATAGAAACAATACGGCCCGCCTGATGGAAAGCAGTTATCAAAGCTTATGGACGTCTATAAGACCAGAGGCATCAAACGCGCCCTTTTTAAGAACCCCATGGTGTAGTTACTTGGAAAAACCTCGATAGGCACATTCCACAATTCAATAATACGTACGAGAAATACTTCGGTTCTAATGTGTGAGGAATGAATTCCTTCTCGATGACGATGTTTTTTACACAGATAAAACATAATATGACGTGGGGGGTAAGTGAATCCCCACGAGCTTTAGAGCCAAAGCCAACCTCACCTGATGTGTTGCACCCTACCGACTAGCCGGTACAACGTTTTTGTGAGCTGCCCGACTGGGGAAGTACCTCCACCTCTCAGAATACCGCACCCAAAAAACACTTTTCTTGAGGGTTGTTCTGTTCTTGCGAGTGAGTAATGTCACCAGAAAGGAAGACGTTGCTGCATTGGCAAAGGGGGAGGCGCGACCTATATTTCATGTTGCGAGCGTTAGTACTGGTACGGTAACAGCTTCACATCAAGCGTGCTTGTCTGCTACCAGACGTAATATAAAAAAAATAACTAGGTCAAGTAATAATAGTGTGTATTTTTTGTAGCATTATATCTCGGCAGATTAGAAAGGTTTACGTAACTCTGAACCAAGTTCAAGTATCAGCGCGACCTTGGTCGGTTAATTCTGTAACTACGCGTAATAGTAGCTACAAATGTCATTGTTAAGTGTTGCCATTAAAACTGAGAATGTCCTTCTCTCGGCACTTCTAAAGAAAATTAAGGCAGGTTATATAATGTATAAATGTATGGGAACAAATAAAATTGGAGAGTATGTTTTCTTTGCCCAGGGTAAACTTGGGTACGGTTAAATCCATTTTATTTGAAGCTGCCCTGGAATTTACAGGTATTTATAGAGTTAGAAAGAAAGCAGGCAGCTTACGCTGATCTACCAAGGCTTATCGAAACCGAGGGCTATTTAAAGTATAGGGCAGAAATATTATAACTGGATTGTGATACTAACCAAATATGCGACCTAAATTATTGCAATCCGAGCGACTTGGGAGCTAAAAACTCCCAACGGTCATTAGTGCATTGAATATTAATTAGTCACTGTATTGCAATGATTGAATACCTTGTAATTAGTATACATAGATACTGATAGTCTGAAAACAAAATAATGACTAAAGCAGCCAGTATAATCCTTTCACGGGCATCACAATCTACGCCAAACATGGGCATAATGAGCATTAAAAAAAATAGCTGACAAGATTATTTATAGGCAAATTTGCTTGAAAAATAGTTTTTTAGACATCGCTAAATAATATATATGTGCCATATTCGTAGTTATTATAAATTTTAGAGGCAGTATTTGAATAAATCGACTGGCAACTATTTTGCCTATATAAATGAAAGGGATAAATTTATCTGCGGAAATGTAACTATTACGAATCAAAAACATAAAAAGGTAGCCGACGGAACAAAAGCTGTGCCGTCATAAATCGGCTTTAGTTTATTAGCCATATGACACTGCTCTTAATAAATTGAAGAGGATCGGACAACTAGAAGAGCATTTGTGAGACCGTATGGAAAACGCCCTGTCGGACGCCCAACGCCCTGACGGACGCCCGACAGTACAGATGGAAGGATGAAGTGTCCAAGGATCTTGACGGTCTACGAACAAATCCTCAAGTAGTACAAGATAGAAGCAGATGGCATTTTTTGGTGTCAGAGGCCAGGATCCTCTTTGAGTCGGAGAGCCAGTGAAGTGAGTAAGTAACAATATTCGTACATTGCGAACGCGTTGAACTCTAATGTTCGTAGTTCACAGATGCTTTGCTTTTTAAGCCTAGATAGGTCTCTACGCAAATAAATGTTATAAAATGCCGAGGAGCGCAATAGCCTCGTTGCGTGTGTCAGTTTAATGGATCAATTAAGTTAAGCAACGTTGACCGTAGTCTGTCTATGGATGTGTTATATGCTTCGTAGAGCACGTCGAGTCGTCGATCCCGGGTATTGCCATTAGTGAAGCTCTTTGCCCAGAAGTGGATAGATGCAGGCTGATGATGATGATGAATACACGGGTCAAGTCCGGCCGTTCGATAGGCGTGCATGGGGATATAGATCCAACGCGTAGAAGCCTCCCTAAAAAAGTTTAATGTCATAATATACACGTGCCGTGATCTGCTCTATCATATTTAAATAGGCTATAACTCTGTTAAAACAATAAAAATACGGATCCGAAGTCCCAAGGTTCTTTATTTACTATTCTAATGCGACTTATTTAGATTTGTGGTCAATAACAACTCAAATTGCCGGCTTCTGGGCTACGGCCTTTCTTATTAGCATAATTATGTTATATTTCATGCAATTATAACATATAGCGTGTTGAGATTTATCTTAAGACGCTAATGCTCCTAAAATTATAATCTGCTAATGCAAATATCCAATTTAGTTTGCTTATTACTTTATAAGTGAATTTGATATGAACTTTAATGATATTTCAAGGCTTAAAGAGGTAATTTTAGTTCAACTCCAAAACTAAGTAACTATCTGAAGATAAAAATAAAATTTGTTTCTATTCTTAAGATATATATATATATATACTAGCTGTCCCGGCGAACTTCGTACCGCCTAACAATCAATGAATGTCGTGGTACATATTAGCTGAACTAAATTTATGATTTTATGGAATTAAAACAATGAATAGTAGAAAATAATAGAGAAGCTCGATGGCGTCATTGCGCGTGTCAGTCTAATTGAACACGCAAGTTAAGCAACGTCGACCGTAGCCTGTACACGGATGGGTTTATATTACCTCGAGCTTCTCCGTGATTCGAAAGACACGTTAAGCCGTCGGTCCCGGTTGTTATCATTAGCTCATCTTGAGCTCCTCCGTGCTTCGGAAGGCACGTTAAGCCGTCGGTCCCGGTTGTTATCATTAGCTCATCTTGAGCTCCTCCGTGCTTCGGAAGGCACGTTAAGCCGTCGGTCCCGGTTGTTATCATTAGCTCATCTTGAGCTCCTCCGTGCTTCGGAAGGCACGTTAAGCCGTCGGTCCCGGTTGTTATCATTAGCTCATCTTGAGCTCCTCCGTGCTTCGGAAGGCACGTTAAGCCGTCGGTCCCGGTTGTTATCATTAGCTCATCTTGAGCTCCTCCGTGCTTCGGAAGGCACGTTAAGCCGTCGGTCCCGGTTGTTATCATTAGCTCATCTTGAGCTCCTCCGTGCTTCGGAAGGCACGTTAAGCTGTCGGTCCCGGTTGTTATCATTAGCTCATCTTGAGCTCCTCCGTGCTTCGGAAGGCACGTTAAGCCGTCGGTCCCGGTTGTTATCATTAGCTCATCTTGAGCTCCTCCGTGCTTCGGAAAGCACGATAAGCCGTCGGTCCCGGTTGTTATCATTAGCTCATCTTGAGCTCCTCCGTGCTTCGGAAGGCACGTTAAGCCGTCGGTCCCGGTTGTTATTATTAGCTCATCTTGAGCTCCTCCGTGCTTCGGAAGGCACGTTAAGCTGTCGGTCCCGGTTGTTATCATTTAATGACAGTCGTTAAGTTAAGTCAGTGGCCTTTAGGCGGTTCGAAAACACTGGCCTCCGCCAACCCGCAGTTGAGCAGCGTGTTGGAGTACGCTCTAAACCCCTTCGGTTGAGGGAAGACCCGTATCCATAAAAACTGAAGATTTCATAAAAATAAAGATTTTCTTATTGTTAAATTTAAAAAAAAAAAACGTTTTGTTTTATTTTTTTTAGTTTTGAAATAGGTTTTATCATTTTGGTGATTTGTAATTGTCATTTCTTTTTATGTTTACTCTGATTTGATTCTTGCGCTCGAACCCCATGGGAAAAGCGTTTTCACCCCTATCGATTTGACATTTTTAAATTTTCATAACAAATCACAGACAACTTTCGCGACATAAAAGTGACACCAATCGATTTGACGTTTTGATATTTGACAACCAATAAATATCGTAATCCCTTTTTCAACTGACACTTTCATTTGTATGGGAAAATGTTTTTTCTTTTATTTTATTTTTTCGAGAATTTTCCAATGTTTTTAAGAGTTATTCTGCTATTCGGGACGGAAACAAATCCAACAAATCAAAAACCATGGCAATCGGTCCAGCCGTTCTCGAGTTATAAGTGTTGTAACAAACACGACTTTCTTTTATATATATAGATATATATATATATATATATATATATATATATATATATATATATATATATATATATATATATATATATATATATATATATATATATATATATACAATGTATACAATAAAGAATACTATATATATTATAGATGTAAAAGGTGAGCATATCTCTATAAGAGATCTCGACAAGCCAACCTTTGAGTGTTGGATATAAATTTTGTACTATGTTTTGTTTGTTCGGGGTAATCTCGGAAACTGCTAGTCAGATTTTAATGATATTTACACTGAAAAGTAAATTAGTTTGTAGAGCTACGCATACTGTGCTTCGTAATGTTCTTTTTTATACGTCGGGTGGCAGACAAGCATACCGCCCGCCTGATGTGAAACGGTTACGGTAGCTATATTAATAATAGCGACATGATTCACCCCCGCTGTCAAGGGAATTGCGGTAAATACATTATTTTTTTAAATATATACATATAATACATATAATACACCCAGACCAAGACAAACAAACATGTCCATGCACACGAATGTTTGCCTTGTGCGGGGATCGAACCCGCCACCCCGGAGTCAAAGTGAACATTGCTATTCGACCACCGAGCTCGTAAATTACTTATAAGTGAACTAATAAATATAACACTTAATCATAATATTGTCACAGCTGTCTCATTAAGTCATAATTGATGGCACTCATCTGCGGAAATCAACTAAAACAACCAAAACACAAATTCCATTAACCTATTGAAATCAACTTCCTCGTTAACTTAAAATAGCTTAACTGAAGGTATATTTTCTGGGGCAATGTCGACAATAGTCCAATTTAAGTTAGCCGTTTTAAAGTTGAAGGTCAGATTGTTCGTAACAGGCAATGCTTTGATCGTCCATTGGATTACAATTATCAAAGCTTTCGAATATGTAGTAGGTTCCCTGCTAAGTTAACTTGACATTTTGTAGTATAGTGTAGTAAATAACAGTGTTTTGTAGCCAATTTTTACTGCCTTAATGTTCCCTTATGGCTCCCATATATAAAAAATGTCATGGACTATATCCTATTTTGAGGTGGTCGAAGGCGGGCGTCCGCGTCGTTATGCATGTCCGTCAACTTTTTTTTATATTACGTCGAGTGGAAAATAAGCGTATGGCCCACTTGATGTGAAGCTGTTACCGTGGCCATATAAATTCTCGCAACATGAAATATCACTAGCTCGCTGCCACCCCCGCTGCCGAAGCAGCGACTCCTTCCAACCTGGTTACCTCACTCACTCGCAGGATTACAACAACCCACAAGGGAATTGTTATTTGGCTGCAGTATTCTGTGAGGTGGAGGTAATTCCTCAGTCCGGCAGCTTAAAATTACGCTGTGCCCTGCCTCTATTTCGGCAGAGCCTCGTTAGTAAATCAGCACCGGGCCGTGGTGCACCCTGCTGATGAGGTCGGCATTGGCTCAAAGATGGTGGTGAGCCTACAAGATGGTGATACACCTTAAATCGTATGTGATTAGGTTAATCGTAACCTGTTTATGATGGTTTTATTTAACTCGAGCTTCTCAGTGCTTCAAAGGGCACAAGTTTTTGCTTTCGGCTGTTGTTGTTTTTTGTTCAGTTGTTGGCTTTGGTTCAGAGATGTTGATGAAACAGTTACACCCTAAATTTTAATTACTATCATACATCATTATGTATGACTATTTAGTTGATAAATTATACTTTGATAACATTTGCTCAACAAGTTACTTATCCATGGATAAATAAAAAATAAAAAAATTAAGACGCGGTACTAACGAATGTGAGCAAATTATTTTACATTATTTTAACAAGAACGTACTCGCAGTTGCAAAATAACCAGGTAATAAGTAATTCAGTAGTTTATTACTGTTTATACATTTTTTTACTTATTATGTTCTGTGCACTAGTAGTATATTGTGTTAGTATATTAGTATATTGATCAAATACATTATAAAACATCGATCAGGCCTCCCCAACCCGTCTGGCCAGCGTCGGGAGTGTAGGCCAAATCCTCCTTCTGTAAGGGACGGAAGAGAGAGGGTCGTGCTCCTGTAGTGGAGACTAAAATGACCTGATGATGATGATGCTGTGCAATTTGTTTTGAAGGATAGTGTAGAGTTCAGTGTACTCAATTTAAGGTAGTCATTACGGAGGTCAGGGTCGCTAAGTTCGTAACTGTAATGACCCACGATCAGATTACAATATTCGAATTAATTTCGTAGCTGTGATAGAATTAGTTATTATCGATTACTAACAGGGGCATTAATTGATCTATCGAGTCGACCATTGCAATTTAATAGGTCTATATAAGTAGAAACTAATTAGATAATAAGAATAAGTAGAAACTAATAAATAAGGTAATTAATACATCATCGTCAGCCATTATCTATCCACTGCTGGCCATAGGCCTTCCCTAAATGCCCTTAAGCATCCAGCCGCTTCCGGCTGTTCCTTTGACGTCATGAGGGCGCTTGACGCTTCGTTGCCCCATATGAAGTCTCCACTCTAGAACTTTCCTTCCCCATCTGCCATCACTGACTCGGCAGATGTGGCCGACCCCCTGCCACTTCAGCCTGCTTATTCTGAGAGCTATGTCGACAAATCTGGTACTCCATCGGATTTCTTCATTTCGGATTTGGTCCCGTAAAGAAAAGATCATATTATGCATAGTTCTCTCCGTTGCTCCCTGCGAGACTTTGAATTTGACACCCTTTTGGTTCATATGGACAATTGTTCTAAAATGTGTTGACATTTTAGAACAATTGTCCATATGAACCAAGTATCAAGATGAGAACTGTCCCAAAACGACAACTGTCCCAAAACAACAACATCCCAAAACAACAACATCCCAAAACGACAAAATCCCAAAACGACAACTTCCCAAAACGACAAGGAAAAAATACCGATTCGAACATACCGAACCGAACAAGTGGTTAGCATGGTTCAATTTAATTTCGGGGTCCCTGTCGTCCCAGATATTGCTGGAGGGATGTGGTCGAGATCGATATTTCTTCTTCAACATACCGACTGGCGATACGATCTACAAGATTGGAAAAATTTGCGGGATCTCATGTCGGAGGCCACGACTCATTTTAGGTCATCAGATGTATATTTTTTAAGTGAGTAACTCTGTCTATTATTACATATATATGTGATTTTTATAAGTAAAACTTCTTTACGCACGCTTCACTTGGGGAGTAAGCTGGTGAATGCGTGACGAGAGCTTATGGAAACGGCGAACGGAAGTAGAGCCCTCTCTACTTCCGTTCGCCATTTCCATAAGCTGTAATGTAGATATAAGTTAATAGAGCTAAAGAAGTGTCGTGTGGTCTAACACACTCGTTTTATTGTTATTTTGTTAATTTCTTGTAAAATCTGTGTACACCTGTAATTGGGTTACATGCTGGGCCCAGATTTGTATTGTATAATTATAATGAATGTAATCATGTAACCTGTTGGTGTACCTTAATAAATAAATAAATATTAATAATCCTGCTATACTTTTCGCATTCAGCCACCTCCAGCATACAGCATACAATAGAAAGCATTCGGGAAGGTCTGTATCCAACAGTGGACAGATACAGGCTGATTATGATGATGATGAACTATATCGGTCATCAGATACATCCTGATTGGTCTTGAAAAGTGAATATCCATAAAATATACACGCTTATAGATAATGTGACGTAGATGATGAATTCTCATAGATCGCGGCGGTCACCTTTCGAAAATTATAGACCAGATAAGATTTAGTGCTTCTGAGATCTTGGCGGATACAATTGTGCAAATGTTACAAATCCTGTTATATGATGAATATATCATAATTACTGAATCCGTAACAGAGGCTCTTGCAAACTGGTGTCTGGATAATAATATTTTTAACCGATGATAAAATATAAATTCCATGGAGAATCAAAGTCATCGATATAACCTTCAGAGTTTGCAAGCTGAAGTGGCAATGGGCCGGTCACATCTGCCGAGTAAGTGATGGTAGATGGGGAAGGAAGGTACAAGAGTGAAGGATTCGCGTGGGATGACGAAGCGTTGGAAGCTCTCTTTCTAGATGTTCCGATGACCTTAAGAAAGCGGATGTGGAAAGCCCAAAGTAGTAATTTAAGTTATTATATGTCGAGAAGTTTTTATGCTATCGAAGTAATTCTTTCAGCTGTAGTTATATTATTGTAAAGTCCTTATATAACAAACTGGGAAAAAATAGTCAAGTGATAGGTACTAATTTCTTTCCTTGTCTTTCGGAACTCGGAACTCGGTAATTCGGAACGACCGTCGAGGAACGCTTATTCCACAATTAGTTGGCACAATCGACAACATCGAAACATATAAATGCCCAAAACATGCCCAGTTCTCGGGCATAAACATTTATACATATAAATTCTCATTGGGACTTTATGGTAAATGCACAGCAACTTGCCCATCTCTAGTTAGCACATGAATAGATAATATTTTGTTAGAGACCATAAATCAGGAGCCTTATGAGGCGTGTATGACGCGTAATTCTATACCTGTAACACCGGTAACATAGACTGTTCCGGTTACGTAGGGCGTTGGAATGGGCCTGTTATGAAATTATATTGGAATTTTATCACTATAGATACTTCATAGATCATACTATGGCCTTAAGGACCGTGTAATATCACAGATGGAAACTGTATGAGAAGCTTGCGTGGTCTCTAAATTGAACTGGCCTGGAATAACTTTTATATAATTATGTTTTTTACGTCGTGATAACTCTTGAATTAATACTCGAATTTTGATAAAATTTTGTATATTTACACGTTATTATAGTTAGGTTGAAAGGGTAGAAAGGTATTTATTTAAGTGCCAGCTGACCCTTGGAGATATAGATGGCGTCGTTACGCGTGTAGCCGCCTAAAGGCCACTGATGAGCTCGAGATAAATTAACCCATCCATGGACAGACTACGGCCAACATTGCTTGACTTGCGTGTTCGATTAGACTGACACTCACAACGAGACGCTATCGAGATACTCAAGTAGTGAAATTTATATGAAAATAAATATTGCACAATCATTTTCGAATAGTCCCATCGGTCAGATCTATATGAGTTAGACAATGAACTATTTCTAAGGCGTCGACTCTCTGAACTTTTATTATTTATTCTATGATTATTCTATCATCACCAAGAGTAGTTTTTCAGCAATTGTTTATATTTGGTGTAAACTGAAATAAGTTCCGAACATTGCCAAGCGAAACCTTGACTACCGAACATGCACTTGGACACTTTTATAAAAAGCTATAAAACCAATTATTACGTACATTTCCGCGTGGGCACCGATTTTAATCTGCAAGAGCAAGGACTTTGAAATTGTGAACCGATTCGACGGAAGAAATCGTTTCCTGAATTTATTAATAGTAAATGCAATATATTAGCAATTTTATTATTTTATCATAATTATGAATAGATTAAAATAAGAACGTTTTATTTTGACGCAATTCAGTCTAAGAAGAAAACAATTCTGATTTCAAAAATCGTATTATGATTTATGTTAATGTTATATTATCACAATTATCAGCAATAATCATAGACAAGCAGATCTAGAACTCTGGACTAGGCACCGTGGAGCTCTATCAACTGAGCTGATTATGATTGCTAAGATTCCGATTTAGAATAAAATAATAATAATACATAGATCAGAATCGTCTTTAACTAAAACGATTAGACACGAGGCTGCCAATGTATTACATAAAAATTATGCAAAATCTTATATCGTATTTGACAATGTATTGCCTACTAAGGTTCTATTGCGACTTTTTATGCGCGTATCCCGGAATACCCTCGAATGTTTAAAAAAAACTTTCTTGTCTACTGCGTACATAGTAATAGCTATTGTGAGCAAACTTTGAGCTATCCAATATTTTGTCAATAATTAGTCTTATCTTGAGATTTTCATTAAGTTTTTGACGAAATTATATGTATACACATATATATAATATACAACGATACATAAATCAAAATAAAGTCACTTTCTGTGTCTGTTTATCCCCTGACTTTTGTTGAACCACGCGACGGAATTTTGATGCGGTATACACTATCCTTTAGAGAATATCTTTGTGAAGATTTATATGTATAATACATTTATGTAGGTATATACTTTTATGAAGTTAACGTTTGTAAGCTTGAATGAATAAATTCATTTGCTTATCTTTGCATTCATATTACAGCGACTGAACGAATATGAACATTTATTACGAAAAGACGTTATTAGGAACGGCAAACATATCAATCAAAGTTTATTCTGAAAATGAACCTGAAATAGTTGGGCAAAAACGTCATTAAGGTCACGGTCATAAATAGAAGAAGTAGTCAAGTTTGATAAAGCTTGTCACGATTCAAAGAAAATAACGGCAATTGATAAAGAAAAAAAATTGAATACACCAACACTAAATATAACATAATAATACAAACAACAATACTACTCAAAATCCTACATACGAAATATACATCAATAATTATAATTGCATTAACTAACAACTAGTACACGCTATGTATATCAGGGCTATCAAGTATCACTAGAAATAAATAAACACTATGATGAAAACGTAATTATGTAAATTGTCGTAAACTATAGGTAAGTTACATTGATAAATGACAATCGATTTATTATGACTGATAAGGTAAAAGAGTATTTATACGTAAAACTTAAAACCTCATTCGAAAAACTGACAACACTGGCCGTTAAAAAAAAAAAGAAAAATAATTCGAACGCGCGACGCGTGTATCTCCCGCCAAAGGCCGATCAAATACGAAGGACTCGCGCGTACAGAAACGAAACGCAACGTATATTCTATATTCTAGGGGGGCACTAGCGAAAGTTCTATCAAATATCCACCTATATAAACACAAGGCACTATTCGGTCGATATCCAGTACGGTTCCCAACTCACTCCAAGAGGCAATATGAAGACGGTGAGTGGAGTGTTAAAGTGAAGTGCAGTGCAGTGCAAGTGATGGCTTCAAAAAAGTGCTAAAACAGTGTGTCCCAGTGTTCAGTGTTCAATTGTGTTATCCTTATTGGGATCTGACACACTTTTTTGAAGTCAGCGCTTTGTTATCACTGTTCTAATTAGTTCGATGATTATCGATTTTTTAATTAGATTAGTAATTTATCGAGATGATACGGTATTTAGATTATTGATATTTCTTAGATTTTGGAGTAAAGTTCACACAATATTTTTTAATGGATTTGCATTTTTCTTATTCAGAACAACTAACGTTAAATCAAAAGAATTTAATTACGTGCATATTTTACGAGGGTTTCCTTTACAAATAAAAAGCATGTTCTTTAATTATTTATTAATTATACTTAATTTTCTTTGAACTAATGAAATTTATTGAAAATAATGAAATTTATTTACAGATAAATTCACAATTACATAAAACCTGATTATATGTTTTATCTATAAACAAAGATAAATGCAAAATAAATTCTATTAATAAAAAAATAAAAAAAAATTAAGAACGCTATTGTTTGACACTCTATTTATTATTTAATCGAACTCAAAAGTTCAAATTTTTTTATTGTTATTTTGCGACATCAACTCGTCTACCTAAGCAATAAGTTCATTTGCATCTTAGCCAAAAATGGTTTGTATAGTGACAGATCCTTCCAAATATAATGCATAAGCCAGCTACAAGGATCAATCTTCAAACGCCCTATAGAAACTTCATAGCATGTTAGGCGATGTTAATTTTCAAACATAACATTAGAAGTCTCCTATGGCCTGTTACATCACAATGGCTTTTCACTCTCGAACAAGACGAGTTTAGCCTAGGAAGAGACCTCAGGAAACTTAAGCATTGCGCATTTGATCCGATCTAAGCCCTATCATACTGGTTTGCTTGGCAAGTAGCTCTTTAGTCAGATTTTATTACCTACGCATAATATAAATCAGTCATTTTTACAAACACATTTACTATGATTAATTAAGAAACACGTTTACAATGATTAATTAAAATTTAATTAATAATTCATTTTGATATTCTTTTTTGCCTGGCTACAATGAAGTCATGTGGAATTTGTATTTTAATTTATGTGTTTTTTGCTAGATACTTCAACAGAACATTAACATTTTCACACATCATGCACATATCAATTTAATGAGTCTATCTAGATTTAGATAGATAGATTGTACATTTTTATAAAACCCAGCTAGGGTTCCGTTTAAGGAAAAATATGTGGATGTATGTGTCTGTGAAATTATGACATTATATAAAATGCAATAATAATAAAATTAAAACGAAATTCAAAATTAGAATTTCAATTTAACAACACAAAGAAAAAAGAAAAAGAAAGAATTGGCACCTAGTTAGTGCAAATACAAATTTTATTTCTTTTTTATTTCATTGTTTCAAATGGAATGCGCTCAGTAAATTATAGTGATTTCTATAGAAAAAGAAGAAGATTTTAGATAAAAAAGTATATATAAATAATAATATTCGAGTTACAGAACCCACGTAATAATAATGTTATGATAACTGCCAAAGTCTGCCAAAAATTTTAGTATAAATATAGTTCTAGAAACGTAATATATGGGTATAAACGATTTTTGATATAAAGAAGATTTCTTAACTGCGGATTAACATTGTCTAAATTGTGAGAGGAAAATAAAAAATAGATAGACAAGCAGACAGATGAGTGATCCTTTAAAGGTTGCATTCAGACGAACGAAACCAGGATCATACAAGATATTGTGAGGCGAAAATGTTATTCCGTTTCCGTTCTTTAGATAATTCTTACTTTCTGCACACGAGCTTTATAATAGAATTTACCATAATATCAGTAACACAATTGAATACTGAAGTAAATTGCTCTTACAAGAAGAGAAATTAGTAAATTCCTACATATTTTATTAAAATTACCTTTTATGGTAGGAATAGAATAGATATGGGCGTATATAGCAATTCGCTTAAGTAACATTATTATCTCCCTTTGTATATTTTTTATGTGCATGATAATTATATAAATAATTAAAACTGCGAGTGAGTGAGATCACCAGAAAGAAAGAAAGGAAGAAGTATATGCTGGCAACGGATCGGCGACCCCTTGGTGTTGCTGATCTCCATGGGCGGTGGTGATTGCTTTCCATCAGGTGACCCACATGCTCGTTTGCCATCCCTTCCCCCACCCCTAAATTCTAAAATAGTTACAGTACTTATTTTAAATTCAAAATAATATTCGAAAATATCAAAATACGTAGGCAATTAATAAAAATATTCAAATGAACTATGACGAAAACAAGTACAAACATCCTGTATTACCTAGCTCACCTTAAAAGGACTAAGTAATTGAACCGGTCTAGCCCTAGACTTTGTGACAAAAAACCTTTGAACAAACTTGGACTCCACACGTAACTTACCAGTGGTTGTGACATCTTAAAGTTACACTGACATAACTTAGGCAAACGGTAAAAAAACGTCTTCACCCAACATATGTGCAACTTGGTACAAAATATGTGTAACTTGGTACATGATATATTTACTGGAATAGAAAAACAACTCTAAATAAGTAATTTCTTGCACATATATTAGCTACACCTTATATCGCCAGCTCCGATCCTCAAAATATATACAAATAAAAAATGAGACGTCAAAAAACGGGCGATTGAAAGAAACCAGATTAATAGTTAAACTATTTATCTTAAACAAACTTTTGCCTTTCTATACATAATGTAATGTAAATTATGTCACAAAAAAGTTTTATGCAATTGGATCTTATTAGTCTCATCTTGTATTATATTTTAATTGATTGCACCTCAAGTAAAACACAAACTTGATTTTTCGACACAATCAAATATGTATTAAATAAGACTAGATAGCATACTATTGATTCTATGGTTTTGTTTATTCATTCGTTTTTCCTTAAACTCTACACCAAAACTCGACCGATTTTTTTTAATCATGTCATGATGTTAATGCAATCTTTTATAATACCTGTGATAATACATATACTAGTTCTTATTAAATCAAAATGTAAAATACCTATAGAAATACACCATAATTAATGGTTTCCTAAATTGCTTAAGAGATTGGCTAACGATGTCCAATGGATACAGTACTTGAAACGGTATGCAAATGTTTCGCAAACTTAGGTAATGAAGTCATTTCCCGTATCGACATAAACAAATTGTCAATAAACATGACGGTTGTTATTATGGACTATTTACATTAACGAATCTACTCGGGCTATGCGTTGGTTGTTGCTAGAAGCTATCATTATTATAATTTTTTTACATTATTCAACAAAATACAAATCATTGTTTAACATTAAAAAAGAAACATTGATTTTGCATTGAAAAAGTAACTTATATTCTTTGCTGTCACAGAGCAAAAATTATAAAATGCCAAAAGACATTGTATTTCATCTACATCAAAAAGCAGTAATTTTATTGCAACAAAAATTATTTTATGAAATCAAGAAAATATGTTTGAGTAATAAGCCGTTTAATTTTTAAAATTTGAATACATTAATGCTTTCCCATAAATCTCCGCTGTAGTAGATGCGGCAACTCGTCCGTTGGATCTGAACACAGTCTAACAACGCAGTTAGGTAAGTAGCCGTTACGAAAGTCACCATAAGAAGCAACATTATCCCACGGCAACCCGATCTCTAGCCCGACCTCGTTCAGAACCAGTGATTAGCATCGGACAATACTAATGTGAACACGTTTCGTGAATTGTTTTACTTGAAACTTAGAGAAGGCCCTTTGGAGTACTGAAAATTGTTAGACAAATTGTCAAGCAATTAGTTCAAGGTTTTAAAGTTTAGTTTGGAAATTCTCATTGCTTGTATACGATGGATATTATATGACAAGTTGATATAAGGATTCGCGTTTCTTTATAATTAAGAATACCTCAAGCAGAGACCTGAAGATTCCAACTGCTATTGAGTGCGGTATAACAGTAGTTTAAAGAGTGGTACGCTTTGAACTGAACATTGGTAACTGAATATTGGTAACTACACAAGTTCTTAAATTATTTTTTCAATCGGATTTCTGAGAGACTGAAACGTATATTATCCATATAGTTAGATATACTTAAAACTTAATTGTAACTTTAATTAAAAGTACTTAAAAGCATATAACAGCTACGAAAGATGGCTCGATGTCTTGCACATAAAGAGTTGTCCGAGTAACATCTGATAGCACAGACATAATCACAACAAAAACATTATTTAATCACCCGTAAGTGGACCAAGTAAGTAGAATACGCACGTGTCCAACATTGTTTATCTTTTTATAGTATTAAATGGAAAGTGATGTGATGTCATTGTCCATGCTGTGGGCATAATAAGCAGATTTTCATTGGATTTGACCGTGTCAGTTTCGCTGCATTCCGTGATATAAATTTCGTATGTGTAACAGGGTTTATTACTTAAGACGTTTATTTACCAAAATGCGTTCTATTCGGAAGTTGCAATTAGAAGATATCAATTTATAGTATGACAGTTTTCAAATGAAAATATTAAGATTGCAAATTAAATATTAAAAATTGATGACATTTTTTTTTAGATTATTATGAAAACCATTTTTAATATGATGCATTTTTTAATACGGTGTAACAGTCAAGGATTCTAAAATTATTTAAAAAACTACTGTCGTGGTAGTCGCAATTATTAAAAAAATGGGGAATTGGCGTAACCCAGATGCTATTGATACCCAACGATTGACAAAATGCCTTCGGTCTTCATTAGTAGATGCAATTCACTGAGATAAAAAACCAAACATTAATGTTAGATTAACTTCAAATCAGAAATTATGACTCAATTAATACCCAATAACGATAATAGATATACGATGTCGTAATTCACTTAAGAAATCTTATTACCAACGTATGGGTAAAAACATAACCCTCTTAATTAGCGCATTTAAGCAAATGTAGGTCTATGGGAAACGAACACTGAACAAAGAATGTGTGTGAGAATATTGCGCAGGACTTAAACACGGAGTCTTATACAGACGGCTATCTCAAGGTACTCAGACTGCAATGTGTACAGTCTAGTAATGTCAGGTTGAATGTGTCTTTGTCATACAAAAGAGAGCCAAGTTACAGAACCGCCAATTGTTATCCATTTTGATACACTTATAAGTTTAGAAAATTCTCGAAGTATTGTGAAAATATGAAGTTACTTTATAACAAAGTTTTCCACAAGATTACATCTAGAAGTTCTTCTGGAAACAGTTTTTAGAGGGTCAGCAATGAATGGGTTGTAAGTAAGTGTGAATAGGTTACTAAAACAGGTTACCATCAGTCATGTCGTATAGTTGTTTGTTACCTTATTGGTAAAGATGAATCTACGACGAAGTAAATTTTGTAGATGAAAATTTGGTAACCTGTTAACGTTATGTAACTTGCTCTAAATATTTGCCATTAAAATATTTTATGTTATCTGTTGTCGGCACTAATGTTATCCCACAAAAAATTACGGTGTAGACGCACCTTAGTGGACAGCTTGACGCAAGATGGAGCAATGAATAACGAGCAATCCCGCTAAAACTGCACAAAGCTAATGTACTCGTATGTACGTCACAACATTATTCATTCAGTAATATTACATTAACAATAAATATACCGCCATAAGTATTAGGTACACCGCAGATTTACAAAATGCCTGTGGTTTTGATATTTTGTAATTATTAAATAATCTATTCACGGTAACATTTACACTAATTCAATAACAAGGTGGACGAGATACTAAGTTCTTCCGCATTTAAAAATCGAAATCATATCAAATTATTTTTATTTCATTATTTCTTGCTACTGATTTAATTTAAATACCGATGATATAAATAAAAAATGTATTTGACATTTTCCAAAAATGATAACACTATTTTACATAAAATAAAAATTAACATACAACCTTGCTCATCCTGTTCATCTTGTTTTTAAAATTACGTAACAGCAATGACATTTTAAAAGGATATAAATGTTGCATTTAATTATAATATATAAATATTTATTTATTATTAGAAATAGTTCGTTAAATCAGATTTATTTTGAAACAAAAATGTCGTTCGTTTTTAAATGTCGTTACATATTTTTATATTTCAATGTCAATATGATCTTGACACACAATTCTATTAAAAATAAAATATAAACTAAAAATAGAGCAATTATTATAAAGATTACTGAATTATTCCTAATGAAATTAATGCATTCGCTTAAATTAAGATTCAGTGTAATTATCTTCACACTAAAAATATTTCTTTTTATAAACACTAACGGGTTTTCTGTCAAATATTATTTTGTGAAATCATCACAAGATAAGCGTGCGAAAAAATGGTAGAAAAAAAAATTCACTCCTATCTCTCCCGCCTTTATCATTACCAACTTATGTAATTAAGATTGGGAAATGGAATGGTTTCCCACAGCATACTGTCAAATCTCGCATGTCAATGATGACTGTGTCAGGAGCATTGCTACATTCATTTCACATAACTGCATTATATCCAAATCATCTCGTCCGATGCTCCATGAACTAAAATTTCAAACAAGACAAAACTAATCAAGCCTTATTTCGTTAATAATTAAAAGTGTAAATGATACGTTTGTAAGCTATGAAAATGATCATAACAATAAATATTTGCTGTAAAAATGATGCATTTTCTAATGATATATTTTGATAGAATTTTTATATTCAAATATTAGAATTGCAATAAAATTAACTTAAATTCGGGAAAAAATAATTAAATTTATATTAATTTTAAAATGAAAAATAGAAAACTCGTTTCTTTTTAAATAAAGAATTTCGTTAAATTTTAATCATACGTACATTTGTGTAAGTACTATTAATGTAAGAAAATCTCGATCGTTAAATTTATTTATGAGATATTAATTAACATTAAAAAAGATGCTATGCAAATGGGTTTCTGAATGACCATAGTCCGAGCATAGTAATCGACTATGGTGCAAAGTCTTCCAACAGAGAATTGCAAGACATAAACTACGCAACATAATGTGTCATATTTGCGACACTATGCGTACTACCGGTGGGAATTGAAAATGATACAAGTGCTGTACAGTCTAATAACACATATTACGGATCATTAACTTGTCACAATTCTTAATCAAGTTATCAGAACTAGTTGAAACACTTAATTTTTAAAGACGCGATCAACTGTAACCAGGATTAATTTTGTAATAAGAATCTTATACAAAGGCGTTTGGGCATTCAATAATTTATATTTTACTATTAGGTTTTGACATTATAGGTAAGTAGCTGACACTATGAGGATTTAGCATTAGAAGGATTCGACATCATGATCTTTCTTTCTTCGTCATAGGTATTTTGTTTTTGACGTCTTGCGTGCAAAGTTGGAGTCATATTAAAAATTAAAAACTGACGATACTGCCTTGAAAATATACTACTTATATTATAATAAATAGTTCGAGTAAATAATCAATACAGGCGTAAAGAAATAAATTGAACTAACATCTCGATAAAATATACTAAAGAATTATCTATTATCAGTATATTGTTCAAATACCATCCATGTTAATGCGGAACCTGATGCCTTGCTTCAGAATTATATTAATTTTTTCTTTTCTCTGTTTTTGTTACAGTTTTGCTTAGTTTTTCTGCTGGTAGCAGCAGCGGCTGCCAGTGAGGAGAAGACGAAAAGCAAGGCCGTGCCCTTGGAGAAGAAGCTGGACAAACGAGGCCTCCTGAACCTCGGATATGGCTACGGAATCAGTGGTCTTGATGTTGGATACATCGGACACGGAGCCGGCGTCGGTGGTGCCTACAACGTCATCGATGACGGCCATGCCTTCGGTGGATATGCCGGGTATGCCGCTCATGGATTCCCTCTCGGAGAACACACAGATGTCACCAGGACCGTAACCCTCGTCAAGGGTGTCCCAGTCCCAGTTACCGTTGAGAAACACGTGCCATACCCAGTTGAGCGTCACGTGCCTTACCCAGTGAAGGTGCCCGTGCCCCAACCCTACGAGGTCGTCAAACATGTGCCATACCCCGTAAGAGAGGTCGTCAAAGTACCAGTCCACGTACCTGCCCCATACCCCGTCGAGAAGAAAATCCCCTACCCCGTACACGTACCCGTCGACAGGCCCTACCCCGTCAAGGTACTCGTACCTCAGCCTTACCCAGTTGAGAAGCACGTGCCTTACCCCGTGAAGGTCCCAGTGCCACAACCCTACCCCGTTGAGAAACACGTGCCATACCCCGTCGAAGTTAAGGTGCCCGTTCCCCAGCCCTACCCCGTTGTGAAGCACGTCGGTGTCCCCGTCAAAGTGCCCGTCGACAGGCCCTACCCCGTACATGTGCCCGCTCCCTACCCCGTCGAGAAGCCCGTGCCTTACGCCGTGCACGTAGAGAAGCCCGTCGCTGTCCCCGTCCAAGTCCCCGTCGACAGGCCCTACGCCGTCCCAGTCGAGAGGCCTGTGCCAGTACCCGTGAAGGTCGCCGTACCAGAGCCCTACCCAGTCTACAAGCACGTTCCATACGCGGTTGAGAAGCCAGTAGCCGTCCCAGTCAAGGTGCCCGTCGACAGGCCCGTCCCAGTCGAAGTAGAGAGGCCATATGCCGTACACGTAGAGAAGCCCGTCGCCGTTCCAGTCAAGGTTCCAGTCGTCGTCGGCTCCGTCGGCCACGGCGTCGCCCACGGTTACTCCAATCTGGGTAGCGGTTATGGCAGTTTCGGCCAAGGTTACTCCGGTATTGGTAACGGTTATGGCGGATACGGCCACGGTTACTCCGGTATTGGTAGCGGTTATGGAGGAGTCGGCCACGGTTACTCCGGATACAGCAGTGGGCTCAGCCAGGGCGGCTCCTACTACAGCCATTAGATTAAAGTAGAATAGTCATATCGAAGTGTTCATCCGCCAGCACCAGGAGTGTTATCACCTCACCGAGCTCATAAGGCCGGGACACAACAGCAACAAACGTTTTGTATATTTATATAAAATTTCATGTCGTGTGTGTATGGGCGTACGTGTACGTAGTGATAAAAAAGGTTACCAATTTAGGTTAAGTCGAATGTAAAATACGAAAGACATGGAAATTAAAAAAAATAAGAAATGTTTTCCTGTTTTATTTGGTTTTAAAAGGAAATAGTTATAGAGGTCAAGAAACGGGTAAAGATAGCTGTGACTAAGATTGTCACAATGGACGACCTTCACGGTCTGGTGGTGCGCCGGTGGTTGTATGTAATAGGTACTTATTATCGACGCAGGCGCAAGCTTGAATCCCATCTATCATAAGGAAACACGAAAACTGTGATCTTATAATATGTTTGTTTATTAGAAATTAATAAATAATCGCTCACGATTAATATTTTTACATTTGGAGTATTTGATGTTTTAAATTATTTTCCTGATTAGATTAACCCTTATTATAAGATTTTATGGTTGAAAGAAATTTTGTAGCATTTTTCTATAGTATTTAATTCTACATTACTAGTTTCGTATATAAATCAATTATAGCAAATAATGCAAGAAGCGATTAATTTTAATGAGAATAGTTCCGCGGTTCTGAGAGAGAAAAAAAGAGGGATCAGTTAATAATCTAAAGTAATAATAATAATACAAATACAAACTAACGATAAGATAGTTATGTAATTACCCACAATGCACCACCATTGGTACATGCAGCATAGATGATTATATTTTCAATCCCTTAAAATTTTAATCATCCCCCCTATCATCTTAGTAATACTAGAGTATAAATAATAGTACTACGGACAGTATGTCCACTCCCTGCCGTTCTCACAAGGAAACCTTACCTTCCCTCTGAATCGAATGTGGAACCGATCGCAAGGGCTGCCACTCGGCGCGCGCCGCGTATGACGAAAGTTCTACGGAGTAAACAATCTATTCAGCAGCAACAGAACTTTTAAATGGTAAAATGATTTATTTCTTATTCGACGAGCTCGGTGGTCGAATGGTTATCAATGGCCATTTTGATTCCGAGGTCGCGAGTTCGATCCCCGCACAAGACACATATTTGTGTGCATGAACTGTTTGTCTTGGTCTGGGTATTTTCTGTGTATTATATAAATAAATAAATAAATATTTCTGGACAATTTACACAGCGCCATCTAGTCCCAAATTAATGGGTTCTAGACAACTGATAAATGTACTTACATACATTTTTTTTTTGTAAACACATACTTATAATACATAGAAAACACCCAGATCAAGGCAAACAGACATGTTCATACACACAAATGTTTGTCTTGTACGGGAACCGAACCCGCGACCTCGGAGTCAAAGTGGCCATTGCTAACCATTCGACCACGGAGCTCGTCATGTATATGTATGTCTTTTAAAAAAAAATAGCTTTAAGTATAATATCAGTTATCTAGTACCCATAGTACAAGCTTTGCTTAGTTTGGGACTAGATGGCTGTGGGTAATTTGTACAGGAATATTTATTTATTTATTATTTAACCATTATCAATAAACTATTTGTTTTTTTCGCTTATTCACGCTATGCACAGTCGTCATTATCTATGTAGTAGTTACCAACTCGACATTTGTATGGAGTGGTCGGGGTGCGGTAATACTGTACTTACAAATGTTCTAAATATATAAAATGTTTTAAGAACATGTTTTAACTCATTAAAATTACACCATTTTAAGAGACGTAGGGAGCGTAATTGTAAGCTGCCCGACTGGGGAATGTACCACCACCTCACAGAATACCGCAGCCAAATAACAATTCCCTTGAGGGTTGTTGTGTTCCTGCGAGTGAGTGAGGTCACCAGAGAGAAAGGAAGGAGATGCTGCGTTGGCAGCGGGGGTGGCGGCGCGCGAGAGCGATATTTTATGTTGCGAGCGTTAATATGGCTACGGTAACCGCTTCACATCAGGCGGGCCGTATGCTTGCCTGCCATCCGACGTACTATAAAAAAAAACCACATAAATCGAAATCATATACCAATATCATCGAAGGTCATAATATACATGAGTATATTAAAAATATTGCACCATAAACGGTATCAAGTTCCTACTAACCGTGGTTAGTTACGCGATGCGGTTTGAACTTTACATAACACCTAAGGTTAACTTTGTGGAGTAATCGACTCGCTAACCGTTTGGTAACCAGCCCTCGAAGCAAACTATGAGTTATTGCTAATTGGTATTTTACTACTTGCCTGAATAATGGTGTACGCCTCTGTGTGACGTTTTTATATCCCACCAATTTATAAACTAGACTTCACGTGACTTCGCCCCACTCTGGAAAGCTGTGGAATGAACTGCCTGTCGAGGTTTTCTCAGGGGACTATAGCATAGGGTTCTACAAAAAGGGCGTAAAGAGGTTTTTACAGGGTCGGCAACGCGCGTGTGATGCCTCTGCTGTTACAGCCGTTCATAGGCTACGGTAACTGCTTTCCATCAGGCGGGCTGTATGCTTGCTTCCCTCACTAGTGGTATAAAAAAACTCTACCACGGCATTGGGATAAAAAGTATCTTATGACTTTATCTAGAATGAAGAAATTTAATAAATAAACAAATATTCCTAGACATATTACACAGCGCCATCTAGTCCCAAACTAAGCAAAGCTTGTACTATGGAATATTAGATCACTGATACTATACTTAAATCACATCACATATACATTAACATAACATTTAAATCAATTAACTAGTACCCAAAAGTTTAAGCAAACCTTGCACTATGGGTACTAAATAAATGATAAATGTACAGAAATATATATTTTTGTAAATACATACATATAATACATAGAAAACACCGAGAACAAGACAAATAGACGTGTTCATGCACGCAAATATTTCTCTTGTGCGGGGATCGAACCCGCGACCTTGGAGTCAATGTGGACATTCCTAGCCATTCGACCATCGGGCTCGTCTATTTCTATCAAATGTCATCCAAAGTCGTGACAAATGTTTGTATATATGTTAGGATATATGTTCCATATATCAAACAAACAGCTATAAATACATAAAAAATACCCTTATTAGGCTATTCGATCAATTTTCTTTACTACTTTGCCTCCGAGGTCGCGGGTTCGATCCACGCACAAGTCAAACATTTTTGTGCATGCACATATCTGTTTGTCTTGATTTGGGTGTTTTTATGTATTAAAAATGTATTTAAGTACATTCATCAGTTATCTAGTACCCATAGCTTTGCTTGATTTAGGACTAGATGGCGCTGTATATAATTTGTCCAGGAATATTTAATATTCAATAAGTTCGACTGTTAAACATAGCTGAAATTAATAAGTTACTTGAACATAACTTGTTAACTTGCTCTAGAAAACTTGTCCTTGCAGCATATTGCAATCGAGCTTCTCAACAATTAGTACATAATACATAATATAATTTACATGTATGTACAGTCAAGAACACAGAAAACGTGGCAATTGTAGAGTACTAACTGTGTTTGCATTCGATTTTTATTTCTAAAGTTGAAAAAAAAGAGCTATTGTCTTAGGTGTGTCTCTTTTTTTATACTACATCAGGTCACAGTCAAGCATACGGCCCGCTTGATGTGAAGCGGTTATCGTATCTATATTAACGCTCGCAACATGAAATATCGATCACACGCTGCCACCCCCGGTGTCAACGCATCAACTCCTTATCTGGTGACCTCACTCACTTGCAGGAACCCATCACTCTCAAGGGAATTCTTATTTGACTGTGGTATTCTGTGAGATGGAGGTACTTCCCCATTCGTGCAGCTGACAAATACGCTGTACCCTACATCTCTTTTGCCAGAGCCTGTTTCGCTAGTCGGCAGGATGCACCAAGTGCAGGCGAGGTTGGCTTTGGCTCTAAAGATCGCAGTGAGTGACTTTAGAGCCACCCGCCCGTTGTACACAGTGGCCTTTGGGTGGCGGTTGAAAATACTGGACTCCGCTTACTCATAGATGAACAGCGTGGTGGAGTACGCTCTAATCCTTTCGATCGAGGGAAGACTCTTATCTCAACAGTGGGATGTATATCGATTAATGCCGATAAGATAAGTAATAACTTTAAGCATCAAACACACTGTTTAAACATTTTGCTAATCGAATATTGACAGGTAGCGCCATGGTGTTGAATGTCGCCTCTCCGGAATTGCAAGCGTTCAATGTTTACCATTAGGCTAATAGTACAAGGTTTACACTTAATATTAGACAGGGTATACTTTTAGGCTGGTCAAATTGAAGGAGACGATTATATTGTTAGTATTAATCTCGAATCAATAAAAAACCGAACAAGTGCGAGTCGGACTCGCCCACCGAGGGTTCCGTAGGTACGTAGTATCATTATTAAATTTGATAATTTTTCATTATAAATAAGAAATAATGCGTCGAAAAAAATAAATAAAATATATTTTGCAATGTGTACATCAAGCCCTTTCATATGATACCCCATTTGAACTAGTAGTTTCAATTTGAAATTTCGACACCCTATAAAAAATATAGACGCCCTATTTTTTAAGATCTATTTACAAATGTATAGTTTTGAGATTTATTCCTGTACTTGTAGTCTATAACGATGTTACTTGCCAAATTTCATAGTTCTAGGTCAACGGGAAGTATTCTATAGGTTTTGATTCCCTTGAGTGTGTCGAAATATGCGTTTTTTGCTGAATAAACGGCCGTAATTTTTTTCTACGCAAACTTAGCAGTTTGATTTTTTTACAACTTCTTGGGACCGTAGACCTGAGTATACAATTCAAATTTCAGCTTGATACCTCCACGCATTCGCGACATAGGAATTCTTGACAGACAGACAGACAGACGGACAACAAAGTGATCTTATAAGGGTTCCGTTTTTCCTTTTGAGGTACGGAACCCTAAAAACACCTTTTATTTAAAATTAATCAACCATAAACGCCTCCCCAATCCCAATCCTGTCTGGCCAGCGTGGGGAGTGTAGACCAAATCCTCCTACCGTCTAGGACGGACGAGAGAGGGTCGTGCTCCTGTAGGGGAGTCTAAAATGGACGTGATGATGATGATGATGATGAACCATAAACGCGGTATGGCTATCGAAAGATTTCTTGTTTATCTTCGAGATCCAAGTTTACTATGTAGGAGACACGTGGGGTTGTCGCGCATGCGTCCTCTGTGCGCTTTCAATTGTGACTTTGTGACCACTTTTATAGGTTATCAACATTACAGTATACGCTAAAATGACAGATATTACAAAATTTAAACTGATTTTGATTGTTTTTTTTTAAGTAGTTTTTTTATTGTCTAGTAATCAGTAACAGCTACATAATCGCTTCTATCAATTTGACCAGTCTTTAAATTTTCACCTGTATATGAGTGAAGTCAGCAGGAAGGAGTTGCTGCGTTTGTTATGGCGTGCGAGCGATTTATTTACTATTCTTACATAATTAAAATGATCACAAACATGAACCCTGTTTATAGGTATATTTATAGGTATATATTCATAGTACCGTAGACCTGAGTATACAGTTCAAATTTCAGCTTGATACCTCCACGCATTCTCGACATAGAAATTCTTGACAGACAGACGACAGACAGACAGACAGACGGACAACAAAGTGATCTTATAAGGGTTCCGTTTTTTTTCCTTTTGAGGCACGGAACCCTAAAAATCACGTTTGTTGTATGGGAGCCCACTTAAATATTAATTTTATTCTGGTTTTTAGTACCTATTTGTTGTTATAGCGGCAACAGAAATACATCATCTGTGAAAATTTCAACTGTCTAACTAACACGGTTCATGAGATACAGCCTGGAGACAGATGGACGGACGGACAGCGGAGCCTTAGTAATAGGGTTCCTTTTTACCCTTCGGGTACGGAACCCTAGAAAGGTATCTGTAGTCACCAAACCACGAATTACATTTTTACATCTTATTATCAACATTAATAGCAAGCTTAAAAAACCATTGCGTGTGATCGCAGCCAACAATAGGACAATACAAGCTTTGTTCGGTGTTTTACATGCTATTCGCAAATATGCACAATATGAACAGTACTTACTGAGTACTCTCCGTGGATTACTTAGGAAAAGAAAAAAATAAGCCTCCGTGGGACGCCTAACAGAATGGAAACATTTTTTTTTTGACAATTTACACAGCGCCATCTAGTCCCACATTGAAACTATTTTGCACAGAAACAGTGAAATTATCGAATCACTTTCCATCGGTATTCCCAAACAAATACGTCATGGGAAGCCTTCAAAAACAGAGTCTAATATTTCCCAAAAGGTGGAAACGGATCGGCGCCCCTTGGTATTGCTGATTTCTATAGGCGGTGGTGGTTACGGTTATGGTGATCGAGCACGCTCGTACAGCATGATGTAGCACGCTCTAAAATCCCTTCGGTTGAGGGATGACCGGTAATCCAGCCGTCATTGGATGAACACGGGTTGATGCAGATAGAGATACATTAAATTTATTATAAGTAGTGTAAAAATTAAAAAAATGTAAAAATCATCATTTTTTTAGTCCTCTGATTCAGAAATCAGAGGACTAAAAAAAGAAGATTTATTTCAATTCACTGGCTACAAAAATATATATTATATAAAAATAATACGTATTTCCCTTAATTACGGCATTACGCTTTAATGGCTGCACCGACTTCCCTAATTTTTTTTTTTATTTTGTATTTGTTATTGTCACGAGAAGGTTCATATAAAAGAAAAAAAAAAGAAACTTGATTAGAAAATTAGAAACGAAAATTGACCGACCATATTAACTTTTCTCATGTAACTATGACGTTTGACAGAACTGTCAGTTATTTGACAGATTGTGCGAAACCCATTCGAATTCAATATTCATTATTAAGAAGACAGGACGTCTGTCCGGTCAGCTAGTATTAAATAAATTTTAAGTGTATCAAAATACTGTTTTCTCAAAGAAACGGCAAATTAATCGACAAATTGTAAATATACTGCGCCATCTACACTTAATTCTTATAAACAGTAGATAATGTTGTTGGCTGTTATGTGTAGCAAAATTAGAAAGTATGTTGCAGTTCCTTCGCCCGCTAACAGAGGGCTATGAGCATGACCGTCTTTAAAAATCTTTTTCAGTATTATTTTTCAGATTTTTCTCCTACTGGAATTTTAACTATTAAGATTAGTTTTAAACGGTATCAAATAATTTTTTTTTGACTTTTTTATGTAAGTTATTATTTAAAAAAATATTAAATTCAATTTTTAAGCATTCACGAAGTGGCCCTTATAAAATTTAACAAAAAAACCATAGTTAAAAAAAAACAGAGGGGCAATTCTCGTAATTAAAATATAGTCAAAATTCAGTTTCGATCCAGTCTCGATTTCATAAATGTCATATTTGGTATTCTCGTAAGACAACATGTAACTTCAAAATTAAATTTAAGTGTGATTGTATTGAAATATGAGTGAAAATTAAACAAACTAAGAATGTTACTTTGCCAACAACAAGAATGGATAATAATTATTTAATGAAATCAAGTATATAATTTTAGTCAATTCACAATTCAATCCCGATTCGGTCAACTTTCAATCTGCGTTCGTAGAAAAATTACGAGAATTGGCCTTCTGAAATTTACTTCGACTTGGAAAGATTACAAACTAGATCTGTACAGCCTACTAATGTAGTAAAAGATAGCTACCCTGAATTATAGAAAAAAATGATTTGAAATATAGAAAAGCTATGCAAAATTGATAGCATTGTTGATGACAATGTGAAATATTACTCGCACTCCGTCTCCCCCGTTGTCAACGCAACAACTCCTTCTTTTCTGGTGACCTCACTCACTCGCAGTAACACAACAACCCTCAAGAGAATTATAATTTGGCTGTAGTATTCTGTGAGGTGGAGGTACTTCTATCTGGCGGCTTAGAAATATGTCCTACTTCTTTTCTTTTATGGGCGACAGTAATCTCTACACATCAGGCGACCAGCCCTCTTACCACCAACTCTTATTGCGATTCAATAACTGAATAAGCATTCTATTCAATTATTATTCATATTATATTTATTCATACCAATGAATAAGCATTCTATTCAGTTATTGAATCGCAATAAGAGTTGGTGGTAAGGGGACAGAACACTTGTTTGACATTCATTGCAATTAAAAAAACAACACGTCCAATAAACCTTAAAGTAATAAATCCACTATTATGCTGAATTTCATAATTTTGTTATCTAACTTGTAGATTTTCAGTCCATTCACTCGAACAACCAACGGAACCGGACCACGTCTGATTTGTCTAGAGTCTAGACAAAGGATATTAGTCATATCTTAGTCATATCTTATCAATTCTTGTTAACATGACTATACAAATCGCTACTATTGATCATGCAAATTTAAACCTTAATCTTAAATCCGTCTAGTTAACTTTAGAACAACTCAAACTGAGTAAGTAATGTAGGAAATAAAGTGAATACACGTTACTAAACTTGTAGCGTTTTTCTTTAGGAAGTTGTACCTTTCAAATTCTGTATACAAATGCAGTTAAAAATAAAATGTAGTTGTTGCAATACAAGTTAACGAATAATATACATAAATAAATATATATTTATTTATTCAGTCTACGCGGATGAACTTTATGATGAGTCTACAATTTCTAGTTTATTAATCTCTTTTAGATGTGTATATATCATATACATATAATATATATATATATATATATATTATATAAAATAGCTCTTGCATTGTTGAATATATGTAGGATAATATATAAAAGATAAAACATAATTTTAAATCTACACGTGCCTTCTTTATTCAATACTTGAATTCGGCTTGAATTGACAGCGGCCTTCTACGAAATTATCGTAGTCAACCAAACACAAATAAGATCACTATCGTGTAATCAATCTGAAAATCAAATTAATAATATAAACCTTACATAATAAAGCATATAAAAATTTGTTAACCATTTATTACAACCGACCACAGACGTCAAGTAGTAAGTAGCCTCAAAGAATGTAACATCTGGTCTTATTCATTTGTGTATAATTTGCAGTTTTGCACGGCGTGCAACAGAAAAACACAATCTAAATTAAATTCTTTTGCTACCGCGATAGAATTGATAATGCTTTGCATTTAATATCTACAAGTCTTGTCAATTCACAGTTGAAAATAAACTATATTAAAAAGTAATAGAGTTGATATTAATAATTTAGCGAGAGATAATTCATGACATGTGTACACATATTAAAATAGCTCTTGCATTGTTGAATTACGCAATATAAATGATGGATAAATAAAAAAAAAGAATTTTGAGTACCGCCTTTCACGAACTGTTCTACTGTTTGGTACGAAAGCAATAATTAACTTTTCTATTTTGAGCTGTAAGTTGTTAGTTAACATCTACGAGCTAAAGTTAATCTCTTCTGCTCGTCACGTACGCACCCTTCTTCTACAGTCGCACCGCTCCCCATCGACAGGGAATTCATCCTCACACATTGGAGCTTAAGTGGTCGCGTATCGTGCGGTTCCAGAGAAGTTTTCTCCCGCGTACGGTCAAGCTGTGGAATGAACTGCCTGTCGAGGTTTTCTCAGGAGACTACAGCATGGGGTTCCTCAAAAACCGCGTGAAGAGGTTTTTACAGGGTCGGCAACGCGCGTGTGATGCCCTTGGTATTACAGGCGTACATAAACTACGGTAACTGCTTTCCATCAAGCGGGCCGTATGCTTGCTTGCCACTCTAGTGGTATAAAAAAACCCTGCTGATTAGGAGGCTTTGGCAAATAACAACGGATCCTATGCCTACAGCTAATGCGCCTATGTGCACCAACCTTCCGGCTATATCACAGAATTGCGAGGTCGTCGTTCTTGTAACCCAACCGGACGAGAGGAGAAAGGTGACTCCAGTCAGACGAAAGGAGAGGAGCGCGATACCGGTGCGTGTAAAGACCGGTGCGTGTAAAGACCAGCCCCCTTACCACCAATCTCTTATTGCGATTCAATAACTGAATAGAATGCTTATTCATACCAATGAATAAGCGACTCTTTTCCATTTGAAATAGAGTCGCATATTCATTGGCATGAATAAGCAATCTATTCAGTTATTGAATCGCAATAAGAGATGGTGGTAAGGGGGCTGGGGCCCGACCGGCTAAGCTAAAGCCGATCCTCAGTGGATCTTTTGATTGCGAAAATCATACTTCAGCTTAGTTTTATGGTTTTAGTGTTTAGCTGATAGAATCTCTGAAGCTCTACATACTAAACTGAAGATGTTTGTCAATAACTAAAACGTAAGACCTATTTTTACCCGACTGCGACAGAAGGAGGGTTATGTTTTTCGAGAGTGTGTATGTATGTATGTATAATTGTTTGGCACGCTCTGCAGCCTGAACGGCTGGATGGATTTTAGCTTGAGAGGTGTCGTTAGATTCGTATTTGCTGTGAGAGTGACATAGGCTACATCAAATATAAAAAAAAATCAATATGGCGGCTGTGAGCCGCAAAATTGTCGTTGCAGTATTTTTTTTTTTCTTCTAAATATATCGATATGGGTATCAAAATAAAGGTCTCGATGACCTGATTTCAAATATATATTTGATATATTCGATTTTGCCTGCGGCTTTGCTTGTATGGAATTATATTATTGTTACGCGTGATTAATAAATCTGTTGTAGGTGCAGTCGGGTTTTTGATTTTTTTAATTAACTTATAACTTGTTCGATACAAAATTTTTGGTGGTAATCGGCTTCGGCTTCAGCTTCAGCAGTAGGGCCCCAGCATCATCATCGCGCTCGGTAAACCAACCAAGCACTCAAGCAGATTGGTAGCAGGTCTTACTCTTCTTTCACCGGCAAGGCTACTTGGGCACTCTTAAGTCGAGTAGCTCGTGGTGACGCTCGGTTTTGGCAATTAACGATTCTTTGAGCCTATAAGGTTGATGACGTATACATCACGTATAGATTAGCCTTTGAGATGTGGTGCTGGAGGAAAATGCTGCGCATATCTTGGACGGCTCACCGGACCAACGTATCGATTCATAAACAACTAAAAATAAAAATAAGACTCTCCACCATCTGTCTCCGAAGGACTCTGGAGTTCTTTGGCCACATTGCCCGGAAACGTGGTGACAACCTGGAGAGGCTTCTTGTCACCGGTAAGGTAGACGGCAAAAGACCACGGGGCCGAAGTCCGATACGTTGGTCCGACCAAATCCGCATTACTCTCGTACTAGCTTACATGATGCAGTTCACGCCGCAGAAGATAGGAACAAGTGGCGGAGCATCATCCATGCAAAAGCAAAAGTGCACCCCGACCACTCCATAAACTCTGTACACAGCGAAAATAGGCGTGTGTGCGTCCGCCGCCCCATATATACTGTTCCAGATTCTTATTATTTAAATAGTTGTCTTGGCCAACTTGTCAGAATATTATAAATATATTGAAAAATGGAAACATTCATTTAATTTGTTGAGCAAAAATTGCAAGACGAAATTTAACCCGTTATATACCTAACTGATTACTAACTACGTTTGCATATGGTCGGATATTTAATATTATTATCAAGTTTGAACTAGCGAGTCATCGGAGTCATATTTGCTCTTCATTTCATTTCATTGGACGGAAACGTTCAAACATTTTGGCTTACCACATTAAAATCTGTACATGGCACAGATCTGTAATAAATACCAATATATGAATATCTTAATTACGAAATGTATATATAAATTATTGTTATATTAATATTTGATATGTGCCCGGTGGTCGAATGGTTAGCAATGGCCATTTTGACCCCCAGGCCGCGAGTTCGATCCCCGCACATGACAAGGACATTTATGTGCTTGAACATGTCTGTTTGTCTTAGTCTAGGTGTTTTTTTATGTATTAAATGTATTTATTTACAAAATAATGTATTTATGTACATATATCAGTTATTTAGTACACATAGTACAAGCCTTGCTTAATTTGGGACTAGATGTCGCTGTATAATATGTACAAGAATATTTATTGAGTGTGTGTATGTGGGTTAACTTAATTAACATCATCATCATCATCAGGTCATTATAGTCTCCACTACAGGAGCACGACCCTCTGTCGTCCGTCCCAGACAGAAAGAGGATTTGGCCTACACTTCCCACGCTGGCCAGACGGGTTGGGGAGGCCTGATCGATGTTTTATAATGAATTTCCCTTAGTCGCTTTGTACGACATCCTCGGGAAGAGACGGAGTGATTCTATTCTAGTCTGCCGGAAACCACACGGCCAACTTAATTAACGCCAGTTAATAATTCGCTTATATTCGCACGGGTGCAATGCTGATACTAAATGTACTACAGAAGGTCTTTGCGCTTTGTCCTATCCAGTCCTTCCCCAGTTAAGGGCACACGCCGCCGGCTCCGCGGCCGGTACCGCCACAGCCGTTATGTCCCTGCATTTTAAATGTGTAATATCTTCTAAACTATTCATTTAAATTACATGCTGTGAAGGGCCATATTGATCTATATTAAATGCGCAATGTATTTAAGTACTTAATTGGATAAGGATTAATTCTGTATTGCTTAAAATCGCTTCGTAATTATGGCATTATTTCTTGTAAAAAGCAAAGGATAAAATAACGGTTATTGTGTGTTACCACTAAGAGATAGACATATACCATCGCGGACTTTTTTGTAGACCATTTTAAGGTGAACAATACTGTACTACATTATTTTGATCTATCTCGTTGGGTTCAGCCAGCGTTTGCAATGAAAGAGCAAAAAAATGTGTTTATTTACGACATCACATTAGAAACCTCTAAATTATCAGTGTTTTTCTACTATGTTATGCATATATTATACATATAAACTTTCCAGTTGAATCACTCTATCTATTAAAAAAAACCGCATCATAATCCGTTGCGTAGTTTCAAAGATTTAAGCATACATAGGGACATAGGGACAGAGAAAGCGACTTTGTTTTATACTATGTAGTGATATTTAACGAGTGAATTTCAAGGTAATTGGGGTATCTAAAATAGTAACAATTAACTGGACCTCATTCATCAACACATTTCGAAACCATCACGTAATAGAAGTTGCAATTATAAACAAATAAAATGTGCAATAAATACCTAAGTTAAATGCAAGAACGCAATTGGTTACCAGAGTGTGACGTAAACACGTGCGTTAAATAAGTGTGCGCGTTTTGAAGAGCGTGCCATTCCACATGTGAAAATACACATCTAGAATTTAAAACAACCGAAAAATTGTGTATTTTTTTGTTTCTATAAAAATCATTGCCATCATTGAAACTGAGAAGATTTTGTATGGCAGTAATGGCTAGATGTAGTGGTTGATTTTTATAAATACTGTAACATCTGTACCACATCTATAGCAAATAAAGTTCATTCATTCATTGGGCAATCAGGCTTAACCTATAAAAATAATATATCTTTTGTTTAAAATTGATTTAAATTCACACATTTTATTCGATATTTTCAAATTTGAAATTATGTCTTTTCTACTTACTTATTTTTACAAAATTGAATAATAATATAGTCTCATCGCTGTAGTATTGTGTATACTTATTAGTTATTACTTATCTGTTATTGATGTTGATGTGTAGTATGAATCTTACCTGAAACAAAAACATACACAAAATTAGTAAAAAAAAGGAGGTAAAATGTTTATTGGTTTTTATGGACGTGCTTGTTGATAGAATGGTTAGCAATGGCCACTTTGACACCGATGTCGCGGGTTCGATTCCCGCACAAGACAAACATTTGTGTGCATGATTATGTCTGTTTGTTTTGGCCTGAGTATTTTCTATGTATTATAAGTATGCATTTACAAAAAAAATGTATATTTTTGATAAATTTAAGTACATTTATCAGTTGTCTAGTACACATAACACAAGCTTTACGCTTAATTTGGGACTAGCTGGCGCTGTGTAAATTGTCTAGGAATATTTATTTATTTAATGTGGTCGGTCAAAATGGTTCCACCTTGCATGAGGGAAAGGACAAGTGAAGACTAAATGTGAGGACCGTCATCACTGCAATTGTCGTAGCACTGGCGGTCCACCCCTTGACGAACCATGTAAGTATTTCTTCATAAAGAGCCTGGTTTATAGGAAGAGGCAAATACATTTGCCAGTAGTGAATTCCACAACATTATGGTACATTATGAGTATTATAAGTACACCTTTGTACTAGTGCATCGAGGTTCTTCACGTTCACTTCCCCCTCCCGCGCTTCTGCGAGACGGTCGAACTAAACTGTCTGTGCGATTTAATATTGCAAATTAAATAATTTTATTAATTTGTTTCGTAAAGTGTGTGGACATTTCGGTGAATTTTGGTGATCTCATCTGAATTTATCATTTTCGCTTTAAATTTCGATCTTATTTAGGTTTTATTTGTAAATAAGTAAATACAGTGATTATTATTCGCAAACTAGTAGGTATACTAAAAAAAAAATATTTTTGTGCTTCTTGACTGCAGCTGCATCAATTGTAAAACAGGTTTGGCCCGTTAAAGGTACGTAATAATTTCATATTTTATTATTCTATTAGTGTTTTTTATTGGTATTAATATTAGTACAACAAAGTCTCTCAGTGTTGTCACTTTATAAATTTACCCCTGAATCGGGGAAAATTTTATTTTGATAGGTAATAGTTTTATTCCTGCTAACTCGTAACATAAATAAAATGTCTAGTAATACCGATGATCCTGGTGGCACGACACCAATTTTTGGCCGTAGTAATTTGACACCGCGATCTCCGCCGGCAACTAATGCTAAGAGAACATTAGGTGATATATCGCCAAGCCATTTATCACCCGATGAAAAGCGATTACAGCGGTCAGCAAGCACAGATAATATAGACAACTTACACAATTTAAGCCTTAGCACCTCAGCTGAAATTGTTGATCCAAATATTGATTATGTAGAATTTGTTCGCGAATCCTCTGAATGTCTGGCAAAAATTAATGAAATAATTATCGGGCAGACCTCGCGAATTGGCGTTGCAAATAAATCGACAATAATGGGCATGACCCAACGAGTTACCTCACTGATATCTATGCTAGCCATAAAGTCAGCCACGGCGGAAAAACACCTCGCTATTTCGGAAAAAAAGCTCGCTCTTGTCGAACGAGATTTATTAGCACTAAAATTAGATGCAAAAAATAACCCCGTTGCGCCTATAACTAAGGCTAGCGAGTCGTACGCCGAAAAACTGAAACTTCGCTTGCCAAAACAAATTAAGCCGGTTCAAACTCGCGAGCCAGTGCCCTGCGTCGTAGCCTATCCAACTGAAGAACGATCGGCGGAATTCACAACATCCGAAGCGACTAAGGAGGCACTTATGAAAGCCATTAAGCCATCCGATGATGGCTTTCAAATTGTAGGGGTCAAGAAAACTGCGAAATCCGGTGTAGTAGTACGCGTTTCCAATGACGCTCAAATTAAAAAGCTGCAGTCAATTGAAAGCATTAAATCGGTTGGACTTAAGCTCGAAAAGCCCAAAGGACGCCGCCCGCGTATTATTATAAAAGATATTCCGGACACAATGGACGACACAAAATTTTTAGCCGCGTTATATAATCAGAATATAAAGGACGAATTAAAAATTACATTTTCGGATTACCTAAAAGACATAAAAATCGTGCGTCGTCGTCCTACTGCCTACGGCAGGAAGTGGATGGGAGTCGAAATCTCCCCGGAAATACGCAAACACCTTATTTCGACAAAAGATAAGATTTTTATAGATTTTGCCACATGTAGATTCGTGGACGATATAGAAGTCGTGCGTTGCTTAAAATGCCAGCAATATGGGCATGTCAGTAAATACTGCTCTGCGAATAACCCCACCTGCGCTCATTGCGCCGAAGCACACGACTCACGGGAATGTCTGAAGAAGTCTGAAGCAGACTTCAAACCTACATGCGCAGCTTGTAGGCGTCAAAAAAAGACTGCTGACCACAAGATCGGGTCAGAGTCTTGTCCCACATACGCAGCTCGGTTAGAGTTCAATATTTTAAATACTACCTATGGATAACGTCGTAATTGCACAACTAAATCTACACAACGACAAAATTGCAACGTCCGAGTTAGATAAGCTCGTTGCGGACTATAAGCTCGACCTTGTTTTAGTTCAAGAGCAGTACCAAAGATCGCAATTAAACAGTAAATTTATACAACTTAATAACAAGTCGCGCGCGGGTATATATGCGCCAAGAGGCGGATTTACTATAACATCAATCAATCACCTAATGTCCACTCACTGTGCGGTAGCTGAAGTAACATCTCCATATTTGAGAGTATTTGTAGTCAGTTGTTATTTTCAATTTTCTGACCCTGTGGATTCGCATTTGTATCACCTACGAAGAGTGTTGCATGCTCTTACCGGTCATAAGGTTATTATAGCGGCAGACGTAAATGCATCATCACCATTATGGCACGGCAAGTTGAGAGCGACCGATGCCGACAGACGCTCTGCTGTTGAAGAGTTCATTGCTGAAATGCATCTTCATATTCACAATACCCCTGAAGCACCACCTACTTTTAGTAGCCCTATGGGCGAGTCTTTTATTGACGTCACACTTTCTAGTGCAGACGTCCGAATACAAAACTGGCGCGTTCTTCCTGAAGCTTCTTGTAGTGATCACCGTCTGATCGTATGTGAATTCTCCCCAGTTGTTGAAAGCTTACATCGGCAACAGTTAATAGGTTTTCAATATAAAACTAAGAATGCCGACTGGGCAAGCTTTGCTTCACTTTTCGCTTCCCGCGCTAAAGATTTTACTCGTAGTGAACTTACAGTCACAGAAAGTGTTGAAATTATGTCTGACACATTCGTGTATTGCGCTGACGTTGCATTAGGCCGAAAACCTATAGTTAATAACAGACGATGCGATTGGTGGAATGATACCCTTGTTAGGTTGCGTAGGAATTTCCGTGCCGCTAGACGTAAGATTTCAAAATTAAAGAGACGTAACATCGAGGGAGAAATTTATCAAACAGCTCTAAGTGACTTGCGTATTGCTAGATCTCATTATCGCGCTGCTGTTGAAAAATCCAAAGGTAATTTATTAAAACGTATTGTAGAAAGATTAAATAGTGAGGGCCCGTGGTCTCCCCTATATAACGAATTTAAAGCAAATAGGCGTATTGATCAGGCATACGTATCCAATATAAAATTTAATAATTCACATACCCTTGGTGTAGAAGAGACCGCTGAGACAATTCTGCATGCGTTAATTCCTGATGATTGTGCCGATAGTGACAGTGACTACCATCGTGAGGTTAGGAGCGCGGCGGATATGTGCCCTTCCACTCCAATATCAAATGTACCGTCGATGGATGAATTTATGTCTATTGTTAAAGCTTTGCCTACAAATAAAGCCTCCGGTGATGATAAGATTTCGAATAGAATGATTAAAGAAGCTTGTAAAGTAGCCGCTGAACCTATCTTAACAATACTTACTCGGTGTATTGTAGAAGGTCATTTCCCTGGCATTTTGCGAAGTGGTGTTATAAAAATAATACCAAAAGGCGGTGATAAACCACCGGACGATCCGAAGTCCTACCGTCCTATTACTCTGCTACCGTCGTTGGGTAAGCTGCTTGAGCGCTTGGTTGTGCCACGGTTGCTGCCCGGTGGCCCGCAATTTCATAAAAATCAGTACGGCTTCACCATTGGCAAGTCTACTGTTGATGCTGCGCTCGCAGTGCGCAAAGTTGTTGAACTCTCGGAGAGCAAGTATGTTGTAGCTATTTTCTTAGATATCTCAGGTGCCTTTGATAATGCTTGGTGGCCAATGTTGTTGCTGAAACTTAAGGTGAGAGGTTGCCCTAGCAATATCTACTCTCTCATTCGATCGTACTTTTTGAATGGTACAACTAAATTAAAACTTGGCCATTATGTTGCTTCAAAGGTGCTCACGCAGGGCTGCCCCCAGGGCTCAGTGTTGGGACCGTATCTCTGGAATATCGGTTTTGATGATTTTTTTAGCCTACCCTTACCGGAAGGGTGCTCGTTAACTGGTTACGCTGACGATGGTCTCTTATTAATCAATGCTAATTCAAGATCTAGCATAGAGAAACTAGCCAACACTAGCCTAGGCCTAATTTCAGATTGGGGTTATCGTAATCGTCTCGATTTTGCGCCACATAAAACATATCAACTCTTGCTTAAGGGAAATTTACAGGTTTCACCGCGATTTCATTTTAATGGAGTATCTGTTGCTAATAGGGGTTCGGTTTGTTACTTAGGTTTGCTTTTGGACAGAAATTTTAATTATATTGAGCACATGAAGCAAGTAGGTGAAAAAGCAAAAAAGAATTTCTATGCCTTAACACGAATTTCTACCTCTACGTGGGGATTAACTTTCAAAACGTTAAAAACTATTTATACCGCCACATACTTAGGTTGTGTTACGTACGGTTCACCTGCGTGGGCAGATAGGGCTACTATAGGTGCAGCACGTCGTAAATTGCTACAAAGCCAGCGCCTTGCTCTGATATTTTTATGTAAGTCGTATAGAACTGTAAGCACCGAGGCACTACCCGTGCTAGCAGGTGTGTTACCGGTAGACTTAGAAGTACAACGCCGCGCTTCAATGTACTATACATCTAAAAATATGGTCCCTGATTTCTTGAAAACGCGTGATCGTGAAAAAATAGTTAGACTGTTCAAACCTATTAATGAAGTATTTGAAACATTGCTGTCTGAATGGCAGGAAAGGTGGGAAACTTCTACCAAAGGACGCCACTTGTATCTGTTCTTTCAATCGGTAAGAGATAGATTAAAGAAAAAGTGGTTAGAAGTAGACCACCCCGTTGCGCAATTTTTAACTGGACATGGCAATTTTAAAGCTAAACTCTTTTCGTTTAAATTAGTGCCGTCGCCCTTATGCGAATGTTCTACTGCTAATTCTGAATTCGATCAAACAGCACACCATGTTCTCTGGGAGTGTGATCTTTGGCAGCGGGAGCGGGATGACATGTTGAATTCATTGCAAGTTGCATCCGGGGTAGTATACTATTCAGATTTGGTAGCAACAAGGGAGAATTACCAAGCGTTCAGACGATTTTGCAATTCATATTATTGGAATCGATGTGTTAGGTAACAACTCAATGTTTTAGGTCCCTAATAGTGTTAGAAACTTAAAATCCGTGGTGCACGGCAGTTGAGCTTCACTTGACTAGCCATCTCTTTAGGCTTTTAATGCCTTATTTGCCATATTGCTGTCTCTCACATTGCTAAGAGGGGAAGTCAAATTCCAAAAGCTTCCTACTCCTTCTAATTTCTTCTGATTAAATTCGTTGTGAGTTCCAAGGCAGCCGTAGTTTTACCCCTGGGACTGCAATGGACTTCATTGTTCATTGCCTTTTTTGGCGGTCGCCGCTGTTAATCCTGGCTACACAGGAGATACAGTGGTGGGAATGTGTGGTGGGCCCCCGTCTTTTTTTTTTTTTTTTAGTGCATCGAGGTGCTGCGTATACAGCACATGTGGGAAACTGGAAACACGTAACCGTCCTTATATTATAGTAAGTATATAAATACAAACAACAGTAACTTATTAACATCCAACTGCGGACTCGTTTGGCAGTCGAGTGGTATAAAAACTGTACCGTCCAGCACGTAGTTTTACGTGTGAGAGACTCCACACTACTTCTAGTGTCTGTCATTCTAGAAGTAGTGTGGAGTTTCCGTAGTTGTTGTATCAAACACGATGTGACAAAAGATAGCATATTGTTTCGTTCTTAGTCGTTATGTCGTATCTACTGTGTGTATAATATTGAGTTTACGTATTTTATACTTAATTAGTTGCAGCAGTACGCGCGAATTAAGATGCTATCTAATCACGAATTTATACATTATATATTTTACGGTACAGACCGTACAAAAACATTTGTAACTAAATATAGGTTTTATTCATTTATTCTCATAGAAGAATTATACATTCACTTATTATGAGAACTTAATACATATTAATACCTACATAATTAATTGTTCAAGGAGCGCACTAGTAAGACGATGATGTACAAAAATCGCGGTAGAAAAATAAAAACACTGTTTACATTAATTTGTCACAATTGTTACTGAAGCACGATAGGCGCAGGCTAAATATCGCACAATAATTCAACGAACGGATTGTAAGGTTTGTGCGTAATATAGACATTCACTCCACCCGTCAAATATTAGTTCTCATAGAAGTGCTACGCCATTCTTACAAGATGTTCAGGCACATGTAAACTTCGAAGCAAATATGTTTTACCTATGGATGTTCTGCCTGCTTTCATTGTGCAAATTACCCGGCATCAGCCCCGCGCCATTATCCTATCACCGACGTAAGCATGCCGGACTCGTTGTCACACCAACTCGTTACATCAGTGTGAATTTTGGAAACACTATAAGACTGATTCATTAACATTTTTCTTATACCACTAAGGTGACAAACAAGCGTACGGTCCGCCTGATGGAAAGCAGTTACTGTAGCCTATGGACGCCTGTAACAGGGGTATCATATGCGCGTTGTCGACCCTGTAAAAACCTCTTTCCGCTTTTTTTGAAGAACCCCATGCTGTAGTTTGCTGGGAAAACCTTTACAGGCAGTTCATTCCACAGCTTGGTAGTATGTGGAAGAAAACTTCTCTGGAACCGCACAGTACGTGACCACTTCGGTTCTAATGTGTGAGGATGAATTCTGTCGATGGCGAGCGGTGCAACTGTAGAAGGAGGCCGTGGGAATCATGTCAAAATACTCCTCTGAATACACCCAATTGTACAATCTGTAGAACACACAAAGGGACGCAAAATCTCTTCACAGACTCAAAGGTTCCAAACCGTCCAACAATTTGGATTCGTTAAAAATCCTCATAGCTCGCCTTTGAATTGAGTCACAAGGTGCAAGCTGGTATCTGGTGCTCCCGCCCATAGATGCCAACAGTACTCCATATGCGGCCATACTTGAGCTTTATAAAGCAGAAGCCATTGCCGCGAGTTGAAGTACAGTACTGCTTCGCCCTGTTGAGCTCACCTAGTTCCTTCGATGCCAGCTTGACCTTTCCCTATGACATCTTCGAATCAAATCCAACCTCACCTGCACGTGGTGCTGCTAACTTACAAACTCGGCTCTGGCCAAAACTGAGGTACTAGGGAAGTGAGGTCATCAGCAAGGAGTTGCTGCGTCGGCAGCGGGGGTGGCTCGAGAGATATTTCATGTTACGAGCGTTTATATGGCTTCACATCAGGCGAGCCGTATGCTTTTATGCCACCCGACGTAGTATAAACAAAATACTTTCTAGAGTTGTTTTAGACACAGTGAGCCTTCTGTACGTATTCATTTCGTGCACTAGCGTTGCACATCACACGAAGGCCACGCGTTTTGATAAACACACAATTAAGAAAAGAGGTTACTATGTATAATTGCTTAGCGCCCTTGAGCTTACATTGTTTTATAAATGGGACATACCAGAACTAATTGAAGGGCAGAATAGGCATTAACAAGTTGGGCTCAGGTAAAAAGAAATCCGTTAATAATTATGAGAGTATAAGTGGCATCTATTTTAAATAAAGAAATAAATATTCCATGACAATTTACACAGCGCCATCTAGTCCCAAATTAAGCGCTAAGCTTGTGCTATGGGTACTAGATAACTTATATTATACTTAAATACATTTTCTTTTGTAAATACCTGCATATAATTCATAGAAAACATTCAGACCAAGATAGATATGTTCATGCACACAAATATTTGCCTTGTGCGGGGATCGAACCCGCGATTATTAGAGTCCTAATTCAGGAATATTTTTTTATTTATTAATTACTAGCTTCCATCAGCGGCTTCGTCTGCGTTTACTTGTTTTTAATAAAAAGTATCCTATACTCTTCCTTATAATACCTTTCAGAATATCTTTACGAAGTTTCATGATGATCGGTTGAGTAGTTTCGGCGAGAAAGATTAAAAAACAAACTCACATTCACATTTATAATACTAGTCGGGAGGAGAGTGTGTTCCTGTGAGTGAGTGAGTGACATCAAACGTAAAGAGGTGTTGCATCAGCAGTGGAGATGCTATCACGAACAATAGTCCTTGTATTGCAGGCTTCTGTAGGCAACTCAGATCAATAAGTGATACATTTATTAATAAAAAAAACCGGACAAGTGCGAGTCGGACTCGCCCACCGATTCCGTAGGTACGTAGTATCATTATTAAATTTTACATTTTTCATTATAAATAAGAAATAATGCGTCGAAAAAATTAAATAAAATATATTTTGCAATGTGTACATCAAGCCCTTTCATATGATACCCCATTTGAACTAGTAGTTTCAATTTGAAATTTCGACACCCTCTATAAAATATAGACCCCCTATTTTTTTAAGATCTATTTACAAATGTATAGTTTTGAGATTTATTCCTGTACTTGTAGTCTATAACGATGTTACTTGCCAAATTTCATAGTTCTAGGTCAACGGGAAGTAGACTATAGGTTTGATTCCCTTGAGTGTGTCGAAATATGCGTTTATTGCTGAATAAACGGCCGTAACTTTTTTCTACGTAAACTTAGCAGTTTGATTTTTTTACAACTTCATGGGACCGTAGACCTGAGTATACAGTTCAAATTTCAGCTTGATACCTCCACGCATTCTCGACATAGAAATTCTTGACAGACAGACAGACGGACAACAAAGTGATCTTATAAGGGTTCCGTTTTTCCTTTTGAGGTTCGGAACCCTAAAAATCAGATGTAAGTATATAGAGATGGGGTGTAAGTGGTTCATCAACATCTTTGAACCTAAGGCAACTTCACCTGCACGCGGTACACCCTACTGACTGACAAACGAAGCTCTGGCGAAAAAAGAGGTAGAGGTAGGAAGCGTAATTGTAAGCTACCCGACTGGGGAATGTACCTCCACCTCACAAATCAAATTTCTTGTGATTAAATTCATTGTGAATTCAAGGCAGCCATAGTTGCACCCCCGGGACTGCAGTGGACTTAATTGTTCATTGCCTTTTTGATGGTCATCGCTGTTAATCCTGGCCACAGCAGGAGACACATTGGTGGTAATGTGTGTTGGGCCGTCGTCCCGACAAGAAGACCTTTAGATAAGGTACCCTTAAAAGGTAAAACATAGTAACTCGACGGCCTAGAATGGTTGACTGAATTCGTGTAAACATTTAACCTATTAAGCAATAAAATTGATTATTAAAACAATCGAATCGCATTTAAAAATTTACATCAATCAATTGATATTCTAAGCAGAGCGATTTCTCAATGACATAATGGTTCCTTCTCCGTGAAGTATCTCAGTTGCGTTTACGTGTTACCAATCGTTGTGGTCCAAGTGAGAGGCGACTAGAAATAATATGAAATTCGTTATTTGCACATCATGGTTTGGAAACCTCTAAAAATCTAACCAGATTTTTTTGTTTATATTTTCTTTGTCACATGCATTTTATCCCTCTGCACTACATGTCCATAATAATATGTGAAAATTAACATTAGTAACGTATACTTAATAATTTATTATCATATATATATATATATAATTTACATTAAGTAAGTAAGTTTATTTTGTAATGATAGAATTAGTAAATAAATAACTAATATCTAAGCAAAACTATTATACTTACAAATAAAATACTAAAATATTAAGATTTTTTTTAAATAAAATTAATAAAACTACATTAAATCTAAATTTATAATAAAATATACAGAAAACATAAAAAAATATCATTACCTATATTACATTATATGTGGTATATTGCACCAGCGGCTTCGCCGTGTAAATGTCGGTTATCGCGAGCCAAAAAGACAAAAGACAACTTTCAGTAGTTAGGTCGTGAAGCGGTACAAACAAACAAATAACAACATAAATCAACAAATAATACCTACACATATATACATGCATTAAGGAAATAAAGTAAAAAAATAACTTTTGAAGAAAGACTTACCGTATACGACAGTATAAGTAATAGTACTGTTATACTGTGGTTATACTAAATACATAGGTATACTATAGATCAAGGTTTTCCCAGCATACTACAGAATTTAAGAAAATCGTAAAGGAGTTTTTGTAGGGTCGGCAACGCGTGAGTGATGCTTCTGATATCACAATCGTGCTTATTTTCACCCTAGTGGAATAAAAATAAAGTATAAGACCCTTCCCGACGAACGCGGGCAACTGCTAGCCTTTATTAATAAAAACTAATGTTTACTCTGACTAATGGCACATCCGATTGCAATTTTGATGGGTTTTTCTGAGTATCCCAGATAAGGTTTTAAAAACCTAGCTAGCAGTTGCCCGCGTTCGTCGGGAAGGGTCTTATACTTTATTTTTATTCCACTAGGGTGAAAATAAGCACGATTGTCTGTCTAAACTTTAGACAGAAAAACGCCTGTCGAGAAATACATAAAATATAATAAATTCAAATCGTTCCCACTTATAACTTGGGCCACGATCGGCAGCCTCCGGTGTCTGTCTGTCCGTTTTGCTCCACATACGCACTATGTGGACATCTACGACATTGCAACAGTAAATCCATTTTTTTTTGCTGCCTGGGTGTGAAGCAAGTGACTGGCATCACAATATGCATATCATGCTGCGTGTTTGAATCTGAGTAGTAACATTAATAAAGTTCAAATTGGCTTGTAATAGAACTTAATACCTTTCGCTCTATACTTCTGTCAGAATTCTGCGATCTTTTCAAACGATCAGAGGGGCAATTCTCGTAATTAAAATATAGTCAAAATTCAGTTTCGATCCAGTCTCGATCTCACAAATGTCACATTTGGTATTCTCGTAACACAATATGTAACTTCAAAATTAAATTTAAGCGGGATTATATCGAGATATGAGTGAAAATTAAACAAAACTAAGAATGTTACTTTTCCAACAATAAGAATTGATAATAATTAATTAATGAAATCAAGTATATAATTTTAGTTATTTCTCAATTCAATCTCGATTCGGTCAACTTTCAATCTGCGTTCGTAGAAAAGTTACGAGAATTGGCCTTCTGAAACATATTTTTTCGAGTTGTTATGTATAGGGTTGTCATCTATCTAGGTTGCCCTGTATTTGTTCGAGCTCCTCCGTGTTTCGGAGGGCACGGTAAGCCGTCGGTCCCGAATGTTGTCATACACAAAACGAATACACATTCTACACTAGTGCTGTAGAATCTACATCACTTAGGTCATCTCTAGAATCTAGCAACCAGGACAAGAAGTGTGATAACCCATGATTTTTAAACACATGTCAGGGTGAAGCTGCGTGGTGATTTAAAACTTTAAACCCTGGATTACAAATCACACCCAGCCCGAACGCCCCGTTCGGGGAAAGTTCGGGCTGGGTGTCCAATGCAACGAGCATTGAAAGAAGCTGTTGGTTAGATTAATGACAATTTAATAATCCAAACTAGACTAATATATATAACATATAAGTCTATATATATATATATATATATTATATATATATATATATATATATATATATATATATATATATAGACATATATATAGTTGGTAAAAATTATTTTAAATTGGTAGAGTTGTTAAAAAGTATTTTATATTGGTTGAGTAGTTGTATGTTGATGGTACCACCATCAACATACAACTACTCAACCAATTTAAAATAATTTTTAATTCTCAGTTTTTATTTATATTCTTATTTATTAGTTTAACCGCAGTATCCGTAATCAAATCTTGTACGATAAATTTGACCAACTTCTCAAATTGCGATTGAACTGAAATTTGACATACGTTTGTTTCTCGTGTCAATTAACGAGAACCCATAATATCACCATTTTTAATCCAATAAGGAGACCGCCACAAAATGGCGATTCCTGGGATTCCATCATCAGACCCTGACTTGGTGAATGTCAAATTTTATTTTTTTATTTGAAAGGAAATGATTGCGAGGTGGTCCTCGCAATCATTTCCTTTCAAATAAAAAAATAAAATTTGACCATACGTGCTTATAAAATTGAAGGGTTTCCCTTGATTTCCCTTGGATACCATTATCAGATACTGACTTGGTGAATATGGGACTACCTTGCAATCATACTCTTTCAAATAAAAAAAGAATTTTGAAAATCGGTTCACAATTCGCGAAGTTATCGAAGAACATACATACAAAAAAAAAAACAATCGAATTGAGAACCTCCTCCTTTTTTGAAATCGGTTAAAAAATAATAAACATGCGAGAATAAATAAACGTGACATTTTGCATTCATTAAAAAAAATGTAACAGAAAATGCTCTAATTAGTGGCACAAATAGGCGTTACGAAAATTATAGCGTGACTATCATTTAATGATGCTATAAACCTTCCATCATTAATGCAAGTACTAGATGAACAGTGAGTACAAAAACTAATCATATTAATATTTTTTGTCAGTAATAGGTTACATATCTTCGTCTGTACATAATAATGTAAATATTTTTATAATATTATAAATAACACTATAATTCAAATTTTGATTAATTTCTTTTGATTTGCGAATCTGAAATTAAAGCACTTTTACTAAAAGTGTTTGGGTACTCGACTTAAGAGTACCCAAGTAGTGTGCTTCCAGGCGAAAGGTGAATAAGATCTGCTACCAATCCACTTGAGTGCCTGCCCCCTTACCACCATCTCCTATTGCGATTCAATAATTGAATAGATTGCTTATTCATACCAATGAATAAGCGACTCTATTACATTTGAAATAGAGTCGTTGGTATGAATAAGCAATCTATTATTCAATCGCAATCTATTATCAGTTATTGAATCGCAATAGGAGATGGTGGTAAGGGGGCAGATTGGTTTACTGGGCGCTATAGCGAGGCGGGTGAAGGTCTAATTGCCTGATTAGTTGACTAGGCGAGAGGCCCGCGAAGCTGTGATTTAACCGGAAGGTTGGTGCACAGGGGAATATCAGCTGTAGGCATAGGGTCATTCTACGTAAGTACATATACTTTGTAGTTAAAAAAATTACAAGTTTATTTTCATTAATCACAAAAACACACGCTTTTATTTTATGAACATATTTATTAGTTTTTTAATTACCAAGATTAGATGCAAAAAATATAATTTACGGCAATTATTGTTTCGTTTATAAATAGAAGAACTCTGATAAATTGGAGCTATTGTTTCGACGCCGTCTTAACCATGAAGCTCTCAGTGTTAGCATTGTTGTTTGCCGTCGTCATGGTGACTATCATCCCAGCTTTGGGTCACTATGAATTCGATTGGTATAATATTAATAACAAAAAAAATAATCATTCTCGAGGTAAAATTTTAATTTCATTTTCAAGTTTGACATTATTACAAATTAAATCCATATTTTTTTTTTGCTTAAACATGTTCTTAACAGCGACGAGTGAGTGACGCTGGTGGATGCTGGTATTACGAGCGTCCATAGTCTTACTGCTTACCATCAAACAGATCGCTGTTTGTCACTTAATTTACAATATCTTATGATAGGTCTAAAGGTTCATAGAAGTCTCGGTAAGTTGACCCTTTTTATAATAAACAGTGATTGCAAATGGGCACGTGGTACAAAAATGAAAGGCTATAAATTTATGAAAAGCTATAATTTATGAACATTCTGCAAAAATAAGCCACTCGTAGATCGACATCTACAAAGAATAACTTTGTTGCACATTTTTAGCAATTTTCTAGAAGAGCGTTTCAAAGATCAAAAAGTTCTAACAGCTTTTTTGATGAAGAGGGCGCTAAACGAGTATGCGAGTCACCTGATAGTAAGCGATCATCACAGCCCATAGACATCAGTAACCCCAAAACCTCTTCTTGATTCTGTTGCAAGATTTTTATTTTGTGGTCATACCAAGAAACTTCGTAAGTTATCGGTATGAAGTGTAATTTTACTAGCGTTTGTCTCTCTTTTTTTCATACTTTGAGAAAGAAGTGAGTTTTTTCAAGAATTCTCACAACTATTCAATAAACTCACTTCTATAAGTATGTCGTAATCACTTATTTATACCTTAGTTGTACCTTTACGGAGATTTGTTGTTTTGTACATGGTCGCGTATTGTTCGATTTCAGAGCGGTTCTCTCCATTGAGCTATCCAAGTGTGGAATGAATTGTTTGTCGAGGTTTTCGTAGAAGACTACAGTATTTTTTTTATATGAGAGGGTGGCAATCGAGCATGCGGGTCACCTGATGGAAAGCAATCACCACTGCCCACGGAGATCAGAAACACCAAGGGGTCGCCGATCCGTTGCCAGCCTATACTCTTTTCCTTCTTTCTGGTGACCTCACTCACATGCAGGAATACAACAACCCTAAATGGAATTGTCTTTTGGCTGCGGTATTCTGTGAGATGGAGGTACTTCCACAGTCGGATAGCTAAAAATATCGTGTTCTTCAAGAAAGTAGTGAAGAGGTTTGTACAGGATCGGCAAAGCGCGATACTCTTGGTGTTGCTAGCATCTATAGGTTGCTGTGACCGCTTCTCACCAGGCGAGCCCAATGTTATCGGTGTGAAAAATCAAATTTTTGTATCAAATCGGACGAAGGAGCGCTGCTACTTGAGATGCTAACCCTAGTTCAAGTACAGATCCAATTATGTATTATTGTTTCAAGATTTTATATGAATATAGATACGAAAGTGCCATTGTGCTACTGTAAAACCGAATTGTGACGTTATGCAAAAGTGCCATTTTGCAAACGTGACTCTAAGGCGGATATTATTATTATTAATAACTTTGTCATGATTTCAGCGGGATTTTGCAGAACAGATAGTGACTGCCAAGACCGTGGCGAGGGCTGCTATTGTGTGGGAGACTCTTGCATGTGTCATGAGGAGTTGTCTAAATTGAGAAGTCATATTGTAGAGTAAAAAAGACAACAAAAGTTTAAAATTGTTTTTAAGTATCTAGGAATTATATAATTGTGCTTAAAAACAGAAACCCAATTATATCATTATAATATTAGACTTGTTGTATTTTTTAAATGTGTAAATTATGTCGTAGGCACCCCAATTACAAGGACCTTCCCTACAGCTAATTTGCCCCCATGCATCGACCTTCTGGTCATATCACAGGATTGCGAGTCTCTCCCAGTACATTAACCAGGCGAGAGGAACTTTACCCGCCCAGCTATCGCGTTCAGCCCCCTTACCACCATCTCTTATTGCTTATTCATATCAATGAATAAGCGACTCTATTCCATTTGAAATAGAGTCGCTTATTCATTGGTATGAATAAGCATTCTATTCAGTTATTGAATCGCAATAAGAGATGATGGTAAGGGGGCTGTCAACCAACAGGCACGCAAGCAGTTTGGTAAAAGGTCTTACTAATCTTTCGCCTGCAAGCAGACTACTTGGGCACTCTTAAGTGGAGTAGCTCAAGGCGACCGATGCTCGGTTTCCCAATCATCGAGGACTTACCACCACCCCTGAATGTCCCTGATTTTTTATACTAGTCATCGCGTGGCCGACAAGCATAAAACCCGCGTGATGTGAAGCGTTTACCGACCCCATATCCTCCTGTATGCGTCGTATTCGTGAACCTTGAAAGTCATGACCCCTTCGACAGATCATTTTTTCTACAACCAGGATAACGAGGTTGATAGACGCATCCGTGTTATGTGCCTACTCAAAATTAGACTTTCCCTTCAAAATGAAAATAACACAGAACAAAAGGCTTGGTTATTCGATCATTGTATCCTACCAGTTTAAACATATTGAGCGAAAACTGGGTCCTGACGTAGGAAAGTTTAAATAAGATACAGGTCGCCCAGAGGAAACTAGAACGAAAGCTCGTGGGGATTACACTGAGAGACCGTACAACGAATACCTGGCTCAGGAAACGTAGTAAAGTCGCAGATGCCATCGAGCGAGTGGCAAGTCTCAAGTGGCAGTGGGCATATAGCCAGTAAACAAAGTTCGTGGTGCAAAACTATCTTGGAATGGAGGCCCGGGGAGAGGGGCAGATGAGGTAGAAGGACGACGTCAAAAAGGATTTCAATCACTAAAATCATTTTCTATCATCATTTACTATATTTTCTATCATCATTTATCATCATTTAGTATTAGACAACAGCGAGTAAAGCTCAAACAATGTTAGTTTTATTACAAAAATAAATCGTAATTACATTAAAAAACTTTTCTGACAATTTGCACTACCATGTTTTGTTCTAATTATTTTGAGGCACGGTAATTATTTTATGTGTATATATTATAAATTCACATAACTATTATTTTGTCGTCAGCATTACCATGAAGGTATTAGTATACGTGTCGTTTGTCATTGTGATGGTGACTGTCGCCACATCGTTTGGTTTCAAGCCAGATAGTCGTCGAGCAGTCGTGCCAAAGACAAAACAGTATGATTTCAGTTCATATTTAGAGCCAGAAAAAGTCGCTAGTTATGGTAAATGCATATCGGTAATCTGGGGTATAAAATAACTACAGGATGAAAAACACGTGAGGTCCGAACAAAGTGCTGTTCACAAGAAACTTTTAAAGTCATTAATAAATATAGGTATTTTTTTATAAGAACATCATCAGGAACTATTCAGTATGGTTGTTTGTGTTTATTCTACTGTATTGGTATTCATCCCGCAGTTGTTATATACTCCAGATTACGATTTTAATTAAGAACCTAAAGGCTTAAATATGGTGTTATACAGTCTCGTCTAAGATTTATCATAATTAGGAATCATTTAAAGTCTAATCGTAAACGATTAGACTGCTTTTATAAGTATGTCGTAATCACTTATGTTACTTGTACCTTTATGAAGATTTGTTCTTTATATAAAACAACAAATCATCATCTCACAATTCAACCGCTCTGAAATCGAACAATACTCGACCACTTATATAAAGTGGTCGAGTAATTTTCGATTTCAGAGCGGTTCTCTCCTACCCAGTTGTGGAATGAATTGTCTGTCGAGGATTTTTCTAGAGACTACAGTATGGGATTCCTCAAGAAAGCTGTATGTATAGAGGTTCGGTCTGGTCAGGTCAGGGTCGATAAAGCGCGATGCCCTTGATCTTGGTAGCGTCTATAAGTTGGCAAGCAGATCATCAGGCGAGGCGTATGCTTTTTTGAACAATCTAATTTTTTATTAGCTCAGATGAAGGAGCGCTGCTACTTGAGATGCTAACCCTAATTCAAGTACAGACTCAATTAGTTATTATTGTTTTAAGATTTTATATGAATATAGATACGAAAGTGCCATTGTGCCACTGTAAAACCGAATTGAGACATTATACAAAAAAGTGACATTTTGTGAACGTGACATTATGCGCCTAGGCGGATATTATTATTATTAATAACTTTGTAATGATTTCAGGGGGGTTTTGCAGAAAAGAGAGTGACTGCCAAGGCCGTGGCGAGGATTGCTATTGTGTGAGAGAGTCTTGCGCGTGTTATGAGGACTTCTATGGAGTTAGAATCGAATGAAGAAGTGAAGTTAAAAAGACTACAAAAGTTGAAAATGTTTGTTCAGTTTGAAACACAATTATATAATTCCTATCTAGGAATTATATAATTGTGTTTCAAAACTGCAGAAACACAATTATATCATTAAAATATTAGATTTGCTGTATTTTTTTTTATGCCCATAAATATGCTGTACCCACCAAAATTACAAGGACCTTGCCTACAGCTAATTTGCCCCCATGCACCGATCTTCTGGTCATATAACAGGATTGCGAGTCTCTTCCAGTACATCAACCAGGCGAGAGGAACTTTACCCGCCCAGCTATCGCGTTCAGGAAACCAACAGGCACGCAAGCAGTTTGGTAAAAGATCTTACATATCTTTCACCTGTAAGCAGACTACTTGGACACACTTAAGTGGAGTATCTCATGGCGACCGATGCTCGGTTTCCCAATCATCAAGGACTTACCAGCACCCCTAAATGCCCCTGATATTTTATACTAGTCATCGCGTGGCCGACAAGCATACAACCCGCGTGATGTGAAGCATTTACCGACCCCATATCCTTCTGCAGGCGTCGTATTCATAAACCTTGAAAGTCGTGACCCCTTCGACAGATCTTTTTTTTTATATTACGTCGTATCGCAGACAAGCATACCTGAAGTGAAGTGGTTACCGTAGCCATATTAACGCTCGCAACATAAAATATCGCTCGCGTCACCAATGAGTATGAGTATGCTTTAAACGGTTTAGGGCAAATGAGCATGTGGGTCACCTGATGGAAAAGAATCACAACCGCCCATGGAGTTCAGCAACACCAAGAGGTCGCCGATCTGTTGCCAGCCTATACTCCTACCTTTCTTTCTTTCTGGTGACCTCACTCACTCGCAGGAAAACAACAACCCATGCAATGAATGCTACCATGAAAATCAACTTGACGGACCAAAAACAGCACATTAACGTCAACAAAGGTGTAAGACAGGGCGACACGATTTCCCACAAAATTAGTTATTTACTGTACATAATGTTGGAAAATATTTTCAAGAAACTTTAATGGGAAGAACGGGGTCTAAAGGTACCAAGAGCCAGGTTGAGCAACCTTCGATTCGCCGACGATGTCGGCCTTTTTTAGTGACAATCCTGATGATGCAAATCATGTTACATGAGCTGAACTAAGCGTGGACTTGGAAATGAACCTTCACAAAACTAAAAACAAATTACGATAAAAGTCAACCAAATTATTATCGAAACAGTAGAGAAGTATATTTATCTAGGTCAGGAAACAAGAATGGGGAAGGACAACCAGGTTAACGAGGTTGATAGACGGATCCGTGTTATGCGGGCTGCCTACTCAAAATTAGACTTTGCCTTCAAAATGAAAATAACATAGAACAAAAGACTTGGTTATTCGATCATTGTATCCTACCAGTTTAAACATATTGAGCGAAAACTGGGTCCTGACGTAGGAAAGAAATAACATAAGATACCTATACGCCTAGAGGAAACTAGAACAAAAGCTCGTGGGGGTTACACTGAGAGACCGAACAACGAATACCTGGCTCAGGAAACGTAGTAAAGTCGCAGATGCCATCGAGCGAGTGGCAAGTCTCAAGTGGCAGTCTGGGCAAAGTCCAAGCCAGTAAACAAAGTTCGTGGTGCAAAACTATCTTGGAATGGAGGCCCGGGGAGGGGGCAGTAGGCATATAGCTTTTAAACAAAGTTGGTAGTGCAAAACTATCTTGGAATGGAGGCCCGGGAAGGGGAGAGGGGGGGGGGGGGGGAGGACGGCCCAGAGGAAACCACAAATGAGGTAGAAGGACGACGTCGAAAAGGATTTGAATCACTAAAATCATTTTCTATTGGACAATAGCGAGTAAAGCTCTAACAATGTTAGTTTTATTACAAAAATAAATCATAATTACATTAAAAATTTGCTTTGTTCTAATTATTTTGAGGCACGGTAATTATTTTCTTATTTTCTGTGCACATATAATAAAACTCACATAACTATTATTTTGTCGTCAGTTTTACCATGAAGGTCTTATTAAACGTGTTGTTTGTCACTGTGATGGTGACCGTCGCCACATCGTTTGGTCTCACGCCAGATATGGCGGGCAGTCGTCGAGCAGTCGTGCCAGAGACAAAACAGAATGATTTCTTTCCATATTTATATGATCCAGAAATGACCGCTAGTTATGGTAAACGCATACCGGTAATCTGGAATAAAAAACATAGATAAATAGCAACACATTAGGTCAGAACAAAGTGCTGAAAAAATAAAGTGTCACAAGAAACTTTTAAAGTCATTAAGAAATATAGGTATTTTTTGTAAGGACATCATCAGGAACTATTCAGTATGGTTGTTTGTGTTTATTATACTGGATTGGTATTCATTCCGCAGTTGTAATATACTCTAGATTACGGTATTTTAATTAAGAACCTAAAGGCTTAAATATGGTACTATACAGTCTCGTCTAAGATATATCATAATTAGGAGTAGTCTAATCGTCTAACATAGTGAAAGACAAAATTTAAGAGATAATATCTACAGAGCAACCGAAAAGAGTAAACAACATTTTTCCGCATCTGGCAAAACTTACAGTACGGTACGGTACGATTTGTGATTATGTTTCACTTTTTTTTTTTTTTAATATTTCTTCCATTGTGAATTATAATTTGTATAATATCTACCTTGTATACAATGATTCGTAGTATAATTTTGATGCCAGATTTTTGTTTTGTGGTCATACCAAGAAAGTTTGTAAGTTTTTGGCGTAAAGTATAATTGTAAAAAAAATGTACATAAAATGCGTTTGTCTCTATTCTCACAACTCTGTAAAATTGAATAAACTTGCTTTTATAAGTATGTCGTAATCACATAAGTTACTTTCGAGTATTGTTCGATTTCAGAGCGTTTCTCTCCTATGCAGTTGTGGAATGAATTGTCTGTCGAGGTTTTTTCTAGAGTATGGGGTTCTTCAAGAAAGATGTAAAGAGGTTTTTACAGGGTCGGCAAAGCGCGATGCCCTTGTTATTGGTAGCGTCTATAGGTTGGCAAGCAGATTACCAAGCGAGCTGTATGCTTTTTTGAAAAATCAAAATTTTGTATCAACTCAGATGAAGGAGCGCTGCTACTGGAGATGCTAACCCTATACAAAAACCCTAAACAATAACCATATGTAAAAGTACAGAACCAATTAAGTATTTTTGTTTCAAGATTTTATATGACATTCATAAAGTGCCATTGTGCTACTGTAAAACCGAATTGTGACATTATGCAAAAGTAACATTTTGCGAACGTGACATTACACACCTAGGCGGATATTATTATTATTAAAAACTTTGTAATGATTTCAGGGGGGTTTTGCAGAAAAGATAGTGACTGCCAAGGCCGTGGCGAGGATTGCTATTGTGTGGGAGACACTTGCAAGTGTTATGAGGACTTCTCTGAAATTATATTTGAATGAAGTAAAAAAGACTACAAAAGTTGAAAAATTTTGTTAAGTATATATAATTCCTAGATAGGAATTATATAATTGTGTTTAAAAACCTCAGAAACCCAATTATATCATTAAAATATTAGATTTTCTGTACTTTTTTTTAAAGTCTAAAAATATACAGTATATAAAAATTATACCCAAAATATAAGGACCTTGCCTACAGCTAATTTACCCCCGTGCCGACCTTCTGGACATGTCAGAGGATTGCGAGTATCTCGCCCAGTACATCAACCAGGAGAGGGGACCTTTACCCTCCCTGCTATCGCGTTTAGTAAACCAATAGGCACTCACAAACAAGTAGGTAACAGGTCTTACTCCTCTTTCGTCAGTAAGCAGGCTACTTGGGCACTCTTAAGTGGAGTAGCTCATGGCGACCGACGCTCGGCCCATCGTCCCAAGCATCGAGTCCCCGCCACCACCCCTCAATTTCCCCGATTTTTTTATACTAGTCTTCGTTGGCCGACAATCATACGACCCGCCTGATGTGAAGTGGTAACCGTACCCATGTCCTCCACGCGTCGTAATCATCAATCTTGAAGGTCGTGAGCCCTTCGACGGATCACTATATCCTTGACGACACTGAGCCAGTCCTGTCTATTTTTGGCTGTGGTAATGGCATCATGGAATTTACGACCAAGTGTTATTGTGAATTTGATATGCGTATCGAGTTCCTCCCTCGTGGGCGCTTTCCCTTGACCTTGCCAGTGACAATAAGTTTTCAAAGTACTTTTCCGAGCAACATGACCGCAATACTCAAGGACTCGTTGTAGGCACACGCATGACAGTCTGGTAGTTATGTTGAGTTTTTTGAGTACCGATAGATTTGATCTTCTAGCTGTCCACGAAATCCGCAACATTCTCCTCCAACACCATATATCGAAGGCATCCACATGTCTGCGGTCATTATAGGACTCCGCGCCGTACAGGTCGAGAAGACTAGTCTGACGACAAGTCTTTTCGGCTACAAAAATTATAAAAGTATAAAACAAACGTATGTTTATTTTATAATGTAATATCTATGAATTGTACTCGTATTTATATACGAGTACTGCATTACAATTAACTGCAAATTTAGCATCCAGGCGTCCCCTACTATTATTAGTAGGGGACGCCTGGATGCTAAATTTGCAGTTACTAAAGCGTCATGGGGACCTGCTGGATCCTGAAGATTAGGTCCTAAAACGAACGAAAGATTTACGAACGATACATTTAATAAATTATTATGTGTGACACTAGGAAATTCGCAAAGAAAAGTATACCTTGTAAATATTTCACTATCCTGAAAATCAATATTACATTTTTAGATAACAAAATTAGTAAAAGATACTTTTGCAAATCTAATTTAAAATCTACCTCTTCATCGTATCTCACCTCGCTTATGGGTGATCCGCCTATATGGTACCGTATCCTGCATCTTGCCTGCTCCGGCTCTGTGCTAGCTATGGCGGGCATCTGGGTGAGTCCACGAAGTTGTAATGTGTTTACCAATAAGAGAATATGAAGTGATATCGTTTGTGTAGCTATTTTATACCTGAATAGTAACTAAATTGCAACAACAAAGTTAAAAACTTATTCTTATTATAAATTGTGAATTGAGTGCAAAAAGGTTACTAAAATTATGACGCGATCGTTTTGGCACCAAAATCATTTACATATAGATATAAAACCGGCTAAGTGAGAATCGGACTCGCGCACGAAGGGTTCCGTACAATTATTTATTTATTTATTTAAACTTTATTTACCACAATTTAAGGGTACATAGGCGGTCTTAATGCTAATAGCATTCTCTACCAGACAACCTTCGGGAAGAGCAGATATACACGAATGCGGCATACAAAAATAAATTAACAACGATATTATATAGTACAACAGAAAATATACATACATACACATTACATAAATAACAAAATATATAATATATATAAAATTATATACATACATATACATATGAATATGAGGATGATTCATAGTTTTGGCAAATTGTCCAAGAGGTACGCATGAACTTTTTTTTTAAAATTAAATTTATTCACGATTCTTCTGAGGCTATCAGGTAGTGCATTCCAGAGTCGTGAAGCTTGTAAGGTGAAGGAGTTTGACATAAAGCCAGTACGAAAAAGTGGGGTAGAGAGCGCAAGAGAGTTGGCAGATCGAAGCTGTCTTTCATGAGAGTCACAGAGATATTGAAACTTGCATTTTAAATATTCAGGGGAGAGAGGATTATTAAGAATAGTGTGAAGTGAACAGAGCAACCTCTTTTGTCTGCGCTGACGAATGGGAAGCCATTTGAGCTGTGACCGGTAGGAAGAGACATGATCAAATTTACGAAGACAGAAGACAAAACGAATAGCATTGTTGATAAGCCGGTCCAACTTATTAAGAAGATCTTCATTTAGATCAGGATAGCAGACATCAGCATAATCAATGATTGGGAATATGAGAGATGTGACAAGAGTGACCTTAATATTAATGGGGAGAAAATTCCGAAACCGATTAAGATATCGCAAAGAGGATATGACCGCACGACTTACCTCTGCGATTTGTGTAGTCCAACTCAATCCTTATCCTTACTTCCTTACTATCCTTACTAATATTATAAATGCGAAAGTAACTCTGTCTGTCTGTCTGTCTGTCTGTCTGTCCTGCTTTCACGGCAAAACTACTGAACCGATTTAAATGAAATTTGGTACACAGATAGTTTAGAGCCTGAGGAAGGACATAGGCTACTTTTTAGTGCAAAAAATGGGTTGTAAGGGGTTAAAAAGGGGGGGTGAAAGGTTGTATGGAAGTATCGTTAATTTTAGAGCTAGAAGCTTGAAACTTATTTTTTAGGCTGTTGATTCGATATAAATAAATATGACATTCAAAGTTTGTAAAAGTTTTACCCACACGGGGGTCAAATAACAATAGGGAATAGGGGATGAAAGTTTGTATGGAAATATTCGATTTGCTTACTTTAGTAGATAAGTTATTAAATATTTTTTTTATTATTATTCATTGTTTTGTTTATTTCAATCGTTAAAAGTAGATTACTTTCGAATTTAATTAGATGTTATTACGTCATTATTTTTTGTTGCACATTTGGATGCTACAAAAAATAATATAATAATTAATAATTAATAATTTAATAATAATATTATAAATGCGAAAGTAACTCTGTCTGTCTGTCTGTCTGTCTGTCTGTCCTGCTTTCACGGCAAAACTACTGAACCGATTTAAATGAAATTTGGTACACAGATAGTTTAGAGCCTGAGGAAGGACATAGGCTACTTTTTAGTGCAAAAAATGGGTTGTAAGGGGTTAAAAAGGGGGGGTGAAAGGTTGTATGGAAGTATCGTTAATTTTAGAGCTAGAAGCTTGAAACTTATTTTTTAGGCTGTTGATTCGATATAAATAAATATGACATTCAAAGTTTGTAAAAGTTTTACCCACACGGGGGTCAAATAACAATAGGGAATAGGGGATGAAAGTTTGTATGGAAATATTCGATTTGCTTACTTTAGTAGATAAGTTATTAAATATTTTTTTTATTATTATTCATTGTTTTGTTTATTTCAATCGTTAAAAGTAGATTACTTTCGAATTTAATTAGATGTTATTACGTCATTATTTTTTGTTGCACATTTGGATGCTAGGCAAGTACCTAAGAACGGTAAGTTAATTGCCCTCACCAAATAAACAGTACTCTTTTGAGCGTTTACAAACAAAGCATTTGACCATCTTCGAATGTAAACAAAAGATAAGAAAGCTTAATAGTTTTATGAATGAGTCTTTATGCCTTCGCATGCCGACTCAGTCAGAAGTCGCAATATCCGAAAGGGGTTTCTAGGAATCGGTTACAAATGGTTCATAAAAACAACTTCTTAAGTACAAGTGTAAAAAGTTATACTTAGTATAGAGATTTTGTTTATTTGGGTCAATAAAATTATTTAAATTTAATTCATTTGGGTTTATAATATTTTTTTAAATAGGTTTTTATACAATTAAATAAAATACTTAAATACGTTATTTTCATAATAAGAAGTTTTGTTTTCTGTGTTTACGGTTAAAAGCAAAATAAAGTGTAAATTGTTATAGGGGTATAGCGCACTCGGTTCTAAAACTACTACCATTGAACTTAGCTCATGAGGGCATGCCAGTGTGTAACATTAGCAAAAGCAGTGAGCGCGGAAGAAAGTTGAAGCAGTGTAAGCTGTTGGTTGGGATGAATGTACAATGTTCCACAAAAGAGATATATAAGCACTAGATCGCACACTGCAACTCATATAAGTATTAATACGTATGTGTCTTATTTGTAAAATAATTAGCCGAATGCCCAAAGACACTATTCCACGCGGACGAAGTCGCGGGCACAGCTAGTTATCTATAAAATCTATAAAATTATCTATAAAAACGGCAAAGAAATCACGTTTGTTGTTTGGGAGCCCCCCTTAAATATTTATTTATTATTTAATTATTTATTTTTGAAGTGAATATATAACTAAATATTATGTGAGTATTTCAAGCGTCTACCTATTGCCATTATCAATTGCGAGCGTAAACGAGCAAAAAAATCACGTTTGTTGTATGGGAGCCCCCTTAAATATTTATTTTATTATGTTTTTTAGTATTTGTTGTCATAGCGGCAACAGAAATATATCATCTGTGAAAATTTCAACTGTCTAACTATCACGGTTCATGAGATACAGCCTGGTGACAGATGGACGGACAGCGGAGCCTTAGTAATAGGGTTCCTTTTTACCCTTTGGGTACGGAAACCTAAAAAAGCAGGTTAAAATGTAGAAGCTATATAACGAACGGTTTCTCGACATAGTCAGATTAGGTTAGGTTAAGCTCGTGATCAATAAAAGCCGAGCGAGCGAAGCAAGCGAAGCTCGTGGGTACCTCATCTCTTGCTCCTCAACTTTTTTCAAAAACAAGTCAGGCAAGTTGGTAATCACTAGAATAACCTTTTTTTTTATTTTTTACGTGGGGAAATCCGTTAACGATACTACGCTGCCCAAGCGTGGTTATGTCGGACTCTGCTGCCCAGTGGCGGACCAGTAACAGCCATACCGACTAAAACCCCACGATCTCCTTCTCTCCGCCGATTGGCGGGGACACGGGAACTGCGAAAGCGTAACCTCTCCCCGCCGGCGGTTGTCCTTGAGGACCCTCCTCCTGGGGAACCCGAGTTTCTCCCCCTCCTCGATTAGTGGTGCACCGGGAGACATACGCCACGCCAACACCAAGGGTTATTTTTTAACGAGGTTTTCTTCCTCGACTGCTTGGGTATGATGAAACCGGCTCTCGTCGTCAGTCGTTACCGGCCTCGGTTTCATCTCCCCCTCCTCAGTAATTTTTTAACGAGGTTTTCTTCCTCGATAATTCGCAATCCAGTGTATCCCTCGCTACACTGGGGAGCGCTCCTCCATTGCGCGCCTCACCTGCTAGCTCAGAGGGACGGAAGGCGCAGACATCCAAAAACGCAGTACGAATACTGCGCTTTCCTCAACTGCCAGAACATTCGCCAGCGGTTAGCAAGATCTCCGCGAAGAGAAGTTACTGACCGTTGTTGCCCAGGGTGCACCAGGCTCAGGCTGTTGCTGAATAACTTAACCTAATTCAACTGTGTACGTGTGGCCTCACCTCGACACAAGAGAGCATCGGGGTGTGTCCATACTATACGTCAGTACTCATTCCGTCTCCCCGTATCCCCCGTTCCGTCATTGTAAGTATCGTTTCTGTCGGCTCGGTCACTCTATCGGAGGCCAGGGGTAGGGATAGGTCGGGAAGTGAGCGTGCCTAACAGCTCCGGTACCTGTCATGGACATCAGGTAGCCAGCTATCTGGTACTCAAGTGTAGGTGCAATTTACACATGGAGATTGGGGAGTGGTGGTCGGGCACCGATGATTGGGAAACAGAGCGTTGATCACTATGGGCTACTGGACTTAAGAGAACCCAAGTAGTCTGCTTGCAGGCGAAAGGTGAGTAAGACCTACTACCAATCTGCTTGAGTGCCTGATGGTTTGTTGAGTGCTATAGCGTGGCGGGCAAAGGTCTACTTGCCTGATTAGATTACTAGGTGAGAGGCTCGCAATCCTGTGATATAACCGAAAGGTTGGCGCACAGGGGAACATTAGCTGGCATAGGGTCGTTGTACGTAAGTACATATAATTTGTATCCTTTGTAATTAAACAAATTACAAATTTAATTTCGTTAATCCTAGAAATACACGCTTTTACTTTATGAACACATTTAATACTTTTTTATTACCAACATTACTAAACTTAAAATATTATTTACGGCAATTATTTTTTCGTGAATAAATAGAAGAACTCTAATCAATTGGAGCTATTATTTCGTCGTCAGTTTCACAATGAAGCTCACAGTATTAATGTTATTGTTGGCCATCGTTATGGTGACCATAATCCCAGCGTTTGGTTACCCACAAGACACGTCGTCAATAGGTAAATTTTATTTTTAAATTAGAAATTACTTTTTTGCCGTCTTAATAATGAAGCTCTCAGTATTATTGTTTGCCATTGTCATGGTGACTATCATCCCAGCGTTTGGTAACCATGAACACCACGAACGGCGACGTTACTATAAAAAAATAATGTAAGAAAAAGATATATTCTGCCGACTCTAAGTAGGATATACAAGGTATTACACCCAACTATGTTCGCGTAAAATTTTTAGGTGTGTATGTGTGAAAAATGACGACCTGGTGTAAATGTGGGTATATACTACAAAAACAGGTTTTATACAGTGCGAATCGGACTCGCCCACCGAGGGTTCCGTACGTAGTATCAATATTAAATTTGATATTTTTCATTATAAATAAGAAATAATGCGTCAAAAAAAAAAAAATATATTTTGCAATGTGTACATCAATCCATTTCATATGATACCCCATTTGAACTAGTAGTTTCAATTTGAAATTTCGACACCCTATAAAAAATATAGACCCCGTATTTTTTAAGATCTATTTACAAATGTATAGTTTTGAGATTTATTCCTGTACTTGTAGTCTATAACGATGTTACTTGCCAAATTTCATAGTTCTAGGTCAACGCCCTATAAAAAATATAGACCCCGTATTTTTTAAGATCTATTTACAAATGTATAGTTTTGAGATTTATTCCTGTACTTGTAGTCTATAACGATGTTACTTGCCAAATTTCATAGTTCTAGGTCAACGGGAAGTACCCTATAGGTTTTGATTCCCTTGAGAATGTCGAAATATGCGTTTTTTGCTGAATAAACGACCGTAACTTTTTTTTACGTGAACTTAGCAGTTTGATTATTTTACTACTTCATGGGACCGTAGACCTGAGTATACAGTTCAAAATTCAGCTTGATACCTCCACGCATTCTCGATGTAGAAATTCTTGACAGACAGACAGACAGACAGACAGACAGACAGACAGACAGACAGACAGACAGACAGACAGACAGACAGACAGGCAGACAGACAAAGTGATCTTATAAGGGTTCCGTTTTTCCTTTTGAGGTACGGAACCCTAAAAAACATCATTTTGAGCACTGCAAGTCTGCAAAGGTCCATACAAATAATCGTAACATGTACCTACACACAATTAAACATAAACGGATCTTAGCAGTAGGATGAATGAGGGTAGGTGACCACCATACAAAATTTTCTATGGATGAAAGTGGTCCACATAACTAAATTATGTTTTTTTTTATAATTTCAGATTCTAGTATTAATAATAAAAGGAATTCACTAGCAAAATGCAATATTCAACCCGACTGCGACGAGGGATGTATTTGTTACAATCGTTCGTGCGTGTGTAATTTTGAGGACATGCAAATATATTGGAACCAAAAAAAAGAATAATATAAAAGTATAAAATAAAAATATAAACAATCGTATGTATATTTTAAATATCTATGAATTGTGTATATTTTTTTTTAAATCACATAATTATAATATTGGACATGTTGTAGTGTTTTTTTTTATTACCCAATCTCAAAACAATAATAATAGATTAGGTACCTACCTCAATTACAGCAGGGAAAACCGTTCCACGTTGATAACTGGTGATTGACATTTGGTAGAGGATTTGTATTACTAAAATCATTTGTATTGTTTTCCACTAAATTAAATTTATTTTACGGACGGTTTCGTCTTACGGCATTACCGAGGTAAACAAATAGGTATTTTAGTATAATCAATGTGTTATCTATATATATAGTAACATGTCTATCCATTCATTCTTTATTACTGATTCATCATTGCCGAGGCAAAACTACTGAAGCTAGAAACGTGATATTTGTACCGTGGCTTCCCTTTGTGACGTATAGGTATAGGTAATTACACCCCCTAAAGGGGTAAAAAGAGGTATTAAACTTGGAACTTTGTAAATGTGAACTATATTCATAAAGTTCCAAGTTTAATACCCCTTTTTAAATAAAATAAGTAAACATGTATTTTACGATTTTTCGATATTCAACTCCGAAGTGGGTTCACCCACTTCGGAGATGTATGAAATTCATTCATACCCCTGTGAACAGGGGTAGATGTATGAAAATATTACGCGTAGAAGTAGCAACAGCTAGTGGTACATATATAAAATCATAAATCCTTAGCTGTTTTACTAAACATGATTTTACGTTTCTCATACAAACAACAGCAAAGTATTCTAATAGCATATGATACTCGTACAAACAATACTACGTATATGATACAAGCAATTAGTTCAGCCGTACTTGCTTATTTTATATTTTTGATACTTGTGATTGTTAGCACTTGTGGACATTTTACATTTGTAAAATCACTTGTATTGTTTCACTTAATTAAATTACGATAAATTTTGGAGAATACTAAAACACCTGTTTGTTAACCTTGATAATGCCGTAAGGCGAAACTGGTCGGTAAAATAAATTTAATTATAATCATACAAAACAGTTCTACGAGTAGATTTTGCATTTTGAGAAATGACATATGCCATTTTAAATTGAATTGGACAATTCTCGTTAAGATATAGTCAAATTTCAGTTCCGAGCTAGTCTCGATCTCATAAATATCCATTTGGTATTCTCGTATCAAAATATGTAAGACTTTCGAAAGCTCGAAGGCTTGATGACTACCAGTCACTGGAATAGGCTGGGTTTCGTAAAGGCTACAGCACCGTTGACATATATACATTGCAGCAGATTATGCAGAAATCCACAGAGTACAATTTGCCGTTCTGTGTGGCTTTTGTGAACTACGAGAAAGCCTTCGACTCCATCGAAACTTGATTTGTTCTGGAATCCTTACAGCGATGCCAAGTCGACCACCGCTATATCGAGGTGCTGAGATGGCTATATAGCTCTGCGACAATGACTGTCCGCGTCCAGGACCAGCAGCCTAACTTTATAACCCAGCAGCAAATATTTGCAATGGGCCGGTCTCGTCTACTACTAAACTTATGTTGCGAGATCGTTTTGACTCCAAAATCATCTACATATAGATTAAAAACCGGCTAAAATGTAGTAGCTATGTAACGAACGGTTTCTCGACATAGATTAGGTTAGGTTATACATGTGATCAATAAAAGCCGAGCCAGCGAAGCAAGCGAAGCTCAACTTTCTATTGCCTTTAAAAAGGGCGTGGGTTCCTCATCTCTTTCTTCGACTTTTTTAAAAATAAGTCAGGCAAGTTGGTAATCACTAGCATAACCTAACCTAAACCAACTGTGTACTTATGGACATAACTCGACATAAGAGAGCATCGGAGTGTATTCATACTATACGTCAGTACTCATTCCGTCACCCCGTATCCCAAGTTCCGTCATTGTAAGTATCGTTTCCGTCGGCCCGGACACTCTACCGCAGGCCGGGGGTAGGCTTCGGGAAATGACAGCTCCGTGCCTAACTGCTCCGGTACCTGTCTTGGACATTAGGTAGCTTGCTATCTGGCGCTCAAGTGTAGGTACAATTATACATGGAGATTGGGGAGTGGTGGTAGGACCCCGATGCTTGGGGAACCGAGCGTCGAGCTACTGGACTTAAGAGTACTCAAGTAGTCTGCTTGCAGGCGAAAGGTGAGTAAGATCGACTACCAATCTGCTTGAGTGCCTGATTCGTTTCCTTGCCTGACTAACTTACTGGGCGAGGGGCTCGCAATCCTGTGATATAATCGAAAGGTTGGTGCACGGGGAAAAATTTGCTATAGGCATAGGGTCATTGTAAGTATTATTATTACATTTACTTTGCATATTTTGTACTTATACAAATTAATAGTAGGTATATGTTTTATTAATTCTAAAAGTGCACGATTTTATTTTACGAACATATTTAATACTTTTTTTTATACCAATGAAATGAAGATGCTCAGGTGGGCTGGTGGTGTAACTAGGCTCGACAAAATCCGTAATGAGTACATACGAGGTAGCTTCAAAGTTGCACCAATTGTCGAGAAAATCACTGAAAATCGCCTTCGCTGGTATGGTCATGTTCAAAGAAGACCCAAAGACCACGTGGTCAAACTAGCCTTGGATATACCAGAACAAAAGAGAGACAGAGGCCGCCCGCCCGCTACCTGGTGGTCGAATATCCAGAGAGACCTCAAGAAAGCCCAATTGCCCAAGGAGACAACCCAAGATCGATGGACTTGGCGCAGGAAAGTGAGGAGGCCCGACCCCAAATAAATGGGAACAGGAGAGGAAGAAGAAGATTTAATACTTTTTTTTATTACCAAGATTAGATGCAAAAATTACAGTTTATGCCAATTATTTTTTCGTTGATAAATAGAGAATTCTGATATTTGGAGCTATTGTTTTTACGTTGTCTTAACCATGAAGCTCTCAGTATTAGTATTATTGTTTGTCATAGTCATGGTGACCATCATCCCAGCATTTGGTAAAATTATATTTCATTTTTAAGTTTGAAATTATTACAAATTAAATGCATATTTTGCGTAAACAAGTTCTTAGCAGCAACGAGTGAGTGATATTGCGAGCGTTCATAGGCTGAATGCTTACCATCAAGCAGATCATTGTTTCTTACTTCATTTACAATACGTTATGATAGGTCTTAAACTTCATAGCAGTGTCGGTATGTTGACCCTTTTTATAATAAATAGTGATATTATAATGGGCATGCCGTACATTTCTACCGCTATGTCTCATATAGCCTAGATTAAAAAAACAATGAACAGCGAAGTTTCTAGCTGTCCCAGTGTTAAAACTTGGAACTCATAATGAAATCACAAAAAAATCGTAGGAATAGTGTTTTATTAACAAAATATTTAAAAAATCATAACATTGAAAATACATCAAATCTCAGAAACCGCTGTACAATTTTACCCATAGAAATAGGTGTGTTCTTTGTTTTCGCCAATACAAAGATCCTGTAAGAAATCCTCTTGACCACCGGTAAATCCAAACTACCGATGGTCAAGGTCACAGAGATAATACGTGCCGTGCTAAGGAGGACAGCTTTCTGTATCTGACCCTTGATCCAGCTTCCCAACGCGAGCTTCTTTAGGTATTGGTCGAAGCTTCTGGCGATTAAGACTGACACAAAAATCGGTTCAATTATTGTTGAATCGACGTCCCACATGTCCGTAATAAGCTCATGAGCTAAATCAAGATATTTGGACAGTTTATCTTTTTCAACTTTCACAAGATTAACGTTATGATTTCAGGGCGGTACTGCAAAAGATTGAGAGACTGCTTACGCGGCGAGGGCTGCTATTGTGCGGTATTATACACTGATTGCAGGTGTGAAGTTGAAAAGTCACCTGCGGTAGCTAGATATTTTGCAGTTACAGAATATTAAAATTGTTGTTAAGTATCTAGAAATTATTGGCCTTGCCTACAACTACTTTTCCCCCGTGCACAGACCTTCCGGTCATATAAGAGGATTGCGAGTACTCGCCCAGTAGATCAATCCAGTATATCTTACAAAATGTTCCCACAGCACAGGTTGGCTGGAAGAGATCTCTTAGAGAGATAAGCTCGTCTTTACAAAACTACAAACTGTTGCATTAGTATTAGTTATAACCGCTTCTATATTGTGTTTGTTTGTAACAATTATAAATTCATAACAAGTATAAATTGTTTGTGCCGTGCTAAGGAGGACAGCTCTGTACCTTCTGCTTCTGTAACTTCTATATCTGACCCTTGACCCAGCTCCCTAATGCGAGCTTCTTTAGATAGTCGCCGAAGCTCTTGGCGATTAAGCCTGAATCGATGTCTCACATGTCGGTAATCTAATGAGCTAAATCAAAATAGATAATTTATCTTTTTCAGCTTTCACAAGATTAACGTCATGTGGGACAGCGATATCAACATTGATTGCTCGGCGCCTCGAGGTTTTTCGAGAGATTATATAATAATAATAATCATTTATTTCAGGCAATGCTTATTTATAAACAATACACTCATATTATAAATACCTTATAAACTAACATACATATATATATAAAAACTTAATTAACTTAATTCAATTATATAGCATGCGGTTCTTTCAAAAGGGCGTGACGTGGTTTATACGGTGTCGGTCACGCACGACTGACACCACTGGTGTTGCACGCATCGAAAAGCGGCGGTAAATGATTTCCATCAGGTAGGCCGTATGCTTGTTCCGTACCACCGTAGTGCCATAAAAATATTGAATAATTTTGTCCTAATTGCGACGTAATAAAAACATTATTAGAATTAGCAATTTCAACAATGCATTTGCTGATTCGATAATGCGCTCATGTAATTCCATCAGGCAGGCCGTATGCTTGTTTGCCACCATAGTGCCATAAAATAATATATATTTCTGTCCTAACTGCGACATAATAAAAACATTATTTGAATTAGCAATTTCAACAATGCATTTGCTGATTCCATAATGCGCTCATGTAACTACGAAATGTAACAACATGTGACCTAATGTGCTTTTAGTTATTGTATGACTATAACAAAAAAAGACAATTAATTACAGGCAATTTGATCTACACTATTTTGCATACTTCCGCCGCTAATTAGTTCATGCAAAATACTGCCGGCCGGCACCCACCCACTACCGTTTGTAGATGCATGTGACTGCCGGTGGTTGCTTTGGTCGTCTCTGCTGCCGTGGGCCCAGACAGACGGAGCGGCAGCAGTCGCACGTTTCTTCTGTTTCAGATGTTGTTGAATTTTAATATTCAACTAAGGTGTAAAACAAGCATACAGCCCGTTTCGTGTATACAATTGAAGGCAGTAACGAAAAAATAAATAAATTGCTTTTCTTATGAAAAATAATAACTGTACCAGTCTCGCAGTAGATTAATTTGCTTACAATTTTGACCGTGGGCGTGGTTACAATTAGAATCACTACATAGTATAAAACAAAGTCGCTTTCTCTGTCCCTATGTCCCTATGTATGCTTAAATCTTTGAAACTACGCAACGGATTATGATGCGGTTTTTTTTAATAGATAGAGATAATTTAGAGGTTTCTAATGTGATGTCGTAAATAAACACATTTTTTTGCTCTTTCATTGCAAACGCTGGCTGAACCCAACGAGATAGATCAAAATAATGTAGTACAGTATTGTTCACCTTAAAATGGTCTACAAAAAAGTTCGCGATAGTATATGTCTATCTCTTAGTGGTAACACACAATAACCGTTATTTTATCCTTTGCTTTTTACAAGAAATAATGCCTTATTTACGAAGCGATTTAAGCAATACAGAATTAATCCTTATCCAATTAAGTACCTTAAATACATTGCGCATTTAATATAGATCAATATGGCCCTTCACAGCATGTAATTTAAATGAATAGTTTAGAAGATATTACACATTTAAAATGCAGGGACATAACGGCTGTGGCGGTACCGGCCGCGGAGCCGGCGGCGTGTGCCTATAACTGGGGAAGGACTGGATAGGACAAAGCGCAAAGACCTTCTGTAGTACATTTAGTATCAGCATTGCACCCGTGCGAAGCCGGGGCGGGTCGCTAGTAAGAAATAAATAAATATCATCCTATATCAAATTTTGTCTATTTGCCACAGTTCTCTAGCGTCGTTCTATACCCAGGTTAAGAAAACACTGTCAAGCACATTTATCGAGGAGCCACACGGAATTCTCCAATGTCGTTCATCTATATATTGACAAGGCGGGTGGTCAAATGACTAGCAATGACTACGGCAAATACGTTTTCCTAAAGGTTTATTCTAGCTTAGTCTTCTTTATTTCTTAATTATAACATAAACATAAAAAAAATCAAGATAAAACAACTAATACTTACAATAAACAAAGTATCTATTTTTACTGTTTACTTGAATCAATCGTACGTGCATGAACTTGTTTTGGCGCAATGTCTACCTACCCGCTGCGTCGTGCAAGTTCGATTCGCGTTCTCGCTTATTCGTTCGTAAATATTCGTCAAATTTCAATGTTTGTTTTCTAAGAAATGACCCTTCGGCAAACATTCGGCTCGGGCCTGTAAGTTCGGGCCGAAGCCAAAGGTTTCGCCGAACATAATTATTTTCATCGAAGGTGGCCGAAGCCGAAGCTTCCGTTGGACACTAATTATTGTTTATTCCTTTTTATGTTTCGTCGACAACCCTTATTCATCCCACTGCGGGTACGGGTACCCCCTCGTTCAAAGGAGTTTAGAGCATACTCCATCACACTGCTCAACTGCGGTTTGGCTTTTTATGTTTGCGTACCATAAAATAAGCAAGCCATTAATATTCATATATAACTGATTAATTAATTATTTTCGTACATATATTATTATTAAATATTATTATTTAGTAATTTAGACAATATACATACTGTACTATTTTCCTAAATAAATGGCAACACTGGCCTGTAAATGTAAACTAGTTATATAAAGTCCTCTGCTATATTTTCTGATATTAAAATTTTAATTCCACAAATAGTTGTAATGAGTTTACTAATAAGAGAATATGAAGTGATATCGTTTGTGTAGCTATTTAATACTTGAAAATTAAACATGCTTAAATGTAGTATCTATATAACGAACGATTTCTCGTCATAGATAAGGGTAGGTTATGCTGCAATCATAACCTAACCTAATCTATCTAAATATATAAAAGAAGAAACTGACTGACTGACTGACTGATATATATATCAACGCACAGCCCAAACCGCTGGGTCTAGAGATTCCAAATTTGGCACGTAGGTTCCTTATGACGTCTAGGGGTGCACTAAGAAAGGATTTTTCAAAATTCATCCCCTAAGGGGGTCAAACGGGGGTCCAAAGTTTGTATGGGGAGACAAGATTAGTTGGACTATTTTATCCGAAACTTTACATGAGTACTTCTATAGAGAAATGACTATACACGTGTTTCAGGATTTTTCAAAATTCAACCCCTAAAAGGGTAAAATGGGGTCAAAAAGTCTGAAAATCGTTATGGGTATTGCTTTTATGGTTTATCAGGTCGCTGATTACGAAAACAACAACGATTTTAAAATTCAACATGGCTAACGTGACCATCATCCTCTGTTATGGTGCGATAGGGTTGAAAGATCTATATATCAATATGTTAGCGGTTTTCGGAACGCCAATCCATACTAATATTATAAATGCGACAGAATGTCAGTTACCTCCTCACGCTTAAATCGCTGGACCGATTTAGATGAAATTTGGTTGAGAGATACCTTGAGTCCTGGGAAAGAACTCATAATAGTTTTTATCCCAGAAATTACCTGTAATTGTTATTTATTCTACCTGTAGGGCGGTTCTGTGTTCGACGGTATGTATTTTTTAAATATTTTAATGATTTCTCCGTTAATTGAACAGCAATTTTAATCATTCTTATTTGTTTGAAGGGCACACTATTCAAGTGGTCCCATATTAATCAAATCAGGATCTGATGATGGACTCCCTGGCAATTCGTGTGAAAGGGTTGAAGTTTATAGGCATGGACATGGATACAGTAATTGACGAGTTTTCTGATGACATTAGGTTACATAATTTGCATTTGGAAGGCATCTTGTGACACTGCTGATCTGATGAGGAACAGTTAGGCAATAGTGTTGAGTGCTTCTTAATTAAATAAATTAATGTATTTTTGTCTAGAAGCCACCATGTCACTACTACTTACCCATTATTATAATAAATAGTTAAAAAAAATATTCACTAAAAAGAAATAAACTTAAATAAATAACTTATACTGATAAGTAATAGTACTAACGTACTCAGATATATTTTTGATATTAAAAAACTAAACACAGAATCTTAATGTCAGTCTTTTACGCACAAGCCATCAAAATAAATTTTAAAAGTTACTTTTCGATACAGGTACGTTAGTACTTATCTGTGATACAGCTAAAGAGCTGTATCGAAAAATATGTATAATTTCTACACAATCTGTGAACGCGGCGCCACGCGGCTCAATTGACACAGGTACAAGTGACAGTGACAGTGACAGTGACAATTGACAATGACTGGACAATTAGAATTGTCAATAGACAATGACTGGACAATGACAATTGACCAAGGAAATTTTTTCGTGTAGGTTTTGTCTTTGTGTCAAACCAAAATTGTGTCTATTTAGACACAATTTAAGCAACAACACAACATTTTTTTTTATTTGACACATTTGTGTCAAATTTTAAAAACATTTTGTGTTCGTTGCTTTTTGTTTGGTACAATGTTTGTTCACTTATTCATTCGGCCTCTAAGTCAGTCGGTATATTATTCTACCTGTAGGGCGTAATGTAATAGTTTATTATAAATATAGTTTGTCCTTCCCAATCCGCGTAAGCGGACTCAAGTTTCTCGGGGGTTGAAGCCCCCGAAGGTTTGCCCGAGAAAAGAGCATATTGCTCGAATCTCGTACGCGCGCAAGCGCATGAATCCTACTGACTGACTGACTGACTGACAATTGACAATTGTCATTGTCATTGTCTGTTGTCATTGTCATTGTCTGTTGTCAATTGTCATTGTCATTGTCATTGTCATTGTCAATTGTCATTGTCAATTGTCATTGTCAATTGTCAGTGTCAATTGTCATTGTCAATGGTCATTGTCATTGTCATTGTCATTGTCATTGTCATTGTCATTGTCATTGTCATTGTCATTATCATTGTCATTGTCAATTGTCATTGTCATTGTCATTGTCATTGTCAATTGTCATTGTCAATTGTCATTGTCAATTGTCATTGTCAATTGTCAATTGTCATTGTCAATTGTCATTGTCATTGTCATTGTCATTGTCATTGTCATTGTCATTGTCATTGTCAATTGTCATTGTCAATTGTCATTGTCAATTGTCATTGTCATTGTCATTGTCATTGTCATTGTCAATTGTCATTGTCAATTGTCATTGTCAATTGTCATTGTCAATTGTCATTGTCAATTGTCATTGTCAATTGTCATTGTCAATTGTCATTGTCTGTCAATTGTCATTGTCATTGTCATTGTCATTGTCATTGTCATTGTCATTGTCATTGTCATTGTCATTGTCATTGTCATTGTCATTGTCAATTGTCATTGTCAATTGTCATTGTCATTGTCACTATTCATTGTCAATTGTCATTGTCAATTGTCATTGTCATTGTCATTGTCAATTGTCATTGTCATTGTCATTGTCATTGTCCAATGACAATGACAGTAACAATTGACAATGACAAATCATTGTCATTGTCATTGTCATTGTCATTGTCATTGTCATTGTCATTGTCATTGTCATTGTCATTGTCAATTGTTACTGTCATTGTCATATTGTCAATATATGTCATAATAGCCACGTACACTGTTATTAAACAAAGACAATGACAATAAACAATTAATGTTATTGTTTGCCATCCTTATGGTGACCATCACCCCAGCGGTTGGTTACCCAAAAGACATGTCGAAACAAGGTAAATTTAATTTTTAAATTTGAAATTACTTTGCCGTTGTCTTAACCATGAAGCTCTTAGTATTCGCATTATTGTTTGTCATCGTCATGGTGACCATCATCCCAGCGTTTGGTCATGAACACGAGTCAAGTCATAATTCTTGAGTTAAAATTATAATTTCATTTTTAAGTTTGAAATTATTAATAATCTGTTTATAATTTAACTCTATTAAATTCTGATTTAACTGATTTCTGTTAAATTTTAAGTTGTCTTAAAGACTCTGGTCTTTACAGACAACTCTCTGATATTAACTCTCTAAATTAGAAAACTTTCTGTAATCAGAGAAAACAAATCGTTCGAAAATTTGGCCCATGTTCCTTGGGTACGATGTCACATGGGCCAAATTTTCAGCCAGCATCTTGGATGCTTGCTAGCATGCTGCTGCATTAAAAAAAACTTTATATATTGACCAATAAAAAAAACTTTATATATTGACCAATAAAAAAAACTTTATTTATTGACGAGCTCGGTGGTGTAGCGGTAAATGACGCGGCTTCGACACCAACGCTCGTGGGTTCGATTCCCACATAGGACAAACATTTGTGTGTATGAACATGTCTGTTTGTCTTGGTCTGGGTGTTTTCTATATCATTAGTATGTATTTACAAAAAAAAATGTATTTACGTATGTTTATCAGTTGTCTAGTACCCATAACACAAGCTTCGCTTACTTTGGGGCTAGATGGCGCTGTGTAATTAGTCTGACAACATTTATTTATTTATTTATTCTCATACCAACTGTGGTATGAGAATAACTTATACTGATAAGTAATAGTACTAACGTACTCATACTAAAATTTTGATATTAAAAAACTAAACACAGAATCTTAATGTCAGTCTTTTACGCACAAGCCATCAAAATAAATTTTAAAAGTTACTTTTCGATACAGGTACGTTAGTACTTATCTGTGATACATCATTGTCAATTGTCATTGTCATTGTCATTGTCATTGTCATTGTCAATTGTCATTGTCAATTGTCATTGTCAATTGTCATTGTCAATTGTCATTGTCAATTGTCATTGTCAATTGTCATTGTCTGTCAATTGTCATTGTCATTGTCATTGTCATTGTCATTGTCATTGTCATTGTCATTGTCATTGTCATTGTCATTGTCATTGTCATTGTCATTGTCATTGTCAATTGTCATTGTCAATTGTCATTGTCATTGTCACTATTCATTGTCAATTGTCATTGTCAATTGTCATTGTCATTGTCATTGTCAATTGTCATTGTCATTGTCATTGTCATTGTCCAATGACAATGACAGTAACAATTGACAATGACAAATCATTGTCATTGTCATTGTCATTGTCATTGTCATTGTCATTGTCATTGTCATTGTCATTGTCATTGTCATTGTCATTGTCATTGTCATTGTCAATTGTTACTGTCATTGTCATATTGTCAATATATGTCATAATAGCCACGTACACTGTTATTAAACAAAGACAATGACAATAAACAATTAATGTTATTGTTTGCCATCCTTATGGTGACCATCACCCCAGCGGTTGGTTACCCAAAAGACATGTCGAAACAAGGTAAATTTAATTTTTAAATTTGAAATTACTTTGCCGTTGTCTTAACCATGAAGCTCTTAGTATTCGCATTATTGTTTGTCATCGTCATGGTGACCATCATCCCAGCGTTTGGTCATGAACACGAGTCAAGTCATAATTCTTGAGTTAAAATTATAATTTCATTTTTAAGTTTGAAATTATTAATAATCTGTTTATAATTTAACTCTATTAAATTCTGATTTAACTGATTTCTGTTAAATTTTAAGTTGTCTTAAAGACTCTGGTCTTTACAGACAACTCTCTGATATTAACTCTCTAAATTAGAAAACTTTCTGTAATCAGAGAAAACAAATCGTTCGAAAATTTGGCCCATGTTCCTTGGGTACGATGCCACATGGGCCAAATTTTCAGCCAGCATCTTGGATGCTTGCTAGCATGCTGCTGCATTAAAAAAAACTTTATATATTGACCAATAAAAAAAACTTTATATATTGACCAATAAAAAAAACTTTATTTATTGACGAGCTCGGTGGTGTAGCGGTAAATGACGCGGCTTCGACACCAACGCTCGTGGGTTCGATTCCCACATAGGACAAACATTTGTGTGTATGAACATGTCTGTTTGTCTTGGTCTGGGTGTTTTCTATATCATTAGTATGTATTTACAAAAAAAAATGTATTTACGTATGTTTATCAGTTGTCTAGTACCCATAACACAAGCTTCGCTTACTTTGGGGCTAGATGGCGCTGTGTAATTAGTCTGACAACATTTATTTATTTATTTATTCTCATACCAACTGTGGTATGAGAATAACTTATACTGATAAGTAATAGTACTAACGTACTCATACTAAAATTTTGATATTAAAAAACTAAACACAGAATCTTAATGTCAGTCTTTTACGCACAAGCCATCAAAATAAATTTTAAAAGTTACTTTTCGATACAGGTACGTTAGTACTTATCTGTGATACATACAGCTAAAGAGCTGTATCGAAAAATACGTATAATTTCTACACAATCTGTGAACGCGGCGCCACGCGGCTCAATTGACACAGGTACAAGTGACATTGACAGTGACAATTGACAATGACTGTACAATTAGAATTGTCAATAGACAATGACTGGACAATGACAATTGACCAAGGAAATTTTTTCGCGTAGGTTTTGTCTTTGTGTCAAACCAAAATTGTGTCTCAATATGTCAAATAAAAAAAAATGTTGTGTTCGTTGCTTTTTGTTTGGTACAATGTTTGTTCACTTATTCATTCGGCCTCTAAGTCAGTCGGTATATATAAAATATAAATGTTTGTCCTTCCCAATCCGCGTAAGCGGACTCAAGTTTCTCGGGGGTTGAAGCCCCCGAAGGTTTGCCCGAGAAAAGAGCATATTGCTCGAATCTCGTACGCGCGGGTGAGAATACTTAACCTTAATTAGTCGGCAATCTAAATATATAAAAGGAGAAACTGACTGACTGACATATCAACGCACAGCCTAAACCGCTGGGTCTAGAGATTCCAAATTAGGCATGTAGGTTCCTTATGACGTCTAGGGGTGCACTAAGAAAGGATTTTTTAAAATTCATCCCCTAAGGGGGTGAAACGGGGGTCCAAAGTTTGTATGGGAAACAAGATTAGTTGGACTGTTTTATCTGAAACTTTACACGAGTACTTCTATAGATAAATGAATAAACACGTGTTTCAGGATTTTTCAAAATTCAACCCCTAAAAGGGTAAAATGGGGTGAAAAATTCTGAAAATCGTCATGGGTATTGCTTTTATGGTTTATCAGGTCGCTGATTACGAAAACAACAACGATTTTAAAATTCAACATTGCTAACGTGACCATCATCCTCTGTTATGGTGCGATAGGGTTGAAAGATCTATATATCAATATGTTAGCGGTTTTCGGAACGCCAATCCATACTAATATTATAAATGCGACAGAATGTCAGTTACCTCCTCACGCTTAAATCGCTGGACCGATTTAGATGAAATTTGGTTGAGAGATACCTTGAGTCCTGGGAAAGAACTCATAATAGTTTTTATCCCAGAAATTACCTGTAATTGTTATTTATTCTACCTGTAGGGCGGTTCTGTGTTCGACGGTATGTATTTTTTAAATATTTTATTGATTTCTCCGTTAATTGAACAGCAATTTTAATCATTCTTATTTGTTTGAAGGGCACACTATTCAAGTGGTCCCATATTAATCAAATCAGGATCTGATGATGGACTCCCTGGCAATTCGTGTGAAAGGGTTGAAGTTTATAGGCATGGACATGGATACAGTAATTGACGAGTTTTCTGATGACATTAGGTTACATAATTTGCATTTGGAAGGCATCTTGTGACACTGCTGATCTGATGAGGAACAGTTAGGCAATAGTGTTGAGTGCTTCTTAATTAAATAAATTAATGTATTTTTGTCTAGAAGCCACCATGTCACTACTACTTACCCATTATTATAATAAATAGTTAAAAAAAATATTCACTAAAAAGAAATAAACTTAAATAAATAACTTATACTGATAAGTAATAGTACTAACGTACTCATACTAAAATTTTGATATTAAAAAACTAAACACAGAATCTTAATGTCAGTCTTTTACGCACAAGCCATCAAAATAAATTTTAAAAGTTACTTTTCAATACAGGTACGTTAGTACTTATCTGTGATACAGCTAAAGAGCTGTATCGAAAAATATGTATAATTTCTACACAATCTGTGAACGCGGCGCCACGCGGCTCAATTGACACAGGTACAAGTGACAGTGACAGTGACAATTGACAATGACTGGACAATTAGAATTGTCAATAGACAATGACTGGACAATGACAATTGACCAAGGAAATTTTTTCGTGTAGGTTTTGTCTTTGTGTCAAACCAAAATTGTGTCTATTTAGACACAATTTAAGCAACAACACAACATTTTTTTTTATTTGACACATTTGTGTCAAATTTTAAAAACATTTTGTGTTCGTTGCTTTTTGTTTGGTACAATGTTTGTTCACTTATTCATTCGGCCTCTAAGTCAGTCGGTATATATAAAATAGTTTATTATAAATATAGTTTGTCCTTCCCAATCCGCGTAAGCGGACTCAAGTTTCTCGGGGGTTGAAGCCCCCGAAGGTTTGCCCGAGAAAAGAGCATATTGCTCGAATCTCGTACGCGCGCAAGCGCATGAATCCTACTGACTGACTGACTGACTGACAATTGACAATTGACAATTGTCATTGTCATTGTCTGTTGTCATTGTCATTGTCATTGTCTGTTGTCAATTGTCAATTGTCATTGTCATTGTTTTTGTCAATTGTCATTGTCAATTGTCATTGTCAATTGTCAGTGACAATTGTCATTGTCAATGGTCATTGTCATTGTCATTGTCATTGTCATTGTCATTGTCATTGTCATTGTCATTGTCATTGTCATTGTCATTGTCATTGTCATTGTCATTGTCATTGTCATTGTCATTGTCATTGTCATTGTCAATTGTCATTGTCAATTGTCATTGTCATTGTCATTGTCATTGTCAATTGTCATTGTCAATTGTCATTGTCAATTGTCATTGTCTGTCAATTGTCATTGTCATTGTCAATTATCATTGTCAATTGTCATTGTCATTGTCATTGTCATTGTCAATTGTCATTGTCATTGTCATTGTCATTGTCAATTGTCATTGTCATTGTCATTGACATTGACATTGTCATTGTCATTGTCATTGTCATTGTCATTGTCATTGTCATTGTCAATTGTTACTGTCATTGTCATATTGTCAATATATGTCATAATAGCCACGTACACTGTTATTAAACAAAGACTGTTATCTGTTTATAATTTAAATTCTGATTTAACTGATTTCTGTTAAATTTTAAGTTGTCTTAAAGACTCTTTACAGACAACTCTCTGATATTAACTCTCTAAATTAGAAAACTTTCTGTAATCAGAGAAAACAAATCGTTCGAAAATTTGGCCCATGTTCCTTGGGTACGATGCCACATGGGCCAAATTTTCAGCCAGCATCTTGGATGCTTGCTAGCATGCTGCTGCATTAAAAAAAACTTTACTATTGACCAATAAAAAAAACTTTATATATTGACGAGCTCGGTGGTGTAGCGGTAAATGACGCGGCTTCGACACCAACGCTCGTGGGTTCGATTCCCACATAGGACAAACATTTGTGTGTATGAACATGTCTGTTTGTCTTGGTCTGGGTGTTTTCTATATCATAAGTATGTATTTACAAAAAAAAATGTATTTACGTATGTTTATCAGTTGTCTAGTACCCATAACACAAGCTTCGCTTACTTTGGGGCTAGATGGCGCTGTGTAATTAGTCTGACAACATTTATTTATTTATTTATTCTCATACCAACTGTGGTATGAGAATAACTTATACTGATAAGTAATAGTACTAACGTACTCATACTAAAATTTTGATATTAAAAAACTAAACACAGAATCTTAATGTCAGTCTTTTACGCACAAGCCATCAAAATAAATTTTAAAAGTTACTTTTCGATACAGGTACGTTAGTACTTATCTGTGATACATACAGCTAAAGAGCTGTATCGAAAAATTCGTATAATTTCTACACAATCTGTGAACGCGGCGCCACGCGGCTCAATTGACACAGGTACAAGTGACATTGACAGTGACAATTGACAATGACTGGACAATTAGAATTGTCAATAGACAATGACTGGACAATGACAATTGACCAAGGAAATTTTTTCGCGTAGGTTTTGTCTTTGTGTCAAACCAAAATTGTGTCTCAATGTGTCAAATAAAAAAAAATGTTGTGTTCGTTGCTTTTTGTTTGGTACAATGTTTGTTCACTTATTCATTCGGCCTCTAAGTCAGTCGGTATATATAAAATATAAATGTTTGTCCTTCCCAATCCGCGTAAGCGGACTCAAGTTTCTCGGGGGTTGAAGCCCCCGAAGGTTTGCCCGAGAAAAGAGCATATTGCTCGAATCTCGTACGCGCGGGTGAGAATACTTAACCTTAATTAGTCGGCAATCTAAATATATAAAAGGAGAAACTGACTGACTGACATATCAACGCACAGCCTAAACCGCTGGGTCTAGAGATTCCAAATTAGGCATGTAGGTTCCTTATGACGTCTAGGGGTGCACTAAGAAAGGATTTTTTAAAATTCATCCCCTAAGGGGGTGAAACGGGGGTCCAAAGTTTGTATGGGAAACAAGATTAGTTGGACTGTTTTATCTGAAACTTTACACGAGTACTTCTATAGATAAATGAATAAACACGTGTTTCAGGATTTTTCAAAATTCAACCCCTAAAAGGGTAAAATGGGGTGAAAAATTCTGAAAATCGTCATGGGCATGGTTTTTATGGTTTATTGGGTTGCTGATTACGAAAACAACAACTATTTTATAATCCAACATAGCCGACGTGACAGAAAATCACCCCTGTGTGGGTGCAATGGGGTTGAAATGTCATAATACCAATATGGGTGTTGATTATATGGTTTTCTGGGACGTTAATTACCAATATGGTATCGATTTGAAAATATAACATAGTGGACACGAAATTACTTCAAAGGATTTTTCAAATTTTACCCCTGAGAGGGTGAAACGGAGGTCCAAAGTTTGTATTGGGAAACGAGATTAGTTGGACTATTTTCTCCGAAACTTTACATGAGTACTTCTATAGATGAATAAACACGTGTTTCAGGATTTTTCAAAATTCAACCCCTAATAGAGTAAAATGGGGTCAAAAAGTCTGAAAATTGTCATGGGTATTGTTTTAATTATTTATCTGGTCGCTGATTACGAAACCAACAACGATTTTAAAATTCAACGTGGCTAACGTGGCCATCATCCTCTATTGGGGTGCGATAAGGTTGAAATGTCTATATATCAATATATATGTCGTTCACCAGTCAATCCATATTCATACTAATATTATAAACGTGAAAGTGTGTTTGTTTGTTTGTCCTTCGTTCACGTCGAAAGTAACAAAGTGATTGACATGATTTTTTTTTCGAGATAGTTTAAGGCCTGGGGTGTGACATAGGATACTCTTTATGCCGGAAAAACATCTTATTCCCACGGGAAAAAATATAGTTTATAATCATTTGTCCTCCTTTCACGTCGAATAGAACCTAATTGCTAACATGATTTTTTTGAACAATCAAGCTAACAAATGTTTTTCAGAGACAAAGCCAGGCTCAGCTGTACGTGGTGCACCCTGCCGTGTAACGAAATAGGCGAAAGAGTGGTAGGGTACAGCGTATTTGTAAACTGGCCGACTGGGAAAGTACCTCCATCTCACCGAATACAGCAGCAAGCAAGAAAAAAATATACACAAATCAATGGCAATTCGCCTGGACCACGCGGGCGAAGCCGCGGGTGATAGCTAGTGATCAATAAAAGCCGAGCGAGCGAAACATGCGAAGCTCGATTTTCTATCGCTTTTAGAAAGGGCGGGTGGGTACCTCATCTCTTTTTTTGACTTTTTCCAAAAATAAGTCAGGCAAGTTGGTAATCACTAGCATAACCTAACCTAACCCAACTGTGTGTGGACACACCTCGACACAAGAGAGCATCGGGGTGTGTCCACATTATACGTCAGTACTCATGCCGTCACCCCGTATCCCCCGTTCCGTCATTGTAAGTATCGTTTCCGTCGGCCCGGTCACTCTGGTCCGTCGGAGGCCATGGGTAAGGGTAGGTCGGGACGTGAGCGTGCCTAACAGCTCCGGTACCTGTCATGGACATCAGGTAGCCAGCTACCTGGCGCTGAAGTGTAGGTACATTAACATGGAGTAGGGCACCGATGCTTGGGAAATCGAGCATCGATCGCCACGAGCTACTCAACGTAAGTAATCTGCTTGCAGGCGAAAGGTAAGTAACTCCTACCTATAGCGAGGCGGGTATAGGTCCATTTGCCTGGTTAGTTTACTGGACGAGAGGCTTGCAATCCTGTGATATAACCGAAAGGAAAGATGCACAGGGAAACATTAGCTGTAGGCATATGGTCGTTGTATGTAAGTAATTACATATACTTTGTAGTTTAGCAAATTACAAGTTCATCATTAGTCCTAAAAATACACGCTTTTATTTTATGAACATATTTAATACTTAAGTTTAGATGCAAAAAATTTACGGCAATTATTTTTCATGAATAAATAGAAGAATTCTGATGAATTGGAGCTATTGCTTTGTCGTCAGTTTAACAATGAAGTTCACAGTATTAATGTTATTGTTTGCCATCCTTATGGTGACCATCACCCCAGCGGTTGGTTACCCAAAAGACATGTCGAAACAAGGTAAATTTAATTTTTAAATTTGAAATTACTTTGCCGTTGTCTTAACCATGAAGCTCTTAGTATTCGCATTATTGTTTGTCATCGTCATGGTGACCATCATCCCAGCGTTTGGTCATGAACACGAGTCAAGTCATAATTCTTGAGTTAAAATTATAATTTCATTTTTAAGTTTGAAATTATTAAAAATTAAATGCATATTTTGCGTAAACAAGTTCTTAGTAGCAACGAGTAAGTGATATTACGAGCGTCCATAGGCTGACTGCTTACCATCAAGCTGATCACTGTTTGTCACTTCATTTACATAAGCTTCATAGGAGTCTCGGTATGTTGACCCTTTTATAATAAACAGTGAATAACAGTGCAAATGGGCATGCTATACATTCACACCGCTATGTTTCATATAGCTAAGATTAAATAATAATGATTTTTAAGAAAAAATAAAAACCGGCTTCAGCTGGCAACAGGGCAAATTTAAGGGTTTCCATCGATTTTTCTGGGATCCCCTCACCAGACCCTGACTTGGTGAATATGGGACCACCTCACAATCATACCTTTTCAAATAAAATAAAAAGAATTTGACCATACGTGCTTATAAAATTTAAGAGTTTCCTTTGATTTCCCAGGGATTCCATCATCAGATCCTGACTTGGTGAATATGGGGCCACCTCGCAATCATACCCTTTAAAACCAATAAAAAGCAGTCGAATTGAGAACCTCCTCCTTTTTTGAAGTCGGTTAAAAAATCGATCAACAGCGAAGTTTCTAGCAGTCCCAGGGTTAAAACTACAGCTACCTTGGAACTCACAATGAAATTTCATCATTAGTAGGAATAGTGTTTCATTAAAAAAAAATACTTAAAACATCATATAAAAGAACATACATTGAAACTACATCAAATGCCAGAAATCGCAGTACGTTTACATCCTCCTCCTCCTCCTCCTCCTCCTCGCGTCGTATACCTCATTACTGAGGATCGTGACTCCCACGCAGAAACATCTTCCTTCTAACAATTTTTCTCCAACTATTGCGATCTTTCGCAACGTGGAAGGCACTGTGGAGATTTGAGTCCAGAGATGTGCGGATCTGGTCAGACCATCTCATTGGGCTTCGGCCTCTTGGTCGTTTGCCGTCAACCTTGCCAGTTGCCATAAGTTGTTCAAAAACGATTACTTATTGAAAGACTATAAATTTATGAACATTCTCCAAAAAAAAGCTACCCGTAGATTGACATCTACAAGGATTAACTTTGTGGCACAGATTTAGCGATTTTACAGAAGAGTGTTACAAAGATCAAAAAAATCTTACAGCTTTTTTTATGCAGACAGGGGCTAAATGAGCATGTGAATCACCTGATGGTAAGCGATCATCACAGCTCATAGACATCAGTAATCTCAAAAGCTCTTGTTAAGTTATCGGTGTGAAGTGTATTTTTACAAAATTTTGCATAAAATACGTTTGTCTCTATTCTAACAATGCAGAATTTTTTAAAAAAAAAACTCACTTCTATAAGTGTGTCGTGACCACTTTTGTTACTTGAACCTTTATAGAAAACTGTTGTTTTATATAAACGGTCGCGTATTGTTCGATTTCAGGAGACTACAGTATGGGTTATTCAAGAAAGATGTAAAAAGTTTTTACAGGTTCGGCAAAGCACGATGCCCTTGGTATTGTTAGCGTCCATAGTTTGTCGTGATCGCTTCCCAGTAGGCCATAAGCATTTAAAAAAAAAAACAAATTTTTGTATCAACTCAGATGAAGAAGCCCTGCTACTTGAGATGCTAACCCTAGTTCAAGTACAGACTCAATTATGTATTAAGACATTATGTGTCAAGACTTTTATGAATATAGATACTAAAATGACGTTGTGCTGCTATAAAACCGAATTGCGACATTATGCAAAATTGATATTATACGCCAAGGCGCTTATTAATATTATTAGTAAGTTTGTCATGATTTCAGTGAAGTATTGCAATAGAGATGGAGACTGCTCACGCGGCGAACGCTGCTATTGTACGGCAGACAGTGAAAGTTGCTGGTGTGAACCCGTCAAGTCCTCTAAATTGAGTAGAAGTCATTTTGCAGTTACAAGAGTTTAAAATTGTTGTTAAGTATCTAGGAATTATACAATTCTGTTTAAAAACCGCAGATACCCAATTATATCATTAAAATAGTAGACTAGTTGCATTTTTAAATGTCTATAAATATTTTGTACCCACCCTAATTACAACAATCTAAGCCTATCCAGTCGCAGCGCAGAGTGCGTCTAGCGATGTCATTTCTCCAAAACTATTTTAGCTGCTCTGAAGACGGTTATGCTTGTGATCAATAAATCAACTCAACTTTCTATCGCTTTTGGAAAGGCCTCATCTCTTTCTTCGACTTTTTCCAAAAACAAGTCAAGCAAGTTGGTAATCACTAGCATAGCCTAACCTAGTGTACGTGTGGACACACCTCGACACAAGAGAGCATCGGGGTGTGTCCATACTATACGCCAGTACTCATGCCGTCATCCCGTATCCCCCGTTCCGGCATTATAAGTATCGTTTACGTCGGCCCAGTCACTCTATCGGAGGCCAGGGGTAGAGATAGGTCGGGAAGTGAGCGTGCCTAACAGCTCCGGTACCTGTCATGAACATCAGGTAGCCAGCTATCTGGCGTTCAAGTGTAGGTACATTACTCATGGAGTAGGGCACCGATGCTTGGGAAATCGAGCGTCGATCGCCACGAGCTACTCTACTTAAGAGTACCCAAGTAGTCTGCTTGCAGGCAAAAAGTGAGTAACTCCTACTTCTGCTTGAGTGCCTAATGGCGCTATAGCGAGGCGGGTATAGGTTCATTTGCCTGATTAGTTTACTGGACGAGAGGGTCGCAATCCTGTGATATAATCGAATGGTTGGTGCACAGGGAAACATTAGCTGCTATACATTTGACCATATGGCTACAGCTAAACATTAGCTGTAGGCATATGGTCGTTGTACGAAAGTAAGTACATATGTACTTACGTTATATATATAGTATATACTTTTTATACTCTGTAGTTTAACAAATTACAAGTTTATTTTCATTAGTTCTAAAAATACACGCTTTTATTTTATGAAAATATTTAATACTTTTTTTTATTACCAAGATTAGATGCAAAAAATATAATTAACCGCAATTTTCTTTCATTAATAAATAGAAGAACTCTGATAAATTGGAGCTATTGCTTTGTCGTCAGTTTAACAATGAAGTTCACAATATCAATGTTATTGTTGGCCATCCTTATAGTGACCATCACCCCAGCGGTTGGTTACCCAAAAGACATGTCGAATCAAGGTAAATTTAATTATTAAATTTGAAATTACTTTGATGTTGTCTTAACCATGAAGCTCTTAGTATTCGCATTATTGTTTGCCACCGTCATGGTGACCATCATCCCAGCGTTTGGTCACTATGAACATCAGTCGAGTCATAGTCAGAGTCGATAAAATTATAATTTCATTTTTAAGTTTGAAATTATTACAAATTAAATGCATATTTTGCGTAAACGAGTTCTTAGTAGCAACGAGTGTCTTTATAAACATGATGTATATCAACAACTTATATAATAACCACAAATGGCCGTGTGGTTTCCGGCAGAGTAGAAAAGAATCACTCCGTCTCTTCCCGTGGATGTCGTACAAGGCGACTAAGGGAAATTACACATTATAAACATTGATCAGGCCTTCCCAACCCGTCTGGCCAGCGTGGGGAGTGTAGGCCAAATCCTCCTTCTGTCTGGAACAGTCGAGAGAGGGTCGTGCTCCTCTAGTGGAGACTAAAATGACCTGATGATGATGATGATGATAATATCAACAATCGCGCAGGCCGGTTAGACAAGTTGAGATGTCATTTTGTTCACCTGCACACGAGCAAGACATTTTGTGAATTACCCACATTTCACTAATTTATTGTCGCGCGTCGACCTTATTTTAAATAATCACAATGTTTAGAAAAACCCATGCGGGTTTTATATGACGTTGTGTTAGTAATTAATTTAGATTTTAAGGTTTAAATGATTTATTAATAAAATAAAATAAAAATATAAAAAATGTATTTTTTTTTCAAGACTTTTTATGAATATAGAATATGAATACGAAAGTGACATTGTTATACTGTAAAACCGAATTGTGACATTATGCAAAAGTGACATTATACGCCAAGGCGGATATTATTATTATAAGTAAGTTTGTCATGATTTCAGTGGAGTATTGCATTATTGGAGGTGGAGAATGCTCACTCGGCGAACGCTGCTATTGTACGGTAGAAAGTGAAAGTTGCAGGTGTGATCCCGTCAAGTTGTCTAATTATAATTTTATTAAATAAAATAGAGTAGAAGTCATTCTGTAGTTACAAGTCTAAAATTGTTGTTAAGTATATAGGAATTGTATACATTGTGTTTAAAAACCGCAAATACCCAATTATATAATTAAAATATTAGACTTATTGTATTTTTTTAAACGTCTATAAATATGCTGTAGCCACTCTAATTACAAGGACCTTGCCTACACCTAATTTTCCTCCGTGCATGACGTGCAAAACGTCTTAGCACAGGTTGGGTGGAAGAGATCTCTTAGAGAGTTAAGCTTGCCTTTTTCTTGCAAAACTACAAACTGTTGCATTTGTATTAATTTTAAAAGCTTTTTTGTGTTTCCATTTTTCATTTATAAGTATTAAGTAGAATAAATTTCCCGAAATTACCATAACTGAAAAAACAGTAATAATCATAACCGCGGCCGGCGGAGGTGGCTTGCCCGCGCCGCGTCCGTTACAGAAAGGCGACCACTTTCTTCCAGGAAACCTTTGGGTCTTACTGCGATATCGCACGTATACACACAAACACAAACCACGTTTTATTTAACTTACGCAAATTGTATCAGCTAGTATGGGTATACAAATTTAAATAATCTGTTTCTATTTCTATATAAATCTAATTCTATAGGCAAATTTATTCATTTAAAAAACTTCAAGTGCGGCAGCGAATGCCGTACATTAGTTCAAGTTAATTCTCTGTCAAGCTTCATGTTATAATTAGAATGAGACATAACAATTTTACATAAGGATTAACTTTAACTGAGGTTTGACGAGTGCGGCCCTAAATATTAAAAGCCTCCAAGAAAAAATCCATAGAGACGGGGCTTTGAGAAAAAACTATAGCTGAAGGTCAAGAAGTAGTACCGGAAAGGAAAAAAAGGAGCACCAGCTACAAAAATATATGAGATGCCATCAAAAACATAGTCTTGTAAAGAAATTGCCAAGTCTTTCTGTTTATTTGAAACATAAAAGATTTTTAATATTGATATGCTCGCTATAACATGTTAGGGTAGCTAATTACGTAATACTTAAGACAGAAGATGCCTTAAGTAGGGACTGAATAAATTAACTGAATGGGTATTACATGGCTCTCATATCTTTTTATGGTAGACGATCTGAGTTGCGAGATTTGGTTTTTTTGTAGGCATTTGTATTATTTTTAAGAGCTTTTATATTATGTTTGTTTGTAACAATTATACTTGCATTACATACAATTATAAATGCATAACAAGTATAATTGTTTGTGCCGTGCTAAGGAGGACAGCTTCTGTATCTTCTGCTTCTGTAACTTCTGTATCTGACCCTTGACCCAGGTCCCCAACGCGAGCTTCTATAGATGGTCGTCGAAGCCATTGGCCGTCACAACTATCGAAACAATCACTACTGAATCAATGTCCCACATGTCGGCAATCTTATGAGTCAAATCAAAATACTTAGATAATTTATCTTTTTCAGCTTTCACAAGATTAACGTCATATGGGACAGCGATATCAACAATGATTGCTGGGCGCGTCGAGTTTTTTCCGAGACTCTATATAGCATGCGGTCCTTTTAAAAGGGTGTGATGTGGTTTATACTGTGTTGGTCACGCGCGAGTGACACCGCTGGTGTTGCGCGCGTCGAAAAGCGGCGGTATCACTTTTCTACGCGCGCAACTTGCTTACCACCGTACGGTACCGTAAGGTGCTTGTTTACCACCGTAGTGCCATAAAAATATTGAATATTTTTGTCCTAATTGCGACGTAATAATAACATTATTAGAATTAGCAATTTCAACAATGCATTCATTTGCTGATTCGATAATGCGCTCATGTAACTACGAAATATAAGAACGAGTGACCTAATGCGTTTTTAGCTATTGTATGACTATAACAAAAAAACTTTCAATAGATAATAAAATGACCAATTTTTATAATTGTTACAATCTGTTTACAATTTTGTACTATTTATAAAAAATGTGATTGAATATTTTTGTTTATTACACATATTACCTTTAAAATTCTTTTTTTATTTGTTTATTTCCAATAAAGATTAAAACTCACGTATAATGATTAAATAATACGTTATTTTATTTAATAATCGCACCTCTAAACCGTAAATATGACCACATTTCTAGCTACCGAGAACAGTTAAAATGGCTTACCATTCGCCAGCGTAGGGACATGCATATTCTTTCTTTCCTCTATACCATTCTATTTGATCATAGAGCTCCATCTTACCTTAAAAGCTGCTTCAAGTTTTCCTCTTCTTTCCATAGTTTATCTCTTCGCTCATGTGAAAACCTTACTCTTTCAGTTCCAACTCACTCCACAAAATTTTTCGATCAGTCTTTTACTGTCCAGGCTATTAGGCTCTGGAATATTTTACCTGACGCCATCAGAAATGCAAAATCTTTAGAGGTTTTTAAAGGACAAGTAAAAAAACATTTCCTAGGACTTTGATATGCTTATATATTATTATGTATGTTTATGTGTTAATATATATTTGTAATTTATGCTAACACTGTATATTATATTGATATTGTATAATACACTAGATATTGTGTAATATTTTATGTATGTATCAATATGTATACATTGTTATTTATGTATTGTGTATTTATGTATGTATTACTTATATGTATGTATATATGTATTATACAATTTATTTATCAATGATAGTTTACATATCTTCGTATATACTTAATAATGATTGTCATAATATTACTATACATTATAGTTTTTCATTAATTTCTTTTGATCTGCGAATCCTGCCCACTCCATGCACAAATTCGTTACCCTAAGGTTGCCTTGAAAAGATTGCTCTCAGCAATAAGGCCGCCTTGTTACATATATACAAATCTATAATAATTCATTGATTCACTGTATTTTATATTGTATTATGCAAATAAAGCATATTCTATCTATCTATCTATCTATCTCCATAACTGAAATAGCCTGTGTTCTGACCTCTATTAATGGAACCCTCTGTAAATGAGACAGATATTTATTCATACCTGGATGTCTGAGACACTGGGTAAGTGGAATACCTCTATAAGTGAGACAAATTTACAGGTCTAAGTGACCTGTAAATTTGTCTCACTTATAGAGGTTTCACTGTATAACATAGACCTGAACACCCCGTTAGAAGAGATGTGAATGTTCAATGCGTACGCGCCGACCAGTACAGTACATTTTCAAGCTACATAAACACGCCGTACTGTATCAAAAGGTATACTTAGTCATCTGATGGGATGCAACATGGGTTTCATATCAAGCCATGTCATATATACGTTTGTCTATGTATTCTTGTATGTATATAATATTATACTTATCTATGTTTTTGAAATTATTTAAATACTATCAAGGCGAGCAAATGCCTTTGAGGAATCTTTTCCAGCGGGGTATGTGCTCGATGTTTCCAGCCATTGCCTGTGAGTTACTGAATGGCATATCTCAATGCCACTTCAGCTTGTGACTCTGAGAGCAATGGTGACAACTTTGGTTCTCGCAAACGGCTAGCAATTTCGTTTTCTTCTATAAAACGCAGTGAAAACTTCATATTTAAATGTGTATAATGCCATCTATTCGCGAAAGAATTTGCCTCGAAGAAATGTAGCGTCATCTATTGTAGGATAGGTTAAAATTCATTTTCTCTTAAAAAACAGCGAGTGAAGCTCAAATAACGTTAGTTTTACTACAAAAATAAATCGTAATTACATTAAAAACTTTTCTGACCGTTTATTACAATTATTATATTTATTGAATTATCATGTTTTGTTGTAATTATTTTTAGGCACAGTAATTATTTTCTGTGCATATATACTACATAATACAATTCACATAACTATTATTTTGTCGTCAACTTCACTATGAAGGTATACGTGTTGTTTGTCATAGTGATGGTGACCGTCGCCACATCGTTTGGTTTCACGTCAGACATGTCGGGCAGTCGTCCGCGTCGAGCAGCCGTGCCAGAGACACAACAGAACGATTCCTCTCTAAATTACTATGAAGCAATAGGCAAAAGTCTAGGTAAATGCTTACCAGTAATCTTGGGTATATAACAAATACGGGATGAATAGCAACACATTGGGTCAGAACAAAGTGCTGTTCACAAGAAACTTTTAAAATCATTAATAAACATAGGTTATTTTTTTTAAATAACATCATCAGGAACTATTGAGTATGGTTGTTTGTGTTTATTCTACTATATTGTTATTCATCCCGCAGTTTTATACACTCCAGATTACGGTATTTAAATTTAGAACCTAAAGGCTTAAATATGGTGCTATACTAGTATAATCTCGTCTAAGATGTATCATAATTCTAATAATCTAATAATCCTAATTATTCTAATCGTTTAACATAGTGAAAGAGAAAATGTAAGAGATAACAATATCTACAGAGCAACTGAAAAGAGTAAAAATTTATTAAATTGAAACTATTTTTTTCCACATGTGGCAACACTTACAGTACCGCCTAAATTTGTAAACATTGTGGTTTGTGATTATGTTACTGCTTTTTTCTAATATTTCTTAGATTGTGAATTATAATTTGTAAAATACCTACCTTGTATACAGTGACTAGTATGATTTGCAGTAGCTCCAGTGCAATGTTTGAAATGTTTGGTGGATTTTCATACCAGTAAAATTTCATCGAATTCAGAGGACATTTACAATAGAACAGCTGCTTTGGCTAGTATGTTTACGCGTGATTTATAATATTCCAAACACAAATACATGCAAAATAAGTAATACTAGTAAACTTTAACAAGATTTGATATATATTTTTTAAATGTTTGTGATTATATTGTTCACGAAAAACGATGACGACGACATGGAGATTTTGGTTTCGTGAACTTGATTTTTTCTTTTGACAAACTGTAGAATGCTAAAATAAAAAGAAGTTACAAAAGTAATTCCAAAAATGTGTAGGATGTTTTTGAAATAAGTTTTTATAAAACCTACCTACCTCAAAATATAAATTCTCTTACGTTTTAATTCAGTTTTATATTTTTATTTCCTACGTGGCGTTTCATCATACCCAGACATTTGTTATAATGAGCTTTATCTGTATGGATGTATAAACATATGTTTTCTTTCTTCGATTGCTACAATAGTAAAAATTATATATAAATAAGTAATAATTTTACATAAACTCTGTAACCATAAATTCGCTCTATATTTAGCCAGGGTTAAAGAGATATTCAATCGTGACTCAAAGATATACAAAAAAAAATCATAACAAATACCGAACTAAATAAATAAGGGTGTCCTACTTGAGTGCGACAGCCGTATCATCGAATTTTGATACTTCGAAAACCTTTCAACGACATTTCTATACTGCGACGACTTCTTAAATCGACGTCTTGTTACAGCGATGTTACGTTACTTCGAAAAATTGTACTGCGAACGATTTTACTACGAAAATATCATACTGCGAAGCCTTGTTTAATCGACGTCTCGTTACTGCGATATTATGTTACTTAGGGACATTTAATTTGAACAATTTTATTGCGGAAACCTAGTAGGTAAGTACCTGGATTTTCTTTTTCACAACGATACCTAACGTTAGTTTTTAGAACTTTGATCATTTATTTAAAAATAAATTTAGCAATGCGGGGAGGAGGAGGAGGCCTGTTGAATAAAGCAATGCGAGGAGGAGGAGGAGGAGGACGAGACAAGCATACGGCCCGCTTGATGTGAAGCGGTTACCGTAGCCATATTAACGCTCGCAACATAAAATATCGCTCGCGCGCCGTCACCTCCGCTGCCATCGCAGCATATACTTCCTTTCTGGTGACCTCACTCACTCGCAGGAACACAACAGCCGACAACAGCAGTTGGCGGAGGTCAGTGTTTCCAAGTGGCCCAAAGGCCACTGACTGGGGTCGTCAGCTATTTTCTTTTATTTTCAGATTTATTTGGCTATGTTCTTGCTATAATTAATTGACCAGGCGCTTGAGCTTTGCTGTGAGGGTTCTATGAAAATAAGCGGGTAGATAAAAAATATAATGACAAGAAATATAATGTAATTGATTTGCATTTTTATAGTGTTAGTCGTTTAGTATTATGGAATAGTTCATTGATCATTGACTTAAAATGACTGATTCTGTTATCATAGAAAAATCGAAGCGCGGAAATGACATTCTGATTATTAGTGGATATGAATTTTGTTTGAATAAAAATGTGGACGACAAATTTTATTGGTGTTGTGTGTATAAACAAAAAAAGCAGTGTTCAAGCACCATGACGACCGAAGTTTGTACAGGTGATGGGCATTCAGTAATTAAAAATATGTCTGAACACTCTCATGCTCCTAATGCTTCATTGTTACAATCAATATCATTAAAAAACAAGATAAAACAAGACGCGGCAGCCACTTCGATGAGACCTGTACAGATTATTCAAGCTAATTTGGAGGCTGTTCCTAGTACAAGTGCTGCACATCTGCCGAATAAAAATGCTTTGAGGCAAATAATTCATCGTGTTCGGAGGAAACATAAGCCTAAAGAACCGCTGACTATAGATGAAATTGAAATACCATCTGAATATGCTTTCGTCGAAGGAGAACGATTTTTAGCTCGTGACACTAAATTCGGCGTTAAAAACCGACTGTTGTTATTCTGTACTAAACAGAACATTAAGATACTTTCAGAATCATCAGTTTGGTTGATGGACGGTACTTTTAGAACTTGTCCGGCCTTGTTTCGGCAGATTTATTCAGTTCATGCTATAGTTGGACATGATGAAAAAACAAAAAAATCTGTACCGTTGGTTTACTGTCTATTGACCGACAAAACGGAGGAGAGCTATTTGGCTTTTACAAGAGAATTAAGATTATATGCTGCAGAATATAAATATACCTTGAAACCGCAGCATATTATAACAGACTTTGAGATCGCCATCATAAACGTGATAAGGATTGATTTCCCTGATGCTCATCATCAAGGTTGTTTATTCCACCTTGGTCAAAATGTATGGAGGCAAATACAACGGTCTGGGTTAGCTTCGCGCTATGGCAATGACTGCGATTTCTCACTGAAATTAAGATATTTAATTGCTTTGGCCTATCTTCCGCCTGAAGAAATTCCTGATGCATTCAAAACCCTCAAAGAAAGTGTCCTACCAGAAGAAGCGAGAAGCATTACAGAGTGGTTTGAAATGTATTATGTCCTGGGAAAACTTATGTGCCAAGCCAGTAATAGTACTTCAGTCCACATTTCAAGATCTTCCCCAATGTTCCCCCCACAATTGTGGTCTATAAATACGAACAATGAACTGCGGTTGCCCAGAACCCAAAATAAAGTTGAGGCATGGCATCGTAGGTGGAATACTTTATTAAATAATAATCGACATGGCCTTTATGAAACTATTCGCGAAATGAGGAAAGAGCAAATTGCTACCAACCATGCCGTTGAAAAAGCCTTATCGTGTATTCCGAGGACACCGCCCCGAAAAAAAATCAGAGATCGTTCACATGCACTTTCAAAATTATGCGAAAAAAGACATACTATGGACTTACTTACGTTTTTAAGGGCTGTGGCAAACAATACCGAATTGTAAATAATTTGTTTGTGCAGATATATTGTGCGTAACTGCAACTTTCGTTTATTGTTGATTATCTTTATTCATTTATTTTGCGTAATTGTACGTGGTTGTACCTTTAATTTGTCGTTAATGAATAAATAACAAGGAATTTAAATGTGTTTATCTAAAGTTTAATCATGTACTTAAACGAGCTCGGTGATGGTTAGCAATGGCCACTTTGACTCCAAGGCCACGGGTTCGATCCCCGCACAAGACAAATATTCTATGTATTTAGTTAAAAAGTTTTTATTTTATAATTTTTTTGTGGCTATAATGTACTAATTAGCGTCATACATTTCAATCAGTGAGTGAATAATCAATCATCCTCTGTTTTCCTACCCTTAGGGTTGAATTTTTTATTTACAAATTTATATGGGACCAACTGGCGCTGTCATCGCGCATCAGCCAATACCCCAAGTATTGGCTGGATGCGCGATGACAGCGTCAACTAGCGTTTACAATTACGGCGGACTTTGAAATATCAAATTGCTGGCCGTCATTACGAAGAATAAGTAATCAAACAAATAATTTTAATGAAATGATGTAATTTACATTTATTTTATTCGATTATGTAAATCTATAGTATCGATAAAAATGTTGACCTTTTTTGTTTCCCGTCTAAAATGACAAAATCAATACATTTCAGAAAAGTAAGTTACAAAATAAACAAATTTAATCGAATAACGCATTTCATGCATATTGCAGACAATCATTTATGACTGTAGTGTCGTTAATAATGCAAACTTTTTTGTATTTTCAGTTAAACATGGCTAAATATACGTACATAGTATAGTTTTCAGGTGAAGAAGTTTATTGAATTAAAATGAAAACTAAACATTATTATGATATAAATTTACACTACAAACTAAATTAACTAAAAATAAACTAATCTTAAAATGAATATTATGATATAAATTAATTAACTATATTACTAAACTGAATGTTTACAAATAAAATATTTACAAAGATGTACAAAAAAAAACGAAGAAAAGAAATAAAACAAAAATTATAAGTAAAAAATTTCCCCCAAATCGTTGCCCGTCGGTAGCGTACCAAGAATGCTGGCAGCATTACCTCGCTGAAAAGCAATGCTAATCCTCTGAGCAAGGGAATGGCCAAATTAATTATAAAAACTAGATTTCGAGTACGACATCGCTTTCCAACTATAAGCAACTATATATAAAAGAAAAAAAAATTATGTAAAAAAACTTTTAATTTAAACGGTTTTATTGAAAATAGTGTACTAAAAGCTAAAAAATAATTCGGTAGGTCGGAGGTTTCAGTCATCACACCCCTCTCCCTCATCAGTCTAAGGCAATGATCAGACAAAATAATAAAATCGTTGGGCGTAGCGTAAACTGAGTTGACTGGATGGAAACACCTTGGATTTACAATGAAACAGAATTTATTTAATTGTATTGTCACCAAAATCCAAAGTGTATACAAAATTTCAAATTAATCGGTTGACAGGAAGAGGGTGAAATTTGAATTACTAAATTTGACCCAAGAACAAGAATAAATAATAAAACAAACGGGGTGAGCTAAATAAAACCGTTTAACAAGTAGTTTTGGCTCAACATGTGCAAGATGTAAAAGAAATCTATTAGGAAGATCATATGAGCCACACCAATGAAGCTCGTGTAATTCGTGACATACAAAACATCCTTGAATGTAAACAGTATTTTTCTGTATTTGCAATATTTGACATAGTATGTACATTCATTTCAATGTAATAGAAAAGAATGAAATAATATTTCTTTACAGATTGATTCTAGTTGTTATGTTCAAAGTGGAAAATACGATTGTGTGTACAATCAGGCAGGTGCAAACATATTGCGGCTCTGATATACTAAATCAATCACGAAGAACCTCTCGAAAACTAGTGAAGATCAGCAATGGGGCAGCCTAGTGTCAGTCAGTTCGCCAATGAAAAGTACTCAAAAGGGAAATACTTTGAAGAAATCCACCGACAAAGAAAATTAAATGTGGTCCTTTGCCGAATTTATGATCACTGTTGTATATTAATCTAATAGAATGTTGTATATTAATGAATATATCAATTAAATATAATTTGTGTTCACTGTTTTTGCATTTAACTACGCAGCAGGTCGTGATGCATGTTTATTTATTTTTAGCTACGTACATTTCGCTATTAAAAATGACAGTTGGTCTGCCGAAAGTTTCTTTTTTGGCCACGGCGGGCGCTGCGATCGAATCGTTGTTCTCCCACCTCCTACTTCGCACCCAGCGAATACCCTCTCCAATAAATAAAGAATTATTAAAAATCGAACTACTCTATATAACGTTGTGCGTGATCATTCATAAAAAAAAATATACGCGTCGAATTGGGAACCTCCTCCGTTTTTTCGTCGGTTAAAAATTTACTTAAACACTGATTACGATTGATACGATTCATGACAGATGGTGTTTTCTGCTTTTAAAAAAATGATCAAAGTTCTAAAAACTAACGTTAGGTATCGTTGTGAAAAAGAAAATCCAGGTACTTACCTACTAGGTTTCCGCAATAAGATTGTTCAAATTAAATGTCCCTAAGTAACATAATATCGCAGTAACGAGACGTCGATTAAACAAGGCTTCGCAGTATGATATTTTCGTAGTAAAATCGTTCGCAGTACAATTTTTCGAAGTAACGTAACATCGCTGTAACAAGACGTCGATTTAAGAAGTCGTCGCAGTATAGAAATGTCGTTGAAAGGTTTTCGAAGTATCAAAATTCGATGATACGGCTGTCGCACTCAAGTAGGACACCCATAAATGGGTGTCCTACTTGAGTGCGACAGCCGTATCATAATCACTCAAGTAGGACACCCATAAATTGGGTGTCCTACTTGAGTGCGACAGCCGTATCATCGAATTTTGATACTTCGAAAACCTTTCAACGACATTTCTATACTGCGACGACTTCTTAAATCGACGTCTTGTTACAGCGATGTTACGTTACTTCGAAAAATTGTACTGCGAACGATTTTACTACGAAAATATCATACTGCGAAGCCTTGTTTAATCGACGTCTCGTTACTGCGATATTATGTTACTTAGGGACATTTAATTTGAACAATTTTATTGCGGAAACCTAGTAGGTAAGTACCTGGATTTTCTTTTTCACAACGATACCTAACGTTAGTTTTTAGAACTTTGATCATTTATTTAAAAATAAATTTAGCAATGCGGGGAGGAGGAGGAGGCCTGTTGAATAAAGCAATGCGAGGAGGAGGAGGAGGAGGACGAGACAAGCATACGGCCCGCTTGATGTGAAGCGGTTACCGTAGCCATATTAACGCTCGCAACATAAAATATCGCTCGCGCGCCGTCACCTCCGCTGCCATCGCAGCATATACTTCCTTTCTGGTGACCTCACTCACTCGCAGGAACACAACAGCCGACAACAGCAGTTGGCGGAGGTCAGTGTTTCCAAGTGGCCCAAAGGCCACTGACTGGGGTCGTCAGCTATTTTCTTTTATTTTCAGATTTATTTGGCTATGTTCTTGCTATAATTAATTGACCAGGCGCTTGAGCTTTGCTGTGAGGGTTCTATGAAAATAAGCGGGTAGATAAAAAATATAATGACAAGAAATATAATGTAATTGATTTGCATTTTTATAGTGTTAGTCGTTTAGTATTATGGAATAGTTCATTGATCATTGACTTTAAATGACTGATTCTGTTATCATAGAAAAATCGAAGCGCGGAAATGACATTCTGATTATTAGTGGATATGAATTTTGTTTGAATAAAAATGTGGACGACAAATTTTATTGGTGTTGTGTGTATAAACAAAAAAAGCAGTGTTCAAGCACCATGACGACCGAAGTTTGTACAGGTGATGGGCATTCAGTAATTAAAAATATGTCTGAACACTCTCATGCTCCTAATGCTTCATTGTTACAATCAATATCATTAAAAAACAAGATAAAACAAGACGCGGCAGCCACTTCGATGAGACCTGTACAGATTATTCAAGCTAATTTGGAGGCTGTTCCTAGTACAAGTGCTGCACATCTGCCGAATAAAAATGCTTTGAGGCAAATAATTCATCGTGTTCGGAGGAAACATAAGCCTAAAGAACCGCTGACTATAGATGAAATTGAAATACCATCTGAATATGCTTTCGTCGAAGGAGAACGATTTTTAGCTCGTGACACTAAATTCGGCGTTAAAAACCGACTGTTGTTATTCTGTACTAAACAGAACATTAAGATACTTTCAGAATCATCAGTTTGGTTGATGGACGGTACTTTTAGAACTTGTCCGGCCTTGTTTCGGCAGATTTATTCAGTTCATGCTATAGTTGGACATGATGAAAAAACAAAAAAATCTGTACCGTTGGTTTACTGTCTATTGACCGACAAAACGGAGGAGAGCTATTTGGCTTTTACAAGAGAATTAAGATTATATGCTGCAGAATATAAATATACCTTGAAACCGCAGCATATTATAACAGACTTTGAGATCGCCATCATAAACGTGATAAGGATTGATTTCCCTGATGCTCATCATCAAGGTTGTTTATTCCACCTTGGTCAAAATGTATGGAGGCAAATACAACGGTCTGGGTTAGCTTCGCGCTATGGCAATGACTGCGATTTCTCACTGAAATTAAGATATTTAATTGCTTTGGCCTATCTTCCGCCTGAAGAAATTCCTGATGCATTCAAAACCCTCAAAGAAAGTGTCCTACCAGAAGAAGCGAGAAGCATTACAGAGTGGTTTGAAATGTATTATGTCCTGGGAAAACTTATGTGCCAAGCCAGTAATAGTACTTCAGTCCACATTTCAAGATCTTCCCCAATGTTCCCCCCACAATTGTGGTCTATAAATACGAACAATGAACTGCGGTTGCCCAGAACCCAAAATAAAGTTGAGGCATGGCATCGTAGGTGGAATACTTTATTAAATAATAATCGACATGGCCTTTATGAAACTATTCGCGAAATGAGGAAAGAGCAAATTGCTACCAACCATGCCGTTGAAAAAGCCTTATCGTGTATTCCGAGGACACCGCCCCGAAAAAAAATCAGAGATCGTTCACATGCACTTTCAAAATTATGCGAAAAAAGACATACTATGGACTTACTTACGTTTTTAAGGGCTGTGGCAAACAATACCGAATTGTAAATAATTTGTTTGTGCAGATATATTGTGCGTAACTGCAACTTTCGTTTATTGTTGATTATCTTTATTCATTTATTTTGCGTAATTGTACGTGGTTGTACCTTTAATTTGTCGTTAATGAATAAATAACAAGGAATTTAAATGTGTTTATCTAAAGTTTAATCATGTACTTAAACGAGCTCGGTGATGGTTAGCAATGGCCACTTTGACTCCAAGGCCACGGGTTCGATCCCCGCACAAGACAAATATTCTATGTATTTAGTTAAAAAGTTTTTATTTTATAATTTTTTTGTGGCTATAATGTACTAATTAGCGTCATACATTTCAATCAGTGAGTGAATAATCAATCATCCTCTGTTTTCCTACCCTTAGGGTTGAATTTTTTATTTACAAATTTATATGGGACCAACTGGCGCTGTCATCGCGCATCAGCCAATACCCCAAGTATTGGCTGGATGCGCGATGACAGCGTCAACTAGCGTTTACAATTACGGCGGACTTTGAAATATCAAATTGCTGGCCGTCATTACGAAGAATAAGTAATCAAACAAATAATTTTAATGAAATGATGTAATTTACATTTATTTTATTCGATTATGTAAATCTATAGTATCGATAAAAATGTTGACCTTTTTTGTTTCCCGTCTAAAATGACAAAATCAATACATTTCAGAAAAGTAAGTTACAAAATAAACAAATTTAATCGAATAACGCATTTCATGCATATTGCAGACAATCATTTATGACTGTAGTGTCGTTAATAATGCAAACTTTTTTGTATTTTCAGTTAAACATGGCTAAATATACGTACATAGTATAGTTTTCAGGTGAAGAAGTTTATTGAATTAAAATGAAAACTAAACATTATTATGATATAAATTTACACTACAAACTAAATTAACTAAAAATAAACTAATCTTAAAATGAATATTATGATATAAATTAATTAACTATATTACTAAACTGAATGTTTACAAATAAAATATTTACAAAGATGTACAAAAAAAAACGAAGAAAAGAAATAAAACAAAAATTATAAGTAAAAAATTTCCCCCAAATCGTTGCCCGTCGGTAGCGTACCAAGAATGCTGGCAGCATTACCTCGCTGAAAAGCAATGCTAATCCTCTGAGCAAGGGAATGGCCAAATTAATTATAAAAACTAGATTTCGAGTACGACATCGCTTTCCAACTATAAGCAACTATATATAAAAGAAAAAAAAATTATGTAAAAAAACTTTTAATTTAAACGGTTTTATTGAAAATAGTGTACTAAAAGCTAAAAAATAATTCGGTAGGTCGGAGGTTTCAGTCATCACACCCCTCTCCCTCATCAGTCTAAGGCAATGATCAGACAAAATAATAAAATCGTTGGGCGTAGCGTAAACTGAGTTGACTGGATGGAAACACCTTGGATTTACAATGAAACAGAATTTATTTAATTGTATTGTCACCAAAATCCAAAGTGTATACAAAATTTCAAATTAATCGGTTGACAGGAAGAGGGTGAAATTTGAATTACTAAATTTGACCCAAGAACAAGAATAAATAATAAAACAAACGGGGTGAGCTAAATAAAACCGTTTAACAAGTAGTTTTGGCTCAACATGTGCAAGATGTAAAAGAAATCTATTAGGAAGATCATATGAGCCACACCAATGAAGCTCGTGTAATTCGTGACATACAAAACATCCTTGAATGTAAACAGTATTTTTCTGTATTTGCAATATTTGACATAGTATGTACATTCATTTCAATGTAATAGAAAAGAATGAAATAATATTTCTTTACAGATTGATTCTAGTTGTTATGTTCAAAGTGGAAAATACGATTGTGTGTACAATCAGGCAGGTGCAAACATATTGCGGCTCTGATATACTAAATCAATCACGAAGAACCTCTCGAAAACTAGTGAAGATCAGCAATGGGGCAGCCTAGTGTCAGTCAGTTCGCCAATGAAAAGTACTCAAAAGGGAAATACTTTGAAGAAATCCACCGACAAAGAAAATTAAATGTGGTCCTTTGCCGAATTTATGATCACTGTTGTATATTAATCTAATAGAATGTTGTATATTAATGAATATATCAATTAAATATAATTTGTGTTCACTGTTTTTGCATTTAACTACGCAGCAGGTCGTGATGCATGTTTATTTATTTTTAGCTACGTACATTTCGCTATTAAAAATGACAGTTGGTCTGCCGAAAGTTTCTTTTTTGGCCACGGCGGGCGCTGCGATCGAATCGTTGTTCTCCCACCTCCTACTTCGCACCCAGCGAATACCCTCTCCAATAAATAAAGAATTATTAAAAATCGAACTACTCTATATAACGTTGTGCGTGATCATTCATAAAAAAAAATATACGCGTCGAATTGGGAACCTCCTCCGTTTTTTCGTCGGTTAAAAATTTACTTAAACACTGATTACGATTGATACGATTCATGACAGATGGTGTTTTCTGCTTTTAAAAAAATGATCAAAGTTCTAAAAACTAACGTTAGGTATCGTTGTGAAAAAGAAAATCCAGGTACTTACCTACTAGGTTTCCGCAATAAGATTGTTCAAATTAAATGTCCCTAAGTAACATAATATCGCAGTAACGAGACGTCGATTAAACAAGGCTTCGCAGTATGATATTTTCGTAGTAAAATCGTTCGCAGTACAATTTTTCGAAGTAACGTAACATCGCTGTAACAAGACGTCGATTTAAGAAGTCGTCGCAGTATAGAAATGTCGTTGAAAGGTTTTCGAAGTATCAAAATTCGATGATACGGCTGTCGCACTCAAGTAGGACACCCATAAATAATGGTCAAGTATCAAAATTTCATTGTCCTAGTAATCGATGTAGCCCGCTAAACGATAGTGGCGCCCTCATTTAATTTCTACTCTTTTCGGTCGCACTATAGTTATGTATGTCAATGAATGTGTATTGTGTATACATGTTTATTAAATATATAATTACTAGATGTAACAGAGAGTACGATGAATCTGAATGTGAATGGATATAAAGAGAGAGGAAGATCGAAAAAGAGTTGGTTGGATTGCGTGATAGAGACATGGTACACGCTGCTGACTAGCGAAAGAGGCTCTGGCATAAGATATGTGAAATACGACCATATTTGGAAGCTGCCCGACTGTGGAAATGCCTGCACTTCGTAAAATACCACAGCAAAATAATAATTCCCTTGAGGGTTGTTGTATTCCTGCGAGTGAGTGAGGTCACCAGAAAGAAAGTAGTCGCTACGGTGGCAGCGGGAGGGGAGGCGCGTGTGCGATATTTCATGTTGCGAGCATTAATATGGCTACGGTTATCGCTTCACATCAGATGGGCCGTATGCTTGCCTTCCACCCTACGTAGTATGAAAAAACTCGCTTTCGTGTTTATAATATTAGTAAAGATAGCGTATCAAAATCCTTTGACACCCGACGGCGACGTACTATAAAAAAAAAATGTAAGAAAAAGATATATTGTGCCAACTCTAAGTAAGATAAACAGGTATTACACGCAACTTCGTTCGCGTTAAATTTTTTAGGTGTGGGTATATACTATAAAAAAACATCCTTTTGAGTACTACAATTCTGGGCACAAGTCCACATAATTAAACAGCGTTGATGCGATAATGGCTTAAAAACCGGATCATTATGGCGTTATAAGTGTACAATATTTCTTTTACGTAATAGATCAAACGCTTGTTTCAGTTCCCGACATAGGTCTTCGTTATTCTGATCTCGAGAGATTAGCAGCCAGCATTAAGTCAGCATTATCAGACATATACGACACATATTTTAGTGGTAAGCGATTAATTAAGACGATGCCTTAACGATTTCGAAGACTGGTAGCTGGATTTTTCTCAGCAATTACAAAATATACGAATGTCAATTTTGGATACCTGGTACGTCATGAGGTATAACTACCATCTCTGGAGCCAAAGCCATCCTCATCTGCACATGGTACACCTCTGATTAGCAGCCAACAATTGACTATTGACACGTATAACACACAGATACGGGGGCGTCACGAGGATGTGGGAGAGTTGGAAGTAGAACTGAGGTCAGTTAAATGCAAGATTCTGGATCAGTCGCAAATCCGACGAGAGGGAAAGGATACTGTTATACTCGATTTCGGCAACCTCTTCTACCACCTTGAAGGAGACCAGCTCGCCCAGAGCGGTGTCGGGTTCCTCATTCATAAAGCTGTCTTCAACAACGTAGTAAAGATATCTAGCGTGTCGTCGAGGGTATATCTTGTGTTTTTTTTTTATGAGAGGGGGCAAGCGACTATGTGGGTCACCTGATGGAAAGCAGTCATCCATAGAAATCAGCAACACCAAGGGATCGCCGATCCGTTGCCAGCCTTTCAAGGAAAATATTGACTCTCTTTTTGAAGGCACCCATGTCGTATTTATTTGGGAATACTGCTGAGGGAAGTTGATTTCACAAATTCACAGTTCGTGGTAGAAAATGTGTTAAAAAGCGTATTGTAGTAGATCGCCAAATATAAAGATGATGTAGGTAGAGAGAGACTCAGGCCGATCAGAGATCATTGGGTAACCGACGATTCGAACAGCTCTTCGTTGTATGCGGTCAAATGGAGTAAGTAAATATTAGGGCGCATCAGCCCAAAGGTGTGAACAGTATTCCATATAAGGCCTCACTTGGGCTTTATATAGTTGAAGGCGATGCTGTGGTATAAAATACCTGCTGGCTTTTCTGATGATGCTAATTTAAATCACTGCCGGATAAGTGATGGCAGATGAGGAAGGAAGGTATTAGTGTGGAGGTCAAGCGTAGGATGACGAAGCACGCCTTCCTTCTAGATGGTTGATGGATGGACGACCTTAAGAAAGTGGCAGGAAGCGGCTGGATGCGGATGGCAGGGGATATTTGGTGGAAAGGGGAACCACCAAATAAGATCCTGATTGGGAAAGGCCTGCATCCAGCAGTTAGTAGATATATAAACAGAGATTCGTATTTTATGGTATCATATTTCATATGGTAAAATATATATATATATATATATATACACACACACACACACATATATATATATATATACATATATATATATATATATATATGTATATAATATATATATTATATATATACTATGCTCATATTTCGAAATGCCAGTCGGATTTGATGTTTTTATTACCTATGTGATACAACTTTATTTTTAAACTTTATTATTAAAAAGAATTTAATAATGGTTTGCAGAATAATCTTAGAACTAAAGATATTTATATTTCAATTTTTATATTTAACTAAGGTGAAAAACAAGCATACAGCCCGTTTCGTGTATACAATTGAAGGCAGTAACGAAATAATCGTAAATAAATTGCTTTTCTTATGATTCCAGAACCAGAATGCAGGAAAAATAATAACTGTACCAGTCTAGCAGCAGATTCATTTGTTCCCCATTATGACTTTTCGTTCAATTACATAGAATAAGAAATAAATACTTGTCATCCTATCTCAAATTTTGTCTATTTACCCCAGTTCTCGAGCGTCGGTCTATACGCAGGTTAAGAAAACACTCTCAAACACATACGTCTCGAGGAGCTACACGGAATTCTCCAATGTCGGTCATCTATATATTGACAAGGCGAGTAGTCAAATGACTAGCAATCGCTATGGCAAATACGTTTTCCTAAAGCTTTTTTCTAGCTTAGTCTTCTTCACTACATAGTTATAACGTAAACATCAATAAAATCAAGATAAAACGAATAATACTTACACTAATCTAAGTATCTATTTTTACTGTTTACTTTAAGCAATCTTACAAGTTCATGCACGAACTTGTTTTGGCGCAATGTCTAGCTACCCACTGCGTCGTGCAAGTTCGATCCGCGTTCTCGCTTATTCGTTCGTGGCGTCCATTAGACGCTCATTCAAACGTCAGTCAATTCAATTCAATTCTTCTTAGTGGCGATCAGTCAATTCCATCAGTCATGAATTGCATTTGCTCGACGGTGACTGATGAAATTAATATTGACATTGGACAGTCACTCTGACTGATCGACAGTCACTCTGACTGATCGTCAGTCACTCTCAGATACTCCCCACGGAGGACCCGACTGTGGGGAGTTCGCAGGGGGAACTACGGGTCCCCCTGTTTGGATCAGGGTACCTCGGGGACTGGCGGCAGCCCAATTTGCCAGTCATGGGTTCGGACTCGAGGTGGCTATATGTGCGTGTAATCACTCACGTGCATGTGATTTAACTACAGAGGTCGGGCATGTTCGTCTGCCTTGCCAAATTGTCGGCCGAGCGTCCGACCTCGCGCGTAGCGAGTTGGTTATCACTGGCCTAAGGCGAAGGGCCGCCACAGTGATTCTCAACGGGGCTTGGAGCGGCCCTTACAGCGGCCGTCGGCTTTTCAGCTGACGTCGCAGCTCGGGTACTTGCCTGCTGAGCAAGGAGGATGACGGGCGATCGCTTCCGTCACCCCGGTCACCCTATCGTAGGCCCGGGGTAGGCGTTTCTTCTTTGAAGGACGTCGGGAAGTGAGCGCGCCTTATACAGCTCCGGTACCTGTCAAGGAAATCAGGGAGCCGGCTATCCGGCGCCCCAGTGTGGGTACAGAAACACTAGGCGCGCTTGTACTTGTACTTGTGCGCCGGGATGTGAGCGTGCCATACAGCTCCGGCTACCCATCATGGAGAATGGGGAGTGGTAGTAGGGCCCCGATGCTTGGGTTCTCTGAGCGTCGGTCGCCACGAGCTACTCGACTCAAGAGTACGTAAGTAGCCTGCATGCAGGTGAAAGCGGAGTAAGACCTGCTACTGCTTCGCTTGCGTGCTCGGTTGGTTTACTGAGCGCAAAAGCGGTGCAGGTAAAGGTCCTCTCGTCTGGTTGGTTTACTGGACGAGAGACTCGCAACCCGTGATATAACTGGAAGGTTGGCACACGGGGCGCATTAGCCGTTAGGTATAGGATACGTTGATCGTCAGTCAAACCCAAAATTTCTCAGGGAATACACGTGCTCAGGCAAGAACAAATGTTTATTTATAAAAAAGGCCCCTTTTTATTTATTTATTTTCGTATGGAAGATGCGTGTTTTGATAACCTGTTGATCTTAGTAACACCATACCAAAAAATTTGGATACCTGTATGTGAAAAGCTATAATTCCCGAAGAAAAGCTCGAAGCAACTTTGCGATATCTTGTTACTAGTAGAAATATTGAAGACATGAAGTTTTCAGTAATTATGTCACCTGCTGGTATTTGTGAAGCAATTATAATTCGGTCATCGGTCACATGTCGGGCACTTATATACGTTTTACACGATTATAAGAAAGTAAGTACAATGCTGAGAGGAGATCGATGGCGTCGTTGCGCATGTCAATTTATTCGATCACGCAAGTTAATCAACGTCTAACGTAGCCAGTCTATGGATGAGTTTATTTATCTCGTGCTCCTCTGTGCTTCGGAGCGCACGTTAAGCCGTCAATCCCGGCAGTTGTCATACAATGTTTTAATTAAGAAAACTGCGTTGCAAGATTATTATTATTATCTTATTGATGTGATCAGGTAGGAATATCTGGAAGTGTAGTATGGATTCATTTGAATTTAAAGCAGGTCCTTCCGATGGTTGATCGTAATGATACTCGTAGTTAGTAGGGACTTGACATTATTTGGGAAGCCGTGCCTCCTTTTGAAGATGTAAATTAATTTGGTATAGAGCTCAAACGCGTTCCGCCGCCTCTTCAACGCGTTCTGCATCCAAGTACATAGCTGTCCGCGCGCTGACTGACGCGTAACTGACGAACTGCCATTACACGTTCACTCAAAAGTCATGACTGATGGTTGAATGATGCAAAAATCAAAATATTCAGATAATCGTCAATCAACTTCATTCAACCATCAGTCACTGCATTAGACGTTAGGTTATCCGTCAGTCATAACTGTGACTGGGTTAAAACTGACAGCAAAACCTACCGTGTAATGGGCGCCTAAAAGTTCGTCCAACTTCAACGTTTGTTTTCTAGGAAATGACCCTTCGGCGAACATTCGGCTCGGGCCTGTGAGTAAGGGCCGAAGCCAAAGGTTTCCCCGAACATAATTATTTTGACCGAAGGTGGCCGAAGCCGAAGCCGAAGTTTCCGTTGGACACTAATTATTGTTTATTCCTTTTTCTGTTTTGTCGACAACCATTATTCATCCCACTGCTCAGCAGTGGGATGAATAAGCTTTTGGAGAGGGCGTGGGTACCTCATCTCTTTCTTCGACTTTTTCCAAAAACAAGTCAGGCAAGTTGGTAATCACTAGCATAACCTAACCTAACCCAACTGTGTACGTGTGGATACACCTCGACACAACAGAGCATCGGGGTGTGTCCATATTATGCGTCAGTACTCATGCCGTCACCCCGTATCCCCGTTCCGTCATTGTAAGTATCGTTTCCGTCAGCCCGGTCACTCTATCGGAGGCCAGGGGTAGGGGTGGGTCGGGAAGTGAGCGTGCCTAACAGCTCCGGTGCCTGTCATGGACATCAGGTAGCTATCTGGCGCTCAAGTGTAGTTACAATTACACATGGAGTAGGGCACCGATGCTTGGGAAATCGAGCGTCGATCGCCACGAGCTGCTCAACTTAAAAGTACACAAGTAATCTGCTTGCAGGCGAAATGTGAGTAACTCCTACTATCAATCCGTTTGAGTGCCTGATGGCGCTATAGCGAGGCGGGTATAGGTCCATTTGCCTGATTAGTTTACTGTACTTGCAATCCTGTGATATAACCGAAAGGTTGGTGCATAGGGGAACATGAGCTGTAGGCATAGGGTCGTCGTACATAAGTACATATACTTTGTAGTTAAACAAATTACAATTTTATTTTCATTAGTCGTAAAAATACACGCTTTTATTTTATGAACACATTTAATACTTTTTTTATTACCAAGGTTTATATACAAAAAAAATACGGTAATTATTTTTTCGTTAATAAATAGAAGAACTCTGATAAATTGGAGCTGTTATTTTGTTGTCACTTTAACAATGAAGCTCACAATATTAATGTTACTGTTTTCCATGCTTATGGTGACCATCACCCGAGCGGTTTATCATGGTAATTATTACAAATTAAAAACATATTTTGTGTAAACATGTTTTTAGTAGCAACGAGTGAGTGATGGTGGAATTACGAACGTCCATAGGCTGTCTGTCTGTGTCTACCCTAGACCACATAAAAACGCCAAATATAACATAAAATTTAAATTTAAAAAGTCCCCCGACACAATAACCAAAGTTCCCTTTAAAAAGTAAATAATAATAAAAGAAACTCAATCTTAAAGTACTTAAGTATGTATTAAAAATTCTAAAAAAAATACGTCGCGATGGGGGACCGCTGACATCGTTGACGGTCGTATCCTAAACGCAATATTTTGAAGTAATTTTATAAAAGTTTTCTCTTTTTTAATTTTTAGATTCATTTATGTTGCTTAGTTTGGTTAGGTTAGACTATTTGTAATTATATTGTTAGGTTTGGAGCGATCCCTCAACGCGACGTATTTTTTTTTTAATTATTAATACATACTTAGGTACTTTAAGATTGAGTTTCTTTTAATATTATTAACTTTCTATAGGGAACTTTGGTTATTGTGACGGGCGTTTTTTTTAATTTTTAATTTAACATTTTATTTTATACTTTGATAAGTACATACTTATTATAACGTAGATTAACTTAAAACGGTTCAACTTTTTTGAATATTTTTCATTTGAAGTTGTCATTGGCGTTTTACATCCAAATCTAGAACCCTAGCTCGTAACAATAGTAAAGGAGATAATACGCCGCCTTGTAGCACACCAGCTACCAAGTCAATCCAATCTGAAGAATGACTATCGATTTTTATGCGCTGCCTGCGACCACGAAGATATGAATCAAACCATGTTTTCACTGGAAGGGATATAATATTAACTGAGCGAAGTATCCCCAGAAGAATGTCAAAATCAACGGAATTAAAAGCGTTGCTGAAGTCCAACAGAACGACAAGGGAGAGTTTTTTATTATCCATTGCATGATTTATATCATCTGTTACATACAGCAACGCACTGACTGTGCTGTGATTTGGACGATAGCCAGATTGATAAGAGCTAAGGAGATTGTGAAGAGCTAGATAAGCAAGAATTTGTTTATGCACAGCATTTTCCAAAACTTTGGACAGTAGGGGCAGAATAGAGATCGGCCGATAGTGAGCAAAAGATGAAGGTTTTGAAATCTTGGGAAGGGGAATGACTTGAGCCGACTTCCATGCTGTAGGAAAAGTGTTAGCAGTGAGAGAAAAAAATAAAATATGTGTAATAACTGGCTTAACACAGTCAAGAGTCGGAATTAACATATTACGGCTCAAGCCATCATCACCAACTGCTAGTAGTTATAGATAGAATACTCTTTTTAACTTCATCTTCCGTTATATCGCGAAATATGAAGGAGTCACAATTGGGTGCTGAGAAAGAGAATGCAATGTTTTAGATTTTGTGAGTGTATTCATAACAACATGGAGAAGAAAAATGTGTATTCAAAGACTCACCAACGATCTCAAGAGGTTTACTCATACCCAGCGATCGAAGAAATTTCCATGCTTGATCAGGAGGTTTGTCTACAAGAGAATGGATGTAGCGACGCTTAGCATCCCTACACATCCTATTGCAAATGGAATCCTATTGCAATGGAATCAGAAAAAAATCGTAGGAATAGTGTTTTATTAAAAAAATACTTAAAACATCGTAACATTTAAACTAAATCAAATCTCAGAAACTGCAGTACGTTTTCATACAATCATTCCATAGAAATAAAGATGTTCTGTGTTTTCCCCAATACCAAGATCCTGTAAGAAAATTAAAGGCTATAAATTTATGAACATTCTGCAAAAATAAGCTAGCCGTAGACCCGACATTTGACACCAAGGTGGATATTATTATTATTAAAAGTTTGCCATGATTTCAGGGGATTATTGCCGCACAGATAGCGACTGCGATGCGACACACAGCGACAGACACGACAGCAGGGCCTGTTATTGTACGGACGGAGGGCTTTACTTGTACTATTATTGCAGGTGTGAACCGCTCCGTACGTAATTATGTTTAAAAACCGCGGATACCCAATTATATCATTAAAATATTAGGCTTGTTGTATTTTTTTTAATGTTTATAAATATGCAGTAGCCACCCTAATTACAAAGACTTTACCCCTTACCTCAGCTAATTTGCCCCCATGCACCGACCTATTCTTTTCAATCATTTATTTGCATGGAAGACGGTAGTAACAATCTAGAACCCTAGCTCGTAACAATAGTAAAGGAGATAATACGCCGCCTTGTAGCACACTAGCTACCAAGTCAATCCAATCTGAAGAATGGCTATCGATTTTTATGCGCTGCCTGCGACCACGAAGATATGAATCAAACCATGTTTTCACTGGAAGGGATATAATATTAACTGAGCGAAGTATCCCCAGAAGTATGTCAAAATCAACGGAATTAAAAGCTTTGCTGAAGTCCAACAGAACGACAAGGGAGAGTTTTTTATTATCCATTGCATGATTTATATCATCTATTACATTCAGCAACGCACTGACTGTGATGTGATTTGGACGATAGCCAGATTAATAAGAGCTAAGGAGATTGTGAAGAGCTAGATAAGCAAGAATTTGTTTATGCACAGCATTTTCCAAAACTTTGGACAGTAGGGGCAGAATAGAGATCGGCCGATAGTGAGCAAAAGATGAAGGTTTTGAAATCTTGGGAAGGGGAATGACTTGTGCCGACTTCCATGCTGTAGGAAAAGTGTTAGCAGTGAGAGAAAAAATAAAATATGTGTAATAACTGGCTTAACACAGTCAAGAGTCGGAATTAACATATTACGGCTCAAGCCATCATCACCAACTGCTAGTAGTTATAGATAGAATACTCTTTTTAACTTCATCTTCCGTTATATCGCGAAATATGAAGGAGTCACAATTGGGTGCTGAGAAAGAGAATGCAATGTTTTAGATTTTGTGAGTGTATTCATAACAACATGGAGAAGAAAAATGTGTATTCAAAGACTCACCAACGATCTCAAGAGGTTTACTCATACCCAGCGATCGAAGAAATTTCCATGCTTGATCAGGAGGTTTGTCTACAAGAGAATGGATGTAGCGACGCTTAGCATCCCTACACATCCTATTGCAAATGGAATCCTATTGCAATGGAATCAGAAAAAAATCGTAGGAATAGTGTTTTATTAAAAAAATACTTAAAACATCGTAACATTTAAACTAAATCAAATCTCAGAAACTGCAGTACGTTTTCATACAATCATTCCATAGAAATAAAGATGTTCTGTGTTTTCCCCAATACCAAGATCCTGTAAGAAAATTAAAGGCTATAAATTTATGAACATTCTGCAAAAATAAGCTAGCCGTAGACCCGACATTTGACACCAAGGTGGATATTATTATTATTAAAAGTTTGCCATGATTTCAGGGGATTATTGCCGCACAGATAGCGACTGCGATGCGACACACAGCGACAGACACGACAGCAGGGCCTGTTATTGTACGGACGGAGGGCTTTACTTGTACTATTATTGCAGGTGTGAACCGCTCCGTACGTAATTATGTTTAAAAACCGCGGATACCCAATTATATCATTAAAATATTAGGCTTGTTGTATTTTTTTTAATGTTTATAAATATGCTGTAGCCACCCTAATTACAAAGACTTTACCCCTTACCTCAGCTAATTTGCCCCCATGCACCGACCTATTCTTTTCAATCATTTATTTGCATGGAAGACGGTAGTAACAATCTAGAACCCTAGCTCGTAACAATAGTAAAGGAGATAATACGCCGCCTTGTAGCACACCAGCTACCAAGTCAATCCAATCTGAAGAATGGCTATCGATTTTTATGCGCTGCCTGCGACCACGAAGATATGAATCAAACCATGTTTTCACTGGAAGGGATATAATATTAACTGAGCGAAGTATCCCCAGAAGTATGTCAAAATCAACGGAATTAAAAGCTTTGCTGAAGTCCAACAGAACGACAAGGGAGAGTTTTTTATTATCCATTGCATGATTTATATCATCTATTACATTCAGCAACGCACTGACTGTGATGTGATTTGGACGATAGCCAGATTAATAAGAGCTAAGGAGATTGTGAAGAGCTAGATAAGCAAGAATTTGTTTATGCACAGCATTTTCCAAAACTTTGGACAGTAGGGGCAGAATAGAGATCGGCCGATAGTGAGCAAAAGATGAAGGTTTTGAAATCTTGGGAAGGGGAATGACTTGTGCCGACTTCCATGCTGTAGGAAAAGTGTTAGCAGTGAGAGAAAAAATAAAATATGTGTAATAACTGGCTTAACACAGTCAAGAGTCGGAATTAACATATTACGGCTCAAGCCATCATCACCAACTGCTAGTAGTTATAGATAGAATACTCTTTTTAACTTCATCTTCCGTTATATCGCGAAATATGAAGGAGTCACAATTGGGTGCTGAGAAAGAGAATGCAATGTTTTAGATTTTGTGAGTGTATTCATAACAACAGGTGGAGTAGAAAAATGTGTATTTAAAGAATTTGTATTCAAAGACTCACCAACGATCTCAAGAGGTTTACTCATACACAGCGATCGAAGAAATTTCCATGCTTGATCAGGAGGTTTGTCTACAAGAGAATGGATGTAGCGACGCTTAGCATCCCTACACATCCTATTGCAAATGGAATCCTATTGCAATGGAATCAGAAAAAAATCGTAGGAATAGTGTTTTATTATAAAAATACTTAAAACATTGTAACATTTAAACTAAATCAAATCTCAGAAACTGCAGTACGTTTTCATACAATCATTCCATAGAAATAAAGATGTTCTGTGTTTTCCCCAATACCAAGATCCTGTAAGAAAATTAAAGGCTATAAATTTATGAACATTCTGCAAAAATAAGCTAGCCGTAGACCCGACATTTGACACCAAGGTGGATATTATTATTATTAAAAGTTTGCCATGATTTCAGGGGATTATTGCCGCACAGATAGCGACTGCGATGCGACACACAGCGACAGACACGACAGCAGGGCCTGTTATTGTACGGACGGAGGGCTTTACTTGTACTATTATTGCAGGTGTGAACCGCTCCGTACGTAATTATGTTTAAAAACCGCGGATACCCAATTATATCATTAAAATATTAGGCTTGTTGTATTTTTTTTAATGTTTATAAATATGCAGTAGCCACCCTAATTACAAAGACTTTACCCCTTACCTCAGCTAATTTGCCCCCATGCACCGACCTATTCTTTTCAATCATTTATTTGCATGGAAGACGGTAGTAACAATCTAGAACCCTAGCTCGTAACAATAGTAAAGGAGATAATACGCCGCCTTGTAGCACACCAGCTACCAAGTCAATCCAATCTGAAGAATGGCTATCGATTTTTATGCGCTGCCTGCGACCACGAAGATATGAATCAAACCATGTTTTCACTGGAAGGGATATAATATTAACTGAGCGAAGTATCCCCAGAAGTATGTCAAAATCAACGGAATTAAAAGCTTTGCTGAAGTCCAACAGAACGACAAGGGAGAGTTTTTTATTATCCATTGCATGATTTATATCATCTATTACATTCAGCAACGCACTGACTGTGATGTGATTTGGACGATAGCTAGATTAATAAGAGCTAAGGAGATTGTGAAGAGCTAGATAAGCAAGAATTTGTTTATGGACAGCATTTTCCAAAACTTTGAACAGTAGGGGGAGAATTGAGATCGGCTGATAGTGAGCAAAAGATGAAGGTTTTGTTACCTTGGGAAGGGGAATGACTTGAGCCGACTTCCATGCTGTAGGAAAAGTGTTAGCAGTGAGAGAAAAAATTAAAATATGTGTAATAACTGGCGTAACACAGTCAAGAGTCGAATTAACATATTACGGCTCAAGCCATCATCACCAACTGCTAGTAGTTATAGATAAAATACTCTTTTTAACTTCATCTTCCGTTATATCGCGAAATATGAAGGAGTCACAATTGGGTGCTGAGATAGAGAATGCAATGTTTTAGATTTTGTGAGTGTATCCATAACAACAGGTGGAGTAGAAAAATGTGTATTCAAAGAATTTGTATTCAAAGACTCACCAACGATCTCAAGAGGTTTACTCATACCCAGCGATCGAAGAAATTTCCATGCTTGATCAGGAGGTTTGTCTACAAGAGAATGGATGTAGCGACGCTTAGCATCCCTACACATCCTATTGCAAATGGAATCCTATTGCAATGGAATCAGAAAAAAATCGTAGGAATAGTGTTTTATTAAAAAAATACTTAAAACATCGTAACATTTAAACTAAATCAAATCTCACAAAATTGCAGTACGTTTTCATACAATCATTCCATAGAAATAAAGGTGTTCTGAGTTTTGCCCAATACAAAGATCCTGTAAGAAAATGAAAGGCTATAAATTTATGAACATTCTGCAAAAATAAGCTAGCCGTAGACCCGACATTTGATGCTAAGGTGGATATTATTATTATTAAAAGTTTGCCATGATTTCAGGGGATTTTTGCCGCACAGATAGCGACTGCGAAAACGACAGCAGGGCCTGTTATTGTACGGACGACGGAGGGATTCACTTGTACTATTATTGCAGGTGTGAACCGCTCCGTACGTAATTGTGTTTAAAAACCGCGGATACCGAATTATATCATTAAAATATTAGGCTTGTTGTATTTTTTTTTTAATGTCTATAAATATGCTGTCCCTAATTACAAGAACCTTACACCTTGCCTACAGCTAATTTGCCCCCATGCACCGACCTATTCTTTTCAATCATTTATTTGCATGAAAGACGGTAGTAAGTAACAATGTAGTTTATCGTACATAGTTAACTACATCATGTTCCGTTTATTAGAATAAGCATGCAACATTTTTTTTTATACTACGTCGGGTGGCAGACAAGCATACGGCCCGCCTGATGTGAAGCAGTTACCGTAGCCATATTAACGCTCGCAACATAAAATACCGCCGCCACCCCCGCTGCCGCCAACGCAGCATCTCCTTCCTTTCTGGTATTCTCACTCACTCGCAGGAATACAACAACCCTCAAGGGAATTGTTATTTGGCTGCGGTATTTTGTGAGGTGGAGGTATTCATTTTCATTCCCTAGTCGGGTAGCTTACAACTACGCTCCCTACCTCTCTTTTCGCCAGAGTTTCGTTTATCAGTCAGCAGGGTGCACCTCGTGAGGTGAAGTTGGCTTTGGTTCCAAGATGTAGATGAACCACTTACACTCCAAATTGTAGGTCACTATTAAAAAAATATTATCATTAAATTACATTACATGAGAATCCAAAGCAAAATATTAAATTTGATTAAATTACATTACAATACATAATAAATTTCACTATTCTAAAAATTCTTTAGTCTTTTAAAAATTCTTAGCGCGAAACGTTTTTACAAAAAAATATATCGAAGTATTGCAATAATACTTCAATATTTTTTTTATAAGATCCTTCTCCTGACCATAACAAATACAACTAAAAAAGATTTAGAAAACAAGTACAGTGCGATTCCAGAGGAGATTTCTCCCGCGCACTTTCAAGGTTTGGAATTAACTCTCTGTTGAGGTTTATCCGAGGGACTATATATAGCATGCGGTCCTTTTAAAAGGGCGTGACGTGGTTTATACGGTGTCAGCGACGCGCGGGTAAGGCCGGTAACTGATTTTCATCAGGCGGGCCGTATACCTGTTTATCACCTTAGTGTCATATAAATATTTCTGTCCTAATAGCGACGCAATAAAAACATTATTTGAATTAGCAATTTCGACAAGGCCTTCATGCATTCGCTGATTCGATTATGCGCACATGTAACTACGAAATGTAAGAACACGTTACCTAATGCGCTTTTAGCTATTGTATGACTATAACAAAACAAGACAATTAATTACAAGCAATTTGATGTACACTACTTTGCATGCTTCCGCCACAAATTAGTTCATGCAAGTTACTGCCTTAGTTCATGCAAATTACTGCCGGCTGACACCCACCCTCTACCGTTATTAGATACATGCGACTACCGTGGTTGCTTTAGTCGTCTCTGCTGCCGTGAGCCCCGACAGTCGGGGCGGCAGCAGTCGCACGTTTCTTCTGTTTAAGATGTTGGAGATTCGCCGAGACGACCGCAGCAGCTGGGGCAGAGACGACCATAGCAGCCACGGCATGCATCTACTAACGATAGTAGGTGGATGCCGACCCGTACTAGTTCACATGAACTAATTGCTGGCGGAAGCATGTAAAGTAGTGTGGATCAAATTGCCTGTAAATTTAACATCCGCTAAATAACACCTGAATAAATTAAATATCATTTGACAATTAATTACCATAATGACACTGGAAATTACTGACCAATAATTAACAACTTTAGGTAGTTATCGATACTCCAAAGAGTTTTATAACATACATCTGAACATCCCGAACTAATTGGTGGCGCAAGCATGTAAAGTAGTGTGGATCAAATTGCCTGTAAATTTAACATCCGCTAAATAACACCTGAATAAATTAAATATCATTTGACAATTAATTACCCTATGTGACACTGGAAATTACTGACCAATAAATAACAACTTTAGGTAGTTATCGATACTCCAAAGAGTATTTCATACATCTGAACATCCCGTAGGAGAGATACGAATGTTCAATGCATAATGTCGGCAATGGCCCCGTCGAAGCTGAAGCCGATTACCATGGGACTTTTTGAATATAGATCTTGGATTTAGGTTAATGACAAGCATATTCAGCTTAGTCGGTAGAGCGCTATGGTTTTTACCAGCAAAGCTAAACACAATTACGGCCAATTAAGCTAAAGTTTTATTTTCGCAATCAAAAAATCCAATGGTTGCCGGCTTTAGCTTCGGCGGAAGGGCCCCAGTACAGTACATTTTCAAGCTATATAAATCCTACAATTTTATATTTTTATGTAATTGTATTTGGTAATTAATTTTGACTTTTATTTATATTTTGTTTTAAAATTACTTTTTTTGTACACCCATAGTGTTTGCCTGCAATAAAGATTTATTATTGTTTATATCTCTTTTTAATCACGGGTCAAACCCGGTCATTTGATAGGCGTGCGCGGGGATATGGATCCAACGCGTAGAGCCCCCTTTGAGAAGTTTGATGTAATGTTGTACAACCGTCGTGACCAAGCCAGAGCTGAGTCCTGCGGGCCTTCTTGTGTGTGTTTCTTGGCAATCGCATTAAAAAGTCTAATTTAATATAATGTGTATCACTCGTGAGATACATTGTATTTTCATGCGATGGCCAAGTCATTCTGTTTATTTAAAACACAAAAGATTTTTAATATTGATATGGTCGCTATAAGATTTTGTTAGGTTAGCTAATTACGTAATAACTGAAGACAGAAAGTCCCTTAAGTAGCGACGGAATAAATTAACCGACTTGGTATTACATGGATCTCATAACTTTTTACGGTAGCAGATCTGAGTTGCGAGACTTGGTTTTTTTACAAGTTATGTTTTTGATGGCATAATACTTACACTAAACTAAGTATCTATTTTTACTGTTTACTTTAAGCAATCTTACGTGCATGAACTTGTTTTGGCGCAATGTCTACCTACCCGCTGCGTCGTGCAAGTTCGATTCGCGTTCTAGCTCATTCGTTCGTAACAGGTCGTTCAATTTCAGCGTTTGTTTTCTAGGAAATGACCTTTCGGCGAACCTTCGGCTCCGGCCGTGAGTTCGTGCTGAAGCCATAGGTTTCGTCGACAACCCTTATTTATCGCACTGCTGAGATACGGGAATCCCCTCGTTCGAAGGAGTTTAGAGCGTACCACGCTGCTCAACTGCGGGTTGGCTTTTTATGTTTGCTTAGCATAAAATAAGCAAGCTATTAATATATAACTGGTTAAATATATTATTATTATTTAGTTAAGACAATATACATACTGTACTGTTTTCACAAATAAATGGCAAAACTGGTCTGTAAATATAAACATAGTCCTCTGCTATATATTCTGATATTAACATTTTAAATGCACAATGGGTTGTAATGTGTTAACTAATAATAAGAGAATACGAAGTGTTTACGTTTGTGTAGCTATTTTATACTTGAAAAGTAACAAAATTGGAACAACAAAATTAAAAACTTATTCTTATTATAAACTGTGAACTGAGTGTAAAAAGATTACTAAACCTAGGTTGCGAGAACGTTTTGGCTCCAAAATCATCTACATATAGATAAAAAAAGTGGCTAAAATGTAGTAGCTATATTACGAACGGTTTCTCGACATAGTTAGATTAGGTTAGGTTATGCTTGTGATCAATAAAAGCCGAGCGAGCGAAGCATGCGAAGCTCAACTTTCTATCGCTTTTGGAAAGGGTGTGGGTACCTCATAGAGATGAGGTACCCACGCCCTTTCCAAAAGCGATCCAGCTTTCCAGAAGCTTCGACTTTTTGCAAAAACAAGTCAGGCAAGTAATCACTAGCATTATCTCAAGAAATATTTATTTAATCTAACCTAACCCAACTGCGTACGTGTGGACACACCTCGATACAAGAGAGCATCGGAGTGTGTCCATATTATACGTCAGTACTCATGCCGTCACCCCGTATCCCCCGTTCCGTCATTGTAAGTAACGTTTCCGTTGGCCGGTCACTCTATCGGAGGCTAGGGGTAGGCGTCAGGAAGTGAGCGTGCCTAACAGCTCCGGTACCTGTCATGGACATCAGGTAGCTATCTGGCGCTCAAGTGTAGTAACAATTACACATGGAGTAGAGCACCGATACTTCGGAAACCGAGCGTCGATCGCAACGAGCTACTCGACTTAAGAGAACCCAAGTAGTCTGCTTGCAGGCGAAAGGTGAGTAAGTCCTACTTCCAATCTGCTTGAGTGCCTGATTGGTTTGCTGGACGCTATAGCGAGGCGTGTAAAGGTCTATTTGCCTGATTAGTTTACTGGACGAGAGGCTCGAAATCCTGTGATATAACCGAAAGGTTGGTGTACAGGGACACATTAGCTGTAGGCATAGGGTCGTCGTAACGTAAGTACATTATACTTTGTATACTTTGTAGTTAAACAAATTACAAATTTATTTTCATGAGTCCTAAAAATACACGCTTTTATTTTATGAACACATTTAATACTTTTTTATTACCAAGGTTATGCAAAAAAATTAAGGCAATTATTTTTTTGTTAATAAATAGAAGAACTCTGATAAATTGAAGCTATTATTTTGTTGTCAGTTTAACAATGAAGTTCACAATATCAATGTTATTGTTTTCCATCCTTATGGTGACCATCACCCCAGCGGTTGGTTACCCACAAGGGACGAGAAAAGGTAAATGTTATTTTTAAGTTAATTATTACAAATTAAAAACATATTTTGCGTAAACATGTTTTTAATAGCAACGAGTGAGTGATGCTGGTATTACGAGCGTCCATAGGCTGCTGCTTACCATTAAGCAGATCGCTGTTTGTCACTTCATTTACAATATTATGGGTCTAAAGCTTCATATCAGCCTCGGTATGTTGACCCTTTTTATAATAAACAGTGATTGCAAATGGGCATGCCATACATTCCCACCGCTATATCTCTTATAGCCAAGATTAAAAAAAAACAATGAACAAATGATCAAAGTTTCTAGCAGTCCCAAAACTACATCTAACTTGGAACTCACAAAGAAACTTCATCAGAAAAAAATCGTAGGAATAGATAGAATATGCTTTATTTGCATAATTCAAATTTAAAATACAGTGAAGCAATAAATTATTACAGACAGTTGACTTGTATATATGCAACAAGGCGGCCTTATTGCTGAGAGCAGTCATTTCAAGGCAACCATAGGGTCACGAATTTGTGCATGGAGTCGGCAGAAATCGCAAATCAAAAGAATTTAATGAAAAATTATAAGTATAGTTTTATGAATCATTATTATAAATGTACACCAAAATGTGTAACCTATTACTGATAAATAATTGAATAATAAATAAAATACATACACTACAGATTATAAAATATATAAATAATAATAACACATACACTTCATACATATTATAAAATATATAATAAATAAGTAAATATTAATATTACAAAATGTCAGTTTACTGAAGTTAAAATTAAAGAGTGAGGAAATGATTTATTACTTGTTTTTTTGAAACTATCTAGAGAATGGAATAGTGTTTTATTAAAAAAAACACTTAATAACATTTAAACTAATTCAAATCTCAGAAACCGCAGTACGTTTTCATACAATCAAATCACCCATAGAAATAGGGGTGTTCTGTGTTGTCCCCAATACAAAGGTCCTGTAAGAAAATGAAAGGCCATAGATTTATGAACATTCTGCAAAAATAAGCTAGCCGTAGACCCGACATTTGACGCCAAGGTGGATATTATTATTATTAATTAATAAGTTTGTCATGATTTCAGCGCTGAGTTGCTACAAAGATAGCGACTGCGGCTACAGCCTGGCCTGTTACTGTACGCCAGAAGTTTTCACATTCATTTGCACGTGTGATCCCGTCCGTTCGATTGAATTGCGTAGAAGTCATTTTGCAGTTACAAAAGATTAAAGTAGTTGTTAAGTATCTAGGAATTATATAATTGTGTTTAAAAACCGCAGATTCCCAAATATATCATTAAAATATTAGACATGTTGTATTTTTTTAAATGTCTACAAATATGCTGTAGCCACCTTAATTACAAGGACCTTACACCTTGCCTACAGCTAATTTGCCCCCATGCACCGACCTATTCTTTTCAATCATTTATTTGCATGAAAGACGGTAGTAACAATGTAGTTAACAGTACATAGTTAACTACGTCATGTTCCGTTTATTAGAATAAGAATGCAACATTTTTTTTTATACTACGTCGGGTGGCAGACAAGCATACGGCCCGCCTGATGTGAAGCAGTTACCGTAGCCATATTAACGCTCGCAACATAAAATATCGCTCGCGCGCCGCCAACGCAGCATCTCCTTCCTTTCTGGTATTCTCACTCACTCACAGGAATACAACAACCCTCAAGGGAATTGTTATTTGGCTGCGGTATTCTGTGAGGTGGAAGTATTCATTTTCATTCTACTACTTACAATTACGCTCCGTACCTCTCTTTTCGCCAGAGTTTCGTTTGTCAGTCAGCAGGGTGCACCTCGTGAGGTGAAGTTGGCTTTGGTTCAAAGATGTAGATGAACCACTTAAACCCCAAATTGTAGGTCACTATTAAAAAAATATTATCATTAAATTACATTACATGAGAATGCAAAGCAAAATATTAAATTTGATTAAATTACATTACAATACATAATAAATTTCACTTTTCTAAAAATTCTTTAACTGCATAGTAGTTTTTATCATTAAGCCATTTATACAATTTTGTCTTGAATTCTTTGGTGGGCAATTTTTTAATTTTTTCATTTCATTTGGTAATTTATTAAATAGTCATACACATGCATAAACAATTTTGACTGTATTTTTCAGTTGCCGACGTTTCATGGAAAACTAACATATGAGGGTTGCGTTGACTTTTATGGTTAATGTCAATTTATTGAATAAGTCAAAGAATTGCTTTACAAAAAAACAGGCATCATATATGTATAGACAAGGCAAGGGCAGCAAACCAAGATCCCTGAATAAAAGTTTACACGAATCACGAGGGGACATTCATGTCATTATTCTTAAAGCTTATTCGTTTCCTTTCTTCCGGTCAAATAACAGGTTTGAGAGTCTCTCGCCAAGTACTTCTTACAAAACGTCCCACAGCACAGGTTGGCTGGAAGAGATCTCTTAGAGAGATAAGCTCGCCCTTGCAAAACTACAAGCTGTTGCATTTGAATTAGTTTTAAGAGCTTTTATGTTGTGTTTGTTTGTAACAATAATACTAATTAAAAAAGGAGTAAAATGGGGTCAAAAAGTCTGAAAATCATCAAGGATATTATTGTTTTTATATATGGGTCGCTGATTACGAACACAACAACGATTTTACAATTCAACGTGGCTAACGGGACCATCATCATGTAATTTTTTTAAACTTTGATTTATCCTTTTTAAGCGGATGAAATAAGACTTGTGTGTTGACTAAAGTGTTATCCTAATTGGTTTTTAAATTTGTATTTGGCGTCAATCAGTGCTTATACGATCGCGGGCGTCCTTGCGGTGTTCATAATAAAAGGGGATGTTTATGGGTAACTGATTAACTTTTGACCAGCGCCTAGCTAAAAATGTTATATTAATATTTTAATTAACTCATCACTAGATGGCGCTATACCTAGCATTTGTACAGCGCGATATGGTTTCGTTATTAAGGAAAGGGTATATACGAGAGATTATGTCAAACCATGGGGTTATCCATGACGGTTTATCGCTCAACTCATCCCAGTAGTTACCCCCGGAGGTTGCCAACGCGCGCGTAGGGCGTAAAAAAACTGCGTCCTTCAAATGAAGCTACATCTGGTGCCGAAAACTAATTGAAAAACCTATTCTAAGTACCGACTATATGGGGTATACCTACTTAATATAAGAATTTCTGTATTTTTCAAACAATGACGTCAAGATTGACTAAATTTATACTTGTGGAACGTGTGATGATGCCCCATACCATTATAGCTGTGGAAGGTGATGGAGCTGGCCTGTTCCGCCTTTATACCCCGCATTCCCATTATTCCATCAGACCACCCCGTTAAATTTAAGAGACTTCAATTTCCCATAAAGATATGCTTCACTATGACCATTAACAAAACTCAGAGGCAGCCTATAAATAAAGGTCGCTGGGGTTGACTTGAGACAGGATCCGTTGTATGTAGCTTGCTCAGGAGTAAGTTCTTTTGGAAGCCTTGCAATTTTGGCTCCTGGTGCGAATGCCAAAAATATTGTTTACTGGGACGTCTTAACCTAAATGGTGTATGTTTGTAATAGTGGTCAAGACGAAAAAGTCCTTTATGGGGAAAAATGAAATATCTGGAATCTTAACAAAAATAGACGCAAATCGGGAGTGTCCCCGTGGCGAAGCACAGGTACTTTGCTAGTTTATGAATAAATTATCAGTAGGTGAATCGTCCGTTACTTCAATCAACTTTAGGTTAATTAATTGTAGTTGAATAAACCGTAGGTGAATTCTCCTTTATGAATTTCGTTCATTAGTTATAACAAAAATATGTGAAACGATCTTTAGGTATTTTAAACAGTAGGTCTTTTGACCGTAGTTATATCGAAAGTGTGTACCAAGAATTTGGTCATCATGCTCTTAAAAAAATGGTGACAAAACCTTATTGAAGAATTATAGACCAATCTCACTCCACACCCACGTTTATAAGCTGTTTTCAATGGTTGTCACGAATCGTTTTGCTCGAAGGCTGGCTGTACTGTACTGTGTAGCCTTTACGAAACAGGCTGGGTTTCGTAAAGGCTACACAGTACCCTGGTACAGTACCGTGAACCACATACATACATTACAGCAGATTGTAAAGAATCAAAGTACAATTTGCTATTCTTCCTTCATGGCTTTTGTGTCATCATTTTCGTCAATTGACGTTACATAAATTGTTAACTATTAAACCAGAAAAAAATCCTTTTATAAACAGAGATTTGTATTTTATAGGCATATGGTAACCAGATATTTTTTTTTTTTTTTTTTTTTTTTTTTATACTACGTCGGGTGGCGCACAAGCATACGGTCCGCCTGATGTGAAGCGGTTACCGTAGCCATATTAACGCTCGCAACATAAAATATTGCTCGCGCGCCGCCACCCCCGCTGCCAACGCAGCATCTCCTTCCTTTCTGGTGACCTCACTAAAATTCTAATACATACGTATATTAGTCTACGTTCATAATTCAAAATGTCAGTCGGATTTGATGGTTTTATTGCTTATGTGATACAACTTCAAAAGAATTTAATAATGGTTTGCAGAATAACCTTAGAACTAAAGATATATTTTATTTTTTATATTCAACTAAGGTGAAAAACAAGCATACATCCCGTTTCGTGTATACAATTTAAGGCAGTAACGAAATAATCGTAAATAAATTGCTTTTCTTATAATTCCAGAACCAGAATGCAAGAAATAACAACTGTACCAGTCTCGCAGTAAACTCATTTGCTTACAATTTGGTGTACACATTTAGAATATTAGAAGAAGAAATAAATAATTGTCATCCTATATCAAATTTTGTCTATTTGCCACAGTTCTCTAGCGTCGTTCTATACCCAGGTTAACAAAACACTGTCATCACATTTATCGAGCACATTTATCGAGGAGCCACACGGAATTCTGCAATGTCGTTCATATTATATAATGACAAGGCGGGTGGTCAAATGACTAGCAATGGCTACGGCAAATACGTTTTCCTAAAGCTTTTTTCTAGCTTAGTCTTCTTCACTTTCACTTCTTAATCATAACGTAAACACCAATTATATCAAGATAAAACAAATCTGGGGGCATGGCAGTGCCCCCGCCAAGTCGAGCAAAAAGCGGCACGGCCGTACCATGCTTTTCTCGAAGCAATTCAGGCCATTTTCGACCCCCTATAACTTCGTTGTGGATAAAACTAGAAACCTGAATTTTTTGTAACTAATCAGGCATTATACAAACACAGTATATTGCAAATTTCATTCAATTTGATCCTTAATTTTGTCACTCACTGACTGACCGATCATCAAAACTCTAAGGCACAGACACAGAAGCTTCAAATTTAGTGTTATGTTTTTATTTTAAATTTAGTATTAGTGTTTAGTGTATAAATCAAGGAAAAATTAAAATATTTTACAATTTCGGTCCAGTTTGTATGGCACATAATATTTGGGGTTGCAATGGTGAGCTATTAGAACTTGTAATCTCTGATCACACAGCCCAGTTGATGAAATGCCCCGTTAAAAAAAGCTGTTCACTTAAATTTTGGTATATAAAAAACGTGACTATTCAGCTGAAAATAGAATGAAATTTAAAAAATATTTGGGTCAACTAAGCTTTCAAGAAGTTTATGATGCGGCAGACCCAAATGATGCATTTAATATTTTTCATGACTGGTTTAAGCTTCTATATAACCTATGTTTTCCAATTTTAAAAGTGAAAGTATATCATTTTAAAAGACCAAAATGGATCTCTCGTGGTATCAGAATGTGCAGCAAGCGTAAAAGAGAACTGAATGAAAATCTTTTGTGTTTTAAATAAACAGAATGACTTGGCAATCGCATTAAAAAATCTAATTTAATATAATGTGTATCACTCGTGAGATACATTGTATTTTCAAGCGATGGCCAAGTCATTCTGTTTATTTAAAACACAAAAGTTTTTTATTATTGATATGCGTCGCCTGAGTGCTAGATTGTCCAACCGACCATTGACCAAATTTTTCACCAGGAACGTTTTTATGTTTATTTTGGTAATGCGTGCGTAAGATGACTAATTATTTATATTATATGTTTATAAGGATCTATGGAATTAAAAACTATTCTGTTAAAATTATAAGGTAAAGAAGTTTCGTGTATTTTTAAGTTTGAAAATGGAGGTTGAACCAAATAGCACAAACGAAATTACGAATGTGGACGTTGAACATAAATGCATTGCACTTTGGACAAATTGCAAATTTATCCGTTCAGTGCTTATTTGTTCAAACTACCACTTTCAAAGTACAGGTGCTTAAAAAAATTGTCTCATATCAATAAAATTTAAAACTTTATTAAGAAAGTAAGTAGGTATAAAATTAAAAATCACCAAATGCATGTTTGTTTGTGTACGTGAGTGTAGTATGCTTTTGTGTGGTAGTATTGAAGTGTGCTAGGGTGTTTTGAATGAGTGGTGTGTACAATGTAAGCAAACGTTTGTGTGTGTATGTGTGAGAGAGAGAAAGAGAGATGGTTTGGGACACGTGTAGTGAAAAAAAATTAAAAAAAATTCTTGCTCTTTGTTCTGCCCTTTTCGTTTTTGTTTCCTGATTTATTATTTGCTCTTTTTTTGTATTTTTCTTTTCCTGTCCAGTTTTTTACTTCCCTTGTTCAGCTTTTTCTGTTTTTGTAGACGTGCTTGCTGTGCTTGGATTATTATCATTTTCTTTTATTTTTAGCTTTATATCATTTATTAACCTTACAGCACCGTAAATGTCTGCCATATTGCTGTCTGTCTTGTTTCTGTCATTTGCCTTACATACATACAAGAAACCCTATAAGTAAACGATTTATATGTGTCTATCTATCAATCTGCTAACTTTATCCATTCATTTCGATCTTACTGAGTTACTTAGTCAAAATATAAACATCCTGTATAAGATCATTAAAAATGGTATTAAAGTACTTACCGTTCAATGTCGGCAGGTTCCCGAGTATTTATTCCCTTGTAATATGTTCGGGACATATTAATAGAATATGTGGTAACTGTGGTTTGACTTGTTATTTAATCTTTTTATTGTTTAAAATGTGTTTTTATTTAGCAAACGAACTGCTTTCCAACAGAACCCAAGCCAGACTGAATCGCAGAACAAAATGGCGTGCGCCTACGTCACGCATATGACCAACTGTGATTGGCTACCTAGGTGGAGGTTGAGCAAATAAGCACGGAACAAGAATTAAAACGTGGGACTTAGAATAAGTCGTGGAAGTTCGATAATAAAGCACGGAACTTATATCTTTTCCCAGTGTACAATAAAATTTTAAACAGAAATATCTACCATTATTTGGAAAAATAAGCTTTAAAAGTCAGTGCAATAGAGTCCACGTTTCAGCGTTTATAATTCTGCATTCAAAACTAATTTTTGGTCAAAATGGTCGGTTGGACAATCTAGCACGCAGACGACGTATGGTCGCTATAAGATTTTGTTAGGTTAGCTAATTACGTAATAAGAATAAGTTTTTACGTACTAACTTACGTATAAACTTATTCTTATTATAAACTGTGAACTGAGTGTAAAAAGATTACTAAACCTAGGTTGCGAGAACGTTTTGGCTCCAAAATCATCTACATATAGATAAAAAAGCGGCTAAAATGTAGTAGCTATATTACGAACGGTTTCTCGACATAGTTAGATTAGGTTAGGTTATGCTTGTGATCAATAAAAGCCGAGCGAGCGAAGCATGCGAAGCTCAACTTTCTATCGCTTTTGGAAAGGGCGTGGGTACCTCATCTCTTTCTTCGACTTTTTCCAAAAACAAGTCAGGCAAGTAATCACTAGCATTATCTCAAGAAATATTTATTTAATCTAACCTAACCCAACTGCGTACGTGTGGACACACCTCGATACAAGAGAGCATCGGAGTGTGTCCATATTATACGTCAGTACTCATGCCGTCACCCCGTATCCCCCGTTCCGTCATTGTAAGTAACGTTTCCGTTGGCCGGTCACTCTATCGGAGGCTAGGGGTAGGCGTCAGGAAGTGAGCGTGCCTAACAGCTCCGGTACCTGTCATGGACATCAGGTAGCTATCTGGCGCTCAAGTGTAGTAACAATTACACATGGAGTAGAGCACCGATACTTCGGAAACCGAGCGTCGATCGCAACGAGCTACTCGACTTAAGAGAACCCAAGTAGTCTGCTTGCAGGCGAAAGGTGAGTAAGTCCTACTTCCAATCTGCTTGAGTGCCTGATTGGTTTGCTGGACGCTATAGCGAGGCGTGTAAAGGTCTATTTGCCTGATTAGTTTACTGGACGAGAGGCTCGAAATCCTGTGATATAACCGAAAGGTTGGTGTACAGGGACACATTAGCTGTAGGCATAGGGTCGTCGTAACGTAAGTACATATACTTTGTATACTTTGTAGTTAAACAAATTACAAATTTATTTTCATGAGTCCTAAAAATACACGCTTTTATTTTATGAACACATTTAATACTTTTTAGGGTTCCGAACCTCAAAAGGAAAAACGGAACCCTTATAAGATCACTTTGTTGTCCGTCTGTCTGTCTGTCTGTCTGTCTGTCTGTCTGTCTGTCTGTCTGTCTGTCAAGAATTTCTATGTCGAGAATGCGTGGAGGTATCAAGCTGAAATTTGGACTGTATACTCAGGTCTACGGTCCCATGAAGTTAAAAAAAAATCAAACTGCTAAGTTTACGTAGAAAAAAGTTACGGCCGTTTATTCAGCAAAAAACGCATATTTCGACACACTCAAGGGAATCAAAACCTATAGGGTACTTCCCGTTGACCTAGAACTATGAAATTTGGCAAGTAACATCGTTATAGACTACAAGTACAGGAATAAATCTCAAAACTATACATTTGTAAATAGATCTTAAAAAAATAGGGGGTCTATATTTTTTGTAGGGTGTCGAAATTTCAAATTGAAACTACTAGTTCAAATGGGGTATCATATGAAAGGGCTTGATGTACACATTGCAAAATATATTTTATTTGTTTTTTTCGACGCATTATTTCTTATTTATAATGAAAAATATCAAATTTAATAATGATACTACGTACCTACGGAACCCTCGGTGGGCGAGTCCGACTCGCACTTGTCCGGTTTTTTTATTACCAAGGTTATGCAAAAAAATTAAGGCAATTATTTTTTCGTTAATAAATAGAAGAACTCTGATAAATTGATGCTATTATTTTGTTGTTAGTTTAACAATGAAGTTCACAATATTAATGTTATTGTTTTCCATCCTTATGGTGACCATCACCCCAGCGGTTGGTTACCCACAAGACACGAGAAAAGGTAAATCTTATTTTTAACTTAATTATTACAAATTAAAAACATATTTTGCGTAAACATGTTTTTAATAGCAACGAGTGAGTGATGCTGGTATTACGAGCGTCCATAGGCTGCTGCTTACCATTAAGCAGATCGCTGTTTGTCACTTCATTTACAATATTATGGGTCTAAAGCTTCATATCAGCCTCGGTATGTTGACCCTTTTTATAATAAACAGTGATTGCAAATGGGCATGCCATACATTCCCACCGCTATAACTCGTATAGCCAAAATTAAAAAAAACAATGAACAGCAAAGTTTCTAGCAGTCCCAAAACTACATCTAACTTGGAACTCACAAAGAAACTTCATCAGAAAAAAATCGTAGGAATAGATAGAATATGCTTTATTTGCATAATTCAAATTTAAAGTACAGTGAATCAATAAATTATTACAGACAGTTGACTTGTATATATGCAACAAGGCGGCCTTATTGCTGAGAGCAGTCATTTCAAGGCAACCTTAGGGTAACGAATTTGTGCATGGAGTCGGCAGGAATCGCAAATCAAAAGAATTTAATGAAAAATTATAAGTATAGTTATAAGAATCATTATTATAAATGTACACCAAAATGTGTAACCTATTACTGATAAATAATTGAATAATAAATAAAATACATACACTACATACATATTATAAAATATATAATAAATTAGTAAATATTAATATTATAAAATGTCAGTTTACTGAAGTTAAAATTAAAGAGCGAGGAAATGATTTTTTACTTGTATTTTTGAAACTATCTATAGAATGGAATAGTGTTTTATTAAAAAAACACTTAATAACATTTAAACTAAATCAAATCTCAGAAACCGCAGTACGTTTTCATACAATCAAATCACCCATAGAAATAGGGGTGTTCTGTGTTTTCCCCAATACAAAGGTCCTGTAAGAAAATGAAAGGCCATAGATTTATGAACATTCTGCAAAAATAAGCTAGCCATAGACCCGACATTTGACGCCAAGGTGGATATTATTATTATTAATAAGTTTGTCATGATTTTAGGGGTGGATTGCAGAATAGATAGAGACTGCGACTACAGCCAGGCCTGTTACTGTACGTCAGAAGTTTTCACATTCATTTGCAGGTGTGATCCCGTCCGTTCGTCTGAATTGCGTAGAAGTCATTTTGCAGTTACAAAAGATTAAAGTTGTTGTTAAGTATCTAAGAATTATATAATTGTGTTTAAAAACCGCAGATTCCCAATTATATCATTAAAATATTAGACTTGTTGTATTTTTTTTAATGTCTACAAATATGCTGTAGCCACCTTAATTACAAGGACCTTACACCTTGCCTACAGCTAATTTGCCCCCATGCACCGACCTATTCTTTTCAATCATTTATTTGCATGAAAGACGGTAATAAGTAACAATGTAGTTAACAGTGCATAGTTAACTACATCATGTTACGTTTATTATAATAAGCGTGCAACAATTTTTTTTTTATACTACGTTGGGTGGCAGACAAGCATACGGCCCGCCTGATGTGAAGCAGTTACCGTAGCCATATTAACGCTCGCAACATAAAATATCGCTCGCGCGCCACCACCCCCGCTGCCAACGCAGCATCTCCTTCCTTTCTGGTATTCTCACTCACTCGCAAGAACACAACAACCTTCAAGGGAATTGTTATTTGGCTGCGGTATTCTGTGAGGTGGAGGTACATTCTCTAGTCGGGTAGCTTACAATTACGCTCCCTACCTCTCTTTTCGCCAGAGTGCCGTTTGTCAGTCAGCAGGGTGCACCTCCTGCAGGTGAAGTTGACTTTTGTTCAAAGATGTAGATCAACCACTTATACCCCAAATTGTGGGTCAGTATTAAAAAAATATTATCATTAAATTACATTACATGAGAATGCAAAGCAAAATATTAAATTTGATTAAATTACATTACAATACGTAATAAATTTAACTATTCTAAAAATTCTTTAATTGCATAGTAGTTTTTATATTGGTTTTACATGGATCTCATAACTTTTTACGGTAGAACATCTGAGTTGCGAGACTTATTTTTTTTAACAAGTTATGTCTTTGATGGCATATTACTTACACTAAACTAAGTACATATCTATTTTTACTGTTTACTTTAAGCAATCTTACGTGCATGAACTTGTTTTGGCGCAATGTCTACCTACCCACTGCGTCGTGCAAGTTCGATTCGCGTTCTAGCTCATTCGTTCGTAACAGGTCGTTCAATTTCAGCGTTTGTTTTCCAGGAAATGACCTTTCGGCGAACCTTCGGCTCCGGCCGTGAGTTCGCGCTGAAGCCATAGGTTTTCCCGAACATGATTACTGTTTATTCCTTTTTATGTTTCGTCGACAACCCTTATTTATCACACTGCTGAGATACGGGTATTCCCTCGTTCGAAGGAGTTTAGAGCGTACTAGGTTCGTTTATTTTAGTTATTTCCATAGCATTATGTCATATGGCATATTGCTTTGGGGTAAAGCAGCTGACATTGATAAAATTTTTATATTACAAAAGAAAGCCATTAGATCAATTTACATTTTTGGTTCTAGGGATTCACTCCGTGAGTTATTTAAGGAGATAAACATCCTCACTGTCGCTTCTCAATATATTTATGTAAATATTATGTACGTCCGTAAAAATATTTCTAAATTCACAAAAGTATGTGATATAACTAATGTCAACTTGCGGAACAAACACAAATTGGTTATTCCAAAACATAGACTGGGGAAGGTCAATAATTCGTTTGTCGTAAATTGCATCCGCTACTACAATAAGTTGCCGGAGTCAGTCCTGATTTTACCCGACACTAAATTCAAACAGCTTATTAAGACCACCTTATGTAAAAAGGCTTACTACAGGACCGACGATTACCTTAATGATAAAAATTTATGGCAAATTCTCGGCACAGGATGTGAAGCACAGGCGTCTTATCTTTACAAGTAGTATTGTGGATATACATATTTAGAATTTTATACAATATGTATATACACTCGATACTATGATTTTTTATATATATGCTGGTATATAAAAAAATAATATACCTAATTGTAAAAGACGTGTCTAAGTGCCTGCGAGGGCCCACAGAATAAAGAATTTTGACTTTGACGTTGACGTACTCCACCACGCTGCTCAACTGCGGGTTGGCTTTTTATGTTTGCGTAGCATAAAATAAGCAAGCTATTAATATTCATATATAACTGGTTAAATATATTATTATTTAGATAAGTCAATATACATACTGTACTGTTTTCACATGGCAAAACTGGCCTGTAAATATAAACATAGTCCTCTGCTATATCTTCTGATATTAACATTTTAAATGCACAATGAGTTGTAATGTGTTTACTAATAATAAGAGAATACCAAGTGATTACGTTTGTGTAGCCATTTTATACTTGAAAAGTAATAAAATTATAACAACAAAGTTAAAAACCTATTCTTATTATAAACTGTGAACTGAATGCAAAAAGATTACTAAACTTATGTTGCGAGAACGTTTTGACTCTAAAATCATCTACATAACTAGGAAACTATGAACTATATCACTCATCTGGTTCATTTAGTTCAATTACTTCAATTACTTCTGTAGTTCTTTTGACTCACTAGTTCAGTTTAGTTCAATGTATCTTTGATTCAATCGACTCAGTAGTTCTATTGACTGATTCCTTATACATTCTTCTCAGTTTTATTGCATCATTCTGATGACATTGTATTTTTTTTTAAATAAGTATAACTAATTAGTTATAATATTTAATTAAATATTTTATAAATTCCCTTACTTTCACAGGCTTAGGACTGTCAACCTTGAGTAAAAAGAAATTATTTTGTGGTTAACAATGTGTTGAAATCAGTAAACTGAGAGGCCAGCACAAACATATTTATAGATCCCAATACTATCATAATGGTAGCGGTGTACCGCAGGGTAGTATCCTGGGACCGCTATTATTCCTTATCTATATAAACGATTTACCGTCTGTTACTAAACATAAATGCATTCTATTTGCCGACGATATTACACTATTAATTGAAAAAAGAAATAATATTGACTATGAAACCGACATAAACAACAATTTAAGAGATATAATCAATTGGCTAAATCATAATAATTTAAGCATTAATATGAGTAAAACTAAACTAATCAATTTTAGAACTAACATCAATCAACCTATTGCGCAGTTAAATATTACATATAATGACATTAAACTTGAGGAGGTAGAATCGACTGTATTCTTAGGCGTGACTGTAGATAACCTCTGCAATTGGAAGGCTCATATAGACATGCTTTGTACTAAACTGGATAGATTTGTTTATGTGTTGGGAAGAGTAAGAAGTATAGCGTCAGTGCAAGCCGCACTCATGGCATATCACGGATATGTGTCGTCTGTATTAAGATATGGTCTAACACTATGGGGTAATTCTGTTGACATATCTAGAGCATTTGTTTGTCAGAAAAAATGTATTCGCGCAATAAGCAATGCGGAAACAACAGACAGCTGTAAACCTTTTTTTAAAGAATATTTGATTTTACCACTGACATGTCTGTATGTATATGAGGTGTGTATGTTTGTTAAAAAAAATCAAAATCTGTTTACTAAGCATGGGGAAATTGAACATTCGAGAACAAGACACAAAGATAGATTAATTATACCCAAACAACGTCTGACACAATTTAAAAGAAACATATACTGTATGTCAATAAGAATTTATAATCATTTACCTGACAAACTTAAAGAGCTTAAATTATCAATGTTTAAAAAGAAATTGCATGACATTTTATTAAATTATTGTTATTACTCAATTGACGAATATCTCCGACATAAAATTGTGATTTAATTTATGACATATTAATAATATATTCAATATTGTAAATAAATGTTATAATAATTGAACGATATATTCACACGCCCATAATGGGTAGAATAAGCGAAGCTAAAAAATGTAACATGTGTATTTATTACCTTATTTTCTGTGAATAAATGAATTTTATCTTTATCTTTATCTTTTATCTTTAAAATAATAATTAATATAAAAAATGTGCCTTGTATCTTTACTACTATAGCATATTTTCTCTAACTTATGGTTCTTATGTCCTTAGCCTTAGAGTTCTAATTCCGTCAGTCAACCACGCACGAAACTATCAGTTTCGTTTTATCTCGAACAATTTCAGAATCTTCCGTCCTTTTCGCTCTCTATCGCTAGCAATTTTGACATTACAACGTATCTCTCTCATTCTAGCTCGAGCGCTTTATGTATTTCCGTTCTTTTTACTCTTTGACACTCGATTGAACTAAATGACGCAGTGAACTATATGGGACAAGAAAGAGTGAGTGACAAGAACCGTATGGTGAACTGGTATATTTGAACTACTCACTCAGGAACTACACAAGTCTAATAATTAGTCGAGTGTCACGCGCGCTCTCTCACGCACGCGGTATGCGACGCGACCAAGATGGTTTTTAAACAAAAGCGTCTGTTCCGCATTGTTGGTATTTTATTAATTTTTATTCCAATCGTGTCGGAAGTGGATCTTCTGTTAACCCCGTATCCCCCGTTCCGTCATTGTAAGTATCGTTTCCGTCGGCCCGGTCACTCTATCGGAGGCCAGGGGTAGGGGGTAGGTCGGGAAGTGAGCGTGCCTAACAGCCCCGATACCTGTCATGGAAATCAGGTAGCTATCTGGCGCTCAAGTGTAGTTACAATTACACATGGAGTAGGGCACCGATGTTTGGGAAATCGAGCGTCGATCGCCACGAGCTACTCAACTTAAGAGTACACAAGTAATCTGCTTGCAGGCGAAATGTGAGTAACTCCTGCTATCAATCTGCTTGAGTGCCTGATGGCGCTATAGCGACGCGGGTATAGATCCATTTGCCTGATTAGTTTACTGGAGGAGAGGCTTGCAATGCTGTGATATAACCGAAAGGTTGGTGTACAGGGGAACATCAGCTGTAGGCATAGGGTCGTCGTACGTAAGTACATATACTTTGTAGTTAAACAAATTACAAGTTTATTTTCATTAGTACTAAAAATACACGCTTTTATTTTATGAACACATTTAATACTATTTTTATTACCAAGGTTAGATGCAAAAAATTAAGGCAATTATTTTTTCGGTAATAAATAGAAGAACTGTGATAAATTGGAGCTATTATTTTGTTGTCAGTTTAACAATGAAGCTCACAATATTAATGTTATTGGTTTCCATCCATAGGGTGACCATCACCCCAGCAGTTGGTTATGGTAATTATTACAAATTAAAAACATATTTTGTGTAAACATGTTTTTAGTAGCAACGAGTGAGTGATGCTGGTATTATCTTATCTTAGAGTGGGTCCAGTGCTGCAGCACCGGTGACACGTCGACCCTCATGGATCTTTTGTGTTCTCCCTAATCCTTTAGTCACTCTCCCCCGCCTGTCTGGAGACATGTTCCATGTACTTCAGTATGCCGCTTATAGGGAAGAGTCTGTAGTCCTCCAGGTCCGGGTATGCCTTTCCTAGGATTTCCATTCGTTTGCCCGCTAGGGCGTCACATTGACACATTAAGTGTTTCATGGTCTCGTAAGACTCCTTGCATGTTCTGCACTCTGGGCTCTCAACAAGTCTCATCTTGTATAGGTGTCCGTGGCAGGCATAATGGCCGGTCAGTGCACCAAGCATGAGACGCATCCGTTTCCTGTCACATTTATGTACATGTCTGTACCAATTCACTGTACCTTCGCCAATGGTTTCCTTGGAGTGTAGCATTCCACTCATCTCCCTCCATTCAGCCTGATGCCTAGACTTCGCTCTGCCATTTATAGCCTCAATTACTGTCCCGTATGAGAGACCTACAAAGGGTTCAGGTCCTAAAAAGTTTTTACTTGATCCCTCCCTTGCCAATTCATCAGCCCTCTCATTGCCCTCAACTCCTGTGTGTCCAGGAACCCAGACCAACTCCAGCCGATTATTTCTGCCCAGTTTATTAAGGGCATCCATACCAGCAAGAGTTAGCCTAGATTCCACCCTGTCAGAGCTCAGGGCCATAAGAGCTGCCTGGCTGTCGCTGAGAATATAGATGTACTGATTTGCGACCCTATTTTCTAGATTCATTTTCGCACAAGCAGTTATGGCATACATTTCAGTTTGAAATACAGTAGCGTATTGCCCCATACTCTGGCTGTGTTGTATGTCCTTAGAGAAAATGCCTGCTCCTGTACCTTCTATAGTTTTGGAGCCATCGGTAAACCATATGAGGCTATTTTCCTCCTTGGGTTTGAATTCATTGTTCTTCCACTCATCTCTGGTTGGAAGATGTATTCTGTAGTTTCTCTTGAAGATGTACTTCGGCAACATCTTATCACTGCACATTTCCATCTTCCTCTTGAGTTCTAAATCGGACTCCATATGTGTATGCCTGGTCTGAGGCAAATATCTGTTCCATAGACCAGCCGTTTCGATCCTGTATAAGGCTTTACAAGCCTCCGCCTCAATGAATATATGTAATGGTAAGAGATCGAGGATCACTTCCATAGCTGCTGTGGGTGTAGTGGGGAATGCTCCCGTGACTGCACAGCAGATTAATCTCTGCAGTTTCATCAGGGACATCTTACTTGTCACTTGTCGTACTTTTGGCCACCATACTAGGCAGCCATAAGTCACCATGGGTCTTATCATTGCTATATATAGCCAGCGCAGAATGCTTGGTTTTAACCCCCATGTTTTCCCGTAGGCATTCCTGCACATGTTGAAGGCTCGTGTTGCCTTTTGAAGGACATTGTTCATATGGGCATTCCAACTGAGTCCCTTATCCAATGTCACTCCTAGATATTTAACTTCATCAGACCATTGCAACTCATTCCCATACAATGATACTGTTTTTAGACCTGTTAGGTTCCTTAGCCTTGTAAACGGATGCTGGTATTACGAGCGTCCATGGGCTGCTGCTCACGATTAAGCAGATCGCTTTTTGTCACTTCATTTACAGTATGATAGGTCTAAAGTTTCATATCAGCCTCGGTATGTTCATAATTCTTTAGTGCATAACTAATACAAACAATTTCATGTTATCTCTATGAGAGATCTCTTCCAGCCAACCTTAATGGTTGTACTCGGGACAATACATTGTTGGAAGGGTAGACCACATAAAAACGCCAAATATAACATAAATAAAACTAAATACATGACTAAATAATCTACTTCTAGATACTATATTGATAAACAAATACATATCATCATCATCATCATCTCAGCCATTGGAAGTCCACTGCTGGACATAGGCCTCCCCTCTAGATCTCCAATAAGACCGGTTGGAAGCGGCTTGCATCCAGCGCGATCCTACGGTCTTAATGAGGTCATCTGTCCACCTTGTGGGTGGACAGATGACCTCGCTGCCCAGCCGAGTTGGATTCGGCGACTGACCTCTTTCTTGAACTTGGACCTACCTAACTGGACTACTTGTCCTAGGTAGACGTACGAGTCAACAACTTCAAGAACCGAGCTCTCAACAGATATTTTAGTGGGTACAACATGGGCATTACACATTACCTTCGTCTTGTCCATGTTCATTTTAAGACCCACTTGTTGAGAAACTCGATTGAGGCCTTCGAGCATCGTGCTGAGATCTTCCATCGAATTTGCCATGACTACGATATCGTCGGCAAACCGAAGGTGAGTGATGTATTCGCCGTTAAGATTGATGCCGAATCCTTTCCATTCCAGGAGCTTGAAGGCGTTCTCCAAAGTGGCCGTAAACAGTTTCGGAGATATCACGTCTCCCTGTCTTACGCCTCTTTTCAAAGGGATCGCCTTTGAACTCTGTTCCTGTACTCGGACCGACATAGTGGCGTTATTATACAAACACTTCAACACTTCGATGTATCGATAGTCAATACGGCATCGCTGGAGAGACTCAAGCACAGCCCATGTCTCAACCGAATCAAAGGCTTTCTCATAGTCCACAAACGCTAAGCAAAGTGGCAAGTTATACTCTTCGGTCTTCTGTATAACCTGCCGCAGCGTATGGATGTGGTCTATGGTACTGAAGCCTCTTCGGAAACCGGCTTGTTCGGAAGGCTGGAAGTCATCAAGCCTGCGCTCGAGACGGTTCGTAATGACCCTTGAAAACAGCTTATAAACATGTCTCAGAAGCGAGATGGGTCTATAGTTCTTTAATAAGGTGTTGTCGCCTTTTTTGTGTTAAAGAGCTTCTGAAGGACTTTTGCACCGGTGTTCCACCCGCTTTCAGAAGCTCTGATGTGATTCCGTCATCACCCGGCGCCTTGTTGTTTTTAAGCTGATTCAGGGCCATTCTAATCTCGTACAGGCTGATGTCCGGGATATCCTCGGTGAAGTGTCGGGTCAGCTTGGCTCTTGGGTCTTTGGCCGCGCTGTTAGCAGGCTTGGCAACGGAAGCGTATAACTGTGCATAGAACCTTTCGATCTCCTCCAATAGCTCGGCCTTGGTCGACGCTATACTGCCATCTTCTCTCTTCAGCTTGGTCAATTGGCTTTGCCCTATAGACAGATTCCTTGCAAATACTTTGGAGCCTTTGTTCCGCTCTATCGTCTCTTTAATATATTTCCTATTAAACTACTACACCTGGTACTAGAGGGAGGTACTATTCTACTATGCCGGTACCCCACGGCCTATAAATACATAGACATACATATATCGACATATCTACATATACTACATCAATAAATACTCATATACCTACATAAACATACATAAAATTATTATATTACTATTTGTGAGTCAAATAGTCGCAGTTGGACGCTGTTCCTGTAGTTCGCGGAGGTCATTTAGTGAAGCAATCTTCTGCCGCGTGTTGTCAGCCAAAAGCACGATTATATTGCCATCCAAAGACCAGCCATTGCTCATTCCAAAATGTCGTCTTGCCGCTACGAAAACCTCTTGGCGAGTTTTCGTTAGGAACTCTGACATGGAGATTTTGGAGCCCTTCAATTTCGCCTTGGCATTCCAAACAGAGGATCGTAGTCAATCAACAAAGCGCACCAACACAGGCCGTGGATTGTCCTTTTTGACACCCAGACGACGACACACTTCAAATGAAAAATCATCAACATTTGCTATCTGCAACTGGTTGCACACAATTGTACAAATCTTGCTCGAGGGAATATCGTCTTGCTCCTCAGGAATCCCGTGAAAGAGAAGAACCTTCTTACGTGAATGATTTTCTAGCCAGTCCAAACGTGCACTAATTAGTCCGGTCTGTTTCTTCAGCATAGAAATAGCTCCCTTCACACATGTCTTGAACTGAAGATAGTCTGCCGACAGTGTCTTCATGGTTGGGTTGGTGCCGACAGAGAAAGATTGCTGCTGCAGGTTCCTTTTAAATTCATCCATGCGCGTAGTGTATAGTGATGCCAACTCATCCATACTTTTGTGTAGTGTCTCCGAGTCCATTGTGATAAAGTTTGAAATTTATATGCCAGAGAGTTCAAGTATCATGTATGAAAACATTTAATGTCAAAATTACTTATGTACCTAAGTATTCAAATATATTTTTAAATTAAAATTTACTAGGAGATTTTCCTAGTAAATTTTAATTTAAAAAATAAATGAAATTATGCAAATAAATGAAAGTGGTATTTATTCTTTTATAGCTACCCTCAAATAAAGTTGACCCTTTTTATAATAAACAGTGACTGCAAATGGGCATGCCATACATTCCCACCGCTATATCTCATATAGCCAAGATTAAAAAAAACAACGAACAACAAAGTTTCTGGCAGTCCCAAACTATCTACCTACTACTTTGGAACTCACAATGAAAATTCATCAGAAAAAAATCGTAGCAATAGCGTTTTATTAAAAAAATACCATTTAAACTAATTCAAATCTCAGAAACCGCAGTACGTTTTCATACAATTAAATCACCCATAGAAATAGGGGTGTTCTGTGTTTTCCCCAATACAAAGATCCTGTAAGAAAATGAAAGGCCATAAATTTATGAACATTCTGCAAAAATAAGCTAGCTGTAGACCCGGCATTTGACGCCAAGGTGGATATTATTATTATTAATAAGTTTGCCATGATTTCAGGGGATTATCGTAACAGAGATAGCGACTGCGGTAACGACAGCCAGGCCTGTTATTGTACGGCGGCAGTTTCTCACGTACTTTTGCACGTGTGAAACGTCCCGTCCGTCTGAATTGCGTAGAAGTCATTTTGCAGTAACAAAAGTTTAAAGTTGTTGTTAAGTATCTAGGAATTTTATAATTGTGTTTAAAAACCGCAGATACCCAATTATAATCATTAAAATATTAGACTTGTTGTTTTTTTTAATGTCTATAAATATACTGTAGCCACCCTAATAACAAGGACCTTACACCTTACCTACAGCTAATTTGCCTCCATGCACCGACCTATTCTTTTCAACAATTTATTTGCACGAAAGACGGTAGTAAGTAACAATGTAGTCAACAGTAGTTAACTACATCATGTTCCGTTTATTAGAATAAGCATGCAACAAGTTTTTTTTTATACTACGTCGGGTGGCAGACAAGCATACGGCCTGCCTGATGTGAAGCAGTTACCGTAGCGTATTAACGCTCGCAAAATAAAATATCGCTCGCGCGCCGCCATCCCCGCTGCCGCCAACGCAGCATCTCCTTCCTTGTAAACTTGATATTTAAATATGTATAATGCCAACTATTGGCTAAATATTTTTCCTCGAAGACGCCTCGAAGCGCCATTTATTGTAGGATAGATAAAAAATCATTTTCTCTTAGAAATGAACGAGCGAAGCTCAAATAATGTTAGTTTTACTACAAAAGTATAATCATAATTACATTAAAAAACTTTTCTGACTATTTGCATTACCATGTTTTATTTTAATTATTTTAGGACACGGTAATTATTTTCCGTGCATATATAATACAATTCACATAACTATTATTTTATCGTCAGCTTTACCATGAGGGTCTTAGTATATGTTTCGTTTGTCATTGTGATGGTGACCGTCGCCACATCGTTTGGTTTCCTGGCAGGTCGCGCAGTCGTCGAGGAGTCCTGCCAGAGGGAAATCTGTATTTGAAGGGTCCAAGTCTGTAACTTTTAGTTAAGCAACACGCCATTGACACTCTATCGACACAATATACACATTATATTGCCATTGTTGCAAATTTCGTATTCTGCAAAAACTACAATAGCGGCTCAGTGGCGTCTCACTGGTGTCTCAGTAGTGTGTCTTGACTGTGGCCGTTCAATAGGTCTTCAGTGTTGCTTACCAAAACATACCGTGCGACCATAGATGTACACTAACCTACTGCTTTTTAAAATACTATTTTTCATCAATTAACTCTATATATTAGAGGTTTTTTAATAATTTAAAAACGTTTTAGTATCAAATTTCACTAGAAACATGCGTAAAAATCTATAAATTAAAAAAAAAATCAGTATGGTTGTTTGTGTTTATTCTACTATATTGTTATTCAACCCGCAATTGTTATACACATCAAATTACGGTATTTTAATTTAGTACCTAAAGGCTTAAATATGTTTAGTCTCGTCTAAGATAGATGATAATTAGGAAAAGTCTAACCGTTTAACATAGTAAAAGACAAAATTATTTAAAAGATAATATCTACAAAGCAACCGAATAGAGTAAAAATTAATTAAATTGAAACTAACATTTTTCCACATCTGGCTACACTTACAGTATCACCAAAATTTGTAAACATTGTGGTTTGTGATTATGTTTCACTGTTTTTAGGGTTCCGTACCTCAAAAGGAAAAACGGAACCCTTATAAGATCACTTTGTTGTCCGTCTGTCTGTCTGTCTGTCAAGAATTTCTATGTCGAGAATGCGTGGAGGTATCAAGCTGAAATTTGAACTGTATACTCAGGTCTACGGTCCCATGAAGTTGTAAAAAAATCAATCTGCTAAGTTTACGTAGAAAAAAGTTACGGCCGTTTATTCAGCAAAAAACGCATATTTCGACACACTCAAGGGAATCAAAACCTATAGGGTATTTCCCGTTGACCTAGAACTATGAAATTTGGCAAGTAACATCGTTATAGACTACAAGTACAGGAATAAATCTCAAAACTATACATTTGTAAATAGATCATAAAAAATAGGGGGTCTATATTTTTTATAGGGTGTCGAAATTTCAAATTGAAACTACTAGTTCAAATGGGGTATCATATGAAAGAGCTTGATGTACACATTGCAAAATATATTTTATTTAATTTTTTTCAACGCATTATTTCTTATTTATAATGAAAAATATCAAATTTAATAATGATACTACGTACCTACGGAACCCTCGGTTAAATTATAATTTGTAAAATACTAATAATATAGAATTATAATTTGTAAAATACTAATAATATTAAAATGAAAAGAAGTCAACAGCATAAAAGTCATTCTAGATTTTTTTTTAACGATTTTGAAATATGTACCTACCTACCTCAAAATATAAATTCTCTTACGTTTTAATAAAGTTTTATTCTTTTTATTTCCAGCGACGTTTTAATATACCCACAAAATTTGCTCTATGAAGCTTTATCTGTATGGATGAATGAACCTATGTTTTTTTTATTGATTAATAACTCTTCTATAGCTACAATAGTAAAAACATTATATGAAAAAAGTAATAAATTCGCTCTATATTTAAAGAGATATTCAATCGCAACTCAAAGATATATAAAAGAAATCATAACAAATACTGAACTAAATAAATAATTGTCACATAAATACAAAATAGACAGATCGCATTCTGCCGCCAATTTAAATGCTTCAAGTAAAGGGATCCATTATACTACCCCTCCCAATAACATTGCCTTGCGCCAAAAAAAAAAGTAGAGAAGACTTAAATATGGACAGTCTAGAAACCTTTAAGGAAGAAATTAAAGTGATGATCCAAAGTATACTTCAAGCGCAGGCAGGTGAAATTAAGAAAATCAACCCAGTCCTCAATGAATTTAAAAAAACAAACGAAAATATTGAGTGCAGTATATCGTATTTAACTTATCAGACACAAAGCCAAAGTTAGTACCTAACAAAAGTGTTTCTTTAGGTATGTGTCTTTTTAATATTAACAACAAATACAATATACCGACTGACTTTATACTTCATGAATATGGATAGTACACTTACTTCATTAACTGAAATGTAAACTTCATCCAAACAAACCTGTACCTAAACTAAACAAGTATGTAGACTTCTCTACCATAAATCACCTTAATAAGAGTGATGGCGTCGTCATCTATGTCAAAGAGAAACATAAGATCAAGGTAGATGAAATTAAACTATCTCATGTCTCTTGTCTGCAAATCAATTTTAGTAATTTTTCATTGTTATTGGTATCTATCGGTCACCCTCAAACATTAACTCTGAAAAGTTTATAAACTCATTAGATAAACATCTAGAGTCCATCAAATCCTATAAAAGTATAATATTAACGGGAGATATTAACATAAATCTAATAGACAAAGACAATTTACAATCACACGAGAGCAGAAACAAAGTAAACTATCTAAATATGCTAGCTATGCATGGTACGTTACCAGGACATTCACTCCCTACAAGAGGATCAAACTGTCTAGACCATTTCATTCTTAAACTAGATAAAAGCAAAAATGTTGCAGATATTTATGTACTAAATACGACTATCACGGACCATAATATGATCTTCCTAAAACTATCAAATTTAATTAGTTCAAACGGCTGTCTTAAATTTAAAACAACGATTGATTTTGGTTGATCTTAAAGCCTTACTTGATCTTAAAAATAATAATCTGAACGATCTATTATTACACGAACACCCAAGTACAGTAGCCCATCTCTTAGTAAATAAATTACAACACTGTTTAGAACAAAACAAAATGACAAAAAATATTCCATGCAAAGATCGTATCATAAAGGTCGCATGAAAACACAATGTATCTCACAAGTGATACATAATTTTTAAATAAACAGAATGACTTGGCAATCGCATTAAAAAATCTAATTTAATATAATGTGTATCACTCGTGAGATACCTACATTGTATTTTCAAGCGATGGCCAAGTCATTCTGTTTATTTAAAACACAAAAGTTTTTTATTATTGATATGGTCGCTATAAGATTTTGTTAGGTTAGCTAATTACGTAATAAGAATAAGTTTTTACGTACTAACTTACGTATAAACTTATTCTTATTATAAACTGTGAACTGAGTGTAAAAAGATTACTAAACCTAGGTTGCGAGAACGTTTTGGCTCCAAAATCATCTACATATAGATAAAAAAGCGGCTAAAATGTAGTAGCTATATTACGAACGGTTTCTCGACATAGTTAGATTAGGTTAGGTTAAGCTTGTGATCAATAAAAGCCGAGCGAGCGAAGCATGCGAAGCTCAACTTTCTATCGCTTTTGGAAAGGGCGTGGGTACCTCATCTCTTTCTTCCACTTTTTCCAAAAACAAGTCAGGCAAGTAGTCACTAGCATTATCTCAAGAAATATTTATTTAATCTAACGTAACCCAACTGCGTACGTGTGGACACACCTCGATACAAGAGAGCATCGGAGTGTGTCCATATTATACGTCAGTACTCATGCCGTCACCCCGTATCCCCCGTTCCGTCATTGTAAGTAACGTTTCCGTTGGCCGGTCACTCTATCGGAGGCTAGTGGTAGGCGTCGGGAAGTGAGCGTGCCTCACAGCTCCGGTACCTGTCATGGACATCAGGTAGCTATCTGGCGCTCAACAATTACACATGGAGGAGGGCACCGATGCTTGGGAAACCGAGCGTCGATCGCAACGAGCTACTCGACTTAAGGTGACGTGAGTCCAGGGCTTGGCCGTTTTCGAGGGGGTGAGGTACGGGGCTTGAGAGGAGCCGGCGCGGGGTACTCGCTTACAAGCGCGCGATCGCTGCCGAGACGCCACAGTATAGCGAAGCGACTATCTACACCCGTGTAGTATTTTACACCTACACCCGTCAATACAATAGTTAAAAGTACTTACTGGAAATATAATTATACTAGCTGATGCCCGCGACTTCGTTCGCGTGGAATTTATGATTCCGGCATATTAATACAAATACGAACTAAAGTAGATACATAAGAAAATATTTGGGGCAGTATTATACGTTAAAAGTCAACAAATTATTATTTTTATTTAAGATAGTCACCGTAGTTTCAAAAAAAAATATAAAATAAATGAAGGGAGTCTTTCCTTCGGGAGCTAATATGAAAAGACCTCAAGCGTTACTAATCCTCGATAAAGCCACATTGGTGGCCATTTCGCATTCATCTGAAACGATTAGACAGCAATCCTGAAACATTTTCGCTTTGACACAGTTTCGTGTCACAAAGCATGTCGGTGTTTCCGTTCTGTATAAATCGAGTAGAATATTGAACATTGTATTTGCGTCCTTCCGCCTAGAGGTAATATTATGGCTGCAATACCTGGCGATGCTGCTGTATGATATTATTTTGGCGCCTGATTTCAGCGAGGATTGCTCTCGTCAGGTATGTTTTTCCAGTCCCTCCACAAAATCTTGCTACATAGAGTCCCGCATGCACGCATTCTTCTGCGAATATATACCAATCGTTCCATTTCAATTTTAGCGTACACGTCTATATAAAACTGACTAAACAGACCACGTTAACTTTATATATAAATATATATATAATATTCTCTATATATATATATATATATATATATATATATATATATATATATATATATATATATATATATATAAAAGAGAAAATCACTGACACACTCATCACGAAATCTCAGAAACTATAACACCTACAAACTTCAAATTTGGCTGGTAGGTTCCTTATAGGGTGTAGACATCCGCTAAGTACGGATTTTACGATACTCTACCCCTAAGGGGGTAGAATGGGGGTTGGAAGTTTGTATGAAAGTCCTATGTTTTTGAAGCAAGAGACTTGAAATTTAAAATGTATGCTCTATAGATGGTGTGGAGGTGTACTAATAATGTATCTTTGGAAATTAACCCCCTTTTGGGGTTAAAACGGGGGTTGGAAATTTGTATGAAAGTTCTACGTTTTTGAAGTAAGAGACTTGATATTTAAAATGCATGCTCTATAGATGGTGTGGAGGTGTACTAATAATGTATCTTTAGAAATCAACCCCCTTTTGGGGTTAAAAAGGGGGTTGGAAGTTTGTATGAAAGTTCTATGTTTTTGACGCAAGAGACTTGAAATTTAAAATGTATGCTCTGTAGATGGTGTGGAGGTGTACTAATAATGTATCTTTAGAAATCAACCCCTTTTTGGGGTTAAAACGGGGGTTGGAACTTTGTATGAAAGTTCTATGTTTTTAAAGTAAGAAACTTGAAATTTAAAATTTATGCTCTATAGATGGTGTGGAGGTGTACTAATAATGTATCTTTAGAAATCAACCCCTTTTTGGGGTTAAAACGGGGGTTGGAAGTTTGTATGAAAGTTCTATGTTTTTAAAGTAAGAAACTTGAAATTTAAAATATATGCTCTATAGATGGTATGGAGGTGTACTAATAATGTATCTTTAGAAATCAACCCCCTCATGGAGTTAAAACGGGGGTTGGAAATTTGTATGAAAATCCAATGTTATTGGAGTTAAAGTAATTATGGCAGAAGGATTTTAAATGATATTTAAGTATAAAAAATATTGAAATCAACTACATACTTACTATTATAAGGAGGGATGTATTATTATAACAATAAAAAGTACTTTAGGTTTTACAAAGAGGTTTTAAAAAATAACATCCGTCGACTTCATTGATTCGAAAAATTCGTCTAGATATTGATTGTTTTTAACTTTTTCATCTTTTTCCTTTCATTAGGTATTTAGCTTTTTCGAATGTAATTAAAAATTATTTGCAAATAACTAACTCCACGCGTACGAAGTCGCGGGCGGCCGCTAGTATATATATATATATATATATATATATATATATATATATATATATATATATATATATATATATATTATATATATATATATATAAGACTATTGCGTCTAATTTGTAGCAGGTAAGAATAAAAGTAGCACTGCGTGTGGTTATTTTTTTTACAATACAATCAATATTTTGTTAAACTATTTATACTCATCAGGCTGAACAACTTTTGCTAAGGCGTCATTTTTATATTTCTTATAGTTTAGCTGAACCATTATGGTTCTGCATCAGGTGTTCCAAATCTTGGATTTTTATACCGAGATGGAAATTTCGTGTCCACGTTTTCAAATCGATGCCATTTTCGTAATTGACATTTTAGAAAACCATAGAATCAACACCCATATTGATATTGTAACATTTCAACCCCATCGCACCCCCACAGGAGTGCTCTTGTGTCACGTCGATTATGTTACATTATAAAATAGCTGTTGTTTTCGGAATCAGCGACCCGATAAACCATAAAAACAATACCCATGTCGATTTTCAGACGTTTGCACCTCATTCCACCCCTTTAGGATTTTTCAAAATTCAACCCAATTTTGAAAAATCCTGAAACACGTGTTTACTCATTTATCTACAGAAGATCTCGTGTAAAGTTTCGTATAAAATAGTCCAACTAATCTTGGTTCCCCATACAAACTTTGGACCCCCATTTCACCCCCTTAGGAGTTGAATTTTCCAAATTCCCGTCTTAGTGAGCATCTACGTCCTGAAAGGAACCCCCATACAAAATTTGAGACTCCTAGCACTTGTAGTTTCTTAGATTTTGTGATGAGTGATTTTCTATAAAGAAAAATTTTCTTTAAACTTTAAATGACGATAACTTTTTAATCTGACATCAGATTTCGATGAAACAAAGCCTATATGTTGCTCAGGGATGACCTTAATCTTTTAGTGAAAACCGCGTAAAAATCTGTTCAGTAGTTTTAAAGATTAGCGAGTACATACAGACAGACAGACAGACAGACAAAAAAATCAAAAAAATCTTTTTTGTGTTCTGTTACTCTTTTTTTATCGCCCACACTCATTTTTTGTTAATTTTATCAAATGTACAGACACGCGGTTCCTACTGTTTTATTATATGTATTGATGAAAATAAATAAACCACATGTAAAAATACATTTTTTTTATTAATGAAGTATATTATATTCAACATGCAAACAAGTGATGTTTTGGTATATTATGAAAAAGTAAAGAATTCAAAATAAAAAGAAAACTATTCAATAATTCTTTTATATTCAATTATATTTATTATTGGTCAAACTAAAATAGGTACATACTTAGACTAACTAACTATCACGCGCCAGCATACACTATTCTTCATCCTTCTAGGAATCGATATGTGCCGTACAGCACGCGTCTGTCCCTAGCTACTATGCCCGAGCATACAGCGGTATTGATATTAACAGTATTTATATTTGACAACCCCGGTGGTCCAATGGCTAACCATGTCCAGTTTGATTCCGAGGTCGTGGGTTCGATCCCCGCACAAGATACGAGTAATATTTGTGCATGAACATGTCTGTTTATCTTGGTCTGGGTGTTTTCTATGTATTATCCATACTAATATTATAAAGCTGAAGAGTTTGTTTGTTTCTTTGTTCGAATTGAAAAAATATTTTAGTGTTAGCCTATATTTCAAGGAGGCTATATATAGGCTATATAACATCACGCTAACACCAATAGGAGCGGAGCACCGATAAAAAACGGGAAAAAAATATTCCTTTTGAGGGCTTACGTTGCGTGCGCTGCGTAAATTTGCGCATATGCCTATCTTTTAAGATTAAATCACTATAGCATAATATAGGTAAAAGGTTGTTTGTCCTTCTTTCACGTCAAAAGTAACAAACGGATTTACATGTTTTTTTTTATATAGTTTAAGGCCTGGAGAGTGACATAGGCTACTCTTTATCCCGGAAAAACATTTTATTCCCACGGGAAAAAATAAAGTTAATCATTTGTCCTTCTTTCACGTCAAACACGAACCTAAGTACGGACGTGATTTTTTTAATGGGGATAGTTTACGATCTGGAGAGTGACATAAGCTACTTTTTATCACGGAAAAACATCTTAATCCAATGGGAAAAATAAACTTTGTAACCATTTGTCCTTCTTTTACATCGAAAGTAACCTAAGTACCGACATGATTTTTGTTAACGGGGATAGTTTACGGTCTGGAGAGTGTCATAAGCTACTTTTTATCCCATCAAGTAAAAAAATGACAACAAGAAAAAAATATACACAAATTAATGGCAGCTTCCCTGGACCACGCGGGCGAAGTCACGGGTAACAGTTAGTATGTATGTATTTACAAAAAAAAATATTGATTTGATTTCATGATTGATTGAGAGAATTGTTATTTGGCTGCGGTATTCTGTGAGGTGGATGTAATTCCCCAGCTTACAATTACGCTCCCTACCTCTCTTTTCGCCAGAGCTTCGTTTGTCAGTCAGCAGGGTACACAGCGCGCAGGTGAAGTTGGCTTTTGTTTAAAGATGTTGATGAACCACTTACACCCTAAAATATTAATGATCCAACGTCCTAGCTCCTACACCAAAAAAATATTAAGCGTAAGTCGTGTCCTACACCAAAAACGTTGGTGGCGGAAGCACGCAAAGTATTGTAGATCAAATTGCCTGTAAATTTGACTTCCGCAAAATAACACCTGAATCAATTAACTATCTACCTACTAATATTATAAATGCGAAAGTATGGATGTCTGTTTGTTCCACTATCTTTGGGGTTATACTATATCTGGGCTGTAAGTGGTTCATCAACATCTTTGAACCAAAGCCAATTTTACCTGCACGCCGTGCACCCTGCTGACTGACAAACGAAGCGCTGGCAAAGGGAGGTAGGGAGCGTAATTGTAAGCTACCCGACTGGGGAATTTACCTCCACCTCACAGAATACCGCAGCCAAATAACAATTCCCTTGAGAGTTGTTGTGTTCCTGCGAGTGAGTGAGGTCACCAGAAAGGAAGGAGTTGCTGTGTTGGTAGCGGGAGTGGCGGTGCGCGAGCAATATTTTAAGTTGCGAGCGTTATTATAACTACGGTAACCATTTCACATCAGGCGGGCCGTATGTTTTTACGGCCCGACGAAGTATAAAAAATAAAAATTATGACGCCTAAACGGCCAAACCGATTTCGATGATCGCGTACCTACATGTATGCGATAAACTCAATCGCTACTGAACGAATTTCAATGTGGGTTTACAGATATTTCAAGAAAGATTTATAATAAAGTTTTCCAAAGAAACATCTAGCATGAGAAAAGAAAACCGGGTCTCAGTAAAAAAATAAATGTATCATCATCATCGTTGTTTTGTTGTCTTACTGATATTCCTACACTGTGTTTATTTCAACGTGTTTATTGACAACGCGTTGAACGGACGCGCGGCACAGGTCCTACCTCGAATCGGGGAGGGTGCGCGACCGCAAATCGTTATTCTTTTAATAATTTTATTTAAATTATTTTATTTTTAAAAGTAATAGCATAGTGCTCTCGTAATTAAAATTATGAAAATTTTGGTATAATTTCCTTATAAAAAAATTGTATTAAATAGTTATAATTTTTACTTAGTGCAAATTTAGAGAGTAAGTTCGCGATTTTTTTCTATCTAGCCAATAATTATTAATTGTGTTTTCAATAGCTTTGTGCCCTGCAGAAAGGATTTAAGATTTCATAGTTAAATTTCTAGGAACCAAATTGAAATAGTTTAATAGAACTATTCTTTCAATAAGCGTGTTTCCTGGACTCACTTCACCTTAAGAGAACCCAAGTAGTCTGCTTGCAGTCGAAAGGTGAGTAAGGCCTACTACCAATCTCCTTGAGTGTCTGATTGGTTTGCTGGGCACTATAGCGAGGCGTGTAAAGGTCCATTTGCCTGATCAGTTTACTGGACGAGAGGCTCGCAATCCTGTGATATAACCGAAAGGTTGGTGTACAGGGGAACATCAGCTGTAGGCATAAGGTCGTCGTACGTAAGTACATATACTTTGTAGTTAAACAAATTACAAGTTTATTTTCATTAGTACTAAAAATACACGCTTTTATTTTATGAACACATTTAATACTATTTTTATTACCAAGGTTAGATGCAAAAAATTAAGGCAATTATTTTTTCGTTAATAAATAGAAGAACTCTGATAAATTGGAGCTATTATTTTGTTGTCAGTTTAACAATGAAGCTCACAATATTAATGTTATTGTTTTCCATCCTTATGGTGACCATCACCCCAGCGGTTGGTCAAAAACGATTACCAACCAAAGCAGGTAAATCTCATTTTTAAGTTAATTATTACAAATTAAAAACATATTTTGCGTAAACATGTTTTTAATAGCAACGAGTGAGTGATGCTGGCATTACGAGTGTCCATAGGGTGCTGCTTACCATTAGGCAGATCGCTGTTTGTTACTACATTCACAATATGATGGATCTAAAGCTTCATATCAGCCTCGGTATGTTGACCTTTTTTAAAATAAACAGTGATTGCAAATGAGCATGCCTTACATTCCCACCGCTATATCTCGTATAGCCAAGATTAAAAAAACAATGAACAGCAAAGTTTCTAGCAGTTCCAAAACTACATCTACCTTGGAACTCACAATGAAACTTCATCAGAAAATAATCGTAGGAATAGATACATAGTTATTTGCATAATACAAATTTAAAGTACAGTGAATCAATAAATTATTACAGACAGTTGACTTGTATATATGCAACAAGGTGGCCTTAATGCTGAGAGCTATCTTTTCATGGCAAGTCGGCAGGAATCGCAAATCAAAAGACTTTAAAGAAAATTAGAAGTATAGTTATAAGAATCATTATTATAAATGTAGACCAAAATGTGTAACCTATTACTGATAAATAATTGAATAATAAATAAAATACATACACTAGGTACTTACATATTATAAAATATATAATAAATAAATAAACGAGCTCGGTGGCGTAGCGGTCAATGACGCGGCTTCGACACCAACGCTCGTGGGTTCGATTCCCACACAGGACAAACATTTGTGTGCATGAACATGTCTGTTTGTCTTGGTCTGGGTGTTTTCTATGTATCATAAGTATGTATTTACAAAAAAAAAATGTATTTACGTATGTTTATCAGTTGTCTAGTGCCCATAACACAAGCTTCGCTTACTTTGGGGCTAGAAGGCGCTGTGTAAGTTGTCTGATAATATTTATTTCTTTATTAAATAAATATTAATATTATAAAATGTCAGTTTACTGAAGTTAAAATTAAATAGCGAGGAAACATCATAACATTTAAACTATATCAAATCTCAGAAACCGCAGTACGTTTTCATATAATCAAATCACCCATAGAAATAGAGGTGTTCTGTGTTTTCCCCAATACAAGGATCCTATAAGAAAATGAAAGGCTATAAATTTATGAACATTCCGCAAAAATAAGCTAGCCGTAGACCCGACATTTGACGCCAAGGTGGATATTATTATTATTAATAAGTTTGTCATGATTTCAGGGGCGCAATGCAGAACCGATAAAGACTGCTACAGACAGCACTGTTATTGTTCGTACGGAGAGATTTTCATAGTCTTTTGCAGGTGTTTAGATGAAAAATTTTAAAATTGTTGTTAAGTATCTAGGAATTATATAATTATGTCTACAAACCTAATTATAAGATTCACAATTATATCATTAAAATATTAGACTAGTTGTATTTTTTTAATGTCTATAAATATGCTGTAGCCACCTTAATAACAAGGACCTTACACCTTACCTACAACTAATTTGCCCCCATGCACCGACCTATTCTTTTCAATCATTAATTATTTGCATGAAAGACGGTAGTAAGTAACAATGTAGTTAATCGCACATAGTTAACTACATCATGTTCCGTTTATTAGAATAAGCATGCAACATTTTTTTTTATACTACGTCGGGTGGCAGACAAGCATACGGCCCGCCTGATGTGAAGCAGTCACCGTAGCCATATTAACGCTCGCAACATAAAATATCGCTCGCGCGCCGCCACCCCCGCTGTACATAGTTAACTACATCATGTTCCGTTTATTAGAATAAGCATGTGATAGATTTATTTAAATACTAGCTGTGCCCGCGACTTCGTCCGCGTGGAATAGTGTCTTTGGGCAGCATTTTTAAATATTTCGGCTAATTATTTTACAAATAAGACACATACGTATTAATACTTATATGAGTTGCAGTGTGCCATCTAGTGCTTATATAGCTCTTTTGTGGAACATTGTACATTCATCCCAACCAACAGCTTACACTGCTGCAACTTTCTTCCGCGCTCACTGCTTTTGCTAATGTTACATACCGGCATGTCCTCATCAGCTAAGTTCAATGGTAGTTTTAGAACCGAGTGCGCTATACCCCTATAACTATTTACACTTTATTTTGCTTTTAACCGTAAACACAGAAAACAAAACTTCTTATTATGAAAATAACTTATTTAAGTATTTTATTTAATTGTATAAAAACCTATTTAAAAAAATATTATAAACCCAAATGAATTAAATTTAACTAATTTTATTGACCCAAATAAACAAAATCTCTATACTAAGTATAACTTTTTACACTTGTACTTAAGAACTTGTTTTTATGAACCATTTGTAACCGATTCCTAGAAATCCCTTTCGGATATTGCGACTTCTGACTGAGTCGGCATGCAAAGGCATAAAGGCTCATTCATAAAACTATTAAGCTTTCTTATCTTTTGTTTACATTCACAGATGGTCAAATGCTTTGTTTGTACAATGCTCAAAAAAGTACTGTTTATTTGGTGAGGGCACTTACCGTTCTTAGGTACCTGCCTAGCATACAAATGTGCAACAAAAAAAAATGACGTAATAACATCTAATTAAACTCGAAAGTACTTTTAAAGAATGAAATAAATAAAACAATGACCCAACTATTTTTTGGACATTTATTGTAAATGCCCGGCATTTTGCCCATCTCTAGTACGGCGCGATGCTTGGCAAGTTTTTTACTCGCGTTAATTTCAGTTTCTCATTTTGTAATGACTGCGTAAATGTTATCTATATCAGGATAGCACTAATATTTTGTCTCTTGTCGCAAACTTATAAAACATTCACTTATACCTTACTTATTTCCATACAAACTTTCATCCCCTATTCCCTATTGTTATTTTACCCCCGTGTGGGTAAAACATTTACAAACTTTGAATGTCATATTTATTTATATCGAATCAACAGCCTAAAAAATAAGTTTCAAGCTTCTAGCTCTAAAAATAACGATACTTCCATACAACCTTTCACCCCCCCCTTTTAACCCCTTACAACCCTTTTTTTGCATTAAAAAGTAGCCTATGTCCTTCCTCAGGCTCTAAACTATCTGTGTACCAAATTTCATTTAAATCGGTTCAGTAGTTTTGCCGTGAAAGCAGGACAGACAGACAGACAGACAGACAGACAGAGTTACTTTCGCATTTATAATTTCTTGAAATTAATACAATGAATAATAGAAAATAATAGAGAAGCACGATGGCGTGAGGCACGTGTCAGTCCAATTGCACACGCAAGTTAAGCAACGTCAACCGTAGCCTGTTCATGGTGTAACGCGTGAATTTTTAATTGGGCACTTATTTCAGGCTTAAATACATATTACATTGTTTTGGGAATGTGTAAATATTTCTTGTTTACGAAGAGAGATGTTGACATTTCGTTTGACAGTCTGCTGTTCCGACAGCTGATCTAATTTTTGCTTTTGCAGAATTGCGGACCCTGGAAGGCCCGCACTTGTCGATGGTCGGCTCGAAAGTTTTGTTTCTCGTTCGTAGATTTAGATATTCGTTAATCATTTTTTTTTTAAGGCGAGTTGGATTTTCTCTTGAAGATAAACCATTTGAGAGACTTTCGTTTACGAATGGAATGGTCTTGTACAATTGTTCTAATCTTAATTTTAAAGTAGTTTTGATTTTTCTAATCGTGTTTGTTAGCTGTCGTGTTTTGTGATGGAAGGCAAGAAGCCTGGAGAGTTCCATTCGTGAATGGAGTGCGTGATTCGGCTTCCGAATTCAAGTTGAGATGGTCGCTTCTGTTAGTTTTAGTAATATGTGATTTGTTGAAGGTGGTTGCCAACAATTTTATGAAAGGAAGCGTTGTCGTTGACTTGACTCTAGAATTACGTATTGTCGATGGCGGAAACGTACAATGGTTTTATTGAAATTCTAAAAAATATTTTTGTTATTGTTAAAAGGAGGTATCTTTAATGTTCTGGAAGATTCCATATACATTTTGGAGTGGGGATTGGTGGCAATGACAAAACGGGTCCGCGCGCTCGGGGCGGCCTTTTTCTGTCGTTGGGAGCCCCCTAGTAGAAGACACCAAACTCGCCGAACGTCGGCAGGACACGTCGAAGACTGTGATTCCAGGCACCCGGTGAGCACAATACGCAAGCGGTTAGGGCGTCGTCTTCTTGGTATAGTCGTGTTACCGAGACGGTGTGTTGTTGCAGAATTCGACGTCAGCCCGAAGCGCCTGACGAATCAGCCCGCCCGGGACGGTCCACATAACCTCGTTCGACAGAACCGGTGAGTTGGTATCTGCGAATAGGCGTGGGGCGAGAAACCAGTGGCCGTACTGTTTGTGAATTGTGAAAATGGTGAATTTCAGTGGACTACGTCACTCCGGGTTCGACGTGCATATCCTGTCGCGTTCCCCTTGACGGCGCATCCTGCAGCGCGGGCATCAACGCGCTTTCTGCGGCGCCATTCGGCCGCGCTATTCCCCAGGTCGTGGATCGAACCTCCAGTCGGTATGTAAATTTTGTTAATTGCTTAGGGCAGTGTTAGATTAGGCGCACAAGTGATTCCCTGTGCTAATGGCGGACATATTGTCCACAGGGAGGTTTTTTAATATACCCTCTTCACTCCGGTCGTGAGACTGACTGCGCAGTGGTGACGTGGCACGCAGTCCGAGCCACTGCGACACTCGGGTCAGCTTGATACACCGGCTTCAAGACCGTATCGCTCGCATACAGCTAAGTGGTGTTACCGATCGAGCAATTTATGTGGACTTTTGCCGTAATAGTGAATTTCTGTACCAAACCATTTATATTATGATCGCAATAAGAATGTAGGCTTTCTGACTCATCGCCCTGAGAAACTAAATTGTAACTTGCTCTGCCGCTGCTTTTAATTACTGTATTTTTGACCTGGCATAAACAGGTCTGGCGCCCATTAGATATTTTGTTAACTGAAAATTGTAAAATTAGCTTTTAATATATATGAAATGTGAATTTGTATGTGGGAGACAATGGAGATGTTTTGAACCATAGGAATAAACTCTGTCTGGCGATTTGTAACTTTCATTTACTTCCCACCCTCAGAATTGTGTACTAAACTTTTACTGAGAGAGCGCTTACCATAAGCGGGTCTCTTACCTTACTGTTACTTATACTTCAATTTCAGATTTCAGTACTATTACTTTACTTATTCTCTCTCTACCTTTATTTTCATTCTACTCTTCAATTTATCTACTTACTTTTCCTTTTCAACCAACTTCAAATTTATTAAACATTACAATGGATGAGTTTATGTTATCTCGAGCTCGTCCGTGCTTCGGAAGGCACGTTAAGCCGTCGGTCCTGGTGTTTATCATTAGATGGTCCTTAAGCCAAGTTAGTGGCCCAACCCGTAGTTGAGCAGCGTGTTGGAGTATGCTCTAAACATCTTCGGTTGAGGGAAGACCCGTATCCCAGCAGTGGGTAAATAATAAGTTCAGTACTTTACAAAGTCACAAAAAAAGTACCAATTGACAACAATAAATATTTCAATCCACAAAACAAATCACAGACAACATTCGCGACGTAAAAGTGAGACCAATCGATTTGACATTTACATAACAATCAATAAATATTCCAATCCTTTTTAACTGGCACTATTTGTATGGGAAAACGTTTTTTCTTTTATTTAATTCTTTCGTCAAATTTTCAATGTTTTTAATACTTTCCCGACCAAGACACGACATTATTTTATATATTATATAGATTTATGGAGCTTGATTTAAATTTCTGAACGCACGCATAAATATTTTAGAACCAATAAATCAGCCTGGCGCAACTCAAAGTAAAAAAATGACTCTATGAATCGGAAGCGAATTTGGTACAAATTCTGATTGTTTTCGCTTCCATTTCATACATATTAGAATTACGCTATTTGTATGGCACATCCGTCTCTTAAAACGTAGTGGTTACATTCTCTTTGCAATAAATATTTAAATCCACAAAACTGTTTTCAAAACAAATCACAGCCAACTTTCAAGACGTAAAAATGAGACCAATAGAGCTAACATTTGTTTTTAATCTATGACATTTGTTGTATAATGAGCTTAATATACATTTCTGAACGCACGCATACATTTGGCGTACGCACGTACGACAACGTCACATTTGACAGCTACGACAACCACGATCATTTTGTATGGGAAAATGTTTTTTCTTTTATTTTATTTTTTCGAGAATTTTCCAATGTTTTTAAGAGTTATTCTGCTATTCGGGACGGAAACAAATCCAACAAATCAAAAACCATGGCAATCGGTCCAGCCGTTCTCGAGTTATAAGTGTTGTAACAAACACGACTTTCTTTTATATATTATATAGATATAGATATAGATTGCAGTAACAAGAAAAGCGCCTTAATGTGTCAAAATATATGAAATGAATAGATAAGATTTTTTACTGTTTTAAAAATGCCTCAATTGATAATAAATTTAGTTGTTTGTAATTTAAGAAATATAAAAACAGTAATTAATACGTTTATATCAATATTAATTACAACATAATTTGTTGTAATTAATATTATACGTATTTGATACATTTTTGATATTTTATTTTGTAAAAAACTAAATTCACTGATAAAATGGTATTGTATCTAAGTGTGTTGGTGAATCACGTGTCCTCGCCATCTTGTTTACGCTATGCTATAAAGGGGCTGGAGCTCGGTCGGACACGACACTTGCCGTCTGATCGTCGAAGAGAGCGGAAGCTCTGCCCGTAGTCTGGTGGGCAGGTTGGTGAGGCCACGTGCTGCTATTGTTTATGAAAGTATAAATAAAAGGGCCGGAGCTCGGTCAGACCAGGCACTTGCCGTCTGACGTTGGAGAAAGCGGTAGCTCTGCCCCCGTAGTCTGGTGGACAAGTTGGTGTCACCAACTTGGTGTGGCCACGTGCTGCTATTGTTTATGAAAGATAAACAAGCTAAGTATAATTGATTTGATATTAGTAATATATTTTCTAAACCAATTATCAAGTATGTTCATAAGTATATAAAGATGTCTAGAAGTATATACTGTTATATATACCGTGTGGGTATATATTGTTATAAATGGATACATAAATTATATACTAATAGGTATATAAGCTGACTGGATGTATATAAGGTCCTATAATTGTATGATGTTATATATACATACTAGCTGATGCCCGCGACTTCGTTCACGTGGACTTTATGATACCGGCGTATTAATACAAATACGAACTAATGTAGATACATAAGAAAATATTTGTGGCAGTATTATACGTTAAAAGTCAATAAATTATTATTTTTATTTAAGATAGTAACCATAGTTTAAAAAAATATATAAAATAAATGAAGGGAATCTTTCCTTCGGGAGCTAATATGAAAAGACCTGAAGCGTTACTAACCCTCGATAAAGCCACGTAAATTTAGCCATGCGAAAAACAACCTCATATTTTAGTTTATTGTCATAGCAAAGCAAGTGGTCACAGAGAACTGTGTACGTTTAAAATTAAAATGGAAAATTGTTGGAGAAGAGTGGTATCATCATCATCAGGTCATTTTAGTCTCCACTACAGGAGCATGACCCTCTCTCGTCCGTCCCAGATAGGAGGATTTGGCCTACACTCCCCACGCTGGCCAGACAGGTTGGGGAGGCCTGATCGATGTTTTATAATGTATTTCCCTTAGTCGCCTTGTACGACATCCACGGGAAGAGACGGAGTGATTCTATTCTAGTCTGCCGGAAACCACACTGCCGTAAGAAGGAAGAGTGGTATACGCGGAATAAATACAGTTTCATCGGCACCACTCCCAGTGAGAATCGCTGCTAAACATTGACTTTACTTCAGGAAGGAGATCTTCCCCAAATTTTAATAATATTTTTGAAAACTCTTGGGCACGTAAAGTTCTATCTACAGCTTCAGCCTTATTGTTGGCCATTTCGCATTCATCTGAACCGATTTGACAGCAATTCTGAAACATCTTCGTTTTGTCACAGTTTCGTGTCACAAAACATGTCGGGGTTTCCGTTCTGTAATAATCGTAAAAGTAGAATATTGAACATTGTATTTGCGTCCTTCCGCCTAGAAGTAATGTGGCTGCTATACCTGGCCATGCTGCTGTGAAATATTATTTTATCGCCTGATTTCAGCGAGGATTGCTCTCGTCAGGTATGTTTTTCCAGTCCCTCCTGAAGCATCGAAGAAAAACAGTTTCCCTTCGTTGTTTAATAGACTTTGAATCACAAAATCTTGCTACACAGCGTCCCGCAAATGTACGCATTCTTCTGGTTTGTGCGAATATATACCAATCGTTCCATTTGAATTTTAGCGTACACGTCTATAATTAACTAACTAAATAGACCACGTTACCTTTGTAAATAAATAAAACATGTAGCAGGTAAGAATAAAATAGCACTGCGCGGTTATTTTTTTACAATACAATCAATATTTTGTTAAACTATTTATATGTATCTTAAGTATCTTTTTTAGTTCTATTTGCGTTAGCAATAGAACTAAAAAAGTATAGCATAGCGTGTTTTTAGTTATTTTTTTACACTATAATTTATGGTAAACACCATGTTGCTTATGCAAATAGATTTAGCTTTGTTCTGCATCAGGTGTTCCAAATCTTAGATTTTTATACCTCAACAAAAAATGCTCATCAGGCTGAACAACTTTTGCTAAGGCATCATTTTTATATTTCTTATAGTTTTGCTGAACCATTATGGTTCTGATTCACGTGTTCTAAATCTTGGATTTTTATACCTCAACAAAAAATGCTCATCAAGTTGAACAACTTTTGCTAAGGCGTCATTTTTATATTTCTTATAGTATAACTGAACCATTATGGTTCTGCATCACGTGTTCCAAATCTTGGATTTTTATTTTATACCTCAACAGAAAATGCTCATAAAGTTGAACAACTTTTGCGATGCCAGTTTCGTAATTGACGTCTCTGAAAACCATAGAATCAACACCCATATTGATATTATGATATGACATTTCAACCCCATCGCACCCCCACATGAGTGCTCTTGTGTCACGTCGGTTATGTTAGATCATAAAATAGCTGTTGTTTTCGAAATCAACGACCCGATAAACCATAAAAACAATACCCATGACGATTTTCGTTTGCAACTCATTTCACCCCTTTAGGGGTAGAATTTTGAAAAATCCTGAAACACGTGTTTACTCATTTATCTACAGAAGAACTCGTGTAAAGTTTCTTATAAAATAGTCCAACGAATCTTGGTTCCCCATACAAACTTTGGACCCCCGTTTCACCCCCTTAGAGGTTGAATTTTCCAAATTCCCGTCTTAGTGAGCACTTACATCCTAAAATGAACCCCCTTGCAAAATTTGAGACTCCTAGCGCTTGTAGTTTCTGAGATTTCGTGATGAGTGAGTGAGTGATTTTCTCTTTTATATATATAGATATGGTGTATGTATATAATTTTTTATATATATTTTTTTTTTTTTTTTTTTTTTTTTTTTCTTTGTTACATATCTGCAATCAGTCGCCCAGATTATAATCAGATGAGTTATTTTATTTTGGCTTTTATAGAGCAGGAGGCCAGCGCCCCTTGACTATTCAAATTATGTGCTTTCGTTTCAGTCTCTTAGCCACATTTTCGTTAAGTAACCCCGAAGCAAGCGGGTTGGGATGACATTTAAGGCGTTCTAGGTATTGCTTCTTATAGCGCTCTATTTCGGAAGCCACCGTGTCGATGTTCAGATACTCATGTATTTCGTCATTCCTCGTGAACCATGGGGCGTTGGCAATGTTCCTTAATATGCAATTTTGCACCCTTTGTAGGCATACAATGTTACTTTTGCTGGCTACTCCCCATATCTGAATACCATACGTCCATATGGGTTTTAGGATGGCGTTGTACAGCAGAAGTTTATTGTCCAAAGACAGCACCGAGTTCCTTCCCATCAGCCAGTACAATCGTCTAAACTTGTTGTTGATTTGGTCTCTCTTATGTTTTATATGATTCTTCCACGTGAGGTGTCTGTCCAGGTGAAAGCCGAGATATTTAACACAGTCTGATTGAGGCAAGATGTTATTTCCTAAATGGACTGGAGGACATTGTTCTTTTCTGAGACTGAAAGTGATGTGATTAGACTTCTGCGCACTTACACGAATACGCCATTTTTTAAACCATTCTGAGGTAGCATTTAACAACTGTTGAAGCTTTTCACTTGCTCTCGCAGGATCATCATCCACGGCTAAAAGGGCGATATCATCGGCATAGGTGGCGACCATTACTTCGTCAGAAACTGGAAGATCTGATGTGAAAATGTTATACAATACCGGCCCAAGAACAGATCCCTGAGGGACACCGGCTAGGATAGGGAACAGGTTGGATATTGAATCCCCATGCTTGACTTGGAATAGTCTGTCTGTGATATAGGATTCCAGAATGTGGAAGACTGAGTGAAGTTGTTTTTCTTTAATTTTGAAGAGCAAGCCTTTGTGCCAGACGCGATCAAAGGCCTGCTGCACATCCAGAAAGGCAGCAGAACAGTATTTCTTGTTCTCAAAGCATTGTCTGACAGTGTGGTAGACACGATGTACCTGTTCGACAGTGGAGTGGAATTTTATATATAAGCAGAATATAACATACATTACTACACTGAATTATGTACAAGATGTAAAATAAAAGTAAATATTGGTTATAAATAAGGATTTATTATTAACTTCAATGTTACTGAAATAGTGTTATTATACAAACCTACAATATACTTTCATAGTTTTATTATATAGTTAAAAGACCCCCCCCCCCCCATATATACATATACCAGCCATAAATTGATACATGCAACACTTTTTTTTATTCTACGTCGGGTGGCAGACAAGCATACGGCACGCCTTATGTGAAGCAGTTACCGTAGCCATATTAACGCTCGCAACATAAAATATCGCTCGTTTTGCAAGGGCGAGCTTATCTCTCTAAGAGATCTCTTCCAGCCCTCTTTGGCGAGAGACTCTCAAACCTGTTATTTGACCAGAAGGAAGGAAAAGAATAAGCTTTAAAAGCACCTAGAAAGTGCTTCTGCGCAATGACAGGAATGTCCCCTTGTGATTCGTGTAAACTTTTATTCAGGGATCTTGGTTTGCTGCCCTTGCCTTGTCTATACATATATGATGCCTGTTTTTTTGTAAAGGAATTCTTTGACTTATTCACTAAAGTAATTGACCCTAAAAGTCAACGCAACCGTTGCCGACGTTTCATAGAAAACTAACCTATGAGAGGTTAGTTTTCTATGAAACGTCGGCAACTGAAAAATACAGTCAAAATTGTTTATGCATGTGTATTAGACTATTTAATAAATTACCAAATCACATAAAAAAATTAAAAAATTGCCCACCGAAGAATTCAAGACAAAATTGTATAAATGGCTTAATGATAAAAACATGGTGCTCCTTACGAGGTGCACCCTGCTGACTGACAAACGAAACTCTGGCGAAAAGAGAGGTAGGGAGCGTAATTGTAAGCTACCCGACTGGGAAATGTACCTCCACCTCACAGAATACCGCAGCCAAATAACGGTTCCCTTGCGGGCTGTTGTGTTCCTGCGAGTGAGTGAGGTCACCAGAAAGGAAGGAGATGCTGCGGTGGCAGCGGCGCGCGAGCGATATTTTATGTTGCGAGCGTTAATATGGCTACGGTAACCGCTTCACATCAGGCGGGCCGTATGCTTGTGTGCCACCCGACGTAGCTTAAAGAAAAAAAAAAAAAAAGCACTAGTGTTGCACGAGTCGAAAGGGCCGGTAACTGATTTTCATCAGGCGGGCCGTATACCTGTTTATCACCTTAGCGTCATATAAATATTAAATATTTCTGTCCCAATAGCGACGCATTAAAAACATTATTTGAATTAGTAATTTCAACAATGCATTCATGCATTCGCTGATTCGATAATGCGCACATGTAACTACGAAATGTAAGAACACGAACACTTTTAGCTATTGTATGACTATAACATAACAAGACAATTAATTACAAGCAATTTGATCTACACTACTTTGCATGCTTCCGCCACCAATTAGTTCATGCAAACTACTGCCGGCTAACACCATTTACCGCAAATGTAACTTTGTAATCCCATATATTTATATGGGATTACAAAGTTATTTATGCAGTTAGCGTATCTAGAAAACTGGACGGAAATTGCAAAATATTTTAATTTTTCCTTGATTTATACAGTAAACACGAATTGTATTCTAAATTTGAAGCTTCTAGTCTGCTAGAAGTGCCTTAGAATTTTGATGATCGGTGAGTCAGTGAGTGAGTGACAAAATAAGGGAACTTTGACTAGTAACTACTCGTTCAAATTGAATGAAATTTTAAATATACCGTGTTTATACAATACCTGCTTGGTTACTAAAAATTCAGGCTCCTAGTTTTATCCACAACAAAGTTATAGGGGGTCGAAAAAGGCCTGAAGTGCTTCGAAAAAAGGATGGTACGGCCGTGCCGCTTTTTGCTCGACTTGGTGGGGGCACTACCGTGCCCCCAGATGGTTGTACTCGAGACAATACATTGTTGGAAGGGTAGACCACATAAAAACGCCAAATATAACATAAATAAAACTGAATATATGACTAAATAATCTACTTCTAGATACTACATTGGTAAACAAATACATAGACATACATATATTGACCTACATAAACATATATAAAATTATTATATTACTATATGTGAGTCAAATAGTGCTCCTTTAGCCTTTTTTTTTAAGTTTTTGCATATGTGCACTCTCTCAGTTCTTTTGGCAGTTTGTTCCAAAGTTGCGCTCCGCAAACACTGAAAGAATTTTTTTTTTTCTATAAAGCATAATGCTTAAAAATATTACGATCTAGCTTACGGGCTAATAAGTAATTTAATTTTAACATAAACTTCTAAATATTATAGTCTAAGAATAATGTCCATTGACTTTTCTTAGCGTCTATTAAGGTGAAACACTTTCTTGTTGTGTTATATTTAATGCACTGTCACTAATATTGTCTCACTTATTATTACACTAACTCAAAAGGTTTTGTTCTTTTGAGTCTTCTCACTAGGTCTGTGTTATCGAGAAGTTTGACTACCTCTGGATTCACATGGTGATGAAGTCTAAGTTCATGAGCTTCTGCATATTTTTGTATCACTTTGTCCACAAACTCCACTTTAAGGTCCCGATGGAGATAGTCATTTTTGAAGTACCACGGTGCATTTACAATGCCCCTGAGTACTTTATTTTGGAAGCGCTGAATAACTTGTTTATTACTCTGTTTTGTACAGCCCCATAACTGTACTCCATAAGTCCAAACTGGCATAAGGACTTGCTTGTATATCAGTAATTTATTGTGAATCGACAGGCTAGAATTCCTCCCGAGCAGCCAATACATGTTTTTGTATCGTATCTCTAACTCCTCTCGTTTCTTCTTGACGTGAGCTTTCCAATGTAATTTCACGTCTAGGGTCATACCTAGATATTTGGCCGTATTGACATACGGGATCTGCTGATTATTTAAAAGCACTGGATGGTAGCGCGGATTTTTATTTGTGAAATCAATATAAACCGATTTTGACTCATTTAATTTAATTCGCCATTTTTGTGTCCAGTTGTGTACTTTTGTGATGGCAATTTGAGTTTTCTCAACTGCTTCTTTGTGTGTGTTCCCAACAGACATTATGGCAGTGTCGTCAGCAAAAGTCGCAATTGTATTATTTTCTAATTTGGGAATATCACAAGTGTATAGTAGATACAGGACCGGACCTAAGACACTTCCTTGAGGTACCCCAGCTTTAATTTCCTTTAGATCAGAGTACGCATCTTCTTGTCTGATTGTAAACATTCGGTGAGAAATATATGACTCTAGTATTGCAGCATACTGCTTTGGCAACAATTTCTTGATCTTATACATTAAACCTTTATGCCAAACTTTATCGAAAGCTTGTGCAACGTCCAGAAATACTGTTGAGCACACTTTCTTTTCTTATAAAGCTTTTTCTATAATATTTGTGATTCGATGCACTTGGTCTATGGTAGAGTGTTTCTCTCTAAATCCAAACTGATGTTGCGGTATCAAGCCTTTTTCATCCAGTATGGGTTTTAATCGTTTGAGCAAAAGCTTTTCAAATAATTTAGACATAACTGGCAATAATGAAATCGGCCTGTATGATGTCGTTTCATGAGGCGGTTTACCCTGTTTTGCTATCATAATTACTTCAGCTACTTTCCAGATATCCGGAACTAATTTTAACCTGAACGCAGCATTAATGAGGTTCGTTAATTTGACCAGAGCCTTACGAGGAAGATGAAGTAGGACTTCTCCAGTTATGAGGTCGTAACCTGGTGCTTTCCTAGAATCAATATTGGCCTTTATTTCATTCGCAACTTCTTTTGGTGTTACAAACTTTATGTCTGCGTTTTCTTTCGAAGTATCGTGGCATGTCAGGTCATCAGATCCTTCATTGGGTTGAAAATTTTTTCAAAATGCTGCGCGAACCTTTTTGCTTTTTGTTCATTACTTATGGCCCACTTTCCATTTTCTTCCCTTATTGGCGGTATTTGCATAATTGGTCTTTTTACAGTTTTAGTAGCTTTCCAGAGAGAATAGTTAGGTCTGCTATCACTGGTTAAGTTTTCTAGGCGAGTTTTAAGAGATTCATGCATTTTAGTGAGGCTATTCAGAATTTGTTTATTGCGTGGCGATCGTGTTTGGTGCCATATTTTTCTTTGTTTTCTTTTTTGAGCTATCAAATTCATAATTTCTTCCGGGTATCTGTTTCCTTTGGGTTTTCTATGGATCTCTGGGGTGTTTTGCCATGCTGACAGTTGGATATCGACGGTAAATTTTTCTACTTCGAAATTTAGCTGCTCTTCATTACGGAGCGGTACATTAAGATTAATTTTATTTTCTAAGTCTATTTGAAAACTCTCCCAATCAGTCTTTCTATTTACTAATGTTGGATTGTTTTCTTTATATATAGCAGTATCACTTAAATTTAAAATAATAGGCGAATGATCTGAGCTCATATCAAAGCCGTCTTCAACACTCATGTAGTTAGTAGATATATTTTTACAGATAAAAAAATCAATCAGGTCTGGGATTTTTTGTGGATCAGTGGGCCAATAAGTTGGCTTTCCAGTCGATAATACGTCACATTGATTTTCTTTTCTAGCTTTGAGTAATTCTCGTCCTTTGGTTGTGGTTAGTCTGGAACCCCAGTATACATTTTTGGCATTTAAGTCACCTCCAAGGATAAACCTGGTTCCAAGTTTTTGTAAGAAATTAATGTATTGATCTTTTTTTAGCGAGTATCTGGGCGGGCAATATATTGCTGAAACAGTAATCGGGTATTTTTTAGTTTTAATACATACCGCTACAGCTTGTATTTAACGTTCTTCACACTTGTGGCACTCGTAGTGGTAGAGATTTTCTTTCACGATTATGGAACTACCTCCTCTTGCGCAGTTATCAGGATGTAGTGCGTGGTATATTTTGTATTCTTCTAATTGAAAGAATGACTGTTTTGTACAATGTGATTCAGAAATTAAACACACATCAATTTTTTCAGTATCTAGGACTAACTGCAATTCACTTTGATGTTAGAGTAGCCCATTTGAGTTCCAAGCCATGATTTTGAGAAAATAATTAATGATTTGCTTTTAGTTATAGTCTTTTTGGTGCTATTTTCCATCTTTTTAAGGCGCTCATCAAATGATGTCAATAACACGAGTACTTTATTTAATTTTTCTTCGATGTCAGTATTCGGCTGAGCATCATTTATTTTTTTTACGGTGATTTGAGCGTAAGTAGTTTTTTCAGACTTACTTTTGTCCTGTTGCCATGGTTGTGATATTGACTGTGTTGGTACACATGTTTTGTTTATTTTTATCATAGAGGATTGCTGTTGAGCATGTGGCTTTTTCTTTAAATTCTTGTTTTTAACATTTTGTAACTCTTTGGCAACCACACACCCCCTGTAGTTTGCAGGGTGTTGTTCGCCACAGTGTATGCATTTTGGTTTATCTTGCGGTGACTTTTGGCAGTCTTTGGTTAGGTGCTTGCCAGTACACTTAACACATCGTGGTTCTTTAGAACAGTATTTTTGTGTATGACCGCAGGCTTGACATCGTTTACACTGGGGGACCAGCTTCGGTGTCTTAAGGGAGTGGATTTCTACTCTACATCCTAGTATACTTTTTATGTCAAAGATTTTATTAATGTCTTCGTCGTTCTTAAAAGTGAGCATAAACATATTCAATCTTTCCATCTTAATTTGTTTACTGCACTTTCTATTTTATATCCTTTGAACTGCAGTTCTTCGACAATTCTTTCTGGTATGCACGTATGGTGCAGTTTTTTAGCGATTACTCTTATAGGACGATCTTGCTTATTCACGTATGAGTGCCATGCACAGTTATTGGAGGTGAATCGTTTCGTGATAGACCTATACGTTTCTTCATTGTCGGCGTTCACTTTTACACTATCCCCACTTAACATTTTTATTGTAAATGGGTCGCCTAATACGCTTTCTACCAAAAAATCATAAAATTTTTGATAATCTTTAATTCCATCCACAATTATTGGCGGCGGGGACGGTATTTTTTTGTTTATTTTTGACTTGGGCTCATTACTAATACCCGGATTAGTATTGGGGGACGGTGAGTTTATCAGCTTTCTTTTCTTTCTATTTTTTGCACGTACCCAACCAGTTTCTTTAGCCAACTCTTCTTCGTCCGTGCAATATTCAGTAGGTTGAGAGGAGTTATATTTAACATTAGTACTATCATTAGAGGAGATAGGAGGCTGTTCCTGCTCTTTATATTTTTGCTCTTTATAGTTTTTCTATTTCTAGCTGCAGATTCTCCAGTTGAGCTTGCAATTGATGAACTTGACATTCTAGATTCTCGCTTGCTGCTTTCTCATTTTTGTAGTAAGAGTAGAGAATTATCTCATTCTCAGTATTGACTTTAATCGTAGTTGGGGAACCACTTGCCATTTTTTTAGACTTACCGAACATATATTTGGGGTGCAAGTAGCTCATCAACATCCTCCGAGCTAAAGCCAACCTCACCTGCACGTGGTGCACCCTGCCGACCAGCTAACGAGGCTATGGCGAAAGAGAGGTAGGACGCAGCGAAACATCATACTGTGCTTCCCTTTCACTGGTCAATTGGGAGAGGGGCACAGTGAGGTCGTTCGCTCCAGGCTTGGCCAGCATCCGACTGGGGAAGTGCCTCCACCTGGCAAAAAACCGCAGCCATAATGGCTATGCTGTGTTCCTGCGAGTGAGCTAGGTCACCAGGGCTTTTTAGAGGAGTTGTTGTGCTGACGGCGGCGGGGAGACCAGCGGCTGTCGAACCGCCGCTAGCGGTGCAGGCGCAGCATGTTGGCGCGGCGGTCAGGGAGACCCGGTGAAACGGCTGTCCGCTGGCCGCCCGCAGGTCAGTAGGGTTCCCGAACCCGGGGATCACGTAATCTCCGCCCCGGGAGGCTGAACCGCCAACGTGGACCCGGCTGCTGCAGCAGGGGGGACCGGGGGCCCTTCCGCCCGCCGCGCTAGCAAACCGCACAACCTGCACTGTACTACGGGGGTAGACTCTGCGCTTTTTGTCTCTTGTGCCGTCAGACAGAACAACTTCTCTTATTTTTTTAAACCTCTATCCCTTTATAATGGCTAGGAAGAAAAAAAGAAAGGTTTCTGCAGCGGCGTCCTCATCCACATTCGACGTGGACTTTTGTAACATTAGGGGACTTCACACAAACTTAAATGCAGTTCACCATCACCTAGAGACTGCAAAGCCGACCCTGCTTTTTTTTAACGGAGACGCAGAGATCTTGTCCGGGCGATATTTTGGAGCCCAAGTGGTCGCGTACTGTGCGGTTCCAGAGAAGTTTTCTCCCGCGTACTGTCAAGCTGTGGAATGAACTGCCTGTCGAGGTTTTCCCAGGAGACTACAGCATGGGGTTCTTCAAAAAGGGCGTGAAGAGGTTTTTACAGGGTCGGCAACGCGCGTGTGATGCCCCTGGTGTTACAGGCATTCATTTCATTCAGTTCATAGGCTGTGGTAGCTGCTTTCCATCAGGCGGGCCGTAAGCTTGTTTGCCACTCTAGTGGTTTAAAAAAAAAAAAAAAATTATTTTAAACGATATAGCTTCGCCTTAACAATTGTCCGTACAGCGTATTGCGTAAGTGGGTCATCCTGACGCGCACTGCACTGGTTAGCGGCGTGACGGCGGTAGCCGCTGCGTCGACACTTTTAACTAGAGCACTAGCGCCTTGCGTTCGACACGTTTGTTCTGCACAAAATCGAAAACCAAACTTGAAGAACTGAAAGAATTGAAAAAGAAATTTTGTATTCGAAGGGGGATAAGACAATGTTTTGATAATACACGAACGCTGGGATCGGGTTGGAGGTAGTAATCGTCGAAAACGGGAACGAAGGTATTGGGAAGAATTTAAATTTTTTAATATTTTAAATAGAAAAGTTAACAGATGCACATTTCTGCAAAATTGAATCAGGAGTCACTTTAATCATTCGCGAAATTCGGACACGTGATCATATTTACGAAGCCCCTAAATGAATCGGATAGCCAAATTTTGTAGACGTTCCAATGTATTGAGCAGCTCTTCCATTGCATCTAAATAGCAGACATCAGCGTAATCCAGTATTGGAAGTAGGAGAGATTGAGCAATCATAATTTTCGTTTTAAATGGTAAAAGATTTTGAAGTCGTCTAAGATATATTTGATATGTGTAGTGCATACATTTGCTGACATCATTTATATGGGCTGTCCAAGACAAAGTCCCATCCATAATAAGGCCTCGATTTTTGGTTTTGTCTACATAGGGAATTTGATCTTCTTTAAAGGTAATCTGCGGTAAATCCTTAAAATTAAGTAAAGCTTTCATTCGGAAGCTTCCAACAATAAGTACTTGGGACTTCGTGGGATTCAAAAATAAACCATAGGGATCAGCCCAGTTTTGAATGATAGAGAGTTGCCGATTCATTGCAGCAATTGCATCCGACGTTTCTGCTAAAGTAAAATGATTGTAGACCTGCAAATCATCTGCATATAGGTGGTAGGGAGAAGTAATAACTCTGTAAAGTTCGTTAACAAAAATTGAGAATAGTAAAGGAGATAATACGCCGCCTTGTGGCACACCAGCTACCAAGTCAATCCAATCTGAAGAATGACTATCGATTTTTATGCGCTGCCTGCGACCACGAAGATATGAATCAAACCATGTTATCACTGGAAGGGATATATTAACTGAGCGAAGTATTCCCAGAAGAATGTCAAAATCAACGGAAACGCTTTTAGCGTTGCTGAAGTCCAACAGAACGATAAGGGAGAGTTTTTTAATATCCATTGCATGACGTATATCATCTGTTACATTCAGCAAAGCACTGACTGTGCTGTGATTTGGACGAAAGCCAGAATGATAAGAGTTAAGGAGATTGTGAAGAGATAGATAAGCAAGAAGTTGTTTATGCACAGCATTTTCCAAAATTTTTGACAGTAGGGCGAGAATAGAGATCGGCCGATAGTGAGCAAAAGATGAAGGTTTGGTTACCTTGGGAAGGGGAATGACTTGAGCCGACTTCCATGCTGTAAGAAAAGTGTTAGCAGTGAGAGAAAAATTTAAAATATGTGTAATAACTGGCGTAACACAGTCAAACATCGGAATTAACATATGACGGCTCAAGCCATTATTAGATAGAATACTCTTTTTAACTTCATCTTCCGTTATATCGCGAAATATGAAGGAGTCACAATTGGGTAAAGGGTGTCGAGAAAGAGAATGCAATGACTTAGATTTTGTGAGTGTATTCATAACAACAGGTGGAGTAGAAAAATGTTAATTTAAAGAATTTATATTCAAAGACTCACCAACGTTCTCAAGAGGTTTACTCACACCCAGCCATCGAAGAAATTTCCATGTTTGATCAGGAGGTTTGTATACAAGAGAATGGATGTAGCGACGCTTAGCATCCCTACACATCCTATTGCAAATGTTACGGAGTTTTCTACATAGTACAAGGTTGTCATGAGTCGGAGATATTTTCAATTTAGACTTGGCCCTGTCCCGTTTGAGCATTGCCTTTTTAATAGCTGAAGATAACCAGTGTGCTGGTAAATGTTTTATTTTTACCGGTCTCAAAGGGCCATAAGTTTAGTATTTAGAATGTATACTACTTTATCGTCCACTGATGCAGCGTCATAAAGCACAGACCAATCTACAGAACACATATCATCTCTCAGACGACTCACATTCAGATTTCTAAAGTTATGTTGCAGGATTGCGTTTGGGGGGCCGTACCTTGTAAGAAAGAAATATTAAATCATGGAATGAAAAAGGTGCTGTAAGTTGTCCATGAGCGAAAATACATACGATCATCACATCTAATAGAGATGGCCTGCAATTGGGGACATGATGTGTGGCAGAGAGAAGAAGAATGTGTAAGTCCATTGCAGTAGTCAAAGCCTGAAGTTTGTGTGATCTGTTGTCATTTTTAGTAGACAGGTTTTGAGATCTACCATAATGACAATGTGGTTATATAAGGGGCGTAGGTGCTCAAGTATTGATTCTAATGACGGGAAGTAATCAATTTTGTCATTGGGGCTGTAGACATAACCAAGTAGAATTCTAGAGTAGTGGAGCGTAATTTCCAGTAATAGATGTCTCTACTAGGTGATTGATTGATAATAGAAAAAGGAATATGCTCTCTAAGAAAAATACACACACCTCCAGCCCCAGCCCCAGTTCTATCATTACGATAGAGTTTAAAACCGGGAAGAGAACAGAGTGTACAGGGGAGAGAGGGCTTCAACCAGGATTCGGAGACTAAAATACCGTCGACTTCGTTGCCGCTAAAAGATGCAAGAAGATCAGAATAGTGAGCTATTGTGCTCTGAGCATTAATGTGCACCAGTTTAAGAAATGAATTATTGCGTATCGCAGACTTTAGTTGAGTTACGAGAGGGATCGAGTCTGAAGATGACGATATACCGCTAAGAGCACCATCATACTTGTCAGATGAATGAAAATAATAATCATTTAATTCCAAAAGCGATGACATAAAGGAATAATAAAAATATATAAAATATAAATAAATACTAATATATATATATATAAATCTATAAATAAATTAATACAAAAAAGAAAAAAAAATCTAATAACTAATTTGCAACTTGAACTTATCTCAGGCGGACAGATTTTAGACTTAGATTTGTTTTAACCTAAGCGTAAATACTGAATTTTACATAATATTCAACAAACAAAAAAAAAATTATAAGATAACAAAATATTATTATGAAATCAAGGTTTAAGTAAACATGAATGGGAACGCAATGTGAATTGTCAATAGTGACAGTGACAGCACTGACAGCCAAGTAGCAGTGACATGACAATGACGAATAGAGTGACATGATTTGTTTTGTTAACGTTCTGTTGCTGTTTGATTGGTGAAATTAAAATTAATTTATCGGTTTATAAATAACAAATTAAAATAGGGTATACCTTACGTGAATAACAGGCAAAATACAACAACCCTAACGTTGATTATGTGTTACAATTATGAATATAGCTATGGACCACTACAGTACAAATTCATCACATGCACATCTATTTTGTGCTAGCTGTATGTTTATTGCCGCTTGCCTCGCGTCGAGATCTTTCCGGTGGCTGCCAAACCGCAGTTGGATGCTGTTCCTGTAGTTCGCGGAGGTCATTTAGTGAAGCAATCTTCTGCCGCGTGTTGTCAGCCAAAAGCACGATTATATTGCCATCCGAAGACCAGCAATTGCTCATTCCAAAATGTCGTCTTGCCGCTACGAAAACCTCTTGGCGAGTTTTCGTTAGGAACTCTGACATGGAGATTTTTGAGCCCATCAATTTCGTCTTGGTATTCCAAACAGAGGATCGTAGTCAATCAACAAAGCGCACCAACACGGGCCGTGGATTGTCCTTTTTGACACCCAAACGACGACACACTTCAAATGAAAAATCATCAACATTTGCTATCTGCAACTGGTTGCACACAATTGTACAAATCTTGCTCGAGAGAATCTCGTCTTGCTCCTCAGGAATCCCGTGAAAGAGAAGAACCTTCTTACGTGAATGATTTTCTAGCCGGTCCAAACCCGCACAGTTAGTGAATAAGTCAAAGAATTCCTTAACAAAAAACAGGCATCATATAATGTATAGACAAGGCAAGGGCAGCAAACCAAGATCCCTGAATAAAAGTTTACACAAATCACGAGGGGACATTCCTATCATTGCGCATAAATAAGCACTTTCTTTGTGCTTTTAAGCTTATTCGTTTCCTTCCTTCTGGTCAAATAACCTGACCACCATGCCTACTAAATATCTAGGTAGGTATTTATGGTCGGTTATTTTGTTTAGCGCATAAAATACATACCTACACCTATGTTACAAATACTTTCCGTGTTAAAGACACATCCGGGCTATTATTGGGACAACGTGAATAGTAAACCTGATCTGTAAATACGTAGTCATGATTCCTGTTAAAATTTATACTAATATTATACATTATATCAGTGTCAACATTACGTAACATTATTGTTACTAAGTACCTACCTATGTACTTAATAATCACAGAGTATGCTATAGTAACATAAGTAAGTACAGCAGAGTAATAAACGTACACATACGTAAACCTACTACAATTTTCGGTAGTTATAATAAGTATATGTAATTTATAATAATAAGTATATGTATTTTATTTGATCATTAATAAACAAGCGTATGTATTTATACCTGTCTACGCGGCTCGACCGCGAGCGCTTCATGTTCAACGTGGTTCAACACTATGAGCGACACGCAGCCTGGTTTCGTCAAGACCGTGATAAACCATTTTGTAAAAGCAGCGGCGGTCGCTCGTAACGCGTTAGATATAGGGGTTACTTTCGATTGTCCCTGCCGCTGAAAGACTTAGGTACGAGTACAGCTGCAGAATTATTTTGGACCGTATTAGCGCGTAACGAAGGTTGATATTTTATTAATTTTTATTCCAATTGTGTAGGAAGTGGATCTTCTGTTAACCCCGTATCCCCCGTTCCATCATTGTAAGTATCGTTTCCGTCGGCTCGCTCACTCTATCAGAGGCCAGGGGTAGGGGGTATGTCGGGAAGTGAGCGTGCCTAACAGCCCCGATACCTGTCATGGACATCAGGTAGCTATCTGGCGCTCAAGTGTAGTTACAATTACACATGGAGTAGTGCACCGATGTTTGGGAAATCGAGCGTCGATCGCCACGAGCTACTCAACTTAAGAGTACACAAGTAAGATTACTTGCAACTACAAGCAGATGCTTGCAGGCGAAATGTGAGTAGCTCCTATCAATCTGCTTGAGTGCCTGATGGCGCTATAGCGAGGCGGGTATAGATCCATTTGCCTGATTAGTTTACTGGACGAGAGGCTTGCAATGCTGTGATATAACCGAAAGGTTGGTGTACAGGGGAACATTAGCTGTAGGCATAGGGTCGTCGTAACGTAAGTACATATACTTTATATACTTTGTAGTTAAACAAATTACAAGTTTATTTTAATTAGTCCTAAAAATACACGCTTTTATTTTATGAACACATTTAATACATTTTTTATTACCAAGGCTAAATGCAAAAAAATTACGGCAATTATTTTTTCGTTAATAAATAGAAAAACTCTGATAAATTGGAGCTATTATTTTGTTGTCAGTTTAACAATGAAGCTCACAATATTCATGTTATTGTTTTCCATCCTTATGGTGACCATCACCCCAGCGGTTGGTTATGGTAATTATTACAAATTAAAAACATATTTTGTATAAACACGTTTTTAGTAGCAACGAGTGAGTGATGCTGGTATTACGAGCGTCTATAGGCTGCTGCTTACCATTAAGCAGATCGCTGTTTGTCACTTCATTTACAATATGATAGGTCTAAAGTTTCATATCAGCCTCGGTATGTTCATAATTCTTTAGTGCATAACTAATACAAACAATTTCATGTTATCTCTATGAGAGATCTCTTCCAGCTAACCTTTAGGGGTTGTACTCGAGACAATACATTGTTGGAAGGGTAGACCACATAAAAACGCCAAATATAACATAAATAAAACTGAATACATGACTAAATAATCTACTTCTAGATACTACATTGATAAACAAATACATAGACATACCTATATTGCCATATCTACATATACTATATGTGAGTCAAATAGTGCTCCTTTAGCCTTTAATGCTTTGATAATACAAGCTGGGATCGGGTTGGAGGAGGTTATCGTTGAAAACGGGAACGAAGGTATTGGAGAGAATTTTGATTTTTTAATATTTCAAATAGAAAAGTTAACAGGTGCACATTTCTGCGAAATCGAATAGGGAGCCACTTTAATCTTTCGCGAAATTCGGACACGTGATCATATTTACGAAGCCCATATATGAATCGGATAGCCAAATTTTGTAGACGTTCCAATTTATTGAGCGTCTCTTCCGTTGCATCTAAATAGCAGACATCAGCTTAATCCAGTATTGGAAGTAGGAGAGATTGAGCAATCATAATTTTAGTCTTAAATGGTAAAAGATTTTAAGTCGTCTAAGAGAATGATATGTGTAGTGCATACGTTTGCTGACATCATTTATATGGGCTGTCCAAGACAAAGTCCCATCCATATCAAGGCCTAGATTTTTGGTTTTGTCTACATAGGGAATTTGATCTTCTTTAAAGGTAATCTGCGGTAAATCCTTAAAATTAAGTAAAGCTTTCATTTGGAAGCTTCCAACAATAAGTACTTGGGACTTAGTGGGATTCACAAGTAAACCATAGGGATCAGCCCAGTTTTGAATGATAGAGAGTTGCCGGTTTATTGCAGCAATTACATCCGAGGTTTCTGCTAAAGTAAAATGACTGTAGATCTGCAAATCATCTGCATATAGGTGGTAGGAAGAAGTAATAATTTTGGAAAGTTCGTTAATAAAAATTGAGAATAGTAAAGGAGATAATACGCCGCCTTTTGGAACACCAGCTACCAAGTCAATCCAATCTGAAGAATGATTAGCGATTTTTATGCGCTGCCTGCGACCACGAAGATATGAATTAAACCATGTTATCACTGGAAGGGATATATTAACTGAGCGAAGTATCCCCAGAAGAATGTCAAAATCAACGGAATTAAAAGCGTTGCTGTAATCCAACAGAACGATAAGGAAGAGTTTTTTATTATCCATTGCATGACGTATATCATCTGTTACATTCAGCAACGCACTGACTGTGCTGTGATTTGGACGAAAGTCAGAATGATAAGAGTTAAGGAGATTGTGAAGAGATAGATAAGCAAGAAGTTTTTTATGCACAGCATTTTCCAAAACTTTAGACAGTAGGGGGAGAATAGGGGGGAGAATAGAGATCGGCCGATAGTGAGCAAAAGATCTTCATCTTTTGCTCACTATCGGCCGATCTCTATTCTCCCCCCTATTCAGTTTAATTACCTTGGGAAGGGAATGACTTGAGCCGACTGCCATGCTGTAGGAAAAGTGTTAGCAGTGAAAGAAAAATTTAAAATAAGTGTAATAACTGGCGTAACACAGTCAAGAGTCAGAATTAACATATTACGGGTCAAGCCATCATCACCAACTGCGCCAGTAGTTATAGATAGAATACTATTTTTAACTTCATCTTCCGTTATATCGCGCAATATGAAGGAGTCACAATTGGGTAAAGGGTGTTGAGAAAGAGAATGCAATGACTTAGATTTTGTGAGTGTATTCATAACAACAGGTGGAGTAGAAAAATGTTAATTTAAAGAATTTATATTCAAAGACTCACCACCGTTCTCAAGAGGTTTACTCACACCCAGCCATCGAAGAAATTTCCATGTTTGATCAGGAGGTTTGTATACAAGAGAATGGATGTAGCGACGCTTAGCATCCCTACACATCCTATTGCAAATGTTACGGAGTTTTCTATATAGTACAAGGTTTTCATGAGTCGGAGATATATTCAATTTAGACTTGGCCCTGTCCCGCTTGCGCATTGCCTTTTTAATAGCTGAGGATAACCAGTGTGCTGGTAAATGTTTTATTTTTACCGGTCTCAAAGGATCATAAGTTTAGTATTTAGAATATCTGCTTTATCGTCCACTGATGCAGCGTCATAAAGCACAGACCAATCAACAGAACACATATCATCTCTCAGACGACTCACATTCAGATTTCTAAAGTTACGTTGAAGGATTGTTTTGCTAATACGTTTGGAGGGACGTACCTTGTAAGAAAGAAATATTAAATCATGAAATGAAAAAGGTGCTGTAAGTTGTCCATGCGCGAAAATATATTCAGGATTGAATACGATCATCACATCTAAGAGAGATGGCCTGCAATCGGGGACATGATGTGTGGCAGAGAGAGAAAGAATGTGTAAGTCCATTGCAGTAGTCAAAGCCTGAAGTTTGTGTGATCTGTTGTCATTTTTTAGTAGACGGGTGTTGAGATCTCACATAATGACAATGTGGTTAAATAAGGGGCGTAGGTGCTCAAGTGTTGATTCTAATGACGGGAAGTAATCAATTTTGTCATTGGGGCTGTAGACAACACCAAGTAGAATTCTAGAGTGGTGGAGCGTAATTTCCAGAATTAGATGTTCAAGCGAAGCTGTATACTCACTAGGTGATTGATTAATAATAGAACAAGAAATATGCTCTATAAGAAAAATACAAACACCTCCAGCCCCAGCCCCAGTTCTATCATTACGATAGATTTTAAAACCGGGAAGAGAACAGAGTGTACAGGGGAGGGAGGGGTTCAGCCAGGATTCGGAGACTAAAATACCGTCGACTTCATAGCCGCTAAAAGATGCAAGAAGATCAGAATAGTGAGCTATTGTGCTCTGAGCATTACTGTGGACCAGTTCAAGAAATGAATTATTGCCTAGCGCAGACTTTAGTTGAGTTACGAGAGGGATCGAATCTGAAGATGACGATATACCGCTAAGAGCACCATCATAGTTGTCAGATGAATGAAAATAATCATCATTTAATTCCAAAAGCGATGACATAAAGGAATAATAAAGATATATAAAATATAAATAAATACTAATATTATACTAATATTAAAATATATATATATATATATAAATAAATCAATACAAAAAAGAAAAACAAAAAACAAAATCTAATAACTAATTTGCAACTTGAACTCATCTCAGGCGGACAGATTTTAGACTTAGATTTGCTTTAAATCTGTTGTAGAGATAAGCTCACCTTTGTACACTTATGTCTTAACTATGTTATACTAATTTATGTGCAATAAAGAATATAATAATAAATTAAGCGTAAATACTGAATTTTACATAATATTCAACAAACAAAAAAAAAATTATAAGATAACAAAATATTATTATGAAATCAAGGTTCAAGTAAACATGAATCGGAACGCAATGTGAATTGTCAATAGTGACAGTGACAGCATTGATAGCCAATTAGTGACATGGCAATGACAAACAGAGTGACACGATTTGTTTTGTTTACGTTCTGTTGCTGTTTGATTGGTGAAATTAAAATTAATTTGTCGGTATATAAATAACAAATTAAAATAGGTTATACCTTACGTGAATAACCGGCAAAATACAACAACGTTGATTATGTGTTTGATTATGTGTGTTGATGCCAACTCATCCATACTTTTGTGTAGTGTCTCAGAGTCCATTGTGATAAAGTTTGAAATTTATATGCCAGAGAGTTCAAGTATCACGTATCTAAACATTTAATGTCAAAATTACTTATGTACGTAAGTATTGAAATATATTTTTAAATTAAAATTTACTAGGAGAGATATGAAAGTGGTATTTAATCTTTTATAGCTATCAAAAAAAAGTTGACCCTTTTTATAATAAACAGTGATTGCAAATGGGCATGCCATACATTCCCACCGCTATTTATAGCCAAGATAAAACAATGAACAGCAAAGTTTCAAGGTCAAGCTGGCGTCGAAGAAACTAGGTGTGCTCAATAGGGCCAAGCAGTACTTCAATCCGCGGCAAAGGCTTCTGCTCTACAAAGCTCAAGTACGGCCGCATATGGAGTACTGTTGCCATCTGTGGGCGGGAGCGCCTAGATACCAGCTTGCACCTTGTGACTCGATTCAGAGGCGTGCTGTGAGGATTGTTGACGATCCCAAACTGACAGACGGTTTAGAACCTTTAAGTCTGAGGAGGGATTTTGCGTCCCTTTGTGTGTTCTACCGTTTGTACAATGGGGTGTGTTCAGAGGAGTTGTTTGACATGATGCCCACGGCCTCCTTTTACAGTCGCACCGCTCGCCATCGACAGGGAATTCATCCTCACACATTGGAGCCTAAGTGGTCGCGTACCGTGCGGTTCCAGAGAAGTTTTCTCCCGCGTACGGTTAAGCTGTGGAATGAACTGCCTGTCGAGGTTTTCTCAGGAGACTACAGCATGGGGTTCTTCAAAAGGGGCGTGAAGAGGTTTTTACAGGGTCGGCAACGCGCGTGTGATGCCCCTGGTGTTACAGGCGTTCATAGGCTACGGTAGCTGCTTTCCATCAGGCGGGCCGTATGCTTGTTTGCTACTTTAGTGGTATAAAAAAAAAATTGCAGTCCCAAAACTACATCTACATTGGAACTCACAATGTAACTTCATCAGAAAAAAATCGTAGGAATAGTGTCTTATTAAAAAAATACTTAAAATATAACATTTAAATAAAATCTCAGAAACCGCAGTACGTTTTCATACAATCAAATCACCCATAGAAATAGGGGTGTTCAGTGTTGTCCCCAATACAAGGATCCTGTAAGAAAATGAAAGGCTATAAATTTATGAACATTCTGCAAAAATAAGCTAGCCGTAGACCCGACATTTGACGCCAAGGTGGATATTATTATTATTAATAAGTTTACCATGATTTCAGGGGATTATTGCGACAGTGATAGCGAATGCGAAGAAAACCAGGCCTGTTATTGTGTTGTCGGAGAGATTTTGTATCACTTTTGCACGTGTGAACCGTCCCATCCGTCTGAATCGCGTAGAATCACAAGAAGAAGAATTGCAGATACAAAAGTTTAAAGTTGATGTTAAGTATCTAGGAATTATATAATTGTGTTTAAAAATCCAATTATAAGATTCACAATTATATCATTAAAATATTAGACTTGTTGTATTTTTTTTTAATGTCTATAAATATTCTGTAGCCACCCTAATTACAAGGACCTTACACCTTACTTACAGCTAATTTGACCCCATGCACCGACCTATTCTTTTCATTCATTTATTTGCATGAAAGACGGTAGTAAGTAACAATGTAGTTAACAGTAGTTAACTAATTTGTTACGTACTACCTTATGTTCCGTTTATTAGAATAAGCAAGCAACATTGTTTTTTTATACTACGTCGGGTGGCAGACAAGCATACGGCCCCCGTTATGTGAAGCAGTTACCGTAGCCATATTAACGCACGCAACATAAAATATCGCTCGCGCGCCGCCACCCCCGCTGCCTTTCTGGTATTCTCACTCACTCGCAGCAACACAACAACCCTCAAGGGAATTGTTATTTGGCTGCGGTATTCTGTGAGGTGGAGGTACATTCCCTAGTCGGGTAGCTTACAATTACGCTCCCTACCTCTCTTTTCGCCAGAGTTTCGTTTGTTAGTTAGCAGGGTGCACCTCGTGCAGGTGAAGTTGGCTTTGGTTCAAAGATGTAGATGAACCTCTTACACCCCAAATTGTGGGTCAGTATTAAGAAAATGCTGATACTGTCAGTTTTTACCACCACATGGTAAGCGCACTAGATGACCACGCGCCCGAAGAGATAGAAGTGGATCCACCGGCTACCACTACGTCATCGTCGAGGGCAGCGCTCCCAATCAACGCACCAACCCCCCATCACCCTTTCCAGTCGGGCGGCACGCGCATTGGCACGCAGTGTCCGACGCGAGAGACAAAAGGTGGACGTGTCTGGACATTCGCCCTGATGAAGGTCTCCTTTTGAGATCGAAACTAGTCGGCTTTCCCGACAAAAAAATATTATTATATTTTAATTTATTTAATTAATTTAGTATAATGTCTCACGTGAGTTTTAATAATATAACTTTATGTCGTTTGGCAGACCTGTCAGTCATTTGACCAATTGCGGGAAACCAATTGCAATACTTCAATATGTGGGGTGTAAGTGCTTCATCATGATCTTTGAACCAAAGTGTGAACTATCCCCGTTTTTCGCTTTTTCCCTTCATTTGTTATTATAAATATTCGTGGATAACTGTAATTGGCCTAAGATTAAGTAATTAGGTTAAGTATTATAAGTAATGTGGCTGTTGTTATCCCAAATATAAATAAATAAAGAAATAAATAAAAAAACCAAGGTCACTTTACATTACTACTGTTATATAATGTTGGATTTTAATGAAAATAGGTTTTTACTTAATCATTTTGTTTTAATATTGTACCACACACTTTTAGTACAAGACAAGGGAATGCGAATGACGTATCGACCACAGAGACACGTCTATAGAAAAAAGTAATTAATGCTTACTAGATGGCGCCACTTACACCATTTTGGAACATTAAGATTATAGAATTTAGCTAGTAATTACAACACGCCTCCTTAATTTTATAATCTTAATCAATTACATGAATAATACGTGAAACTAATCTTAGCTTAAACTAATCTTTATCTAATCCTAACTCCATCTTTATATATTAAATTAATCTTAACTGTAATCTGTTTTCTAAAAATTTTGTTTTGTCTAGGCTTTTAGTTAACATGTCTGCTAAGTTAAATTTTGTATCAATTTTTACAATATCAATTATCCTCTTTTCATAGTTCTCGTTTATATAATGATACTGCACTTCAATGTGCTTTGAGTTTTTAGTAAAATTACCATATTTAGCTATTGCAATTGCACCTGAATTATCTTCATACAATTTTATTGGTTCATAGAACTTTACATCCAATGATTCACTCAACAAGTTTTTAATAAAAAGTACTTCAGTTACTGCCTCAGACATAGCAATATATTCTGCAAAAGTGGAACATTTAGTTACTGTATTTTGTTTGTGTGTTTTCCAAAAAATTAAGTTTCCAAATAATCTAATTATAAAACCTGATGTAGATTTCCTATCCACATTATCTCCTGCATAGTCAGAATCAACCATACAATCCAATATTTCACTGTCTACATTATCATAGTATGTTAACTTTAAATCCTTAGTCTTATACAGATATTTTAAAACTCTCATTGCATATTTGTAATGTGTTCGGTCGTAACAACTTTGATATCTACTTAAATAGTTAACACTATACGCTACATCTGGCCTTGTGCCTGTACTAATATACAATAGTTCGCCTATTATATTTTTGTATTTTATACTTTCATCTACTTCTCTAGCTTGTTCTAATTTTAAATTTGTTTCCATTGGAGTATCATATAACCTAGTATTTTCCAGATCATATTTTGCAGCCAAAGATTCAATATATTTTGTTTGATTTAAAGTCATTATATTTTTATCATCGTTATAATCAATATCTATGCCAATATAACTTGTAATTTTTCCCAAGTCTTTTATTGCAAATCTTTTCATTAAACTAGCTTTTACCTCTTCTATTTTATTTTTATCTTTACAACATATTAGCAGATCATCAACAAATATTAATATATATATTGGATCTTTGCTTGCTCTACTTACATATAAACAGTAATCATAGTTACTTCTAACAAAATTCAACTTTTTAATAAATTTATCAAAACAATCATACCATACTCTAGGGCTTTCTTTGAGACCATAGAGAGCCTTTTGCAATTTGTAAACTTTATTGTCTCCAGTTTCATAACCTTCGGGTTGATTTATATAAACTTCAGACTTTACATAACCATTTAGAAAAGCTGTCTCAACATCCATTTGTTCAATAAATAAATGATTTTTACAACTGTATGACAATAAAATTTTCAATGTTTGCATTTTTCCTACAGGTGAATAAACATTTTCTATATATTCCTTTTGTTGAAATCCTTTTACCACCAATCTAGCTTTATATACATTATTGCTTTTCTTTTTAAAAACCCACTTAACATCAATAACGCTTTTATTTTTTGGCCTTTCAACAGTTTGCCAAGTATTGTTTTTATTTAAGCTATTTATTTCTGAGTCCATTGCCATTTGCCACTGTTTATGATCATAAGAGTTCATCGCCTCTTCAAATGTATTTGGTGCATTTGCATCAACATAGTTTACATAAATATAGTGTGAAGCTGGATTACCATATCTAGAAATTGGAGTTCTTTTTCTTTTGGAAGTACCTTCTTCGTACCTGTCCCTATTATCAGTATTATCAGTTAAGTTATTGTTGTGTTCGTTCATAGAATTATTATTTAAATTTGTCTCATCTACATCTACATAATTATCATCACTTTCACAATCGTTTTTCAAAATTTCATTTGACACATTTGGCGTTTCCAAATCTTTATCCTTTTGATCATCCAATTCATTATACATTTGATCATCAAGTTTCTCTAAACAAATTAACTTAGTACTTTCTTCAACTACCTGTACATGCCTAGCACTGATTATTCTGTTATTTAAGAGAACTCTATAACTATTTTCATTATAACCCACTAAAATACCTTGCTGGGCTTTATCGTCCCATTTACTTTTTCTTAAAACCTCAGGAACCCTGACAAAGACTCTACTTCCATAAATTTTTAAATGTTCTACATTTGGTTTAATTCCAAAAAATATCTCATAAGGAGTTTTGTTTTCCACTGTATTCGCAATCGTTCGGTTTTTTAAATATGCTGCCGTTTTTATTGCTTCAGGCCAATACCTTCTATGAATTTTAGCTTCTCGCATTAAACACCTACCTATATCCATAGCAGATCTATTATACCTTTCCGCTACTCCATTTAATTCATGGACGTAGGGTGGACATGGTAATAACTCTATACCCTTTTGTCTAATAAAATTATAAATTTCCTTATTTAAATATTCTTTGCCATTATCACACTGTAACTTCTTGACTCTTTTATTAAATTTATTTTCTACTAAATTTACAAACTCTATAAAACAGCTTGCAGTTTCAGCTTTACTTTTTATACAAAAAATTCTTGTACACTTACTATAATCATCTATAAATGTCAAAAAATATTTTTCCCCACCAAAACCAGTTGTGTTATGTGGACCATTCAAATCGGTATGAATTAATTCTAAAATTTCAGTAGACTTTGATCTATTGTTTGCAAAAGGTACGTTAGCCATTTTACTTTGAATACAGTTTGAACATTTCATCTCAGTGCTTTCAATCTTATCTGGCAAACCATCAACTAATTTATTATTTATTAACTTATTTAAATATTGAAAATTTACATGACCAAGTGCCCGATGCCATTTTTCTTTATGAGTTAACTTTATTGAATGTGCATACACTTCATTTTTACAGCTGTTCGATACAAAACTTTTTAAAAGATACAAGTTGTTTATTTTGTCGGCAACACCTATTAATTCTCTAGACTGATTATAAATTTTTGCATGTTCATTTTTGGCTACTATTGTGCAACTTTTAGTTATCTTCGAAAAACTTAACAAATTTTGCTTAATATCCTTTACAAAATAAACATTTTTTAAGTCTACATGTTTTTCATTGTAATAGTTTCTAAAATAAATTTTAACCGTACCTACTTTAGTCGCTTTTAACATTTTGCCATCGGGTAGTTTTACATTGACAGGAATCTTCAAATCTATAAAGTTATAAAAATATGTATCATCATTAATTATATGGTCTGTACACCCGCTGTCTAATAACCAATAAATTTCACTGTTATTATTACATTCTTCTTTTTCAGTGCACCACGATACTTGATTTATTTCCGGATTACATACCTGAGTTGTCCACGACTCGGATGAAAAGTTGTTATATGATTCACCTTTGGGATGACCTTGACCTCTGCCTCGGCTATGACCTCTGTAAAATACACCTCTGTTATAACCTCTATGTACTCCACGCTGACCGCGATTGGATTGAAATTTTCCTTGGTAGCTTTGTTGTCCTTTATTATTTCTCTGATTGTTCCAGCAGTCCTTCTGGAGATGGCCAATCTTTCCACAGATAAAACATTGCGCTTTAGTTTTAGTTGCAAATGTACTCACATTATTTTTCTTCTGAGAATCACTAGTAGACATATTTTTCTCTTTTATTTTAGACTGTACATAATCAACTGTTCGTTGTCCTGCTGGAATTACATCAAGAAAGTCTCCTATATAACTATAGCTCGGTGGAAGAGCTCTGAGCAGATATCTCAACTTCTCGGGTTCATCGATTTTTCCTCCAGCAACTTTAAACTCATTTATGGTTTTCTCAAAATCAACAAAAAAATCTTCTACTGTATTATAATTGTTTAATTTAATATCTTCAATTTTTCCTCGACATATTATTTGCATAGCTGTAGACTGTGTTAAATACATTTTATCAAACCTTTTTAGCATTTCATATGCTGTTTTACATTCGCTAATATATTCCAGTTGTTTATCCGATATTGTACTCATTATTATAGCCCTTGCTTTTAAATCCTTCTTTTTCCATTCCACATCTCCTTTGTCCTTGTTAACAATGGCCGCCTCGTTGCATTCTTTGTATTCCAATAATGTTAGCAATCTTAATTTCCAGCTTGAATAACTTGCACCGTCGAAAATAGGTATCATAATGTCTTCAATCTTTGCTTGTGTAGCCATTGTGATGTAAATATCGCTTTAAATCGTAAAAGCATATATTTTCGTGTTCTTTTTGTAGCACATGTAAGATAACCTCAATATCGTATTTTCTGTTCACTTTCGAGTTTTAAAAACGCACTGATTAAACTTTGCAGATTGATTATCTTATCAACTACGCTCTGCTACCATGTTATATAATGTTGGATTTTAATGAAAATAGGTTTTTACTTAATCATTTTGTTTTAATATTGTACCACACACTTTTAGTACAAGACAAGGGAATGCGAATGACGTATCGACCACAGAGACACGTCTATAGAAAAAAGTAATTAATGCTTACTAGATGGCGCCACTTACACCATTTTGGAACATTAAGATTATAGAATTTAGCTAGTAATTACAACAACTACTTTTTGGTGCTCTACACGAATCCGAAGTCAGAATTTCTAAATTTCGAGTTTCATGGCAACGGACGGATAGAACGACCGGACGATTTTATAAGCTCAATGAATTTCGCTGAAAAACTAGAGAACAATTACAGTGCGATTCCTGAGGAGATTTCTCCCGCGCACTTTTAAGATTTAGAATTAACTCTCTGTTGAGGTTTATCCGAGGGACTATATATTGCATGCGGTCCTTTTAAAAGGGCGTGACGTGGTTTATACGGTGTCAGCGACGCGCGAGTGACACCACTGGTGATGTACGCGTCGAAAAGCGCCGGTAACTGATTTCCGTCAGGCAGGCCGTATGCTTGTTTTCCACCTTAGTGCCATAAAAACATTAAATATTTCTGTCCTAATTGCGACGTAATAAAAACATTATTTGAATTAGTAATTTCAACAATGCATTCATGCATTCGCTGATTCGATAATGCGCACATGTAACTACGAAATGTAAGAACACGTGACCTAATGCGCTTTTAGCTATTGTATGACTATAACATAACAAGACAATTAATTACAAGCAATTTGATCTACACTACTTTGCATGCTTCCGCCACCAATTAGTTCATGCAAACTACTGCCGGCTAACACCCACCCTCTACCGTTATTAGATGCATGCGACTGCCGTGGTTGCTTTAGTCGTCTCTGCTGCCCTGTAGGCCCCGACAGTCGGGGCGGCAGCAGTTGCACGTTTCTTCTGTTTAAGATGTTGGAGATTAGCCGAGACGACAGCAGCTGGGGCAGAGACGACCATAGCAGCCAGGGCATGCATCTACTAACGATAGTAGGTGCGTGTCGACCCGTACTAGTTCACATGAACTAATTGGTGGCGGAAGCATGTAAAGTAGTTTAGATCAAATTGAATGTAAATTTAACATCCGCTAAATAACACCTGAATAAATTAATTATCATTTGACAATTACCCTATGTGACACTGGAATAAATTTATACAAAACAGTTCTACGGATACTTTTTGCATTTTGTGAAATATATGCTATTTTAAATTGAATTAATTTGGGTAATTCTCTTTAAAATATAGTCAAATTTCAGTTCCGATCCAGTCTCGATCTCATAAATGTCACATTTGGTACTCTCGTTTCAAAATATGAAAGACTTTCCTCACCCATCTGCCATCACTGATTCGGCAGAGGAGGCCAGCTCAATGCCACTTCAGCTTGCGACTCTGAGAGCAATATGGCGACAACTTTGGTTCTCGCAAATGGCTGACAATTTCGTTTTCTTCTATAAAACGCAGTGAAAACTTGATGTTTAAATATGTATAATGCCAACTATTCGCAAAAGAATTTTCCTCGAAGACGCCTCGAATCGCCATTTAATGTAGGATAGATAAAAATTCATTTTCTCTTAGAAAACAACTAGCGAAGCTCAAATAATGTTAGTTTTACTACAAAAGTAAACTTTAAAAAACTTTTCTGACAATTTGCATGATGAGGCCAGCTCAATGCCACTTCAGCTTGCGACTCAGAGCAATGGTTCTCGAAAATGGCTACCATTTTCGTTTTCTTCTATAAAATACAGTGTAAACTTGATATTTAAATATGTATAATGCCAACTATTCGCGAAAGAATTTTCCTCTAAATTTTTACAATAGATGGCGCTACATGAGTGCCAACTATTGTAGGATAGATAAAAAAATATTTTCTCTTAGATAACAACGAGTGAAGCTCAAATTACGTTAGTTTTACTATAAAAGTATAATCATAATTACATTAAAAAACTTTTCTGACAATTTGCATTATCATGTTTTGTTCTAATTACTTTAAGACACGGTAATTATTTTCCGTGCATATATAATACAATTTACATAAGTATTATTTTGTCGTCAACTTTACCATGAAGGTGTTAGTATATGTGTCGTTTGTCATTGTGATGGTGATCGTCGAGACATCGTTTGGTTTCACGCCTGGCAGGTCGCGCAGTCGTCGAGGAGTCCTACCTGAGGGATATCTGTATTTGAAGGGCCCAAGTCTGTAACTTTTAGTTAAGCAACACGCCATTGACACTCTATCGACACACTATAGACATTATGTTGCCATTGTTGTAAATTCCGTATTCTGCAAAAACTACAATAGCGGCTCAGTGGCGTCTCACTGGTGTCTCAGTAGTGTGTTTTGACTGTGGCCGTTCAATAGGTCTTCAGTGTTGCTTACCAAAACCTACCATGCGACCATAGATGTACATCCTAAGGGCACTAACCTACTGCTTTTTAAAATCCTATTTTTCATCAATTAACTATAGAGTTATATTAATATTAGAGTTTTTTTAAATAATTTGAAAACGTTTTGTATCAATTTCACTAGAAACATGCGTGAAAATCTATAAATTCTATAAATAAAATCAGTAGGTATGGATGTTTGTGTTTATTCTACTATATTGTTATTCATCCCGCAATTGTTATACACTCCAGATTACGGTATTTTAATTTAGAACCTAGAGGCCTAAATATGTATAGTCTCGTATAAGATGTATGATAGATGATAATTAGGAGTAGTCTAACCGTTTAACATAGTGAAAGACAAAATTTAAGAGATAATATCTACAAAGCAACAGAGTAAAAATTAATTAAATTGAAACTTTTTTTCGCATCTGGCTACGCTGACAGTACCACCAAAATTTGTAAACATTGTGGTTTGTGATTATGTTTCACTGTTTTTTTTTTTCTACTATATCTTGGATTGTGAATTATAATTTGTAAAATACTAATAATATTAAAATTAAAAGAAGTCAACAGCATAAAAGTCATTCCAGAATTTTTTTGGACGATTTTGAAATACCTACCTAAGGTACAACATTTGCTATAAGGAACTTTATCTGTATGGATGAATTTACCTATGTTTTTTTTTATTCATTAATGACTCTTCTATAGTTACAATAGTAAAAACATTATATAAAAAAGTAATAATTGTACATAAACTCTGTAACTATAAATTCGCTCTATATTTTGCTAGGGTTAAAGAGATATTCAATCGCGACTCAAAGATATATAAAAGAAATCATAACTAATACTGAACTAAATAAATAATTGTTAAGTATCAAAATTTTATTGTCCTAGTAAATCGATGTAGCCCGCTTAACGATAGTGGCGCCCTCATTTAATTTCTCTTTTCGGTCGCACTAGCCGTTATGTCTGTCAATGTAAGTGCATTGTGTATACATGTTTATTAAATAATATAATTACTAAATGTAACAGCGAGCACGATGTATCTGAATATGAATGGTTATAAAGAGAGAGGACGATCAAAAAAGAGTTGGTAGGTTTGCGTGAGAGAGACATGGTGCACCTGGTTGACTAGCAAAAGAGGCTCTGGCATAAGAAAGGTGAAGTACAGCCATATTTGGAAGCTGCCCGACTGGGGAAGTTCAAACAGGCCAACCAAATTTTTTAGGTGTGTATGTGTGAGAGTTGACGGCCTGGTCTAAATTTGGGTATTTAATATAAAAAAAAACATCCTTTTGAGTACTGTAACTCTGGGCAAAAGTGCACAAAATTAAACGTAGCACAATTAAATTAAACAGCGTCATTAGGGCGTTATAAGTGTACAACTTATAAAATGTATTGCAAGATGAATAGAATTGTGTAGTACATTACCAGAGGCTAGATGGCGCTCGTATCGAAACACGCCGTTCGCTATTAAACCTTACGACGCAGAGATAGGACCCAAAAAGAATGAAGTTGCAAGGTACATATCGCTAACGACCTAATTTTTCTTCGAATTTCCCTTGTGAAGTCGGACTTTATAATTCGTTCTTTAGCTACCATCGTCCTCTGTGGGCCCGTTTTTAGAGACCGAACTCACGACGCGGTTCGCAGCCGCGCCGCCCCCGCTACATTGTGCGTGACCCGACACGCACTTGGCCAGTTTTATAGATAGTACGGAACCCTTCGTGCGCGAGTTCGACTCGCACTTGGCCGGTTTATTAAGTTTGATATTATTACAAATTAAAAACATATTTTGAGTAAACATGTTTTTAGTAGCAACGAGTGAATGATGCTGGTATTACGAGTGTCTATAGGCTGCTGCTTACCATCAAACAGATCGCTGTTTGTCACTTCATTTACAATACCTTATGATAGGTCAAAAGCTTCATATCAGCCTCGGTATGTTGACCCTTTTTATAATAAACAGTGATCGCAATATGGGCGTGCCATACATTCCCACCGCTATGCCTCGTATAGCTTTAGCCAAGATTAAAAAAAAAACAATGAACAGCAAAGTTTCTAGCAGTCCCAAATCCAGTTCTACCTGGGAAATCACACTGAAACTTCATCAGAAAAAACCCGTAGGAATAGCTTTTTATTTAAAAAAAATACTTAAAACATCATAACAATTAAACTAAATCAAATCTCAGAAACCGCAGTACGTTTTCATACAGTTTCACCCATAGAAATAGGGGTGTTCTGTGTTTTCACCAATACAAATATCCTATAAGAAAATGAAATTTATGAACATTCTGCAAAAATAAGCTAGACCCGACATTTGACGCCAAGGTGGATATTATTATAATTAATAAATTTGTTATGTTTTCAGAGGTGTATTGCAACAAAGACTGCGGCATCAACCAGGCCTGCTTTTGTGCGTCAGATATTGGTACATGTGCACCCGTTCGTTCGTCTAAAATCCGTAGAAGTCATTTTGTGTAAAGTTGTTGTTATTTAGCTAGGAATTATAAAATTATATTTAAAAACCGCAGATACCCAATTATATCATTAAAATATTAGACTTGTTGTATTTTTTAATGTCTATAAATATGCTGTAGCCATCCAAATTACAAGGACCTTACACCTTACCTACAGCCAGGGATTAGAAATAAAGGACCAGTTATGTTCATATTAAATTGCGTACACCGGAATTTAGTTACTCTAAAGAGCAACAAAGGTCGCTAAGAGTCTCAAATTAGTTATAGGTAATTTGATTAGTAACATAATCAGTACACGAAGGTTCAATTTGTTTAATTATGCTTTTCTGTTTTAATCAAAAATGGCTAGATGGCGCGCAAACTACTAGCACGCTAACAATGCTTAGGTACCTACCTAGTACCACTTATAGTGTATTACTGAGATACGATAAGAATAATATTTACTTTCGTAACAATAAAGATTTCGTTCACAAGTTGCTATTTTTCTTCGACCGCGGCGCAAGTATGTACCAACGTACAAAAAATCTGCCGCTACTAGCGCCAAAAGTAACTAAAAAAAAGCATAGCATCATAAAAGCATCAGAGCGACATCTATTGGTAAGGGTAAATTTGAAGATTATTTTTTAGTGATATCAGACAAAAACTATTCTGAGTAATTTTTAAAATTATTTTATGATTATGTATCAAATTTCGTTGAGAAATATTCGGTAATAAATTTTTTCATGTCTTATTGCCAGCACCATCTAGAAATGATACGGAATTTTGACTTTTGTATGCTAAGAAGTAAACAACGAGTGAAGCTCAAATAACGTTAGTTTTACTACAAAAGTATCATCATAATTACATTAAAAAACTTTTCTGACAATTTGCATTACCATGTTTTGTTCTAATTATTTTAAGGTAATTATTTTCTGTGCATATATAATACAATTCACATAACTATTATTTTGTCGTCAGCTTTACCATGAAGGTCTTAGTATACGTGTCGTCTGTCATTGTGATGGTGACCGTCGCCACATCGTTTGGTTTCACGCCTGGCAGGTCGCGCAGTCGTCGTGTAATCGTGCCAGCGATAAATCAGTATTACAGTTCATTTTACCCATTAGCCGATAGCGTGATAGGTAAATAAATGCATACCGGTAATCTGAGGTATATAACAACTACGGAATGAATGGTAATACAATAGGTCAGAACAAAGTGCTGTTCACAAGAAATTTTTAAAATCATTAATAAACATAGGTATTTTTTTTTTATAAGAACATCATCAGTAACTATTCAGTATGGTTGTTTTTGTTTATTCTACTATAATGTTGTTCATCCCGCAATTGTTATACACTCCAGATTACGGTATTTTAATTTAGAACCTAAAGGCTTAAATATAATATAGTCCCGTCTAAGATGTATGATAGATGATAATTAGGAGTAGTCTAACCGTTTAACATAGTGAAAGACATAATTTAAGAGATAATATCTACCAAGCAACCGAAAAGAGTAAAAATTAATTAAATTGAAACTAACATTTTTCCGCATCTGACTACACTTACAGTACCACCAAAATTTGTAAACATTGTGGTTTGTGATTATGTTTCACTGCTTTTTTTTTCAAATATTTCTTGGATTGTGAATTATAATTTGTAAAATATTAATAATATTAAAATGAAGAGAACTCAACAGCATAAAAGTCATTCTAGAATTTTTTTGGATGATTTTGAAATACCTGCCTACCTCAAAATATAAATTCTCTTACGTTTTAATAAAGTTTTTTTTTTTTTTTATTTCCAGCGACGTTTTAATATACCCACAGCATTTGCTATAAGGAACTTTATCTGTATGAATGAATAAACCTGTTTTTATAGAGTAATAACTCTTCTATAGCTACAATAGTAAAAACATTGTATAAAAAAAGTAATAATTGTACATAAACTATGTAACTATAAATTCGCTCTATGTTTTGCTAGGTTATAGAGATATTCAATCGCGACTCAAAGATATACAAAAGAAATCATAACAAATACCGAACTAAATAAATAATTGTCAAGTAACAAAACTTTATTGTCCTAGTAAATCGATGTAGCCCGCTAAACGATAGTGGCGCCCTCATTTAATTTCTACTCTTTTCGGTCGCACTATAGTTATGTATGTCATTGAATGTGTATTGTGTATACATGTTTATTAAATATATAATTACTAGATGTAACAGAGAGTACGATGTATCTGAATGTAAATGGATATAAAGAGAGAGGAAGATCAAAACAGAGTAGGTTGGATTCCGTGATAGAGACATGGTGCACCCTGCTCACTAGCAAAAGAGGCTCTGGCATAAGAAAGGTGAAGTACAGCCATATTTGGAAACTGCCCGACTGGGGAATTACCTCCACTTCGTATAATACCACAGCATAATAATAATTCCCTTGAGAGTTGTTGTATTTCTGCGCGTGAGTGAGGTCACCAGAAAGAAAGGAGTTCTTGCGGTGGCTCCGGGCGTGACGGCGCGCGAGCGATATTTTATGTTGCGAGCATTAATATGGCTACCGTAATAACTTCACATCAGATGGGCCGTATGCTTGCCTTCCACCCGACGTAGTATGAGAAAAAACTCGCTTTCATGTTTATAATATTAGTAAAGATAGGGTATCAGAATCCACTGACACCCGACGGCGACGTACTATAAAAAAAATAATGTAAGAAAAATACATTTTGCGCCCACTCTAAGTACGATAAACCTAAATATTAAAATTACAAGACATTACACGCAACTTCGTTCGCGTTATATTTTTTAGTTGTGTGTGTGTAAGAATTGAGGCCTGGGGCCTTACCACAAACTCTAAACGCAGGAATGGAACCATGATGGTTGCGTATTTATCAATGAATTTCATTCATAAATTTGCAACCATGATGGTTCCATTCCTGCGTTTAGAGCTTGTGATATGGCCCCTGATCTAAATGTGGGCATATACTATAAAGAACATCCTTTTGATCGCTACAATTCTGGGCAAAAACCCACACAATTAAACGTAACACAATTAAACAGCGTTGAGTTAATAATGGCTTAAAAACCGGAACATTATGGCGTTATAAGTGTACAATATTTCATAGATCAAATAGTAATAGATCAAACGCTTCTTTCAGTTCCTGATATCGGTATTCATTATCCTGATCTCGAGAGTTCAGCAACCAGCATTACGTCCGCATTAACAGTCATATACAATGCATTGGTTGGAGTTAGAGGTAAGCGATAAATTAAGATGACGCCTTAACGACTTCGAAAGCTGGTAGCTGGATTTTTCTCAGCAATTACAAAATATACGAATGTCATTTTTGAATACCTGATACCTCATATGATGTAAATGGCATACTACCGTCTTCTGAGCCAAAGCCAACCTCACCTGCACCCTGGGACCACGCCAGTCATGTGGACCAAGAGTTTGGTCGCCTTGTTCTTAAAAAAAATGGTGACAAAACCTTGTTGAAGAATTATAGACCAATTTCACTCCAGACCCACGTTTGTTAACTATTAAACCGGAAAAAAAAATCCTTTTCATTCAATAAACAGAGATTTGTATTTTATAGGCATATGGTAACCAGATATTTCTCTAAATTTCCAATACATACGTATATTCATCATCATCATCATCATCAGGTCATTTTTAGTCTCCACTACTGGAGCACGACCCTCTCTCATCCGTCACAGACAGGAGGATTTGGCCTACACTCCCCACCCTGGCCAGACGGGTTGGGGAGGCCTGATCGATGTTTTATAATGTATTTCCCTTAGTCGCCTTGTACGACATCCACGGGAAGAGATGGGGTGATTCTATTCTAGTCTGCCGGAAACCACACGGCTGATGATGATGATTCGTTGTTGAGATCGGTCATACGTATATTAGTCTACACTTATAATTCAAAATGTCAGTCGGATTTGATGTTTTTATTGCCTATGTAATACTTCAAAAGAATTTATTAATGATTTGCAAAATAACCTTAGAACTAAAGATGTATTAATTTTTTTATATTCTAATAAGGTGAAAAACAAGCATAGAGCAGGTCTCGTGTATACAATTGAAGGCAGTAACGAAATAATCGTAAATAAATTGTTTTTCTTATGATTCCAGAACCAGATTGCAGGAATCATAGCTGCGAAGTCAACAATGATATACTTCTTTTTTTTAAAGACCTTTACCGTACAAACCCTATGTACAATTAGAATAAGAAATAAATAATTATCATCCTATCTCAAATTTTGCCTGTTTGCCAAAGTTCTCTAGCGTCGTTCTATACCCAGGTTAAGAAAACACTGTTCAGCACATTTATCGAGGAGCCACATAGAATTCTCCAATGTCGTTATTCGAAAAAAACCAAAAACCTGGCTACCCTGGCCCCAGCCGCTGCGGTCGTCTCGGCGAACGAATAAAGCATACGACGGTCGCATGCATCAACTAACGGTAGTGGGTGGGTGCCGGTCGGCAGTAAGTTGCATGAACTAATTGGCGACGGAAGCATGCAAAGTAGTGTAGATCAAATTGCCTGGAATTAATTGTCTTTTTTTGTTTTAGTCATACAATAGCTAAAATCGCATTAGGTCACGTATTATATTTCGTAGTTACATGAGCGCATTCTCGAATCAGCAAAGCATGAATGCATTGTTGAAATTGTTAATTAAAATAATGTTTTTTTATTATGTCGCAATTAGGACAGAAATATTTAATATTTTTATGGCACTACAGTGGATAATAAAGTGGCCTGCCTGATGGAAATCAGTTACCGCCGCTTTTCGACTCGCGCGTGGCCAATACAGTATAAACCACGTCACGCCTTTTTAAAGGACTACATGCTATATAGTCTCTCGGAAAAACCTCGAGGCGCCGAGATATCATTGTTGATATCGCTGTCCCACATGACGTTAATCTTGTGAAAGCTGAAAAAGATAAATTATCTAAGTATTTTGATTTAGCTCATTAGATTACCGACATGTGGGTCATCGATTCAGCAATGATTGTCCCGATAGTTGTGACGGTCAATAGCTTAGTTGCCAAGAGCTTCGACGACTATAATTGTTACAAACAAACACAACATAAAAGCTCTTAAAACTAATACAAATGCAACAGTTTGTAGTTTTGTAAAGGCGAGCTTATCTCTCCAAGAGATCTCTTCCAGCCAACCTGTGCTGTGGAATGTAATGTAAGATGTACTGGATTGCTTTATGAAAATGAAAATCACTTGTATTGTTTTCTACATAATTAAAATTAATTTACAGACCGGTTTCGCCTTACGGCATTATCAAGGTTATCAGACAGATCTTCTCGTTTTCTCAAATCATTATGGTCATTTAATTAAGTGGTATCATACAAGTGATTTTACTAACATAAAATGTCCACAAGTGCAACAATCACAAGTATAAAAAATATTTATAAAATAAGCAATACACAACAGTTCTACGAGTAGATTTTGCATTTTGAATGAAATGATATATGCTATTTTTAATTGAATTGGGTAATTCTCGTTAAAATATAGTCAAAATTCAATTCCGATCCAGTCTCGATGTCATAAATGTCATATTTGGTATTCTCGTATCAAAATATGAAGACTTTCCTCACCCATCTGCCATCACTGATTCAGCAGAGGAGGCCAGCTCAATGCCACTTCAGCTTGCGATTCAGAGCAATAGTTCTCGAAAATGGCTACCATTTTCGTTTTCTTCTATAAAATGCAGTGTAAACTTGATATTTAAATATAAGCCAACTATTCGCGAAAGAATTTTCCTCAAAATTTTTACAATAGATGGCGCTACATGAGCGCCATCTATTGTAGGATAGATAAAAAAATATTTTCTCTTAGATAACAACGAGTGAAGCTCAAATTACGTTAGTTTTACTACAAAAGTATAATCAGAATTACATTAAAAAACTTTTCTGACAATTTGCATTACCATGTTTTGTTCTAATTATTTTTAGGCACGGTAATTATTTTATGTGTATATATAACACAATTCACATAAGTATTATTTTGTCGTCAGCTTTACCATGAAGGTGTTAGTATATGTGTCGTTTGTCATTGTGATGGTGACCGTCGAAACATCGTTTGGTTTCACGCCTGGCAGGTCGCGCAGTCGTCGAGTAATCGTGCCAGTGATAAATCAGTATTACAGTTCATTTTACCCTTTAGCCGATAGCGCGATAGGTAAATAAATTGCATACCGGTAATCTGAGGTATATAACAACTACGGGATGAATGGCAATACAATAGGTCAGAACAAAGTGCTGTTCACAAGAAACTTTTAAAATCATTAATAAAGTTAAAGAGATATTCAATCGCGACTCAAAGATATACTCGTATAAAAGAAATCATAACAAATACTGAACTAAATAAAAAATTTTCAAGTATCAAAACGTTATTGTCCTAGTAAATCGATGTAGCCCGCTAAACGATAGTGGCGCCCTCATTTAATTTCTACTCTTTTCGGTCGCACTATAGTTATGTATGTCAATGAATATGTATTGTGTATACATGTTTATTAAATATATAATTACTAGATGTAAAAGAGAGCACGATGTATCTGAATGTGAATGGATATAAAGAGAGAGGAAGATCAAACAAGTTAAGTTAATTAAAAAAATCAAAAACCTACAACAGACTTATTAATCACGCGTAACAATAATATAATTCCATACAAGCAAAGCCGCAGGCAAAAACGAATATATCAAATATATATTTGAAATCAGGTCATTGAGACCTTTATTTCGATACCCATATCGATATATTTAGAAGAAAAAAAAAATTACTGCAACGACAATTTTGCGGCTCACAGCCGCCATATTGATTTTTTTATATTAGATGTAGCCTATGTCACTCTCACAGCAAATACGAAGCTAACGACACCTCTCAAGCTAAAATCCATCCAGCCGTTCAGGCTGCAGAGCGTGCCAAACAATTATACATACATACATAGATACATAATCTCGAAAATCATAACCCTCCTTCTGTCGCAGTCGGGTAAAAAGAGTTGGTTGGTTTGCGTGAGAGAGACATGGTAAACCCTGTTGACTAGCAAAAGAGGCTCTGGCATAAGAAAGGTGAAGTACAGCCATATTTGGAAGCTGCCCGACTGGGGAAGTTCAAACAGGCCAACCAAATTTTTTAGGTGTGTATGTGTGAGTGTTGACGGCCTGGTCTAAATGTGGGTATATACTATAAAAAACATCCTTTTGAGTACTGCAATTCTGGGCAAAAGTCCACACAATTAAACGTAGCACAATTAAATTAAACAGCGTTGATGCGATAATGGCTTAAAAACAGGGTAAGGCGTTATAAGTGTACAATATTTCTTTTACGTAATAGATCAAACGCTTCTTTCAGTTCCCGACATCAGTCAAATTGGTAATTCTGATTTCGAGAGATTAGCATTAACAGACATATACAACGCATTGTTTGGAGTTACAGGTAAGCGATAAATTAAGACGACGCCTTAACGATTTCGAAGGCTGGTAGCTGGATTTTTCTCAGCAATTACAAAATATACGAATGTCATTTTTAACCGACGAAAAAACGGAGGGGGTTCTGGATTCGACGCGTATATATATATATATTTTTTATGTATGATCATGCACAACTTTTTATAAAGTAGTCCGATTTTGATAATTCTTTTTTTATTGGAAAGGGTATACCCCGAGGTTGATCACATATAAATTTGGTAAAAAAAATTCAACCCAAAGGGTAGGAAACCAGGGGATGATTGATTGTTCACCGACTGATTGTGATGTATGACGCATAACTTTTCACAGAGTAGTCCAATTTTGATAATTCTTTTTTTATTGGAAAGGATATACCTCGAAGTTAGTCCCAAATAAATTTGGAAACAAAAATTCAACCCTAAGGGTAGGAAAACAGGAGATGATTTATAGTTCATTCACAGATTTTAATGCTGAGTTGTGTATTACAAAAAAATAAAAAAACCGGACAAGTGCGAGTCGGACTCGCCCACCGAGGGTTCCGTAGGTACGTAGTATCATTATTAAATTTGATATTTTTCATTATAAATAAGAAATAATGCGTCGAAAAAAATAAATAAAATATATTTTGCAATGTGTACATCAAGCCCTTTCATATGATACCCCATTTGAACTAGTAGTTTCAATTTGAAATTTCGACACTCTATAAAAAATATAGACCCCCTATTTTTTTAGATCTATTTACAAATGTATAGTTTTGAGATTTATTCCTGTACTTGTAGTCTATAACGATGTTACTTGCCAAATTTCATAGTTCTAGGTCAACGGGAAGTACCCTATAGGTTTTGATTCCTTTGAGTGTGTCGAAATATGCGTTTTTTGCTGAATAAACGGCCGTAACTTTTTTCTACGTAAACTTAGCAGTTTGATTTTTTTTTAACTTCATGGGACCGTAGACTTGTGTATACAGTTCAAATTTCAGCTTGATACCTCCACGCATTCTCGACATAGAAATGTTTGACAGACAGACAGACAGACAGACAGACAGACAGACAGACGGACAACAAAGTGATCTTATAAGGGTTCCGTTTTCCCTTTTGAGGTTCGGAACCCTAAAAACAAGTTAGGGGTGCAAGTGGTTCATCAACATCTTTGAACCAAAGCCAACTTCACCTGCACGTGGTGCACCCTGCTGACTGACAAACGAAGCTCTGGCGAAAAGAGAGGTAGGGAGCGTAATTGTAAGCTCGGTAGCTTACAATTACCACGGTAGCTTACAGTCCGGTGACTGGGATATATACCTCCACCTCACAGAAAACCGCAGCCAAATAACAATTCCCTTGAGGGTTGTCGTGTTCCTGCGAGTGAATGAGGTCACCAGAAAGGAAGGAGTTGCTGCGGTGGCAGCGAGGGTGGCGGCGCACGAGCAATATGTTATGTTGCGAGCGTTAATATGACTATGGTAACTGCTTCACATCAGGCGGGCCGCAAGCTTGTCTCCCACCAGACGTAGTTTAAAAAAAAACCTCACCAAGAATGGGCTTCAGACCAGCTATTTTAAAAGTAATCAAAAATCTAGCCTGTAGTAATTTGTACATTACAGCCACAAACAATTATAAAATAAAAACATTTTAACAAAAAAATTTAACCGCCGAAAAAAATGAAAAGCAAAAAATAATAAACTTTGTTTTAACTAAGTTCTTAAACTAATTTAAAGTACACCTAAGTAATTTTGAGTCGGCGCCAAACACGCATTTTTTGGAATAATTTTGTTCATTTTTAGGGTTCCGTACCTCAATAGGAAAGTCGGAACCCTTATAAGATCACTTTGTTGTCCGTCTGTCTGTCTGTCTGTCTGTCTGTCAAGAATTTCTATGTCGAGAATGCGTGGAGGTATCAAGCTGAAATTTGAACTGTATACTCAGGTCTACGGTCCCATGAAGTTGTAAAAAAATCAAACTGCTAAGTTTACGTAGAAAAAAGTTACGACCGTTTATTCAGCAAAAAACGCATATTTCGACACACTCAAGGGAATCAAAACCTATAGGGTACTTTCCGTTGACCTAGAACTATGAAATTTGGCAAGTAACATCGTTATAGACTACAAGTACAGGAATAAATCTCAAAACTATACATTTGTAAATAGATCTTAAAAAATAGGGGGTCTATGTATATGTATATATATAGGGTAGGTAGGCTTAAGAGAGGTAGGACGCAGTGAAAGATCACACTGTGCTTCTCTTTTACTTGTCAGATGGGGGAGGGGCATAGTGTGGTCTTTCGCTCCAGGCTTGGCCAGCATCCGACTGGGGAAGTACCTCCACCTGGCAAAAAACCGCAGCCATAATGGCTATGCCGTGTTCCTGCGAGTTAGCTAGGTCACCAGGGCTATTTTAGAGGAGTTGTTATGCTGACGGCAGAGGGACCAGCGGCTGTCGAACCGCCGCTAACGGTGTAGGCGCGGCGTGTTGGCGCGGTGGTCAGGGAGACCCGGTGAAACGGCTGTCCGCTGGCCGCCCGCAGGTTAGTAGGGTTCCCGAACCCGGGGATCACCTAATCTCCGCCCCGGGAGGCTGAACCGCCAGCCTGTGTAAAGTCCCTGTTGTAGTAGTCGTGCCGGAGGAGGAGACCGGAGTGGACCCGGCTGCTGCAGCAGGGGGGGACCGGGGGCCCTTCCGCCCGCCGCGCTAGCAAACCGCACTACCTGCACTGTGCTGCGGGGGTAGACACCGCGCTTTTCTTGTCCCTCGCGCCGTCAGTGAAACAACTTCTCTCATAATCCTCTTACCCCCTTTTAATGGCCAGGAACAAAAAAAAGAAGGTTTCTTCAGCGGCGTCCTCATCCACATGCGACGTGGACTTTTGTAATGTCAGAGGACTTCACACAAACATAAATGCAGTTCACCAGCACCTCGAAACTGCAAAGCCGACCCTCCTTTTTTTAACGGAGACGCAAATATCTTGCCCGGCCGATACTTCTTACTTATTATACCCCGGGTACAAACTTGAACATTCTTTTGTACGTCGAGCCGGGGTATGTATGTACGTCCGGGATGATATTTGCTGTCGACGTCTTCACGGCCTTGAAGACAGGGACCTGTCAGTGTTGTGGGTACGCGTGGATCAGGGCGGCCGCACCCGTATCTACGCGTGCCTTTACAGGTCTCATAGCGGTGATGCAGACACAACTCGGTTGATCGAGCACCTGCAATTGGCGACTGACAAAGTCATTGAGAGGTACCCCTCCGCGGAGTTAGTGATTTTGGGAGACTTCAATGCCCACCATGCCGAGTGGCTCAGCTCTCGGTCCACTGACTTCGCGGGGAGGTCTGTTCATGATTTTGCTCTGGCCTATGGTCTCTCACAGCTGGTGCATTCTCCAACGAGAATATCAGATATAGAGGACCATACTAGCTCTCTACTGGACCTTCTGCTGACCACACATCCGGATGGGTATACAGTCTCGGTGGATGCGCCTCTTGGCTCGTCGGACCACTGTCTCATCCGGACCCAAGTGCCATGCGCAAGCCCTGACCCACCCCGGTATACCGGATGGCGTCGTATGTGGCACTATAAGTCAGCAGACTGGGATGGACTGCGTGAATTTTACGCATCGTACCCGTGGAGGCGGCTCTGTTTCGGGTCGGAAAATATAGACACCTGTGCATCTGCTGTAGCTGAGACGATTTTGGCCGGGATGGAATTATTTATTCCAAACCGGCGGGTGGCTACTTCAGGTGCTAAGAAGCGGCCGTGGTTTAATCGGTCTTGCAGAGAAGCTAAACTTCGCAAGCAAACTGCATATGAGGCTTGGACCACGGCTCGTATTAATGGAGATCCTGGTCTTTCCGACTTGAAACGGGAGTTCAATGCTGCCTCGAGGTTCAGTAAGAGAGTAATTGCCAGGGCAAAGTTTGAGTTCATCGGCAGGATTGGTGAGCGCCTAGCTAAGCACCCATCTGGGAGCCGTGCTTTTTGGTCGCTTGCCAAGGCTGCCGAGGGCAACTTTTGTCAGTCGTCCTTTCCACCACTCCGAAAACCAGATGGTAGTCTGGCCCACAGTGCTAAAGAGAAAGCCGATCTATTGGGGAATCTCTTTGCCTCAAACTCGACTTTGAACGACGGGGACGCCGCACCGCCTTCCATCCCGCGGTGTGGTAATTCCATGCCGGAAATCTCATTTACTCAACGAGATGTTCGGCGGGCATTGCTATCCCTTGACGTTCATAAGTCGAGTGGGCCAGATGGCATTCCGGCAGTGGTGTTAAAGCTGTGTGCTCCTGAGTTGTGTCCTGTTCTTACGCGCCTTTTTGCGCTCTCTTATTCCACCGGGCAGGTACCGTCGTCGTGGAAGACTGCGAACGTGCACCCTGTGCCCAAAAAGGGTGACAGATCAGACCCATCGAATTACAGGCCTATCGCTGTTACCTCCCTTCTCTCCAAGGTAATGGAGCGCGTCATTAACATCCGGCTCCTGAAATACCTAGAAGAGCACGACTTAATCAGCGACCATCAATACGGCTTTCGCCATGGTCGCTCGACTGGTGATCTTCTAGTGTATCTTACACATCGCTGGGCTTCAGCCGTGGAGAGTCAAGGTGAGGCATTAGCTGTCAGTCTTGATATGGCGAAGGCGTTCGATCGGGTCTGGCACCGTGGTCTTCTTTCGAAGTTGCCTGCATACGGTCTACCAGAGGGTTTATGCGAATGGGTCGCTAGTTTCTTGTCCTGCAGAAGCATTAGAGCCGTTGTGGATGGCAGTTGCTCCGACAGCATGGACATTAATGCTGGCGTCCCGCAAGGCTCGGTGTTGTCCCCGACGCTGTTTTTGCTGCATATCAATGATATGTTGTCCATTGACAGCATTCATTGCTATGCTGACGACAGCACCGGGGATGCTTATTATACGGGCCGCGCTAATATTCCCCGCTCTCTGGTGGAGGAGAGCCGCGAACAGCTTGTGTCGAAGATCGAGAGCACACTGGATAGTGTGTCCGATTGGGGGCGAAAGAACCTGGTTCATTTCAATCCCACTAAGACACAAGTCTGCGCGTTCACCGCTAAGAAAACCCCTTTTGCTGTGGCTCCTCAATTCCTAAACACACCCCTTACCATCGCCAAAAACATTGGGATTCTTGGAGTTGAAATCTCCAGCGACGTCCAGTTTCGTTGTCACCTGGAGGGGAAGGTCAAGCTGGCGTCGAAGAAACTAGGTGTGCTCAACAGGGCGAAGCAGTACTTCACTCCGCGGCAGAGACTTATGCTTTACAAAGCTCAAGTACGGCCGCATATGGAGTACTGTTGCCATCTATGGGCGGGAGCGCCTAGATACCAGCTTGCACCTTGTGACTCGATTCAAAGGCGCGCTGTGAGGATTGTCGACGATCCCAAACTAACAGACGGTTTAGAACCTTTAAGTCTGAGAAGAGATTTTGCGTCCCTTTGTGTATTCTACCGTCTGTACAATGGGGTGTGTTCAGAGGAGTTGTTTGATATGATGCCAACGGCCTCCTTCTACAGTCGCACCGCTCGCCATCGACAGGGAATTCATCCTCACACATTGGAGCCTAAGTGGTCACGTACCGTGCGGTTCCAGAGAAGTTTTCTCCCGCGTACTGTCAAGCTGTGGAATGAACTGCCTGTCGAGGTTGTCTCAGGGGACTACAGCATGGGGTTCTTCAAAAAGGGCGTGAAGAGGTTTTTACAGGGTCGGCAACGCGCGTGTGATGCCTCTGGTGTTACAGGCGTTCATAGGCTACGGTAACTGCTTTCCATCAGGCGGGCCGTATGCTTGTTTGCCACACTAGTGGTATAAAAAAAAAAAAAAAAAAAAAAAAAAAAGGGTAGGGTGTCCCTTATATGGGAAAAAAAAAATTTTTTTTTAATATCGAAACGCATACCCCCTAATTCTTTTTAAACTGCCCTGACTTACTTTAATACAAAATTTTATCTTCCTACGTCAACATTAACCCGTGCCGACAGAAGCTTGAAGATTTCGAAAATTGCTGTTTTAACCCTGACTGTTATGTAGCTAAAGAAATTAAAATATATATATAAATATTTATATTTTATAAAATATTTATTATTACAGATAAAATTGCAGATCAGGCAGGATATTTTCTTTTAAGGGTCTCTTTTACAGCCTGAAAACAGATTTCTGTGTTCTCGGATAAAGCGTCGCAAAAATTGCTTTTATTCTTTCTTTACAGTGATCAAGCAATACAATGTTTTGGCGGCAAGCAAAGAGTAGTTTTTGTTCCAAAAGTACAAAAGCTCCTTTCAATTGCCCTGTATTAAACACAGCACATTATGTGGACTTTGTCGTCAAGGTTCCAGTCATAAAGTGCGTTTAACACAGCTTTAGCTTGAACCTGGCCGGTAGAGCTCTCCAGTTTGGGTACAGCCAGAAGTTGTTCATTTTCTCCAAATGAAATTAAAATTGACAGACGTTCTTCTTTAGAACTTCTGACATCCAGTCCAGGTAATAATTTCCCATCACAGTGAACGGTCACCATTTCAGGCATATTATTCCGAAAATCTGATTTTATAGATTACACTCTAACTTTTCTACTCTGTGCGAATGCGTTGAAAGGACGATTTGTTTGTCGGAAAATCATCACAGCTTAGATATAGTGCTTCTACTACAGCCTGAAGTACGAGTATATAGACAGAATCCCTTATGCTTAATTGACATCTATCTAATGTTCCAACTAACTTAGGCGCGATATAGTCTTTCCTTCCTCTTTTTGTAGTAGTTCCAGAACTTACCTTTTGTCAGGTGGATGGCAAGGATTCCTTAAGGCTTTCAACAGAACTGGTTGGTTGATTATCAGGTCCTTGCGTTTGTGTAAAATCTTGTGTAGTAAGAATCCTTCCTTTTCGGCGTACTTTTTGTCTAAACTCGCCAAACATCCTGGACGCCCCTGGTTCTCTTTGTTTTAATAAAAATATTTTATCGACTTCTATTTTCATTCTTTCCAAAGCATCAGCATGTGCTATATCGAATAAATTATCTATATATTAAATTATCTAAATTGTTTTGGAAATCCTCCTCACGGCGCTTGTAAAAATCTTGTATTTTTTTTGCAACTCGCCCGAAGTATGGTGAAGATCCAAGTTGTTTTACACAGTTAGGTATTGCTCTGGTAAGGATTCTAACGTTTTTCCAAAAATATAATACACTCTCGAATGAAGAGATTTGCGCTTTCACTAACAGTCAATTTAACTTCACAAATGTTAAAAAAGTACTGCAAGAACTTGACGGTTAGACGGTAGCTTTGCGCCTGCTATTTGATAATTTATGGCATCAACTAAGAAAATACTTTTATTATTGCTTCTTAATTAGATTGTCATATTTTAAATGTAAAATAATACGTGTTAATCACGATAATCACTGAGAACAAATGACAAATCCCGCAAGTACGCGCCGCTACTTTCGCGCAACTTGTATGAACATCATTCGATGTAAGTCGGCACGGGTTATCGTATTCCAAATAAGCTAAAAATTTATTTCCGAGTGTTTTAGAAGCAAAGGAACATATCTAAGACCTATGCGTTAAAAAATAAAAACTTTGAAAAATAAGGGACACCCTAATATAGGGTGTCGAAATTTCAAATTGAAACTACTAGTTCAAATGGGGTATGATACGAAAGGGCTTGATGTACACATTGCAAAATATATTTTATTTATTTTTTTCGACGCATTATTTCTTATTTATAATGAAAAATATCAAATTTAATAATGATACTACGTACCTACGGAACCTTCGGTGGGCGAGTCCGACTCGCACTTGTCCGGCTTTTTTTGGAATATTTTTGTTTATCGTTGGAGAATTTAATAATGATTTGCAAAATAACCTCAGAACTAAAGATATATTAAATTTTTTATATTCAAATAATGTGAAAAACAAGCACAGATCACGTCTCGTGTATACAATTGAAGGCAGTAACGAAATAATCGTAAATAAATTGTTTTTCTTATGATTCCAGAGACAGAATGCATGAAAAATAATAACTGCCAAGACAGCGATGAGCTAACACATTTGTTATATGAATTTGACTGACTTGTTTTACAATTAGAATAAGAAATAAATAATAGTAATCCTATCTCAAATTTGTTTGTTTGTTTTTTTGTTTGCCAAAGTTCTTTAGCTTCGTTCTAAACCCAGGTTAAGAAAACACTGTTCAGCATATTTATCGAGGAGCCACATGGAATTCTCCAATGTCGTTCATCTATTTTTTGACAAGGCCGGTGGTCAAATGGCTAGCAATAGCTACTTTGACTCCGAGGTCGTGGGTACGATCCCCGCACAAGACAACCATTGTGGTCATGATCATGTCTTCTTATCTTGGTATGGGCGTATTCTATGTATTATATTTATGTATTTACAAAAATGTATTTAAGTATTCCATCATACCCATAGTACAGCTTTGCTTAGTTTGGGATTAGATGGCGCTGTGTAATTTGTCCAGGATTATTTATTATTATTTATTTAATATCAGAACTGCCATTTAGAGTATATATACATTATGATCCTATATGGAGTCTTGTGGGAAAATGATTCTGTTTTAGCTGACTACATTAAAGTGTTTGAGAGAATAGACCATAATATATTATAGGTAATAAAAACTTCTCATGGCAGAGACTTATGTATACATTTACTCCTAATATTAATAGGTAGGGGAAAAAGTCTTTTCGCATTATAGTATGTATGAACTTGTAATAAAATCTCTTTGGTTATACCATTTGTGTCTGGCAGGTTTTGATATCTTTAAAAAGTTTATATTTTAAAAAAGATAATTCCAAATTCAAATTAGGTAAATGTGTGATTTTCATTTGTTTTTTTTACTGTCAAGATGAGTGAATCTAATGAAGAAATTCGATTCATTTTAAAATTTTACTACAAAAAAGGTAAAAATGCAACGCAAGCTGCGAATAAAATTTGTGACGTTTATGGACCGAGTGCAGTGTCTGTGAGAGTAGCACAAATTTGGTTTAAGCGTTTTCAATCAGGAAATTTTGATGTGAAAGATGCACGTCGCTCTGGTCGCCCTGTTACGGATAAAATGGATGCCATTTTTGAAAAAGTGGAGCAAGAGCGGCATATCAGTAGTTACGACGTAGCTGAAGAATTAGGAATTGACCACAAAACAGTTTTGGCGCAATTGAAAAAAGCTGGGTACACTAAAAAGCTCGATATTTGGGTGCCTCACAATCTCACTGAAAGAAACCTAATGAACCGTGTACTCATTTGCGATTCTTTACTACGACGTAATGAAAGCGAACAGTTTTTGAAGAAGCTTATAACTGGTGATGAAAAGTGGATCACGTACGACAAGAACGTGCGAAAAAGGTCGTAGTCAAAGGCCGGTCAGGCTTCACAGACTCTGGCAAAACCCGGGTTGACCCGCAACAAGGTGATGCTGTGTGTATGGTGGGATTGGAAGGGTATTATTCATTATGAGCTGTTACCGCCAGGCAGGACTATCGATTCTGAACTCTACTGTGAACAACTGATGAGATTAAAGCAAAAAGTTGAGAGAAAGCGGCCGGAATTAATTAACAGAAGGGGTGTGATTTTTCATCATGATAACGCTAGACCTCACACATCTTTAGCCACTCAGCAAAAATTAAGAGAGTTTGACTGGGAGGTGTTAATGCATCCGCCGTATAGTCCTGACTTTGCACCTTCTGATTTCCACCTGTTTCGGTCTCTTCAGAATTCTTTAGGCAATGTCAGGTTACCATCACGAGAAGACTGCCAAAACCACTTGTCGTGGTTTTTTGAACAGAAGTCCCAAAATTTCTATAGTAATGGGATCATGTCTCTACCTACAAGATGGCCAAAAGTTATCGAACAAAATGGCACCTACATACTTTAGTTAAATGTAAATAAACTTTATTAAAAAATGTTTTGAATTTTCATATTTATAGAAATTTTACATTAGAATCTATACAAACTACTTACCAATAATTAAAAATATACAATTAAATTAAAAACTAAATCGTCTTTTCGTATTTTCATATAAAATACGAAAAGACTTTTTCCCCAACCTAATATGTTATTGTGTCGTGTGGCGGGTCGACGCGTTCCCAATAAAGTGGTTGAACGCGGCGATGGCCGTCCCATGCATCAACTCGTGAACGGGTGCCGCCAGAGGGGACTGGTCTGCCGTGGTTGTTATGGTTGCAAGGCAAATTATAGGAGGATTTAGATAAGTAACATTAGACAATAATATAATTATTAAGCACACCAGCGACGTGCAAGTAATAATAAATTGTAAGAAAATTGTGACAAAAAAAATGACGATTGTTAACATAAGTTTTGTTAACAATCGTAATTTTTTTTGGGTCCCGGGGTCTGTAGATTGTAACTATTATCAATAAAAAATATATGTTATTGCAATATCGATGCAATTACTTTACATTGGGTGGGTCGAATGCATTATGCCTTACAATATCTCTTACGATTGTGTCATATAATTAATAAAGAAAAAATAAAAAATAAAATGTTTGTCTGTAAGTCGGTTTACGGATGATAATATTACGTGATAACGTCATAAGAAAACATTGGCCGATGGAGTGGAAGAGAGATAGATGCGTCACAAGCCGAACGCTTAGGCTGATCGTGCCTCTCTATCGCTTGTTCCGCGCACTCGCTTGCACGCTCGGCTCAGGCGGAACGTGACAATGAGTCATGCTTATGTTATATGATTTATGTTATCACGTCAAAATCCTTCTTTAATTTGTGGACAATCTCAAATTATTATTATTTTTTTTTTTTATTAAACAAGGCGCTTGTGTATTTTACGATTATGTACCGCATTGACTTATCATTCTTCCCATTGTCGTAGACTGAAGAAGTGACACAATGATAAGTTTCCACCAAAACTAAATTGCAATTAAAAAACATTACAAAAATGTTTCTGTTTTATATTACTATTTATATTACAATGGTATTAGAACAAAACATGGTATAATTTATATTACCATGTTTTGTTCTAATTATTTTGAGGCACGGTAATTATTTTAGTTGCATATATAATACAATTCACATAACTGGAGCTAATATTTCAGACGTCAGTTTGGACATGAAGCTCTTGGTATTTGTGCTTTTTGCCATTGTGATCGTGCCTGTCGCCATATCGTTTGTAGTCGCGCCAGACATGTCGGGTAGTAGTCGAGCAGGCATGCCAGACATAGATGAGTATGACGATGAATACGATTCATTAGGCGCGTCAAGCGTTAGTCGAGGAGGTAAATGCATACCGGTAATCTGGAGAGTATAATAACATCGGCGTGAATAGGTCAAAACAAGTCACTTTCTTGCACGTTATAATTAAGTACCATTCAGTATGGTTGTTTGTGTTTTTTCTAAAATGTTGTTATTCACCCCGTGGTTGTTATACATCCAGATTAGGGTACTTTTATTTAGACCTTATTAATCTATTGTTGAGTCCTCAACCCCCCCCCCCCCCCCCCCGCTCCCAAGAGCCACACGACCCGATCCTAAGCAACCACCATCCATCGTCTCCCTAAAACTTTCTTGAGGTCGTCGCTCCATCTAGCGAGGGGTAGCCCCGCACTGCGGCCGCCAACACGGAGTAGCCACTCGAGGACCTCCTTTCTCCAGCGGTTTTACTTTCTACGAGCTATATAGCCAGCCCACTGGCTTGCTTATTCATTGAGCTATGTCGGTTACTTTAGCTCATCATCAGGTCCATTTTAGTCTCCACTACAGGAGCACGACTCTCTCTCGTCTATCCTAGACGGAAGAAGGATTTCCTCTCGGTCGAAGTTGGAGTTACCTCGCTGAATGACCTGTTCTAAGTAGACGTATTCGTCAACAAATTCGAGCTTAGCGTTCCCGACCATAACCGGTATAGATGTGACATGTCGTTCTACATGATCTTTGTCTTTTCCATGTTAACCATCTGGTTATTTTATCTTATCTTGAAATGGGTCCAGCGCTGCAGCACCGGTGGCACGTCTACCCTCTTGGATCTTTTGTACACTCCCTATTCTTTAGTAACTCCCTCCTGAGTGCCTGAAGACATGTTCCATGTACTTATTACGCCTTTAATTGGGAAGAGTCTGTAGTCCTCCAGGTCTGGCCTGGTCTTTGGAAAGGCATACCCAGGTACGCCTTCGGTACGACCTACCAAGGGTTCAGGTCCTATGGAATCTCTGCTTGATCCCTCCCTTGCCAGTTCATCACAAGGTGGTGATGAACTTGGAAACACTACTGAAATCATTGAGCATAGCAATGAGATCATCCAGCAATTTCGTTTTAGGTTTAGGTTTAAGTTAATGATAAACATCTTCAGCTTAGTCGGCAGCTCTATGGTTTCCACCAACCAAGCTAAACACAATTACCGCCAATGTAAGCTAAACTTCAATTTTCGCAATCAATAAATCCGATGGTAATCGGTTTGAGCCTCGGCGGTAGGCCCCCAGGACCGCCGAAGCTGAAACCGGTTACCGTCGGATTATGTGATGAAAATTGGTCTTATAGTAAAGTTATTGAGAAGCATTTTCAGCTTAGCCGGTAGAGCTCTACCAGTTGAACTAAACATCCACCAACCAATCAACAATCTAAACAGTATTTTCAATTTCGCATTCGAAAAATCGGCTTCAACTTCGGCAGTAGAGCCCCGGTCTGAGTAAGTAAATTTACCGGGCCTCGCAGTATCGACCCCTTGTACTACATTTTATTTAATCTTTAGTGTTAGATAGTTTAATTTCTTTTTTATGTAATACTAGCGGCCCGTCCCGGCTTCGCATGGGTGGACAAAATATTGCAATTTTCTTACGGACCCCTAATTTTTTCGAAATTAAAATATAGCCTATGTTACTCCCTGATAGTGTAGCTTTCTATTGGTGAAAGAATTTTTGAAATCGGTCCAGTAGTTTCGGAGCCTATTCGTTAACAAACAAGCTAACAAATCTTACCTCTTTATAATGTTAGTTTAGATTGAAATTGGTGGATGACCATAACGGTAACCGGGTTAAGGTATAAAAAGGTTTGGTAAATCTTGGTTTAATGAATACGTAAATAAATTATGTTTTTCACGATTTCAGGCGAAACATGCAAGAAGGATGATGACTGCTTTGGTAACAATTGTATTTGTGTGGTTGAAATTTGCGCCTGCAGTGATCATAAAGGTCATCACATAAAGGTCAAATGAAGCATTTGAATCAAATAATATTCTTAATAGTATGCTTAACAATTCATTAGGCATTTCTGGAATAAAAGATATATAAAAAAAATAAAAAGAAAAAATAAGAAAATAAATAGAATTTAGATTGTAATATATACCTAAATATCTATGAATTGTATAAAAGTTATTAAAATTTACAAAATCTCGATTATCTTATTAAAATATTAATAGTGATGTAGTTTTTTTTATAATATCATCTTATCTGCACCCATACTACATGCCGTACCCATATTTTATACTACGTCGGATGGCAAACAAGAATACTGCCCGCCTGATATGAAGCTTTTTCTTTAAATGGGACCACACATTCCCACCACTGTGTCTCCTGTGTAGCCAGTTAACAGCGGCGATCAACAAAAAAGGCAATGAACAATAAACCCCCTGGGCACTCCCGGGGTAAGAACTACGGCTGTCCTAGAATTCTCAACAAATTAGAAGAAATTAGTAAGAATAGGAAGCTTTTGGATTTTGTCTTTCTCTCTTGCCAATGTGAGAGCCAGCTATAAAACCACATGAGGCACTAAAAGCGTCTGATGTAAAGCTGTTACATAACGGTATCATCGTAACAAAAAATATCGTATGCGCGCCGCCATCGCTCTTGCCAGAGAAACTCCTTTCTTCCTGCCCCCTTACCACCATCTCTTATTGCGATTCAATAACTGAATAGAACGCTTATTCATACCAATGAATAAGCGACTCTATTTCAAATGGAATAGAGTCGCTTATCCATTGGTATGAATCCCTCAGGGGACTTTGTTACTTGGTGGCGGTATTGTGAGATGGAGGTACTTCCCCAGTCGAGCTGCCTACTTACGCTTCTACTACCTCTCTTTCGCCAGAGCTTCGTTAGTCATGTACCTACATGAACATACATTTTACATTAGCAAGGTAAATTGCAATTATTTTGTTGTACGGCAATTATTTTTATGTATATAAACAGAGAAATTCTGATAATTGGAGCTATTATTTTGTCGTCAGTTTAACAATGAAGCACTCAGTATTAATGTTATTGTTGGCCATCCTTATGGTGACCATCATCCCAGCGTTTGGTTACCGACAAGACCCGCCGAAAGACCTAGGTAAAGTTATAATAAAATTTTTAAATTTGAAATTACTTTTTTTTACTACTTCATGTGACAAACAAGCATACAGTTCGCCTGATATGAAGCGGTAACGGTAGCCATACCAAACTCTCGCAAAATATTGCCATTGCAACAACTCGATCCTTGCCGGAATCCTCACTCGCAGGAACAACAATCCTCTAGGCTTCAAGAAACTGTTATATGGCTGCGATATCTGTGAGGTATAATTACGTTGTACCTTATCTTATATTTTTATAATTATAAAAGATACGTTGTACCTTAGAGAGATTATAAAAGATAAGATACGTGGTACCTTAGTCTTTTGCCACAACCTCATTAGTAAATCAGCATGGTGCGTGTAGGTGAGGTTGGGTTTGGCTCGAAGATGATGATTAGCTACTTACATCCCAGAAATTCAATAAAAATAAATGCACATTTGCGTAAAGGAGTTCTTACATGGAAGAAATTCGTTCGGGATTCGGGAGTATTGCTTTAATAAAACATTACTTGTAACATTATAGAATCGAAAACTAGGGCCCTACCGGCAAAGCTAAAGCCGATTCCCATACCGGTTAAGCTATAAAATCAAATTTCTGTTTAGATTTATGGTACTTGTGTTTAGCTTAACTAGTGGAAACGCTGGAGCTCTACAGACTAAGCTAAAGATGTTTGTCAATAACTAAAACGTAAAACCTATTTTTCAATCTATAAAATCAAATTTCTGTTTAGATTTATGGTACTTGTGTTTAGCTTAACTAGTGGAAACGCTGGAGCTCTACAGACTAAGCTAAAGATGTTTGTCAATAACTAAAACGTAAAACCTATTTTTCAATCCGTAAAAAATATTCGATGGTAATCGTCTTCAGCTTCGGCGGTACCCGGTAAACTGAAGCCGATTCCGATCGGAAATTTTAATTCCAACAAGTTAAGTTAATTAAAAAAATCAATAAACCCGATTGCACCTACAACAGATTTATTAATCACGCGCAACAATAATATACCACAAATATACAACAATAATATGCCACACAAGCAAAGCCACAATCTAAGCCTAATATATCAAATATATATTTGAAATCAGGTCATCGAGACCTTTATTTTGATACCCATATCGATATATTTAGAAGAGGAAAAAAAAAACTCCAACGACAACTTTGCGGCTCACAGCCGCCATATTGTTTTTTTTATATTTGATATAGCCTATGTCACTCGCGTGATTAAGACAAATCTAACTTCAAAAAGGGCGTGAAGAGGTTTTTACAGGGTCGGCAACGCGCGTGTGATGTCCCTGGTGTTACAGGCGTTCATAGGTAACTGCTTTCCATCAAGCGGGCCGTATGCTCGTTTTACACTTTGGTGGTATAAAAAAAGTATCAATCTAAGCTAAAGTTTGCAGCTCTGTCTGTAGGGCCACTAATCTCAGAAACTGCAATACGGTATACGGTTTTTACCAATACAAGGATTCTGTAAGAAGATGAACGAGTATAATTTGTAAACATTCTGCAAAAATAAGCTAGCAATGTATTTTATAATAAATATAGTTTGAAAAAACACGCTTTTAAAAAATGAATTAGTAAAAAATACTAACATTATTGTGAAAATAGCGTGGGGCGTGGATTATTTTTCACTTTTTAGGTTGATGTGCTATGAAAGCCCCCAAAAGGTCGCCGATCCATTGCCAGCCTATATTCCTTACTTGATTTCTTTCTGGTGACCTCACTCACTCGCAGGAACACAACACCCTCAAGGGAACAGTTATTTGGGTGCGGAATTCTGTGAAGTAGTGGTACTTCCCCAGTCTAGCACCTTAAAAATACGCTATGCCCTACCTCTTTTTTCGCCAGAGCCTCGTTTGTCAGTCAGCAGGGTGCACCACGTGCAGGTGAGATTGTATTGTTCTCGATAGGTTTGTTATAACCTTGAAACCTGATCGTGTTCAAAGTCCATTACGTGGCCTTTCTCACAAGTGCAAACCCGACTATGATACGATATTTCATAATGGAATGCCAGTGCCTATCTCCCGGCTTTATCATCAGACCTTGAAACCTAATCGTGGTCAAAGTTCATTACAAGAGTTTTCTAAGAAATCCAAAAACAGCTATGATACGATGTTCCATCATGAAGTTCCAGTTCATATCTTCCGGCTCCATCATCAGATCAGTTCGACAGTACCATATTATTTTGTTTTGTTTGTTTTGAATTGTCATCAGAACTACATACAGCTGCCAATTTTCATTACGCTACGATCCATGCAAGATGGTTAAATTAGTTACCTTAGATTCCATTACATAGTTAGTTACGTACAAGTCGACCTAATAAAAGTGTGTTAAAAACCAACATTAGGCTGTTGATAAAATTAGTACGGGGGTACAGAGGTAGTAAGCCCCGCAAGGCGAATGGCGCCTGAGAGCAAATAATAACTAGAGAAAGTTGGGTGTCATTCAGCCTGTTGGTCAAGTACAGGTATATACATACAATCAAAAATATAAGTGTTTTACCTTTTTATTGGCCATTGGTCATCGTGTAACGCAGTGTTCCTCAAAGTGTGAGTCTCGACCCGGCCACGAGAGTATAATGCCGGGTGTCGCAATTTTTATGCTATATAATAATACATCTTATTTAGACTTAAGTGTTTATATAGTTTGAAATATGTTAGTTAGTCACGAATGGGTAATCTTAATTGTAACCGGGGCATCGCATTAAAGTTAGGGAAATCATAATGGTAAACGGGGCAGCGCAGTAAAAGTTAGAGAAATCATAATTGGTAACTGGGGCAGCACGTTAAAAGTGAGGGAAATCATAATGGTAACCGGTGCAGCGCATTAAAAGTGATGGAAATCATAACGGAATTGATGACAGAAAGCATAAGAAATGGTAACCATTAAACCAGTAAAAAAAGGCATTGAATTAAAAGTTAGGGAAATCATAATGGTAACCGGGGCAGCGCAGTAAAAGTTTAATGGTAACCGAGGCAGTGCAATAAAAGTTAGGGAAATCCTAATGGTAATCGAGGCAGTGCATTAAAAGTGAGGGAAACCATAACGGTTACCGGTGTTTCGCATTAAAAGTCAGGGAAATCCTCGTCTAATGAATACGTAAATTAAATATGTTTTTCATGATTTCAGTGAATCCATGCCTGAAGGATAGCGACTGCGTTGGAAATGGCTGTTATTGTTTGGCAAAGACTTGCCTGTGTCATGAAGAGTTGTTTAATCATAATTCCCTACCAAAGAAAAAAAAGAATAATAAATTCATTGTGGAACCATCCGTAACCAGATAATCAAATAAAAAATATGTATTCATAAAAGAGTGAAACAATAACATACCCATTAAATAATAAAAGCCAACATTTCTTGAAAATAATCGATCTCGTTTTTTTTATATGAGAAGGGGACAAACAAGCATGTGGGGTCACCTGATGGAAAGCAATCACCAACGCCCATAGAGAGCAGCAACACAACCAAGGGGTCGATGATCCGTTGCCAACCTTTTAAGGGAAATAAAGATTGTTCTCGAAGACTGTAATTGTTCGGAAATACCGCTGAGTTGATTCCACAGTTTCACCGTTCATGCTATAAAATGTCTTAGGAAATGTACAGTACGGACGTGTCTACTACTGTAGTAGACAGTACATTTCCTAAGATATTTTATAGCACGAACTCGCCAATTATCAAGATGATATAAAATTCCATCCAATTTTAATTTATGGCGCGTTGTACGATAGTGGAACTCAGCAGCAGGTATTAAATCAAACAGCTCATCCGAGCAGTCCGCGTGATATAATTTGAATAGAACGCAAAGAGACGTTACGTAGAGATCTACGTGTACAGATTGAGTCCAGTCGATCAGAGATCATTGGGTTACCGACGATTCGAACTGCTTTTCGTTGTATGCAGTCAAATGAAGCAAGCAAGTACTGGAAAGCACTGGCCCCTTTGGGCCGGATATGGACATGGAATACTTTTCGCATATCTATGCGAACAGTATTCCATGTGAGGTTGAACCTGAGCTTTAAATAGTTGAAGGCGATGTCGGAGTGTAAAATACCGCCTGGCTTTATTGATGACACCAATATTCCTAGAAGCCAGTTTGGCATTGCACTCCAAGTGGCCACGAAACTGAACCTCACTCGATATGTCGACACCTAAGATGCCAATGATAGCACTAAGGGAAGCACCTTTCAATGTAGAAGCTACGAGAAACAAGGACTTTTTTGCGGTAAACGCGCAAACATGTGACTTTGAGTTAGATGTATCAAATTCAATCTACCTTATTACGTATCCAAGGGACGTCTCAATCTCAGACACAAACTGTATTCGGTGAGTACCGATGAGTATTGTCGCAATCCTGCGAAACATTAGCTTGGCCAGTGTATCTTTCGTTCTCTGTATCCGCATAGCAATGAATTTTGTGTATTAGCAGCAACTATCATTGATATGTTTATCTTTTTATCTTTTTCGGCGGTAGGTGTAAATAAAGTTAACATCATACTCTAAAATAAAAAAAATATTAATTAATATTTAGACTACTTACGCCTCTTAATAGCACTTAATATAATAATATAAAGTGATTCCAATAATATAAGTAATCGTATTGAATGTTGTGCAATAGAACTTGTGGAACATAAAATTATAGAAAAAAGTTGTTATCTGTGGGGATTTCAACATAGATTTACTAAAATTAAAACAAATCATGTTTAGATTTTGAGTTTTTGCTAAGTAGTTATAACCTAAAAATAGAAATCAACACACCTACAAGACCTTGTAGCCAAACGTGCATAGATAATATTATACATAACAAAATTAAGGGATGCAAAGCAAAAATTTTGGAATTAGCAGTATCTGACCAGACTGCGCAGCTGCTAACATGCCCAGTGAAACGTCGGGCACCCATTAGCTACTGGTTTATTCAAAAACGCGATTACTCAAAAGAAATTACGGATAAATTCAGATACGCTATAGGTCAACTAACATTCAAAGATGTATATGAAACAAGCTGAAGATTTTCTATTATTTTACAAATTATGCTTTCTTGTAGTACAAAAATATCAACTCGGAAACGCCTTTAGTGGATAAGTAGAGGCATAAAACAATGTACCAAACGGAAACGATTTTTATTATGGAAATATAGAAAGACACGATTAAATGACGATATAATAAAATTTAGAACCTATTCTAAGCGACTTAACCAAATAATTAAATTGACACAAACATCGCAAAATGAGTACTTTATAAAAACATCTAACAACAAATCTGTTGCGGACTCTTTAGCGGGCAGCCTCGCAACTGGCCACCGACAAAGAACCAACTGACAAGACGGAAAAGGATATGACGTAAGAAAAAGAGGACAATCGACAATCGACGACTGACGGGACTAGGAAATGTAAATAGATAAATAAAAATATAATATAAATATTAACAAGCCGTGAAATAAAGTAAGTTCACAAACGAGTGTCTTTTAAATCCTTCAAAATCAAAGGCTACCTGGTCTGTGATATATAACAGTATTAATAAAACTAACGAGCCTAAACACGATATAAAGAAAATAAGTGTAAATGGAAAAAATATATTTGATGCAACTGATATAGCCCAAAAATTTAATAATTTTTTCATTGATCAAATAAAAAGTAAAGGCAAACTTAATAGTCAATATGTAAAAGTTAATCATAATAAATACAATTCGATCTTTATGAAGCCGACTTCACCTGATGAAGTATATGAAATTATCCTAGGTCTTAAAAATACAGCTAGCACTGGATATGATGAAATATCTACCAAAATCATAAAGTATGTTGCTAGTATAATATGTCCTGTTCTAAGTTATATCCTCAACCTCTGTATGTTACATGTTTTTTTCAAAATAAATAACGATTAAAAATAACAATAGTCAAACCACTATTTAAGAAAAATGACCGAGAAGACATGTCCTGCTATAGACGGATATCTCTTACCCCTGTATTCTCCAAAATCTTTGAAAAAGTTATTTATGTTAGACTTTATGACTATTTTGAGACAAATAATATACTAATAAAAGAACAAGTAAGATTTAGGAGAAGTAGAACCATTAACCAGGCCATTTATAGTTTTTTTAACGTAATAATGACATCCTTGAATGAGAAATGTCTACCATGTGCTTTATTTATGGATCTAACTAAAGCATTTGATTACGTTGATCATGATATTCTCAAAGACAAATTATACGCTTATGGAATTAGAGGAATTGCCCTTGATCTCATTGTATCGTATCTTAGCAATCGAAAACAAGCTACATTGATTACAAGAATCTGCGAGAAAACGAAAATAGAACTCAAGCACCTGTCTATCTGTATATCTGTGTAAACAGGTACGATTTGGCGTACCACAGGGTAGTGTATTAGGTCCGTTATTGTTCCTAGTATATATTAATGATCTCTCTAGTACTATGAAATTCCCCATGATCTTATTTGCTGATGACAGCACTGTAATATATTCTAATAATAATCAGATATCTCTTCAAAATGACATTGAACAATCTCTTAAAGACATAATCAATTGGTTAGAAGCTAATAATTTAAAAATTATATTTGACAAAACTAAAATAAATACATTTACAAATACAAATAATATTTCGGCAATTAATAATGTTGACATAAACTATTTGGGACATAAAATTCAAGAAACTGATACGACTAAATTTTTAGGTTTACTACTTGATCGACATTTAAATTGGAAAGAGCAGATTACAAATGTCTGTAATAAATTAAACCGATTTTCTTACGCATTGTATATGCTATCAAAGATTGTAAGAAATACGCCTACATTGATGACCGTCTACCATGCGTACGTGGCATCTACATTGCGATATGGAATCATTTTTTGGGGAAACTCAGTAGAGAGGGAATCAGTCTTTCGGGCTCAGAAAAAATGTGTGAGGGCTATTTGTAAAATATCTCAGATGGATAGCTGCAGGCCATATTTTAGATCTCTAAAGATATTGACATTACCTTGTCTCTATATATATGAAACGGCCTTGTTTGTCAAGAAAAATCTAGACCTGTTTATGAATATAAAGAGTAGTCGTGATGGCCATAAACTATGTAATATACCAGGCAAGACGACACATTTTCGCGAAAGTGTTATAGGTATGGCTCCTTTGATATCCGCTTGATACACCGCCCCCGCGCGCTTCCCGTGCCTCAAAAGTACATGTGCCGCCGCTTTTTTTTGCGGCCGTCGCGCGCGTCGACATCTGGCGCTTTGAAGTTGTTTACGACTCGACTCATTGAAATTAGACCCTACTTGTGTTTATGTTTTTTGTTAAGACTGAGTTGATGCTTTGAATAACACATTTTTTGTATGAATGTGAAGTATATTACGAAAGAAAATGGTTCCCAAACTTAGAACTTAGAAAAAAAAATACCATTAGGTATATTATGATTTTTAATTTAAATATGAAGGGGCAAAGTATGTTTTAAGTGATTTAAAAATGTAACTAGATAGTATCTGAAGCATAAAAAATTAAAACAAAACATTCCATCGTACAAAAATATTAATTTACAAGCTTTTAAAACCAATAGAATATTTGTTTGTATCGCGGATTTTTTTTTGCACGGACGCACGATTTTTTTTTTTTTACAAATGAACACGGATATTTAAATTATTAGTACGGTCTGAAAGCTTATTTCAGCCCCGAAAAAATGATATAACAGTAAATAACTTAAAATAGATATAAATATATATAAAAAAATTATGTTTAAATACCGCCATACCCAACACTCAACGGACTGGGTGCTACTTATTTTATCAAATTCGACGAAATAAACCACTGTCAACACAAATTTATATCCTAAATAAGTACTTACTGAGTTTATCTTGCGTTTTAAAACACTAAAACAGTCACTGAATCACTTTTAATTCACAAAATTTGTCGAAATTCGTAAAACAGGCGCAAAAGCAACGTCGCGAACTAACCTAGAAATCGACTAATTTGTTTATTTTTTTCCATCGTGTCTATGAATTGTTTGTTAGGTTGGCGGACATGAGCGTGAAGGCCCAAGATGTGAGAAAAGGATGAAATTTCGTTTCTTACGGCTATTCTAATGAGAAAAAGCAAGATAACAGGTTTTTGACACAAGGTCACGAAATTCAAAATTGGGTACTATATTACCCAGGGTGCTTTTGAGCACTTTTTAAAACTGGGTACTATAGTACCCAGGGTGCTTTTAGCGGATATACAACAAACTTCCTAAAAGTATTAGAGACAATTCTAGTTTGGGCATATTTAAACAGAAACTACATAAGTTACTAATAGAAAGGGCATACTATAGTGTAAAAGATTTCCTAGAGGATAAACTTTGACTTGTATACATTATTATTATTTCTGACCTTGACATTTCTTGACATTAAATTTGATGTAATTTTATTGAAAATTGTTTGTTGTGTCGTATCAATTTAAATTGTATGTTATTAATGTTTAATCTGATTGACAATTAACTGTTTAAATTGATGATAATAATGAAATATATGAATATATATATGAATATATGATGCATCGCTCAGTGCGAAAACTGGCAATCAGTATACAAAGTTTCTCACGAAGCCCAAAAGATCCTACCTGCGAACCTTCCTGCTTGGAAAGTAATCTTTTATGCCACACCCGATCAAAAGCTTTTGTTATGTCCAGACTAGCAGCCAAAGCCTCGTCCTTGCTTTCCACTGATTCCACCCATCGGTGAGTCAAAAATACCAGAAGATAGGTTCACTAGAGAGTATCTTTTATAATTATCAAAGTACTATGTTTTGTTTTAAGTAACCATTTTATATTCGTTGCACTAGTTTGTTTAGTCTCCCGCCCAATAACTTTTGCTATTACTATCTCTAGGCTAGCTGGAAGAGATCTCTTATAGAGATAAGCTCACCTTTGTATCTGTCCTACATCACTATGTTGTGAACTTGTATGTGCAATAAAGAATGAAGTAAAGAAGATCACCAGCTGAGAGACCACGGCGGAAGCCATATGGGCGATCATTAGCTGGTGATTTTCCCAGTAGGCTACCAGCTGTTGGTTAATGATATTTTCCATGTTTTTGTGAAAATATAGACGTTATCGCAATGGGCCTATAGTTGTACGGATCTGAGCAAGTGCCTTTTTTAGGGATCGGGTGAACCAAAGCCTCCATTTATGAGCAGGGGACTACGCCAAGTGTGTTCTAACCTTTTTTAAGGACACCCGTATTTGCATCTCCAGCGGCCTGAGCTTCGAACCAGGCTTGGTAAGAATCCTGCTTATGACGCAACGCGGCTTTGCAAGATCTATCGAATCATGGTCGAGATTTGCCACCAATGGCCACCGCAGAATTAGGAATAAAAAGTTTCATGCCCTGCAGAACCAAACCTAACAACAAGGAACAAGGCATAGACCGAGGCAAAGACATGTAAAGTTCTTCCAGCATAGTCAGTTCATCGTGATGCTAGCTATTAGTTGTAATGGGCATTAAAATCACCCAGTATATTACGGTATTTTCAAAAACCCATCTTAGCGGATGACGTCATAAAGCTACTTGTAACAAATTGAATAATACTGTACGTAGTAGTAGTATAGTATAGTATAGTACAGTACAGTACAGTACAGTACAGTACAGTATAGTATAGTAGTATAGTATAAAAACTTTATTGTACAGTAACAATATACAAATACAATATTTTTTCGAAAAAGAACAAACTTTATCATATAGTGGCGGACTTATCCCATTAGGGATTTCTTCCAGTCAACCATAGAAAACCTGAAAGGATATTGAAATTTAAAATTTGGGGATATTATAGTAGGCACTGATTATTGAAGTACAGTACGTAAGTACTGTTACTTATATGATGTGACTATACTTTATAGTTATTTTAAAAATGTATATGTTTTATTATAGAGAGTATGTTTTATATTAGATTGTTCGGCGCGTGGACCGATGGACGTCCTCCTTCTAGATGGTCCAATGACCATAAGAAAGCGGCTGGATGCGGAAGGCGGAGGATCGTATTTGGTGGAAAGCATTGGGGAAGGCTTATGCCCAGCAGTGAGTGTATACAGGCTGATGATGATGATGAGAAATAACTCTAATACGCTATAGACGCTAAATAAATAAACATATTCAAAATTTTATATCACCAAGAAGAATTGCAATTATTTTTTTGTACGGCAATTATTTTATGTATATAAGCAGAGATGTTCTGATAACTGGAGGTAAGTTTTGTCGACAGTTTAACCATGAAGCTCTCAATATTAGTTTTATTATTTTCGATTATTATGGTTACCATTACCCCAACATTTGGTTACCCACAAGACATGTGGAATCGTCGTTCTCGAGGTAAAGTTACAATTTAATTTTGAAGTTTGTACATAGTTACATCAAATTAAAATGCACAAATTTGCCTAAAGTAGATTTTCCACAGCCAGTTACGAATGAGCATTGGTGTTACTGCCTAATGACAATTAGATAGATCGAATACTTATTTGCTGCCTCAGTTGTGGAAAAAAATCTCAGCGTAGTAGGGGTAGGATGGATCTAGGACAGTATTTCCCAATAAGTTAGTGGTACGCGTACCCCCATGGGTACGCGAGATTGCATCAAGGGGTACGCGTAGCAATCTCTTAACTAAAATATTAAATCCTTAAAAAATAAATAAAATAAAAGTACTTTATTATCAGACCCTGAGGGTCCATAGACTGTGTTAGTAAATAATAATACAATTACAATTGGCAAAAAATAATTAATTTAATTAAACGATCATTAAGTAAGTCAAACGTATGTATACGATAATAAATATAAAATACACCTGATTTCATTTTATATTTAACGTCCCTGCAATATGGGTACGCAAGTTTGAGGTTTACCTTGAAGTGGTACGTAGAAAAAACTAATTGGGAACCGCTGATCTAGGAGGCTACTCTTTCGACAGGCCGACACTTTCTATAAAAAAAATAGTGATTGTAAAATGAATGATTGCAGTTAATTCTAGCTGAATAGGAGATATACAGCTCTCCTATTCAGCTAGAATTAACAGTAGCAACAACTAAATAAGCAACGAACAGTGAAGTTTGTCCCAAGGGTAACATTACTACTAACTTGGAACTCACGAATTTTATCAGAAGAAATTCGTGGGAGTAGTGCTTTATTCAAAACATTACTTGGAATATTAAAAGAAGTGGGTCGCGACCCAATACCGGGCCACGAGAGTAAATACCGGATCTTTCAATATTATTCAGTATTGAGTATACTTATTAAATATTACCTACCTGTTATTGAAGTTGATGTATAGTATGAATCTTACCTGAAACAAAAAAATACACAATATTAGTAAACAAAGTAGGTAGAATTATTATGATTTTTTTTTTTTGATGACGGAAAGCAGAAGTGAAGACTAAATGTGAGGACCGCCATCACTGCGATTAGCGCAGCGCTGGTGGTCCCTCCCCTTGACAACTCATGTACAGTGCTACAAACTTATCGGCCCGGTGGCGGGGGCGGTACGATCGACTTAAGTGTTGCCATTAAACGAAATACCGTCCGTTTTAGAGGAAACATTAAAATCAAGGAAATATATACACTGTTAAAATAATAGCATTGATATACTGATTAATTGTGTTGTGTGGTGTTTCAATTAAATATCAATTGCCTTCTACGACGACGATTTTTTTATTGTATGTCTAGAAAATATATATATACTCGTATGTATTTATAGAAAAAAAACACCTCAATGGAATGTGTATACGTGGTAAATAAATTAATTGTACCTGGCGATACTAACCTGTAGCAGTATTTCAAGATGGCGGCTTTAGTTCTAAATTTGGCCACCGGGTCAGATAAGTTTGTGGCACTATAAGTATTTCTTCACGCTTTGTGTAAACCTGTGTTCCGCAAAAAAAAATAATTTGAAGGTACACTGTATAAATGAAAAACAGTTATTATTTGCGTAAGATTTTTTCTTCTGTCCATCTAATTAGCTTTATGAGATAACCCTATTTTTCCGAGGCACACCAACTAATGACCACGGTACACCAGTGTGCCGCGGCACACAGCTTTCGAAACACCGGTCTAAACGACCTTGGGTTGTAGGAAGAGGGACATACATGTGCCGGCAGTGAGTTCTACATTATGATTCGGCAGAGAAATTAATTTCCGAACTTTTTGGTGCGGGAAGGCGACAACTATAATAGAGTGAGAATGGGATTTCACTCTCTCTCATGGTATCTCATACATAGTATTGAATCCAATTATGTTCCATCTTACAATTAATTTTAATGTATCTATAGTTTGAAGTATTTTAGTGGATCATGAATGGGAAGCCATAATGATAACTGGGCTAGGGCAAAATGTTGGAAAGTCCTGGTAATGAATTCGTAATCAAGATAAATGTATATTTTTTTACACAAGCTTTTATCAGTTGTGAAAAAAGAAATAAATAGTAGCTTTTTTTATATGAAAGAGAGAGGCAAACCCGTTGCCTCACTCACTGGCAGGAACATAACAACCCTCAACGAAATTGTTATTTGGCTGCGGTATTCTGTGAAGTTAAGAGGCTGCCGATGCCCAACCCACCCACGGAGCGATAGCTGACGTATACCATACGGCATAATAGAACTCTCTGAAGTATTTGCCGAGTTATCGCGTGAGAGGAAATTGGTCATGAAAATCTGTCGCTGGCTCACGGACCAAAACAGACATGTTCATTCACACAAATGTTTGTCATGTGCGGGAATCAAACCCGCGAGCTCGAGATTCGGCCACAAAGCTCGTCCCGTAATAAACTATGTTTTTCATAATTTCAGCGGCAACATGCGATAAAGATAGTGACTGCAGTGGAAAAGGCTGTTATTGCTTGGTAGAAACTTGCCTGTGTCACGAAGAATTGTTTAATCATAAAGTTAAACCAAGGATACAAAAAATTGTCCTAAACGATATGTTAGGTCGTCAGCATCAATAGAACCAAGAACCTTCGACTAGTAGTTTTAAAAATATAATGTAAAGGTGTAAAACAATTATGAACATATCGACGGCGAAGTGCCAATATCTTCTAACTCACACAGACAAAATTTCACAGAAAGTAAAAAAAAAAAGTTTCCTGAAAACTTTAAAATTAATAAATTCATTTGTATGGTGAATATAAAAATATGGAAAGCTTAAGTTTCAATGAAATATAAATATATTTGAAATAATATTAATTGATATTATATAAATTGATTTTAAAGTGAATGGCATAAAGAAAGTCAATTTCTCGAAAAATGTTAGATAGGAGGTATTGGCACTTCGCCGTCGATATTGTATAATAAAAATCAAAATTAAAAAAAAATAAACATTTCGTATTACATATCAATCTATACATACAGGTATCTACTATGTACTAAGTATCAATGAAACTGTATAAAAGTTTTTAAACGCCACCAAATCTCAATTATAACTGTGTTGTTGTTTGTTTTTTCTATTACCTTATCTCAAACTATTTAAAAAACTACTACTATTTCCAAACCACTCGTATTGAAAGATAGACTTGACATGTCTGTCTTTAAATATGAGACATAGAAGTTTATTTAAACAACGTCGGGTGGCAGAAAAGCATATTGCGCGTCTGATGTGGTTAAGTGGTTACCGTAGCTATATAAACTCTTGCAACATGAAATATCGCTCCCGTCCGTCAGCCCCGCTGCCGACGCAGTTACTCCTTCCTTTATGGTGACTTCACTAACTTGCAGGAAGACAACAACCCTGAAGGAAGTTGTTATTTGTTGGCGGTATTCTGTGAGATGGAGGTACCTACTTCCCGGGCTTCCCTAAGTTCCCTAAATCACGCGCGTGTGTGTGTGTGTGTGTGTGTGTGTGTTATCGAATAAACTGTCCCCAAATTAAATAATAGTGGAGGTAAGGTCGACTCAGAAGAGCAGCAGGGAGTGTCCATGCTGTATATTCGTAAGTACATACTTATTATTGTGATACACTTTATAGTTATTATAACAACTTATATATACTCCTAAAAATACACGTTAAATAAATTAACATACTCAATCTTTTATATTACCAAGGTAAATTGCATTTTTTGTTATACGGCAATTATTTTTATTTATATAAACAGAGAAATTCTGTTAGCTGGAGCTATTGTTTTGTCGCTGGTTTAACCATGAAGTTCTCATTATTAGTGTTATTATTTGCCATCGTTATGGTGACCATCACCCCAGCGTTAGGTAATCCAAAAAACACAACGGATAAATATCGAGGTGATGATATAATTTCATTTTCAAATTAAAGTATGAATTATAGGTAAAATCGAGAGCTCATGAAGCTATCTCTCTAAAGTGTGGGCATTTTTATTATTGGATCGTGGCATGTGACAACCAGCGCCTGCTTGATGGGCCCCAAGGCACTGGAGACCAGGAATGGACGCGACGAAATCACATGCTCCATGTCATCTCATAGCGTCCACGCTGGCCTAGAGTGCCTAAAGGCCTCTTCACATTCCTTTTGAAGGACCCAATACGAGTATCGTACACATATGAAGAAGACGTTACATCGTATCGTATCATACAATACTAGATTACAGGCACCGCTGGGGAACTAAATAAAAGATAGTAATATATACCTATATATAAATGAATCCCTATTTCCCTTGGTCACAGCATCACGCGTGAACGGCTGGACCGATTTCGCTAATTCTTTTTATCTTGTATTTGTTATAGTCAGGAGAAGGTACTTATGAAAGAATAAACTGAACTACATCGTTAGACAGAACTGTCTGTCATTTGACAGATAGCGCGAAACCAATTGTATCTACAGATGCCGCTGATGACAATAATATCTACACGTCAAAGAATGTTTATATAATATTCATTTTAAGATATAGTTTCTTTTTCATTGATATTTGCAAGATTAATTAAGATGTAATATAATTAAAGTTTAATTAAGTTACAAAACTAAAATTATAATAAAATACACAGAAAAAATAAAAAATATCATTACCACAAATATTTGTCTTGTGCGGGAATCGAACCCGCAACCTCGGAGTCAAAGTGGCCATTGCTAACCATTCGACTACCGAGCTAGTCATATTCATTGTTAAGAACGTTTGTCGCATCTGCTAGTATAATATGTTTTTCATGATTTCAGAGGCAGCATGCAAGAAAGATAGTGATTGCGGATTAGTTGGGTGTTATTGTGTGGCAAAGACTTGCCTGTGTCGTGGAGAGGTAACAGATCTTAAATATCAACCAAAGATAAAACACATCATACACGATATCTTCACAAAGATCAAGAGGACCAATATCGTTCGGCTCGTAAATAAAAAATAAATGTAAAATAAATACATATTGAATAATGAAAGACAGGTTTTTTTATATATATTGGAGGGCAACAAATGAGCATGTCACCTGATGGAGAGCAATTATCACAGCCCATGGAGATCAGCATCACCGAGGGGTTGCTGATCCGTTGCCAGCCTATTCTCCGTCCTTTCCTTCTTTCTGGTGACCTCACTCACTGGGAACACAACAACCCTCAAGGGAATTGTTATTTGGCTGCGGTATTCTGTGAGGTGCAGGTACTTCCCCAGTCGAGCAGCTTCTATGTACTAAGTATCTATAAGTTTTTAACCGCCACCAAATCTCAATTATAACTGTGTTGTTGTTTTTTTTTTTTCTATTACCTTATCTCAAACTATTTAAAAAAACTACTACTATTTACAAACCACTCATATTGAAAGATAGACTTGACGTGTCTGTCTTTCAATATGAGACATAGAAGTTTTTTTAAACAACGTCGGGTGGCAGCATATGGCGCGTCTGATGTTAAGTGGTTACCGTAGCTATATAAACTCTTGCAACATGAAATATCGCTCCCGTCCGTCAGAGCCCGCTGCCGACGCAGCTACTTTTCTCTTTGTGGTGACTTCACTAACTTGCAGGAAGACAACAACCCTTAAGAAAGTTATTTGTTGGCAGTATTCTGTGAGATGGAGGTACCTACTTCCCGGGCTTCTCTAAGTTCCCTAAGTCCCTAAGTCAGGCAGATTACAAATACGCTGTACCCTACCTCTCTTTTGCTAAGACTTCTTACACGTCCAGGTGAGAAAGGCTCAAAAGAGCATACACCCCTTAATTACTTTTTTGTGTCTTTACCCCTTTTTTGTGTCGGAAGTTAAAAATGTCCATTACATTTCAACACTCTTTCTTTCTTTCTTTTAATATTTCATTAAAATTTTAAATTCATAGCATTTTAATTCATACAATTTACACAGTCATGGCATTTTTTCAATATGAATAAATTTAGATTCTAAATTCCGAGTGTCATATTACATACAAATATTTAAGGATAATTTTAGTAGTAATGTGAGTTTATAGGACAAATTTAGTAGGACTCATTAAAAAAAAAACAAGTTACTAATGTCCGTGGAGATCGCTAATTAGAAATTTCCTATCATCCATAATAAGTTTCGTAATAGATATATATATACATACATATAGATATATGTATATGTAAATAAAACTATTAGACATGTCGTGTCATGGCATGAACCCTTAAAAACGAGTTCTAAGTAAAACACGGTCACACACATGAATCGGCGCGATTAATCGGTCGTCAAACGATTTGGTTTGGGGTCGTGCAACCACAGGGGTTGGCCCCTATGGTTCCAGGGCTTTGACAGAGTATGCTGCTTTAAATAAGCAGATTAAAAGGCTGATATGGCGGAAGTATTGTTAAATGAATGAATACGGTTCGATACTAAACGTGTTGAAGCGCGCAACAAAGGGCTGACAGGCTTTTCAAGGCCTTCTGAAAAAGCTCAATACTCAATACTCAATCATTTATTGCAACCTTAATGTATACATAGATCTTGTCTTACATATAACAGTAACAATTAAGGACCCTGTCGGGCGCTGCAATGGGAGAGGGGCTGATTTCATGTAATTATTATGTAAATATGTCTATTATCACAGCTATATAAAGTAAGTATATTAAATTTGTGCTAATAATTATGTCAAATTAAATTTAATTTAAATAGATATTTATATTATTATTGTATTGAATTCAATAGAATTGTATTGTATTGTATCGAATTGAATTGAATTGAATTGAATTGAATTGAATTGAATTGAATTGAATTGAATTGAATTGAACTGAACTGAACTGAACTGAACTGAACTGAACTGAACTGAACTGAACTGAACTGAACTGAACTGAACTGAACTGAACTGAACTGAACTGAACTGAACTGAACTGAACTGAACTGAACTGAACTGAACTGAACTGAACTGAACTGAACTGAACTGAACTGAACTGAACTGAACTGAACTGAACTGAACTGAACTGAACTGAACTGAACTGAACTGAACTGAACTGAACTGAACTGAACTGAACTGAACTGAATTGAATTGAATTGAATTGAATTGAATTGAATTGAATTGAATTGAATTAAATTGAATTGATTGAATTGTATTGTATTGTATTGTTTTGTACTAAGATTTCTATTTGTTTATAGTTTTATCATTCAGATATTCAGATATTGTGTAATAGGCACTCTTTGTCAGTAATTCCTTAATATGCTTTACAAATATTTCATAATTTGTTATATTTTTTATTGATTCGGGCAATTTATTGTATAGTTTTATAGACAATAGCTTACTTGTCGAAGCTATAAGATGGTTGAATCGTATCTGCGAAGCCAGAGATCTTCACGGAGGTGGAGAGATTCTACTGCAAATGCACCTGATCCTACCTTAGATGTTCGTGTAAGTGATCGCCGAGCCCCGCTAACCCGACAAGAAAACGAACACATTCCAGTTATCAGTGTGGGTGAGATTAGGATAGCCCTTGAACAGTTAAAAATGGTAAGGCTCCCGATGATGACGGAATTACAACAGAACTGTTGAAAGCTTGAGGACCTCTGGTTTTAAAGGAACTACAACATCTGTTTAAGTCAGGGGTCCTACCGCCCAAGGCGGATCTTTTCCCATCCATCTCATCTCTCTCATCTCTATCTCTCATCTCATCGCATCGTATATTTTGAATGCATAAATCAAACTTCAGCTCAAATTATTGGTAATGCTGTTTAGCTTACCTGGCAATAACTCTGAAGATGTATTGGCTAAGCTAAACACGATTACCACTAATCTATGTTGAACTTTGATTTTAACATTCACAAAATCCGATGGCAATCGATTTCAGCATAGACGGTAGGGCCGCTGGTCTTACAACTAAGATTATATGTTATTTCTTCGACTTTACTTCCGGCCACACGTGTGTGTGTTTGTGTGTTATCGAATAAACTCAATTCGAATAATAGTGGAGGTAAGGTCGACTCAGAAGAGCAGCAGGGAGTGTCCATGCTGTACATTCGCAAGTACTTATTATTGTGATACACTTTATAGTTATTATAACAACTTATATATACTCCTAAAAATACACGTTAAATAAATGAACATACACAATCTTTTATATTACCAAGGTAAATTGCATTTTTTTGTTATACGGCAATTATTTTCATTTATATAAACAGAGAATTTCTGTTAACTGGAGCTATTGTTTTGTCGCTAGTTTAACCATGAAGTTCTCATTATTAGTGTTATTATTTGCCATCGTTATGGTGACCATCACCCCAGCGTTAGGTAATCCAAAAAACACAAAGGATAAATATCGAGGTGATGATAATATTTCATTTTCAAATTTCTAATTACCTCATGACGCATAATATTATATAAAAAATAAAAAATATCATTACCACAAATATTTGTCTCGTGCGGGAATCGAACCCGCGATATCGGAGTCAAAGTGGCCATTGCTAACCATTCGACCACCGTCCTATTTATTGTAAAGAAGACAGTACAACGTTTGTCGCATCTGCTAGTATAATATGTTTTTCATGATTTCAGAGGCAGCATGCAAGCAAGATAGTGATTGCGGATTAGTTGGGTGCTATTGTGCGGCAAAGACTTGCCTGTGTCGTGGAGAGATAACAGATCTTAAAAATCAACCACTGATAAAACACATGATACACGATATCTTCATAAAGACCAAGAGGACCAATATCGTTGGGCTCGTAAATAAAAAATAAATGTAAAATAAATACATATTGACTAATGAAAGACAGGTTTTTTTATACATATGGTAGGGCGACAAACGAGCATGTGGGTCACCTGATGGAAAGCAATCTTCACAGCCCATGGAGATCAGCATCACCGAGGGGTTGCTGATCCGTTGCCAGCCTATTCTCCGTCCTTTCCTTCTTTCTGGTGACCTCACTCACTGGGAATACAATAACCCTCAAGGGAATTGTTATTTGGCTGCGGTATTCTGTGAAGTGGAGGTACTTCCCCAGTCGGGCAGCTTAAAAAATACGCTAGGGTCTACCTCTTTTTTCGCCAGCGCCTCGTTTGTCTGTTAGTAGGGTGCACCACGTGCAGGTGAGGTTGGCTTTTGTTCAAAGATATTGATTAACTACTTACACCCCAAATTATTTTCTTGAAAATAAATGATAACGTATTTAAAAAAAAGTTTCTAACTAAACTTTATAAGAAACAAGCTGACCCGGCGAACTTCGTACCGTCTAACAGTCAATGAATGTCGTGGTGCATATTAGGTGAACTTAATTTATGATTTTATGGAATTAATACAATGAATAATAGAAAATAATAGAGAAGCTCGATAGCGTCATTGCGCGTGTCAGTCTAATTGAACACGTCAGTTAAGCAACGACGACCGTAGCCTGCCCATGGATGGGTTTATATTATCTCGAGCTCCTCCGTGCTTCGGAAGGCACGTTAAGCTGTCGATCATTTAGATGACAGTCATTAAGCCTTGAAAACACTGGCCTTTGCGAACCCGCGGTTGAGCAGCGTGGTGGAGTATGCTCTAAACCCTTTGCCCCGTATGCATAAAAACGGAATATTTCATAAAAATAAAGGTTTCCTAATTGTATAATAAAAAAAAACAAACAATTTGTTTTATCTGTTTTATCGTTTTGGTGATTTTGTCAAATTGTCATTTCATTAGATTTTTACTCTGATTTGATTCTTGCGCTCGGACCCCATGGACCAAGCGTTTCCACCCCAATCAATTTCACATTTTTCAATTTTCAAAACAAATCACAGACAACTTTCGCGACGCAAAAGAGGGACCCATCGATTTGACATTTTTATATTTGACAACCAAGAAATATGTCAATCATTTTTCAACTGACACTATTTGTATGGCAAAATGTTTTTTCTTTTATTTAATTTTTTCGTCGATTTTACAATGTTTTTAATAGTTATTCTGCTATTCGGGACGGAGACAAATCCAACAAATCAAAAACCATGAAAATCGTTTCAGCCGTTCTCGAGTTATAAGTGTTCGAACAAACCCGACTTTACAGGCAATTTGATCTACACTACTTTGCGTGTAGATCAAATTGCCTGTAAATTTGACTTCCGCAAAATAACACCTGAATCAATTAACTATCTTAAAAACCCGACTTTGTTTTATATATATAGATTATACACTTATATAAGAAATTATATGAAAATTTTTGAACGCCACTGAATCTCAAATTTAATAATGAATATATAATTCAGCAATTTTAAGAGCTAAAGTCAACCTCACCTGAACATGGGTCACCCTGCCGAGTAACGAAAGGCTCTGGCGAATCAGAGGTACAGTACAACCCATCCGTAAGCTGCCCGACTGGGGAAGTACCTCCTCCACCTCACAGAATACCGTAGCCAAATAACAATTCCCCTTGATGGTTGTTGTATTCCTGCTAGTGAGTGAGGTTACCAGAAAGGAAGGAGTTGCTGCGTTTGCAGCGGGTGGCATAAAAAGAGACGTTATTTTACTAATAATTTTCGCCATCACAACAGTAAATTAAAACCGCGACGCTGTCAGAAACGACTTACTACTAGAAAAATAGGTTAGGTTAGATTAGAACTGTGACTCCACCGCATATCGAATCGCTCTCACTCAATATAATATTTTTCTAGGTAATTAAGTTTTATATTAACTAAGCAATAATATATGAAAATCAAAAAATATTATTTTATTAGTAACAAAACCCGAAATACACAGAATACTCACTTCGAATAAAATTATTCGAAATGACTATTCTGTGTATTGATTATTCTATGAAATGATAATATATTATGTTTTGTGACACTACGATATCAAAATATAATAATGCAATCTCAACGCCTGCCGAGACCTGCCCCCTTACCACCAGCTCTTATTGCGATTCAATAACTGAATAGAAAGCTTATTCATACCAATGAATAAGCGACTCTATTTCAAATTCAATAGAGTTTTACATTTGAAACTATTAAATTTGAATGATTCTTTTTCTAAAACGGGAGACAGGTCGCGTCACTAGTATATAGATAATGTATATATATATAAAAATCAATGCCACTTTTCGTTGTAATTTTATAACTCAAGAACGGGCTCATCTATCCAAACCAAATGTTTAGGGTTTATTCGGACTATTTAGTAGATGGTTTATGTGAAGTTTGCACAAAATTGGTAGAGCGGTTCTTCATTTACCACATTTTTTATAACAAATCTATCTATATATATATAAATCAATGCCACTTTTCGTTGTAATTTTATAACTCAAGAACGGCCTTACCTATCCAAACCAAATGTTTAGGATTTATTCGGACTGTTAATGGGGATTTTGCTGTCAAATTGAAACCTTTTTCAGTGTTGTAAGCATGTTGTTATGTCATTCATACGGTCATTTCATTTTGGACGTTCTTCGACTTTATGTTGCCTGTTCCAGAGTCGGTACCCCCCAGCCGTTTGTTTATTCATGCTCAAAATGGAAAAACAAAAAATATTGTTTATCCAAATGTTTTAGATTAAGTTTTAAAATAGCTAGCAATTAATAAAATATTTTTTTGTTCGAATAAATGAATTTGGTGTTCCAATTTTTTTTTTTTATTATTTCACTTTATACGTAGCGAAGCACGTACCGGGCCGCTAGTTAGATATAAATTCTTAATTATTAATGACATTTATTCTTCTACGAAAATTAAATGACAATTACAAAATCTTTTCTGACGGTTTACATTCCAATGTTCTGTTCTAATTATTTTGACACGCGGTAATTATTTTATGTGCCTATATAATACAATTCACCTCATAACTGAAGAAATTATTTTGCGTTTAGCTTAACCATGAAGCTTTTAGTATGCTTATTGTTACCCTTTGAGACGGTGACCGTCGTCTAGTCGATTAGTTTTTCGCCAGACAATCGTCGAGCAAAAGTGCCAGAGAAAATGAGACTGATGATGAATACGAATTCTTAGCTCACTCAAACAATAGACCAGGTAAATGCATATCAGTAATCTGGGTATATAACAACTGCGGGGTGAATAGCAATAGATTAGATAAAAACAAAATGCTGACCTCATTAAAATTTGTAATTTGTCTAAAAAACATTCTTTTTTTAAATTCTGGATGTTTGTGTTTTTTTAGAATGTTGCTACTCACCCCGCAGGACTTATTCACCCCAGATTACGGTACTTTATAACTTAAGCCCATGGATTTGGTGCTAAATATACTCTGTTCAAATTGACATAAGACTAAACCAGTGCTTGTCGATGTCCTATGACTATTTATGTTAGCCAAATCCATTTCACCTCAATCACGTTCACCACAGATTTGAATAACGTATCAATACGTTAACATTTAAGGATTTTTTTGTTTAATCTTTCACTGGATTCACTTTTGAATGGAGTATAAATACCGTAACGTGTGTGTTTGAGACAGAGAAAACTATATACAAATTGGTAGTTTCTATCGCATTCACACACAAGAAAAAAAAGTACCTTACGCCATCATCATGTAAGGAAGTGATACGATTTTTTGATTCACGTCACGTGCTCGTTTTTTCATAGCTAAACACAATAATATGCGCAATAGTGCTATATAAAATCTCGAACTTCTCTATCTCATGTTTGCCACACCAAAAAGGTTTATTTTATCGTATTTTTGTAGTAGGTGGTAGAACCGAACTGATGTAGTGGTCATGGCATGGTCACTAGCGAGTTGTGGCTATTGAATAACATTAGTAATTGGGCTCGTTCGTGCACACACAATGTGTGTGACTGCCACTGTATAGTAGCATGTCATGCTACTTTCACACAGAAATACTGCTACTGCTTACTGCTGTTCATGCAATAAATGTTGAGAGCCGGAGACCAAAAAATCATGTGTTTTTATGATTTCAGAACCAAAATGTGACAATCACAATGTAATCTACGACATAATATATCAGATTCTGTATATTAAGTAGTATGTATCCAGGCCAGAATATCAAAATTATTCATCTACTCGTAGTAGTACAGTAAAAAATATACATATAATATAAAGGTTTATCAAAATCACAATTATTATAATATATTAAAAATATTAGACTTGTTATACTTTTTTCTTTATAATTTCTAAGAACTCGTCTCAAAATAAGCTGTATCACTTGTCCGAAGTAGACGTAGTCTTTAACCACTTCAATTGCCGCATTTTCAACAACCACATATACATGAATTTTGTATTGTCCAAATGCATCCCCACGCCCGCCGCGTGTATACAGCTTTTCGGCGCCGCGCAGCGCCGCCGAGAAGATGTATTGAAATCGTTTAGCATCCGACTGACATGCTTCAACGATTCAGCCATTATGCAACCGGCAAATCCAAGGTGCGAGATGTATTCTTCGTTGACATTGATGCCCCGTGTCTTCCAATCCAACGTCTTGAATACGTCTTCCAGCGCAGCGGTGAACAACGCACCCTTTATCTAACAGCTAATGCGCCCCGTGTGCCAACCTTCCGGTTATATCACGGGTTGCGAGTCTCTCGTCCAGTAAACCAACCAGACGAGAGGACCTTTACCTGCACCGCTTTTGCGCTCAGTAAACCAACCGAGCACGCAAGCGTAGCAGTAGCAGTGTCTTCCAATCCAACGTCTTGAATACGTCTTCCAGCGCAGCGGTAAACAGTTTGGAGAGATTACGTCTCCTTCTACTTACTTATTTGCTTAGTCCCCGATGCAGCTGGATACGCTTAGACGATTGATCCTGGACGCGAGCTGTCATTGACTTATCAACACCTCGATATAGCGGTGGTCTACTTGACATCGCTGTAAAAAGTCCAGAACAGACCAGTTTCGATCGAGTCGAAGGCTTTTTAGTAGTTCATAAAAGCCATATAAAAAAAAATCCCAATTATAAGAAGAAATTACTAAACGAAACAAAGAACCGGACAGAAAAGTTTTAACAAACATATGTTTTGTTTTTATTTTTCAACTTTTTTCGCGGAATGACATCTCATAAGTAGAAATTTGTCAAACGGTTTAGACTGTAGTGCTAAATAAACATACCAACACTCGAACAACATAATCCTCCCTTTTCTGTAAGGTTAATATTTGAAACTAATTATTTTAGCGTCTCGTTAGTAATTGAAACTAATTATTTTTGTGTTCTATACTTTATATTTGAGGGCCCTCGCCACTCACAGTTTATATCCAACACTCAAAGGTTCGCTGGTAGAGATCTCTTATAGAGATAAGCCCGCCTTTGTACATCTCTATTTTTAAGTGTTTTTATGTACATGTATTTTATGTTCGTTATGTACAATAAAGATAAAAGAAACAAATATTTTAGCGTCAACTTAACCATGAAGCTCTCAGTATTCGTGCTATTTGCCATTATGATTGTGATAGTCGCCCCATTGTTTGGTTCCGCGCAAAACATGTCGGGCGATAATCGATCAAACCTGCCAGACATAGATATGTATGATTATGACGAATTAGACGCGCCAAGCTATATTCCAGGTAACTGCATACCGACAACCTGGGGTATATAACAACTACGGGGTGAATAGCAATACATTAAAACAAAATTCTCACAAAAATAAAAAAAAATATTACATTTTCTTTACAAGCACATTTAAAACAGTCATTTACATGTTTGTTTATGTTTTTTTCTAAAATGTTGCTATTCACCCCGCAGTTATGTATACTCCAGATTAAGATCCTTTATTTGGAACCTAAGGGCATTATTCTCTGTTTAAATTGTACAAACTGTTCCAGATTGCTCTCAGAGGGGAGGTGACGTCGATACCAGAAAGCGGCAGGGAAACTGGCCGTATTGTTCTATTACTTATACTGTGGTAAAACTGTAATATAACTGCAGTTTTTAATTATCTAAACTAATATTATAATCTAAACTAATATTATAAAGAGGTAAGATTTGTTTGTTTGTAACGAATAGGCTCCGAAACTACTGGATCGATTTCAAAAATTCTTTCACCAATAAAAAGCTACATTATCAGGAAGTAACAAAGGCTATATTTTAATTTCGAAAAAATTAGGGACGTGTAAGAAAATTGCAATATTTTGTCCACCCGTGAGTAGCCGGGACGGGCCGCTAGTAATTTATGAATAGCTAGTTCTTACCAGCGACATCAACCAATTATTTCAATAAATTTTTACTTTTTTCAGATGAATTGATGGATTATTAATTTTCAAGGCGGTACCCTAATTTCCGTGACATGAAGTATCCTATGGGTAGCCACAGTATACGGTCTAAACTTTTTACCTTTAAATGACAACCACCACATCAATTTTGCTTACTCTTTCGGAAGATAATTCAATAAATGAATTAATAACTTTTTCATTTTTTAAATTAAATTTTCTATTTATATTATATTTTTCCATTGTACATTTGGATACGTGGTCACGCCTGTTATAAAGACAATTTGATCTACACTACTTTGCGTGCTTCCGGCACCAGTCATCTACTAGCGACGGGCACCCACCCACTACCGTTAGTTGATGCACGGGACTACCATTGCTGCTTTGGTTGATTGGTAGTGGGTGATCTGGGAAAGAGCGCAGGGGAGCGCCACTCTTAAAGAAGAAAAAGATTATGTGTGGCTAAATACTTGTAATTTATTTTTATTGCTTTATTTCTTCACCGCCAATCACATATTCCTTTCAGGGACTCAAAGGTCGACTGGACGAGATCCCTTAAAGGGATAATTCCGCCCTTGTACACAATGGTTATTTTATATATATAATACTTGTAAACCAATTTTGTCTTTTTTTGAAAAAAAAAATGGTTGTCTGTAAACACGGTTTCGGACTATAATTGTACGTGATAACGTCATAAGAAAACATCGGCCGATGGAGTGGAAGAGAGATAGATTCGTCACAAGCCGAACGCTTAAGCCGATCGTACCTCTCTATCCCTTGTTCCGCGCGCGCTTGCACGTTCGACTCAGGCGATACGTGACAATGAGAGAATGCTTTTTCGTGCGTGCAGCCGGCGTTTATCGATTTAAAATACGTTATCAGTATCACGTCAAAAATGTTGCTAAACGTTGGTCTAGGCCTTAAAGTATGATATGAAGGCGAACAGAAGGAACGACGTTGGGCCCGATTGTAGGCTGTCGCGGGCCCGATATGGCCCGCGGGACGTAGATTGCCTGTCCCTGCACTATACACTAAAGGTCTCAGCGTACGTAACAGGAATAACGACTTAAAGTGAGACGCTCCATCCTCGACTAGTCTGATACTGTGTTGATTTTTCTTTATACCACTAGCATAGCATACAGACATACGATCTGCCTGTTGGTAAGCAGTCCTCGCAGCCTATAGACAGCATTAGAGGCTTCACTCACGCGTATCCAACCCTGTAAAAGCCTTTACGCCCTTCTTGAAGAACCCCATATCGTAGTCTCTTGAGAAAACCTTGGCAGGGAGTTAATTCCACAACTTGAGTGTAGAAAACTCCTCTGAAACCGCACAGTACGATGGAATATAGTGATTGCAAGTGAACCTAATTACCGTCATTTTAGGTCATCTACTTGCCGTGCCCGTCACGTCTGAGTTCCCATTGCGTATGCTGAGACCTTAAATTTTGTCGAAGTCGTTAGAGCAGTTTGATAGATTACCATGGCATACTATATATACCAGAAAATAAGTAATATAAAACTCAACGACTGTCTGTCTGTTTGTTTGTGACCTTTCCACAGGAAAACCAATTACGTCATTACATATAAATCGATAGGCTAATCCACGAACGGAGCAACGGGCACAGCTAGAATTTTCAGAGTAGTGACATCACCAGAAAGAAAGAAGTTGCTGTGTTGGCAGCGGAGGTTGATGCGCGCGAGCAACAATTCATGTTGCAAGCGTTAATATGGCTATGGTACCCTCTTCACATCAGGCGGGACGTATGCTTATCTGCCGCCCGAAGTAACATAAAAAATTATAATTATCCCAAATAATTACAAAAATAATTTCTAGTCATTTGCTTCCGAATTAAGACAAAAACCTCGCTTTAATAGATTAACTGATATAAGGGATAATATTGGGTTGTTAGTAAAGAAAAAAAAATAGGTTAATGTTTAAATAATGAGAAACAAACCATTTTATTATCATTTAAAAATTCAGTTGAGATTTGATGATATACTACGAATGAACTTTCGTCATACGCGGCGCCGCGTGGCAGCCCTTGCGATCGGTTCCACATTCGACTCAGAAGGGAAGTGAGGTCACCTTGTGAGTACGGCAGGGAGTAGCCATACTGTAATATTACCTAAAGTATAACGTCTTACGTCGTCGCAGCGGAAGGTTGCTACATCGTTATGCAGTCAACCCTAAGGCACACACACACATTTGCACGTATACAGACGATGTCTGTTTGTGTTGTCGTTTATTGTATAGAGTGGCCAGGGTGGGACAGTGGCACGTGCTTAGTGAAATATTAACCATTTTAGCGATACCTACCAGCGAGTTGGTCTAACCGTCCTATGTACTATTAAATACCGCACACGTGTAAACTAATTTCCGTGACAATCGCTTTTGGTACTAATTAGTAAAAAACACAACTTCTCTAATTAGTGACGCTAATTATAATGACATAAATTGAAATTAATTAGAAGCGTTTTTATAAAATTTTATTTTAATTGAAATGAAATTATTTTTTATCGTAAAACTTAATTTTAAGAGATAATAAATAAATAATTTAAATATAACGAGAACAATTTGGAAATGTATTAAAAATAGCATGTAATCTATTACTTCGAATTGCGTTTTGCCCAATTTTCATGAATTTCGAAATTTTATTTATAGTAGTACTAAAGGTGGCCCGAGACTTCATTTCCGGTTTCCCATAGGATTAAGATTATTTTTCCCATGTTAAAAAGTTACAATTGACACATCAATGTAATTATCATCATTAGTGTTTACAACCTTTGTTGCTAGAAGCATTGACATAAAACTACTACAAAACATTCTTATTGACAGGGTTCCGTACTCCAAGGGTGGCACCCTTGGAGTACCCTATGGGATCCTATTACTGGGACTTCGCTGTCCGTATGTCCGTCTTTCACAGGGCTTTCTCTTTAAATTTTACCAATTTTGTACTACTATGGTCGCTATAACAACAAATACTAATAAAAATAGTAAAAAAATTAAAAAAAACACAATTAATTTTCCAATTTTTAGTTCAATGTGATATGTGAAGAAGAAATTAATTAATCCTGGCGATCTTACCAGGATAATTAAATAAACTTACATATACAAAGTTTAAATTAAATCTGACCGTTCAAAGTGGGTCAAAATCAAGTTCAAAGAAGTCGGTTACAAACTGACAAACCGACAAGCAAACATACATGTGAAGCTAATAAAAGAAGATAAAATTTAAAATTAAACGTGGACGTCATACAAAAGGAACCCACGACTTCGGAATCAAAGTCGCCATTGCTAGTCCACCACCATCATACCACCACCATATTATTCGACCACCGATCTCGATCTCGATCCGATCGATTATTGAAATCATTGGTCTTGCCAATGACTTCAATAAGGTCCATATACACATTGTAATTTTATTAGGGTCTACATTGTATCCCTTATTACTTATTTATTTATGTGATATCTTCTCTTTACATTTTATTACTTAACGAAAATGTCTCATTCCCGTGAATTAACTTACAGAAAAAGTCACGCTAATTAAATTATGAAAATACTTTTTATATATTGTGTATTTCAATAATGTTAATGATTGTATGTATATAAGTAACTAAATTCGGATAATTAGAGCTATTTGCTATTGTTTTAGAGTCAGGTAAACCATGAAGTTCTCCGTATTGGCTCTGTTGTTTGCCATCGTGATGGTGACCGTCGTCCCATCGTTTGGTCTATTACCAAACTTTTTAAACCATAATTATCTAGCTGTTTCGAATGATGAAGCCGTAGACCCACCGGCTGGGTCAAAACCGGCTGCCGCAGCAGAATCCTCAGCCGCGTCAGAACCGGCAGTCGCGTCAGAACAGGCAGCCGCGTCAGAACCGGCAGTCGCCTCAGAACAGGCAGCCGCATCAGAACCGGCAGCCGCGTCAGAACCTGCGGCCGCGTCAAATCCGGCTGTCGCATCAAAACCGGCAGCCGCGTCAGAACCGGCAGCCGCGTCAGAACCTGCGGCCGCGTCAAATCCGGCTGTCGCATCAAAACCGGCAGCCGCGTCAGAACCGGCAGCAGCGTCACTGCCGTCAGTAGTATTGGCCACATCAGCCCCGTCGGCCACGGCAGACCCATCCGAATCAGCACATCCGTCAAAGGATAGCCGAGGTAAATTTGTTTCTATGCCTGGTGTATACCGTAGCCTTTGAACTCGCGTGCTGGCACTCGTGCTGCTAATATAGCATCTCTTCATGTCTGGAAACCTTACCCGCGTATAGGATCACAACGATTCTCTTTGATCTTAGAAGATGTGCACCACATATAGGTGAGTTTGTCTTTGGCTCTAAAGATGATGTTAAGCCACACACCCTAAAACAAATATTTCATCATATCGTCCATATGCATACTAATATCATAAGTGTGAAAGCTTGTTTATTAGTCCTTATTTCACGTCGAAAGGAACGAATGGATTGACATGTTTTTACATGAACAGTTTAAAGTTTGAAAAGTAACATATTTGTCGGGGAAATACAAGGTGTATTTCAGCAAAAAGTAGCTTATTATATATTCATATGGGTAAAAAGAAAGCTTTATTAATAAAATAATGACCACCCGGGGGACCACAATTGTTCGGATGTTAGTCCTACTTTTACGTCAAAAGGAACCATTGTATTGACATTATTTTTACGGGTATAGTTTAATATAAGGCCTGCATAATAACATACGCTTTTTACTGTGAAAAAGTGTCGTATTTTCACAGGAAAATGGTTTTATAAACATTATGACCACGCAGGTGAAGCTATAATTCTTTGTTTGACCTTATTTTACGTAGAAGAATGGATTGACATGATTTTTAACGGGGATAGTTTAAGTGGCATAGGCTACTTTTTATTCCGAAAAAACATGGGGAACAAAAACGGAGAAAAAAATGTTTTATTAAAATAATGACTGCGGGCGAGGCCGCGATTTACAGCAAATCTTTTTCATATTTTTCTGTTCTCATGATTACCTGCTACCAATCCGCTTGAGTACCTGGTTGGTTTAATGGACGAGAGACTTATAATCCTGTAATATAACCGAAAGGTTGGTGCTCAGGGGAGCATTAGCTGTAGGATCCTTGTTCTTATCTTGGCTATCGTCCTAATTATTGTCCCAAATACAATTCTATGTGTACAAACGATCTATAAACTACCATATTATTGTATATACGTATTGTAATATTCTCACGCTGTATATTGTATTTTATATGGTTTATATATTTATGTAATATCTACTAATACATAGCATCATTTACAATATTTCAAGTTTCACTTGCAATTTATTGAATTACTATGGATATATCACACTGTATCAAAAAAATTTTTCAAGTATTTGTAATTAAAATTATTACTAAAACGTTGAATGCATGTTAAATTATAAACTACTTGAACACCAAAATATGACCAATTTAAATGGAAAATATTAAATTGATCCACAAAAAACAAACCTGATTTGTTCATCAAATTAATCAGATCGCACGTCAAATCCTGCATTTAATGTGCGATTTAAAGTATTTTTTTGATGTGCAAAATAGGTTAGGTTAGGTTTGCAATGTATTTATTTGATGTTACGTTAAATAGTACTTATCCAATTTAAATTACAACTTAATTGAACATTGAGTTTTCATAATTTTACAATTAATAATAGTTTATTTTTCATCTAAATTAGGTATTCTTATAGCTAGGTTTAAAAAGATTGAAGTATGCGAATAATCATTTTTATTTATTATTTATGGCAGGGAGTAGTTACGAAATGCTGGGCAAATTAAACATATGACTTTGGGCTCAATTTACTCACAATTATACATAGATACTCAAGATTATTTTCATAAACATTTCTGGGATTTACATTCCTTAATCTTTAATTTAGGGTTCTTGACTCCATTGTGGAGTATAGCGGCGAAATTTCTCAAGGCAAGAAAGAACAATGCTACACCAGGACCAGAAGCAGCTTAATTTCTATAAATATTCTCTACCAGTACACCTTCTGCTTGATGTGCAAAACACAGTAAGTAATCTTTCCAGTCCTTTTTCAGCAACTAATCAAAGCTTGTACCTACTTTTTTTGTTTTCAATTCTTGTTCTTCTTTTCTATATTTCTTCCACTTCTTGCTCCCAGTGAGACGCCTGATACCCTGAGTTTAAATTGCATGTAATGGTACAAATGGTTACATCACATTTTAATTCAATGCAAGGAATATTATTTTCTTTCCAAATTTTGCATTACTCTTTGATTTCTAAATGATATTAATAACGGGAATGCAAACATATCTATGGCGTTTACATATATTTTTTTATTCCTATCTTCAACACGAATTTCGAAAAACCCTTTCTTATTTCACCTCTATCTAGACAACTACACTGCTGAAACTTCAGGCAAATTTCAAATTTCTACTTCGTGTGTTCATAAGTTTTGAAACTTAGAATTAAAAACAAAATCATATCACTATTGTAAATACGAAACTTCATCATCATCAGCATATATCTACCCACTGATATAAGCCTTCCACAATGCTTTCCACCAAATACGATCCTCCGCCTTTCGCATTCAGCCTAGTCTAGAAGCCTAGCATCATCTAGAACAGTGTTTCCTAACCTTTTCCGTATAGTTACCCCTAGACTAATATAGGAAACTGTTTTTTACCCCCTCCTTAGATCAGATCTTATGAGTCTGAAGCTGAACTAATGTGTCTTTTATCAGCTTTACACCTACAGAATCTCTGTTTTACCCCTGAGGGGGTAATTACCCCCAGGTTCGGTAACACTGATCTAGAAGGAGGGCGTCGAACTTTTCGTGGTGCTACGGGCGGTCTCCACTCTAATACCTTCCTCCCCATCGATTTTTGTATTTTCCCGATATTTCGGGAATAAAACCGTAAAAGTTCGAAAATATATATAAACAAAATAATACTCGCAAGATTCTTTTCAATTTTGAAATTTGAATGTTAATTTCCAATTTGTCTCTTCATAAAGAATGAAGAACATAACACGACTTTTAAAATCGGTAACTACAAATCGGAGTTCGTTTTTCTTTAAAAAAAAACTGTCAAATAAAAAGCAATTTTATGATTTAAAAAGTGTAATTATGTTCCATCCTTTGTCGATCATTGATGATTATTTCTGATAGTTTTGATATTTATTAGCAGCAGAAGGATTACGGGCATATCATTGTATTTTCTCCAATGAAGAGCTGTTAACAAAAAAGATTATTTTTTTAATCTTAATAAAATTAAGTATAATAAACCATTGTAAGAAACACCCAATCTTATAAATATTATATAAAATAAATATTATCAATCACAAAAAACAATCTCATTTTGCATCCGCATAATAAAAATAAATAATAAATATTCCTGGAGAAATCACACACGGCCATCTAGCCCCAAATTAAGCAGAACTTGTACTATGGGCACAGAATAATATGCTATGGGTACTAGATAACTGATACTTAAATATTTTCATATAATAGAACTGCAAATGTCAAGTGCGATCTACTTTTACCTGCACAAAGCCACAACTAGACTGAACGAATGCAGTTGTCGTGAAATTGAATATCTGTAAAACTGTAATGGCGAGTCACTCACATATGTCCACCACCGCGCGTCCACTCTCTCTCTTTTTCGCGATAGAGTGAAGGTAGGTGCGTCTGGGCAAACACTGGCCTCCACCAACACGCGGTTGAGCAGCGTGGTAGAGTATACTCTAAGACCCTTCGATTGAGGGGATACCCGTATCCCAACATTAGAATGATTATGGGTTGATGCCGCACTAATAATACCAAACCGAAGAAATTAATAAATTGAAATTTACAAAAAAAATATTTGTTACCTTACACATCAGGATTGCCAGAGGATTGCGAAGCAGCTCCTGGGTTAAAAATGCCTGACACGAATGTGGACAACATTTCTAGTGGGTTCCACATTCTCGATGCTATGACGATAGGGAAATAAAAAACAAATATTTTAATAATCCATCACCATCCTTAAGGTCATAACTAACCTTGCTTGCACATGGTGCACCCTGTTAATAGACGGAGGAGGCTCTGGCGAGAAAAGAGAGCGCATGCTGCGCACGACTGGATAAATACCTCAGAAGACCGCCGACAATTAACAAAACCCTCAAGTGATAATTGTTGTGTCGAGTGAATATGATCACCGGAAGTCAGGAGATGCTGCGTTAGCAGCGGGGGTACCAGCATGCGGTAACATCGTGCGCTAGACTACGGCAACCGCTTTACATCAAGCAGCCTGAATGCTTCTTTGGTACCTCAGGTGGTATAAAAAATTTCAAAAAAAAAAAAATTTTAAACGGTAACAACAAACTCGACTGAAAATTTTCATATTTTTTGTTTTTATCCACGAATATTTTTTTCGGCGGTCGCCATTTTGAAATAGTATACCATGGGTCATTCTCACCGCTGAGACGAATTCAATGTCACCTCATAATAATATGTAGAAATCTGACAAGCGGTTTATAATATAATAATAATAATACTTATAACAAATATATCGTTACATTGATATACGCTGGAGCGGATCATGGCGGTTGTACAAGATTACATTAAACTTCAAAGGAGCCTCTGCGCGTTGGCTCCATGTCCACGCGCACGCCTATCAAATGACCGGGCTTGACCCGTAAATTAAGAGATATATAATAAATATTCCTGGACAAAGTACACACTACGATCTCGTCCCAAACTAAGCAAAGCTCATACTATGGATGCTAGATAACTGATATTATATTTAATTACATATTTTTATATGTGTAAATACATACATATAACACGTAGAAAGCAACAAAAACCAAGACAAACAGATATGTTCAAGTACACAAATATTTGGCTTGTGCGGGGATCGAACCCGCGACCTCTGAAAGTGCCCATTGCGACCATTAGACCACCGTGCTCATCGAGTTTAGGCTACAGAGCGTGCCAAAAAATCCACATACTACACTCTAGAAACATAACCCTCCTTCTGGCGCTTCCTCCTCCTTCTCCTCCTTCTGGGTGAAAACAATACCTTTGCGGTTCTTGACGAGCCCCGTGGTCGAATGGCTAGCAATGGCTACTTAGTTTGGCATACTTTGACTCCGAGGTCGCGGACTCGATCCCAGCACAAGGCAAACAATTGCGTGCATGAACATGTCTGTTTGTCTTAGTCTGGGTGTTTTCTATGTATTATACGTATGTATTTACAGAAAAAAAAATAAGACCATTTATCAGTTGCCTAGTTCCCATAGTACAAGCTTTGCGCTTAATTTGGGTGTAGATTGGTGCTGTGTAAATTGTCCACAATTATTTATGATTTATTATTGTTCTTAGCAGTACATTTAGAGATCTCTATTTACCCTCTGATTGCGCCATCACTGGTAGAACAGCACATAACGCTATCACAACGACTAAAAGTACTGAAGGGAACTTCATGACTACTAAATACTAGCCTAATATGCAAGGTGTAACAGTCTTTATATTACGAGTAATTAAAAAAAAACGCGTAGGACTACGGGCGTTAGGGTTCCGTGTAAAAGTTTAGACAAGCCGCTACATTTTCTACAAAAATGCTAGAAGCAACAGCTTTGTTGCAAATTTGAGTTTGTTGTTAAGAGGAACAAGAATTAAACAACCAAAAATTTAAATGAATTTTATTATTTATTATAAAAAAGAATTAAAAAGTTTACTTACTGTATTTCGCTCATCAAGCCCTTTCTTTTGTTACCGATATTAGAAATTATAAATCGCCATTTTGTGCAGGACGCCATATTGGATTTAACATAGTGGCATTTAAGTAACTGTGCATTCTCACGAGAACCAAATGAGTGCGCAAAATTTCAGCTCAATCGAACACTCAAAAGTGGGCCAAAAACTTGCAAACTTTGATTGTAAAACCGAGGCGAAGCTAAATAAAAACTTGTAAAATGAGAAAATTTTCTAAATTCCATCAAAATAATAATATTTTATTTCACCGCGGAATCTATAATTGTAGTTCTTCTAGCGATTCTTCGAAATAATAATGCGGATAGGTAACTGAATCAATTATATTTTAACTTCGTTTTGAAAATTTGACAATCCTTAATCATATCCTCTTCGTTACTTCTTTTATATTTTTACTCTCACTCATTCACTCGCTCATACCACTTCCTCTTATTCAATCACGTTTCGTTCTACTCAGCTTATATTCCCACATTCGGCCGTCCTGCATTCATGGCTGTCCTCAGACATGCACCAAGTCTTATGAAAACAAAAGACTCATTACAAATGAGCACCCTTAAGTTAAAGTAAACTGTATTTAATAAAGAAACATTTAACTTAGGATCAGGTAGCCCTAAGCCATGGCACCGTGAAAACGAACAAAAGACTTGGGTTCCCTAGAACAAGGAAACGAACTATTAAAAAAAAGAAACATACCTGCATGAGCATACCTGCATGAGCAATGGTCACTGCTAATCCTCCAACATCTCAGAGTCACCGGACTCTGGCCACCTCTTCATCTGATCAGCTGAACTTGATGAGCGAATAGGACCCTCCACCGAACTATCGAGCTTCTCTACATCGTAGCGATCATTACGCTTGCATTTCACTACTATATAGGGGCCTAAGTATTTAGGTTTGAGTTTCAAACCTGGACCAAATTGGGTTCTCTTAATGACCACTAATTCACCCTCTTTGTACTTCGAACTTTCCTTTCTTTTCCTGTCATACTGTTTCTTATTTTCCTCCTGAATTTTTTGAATCTGAATTTTGGCCTGCTGCCTAAGTTTCTCTCTATTTTCATCGTATTGTAGTGTATTTTCTTCCTGTAATAGTTGTAAAATTTCTAGATCTTCTTTACTTTTCATTTTTACTCCCATTAGTAGTTTAAAAGGCGTTGTATTTATACTTCTCTGGAAAGTAGCGTTGATTGCTCTCTGCACTCTGCTTACGTGCTTGTACCACACTGTGGGATTCTCCAAACATAGTTTTGTCAAAACTGGAATCAGTGTTCGATTTACTCGTTCTACCTGGCCATTACCACGTGGCACTCCTGTAGTAATATTCACATGACGTATATTTTCTTCTTCACAATAACTCTTGAACTCATTACTTGTAAATGCCGTTCCCCTATCGGTTATAAACCGTCGGGGGTTACCAAATATTTGCTGGTGAATCTGAATCTTCCTTAGCGTCTCTGACGATGTAGTGGATTTTGTGGGAAACAACCATACGAACTTTGTGAATCCATCTATTACTGTAAGAATGTAGTTGTATTCTTTTCTAGTCTCTGTAAGCGGACCGATATGATCTAAGTGTAGGGTATCAAAGGGAACACTTTCTTTCTCTATAGGATTCAAGAATCCTTCTTGTTTTCCCTCCTTCCTTGTAGCTAGTAAACAGGGAATACAACTCAATAAAAACTCCTGTATCTTCTTGTCCACATCCCTAATGTAGTATTCCTTTTTCAGTAAATACTTCATCTTTGACTTGCCAAAGTGGCCCTTGCTATGTACTCTGTTAATAACTTCTTTCTCAAAACTTCTTGGCACTACCAACAGCTTATGCTCACTTTTGAATAACACCCCATTCTCTAGCCAATAATCCTCATAGGGACTTCCTCCTTTTAAAATCTCCTTAATAGCTTTTACCCCATCATCCTGATCCTGTGATTTGCGTAGACTCTCCTGTAGGGTGGTAATCACTGCCACTGTTGGAATGCGGCTTAGAGCATCTACATGCTGCATCCTAGAACCAGCCCTGTGCTCCACTTCAAAATCATACTCACTAAGCATGAGTACCCACCTGGCTACTTTCGCTGACAAGTCTTTCTTCTTAAGCGTTAATTCAAAAGCCTTACAATCTGTGACTATTTTGAACCGAATGCCATAAAGGTAGTGTCTGAACTTTTTGATGCCTTCTATAACGGCTAAAGCTTCTAGCTCATAGCTTGAATACCGACTCTGAATGTCGGTTGTTTTTTTACTCATGTAATGTACCGGGTGTAGGCCTGACCCTGGATGGTGTTGCATGAGTATTGCTGCCAACGCTATCCCTGCAGCATCAGTGTGCAACTCAGTACTCAACTTCGGGTTGAAAATCTTCAGGATAGGTCCACTAGCTAATTTACTCTTCAATGCTTCAAAAGCAAATCTTTCCTTATCCTCAAACACAAATTCTGTATTCTTCTTTAATAAATCAGTCAATGGCCTAGCCACTGCGGCATAGTTTTCAATGTACTTCCTAAAATAACTTGTCAACCCAACAAAGCTATGCAATTGCTTGAGGTTTCTCGGCTCAGGGTACCTTACGACTGCATCCACCTTATCTGTACTTGGTCGTACCTCTCCATCCTTTACCCTATGGCCCAAATATTCAACCCCACGCTGCAGTAAGTTAGCTTTCTTCCAATTCATCTCCAAGCCGTAACATGCTGCAACTTCTAGCACTTGCTTTAGTTTTAATACCGCCTCAACTTCATTAAGGGCTGGAATTATAATGTCATCGATAAATATGGTTAACACTCCTCGAGCCATCAAATCTCTGAAAATTATACTCACAAATCTCATAAAGGTTTTGGGACAGGTGGACAAACCAAATGGGGCACGTAAAAATTCGAACTGCCCATGATGGGTGACGAATGAGGTGTACTTTATTGACTCCTCACTAACTTTCAGGTGAAAAAAACCATTCTTTAAATCTAGTACACTAAACACTTTAGCTTCCTGCAGTTTGTCGATCAAATCATCAATCACCGGAAGCGGAAATTCATCCTTAACAATTTTTTCATTGATTCGTCTATAATCCACACAAACCCTTGTTGAACCGTCCTTTTTCTTTACCAGTACTAAGGGACTGCAATAATCTGAAAAACTCACCCTGATAATTCCTTTGTCCAGCCATTCCTCTACTTGATCTTCCACTACCTGTTGCTCCATAAGTGACAAGCGTCTGGGACGATGTCGCACCGGGATGTCATCCTTTAGCACAATTTGAAGTCGAATAGGGGCCTCCTCCTGATACAATGGCTTATACTCCTTAACACATTGTATTACTTCACCCCTGATCACCGGATCCTGAATGTGGTCAACATTGACCGCTGCACATCCTGCAAGACAATCAATTTGACCTACCCATTCACAATAACCTATAGGAAAGAACCTTGTATCCCCTTCGTTCATTATCACGGTGACACGACCCAGAAACTCCTGACCTATTATTACGTCGTAGGGCATCACCTCTGACGGCACTAAATGAAAAATTACTTCGTTAAAACACTGACTATCAATCTCGAGCAAAACAGAGATCCTGCCCCGCGATTGTATTTTACTACAGCCTAAACCAGATAAAGTTAACGTTTTATTGACTATTTCTGCGTTTAAGGTTGATAAACACGACAATGATAACAAATTCACATCACTACCTGAGTCCACGAGGGCGTAAAAATCATTATTATTTATTTTAATTCGCTTAACCGGCTTACGAACACATTTGTTTACTTCTTGCGTGACGTTGACGTTTCGGTCCTCGTTCATGACAGTATTCACGGCCGTCACTGTCATTAGCTGTTCATTGTCTATGTTTCCATCACCTGTATTTAATTCGTTTTCATTCACCGTCCCAAACATAGACGCGAGTCTCTTTGGCCCGCTCTTTCCGGTTTCGACGGAACCGGAAAGCCTGCTTCCTCTGCTGCCACCGACTGCGCCGCCAGCGCCACCACCCGGCATCATCTTGAAATCAGGACGTCTCGGTGCTGGAGCCGTAGGATCAACAAGGCACTGACTGCGAATGTGTCCGTATTTGTTGCACCCAAAACACTTTAGTCCGTTCTTGCACGCACCCGCTTCGTGCCCTATTTCACCACAACTAAAGCACCGCCTTGTCGATACCGAAGTAGACACCGCTGCCGCCGCCGCCGCCGTCGCTGACGCCGCCTCCACTGACCTTGTATGGCCTCTCGGCCTCTCGATTCTTTTAGTTTTGGACTTAATTTTCTCATAAATTGCCAACTTTTCCTTAAGGACTGAAAATGTCGTGACACCGTATAAAATTGCCTTATTACCCTCGTCGTAATCGTCGATCCCGTCTACGATATACTGAATCGCGATGTAATCCGGGAATTTCGCGCGGCGTGCGAGCTCCTTCATGTGCAACATGTACTGATAGTATGTCTCAGCCTTCGTTTTCTTGCGCGCTGACATCATCTCATGCATTTCCTTTACGTTCAAAGTATCAGGAAATTCCTTCATGAGACCGGTCCTTAGGTCTTCAAAGTTTTTATACGGCTTCTCCGATCTCAACCATAGCTCCGCCGTTCCGATGAGCGACCGGTGAGCTACAATTAAAGTTTGCTGCGGCGTCCATTGAAATATCTCGGCGTTGTCTTGTATGTCCTGGGCCCACTTGCTCGATGAGTAAGATTTGTCATCACCACTAAACTTCTCAATAAGCCCTTCGGTGAGCCCAAATACTGGCGCCGCTGCAGTCATCGTAGTTGATTTTGATTCCTTCGTGCGTCGTAGTGGACTCGGTAATTTTTTTGATTCACCACCAGAAAAATGGCCGCCCATGCAATGTGGCGACAACTCGTCGTAGAAAACGTCGTTACACTTCGTAAATTGTTCTATCCCGGACGAGCCCCCAAAATTTGTAGTTCTTCTAGCGATTCTTCGAAATAATAATGCGGATAGGTAACTGAATCAATTATATTTTAACTTCGTTTTGAAAATTTGACAATCCTTAATCATATCCTCTTCGTTACTTCTTTTATATTTTTACTCTCACTCATTCACTCGCTCATACCACTTCCTCTTATTCAATCACGTTTCGTTCTACTCAGCTTATATTCCCACATAATTAAATTTTGCAAATATTTCTGAGTGTCCGCTTGAGCTGAAATTTTGTGCACTCATTTCTTTCTCGTGTTAATGCACGATTACCGTCCGTGACGTCATTAAGACCGTGTGTGTGATACAAAATATAAAATTCAGATCCAAGGTTGTACAAGTAACGCAAAGAAAGTCCTAATTAGTAACACTAATTATAGATGCATAATCAGAAATTATAGCGTGACTAGCGGTGTAAATAATAGAATTATGTTCGATAACGACAAGAGTACATAACAATTCTAATTTGTTGAATTAAATGTTAAAAGAAAATTCCATATCGACAATGCATTAATTTATTACGATCGAACAGTTCTCACTTGTAAATTGCATTCGATTATAAATCATAAAATAAATAATTTTTTATGGACAATTTACAAAGCGCCGTCGAGTCCCAAATTAAGCGCAAAGCTTAAATGTACTTAAATACATTTTTTTTGTAAATACATACTTATAATATACAGAAAACACCCAGACCAGGATAAACAGACATATTCATTCACACAAATGTTTGTCTTGTACTGGGATCGGATCCGCGACCTCGGAGCCATTGCTAACCATTCGACCACCGGGCTTGACTAAATATATATTGCTTCAAACAGTCCTTTCCTTCCCTGATTGTTTGATCAAAATATATTATCAATCAGTTCCAAGAATGAAATACCAGTAAATTCAAAAAGAAATTTTATAAATGGCTCAACAAGAAAAACTTTTACTGTATTGTACGTACTGTATTGTATTGCATTATTTGAACATATATTAAAATTAAAATTAATATTTGCATGCTAAGGTAATGATTGACAAGACATGAGCGCCCTACTTGAGCACCTAAGATCATTGTATACCTTGTTTTATGCAAATAAATATTTATTTATCTATCAAAAATACTCTTATGTCAATAATAAAGGATTTGTATTGTTACACGTAATTAAGTTTATTTTTATCAACTTTATCAACATAAACACATGAAGATGACCTCTGCCTGACCTGATTTAACGTGGGGAGCATGCATCACAGATGCGAACAGGTCTGGAGCAGAAGGCTCTTTGACTGGGCAGTTTGCTAGTGGTAGCATCGTGGTGGAGTAGGTACGCTGTAACTTAATCAATTGAATCCCTGCGGTGGAATGTGTATGGGTTGTTGAAGATAGGCTACTGGGTAGCTGCTTCACATGAGACGAGCTGTATGCTTATGGGCCAACGGATGTGGTATAAAAAGTCACTATTATAATCAAGCGCGGATCAAGCCCTCAAAAAAAAAGTTCACAGCCACCCGAAAATCGGCCAAGCACGAGTCGGACTACGAATTTGTTCATGAACAATCATGACTTATGAAAGACTTTTGAATTTGACTATTTTCGTCTCGATCGACTCCAAAAAAAAGAGGAGGTTCTCAATTCGGCTGTATTTGTTTTTAATGTTTGTTACTTATTTATTTCGTCATTTATAAACCGATTTGAAAAAAACTTATTTTGTTTGAAAGAATATACTTCCAGATTGGTCCCATATTTTTTTCTTCATCATCAGCCTGTATATCCTTACTTCCTTACTAATATTATAAATGCGAAAGTAACTCTGTCTGTCTGTCTGTCTGTCTGTCTGTCCTGCTTTCACGGCAAAACTACTGAACCGATTTAAATGAAATTTGGTACACAGATAGTTTAGAGCCTGAGGAAGGACATAGGCTACTTTTTAATGCAAAAAAAGGGGTGTAAGGGGTTAAAAGGGGGGGTGAAAGATTGTATGGAAATATCGTTATTTTTAGAGCTAGAAGCTTGAAACTTATTTTTTAGGCTGTTGATTCGATATCCTTACTATCCTTACTATCCTTACTAATATTATAAATGCGAAAGTAACTCTGTCTGTCTGTCTGTCCTGCTTTCACGGCAAAACTACTGAACCGATTTAAATGAAATTTGGTACACAGATAGTTTAGAGCCTGAGGAAGGACATAGGCTACTTTTTAATGCAAAAAAAGGGTTGTAAGGGGTTAAAAGGGGGGGGTGAAAGATTGTATGGAAATATCGTTATTTTTAGAGCTAGAAGCTTGAAACTTATTTTTTAGGCTGTTGATTCGATATAAATAAATATGACATTCAAAGTTTGTAAAAGTTTTACCCTACACGGGGGTAAAATAATAATAGGGAATAGGGGATGAAAGTTTGTATGGAAATATGTAAGGTATAAATGAATGTTTTATAAGTTTGTTTGCCAAGAGACAAAATATTAGTGCTATCCTGATGTAGATAACATTTACGCAGTCATTACAAAATGAGAAACTGAAATTAACGCGAGTAAAAAACGAGTAGAGATGGGCAAAATGCCGGGCATTTACAATAAATGTCCAAAAAATAGTTATAAATTCCCTATTTATGCCCAAAACTGGGCATTTATTGGGCATTTACAGGTTCTTACTGGGCACTTATTGTAAATGCCAGGCATTTTGCCTATCTCAACGCCGTACACCACCCGTACACATTGAAAGCTGCCACGCGGGGGTCAGGGAGCGGGCCGGGGGTCGTTACGCGGCGTGGTACCACATGAGTAAAAAACGGTGGTACGGCACAGAAAAAATATGCCCAAGTGGGCTTGCCCAAACGTGCAGACACGTGACAATTATTATTTTTTCCGCTACAAATGCATTATTATTCACTGCACATTGTTTACAATTCGATTTGCTTACTTTAGTAGATAAGTTATTAAATATTTTTTTCTTTAGTTGGGTCATTGTTTTATTTATTTCATTCGTTAAAAGTAGATTACTTTCGAGTTTAATTAGATGTTATTACGTCATTTTTTTTGTTGCACATTTGTATGCTACGCAGGTACCTAAGAACGGTAAGTTAATTGCCCTCACCAAATAAACAGTACTTTTTTGAGCATTGTACAAACAAAGCATTTGACCATCTGTGAATGTAAACAAAAGATAAGAAAGCTTAATAGTTTTATGAATGAGTCTTTATGCCTTTGCATGCCGACTCAGTCAGAAGTCGCAATATCCGAAAGGGATTTCTAGGAATCGGTTACAAATGGTTCATAAAAACAAGTTCTTAAGTACAAGTGTAAAAAGTTATACTTAGTATAGAGATTTTGTTTATTTGGGTCAATAAAATTAGTTAAATTTAATTCATTTGGGTTTATATTTTTTTTAAAATAGGTTTTTATACAATTAAATAAAATCCTTATCCTCCTTACTAATATTATAAATGCGAAAGTAACTCTGTCTGTCTGTCTGTCTGTCTGTCTGTCCTGCTTTCACGGCAAAACTACTGAACCGATTTAAATGAAATTTGGTACACAGATAGTTTAGAGCCTGAGGAAGGACATAGGCTACTTTTTAATGCAAAAAAAGGGGTGTAAGGGGTTAAAAGGGGGGGTGAAAGATTGTATGGAAATATCGTTATTTTTAGAGCTAGAAGCTTGAAACTTATTTTTTAGGCTGTTGATTCGATATCCTTACTATCCTTACTATCCTTACTATCCTTACTAATATTATAAATGCGAAAGTAACTCTGTCTGTCTGTCTGTCCTGCTTTCACGGCAAAACTACTGAACCGATTTAAATGAAATTTGGTACACAGATAGTTTAGAGCCTGAGGAAGGACATAGGCTACTTTTTAATGCAAAAAAAGGGTTGTAAGGGGTTAAAAGGGGGGGGTGAAAGATTGTATGGAAATATCGTTATTTTTAGAGCTAGAAGCTTGAAACTTATTTTTTAGGCTGTTGATTCGATATAAATAAATATGACATTCAAAGTTTGTAAAAGTTTTACCCTACACGGGGGTAAAATAATAATAGGGAATAGGGGATGAAAGTTTGTATGGAAATATGTAAGGTATAAATGAATGTTTTATAAGTTTGTTTGCCAAGAGACAAAATATTAGTGCTATCCTGATGTAGATAACATTTACGCAGTCATTACAAAATGAGAAACTGAAATTAACGCGAGTAAAAAACGAGTAGAGATGGGCAAAATGCCGGGCATTTACAATAAATGTCCAAAAAATAGTTATAAATTCCCTATTTATGCCCAAAACTGGGCATTTATTGGGCATTTACAGGTTCTTACTGGGCACTTATTGTAAATGCCAGGCATTTTGCCTATCTCAACGCCGTACACCACCCGTACACATTGAAAGCTGCCACGCGGGGGTCAGGGAGCGGGCCGGGGGTCGTTACGCGGCGTGGTACCACATGAGTAAAAAACGGTGGTACGGCACAGAAAAAATATGCCCAAGTGGGCTTGCCCAAACGTGCAGACACGTGACAATTATTATTTTTTCCGCTACAAATGCATTATTATTCACTGCACATTGTTTACAATTCGATTTGCTTACTTTAGTAGATAAGTTATTAAATATTTTTTTCTTTAGTTGGGTCATTGTTTTATTTATTTCATTCGTTAAAAGTAGATTACTTTCGAGTTTAATTAGATGTTATTACGTCATTTTTTTTGTTGCACATTTGTATGCTACGCAGGTACCTAAGAACGGTAAGTTAATTGCCCTCACCAAATAAACAGTACTTTTTTGAGCATTGTACAAACAAAGCATTTGACCATCTGTGAATGTAAACAAAAGATAAGAAAGCTTAATAGTTTTATGAATGAGTCTTTATGCCTTTGCATGCCGACTCAGTCAGAAGTCGCAATATCCGAAAGGGATTTCTAGGAATCGGTTACAAATGGTTCATAAAAACAAGTTCTTAAGTACAAGTGTAAAAAGTTATACTTAGTATAGAGATTTTGTTTATTTGGGTCAATAAAATTAGTTAAATTTAATTCATTTGGGTTTATATTTTTTTTAAAATAGGTTTTTATACAATTAAATAAAATACTTAAATAAGTTATTTTCATAATAAGAAGTTTTGTTTTCTGTGTTTACGGTTAAAAGCAAAATAAAGTGTAAATAGTTATAGGGGTATAGCGCACTCGGTTCTAAAACTACCATTGAACTTAGCTGATGAGGACATGCCGGTATGTAACATTAGCAAAAGCAGTGAGCGCGGAAGAAAGTTGCAGCTGTGTAAGCTGTTGGTTGGGATGAATGTTCAATGTTCCACAAAAGAGCTATATAAGCACTAGATGGCACACTGCAACTCATATAAGTATTAATACGTATGTGTCTTATTTGTAAAATAATTAGCCGAAATATTTAAAAATGCTGCCCAAAGACACTATTCCACGCGGACGAAGTCGCGGGCACAGCTAGTAATACATAAATGTATTAAAATTATTTCCGAAGGGTTGTGGGCATGCCAACCGTGCCCATAACGGTGGATCCGCCCTTGATTATAATTTGAATTTCTTTTGTCATCATCATCATCAGGTCATTTTAGTCTCCACTACAGAAGCACGACCCTCTCTCATCCGTCCCAGACAGAAGGAGGATTTGGCCTACACTCCCCACGCTGGCCAGACGGGTTGGGGAAGCCTAATCGATATTTTATAATGTATTTCCCTTAGTCGCCTTGTACGACATCCACGGGAAGAGACGGAGTGATTCTATTCTAGTCTGCCGGAAACCACACGGCCATTTTTATCATTTCTTTTGTATTTCTATTAAATGTTAACTTGTTAATCTTTTCACTCAGGTTACTTTCTGGCTCTTCTGTCGTCCGCAAGGAACCTTATAGAGTTAAGATCCGCATTGAAAGCTGCATATGAAAAATAACAAACCAGATGATGAAGAGGGCGGAAGTAGAAGTTAGACAAAATTTCAAATAATAAATTCTAATGTTGTATACATATCTAGGTATTTATATCACCCTTCCTCCCCGGATCCTGTCGTGTTTGAAGTTTTTAAATGAAAACTTAAACAAATGACGAGCTCGGTGGCGTAGCGGTCAATGACGCGGCTTCGACACCAACGCGCGTGGGTTCGATTCCCACACAGGACAAACATTTGTGTGCATGAACATGTCTGTTTGTCTTGGTCTGGGTGTTTTCTATGTATCATAAGTATGTATTTACGAAAAAAAATGTATTTACGTATGTTTATCAGTTGTCTAGTACCCATAACACAAGCTTCGCTTACTTTGGGGATAGATGGCGCTGTGTAATTTGTCTGACAATATTTATTTTATTTATAAATACGTGTGTAGTTTTTGAATCGTCAGGAAACATTTTATACTACTGAAAGCATTATTTTTATACCAATAAAGAGGCAAACAAGCATACGGCCCGCCCGATGACAAGCAGTTACCGTAGCTTATGAACCCTCATTCCGTACACTGAAACACCAGTAAACTTCATTGTTGGTGTCCATTTATGCCTCTGTTAATCTTGGCTACGAATTAGCTGCAGTAGTGGTAATGCGTAGTAGGTCCATCCAGTACCTTTAAATCTCATAAACCCAATGCCTTCCAAAGATGTTTTTCATTGGTAGGTGCCAAACAAGCATACGGCCCGCTGGAAAGCTGTTACCGAAGCCATATAGATAGATAGATAGATAGATAGATTCGTTTATTACAAACTACAGTCACACACATACAAAAATTAAATTAAAAAATAACAAGGAGAGATCTTATACGTTATGTAGCAGAACACAGAATAAAAGATGTGTGTGTGTGCTGCAGCAAGCAAATGGCCACAGCTCAGTGCGACTTTTTGCACATTGTGCAAAAAACACTGATTTTCAGCTGTCGCCTGATGGGCGCGCGCGCGACCGAGCAACAACTATAGAGAAACATGTTTATGTGTTTTGCTTGTGTGCGTGTGTCTGAGTGCACAGTGGAAGTGGATTAACTGTGAGTCAGCGGTATCCGATCACATCAATAGTACGTGAACAAGTAACGCATACAAGAGTAGCAATAACTTTATTAATACCTATATCTGAATACATAAATTAATTAAATGAATAGAATTAGATGAAAATTTAATAAGTATGTAATAATAACAATTGTAAGGAATAATAATTAAAATTGCGATATAATGGTAAAAAAATAATAATATACAGGCCAGTCAACAACAACTACCGCTACCGGAATCGCTTTGGAATGCCTATCTTTTGTTTTTCTAAGAGGTAAGACTTCAAATGTTTTTTAAACGTAACAAGATAGGTAATGTGCCGAATTGGAGGTGGAATATTGTTCCAGCATTTTGTTGCCTGGTAACGGAAGCTGCCGGTGAATGCCACAGTCCTGTGTTGTTGCACAGATAAATGAGATCTGATGTGTCTGGTGCCGTATTTATTATGACAAGTCGAAAATTTTAATTTGGAATAAAGATATTCGGGTCTATGAAATTTTAGTACTCCAAATAGGAGTGTTGCCAGGTGAAGTTGCCTGCGGGACTCCATATTAAGGATAGAGGCATTGTTTAAAAAAGGTGATACATGGCTTCGTGGTGGGACATTAAAACAGTATCGACAACAAGCATTCTGCACTCGTTGTATTAATCGCTCAGTTCTACACAGCAAACGCGGTCCATAAACTATATCCCCATAATTTAATCTCGACAAAACCAAGGAGTCGCACAACCGAACTCGCACCTTCTCTGTCACCAAGTTGCGAATTTTGTATAATATCTTCAGGCGGTAAAAACAATTTTTAACTATAGATAGTACGTGGCCCTCAAAACGCAGTTGAGCATCCAAAGTTATGCCTAGATTTTTTGCTTCTACTACCTGCTCAACGGTGTTAGAAAGTATTTTCAGAACAGGGTTTTTACCGTTTATGTTGTCCACCTGCATTTTCGAGCCGAGCACCATATATTTAGACTTTTTTGGATTCAGAAGCAGAGAGTTGCTAGTAGACCAGCGAGAAATACTGTTCAGATCCTCGTTCATGTTCTCTGCAGCTTCAGACAATCTTTGTGGGGTCACAGAGATATATATCTGAACATCATCAGCATACAAGTGATATTTGCAATGCTTAATGACTTTCGTGATATCAGCACTATAGATGATGAACAGAATCGGACCAAGAATTGAGCCCTGAGGCACCCCACGAGTCACTGGCTGTGACCGAGACATAAGGTTAAGACCATCATCCCGCTTGAGCCTCACGGCTTGCGATCTACCAGCAAGGTAGCCTCTGAACCAATTCACAGAGTGAGTGTCCAGTCCGTAGAAAGACAATTTGGAGAGTAGAAGGGGAATATTCAGACCGTCGAAAGCACGAGAGAAATCTAAAAGTGTTAAAATAGTGCCACGACCACAATCTTGCGCCGCCAGTATATTGTCAGTGACATCCAGAAGGGCTGTCATTGTTCCACGATTTTTACGAAAACCAGATTGATACGCTGGAAGAACTTCATTAGCTTCAATATACCTCACTAATTGGTAGTATACTGCTTTCTCCAAAATTTTGGAAAGGAATGGTAGGATGCTAATTGGTCGAAGGTCACCAAAATCAGCAGGAACTGCAGTCTTAGGTACTGGAGTAACCAACGCATCTCTCCATTGATGGGGAACATCACCAGTAAGGATAGATCTATTAACAATTTCAGTAATAATGCTCAAAGTATGAGGAAGAGTGAGCAAGATCATATCCCTACTAATACCATCGCTTCCAACCACATTGGACTTGATTGACATATAGACACTGGCAATATATATGAAATAAGAATTGATGATGAACATGTCTGTCTTTGTTTGGTCTGGGTATTTATTAAGTATTATCTATAGGTTTTACAAAATAAAATATATTTAAATATAATATCAGTTATCTAGTACCCATAGTACAAGCTTTGCTTAGTCCAAGAATATTTATTTATTGTTTGTTTACATTATTTTATCAATTTCAAATAATACGCTAATTAAATCAGAAACAGAATTGTTAATAATTAATTTTCCCACATTACACGGGAATTAATTTTAAATCTGATAACATTTTTTTCTACAAATCTACAAATCTACAAAATAGAGTCAATGTTTTATTGTCGTGTCCACCATGAAACTATCACTCTTGATGTTCCTATTTGCGGTCCTGATGATGACCATCGTGCCAGCCTTTGGTTTTGAGGCTTCAAGAAGGAATAATGAAGAAGGTATATTTTTTTTTATACTACGACGGGTGGCAGACAAGCATACGGTCCACCTGATGTGAAACAATTACCGTAGCCATATGAATGCTCGCAACATGAAATATCACGTGCGCGCTGCCACCCGCGCTGCAACGCAGCAACTCCTTCCCTTCTGGAGACCTCACTCACCCGCAGGAACACAACAACCCTCAAGGAAATTGTTATTTGGCTGCGGTATTCTTGGAGGTGGAGGTACTTCCCCAGTCGGGCAGCTTAAAAATACGCTATACTGTACCTCCCTTTTTGCCAGAGCCTCGTCTGTCAGTCAGCAGGGTGCACCACGTGCAGGTGAGGTTCACTTTGGTTCAAAGATGTTGATGAACCTATACACCCCTACTATAATAATTATTGGTTTGAGAAATAATAATTATTGATTTGAAAAATAACTAATTAAATGTACAGTGCCGGATGGTGAGGGTGAGAATTTTGGGGTGCCCTCACCTGCACGTGGTACACCCTGCTGATTGACTAACATGGCTCTGGGGAAAGAGAGGTAGGACACAGCAAAAATTCAAGGTGCTCGTCTGGGGAAGTACTCTCCACCTCATGTGTACCACACAATACCACAGCCAAAAAACAATTTTCAGGAAGGGTTGCTATGTTCCTGCACTCGCAGTTGCCGTGAGATCGTCAGAATGGAAGGAGTTGCTACGTTGGCAGTGGAGGTGACATCGCGCCAGCGACATATCACGTTGCAAGCATTTATATGGCAACAGATACCGTTTCACATCAAGCTGGCTATATGTTTATTTGCTACTCAACGTATTATAAAAACTTCCTTCCTCCTCCGGTCTAGGACGGACGAGAGAGGGACGTGCTCCTGTAGTGGAGACTAAAATGGACCTGATGATGTAGTATGAAAACATAAAACAACTCTATACAGTTGTCAATGTTCAGTTTTTATCTAGGCTAGATTTTTATATACCAAAGGAGTATATGGTCGAGTATAAACGAGAGCGGGTGCCAAACGAGGATATGGTCTGCCTGATGTGTAACAGTTACCGTAGCCTATAGATGCTTCAAATACCAATAGTATTATTTATTTTCCTACAGACTTCTTTGCCGTGGGCATTATACCACTGTCGGGGCGACATGCATGGGTATGTTGTACCCGTACATCATGTATCATGGTCTTCGTGGTGTACCCTTAGGGATAGGCGTCTAAGGGTCCGTCATCAACCCTTATTCATCTCAGTGCTGGGCTACGGGACGCTCCTTAAACGAAGGGGTTTAGAACATACTACACCGCGCTGCTCCACCGCGGGTTGGCGGATGTCAGTATTTTCAAGTCGCCTAAATGTGAGTTGACTTAACGACTGTCATCATCAACACCATGAAGATCTTCGTTTTTAGGGTTTCGTACCCAAAGGGTACAAAGGAACCCTATTACAAAAGCTCCGTGTCCGTCCGTCCGTCCGTCTGTCACCAGGCTGTATGTCATGAACCGTGATAGTTAGACAGTTGAAATTTTCACAGATGATGTATTTCTGTTGCCGCTATAACAATGAATACTAAAAAACAGAATAAAAGAAATATTTAAGGTAGCTCCCATAGAATAAATGTAAGTTTTTGCTCGTTTTGCTCGCAATTGATAACGGCAATAGGTAGACCTCTGAAATACTCACATAATAATTAGTTATATATTAACTTTAAAAATAAATTATTAAATAAAAATAAAACAAATATTTAAGGGAACTCCCATACAACAAACATGATTTTTTGCCCTTTTTGTAGATAATGGTACGGAACCGCACTTGGCCGGTTCTCTTCTTTTTCGTCTCTATTGATCTTTGTCGTCTCTATTCTTGAAGAATAAAAGCTTTTTGAAGAATAAGACTTTTAACATTTTTTTACGATGTTTGTTTTTTTTTCAGTATCCAAAAAACATAAACACGAATGCAAAAAAGATAAGGACTGTGCCTTCCGCTGTGTTTGCGAGAAAAAACATTGTGTATGTCCAGTTGGATAAAAAGTTTCAATTAGTTTAAAACCTATAAAATAATGTCAATAAAGTCAAATCATAGTATATTTTAAAATTGTGTTTCTTATTTTTTTCCTCAATCTGTGAAATCACTTATATATTAAAATATTTATATTTAAAAATTCTTAATTATTTATACTTTAAAATTCTTATTTCAACAGATCACAACCAAATTATTTTGAAAATGTAAGTATTTTTGTAGGCAAACTATTATGCACCTTAATATTTTACTTGCTATCAAAAATACATTTCTATTTCCGAATTTAGAAACCCACTTTTAAAGTATTATAATGAATAAAGTTAAAGCATTTGGAACGCATTTTCACTTCTCAAGAAAAATATCTTATCTAAAAAAATCATAGCAAGTGTTTTCAAAACTTTTGCTAATAACGTAGTGAAGCAAGTGTTTTAATATTTGAAAAATAGAAATAAAATTTTAAAGTAACTAATATTTAAAAAAATTTTTGAATTTTACAACACAGAAAACTGTTGAAGTATAAGTGAATAAAAATTCACTTAAATACTCCAATAGTGTTTCTAAATTCAAAACTCACTGCGATTATTCGCACAGTGATTATTCGCAGGTGCACTAGTAGCGCATTCTCACTTCTCATTAAGACTGACAATCAAAAATCCACTTTCGCCTTTAATATCAGTGGGATGTGGACGAAAATAGAAACAATAAGTTTGAAGACAAAAAGGACCTTGAGGCAGCGAACGACAATCGGCTCATAAAAACCATTCCGCGAGCGACAGGTTTGCGAAATACCGATTAAAGTGTTGTGCGTATCTATCTAAGTTGTTTACATTGGCGTTTCAAAACGCGGTTAAAACGCAAGATTTATGGGCTTGAGACAAACTCATTTCTCGGTACTGTCACGTAATATTTGTAACTACGCCCTTAAATGATTGATTGGTATCCGCTAGAGAACAAGAACAATTTATTATTCTTAGTAAGCAGCAGCTACACAGCACCTGTGTTTTATATGTATGTATAAATACATCTCAGTATCAAATCTATTTTGAGTCGTCTCTAGATGTACCGATGACATCAAAAAGTAGCTGGAATCTGGATGCGGAAAGTTGAGGATCGCATATCTGTATAGCACTCGAGGATGCAGCGGAGGGTATAGTCATGAATGGTAGAAATCTTAAGAATATCCGTTATGCAGATGACACAATACTTCTTGCTAGCTCGATGGAGGATCTTCAAAATCTGTTAAATCATGTGGAGGCAAGTACAAGTGTGAACAGTACGGTCATAACATTAATATCGAGAAGACCACATATTATATATGGTTGTCATTGGACACAAACACCGGGTACTCTTTCTATTAGGGGCAAACTATCGAGTGAGTGCGATCCTTTAGATACATTAGCCGCATTGTTAACGACTAGGTAGATCACAGTACAGACGTAAAAAGTCGCATAAAACAGGCTCGACAGGCATTTGTAAAATTGTAACGTTTTCTCTGAAATCGGAATATAAACCTCCACAAGATGCCAATTAGCACCATACTCGAACAATTTCTAAGATACTTCTGACATGTTTTCATTAAATAAAATTCTTACGTAAAAAAAATCGCAGCAAAAGTATTTTTAAATTTTTACTTAAAATTAATAAAGTGAAATATATGTTTTAGTGGAAAGCAGTATATGTTTAACTTCAGAAGACTAAGTCGTCTGTGTAACAAATAACTAGAATCACATATGCAATCATATTAATTAGAAGAAGAAGAAGAAGAAGAAACATCTATTGTAACATGACAATTAAGATAAATAACGCAAAGAAAATAAATCTAAAATCATTAAAACACACATCGATTGCAACGTATAGAATAAAGTACAAGTACATGTTCTCATAATCCCATAAATACGTTGATACCTAGCAGAACGAAACGGGAAATTCATCGTGGGAAGGTTTTAACTGCGCATTATTAGGTCACAACATTGTTACAGCTAAACTAGTACTTGACTGAGTAATGTGAATTGGAGATATCGATGTATAATACAGATAAAAAAGAACTTTTCTTAACTTTGATAATTTATTAAAAATATCGACCAATTAAAAGTAGAATGCGCTCTAATTGCGACATATTTTTTTTTCATTAATCCTTATTCATCCCACTGCTGGGAAACGGATGTCCCAGCAGTGAGATGATTAAAGTAAGAAAGTGGGATAATAACAATAATACGGAAGGGGTTTAGAGCATACACGGTTTAGAGCATACGAGGTTGGCGGAAGCCAGACTCGTCGTAACGACTGTCATCTTACGACAACAGCCGGGACCATCGGCTCAACATGCCCTCCGAATCACGGAGTAGCTTGAGATAAATAAACCCATCCATGGTCAGGCTGCGGCCGACATTGCTTAACTCGCGTGTTCGATTAGACTGACACGCACAACGACACCATCGAGCTTCTCAATAGTGACATAAGCTACATAAGTAACCCAGAATCCAAATTGGTTATACCACGTAAATACCAAACTAGATGATGGCATCTAGTTTTTTGGTATTTACATGGTATTCACTAAACAGCCCATGGAGGCATGCTATCAATTTTGTACACGTACGAGTGATTTATAAATACCCAATTACCTTTGGGGCCTTGATGCATATTGGTTTGTCGATTATTATTAAATTGTAATTAAATATATAAAAGTTATAATATTACTTTACTTACTTTGTTGTTATACCGTGTAGGAAGTAATATAAAAACCAATTATAGGAAAATGTTGAATTTCGTTTTGACATGGATAATTGTTCACATAGAATCACCATTCTTCGACTTAATGCACTCTTTCTGGCAAACATGTATATATTTTTTTTATATATTCAGACACAGAAATAAAAAATATTTTTTATAAATATTTAATTTTAGTGATAATGGAATGATGGAGCCTTTGAGAAAAGTAAACTCGTTCAAGTCGTTTCTAAACCGTACAGAGAGCGACTATAAACGGTACTGTAAAACCGCCAGTGGCTGCGTTACGAAAACGCCACCGTGTAAGTATAATCGATAGAAATGATCTACATAATGCGATAGATAGAACAGGCGTCTATATGTTACAAGGAGAAATTATAACGAAACATCGCGGAAATTCATTAAGGATTTCTTAATAACTTAGTAGAATATGTGAAGGGCATTGTTGTGATAAAATGGCGTCTGCCCCGAGGCGCTACTCGGTACCTATTTTAATGACTGCAATTGTGATTTGTAATTAATAGTCTAGTAACGTTGAAATAATGATTGTGTACGAAATGATAAATAAAGTGACATTATTATGAGATATTTGGGACACAAATATGTATAAATTTTGTAAGACATGACTTTCAGGTATGTTTCACCAACAAAAAATGTGTGTTATAATTTGGATACCTTGTCTGTGATATTTAAGTTATAGTTATATATAATTTGAGAATTATATTCCAAAGTATATAACTGTAACTTGTTGTTGTAAAATGTTCAATGAAACTGGGTTAAGTTTAACTTGAGTTACAGAATTTTTTAAACATCAATTTGCGTTTGCGTTACTGTACACTAATTGATTATTGTATTTTGTTATCTACTAATATTATAATACCTATGACTGTACCTGCACGTGGATAAAAATAAGTAAAAAGTGTAAAAACAACTAAGGAAACTAGGCCAGACTCTAGCCCACGGGGCGAAATCGAACTTGAATGGAGCCAGTAGATTGAGTGTATGCTTTCCATTGATTTCAATGGAAAATGTATTTGATGATCATTCCTCAAGGACATGATCGATCTCAATTTTTTTTCTACACAAACCTCAAGCATGTCGAAGTCTTTAATTGTGACGAGTTTCTTCAAAATCGGTTCAGTGGTTTTGGAGCCTATTTATTTCCAAGAATTACTTTTCGACGTATATAAGTTAGCCGTGTGGTTTCCGGCAGACTAGAATAGAATCACTCCGTCTCTTCCCGTGGATGTCGTACAAGGTGACTAAGGCAAATACATTATAAAACATCGATCAGGCTTCTAGTATGACCACGAGGAAACGGGGTCCCCAACCCGTCTGGCCAGCGTAGGGAGTGTAGGCCAAATTCTCCTTCTGTCTGGGACGGAAGAGAGAGGGTCGTGCTCCTGTAGTGGAGACTAGAATGACCTGATGATGATGATGATTATGATGATGTATATATAAGCGTTTCGCTAGCGCCGCTCGCTCCACGCTCCACTCAACAAACGCATAGTTATGACTTGTAGCTAAATAAACTCACAACAATTCTCTTTGTTATAAATATGAAATTTGCAATCGCACAACGCACCTACGACAGGTTTTTTTATTACGGATAAAATAAAAGCAACCTTCCAAATAAGTCTTTAAACATTTCAATATATTATTTTATCAAGATTCCGTAGAATATCAATAATATTAAACTAATTTATTTTGATAGGTCACTCCCATTTTTGCCGAAAAAGCCGACATGTTTCGAGACTAATTCAGAATTTTAATGCATAAAAAAATGCATAAAAGAAAGTCGATTTACGGACAATAATTTTACGTAATAACGTCATAAGAAACATAGGCCGATCGTGCCTTTCTATCGCTTGCACGGCGCTCTCGTTTGCACGCTCGGCTCAGGTGGAACGTGACAATGAGTCATGCTTTTTCGTGCGTGCAGCCGGCGTTCATCGATTTATAAGACATTATCACATTAAAATGAGGTTGTATCTCGAAGATGAACTTTTTCTTTAAAAATTAAGTTCTATTTTTCACAAATTTGTATCAGAACAGGACGGATGGAATTTGCAATTAAAGAATTCCTTTCAGATTACGGAACCTTAAATATCGCAAATATAAATTAATTTCTTAATATACGCGTAACATCAATGACGTTTATTGAATGTATTTTGAATTTATTAACATAATGGGTTTATTCTTGAGAAAGAGGTGATAACGTTAATTCATTAATTCTCGTCTGACTGCTGGAATGCGAATGTAAAAAGTTAAATTGAGTTAGAACTGCCCTTTCGGATATATATTTTTTTTATTACAGAAGAAAATTTTAGCTATAGACAGAAAGAACACAAACATCCAACACAAACATCGAATACAAACATCGAACGTGAACATCGACACGAAAACCGAACATGAACACGAATATCGAATACAAACAACGAACACAGGAATCCTAAATAAACACACACATTTGCACGTATACAGACGCTGTCTATTTGTGTTCTCGTTTTGTGTATGGAGCGGTTGGGGTGTACATTGATGCCAATGTAATTACAAAAGGGTGTGAAGTGGTTTTTACAGGTTCAGCAACCCGCATGTGTTGCCCCGTTTCTTACAGACGTCCATAGGCTGCCCTAACTGCTTTCCATCAGACGGTATACAAAAACATGCCTTTCGATCACCAGGCTGTTCACTGGCAAGCAGGCAAAACTGCAGTGGAAAGTTAATGTATAAAGCGTATTTGCATAAGAACCTTGAATTATATTAAAAAATCTTGAAATTCTTACTCAATTCATCATTGTGAATATTCAAGGCATTATTCAAGTCTTAATGCAATTCTAGATGAGACAAGGCTTTTATATGACACGATTTAATTAGAAAATAAACAGCATCGACATTATGAGCATGCATCTACACATTGTTGCATATAGGCCTTCCCCAATGCTTTCTGCATCCAGATCACGTCCAGCCGCTGTTTTGCGGCCATCATTGCATCTAGAGAGATGGCACCCTAAGCTTCATTTCCCCAAACGAGGCCTCCACTCTAGGGCTTTGCTGCCCCATTTATCATCATATAATATCCCCGCAAAACATGCTCATTTTCCCCCCTCTCATATATAAAAAAAACCGACCAAGTGGGAGTCGGACTCGTGCACGTTCCGTACCATTATCTATAAAAACGGCAAAAAAATCACGTTTGTTGTATGGGAGACCCCCTTAAATATTTGTTTTATTATATTTTATTTATTTATTTTTAACGTGAACATATAACTAAATATTCTGTGAATATTTCAAGTGTCTAGCTGTTGCCGTTATCAATATCGAGCAATAACAAGCGAAAAAATCACGTTTGTTGTATGGGAGCCCCTTTAAATATTTATTTTATTCTGCTTTTTAATATTTGTTGTTATAGCGGACAGAAATGCATCATCTGTGAAAATTTCAACTGCGTAACTATCACGGTTCATGAGACTGGTGACAGACGGACGGACGGACGTACGGACAGCGGAGCCTCAGTAATAGGGTCCCGTTTTACCCTTTGGGTACGGAACCCTAAAAATTGAGCAAAATTGACGTGGGCGAAAAAAATTACTAATGTATTTCGTTATACAAAACATCATTTTTATTGTTGTTGTTGCATTGTGTGTGTAAAAGGCAAGCGTTAGTAACTGATCAATCAACACACAGCTAAACCACTGGTCGGTACGAGTTGAAATTTGGCATACCAGTAGCTGTTATAAGCCTACGGCTTCCACTGAAAAAGATTTTTGAAAATTTACACGGGATACCAAGATACGCGTACGAAGTCGTGGGCACTAGCTAGTTTTACTATAACAACAACTGCAGACAACTGCAACCACTTCCTATTACTAAGCTTGCAACGACATGCCCAAGGCCGAGAGTGAACTACGACTGTCCCTCACTTACTCACTTACTCTTTATTTGCTCATTTCGAGCACTTAATTCGAGCGGCTCACAACGGTCAGGCTCGCATGCCCTTAGCCTATACTCAATACTCAATATCTTATTTTATTTTTATTTTTTATTTTATATTATTTGGAATACCAACAGCTGTTACAATTAAATAAATACCTGAGATTTACATTCTAGAAAGCCAATTAAAGGTATCCGCCAATAGATACTGAATAAAGCATAAAGAAAATACAATGTGAGCATTCTGTGACAAACATAGTTACAAGTTACCACTCAGTTTAGAAAAGAAACAAACACATAAAAAAAAACCGCTATTGAACTCTTGTTACTATATAAAATGTTATCTTCCATGAAGTGCGGCGAACTGCCTCGTCAACAACCGCCTCACCGACCCGCTACTTGAGTTAAACAAGTCAAGATTTAGCTCCGAACAAACGACATTAAATTGCTTACTAGCTCGCCACAGAAATGAATTTTGTCGATAATTAGTGTTAACAATAGGCAGTGAGATAGGAGCGTAAGATCGAGATGATTTAATAGGTACCTTCAAAGATATCTTTTTTAGAAGATCAGGACAGTCCACATCATTATTAGTGATTTTGAGCAAGAATATTATATCTGCTATTTCACGACGTTTTTCCAGGGGCAGAATATGATGTTGGGTAGCAAACTTAAGGTAGTCAGTACTGTGAAATTGTTGTTTGGTTCGATAACTTAAAAAACGTAAGAATTTTCTTTGGATATTTTCTATACGATTGATGTAAACTTTATATCTAGGGTTCCAAACTGGTGATGCGTACTCCAAGTTACTGCGTACAAGTGAACAATATAATATTTTAAGTGTTTTAACACGTTTGAGATCTTTAGATGTACGCATCAAAAAACCCAATGCTCTAGATGCTTTAGTAACAATTTTATCTACATGTGTATCAAAGATCAATTTTGAATCATGGATGACACCAAGATCCCGAACAAACGAATTCCTAATTAATGACTGATTTTTTAAAGTGTAATTAAACAATATTTTATTGCGTTTGCGTGTAAACGTGACAACTGAACATTTTGATGGATTTAAGTCTAAATGGTTGGCTTCACAGTAACCTTGTAATCTTAATAGATCCGACTGTAGACGGTGTGCATCGTCTTCGGAGGATATAGTTCCAAAGATTTTCATATCGTCTGCAAAACATAAAATTTTCGAAGAACTAAATACCTGGTCTATATCACTTACGAAAACAGTAAATAGTAGAGGCCCGAGCAAAGATCCTTGAGGAACTCCACTGGGTATGGGCAACCACCTAGAAATACAATTATTGATAGCAACAGCTTGGGAACGATTGTCAATATATGATGCAAACCACCTAAGTAGGTCCCCACGCACTCCCACATACAACAGTTTCTTCAAAAGTATGCCATGATCGATCCGGTCGAAACATTTACTGTAGTCAGTATAAATAACATCTACTTGGGTTCCTCTATCCATTGACTCGGTCAGAAAATCATTAAGCAGAACCAAGTTAGAAGTTGTTGACCTGCCCGGCAAAAAACCGTGTTGATATGGACTCAAAGAGTTACTGATAGCCGCAAGCACCTGATCATACACCAACTTTTCTAGCACTTTAGCAGCGATACATAATTTCGAGATTGGTCGGTAGTTAGTAACGTCAGTTTTCGAGCCTTTTTTGTGAGCTGGTGTTACGAGCGCACTCTTCCAGATGTTCGGTACAACACATTCGCTACACGATCTCTTAAATAGAATGGTGAGTGGCATAGCAATAGATTTAGCGCAGCGTATAAGAAATATAGCCGGTATCCGATCCGGGCCCGCCGACTTATGGGGATCTAAGTTAGACAACAATTTGTGAACACTATCATAACTAATGTACACAGACGATATATCCGATACACCATTGCACGACCCATCACTACAATAGTTGCTACTAGGTCTAGTAGTTCCTGCCAAAAAGTTCGAGTAAAAATAGTCAGAGAAAAGTTCACATATGGATTCAGTAGTGGTCGCAGTACTGACCCCATGGCTAATAACACTAGGTAGCGAACAGGTATTCGACTTGGCTTTCACATAAGCCCAGAATTTTTTCGGATCTGATTCAATTGAATTTTCAACGACATCTATGTAATTTTTATAACAGTTACTCTCTAAATTTCTAGCACGTTCTCTCAGTAGTTTATAAGTTTCGAAATCAGATAGATTATTATATTTTTTAAATTTACAAAGATATTTATATTTTTCACGTAATAGCTTCTTTAATGCCGGTGAATACCAAGTCGGATAAGAGTCACTGTTCATTTTTTTAGACGGAACATGCTTGTCAACAATATCATATATGCTTCTATAGAAAAAGTCCACAGCTTCTTCCAAAGAACGCGTGGATAATTCTTTTTCCCACAATATGCAGCTGATTTCTTTATTTATTAATTCATAGTCCCCTTTATTAAACAGTAGCCTAGTAAACGCCGCTGGTTTCAATGGTTCCGTATACGCGAAGCTAACATCAATGGAAAGCGAACCGTGATAGGGGTCAACCGGTACAAGCGAGTCCTGACACTCGTTTACCGAGACATTGCAGTCGTTAGAAAGAACCAAATCCAGAATTCTGCCAAAGGTATTCTTGTTTTGATTATGCTGCTTGAAACCATGGGTATTCAACTCATCTAAGAAATTAATTTCATCATAAGTCAATGAGTCAGTTGGAACGGGGGAATCGAGATCCGTAGGCCAGACTATGGAGCTCATGTTAAAGTCTCCCGCTATTAGGTACTTATCACATGGATTACGCAGTAGAATCTCATTAAGTTTATGTAGGTAATTATTTAATTGTTGCGAAAAATTATGACCATGGTTTTGTTTACATAAATATAAGACACCAATATGTAATTTTAAATTACATCGTTTGTCATGACCGGTAAGTGTTAAAGTTACCCATAAGTCCTCTGCACTTGAATGAAAAGTAGGTTGCGGAGAAACAAGAATATTCCTACGGGTAGCAATGAGAACACCACCTCCGCGTTTCTGTCCCATAGCCGAATAGTCACGATCACGTCTCCAAACCATGTACCTGCCGTCAAATATCTCACTGTTTAATAATCCGTTGGTCAACCACGTCTCTGTTAATATTATTATATCATAGTTAGCACTGCACAGGTTTCTATAAAAAATGTCTGTTTTAGTTCTCAGCCCTCTGACATTCTGATAGTAGATACTTAGCCCAGTTAACGCACTACGGTTCCTAATGTCATTCATTTTTATAATTATTAGTAATTAAAAACATAATAATAACAGTATAAAATATTTTATAATTTAAAATGAACAATTGAATACGTATAGAATAATTAAATATTGTAAGTAATAGTGTGCGGGCAGTCACATAAAATAAATCGGGGGCAAAGCGAGCAAGATATGTAATCGTGCGAGCAAGCAAGCAATAGCAGTCCAGCAGAGCCGATCGAATAGGTGCGAGCAAGATAAGCAACAAAGAGTCGACTACAACGGTCTTACCCGTAGGCAGCCGATGCGCCTGAGTCGAATAGTACCGATGGTTACCGAAACTGATGTCACTACGGCGAGCAGCCGTTGCAAACAATTGGTACGAAACAATTATGACGGTTACTGTATGACATTGCAGTTCAATACACAACATGGAAAAGCGGTAAATAGTGATTAAATACAATAGACAGCAACAGGAATTAAAAATTGGAAAATAAAGCAGCAACTTAGGCAACACACATAAAATTAGGACACGTAATAAATAACTTAAACAACAACATAGTAAGAAATATCTTAAATAATATTGTTTAAATCGCATTCATTACGTATTATGAAAACACGTGAAGTGTCATTCTTACGCACATGGATTTTAGCATATTTCACCCACACATATTCATAGTTATTTGAATTAGCAAGTAATTTGGTTTTTGTCAGTAACGACTTCATATCAGGCGATAAGTGATCGTTAACAAATACTCGCCCATCAGTGTTGTCAAAGCCGATATCGCTGGGTAAAATAGTCTTCTTAGCTCGGGCCGCTGCTATGAAGTCCTCTTTAGAATATCTGTTCAAAAAGGACACCACAATGCCTTTCTCTTTCGAGTTTGGTATCGGCACTCGGGCTATATAATTGATTTGAGCCTTGGGAACACTGTAGCCAACTGTTTCACCCAGAGCTTGAACAACAGAGTATAGGTTTTCACTTTTTTTATATGGCACACCTTTTATCTCCACGTTATTGAGTCGACTCCATTGATCCCTGGCTCGTAACTCATTCTGAATCTTTAGTAACTCGCTTTCAGTTTGTGATATATTCTCCTGCATTCTGTCCAAGTCAGGTACTCTGTGTTCAACCAGGGTCAGTCTACTGTTACATTCCTCTATTCTAGTGCTATTGAACTCACACGAGGTTTTCAGGTCCATAATATCAGTTTTGATATTTTTGAGTTCTTCAACCAAATCCGGTAAGTTCGATAGTTTCTCTTTTAAATTGCGTAATTCAACCATTATAGTTTCTAGAGAGACCGTGTCACTTTTAGGTTGGCCACTCGGCGAAGCTCCCCGACAGCTCGGACACCTCCAGGTTGATCTGCGTTCAGGTCCCAACTTCCGATATCCAGTCTCCGTGATGTTGGCACAGGAGAAGTCCAAATGTTTCTTGCAACCCATACACTGCACTCCATCATTAAAGGCTACGTTACAAGAAGCACACTTCATCATGACGTACTAAAAAGGTTGACGATAACTGATTAGATGTAGGAACGGCGTAACACGTTCTATCCAAGCGAACGCTCACAGCGCAACTGTGCGCAATCTTTAATGCATATAATATGTAGATACATGTCGATCTTAAAATACATGTTAGTTTCAAGTTATTACATATTATGACCCTATAAGGGTATGGCGACAGTCTGAAGTGTACATACCTATAGGGATATATCCCTCATTATAGTCTAGGAGATTGATTCCCAAGTGGTCTATATCGACCCGCAGGACTACATTCCGACATGCAAGGTCCCTATAAAATTTATATATAAAATATATTTAGTAGGGACGGTTCTACGGAAATCAGAAAATATATACGAGACAAAAAGGTTAGAAGATCTCTAGTCAAGGGCAGCTTTGTATATTAAAACCTATCCAAAAAAATACGCAATGGAATAGTGAAAACTGCGACCATACATGTGCACAACGCACCTCTTTTTATATTTTTGATATATTTGTCTTTGGAATAATTTACTTTTTCTATATTTTCTAAAAATAGCTGTCTTTTGTTATTCTGCTGATTTCCCTGTAGTGCAACAGTAAAATTCTCAATTTCCTTACGTGTTTTCATTACTATTTTACAAAATATACCAGCTTAACAGAAATACAGTCCTTCAATAACAATTTTGGCCATTAACATTTTTGGCCACTAACATTTTTGGTCCATTCGCCGTTGAAATTAATTTCCATATTTATTTTTCCAAAAATTTGTTTAAAATATACCACCTATATATATAGTAATGGAAACTCGGTCGGGTCTTGTACTGAGTTCGAAAAATACTGGTGTAGAGAAGACATTGGCACCGCCAACCGCGGCGGAAGGTACACAACCTAATGTTGGCTCCACTATGCCAGTGCCCACTGCCCCCCCGGGCTCGGTAAGTGCTCGCAGTACGTCGGCCCGCAGCCACTTTTCAGCAACGATACGCGCTCAAAAACTTGCTGTAGAAGCGCAGCATACTCGTCGCTTAGCGCAAATTGAGGTAGAAGTGGCACAAAAGGAATATGAGGCAAAGTTGGCTAAAATTAAAGCAAATAGTTGTCGGAGCAGCCGATCTAGTCGAGCTAGCGTCAATGATTCTAGTGACGTGAAAAGGTTAGTAACCAATAATAATTATCATTCACAAGCTAAATTGAACGCAAATCTCCCCACTGTAGCTTCTATAGATCCGATTGTTGCACTTACATCGGCATTTGAAAAGATGACGGAGAAGATTATTCAACCGAAAGGGATTAATATAGCGTTGCCTTATTTTGATGGCATGTCCCCTACGGAGTGGCTATCTTTTAAGAGAGTGTTTCAGGACACATCGTCATCTTATTCACATTCCCAAAATTTGGCTCGTCTAAGCTATGCGTTACGAGGCGCCGCACGAGAGGCGGTTAACAAGCTCCTAGTGACTGCAAAAACACCGGACGTCGTAATGCGTGCTTTGGAGATTCGATTCGGACGGTCAGATTTAATTATTTTACAAGAGCTGTCCGTGGTAAGGTCTTTGCCTAAGCTGTTTAATATTGACAGGGACTTAATAACATTTTCAAGCAAAGTTAATAACTGTACTGAAACTTTGCGTCTCCTGGATGGCCACGACTATATCAGATCGCCTGAACTATTTAATACTGTGCTACAAAAATTGCCCATAATGATGAGAAGTAGGTGGTATGATTTTGCTACAGCCTATCAATACAGTGGCCAGAGTAAGCTTGAGATGCTCTCAGAGTTTTTATCACGCGAAATAGAAGTACAGGCAAAGTTTGGTGTTGTAGATAGTTCTGTTTATAAAACGCCTTATTGTTCATTCGACAGGAATCTAAAATTGGAGCACGTAAATACAGTTGACGCGGACGTCAAGTTAGAGGGAGGTCTGCAGCCAACTGCTGCTTCTTCGTACGAGTACATCGAGTCACCTAAACCCACTACTTCTTCGGCTGAAAATACATCAAAATTTTCTTCGCATCGACTTTGTTTATTTTGTAAAAATAATTCACATACTATTGTCAAGTGCAAAGAATTTTTGACATTGTCATTTAATAATAAGTGGCATTTCGTAAAAGAAAACAAATTATGTCAGAAATGTTTAAAAAAAGGTTCTCATGACTATAGTAAGTGTCGTGCAAAAGGAGTTTGCACTAAAATAGGTTGCAAGCATAGACATCACGAGCTCCTACATAATCCGAATTTTCGTTCCATTGCCACTCACGTAGAGGGTACCTCGTCCTCTAAAGTTGAAGCATGCGCCGATAACTCAACACCTGAGCTAGCAGCGCACTCTACTGCTATTAATGGTCTAGCACATCGACCATTACTGAAGGTTGTTGCTGTTACCGTATCAGGGCCTACTGGATCTGTAGACACATTTGCGTTGCTCGACGATGGGTCTACTGCTACCTTCATTGATTCAGAAATTTCAACCCAGATAGGGTTATCAGGACAGGTAGGGCAAATCAATTTACATTGTGTAGGAGGTTTATCGAGACAATCACAAGTACAATATGTTAACTTTAAAATTAAGGGGCGTAATTCAACGAACACCTACGACATACGACAAGCTAGGTCCATTAGTAATTTAGGTCTGACTCGTCAATCGGTATGCCAAGGTGATATTTCAAAGTTTTCGTATTTGTCCGACATAGCGGACGAGTTGTGCTATGATGCAAATCCTACCATAATAATAGGAATTGATAATTGGCATTTGTCTGTAGCCAAGGCGACAAGGCAAGGGTCTAAGTCCCAACCCGTAGCAATTTTAACAGCGTTAGGGTGGGTTATTTTTGGATTTGCATCAAGCAAGACTAAGATTGTTCATTTTGTAAATCACGTGGGCTCCGTTGATTTATTAACCGACGACACGTCCTTAGAAAATATTATAAAAACGCAATTCCTATATACCTTTAAAGGTTCAGAAGGCTTATCACGCCATAAAAATCGTTGGGCGTCACGGTCGGATTCACTGATTTTTACCTGTGGGAACATTTCTTTTATGTCACCATTCAGAGCAACCTTTTCCTCACGAAAACGAAATAATATACCGAGTAAAGACTGGAGCATATCTGGCCCTGTCAAAAGAAGATCATTAAGGCTAATTCCTTGAGATTTGGAGCTGCATCAAGCCCATTTACAGCACTTTACGTAAAAAATAAAAATGCCACTGATTTTCAAGATCAGTTTCCCGAAGCAGCACGAGTAATTATTGAAGACCATTACATGGACGACTGCATCACTAGTGTTGATTCTGTTGATAAAGCTGCTCGTCTAGCAGCCGATATTGTTACCGTGCATCGGAAAGCTGGTTTTGAGATGCGTAACTGGGTATCTAATGAAACCCAAGCTTTGTCACTATTGCCGAAAGATTCACTTTTGGCACAGTCATCTAATGCACTAGTTGATATTGGTTCTGCTAATATTCGCACACTCGGTCTTTTGTGGCGTCCAAAATCGGGCACCATTTCTGTTAATACCGGTTTTAAGAAAGACTTTGAAATACCTAATAGTCTTACCAGACGCACGGCCCTTGCGCACATCATGCGTGTATATGATCCGCTGGGTCTTGTGTCGCCTGTAGTTATTAGAGGGCGCGCTCTATTTCAGTCACTGTGGAGAAGAGGAACCACTTGGGATGAAGAGATCCCAATAGAGCTTATACCCGAATGGAGTAAATGGTTTTCTAATATTGCAGACATTTCCGACCTTGTGTTTCCTCGACGCTATGATCATGACGAAACTGAAATTATAGAGCGCGAACTCCACATCTTTTGTGACGCTAGTGAAGTAGCTTATTCAGCTGTAGGTTACTGGCGCTTTATTTGTAAGAACAATTTAGTTAGATTAGCGCTTATAGGTAGCAAAATTAGAGTAGCACCATTAAAACCGACTTCTATACCGAGATTAGAGTTACAAGCCGCTTTAATAGCAACTCGCTTCGCGGAAACAATTGTTGAAGCACATAAGCACAAACCAGTTCGTAAATTTTATTGGTGCGATTCAATGACAGTGCTAAGTTGGCTTCGCAGTGATGCTAGATCTTATAAGCCTTTCGTAGCACATAGGTTAGGAGAGATTTTAGAGTCCACTAACGCCAATGAATGGAGATGGATCCCCAGTAATTTAAATGTTGCAGATGATGCAACGCGCATAAATGGAGAAGTTTTGACTTCTTGTTCACGTTGGGTAACTGGACCTCAGTTTCTTATTTCTGAATGTGACTGGCCTAGTCAACCCGAAATCTCTCCCAACTCTTGTAAAACCGAATGTAAATCAACCGATTGATGTAAATCATTATTTACATCAAGTTAATCAAATAGTTTCATCAGTTTTGCATTTGCCCTTATCAGCTGATCCTAAACGCTTCAGTTCATGGCTTAGATTAGTGCGTGCTACAGCTACTGCACACAAGTTTATTTTTTTATTACGTGTGTTTAGTTTACATAAGAAAGGATTTGAAGTTTCCAAATTGATTAAATTACAGAATTATATTTGTTCTTTCGATTTTAACTGACGTTAATGTAACGGCACTAACTTCGCGAAATAACTTAAATATTTCAAAAGCCCTGACGGCAGACGATCTCTGCCTTGCTGAGAAGCACATTTTACGTCAGAGTCAAGTAGACAGTTTTTATGATGAAATAGCTTGTATTACGAAACAGCAGTCTGTGAAACGTCAAAGTCGACTCTGTCACTTATCACCACAGGTTAACAGCGATAATCTTTTATACCTTTCTGGACGAATTGCAGCAGTTTCCGATATGGGCCAGGAAGCGAAGTTCCCTATCATTTTGGATGGAAAGCACCTAAGTTCGACGCTTGCTGATTCATTATTATCACGTACGTACAGCTCATGGAAATACAGAGACTGTAGTAAATGAGCTTCGACAAGTATACTGGATTTTAAGCTTACGTAGTGTCATCCGTTCAGTTACTCATAAATGTCAAGTTTGTCGTTTGAATCGTACACGAACTTTTAATCCTCCCATGGGAAATTTGCCCAGTGCATTTGTTGGTGCCGAGAAGCTTATATAGCGATAGAGTAAATGATTTTGCAGCCAATGAGCGTATCCAGTGGAAATTTATCCCACCCTCGGCTCCATTCATGGGTGGTGTATGGGAGCGCCTTGTGAAAAGCGTTAAGACAGCACTTCGCGTAGTTCTTAAGGACCGAGCTCCAAAAGAAGAAGTATTTTTAACATTGTTGGCCTAAGCAGAGTACATTATTATATTAATTCTCGGCCGCTGACACACGTTTCAGCCGATCCTGGTGATACAGAAGGCTTGACGCCATTTCATTTTTTGATTGGCACATCATCTGGGCGTTCAATTCCAGCTACTCGATCTTAAGTCACGAGCTAATTGGAGAGCTGCGGTACGTTTAACTGACATGTTTTGGCCCCGTTGGATAAGAGAGTACCTGTCTAATTTACTTCCTCGAAGAGCGAGCGCTGGCGCTGCTGACTATGACATTGAAGTTGGAGAAGTCGTCCTGATAGCTGACGGCAACTTGCCTAGAGGCTCTTGGCCGCGAGGTCGCGTGGTCACATTGTTTCCTGGTCGAAACGGTATCGTTCGGGTCGCAGACATTCGGACGGCAGCAGGTATTTTAAGGCGTCCAAAAGTTAGTGCCGATTTGCTAGTTTAGTTAGATTTAATAATATTAGGTTAATGTTAGGTAATTAATGACTTGTTCTTTACTTTTCAAACATAAAGTAGGTTATTAAATTCATAAGAATTTCCTTCATATGTAAAATATTTTTTTATTTTGTTTAATACCAAGAATATAACTTTTGTTTGTGTGTGGACGATGTGCACAACGCACCTCTTTTTATATTTTTGATATATTTGTCTTTGGAATAATTTACTTTTTCTATATTTTCTAAAAATAGCTGTCTTTTGTTATTCTGCTGATTTCCCTGTAGTGCAACAGTAAAATTCTCAATTTCCTTACGTGTTTTCATTACTATTTTACAAAATATACCAGCTTAACAGAAATACAGTCCTTCAATAACAATTTTGGCCATTAACATTTTTGGCCACTAACAATACATACATACAGAACAAACACAGTACCTTCGTTTTTGAAGTCGGTTAAAAACTTTTTAAGTCATTTAGAAGGCTCATTCACATTAGTTGTGTCACTACCAAAAGTAATTAATTTTTTTATATATATTTTTTCGACATAGCAATATACATACGCATATGTATTTCAACAAAGTATTTCAGTATTTGCTAATTAAATATGAAACGTAGTTAAAGCTAATTACTTCTGTTTACATAACTGGCTCTCGTGTTAAATTACACTTTCATTGAGTAATTAGATATCTGACGGACGTCTAGGATCGTATTTATTAGGAAAATTTATGTAAATCGTTAATTGGGTCTGTAAGAGACTTACAACCATCGTTACAGCTTGACTTCACCTGCACGTGGTGTACCCTGTCGGGCGAAAGAGTGTTCGAGACCGGCTTGAGATGTACATTTTTTTTTTTTTTTTTTTTTTTTTTTATACTACGTTGGGTGGCAGACAAGCATACGGCCCGCCTGATGTGAAGCGGTGACCGTAGCCATATTAACGCTCGCAACATAAAATATCGCTCGCGCGCCGCCACCCCCGCTGCCATCGCAGCATCTCCTTCCTTTCTGGTGACCTCACTCACTCGCAGGAACACAACAGCCCTCAAGGGAACCGTTATTTGGCTGCGGTATTCTGTGAGGTGGAGGTACATTCCCCAGTCGGGTAGCTTACAATTTACGCTCCCTACCTCTCTTTTCGCCAGAGCTTCGTTTGTCAGTCAACAGGGTGCACCGCGTGCAGGTGAAGTTGGCTTTGGTTCAAAGATGTTGATGAACCACTTACACCCCTCATCAACACATACATCAACCTCACAAATGACTGCAGTCGAATAAGTGCAACTTATTGTTGCATTCCTACAAGTGACGTTACCAGACGTAAAAATTACCAGGTTTACAGCGAGAGATAGCTACTCATTAAAGTCATCACCATCAGCTTGTATCTATCCACTGCTGGAGAAAGCTTCGGCACATCTTCACCGCACAGATACCCCAATGCTTGAAGACTAAAGTCTTCAACCAGTGCGTCCTCTCTGCAATGACCTATGATGCAGAGACTTGGACACTGACCATCGGACTGGTCCACAGGCTAAAGGTCGTCGCAGCGAGCGATGGAGAGGGCTATGCTCGGGGTTTCTCTGAGGGATCAAATCCGGAACGAAGAAATTCGACGGAGAACTAAAGTTGTCAACATAGCCATTCGAGTTTGCAAGCTGAAGTGGCAATGGACGGGACTCATTAGAGTGTTTGTATACAAAAAGTCTCCAGCAACACGGCAGTAGCAGCGCGACTGTAGACTTCCACTGTGCTTACTATAGAACACAAAATCCTATTTCTAAGGTGCGCGCTACTTACGCGCTACTGTCGCGCTACTGCCGCGCTACTTTCGCGCTACTACCGCGCTACTGACGCGATATTGCCGCGATACTGCCGCGCTTCTGCCGCGCTACTGCTGTCCCGCTGCTATGTAATGAGGAGTGAAATTAATATTGCAAACGTAACTACGGTAAGCGTTTTACACCAGGCCGTACGTTTGGTTTATGGGCGTTTGGTAGTATAAAAAAGTCATAATTTTGACCAAGGATCATTTGATTCTTGGTCAAAATTAATACATATAAAAAAAAAGTAGTGATATCAGAAAAGGTGTGTGTATGGCCATGGAAATACATGGCCATACAGCACACCTTTTGGTGGCAACATAGGAATTACCGCGTACTGTCAAGCTGTGGAATGAACTGCACGTCGAGGTTGTCTCAGAAGACTACAGCATGGGGTTCTTCAATAAGGGCGTGAACAGGTTTTTACTGCGTCGACAATGCCCCAAGCTAGGTTAAAGATATTTTGATTTGATTAGGCGTTACAGGCGTTCATAGGCCACGGTAACTGCTACCATCATGCGCGCCGTATGCTTGTTTTTCACATTTATTTTTTTGATAGGATACCGTCAATTTAATCGAGGCTGCAGAAGTCGTGTCTAAACACCTATAAGCTGCGGCAATTCACTATTTTATGATATTATAGGTATTAAAGATAAAATATAACGTAATAAAATGATTGTTGCGTGCATGTAACAATTGATTAACAATTGATATGGTCATGTTGTTCGAGACCTTGCTAGAGGCCTATCATCATCATCATCATCCGGTCATTTTAGTCTCTACTACAGGAGCACGACCGTCTCAGAAAGAAGGAGGATTTGGCCTACACTCCCCACGCTGACCAGACGGGTTGGGGAGGCCTGATCGATGTTTTATAATGTATTTCCCATAGTCGCCTTGTACGACATCCATGGGAAGAGACGGAGTGATTCTATTCTAGTCTGCCGGAAACCACACGGCCAATCAAATAGAGGCCTATACATAATAATAAAATTGTCACTGATCGATTTTGGGGTGTAAGTGGTTCATCAACACGCTTGGACCAAAGCCAATTTCACCTGAACGCGGTACACCTTGCTGGCTGACAAACGAAGCTCTGGCGAAAAGAGAGGTAGGGAGCGTAATTGTAAGCTACCCGACTGGGGAATGTACTTCCACCTCACAGAATAAGAATATCGCAGACAAATAACAATTCCCTTGAGGGTTGTTGAGTTCCTGCGAGTGAGTGAGGTCACCAGAAAAGAAGGAGAGGTTGCGTTGGTACCGGGGATCGCAGCGATATTTTATTTTGCGAGCGTTAATATGGCTACGGTAACTGCTTCACATCAGGCGGGCCGTATGTATGCTTGTCTACCATCCGACGTAGTAAAAAAAAGAGGTCGGGAAAAAGAACATCAGAGTAAAGAACATCTCTGTAGCCGACTTCTTTTCCACTACGGACTTAATGCTGGCCCAGATTTAATCATGAGTATGTGGTTCCATTGACATATCCTGGAGCGGGTCACAGCGGATTTACGTCTGCACGGATGTACATCTGCACGTCGTGCACCCTGCTGACTGACAAACGAGGATCTGGCGAATAGAGAGGTAAGGCATAACGTTTCTGTAAGCTGCCCGACTGGGGAAGTAATTCTATCTCACAGAATACCGCAACCAAATAACAATTCCTTTAAATGTGGTTCGTAGACTGACGGACAATCAAACTTTGAAAGCCAAGATTAACCTAGTCAGCAGAGTCTTTTCATCGCTAATTATTGTAGGAAACGACTATAAACTACATAACCTATTAAATAAATTATATTTTCCGCAATAAAATAGTACATAGAATTGATTGAATGAATTTCTAATTACCTAAATTGCATAATAATAACATACCCTCAGGTGAGATCAGGATGGTGTCGGCCAAACACCTCCATACAACCTTGGCATGCTTACTTGTGAAATTTAAATACCCAAATAAATGTACGTACGATCAACTTCAAGTAGTGTTACACTTCGTAGTGTCATGTCTCTATCCTAGGTTGGGTCTAGAAGTTATTAACAATTTTGATTAGTTGGCTTATTAACAATTTTGTTAATTAGAGCGGGTCCAGTGCTGCAGCACCGGTGACACGTCGACCCTCATGGATCTTTTGTGTTCTCCCTAATCCTTAAGTCACTCTCCCCCGCCTGTCTGGAGACATGTTCCATATACTTCAGTATGCCGCTTATAGGGAAGAGCCTGTAGTCCTCCAGGTCCGGGAATGCCTTTCCTAGTATTTCCATTCGTTTGCCCGCTAGGGCGTCACATGGTGAGTTGCTTACTCCCCTATTCAGACTTGACATGCCCTACCTCTCTTTCGACTCAGCCCCGTTTGCAAAGTAAAACGTACAACGTGCAGGTAAAGTTGGCTTTGGCTATAAAGATAATTATGATATGCAAATTACAGTTGTTTTTATTGATAATAATTACAGTTTACAGACCCCTGGGGCTCGTACCATTTGTTAACAATGGTCTATTTTTAAGCAAATTACAATTACAGTTAGTTAGTATCTTAATTTGTGCTCAACAAAGTTTACATAAAGATCATAATGTTATAATAAAACACTTGTATTGTTCCACTTAATTATATTTAATATTACCGACCGGTTTCGCCGCTAAGGCATTATCAAGGTAAACAGATGGTATATGAGTTTCTACCAAACTCATATACCATCTGTTTACCTTGATAATGCCTTAGCGGCGTTACTGTACTGTTCCACTTAATTATATTTAACTAGCGACCCGCCCCGGCTTCGCACGGGTGCAATGCTGATACTAAATGTACTACAGAAGGTCTTTGCGCTTTGTCCTATCCAGTCCTTCCCCAGTTATAGGCACACGCCGCCGGCTCCGCGGCCGGTACCGCCACAGCCGTTATGTCCCTGCATTTTAAATGTGTAATATCTTCTAAACTATTCATTTAAATTACGTGCTGTAAAGGGCCATATTGATCTATATTAAATGCGCAATGTATTTAAGGTACTTAATTGGATAAGGATTAATTCTGTATTGCTTAAAATCGCTTCGTAAATAAGGCATTATTTCTTGTAAAAAGCAAAGGATAAAATAACGGTTATTGTGTGTTAACACTAAGAGATAGACATATACCATCGCGAACTTTTTTGTAGACCATTTTAAGGTGAACAATACTGTACTACATTATTTTGATCTATCTCGTTGGGTTCAGCCAGCGTTTGCAATGAAAGAGCAAAAAAATGTGTTTATTTACGACATCACATTAGAAACCTCTAAATTATCAGTGTTTTTCTACTATGTTATGCATATATTATACATATAAACTTTCCAGTTGAATCACTCTATCTATTAAAAAAAACCGCATCATAATCCGTTGCGTAGTTTCAAAGATTTAAGCATACATGGGGACATAGGGACAGAGAAAGCGACTTTGTTTTATACTATGTAGTGATTTTACCGACCGGTTTCGCCGCTAAGGCATTATCAAGGTAAACAGATGGTATATGAGTTTGGTAGAAACTCATATACCATCTGTTCCAAGTTCCACCAAGTGCCAACAATCAACAGTATCAACTTTACATAAAGAAATGAAGCGGAAATCGAACCCCGACTCTTGTTAACATAACATCCACTACTAACCACTCGGCAACCGAGATCGACGATAAGATCGCATTTTAAACGGTTCGTTGTGAAATTCGTCCGTCAAAGGAAATGAAGACAGCTTTGATGAAGAAATAATACTTATCACTAAATGGTATTCACAAAGATGAAACATTTTGAAATATTATAAAGAGATAATATTTGGTTGTTTATATGTTTTTTTGTAATTTAATACAATCAAAAATTACTTAGACTATAGAAAAATCATTAGCATCGAATAATGTGGCATAGAATTGCACCAATATAACAAAGATACAAGAAACTTACAAAATGAAAAGTTTTTTTTATACTACGTCGGGTGGCAGACAAGCATACGGCCCGCCTGATGTGAAGCGGTTACCGTAGCCATATTAACGCTCGCAACATAAAATATCGCTCGCGCGCCGCCACCCCCGATGCCATTGCAGCATCTCCTTCCTTTCTGGTGACCTCACTCACTCGCAGGAACACAACAGCCCTCAAGAGAACCGTTATTTATCTGTAGTATTCTGTGAGGTACATTCCCCAGTCGGGTAGCTTACAATTACGCTCCCTATCTCTCTTTTCGCCAGAGCTTCGTTTTTCAGTCAGCAGGGTGCACCGCGTGCAGGTGAAGTTGGCTTTGGTTCAAAGATGTTGATGAACCACTTACACCCCGAAAAGTACAAAAGGCGGTCTTATCGCTAAAAGCAATCTCATCCAGACAACCTTTAGAAGAGAAACAATGATGAAATTATAGTCATGTTTTTAATTTTCCAAAAATATAGAAATCTATAATAAAAATGTTATACGATGATCCTGGAGGACGAATGGCTAGCAATGGCCACATTAATTCAGTTGTCGCGGGTTTTTTTTTTTTTTTTTTTTTATACCACTAGTGTGGCAAACAAGCATACGGCCCGCCTGATGGAAAGCAGTTACCGTAGCCTATGAACGCCTGTAACACCAGAGGCATCACACGCGCGTTGCCGACCCTGTAAAAACCTCTTCACGCCCTTTTTGAAGAACCCCATGCTGTAGTCCCCTGAGAAAACCTCGACAGGCAGTTCATTCCACAGCTTGACAGTACGCGGGAGGAAACTTCTCTGGAACCGCACAGTACGTGACCACTTAGGCTCCAATGTGTGAGGATGAATTCCCTGTCGATGGCGAGCGGTGCGACTGTAGAAGGAGGCCGTTGGCATCATATCAAACAACTCCTCTGAACACACCCCATTGTACAGACGGTAGAACACACAAAGGGACGCAAAATCTCTTCTCAGACTTAACGGTTCTAAACCGTCTGTTAGTTTGGGATCATCGACAATCCTCACAGCGCGCCTTTGAATCGAGTCACAAGGTGCAAGCTGGTATCTAGGCGCTCCCGCCCATAGATGGCAACAGTACTCCATATGCGGCCGTACTTGAGCTTTGTAAAGCATAAGTCTCTGCCGCGGATTGAAGTACTGCTTCGCCCTGTTGAGCACACCTAGTTTCTTCGACGCCAGCTTGACCTTCCCCTCCAGGTGACAACGAAACTGGACATCGCTGGAGATTTCAACTCCAAGAATCCCAATGTTTTTGGCGATGGTAAGGGGTGTGTTTAGGAATTGAGGAGCCACAGCAAAATGGGTTTTCTTAGCGGTGAACGCGCAGACTTGTGTCTTAGTGGGATTGAAATGAACCAGGTTCGTTCGCCCCCAATCGGACACACTATTCAGTGTGCTCTCGATCTTCGACACAAGCTGTTCGCGGCTCTCCTCCACCAGAGAGCGGGGAATATTAGCACGGCCCGTATAATAAGCATCCCCGGTGCTGTCGTCAGCATAGCAATGAATGCTGTCAATGGACAACATATCATTGATATGCAGCAAAAACAGCGTCGGGGACAATACCGAGCCTTGCGGGACGCCAGCATTAATGTCCATGCTATCGGAGCAACTGCCATCTACAACGGCTCTAATGCTTCTGCAGGACAAGAAGCTAGCGACCCATTCGCATAAACCCTCTGGTAAACCGTATGCAGGCAACTTCGAAAGAAGACCACGGTGCCAGACCCGATCGAACGCCTTCGCCATATCAAGACTGACAGCTAATGCCTCACCTTGACTCTCCACGGCTGAAGCCCAGCGATGTGTAAGATACACTAGAAGATCACCAGTCGAGCGACCATGGCGAAAGCCGTATTGATGGTCGCTGATTAAGTCGTGCTCTTCTAGGTATTTCAGGAGCCGGTTGTTAATAACGCGCTCCATTACCTTGGAGAGAAGGGAGGTAACAGCGATAGGCCTGTAATTCGATGGGTCTGATCTGTCACCCTTTTTGGGCACAGGGTGCACGTTCGCAGTCTTCCACGACGACGGTACCTGTCCGGTGGAATAAGAGAGCGCGAAAAGGCGCGTAAGAACAGGACACAACTCAGGTGCACACAGCTTTAACACCACTGCCGGAATGCCATCTGGCCCACTCGACTTATGAACGTCAAGGGATAGCAATGCCCGCCGAACATCTCGTTGAGTAAATGAGATTTCCGGCATGGAATTACCACACCGCGGGATGGAAGGCGGTGCGGCGTCCCCGTCGTTCAAAGTCGAGTTTGAGGCAAAGAGATTCCCCAATAGATCGGCTTTCTCCTTTGCACTGTGGGCCAGACTACCATCCGGTTTTCGGAGTGGTGGAAAGGACGACTGACAAAAGTTGCCCTCGGCAGCCTTAGCAAGCGACCAAAAAGCACGGCTCCCAGATGGGTGCTTAGCTAGGCGCTCACCAATCCTGCCGATGAACTCAAACTTTGCCCTGGCAATTACTCTCTTACTGAACCTCGAGGCAGCATTGAACTCCCGTTTCAAGTCGGAAACACCAGGATCTCCATTAATACGAGCCGTGATCCAAGCCTCATATGCAGCTTGCTTGCGAAATTTAGCTTCTCTGCAAGACCGATTAAACCACGGCCGCTTCTTAGCACCTGAAGTAGCCACCCGCCGGTTTGGAATAAATAATTCCATCCCAGCCAAAATCGTCTCCGCTACATCAGATGCACAGGTGTCTATATTTTCCGACCCGAAACAAAGCCGCCTCCACGGGTACGATGCGTAAAATTCACGCAGTCCATCCCAGTCTGCTGACTTATAGTGCCACATACGACGCCATCCGGTATACCGGGGTGGGTCAGGGCTTGCACATGGCACTTGGGTCCGGATGAGGCAGTGGTCCGACGAGCCAAGAGGCGCATCCACCGAGACTGTATACCCATCCGGATGTGTGGTCAGCAGAAGGTCCAGTAGAGAGCTAGTATGGTCCTCTATATCTGGTATTCTCGTTGGAGAATGCACCAGCTGTGAGAGACCATAGGCCAGAGCAAAATCATGAACAGACCTCCCCGCGAAGTCAGTGGACCGAGAGCTGAGCCACTCGGCATGGTGGGCATTGAAGTCTCCCAAAATCACTAACTCCGCGGAGGGGTACTTCACAATGACTTTGTCAGTCGCCAATTGCAGGTGCTCGATCAACCGAGTTGTGTCTGCATCACCGCTATGAGACCTGTAAAGGCACGCGTAGATACGGGTGCGGCCGCCCTGATCCACGCGTACCCACAACACTGACAGGTCCCTGTCTTCAAGGCCGTGAAGACGTCGACAGCAAATATCGTCCCGGACGTACATACATACCCCGGCTCGACGTACAAAAGAATGTTCAAGTTTGTACCCGGGGTATAATAAGTAAGAAGTATCGGCCGGGCAAGATATTTGCGTCTCCGTTAAAAAAAGGAGGGTCGGCTTTGCAGTTTCGAGGTGCTGGTGAACTGCATTTATGTTTGTGTGAAGTCCTCTGACGTTACAAAAGTCCACGTCGAATGTGGATGAGGACGCCGCTGAAAAAACCTTCTTTTTTTTGTTCCTGGCCATTAAAAGGGGGTAAGAGGATTTTGAGAGAAGTTATTTCACTGACGGCGCGAGGGACAAGAAAAGCGCGGTGTCTACCCCCGCAGCACAGTGCAGGTAGTGCGGTTTGCTAGCGCGGCGGGCGGAAGGGCCCCCGGTCCCCCCCTGCTGCAGCAGCCGGGTCCACTCCGGTCTCCTCCTCCGGCACGACTACTACAACAGGGACTTTTCACAAGTTGGCGGTTCAGCCTCCCGGGGCGGAGATTAGGTGATCCCCGGGTTCGGGAACCCTACTAACCTGCGGGCGGCCAGCGGACAGCCGTTTCACCGGGTCTCCCTGACCGCCGCGCCAACACGCCGCGCCTACACCGCTAGCGGCGGTTCGACAGCCGCTGGTCCCTCTGCCGTCAGCATAACAACTCCTCTAAAACAGCCCTGGTGACCTAGTTAACTCGCAGGACCACGGCATAGCCATTATGGCTGCGGTTTTTTGCCAGGTGGAGGTACTTCCCCAGTCGGATGCTGGCCAAGCCTGGAGCGAAAGACCACACTATGCCCCTCCCCCATCTGACAAGTAAAAGAGAAGCACAGTGTGATCCTTCACTGCGTCCTACCTCTCTTTCGCCATCGCCTCGTTAGCTGGTCGGCAGGGTGCACCACGTGCAGGTGAGGTTGGCTTTAGCTCGAAAGATGTTGATGAGCTACTTACACCCCATTTTCTTTATCTTATGCGGGTTCTATCCCCGCATAAGATAAATATTTGAAAACATGTCTATTTGTCTTGGTCTGGGTGTTTTCTATGTACTATATGTATGTATTAGCGAAAAAAAATGATTTTAAGTATTATATCAGTCATCTAGTACCTAGTACCCATAGTGCAAGCTTTGCTTAGTTTGCAACTAGATGGCAGTGTGTAATTTGTCCAGGAATACTTACTTACTTATTTATTTGTGTGCTTGAACATATCTGTTTGTCTTGTTCTAGGTGTTTTCTATGCATATATCCTTTATATATATGCTTTTACTAAAGAAAATGTATCTAAGTAATGTCAGTTATCTAATACCCATAGTAAAGCTTGAAAAGTTTGGGACTCGATGGCAGTGTGTTTGTCCAGAAAATAAATAAATAAATATTCCTGGACGAATTACACATTGCCATCTGGTCCCAAACTAAGCAAATCTTGTACTATAGGTACTAGATAACTGATACGATACTTAAATACCTTTTTTTTGTGGAGCTCGTAATAAGTAAACCCATCCATGGACAGGCTACGCTCGACGTTGCTAAACTTACGCGCTTGATTAGTCTGACACACGCAACGACGCCGTCGAGTACATCTTAGTTACATTATTATAAATAGATAAATATTATCAGACGAGCTCGGTGGTCGAATAGCAATGGCCAATTTGACTCCGAGGTCGCAGGTTCGATTCCCGCACAAAACAAATATTCGTGTTCATGAGTGTTAATCTGGGTGTTTTCTATGTATTAAATGTATGTATTTACAAAAAAAGTAAATAAGTACATATATCTAGTTCTCATAGTAAATAAATATCATAGTACTCTAAATAGTAGTAGTACTATTTAGAATAATAGTAAATAAATATCCCTGGACAAATTATACAGCGCCATCTAGTACCAAACTAAGCAAAGCTTGTATTTAATGACACTGGACGTCCCCAGTTAAGCAGGTTTTTAAGAGTAAATCATATATTACTGTGACCTACTTTTGTATATACTTTCACTAAGAACCGCGATGCATCACGTGCATTCTAAATTGAATGTATCTCTAAAGTTGACAGTGGACCAGTTACATCCCCAAAACTAGATCATTATTATAATTTCGAATTAGTTTCGCAAATATATACCTCACTACAAACAGGTTTAAATATTTTGACACAAATATGTAATAGGCATGCTTTGAAGAAATGGGGTGTAAGTGGTTCATCAACATCTTTGAACCAAAGCCAACTTCACCTGCACGCGGTGTACCCTGCTGACTGATTTATGTGGATTATATCAGTTATCTAGTACCCAAAGAACATACATAGCTTTGCTTAATTAGGGATTAGATGGCGCTGTGTAATTTATCCAGCAATGTTTATTTATTTTGCCATTGGGCTTAGACACGTCTTATGCATTGTCTAGCATTTCTGTATTGACCATTGGCGAAGAAGAAATGCTTATAGAAACTTGCCAATATGGGTCTTTTTTAATTCATAATATAATGTTTTCCCCATAGCCTTCTACAATGATCGGTGTTCGTTTAGAGGTTGATAATTGATAAAATCTATAATGATAAAATAATATTTATTTTTGAATAATTGATTTTAAAAGAAATGATGTGATATGCGGGGTCTCGTTCATGGCAATTTGCGGACTGAATATAAATTGTAATAATGAAGTGAATATGTGCAAAATGCTGACTTAAGCTAAATGTACGGTGCTTTGTTTGTACAATTGGTTATGTAGTTTGCATATTTCAGCGTCCTGCGCTCTTTATCAGACCATCCGTTCATCTAGTAGGGGCCGTCCTAAGCTGGGTTTTCCAATTCGCAGTTGCTATTGACGAGCTCGGTGGGCGAATTTGTTAGCAATGGCCACTTTGACTCCGAGGTCGCGGGTTCGATTCCCGCACAAGACAAACATTTATGCGCATGAACATGTCTGTTGGTCTTGGTCTGGGTGTTTTCTATGTATTATAAGTATGTATTTACAAAAAAAAATGTATTTAAGTACATTTATCAGTTGTCTAGTACACACGTGTATAACACAAGCTTTGCGCTTAATTTGGGACTAGATGGCGCTGTGTCAATTGTCCAGAAATATTTATTTATTTATATTATTTATTATTCCAAAACTATACATTCCTAACAGCAATCGTTCTGCGTGCTATGTATCCTGTCCATCGTCATTTCCTACCTACTGATTTATTGTGTTTATTACGTATTTATTATTAAATTTCTTTTTAGTGTTATTTTATAAGCCGAGGATGTCTACGCTTCTCAAATTTTGATTGGTAGAATAGGTTTATGAATTTTCAATGTTTGTTTTGAAGCTATCGCATAGCGTTAATGAAATATTCCTCATTTTATTTTAATTATTTCTAATTTACTAAAATAACTTCCGTAATGACGAAAGTACAAGTTGATATTCAAAAGTTTTATACATAATGATGTATAAAACGTTTGAATATCATTTGTTAACCTCAATACTAGTTTGAACAACTATACGTTATTTAAATATACTTAAACTAAGTTAGTATTGCAGCAGTCGATATTTTTATTCGTTCAAATTATAATTATTCATTTAAAAAATATATAAAAAGAATTAAGCAATTTAAAAAATAACAATCGCTTAATTTAACTCAATGCTTACAATCCGAAATTCCGCAGATACAATCTCAAACGCTCATTACGAAATTAAACAGGGTGTTAACGTGCTAATATAATGCATTGACCCAAAACTCCCATAACACATTAAGTAAATGATAAAGCTTCTATTAACTTAATTACCTGGGAGGCGTGCAGCCATCTCATTGATATCCGAGCTTAAGGAACGCTTCAACTTAGCAAACCCCTTGAAAGCGAAAGTGTATCATACTCGGTCCTACACCGCAGGCGCCATTTTTTTCTTCGCTCGGTCGCTCTTACCGCATATATATAGCGAAGCTGCAGAGCACCACGCATCATTCGCATTCAGGAGTTCGCTGACTTCAGTGCAACCTACAAGTCAAGCATCATGAGGTTCATGGTGTGTTCAATTCCCATACTTACAATAGTGTTACAGTGGTCTAGTTTTAATCAGTGACAGTGCCCGGTTCAAATACGTGCAATTACCTGGATTTCGCATAATATTCCCTTGTCCTACTTTATTGCCGGCGTTACGCAATACGGAACCATTGCGTGTGTGCTTTGTGTGTCGCAGTCGGACGCGATTTTAACTCGACCACTCATTAAAGGCTTTGCGACGTCTTTTGGTACTAGTTAATTAGTAGTTACAGCCACTGTTATAACTTTGAATTCTATTTACGATCTAGGTTCGGAAATTGTGTTCTTATAGCACGGATTAATTGTATTCTCATTTGTTGCAGCTCGTAGCCGCCAGTCTGGTGGCTCTCTTGGCCTTCTCACACGCAGAAGAAGCCAAGAAAGCAGAAACGGAAGTGGCAGTGACTGACAACAAAGAGGCGGCATCTGACGACAAGAAGCACGAGAAAAGAGGGCTCTTCGATATCGGATTGGGCTACGGACACGGAGGCGGTTTTGATGGCGGATATGGCGGATATGGCTTTGGCGGTGGATTCGGACATGGACACGAAGAGGTCCACAAGACCGTGACTGTTGTCAAGAACGTCCCTGTTCCCTACCCAGTGGAAAAGCACATCCATGTCCCAGTAGAGAAACACATCCCAGTGCCCGTCAAGGTACCCGTTCCTCAACCCTACCCTGTTGTTAAGCACGTCCCTTATCCAGTTAAGGAAATCGTCAAAGTGCCCGTCCACATTCCCCAGCCCTACCCCGTTGAAAAGAAAGTTCACGTTCCCGTCCATGTACCAGTCGACAGGCCTGTTCCTTACAAGGTATACGTGCCCCAACCTTACCCAGTTGAGAAGCACATCCATGTACCCGTCAAGGTCCCAGTGCCCGCTCCTTACCCAGTAGAGAAGAAAATCCCCTACCCAGTCAAGGTCCCAGTTCATGTGCCCGCCCCTTACCCAGTTTACAAGGAAGTGCCCTACCCCGTGAAGGTGCCCGTTGACAGGCCGTACCCCGTGCATATCCCCAAACCCGTACCTTACCCAGTAGAAAAGCCCGTTCCTTACCCAGTTGAGAAGCCTGTACCTTACCCCGTCAAGGTCCCCGTCGACCGTCCAGTGCCAGTGCACGTTGAAAAACCTGTGCCTTACCCCGTCAAAGTACCAGTACCCGCCCCATACCCCGTCGAGAAGCACATCCCATACCCAGTGGAGAAACACGTGCCTTACCCCGTGAAAGTGCCCGTTGACAGGCCCTACCCAGTGCACATCGAGAAACCAGTGCCCTACCACGTCGAGAAGCCAGTGCCTTACCCCGTGAAGGTAGCCGTTCCAGTAGTTGTCGGTCATGGTCATGACTACGAGTATGGTCATCATGGTAGCTACTAAAGGCTGCAGGAAGCAGACGTCTGAATGTGATATATAAATATAAGCTTAGCACATAACCCGACCGGGGGCCGTGCGGTACCCCATCAGAGCGGATAGTGGTCGACATTGACCAGATCCCTGGAGAGGGTATTGCAGGACCCGCGAGCGACTCGCACTGATAATACTCTCAAATAGTCTATTTTTTGTTGTGATTCTTTTAAAATAGCTTATTGAACGGTGAATGTTACGTTTGAGTTGATGTACCTGTTAATTTTAGTTACAAAAGTGTGTTCTTTTTTTTTATTTTTTTGAACGAGTATTTTTATACGAACTGATTTAAAAAGAATAAAGAAGGCTTAGCCAGTAATTAATCGTAACCGGTATTTTCATTTGTCTTTCCGTCGGTGTTGCAAGATAGGAGGTGGAACATGTTATTATATGGATCGCAAACCGTGAGTTATTTGCGAAATGCAAAATATTATGACCCAGATCTGTTCATCGTGGTCTTGGATCGCCGCTAGTGTGGTGTCGAAATATGCAGTATATATTCTCTTGACAATACAACGCAGTATGCGATCTTAGTCTTGCGTAACAGCTACTAAACAGTAGTGCGAGTTATCTCGTATTATCTCAGTCTTAAATTATACGACTTATTTCGACAACATTACTGTAACACATTTCTAAGACGCGTGACTCAACTTGATGCCATATATAATAATTTCCTCGCAATCTCAAATGGTAATTGGCTCATAAATATTATATATTATAATGTTGTTGCTAAAGTAAAAAATATAGTTAACATATAGACTATATTGCTCAATACATATACTTAAATGTCTAAAAACAAGTTAATCAATTCAATCATTGGGTAATATGGTAATATATTTAACTTTTTCTACATTCTTAACAGTTCTGGCAATGAAAAATCCTTGAAATAGTGAAATAATTTTAGACAATCTCAATTGCATATAGGAAGTGAGCAGTCCACCACAACAGTCGGTGGTAAATTAAAAAGAAAAATACAACACGTTTTTATTGTAATAAAAACTAGATCACTAAAATTGAATGAAAAACGTGGTGATTGCATTAATTTACTGCTTACAATTATTTTATACCGAGCTCTGGCCAACTTTTCCGCATCCGGATTTTTTCAATCGATAAAGATTTTTTTATATTGGCTACAGTTATACCACGTGTCAAACACTAAATAATCAATGAATGTATACAAGGTCATGTTTAAACTCATTACAAATTGTACCACACAACTCTTACCTTTATTCTAATTTAAACAACAATATTCAAAACGACGTTACAACAAAAACCGCCATCATTTTGACTACATATCTGACCATGTGTAACCGCAATCTAGTTGAAATTACGCTTAATGTAACAAAATAAGTACATAAACTAGTAATTTTGTATTACACTCCTTTACGCCAGCGACGACAACCGACTCCACCACGTGTTGCGAAAACGCAAACTCTGATTTACATAAGTGTTAACTACTTGAAGAATAAACTTAACTGTGATATTTCAAAATAACTAGTGCTAGGTAATAGGCAATTATATAATTACAGTAAGTAAATGCGTAATTAGTGTCAATATTTCATTGGGCAGCAAGTTAATGAATAAATTCGTTCTCGTTAGTTAATCGAATGTTAACCTGACATTTATGAATTTTATTAGATACTTGTTTCTGTCTACGACTACGCTTAGATCCGTCAAACGGATAGAATTAATGTTATCCATGAAAGATTTGTTAAAAGTACCAACTTGCAAAGCATTAGCTCAAATAGTGTCCGAGTTTGTCGACCACAATACCAGCATCCATTTATATATTAAAGTATTATACATGTTGTACACATTATTTATTTTTTCTAATATGTACCTATATTTCAATTACACTGAAGAGTCTTTAAAAAGTAACAAACCGAGCATATAACATTAAAAAAACCTGGGTGACTATTATACTAGCTAGGCGACTAAATGTATATATATATATATATATATATATATATATATATATATATATATATATTATATATATATATATATATATATATATATATATATATTATTCCCTATTTCGCTTGGTCACGGCATCACGCGTGATCGACTGGACCTATTTCAGTAATTCTTTTTTCGTTGTGTTTGTTATTGACAGGAGATGGTTCTTATTAAAAAAAAATAAGAAAGTTGTGCGGAAAAGTAGAAAATTTCAGAAAATTGAATGATCATATTACCTTTTCTAATGTAACTTTATACCGTTTGACAGAACTGTCAACCATTTGACAGATAGCGCGAAACTAATCTATATATATAAAAGAAAGTCGTGTTTGTTACAACACTTATAACTCGAGAACGGCTGGACCGATTGCCATGGTTTTTGATTTGTTGGATTTGTTTCCGTCCCGAATAGCAGAATAACTCTTAAAAACATTGAAAATTTCTCGAAAAAATAAAATAAAAGAAAAAACATTTTCCCATACAAAATGTTCGTGGTTGTCGTCAGCCTGGCGCAACTCAAGGTAAAAAAACAACTCTATGAATCGGAAGCGAATTTGGTACAAATTCTGATTGTTTTCGCTCCCATTTCATACATTTAGAATTTACGCTATTTGTATGGCACATCCGTCTCTTAAAACGTAGTGGTTACATTCTCTTTGGTTGTCGTAGCTGTCAAATGTGACGTTGTCGTACGTGCGTACGCCAAATGTATGCGTGCGTTCAGAAATGTATATTAAGGTCATTATAGAACAAATGTCATAGATTAAAAACAAATGTTAACTCTATTGGTCTCATTTTTACGTCTTGAAAGTTGGCTGTGATTTGTTTTGAAAACAGTTTTGTGGATTTAAATATTTATTGGTTCTAAAATATTTATGCGTGCGTTCACAAATTTAAATCGAGCTCCATAAATCTATATCTTATATATAAAAATGAATTGCTGTTTTGTTAGTCTCGCTAAAACTCGAGAACGGCTGGGCCGTTTTAGCTGATTTTAGCTTTGAAATGTTTGTCGTAGCCCAGGGAAGGTTTAAACGGTGAGAAAATATGGAAAAATTTCAAGAAAGATAGTAAAAACAACAATTTTATTTTCCCATACAAAGTGTTCATACTATAGACGAATGTCATGGCAACAAAGATGGCTAACCTACCTATCAATAGTGTCATTGTCACAAAGGATCGCCATATTTGTTGGTTGTCAAATTTTAATACGTCTTTCTCAGAAGTGACATAGAAAGAACACAACCAACAATAATAGACATCAAGAATAGAGTTGAAATATGTAATGACTGTTTATGGTAAATCATACTTTGTACAGTACTAAGAATAAATAATAGAAATCTGCTAATTTCATAAACACTCGCATTGTAAATTACAAAAATGATTGCAATTGTAATCAGTGTCATCAATGCAAATAGTACCAGAAAATGTGGGCTGAACGCAGAACGAGGTTTATGGATTCACATAGAGTTGTACATGACTTTGCATATGGTAAGACCAACATCACATTATATAGGTTTGTCATGTTAACCAAGGTGATTACAAAATAAAACGGATCCTCATTATTTATTCTGAAGTACCTGAATCTGTAATTCATATTAATTTTCATTAATTCACATTTGTCGTTTAGTCATAAATTTATGAAGTCTAAAGGGCTGCCAGGGGTTTATATCGACATCATCCGAGACATGTACCGAAATTTCAAATCCATAGTTTAGACCTCTATCGGAGAGACAAAATTCCCTTTAACGTCGGTGTCCACCAGCGATCAGTCTTTGTTCATATTAGGCATATTCATATATATTAGACATTCGTGGTATTAGATGAATTGTCAAGTAGTATCATGGATCCACATGGACCAGCTCTGTGCGGTGGGTTGACGGATGTTCATGTATGCTGATATAATTGCACTGGCGGATGCGGATAGAGGGCAGCTGGTGCGATGAGTGAATTAATGGAAGAGGTCACTTGAGAACTATATGGCCTGAATCCGAAAACGGGAAAGATCGAATACTTGGAGTGCAAAACAACAGATCCCACGACCGTACACATAAGGATATGGTCGAATGCACGGACGGTTTAAGTACTTGGGATCTGTTCTTCGATCATCGGAGAGCATCGACTGCGAGATTTCAGTAGCTTGGACTAAGTGGCTTGAGGTAACCAGTGTCAACTGTGGCTCCAAAATTTCGCCAAGTTGAAAGGACAAATCTAAAAATCCAAGATCGCCATTACTTGAGCTACACGTACAGGTGTTGTCTTTCATGGAGTTGAATATTCTGCGCAATATGCGCGAGGTTTCGTAAAAGGACCGGGTCAGGAATTCTCGGACATGGCAAGCCAACTGCAAGAGCGTCATTTAAGCTGGTATTGTCAAATTTTATGGAAAGCGGCAAGTGAGGAAACAAATGTCTTGCAATGGCACATCCTCCAGGTTCGGGCACACAGGGTAGGCTCTTCTTAAAGAGACACAGATCTTAGATCGTATATATTTATTAAGTAGACAGATGTAGGTGAAACAAAGTTCACCGGGTCATCTAGTAATATATAAAATAATGTCGGGTCGGGAAAGTATTAAAAACATTGAAAAATTGACGAAAGAATTAAATAAAAGAAAAAACGTTTTCCCATACAAATAGTGCCAGTTAAAAAGGATTGTAATATTTATTAATATATTATTGAATATTTTAAAAATATTGAAAGTTGTCTGTGATTTGTTATGAAAATTTAAAAATGTCAAATCGATAGGGGTGAAAACGCTTTTCCTATGGGGTTCGAGCGCAAGAATCAAATCAGAGTAAACATCAAAAGAAATGACAATTACAAATCACCAAAATGATAAAACCTATTTCAAAACTAAAAAAAATAAAACAAAACGTTTTTTTTAAAAAAAAATTACAATAAGGAAATCTTTATTTTTATGAAATCTTCAGTTTTTATGGATACGGGTCTTCCCTCAACCGAAGGAGTTTAGAGCGTACTCCAACACGCTGCTCAACTGCGGGTTGGCGGAGGCCAGTGTTTTCGAACCGCCTAAAGGCCACTAACTTAAATTAACGACTGTCATTAAATGATAACAACCGGGACCGACGGCTTAACGTGCCTTCCGAAGCACGGAGGAGCTCAAGATGAGCTAATGATAACAACCGGGACCGACGGCTTAACGTGCCTTCCGAAGCACGGAGGAGCTCAAGATGAGCTAATGATAACAACCGGGACCGACGGCTTAACGTGCCTTCCGAAGCACGGAGGAGCTCAAGATGAGCTAATGATAACAACCGGGACCGACGGCTTAACGTGCCTTCCGAAGCACGGAGGAGCTCAAGATGAGCTAATGATAACAACCGGGACCGACGGCTTAACGTGTCTTTCGAATCACGGAGGAGCTCGAGGTAATATAAACCCATCCGTGTACAGGCTACGGTCGACGTTGCTTAACTTGCGTGTTCAATTAGACTGGCACGCGCAATGACGCCATCGAGCTTCTCTATTATTTTCTACTATTCATTGTTTTAATTCCATAAAATCATAAATTTAGTTCAGCTAATAATGTACCACGACATTCATTGATTGTTAGGCGGTACGAAGTTCGCCGGGACAGCTAGTTCTAATATAAACACACATACCCAACCTAACTTAAGCTAGTATTTCAGTCGCCCATTCAGTAATTTTTAGTTGCTCGTGTTATTGGTTTCCTTATTCAAATAATAGAGAAAGTTTCAATATGATGCTAAATTGTATTCGATAGAATATTGAGAATAGTAAACTAAACAAGTTATGATGTAACTGGATCAGACATAAAACACTATTTAAGGCAAAGGTATTCTCATCAAAAAACCATCCGACGTTTTCTTAGAAACCCAACTCACTTTTTAATGAATCCCGATGTGCCTTATAAGTAACGACGTCGAGTTTAATGGAATTCCGTTTTGAAATCTGTATACAATGTGCGTAAATCTTTACGACTTGCCGCTTACTACATAATCTGCATTCTGTAGAGACACTTTCTCTAAATATACCCTAGATTAACCGTATCCATATCATTATTAATGCGAGTAGACTTTTCCTATTCGTGTACCTACCATCTATAGTTACATTCACCCCGATTTCTTCAAAGGGCAAGGAAACTTTAAGGACATTAAAGTAGATTAACTCAAATAAACAATTGTAAAGCCACTTCACGATTTTTCCTATTGTTTGGTCGATATTTTTATATTTTTAACTTAGCGTGTGTTATCTAAAATCTGACCTAGTGTCTATAATACTATAACAGGAACTACAATTATGTCCGTAATATCAGAAATAATCTCAATTACAATCATTTGTAAGTGGCCGTTCACTTTTTGCAATAAAACATGCTCCAAAATTATAAATAGCTTAGATATTCATTTGTTTTTGATGTGGTTTGATTTAAGCGCCATTTTTGGAGTCTCGCCGATGTAAAAGATAGCACGAGAGTTATAATTACACTAGATTATCTTCATTGGTGCAACAAACCTATTAAGAATATGATTATGGCCGCTAATTTTATGTCCATGCAAGCCTAAAAAATATGGATTGCTTATGGTTAACGTTTGACATTTACTGCCCCTGGATGCAAAGATTATTTAACGTTACAATAGTTGTGCCTAACTATAAATTAAATTTCTCAGCAATCAGTAAGATATGTTCATTTTAATTATATTTGTCTATAAATAAATATAATTTCTAAATTCGTAACTGTAACATAATGACATGAATGTAGATAAAATTATACACTTCTATTTTTATAAGCATAATCTGGTCCACTCATTCCTTCCATTGAATTAGCAGTAAGAGTGATAAAGAAAGTGGTTATGTATATTGTGTCATAGTTATGTGTGCAGTTCGTTACACTCGAGTGATGTTTTACTATAATGATACGGTTATACTCGTATGTGTTATTTTTATCTGATATCTGAATATTCCATAACACTCATTTACTCATTATCACTTCATTACATATTATATAGTCTGTTTTTTGTCTATCTGTCTGTATCTTGGTTGTTGAGATTTTTTGCCTGTTTGCGTCCATGAAAAGTCGGATTTATAAGGATGATTTCTGTTTATTTATGAATGTCGTGTATAAAGAACATATGTTAGTCGAGTTATCATGATATTGATGTCAAAAAAGTCGATCAAATATATATTCTGAATGACCACTCTACATGCTAACTGTAAATTATTATATGTACAAATAATCCAAAAACAGATTAGAAAGAATTCCGAAACACTACATTAAAACGTAAACGTAGTAAAATAAGATCAGATATCTAAAAACAAGTTAGTAAATTCAATATTGGGTAATATGGTAATATATTTAACTTTTTCTAAATTCTTTACAGTTCTGGCAATGAAAAATCCTTGAAATAGTGAAATAATGTTAGACAATCTGAATTGCATATAATCTGAAATTATTACATGTAAATGATTCAAAAAGACTAGAAAGAAAGAAAGATATTCCGACACACTACACGAAAAAGAAAAGTAAAAATCATAAAAAAATATTTTTTTTTGTACAATATCGCTAATGATGATGAGCAAAATATTAACGTCGGTGTCAAAAGTATGCTAAAAATATAAACCATAACAATTTAAATCCAAACGCTTATTTTGTTCATGGTAAATCCTTATCACATAGAACTGATAAAACCTTGGATAAAATAACAATAGATATTAAACGAAACATGGTCTAATAACTGATCGCAAATACAGATAAACAAGAATTCGAAAAATTAGGAACGATTGGGTTTTTAAAAATGTTCATTTCCTTGCATATATTTTTATCAAAATAATATCAATGAGATCATTTGGATTCGCCATTAACAATACTATCAAAATTTGGATGTATGATTTGGTTTTTTTTACCATGTATAACCAAAATTTTTTGCAGTAGTTTAATAGTCTGATACTCGGTTCATTTTATTATATAAAATATTAATACTCTCAAAGGTGACAGACTATTCATAAAAGCAAATTCGGTTTTTATACCATTAGGGTGAAAAACAGGCACACGATCTGCCTGATGGTATGCAGTCATCTCACCCAATCTATGGACGCTTGCGACACTATATGCATCACTCATGCGATAACAACCCCTTTACGCCTGATTAATAATTGTCATTCGAACCAAAAACATAAAAACTTACAAGTATAATATAAATTTATGGGGTTACATTATACGTTTTACGCATTATAAATAATATTGTCAATAAAATAAATATTTAATGACACTTTTAGAATTATTATATTCTCTGAACAATTGCAAAGTGCCCATGACTTCGCATAATGACGTTACTAATACTGTAATGAGATAGTAATAAAGATAAATGGACATAAAATTCAGTTGTTCGTATTTGAAATGTAGGTCACCCTTTTCGCCATAGCTAGAATTTTCTTTTTGAAATTCAAACTCTATTGCATGATAAGGTCTTCATCCATGGACAATACTCCAATCTTTAATTAATTTACTACTATATGATAAAATCTTTATTCCTTAACAATAGATTCTTGAATTTAGATCACCCATTTCGCCATATCTAAAAATTCTTATTTCAAATTCAACTTGGCATGATAAAATTTCCATTTATGAAATAAATGTAATCTGGAATGTAGGCCACCTTCTTGAATTCCTTGGAACTTTCTGTTACATGATAAAATTTTCATCAATAATTTTTTTGAACAATAATAGAATTTCGAATGTAGACGATTTTCTTCGGCACTTCGAGAATATGGAATTCAAATTCGATTACATAGTAAAATCTTTATAGTTGAACAATGACTTTTTGCACTAAATGCAAAAAAAATCTGCACTAGTCTTATGATTATAGTCATTAAGTGGCCTTTTATGAGCAGTAAATTAAGACTCCATAACATTTGACAGCTCATCTCTAACAACTAGATCTACTGGGTTATGCAGTCAATTTGCAAGTAATTTAAGGCGTGTGCTAATAATCTGGTATGCGGTTGTAACTGACTGGTTTTTTTTTAGCTACACAGGTTTTTTTTTTACTTCCCAATTAATACACTATTTGGCAAATATACTTAGTGTCGACAGTTGTATAACTTTTAGTGAGTACCTATGAAATTACAAAAATAATAAATAAATAAATATTCCTGGACAAATTACACACGGCCATCTAGTCCCAAACTAAGCAAAGCTTGTACTATGGATGCCAGAACTGATATTATACTTAAATAATATCAGTTCTAGTATCCATAATAAGTATAGTACCCATAATAAGTATATAGTTGGGGTGTAAGTGGTTCATCAACATCTTTGAACCAAAGCCAACTTCACCTGCACGCGGTGCACCCTGCTGACTGACAAACGAAGCTCTGGCGAAAAGAGAGGTAGAGAGTTTAATTGTAAGCTACCCGACTGGGGAACGTACCTCCACCTCACAGAATATCGGTTCCGCAGCCAAATAACGGTTCCCTTGAGGGCCGTTGTGTTCCTGCGAGTGAGTGAGGTCACCAGATAGGAAGGAGATGCTGCGATGGCAGCGGGGGTGGCGGCGCGCGAGCGATATTTTATGTTTCGAGCGTTAATATGGCTACGAGTATGGTAACCGCTTCACATCAAAAAAAAAAAATCTTGTAAACATATATATAAAATATAAAAAATACCCAGACCAAGACAAAGAGACATGTTCATGCCTACAAATATTTGTCTTGTGTGGGGATCGAACCCGCGACCTCTGAGTCAAAGTGGTCATTGCATACCATTCAACCACCGAGCTCGTCAAAAAACATTGCAACGTCGAGCAAAAAAGACTGCTGTTTAGTATGCTAATGAATCAAGTGATGAAATGTTGCTGAAAGATGTTGAACTAAAACAAGTTCTTGATATCACTTCCTATGTGTTTGTAATAGATATTCTAGATCTGATATAACAAATGGATTTGACAATTTCTTACCAGAAATGCTTAGATAATTTATGTCTGAAGATCTAATAGTTCAGACATAAATAAATGGTGAAAAAAAACTTCGTTTTATAAATCTAAGTACAGCGCTTTTTATTGAAAATAGGTTTTTTGTACTTGCTTTTTTTGAAACCCCAATGAATTTCATATAAGGTTTTGTCGTAATCATGACGGAGATAGTTTTTTTTTTCATAAGAGGATGGCAAACGAGCATGTGGGTCACCTGAAGGAAAGCAATCACCACCGCCCATGGAGATCAGCAACACTAAGGGGTCATCGATCCGTTGCCAACCTATACTTTCTTTCTATATATCCTAGGCTGAGAATAGTTTTCTTTTTAACTACGTCGGATGACAGACAAGCATACGACGCGCATCTCTTTTTGTATTATCATTATTAAGAGTAAAGTCCAAAAAAAAAAAACAAGACACCATATAGATTTCAGATTTCAGATTTTTATTGCAAGTCACAAGTTATTAAAGATGTTACATACAATATTATGGTACAAGTGACGCCCAGTATGGGCACAGCAAACATGAGAGGCATCTAGATACCGTTTTACTTAGAGAGAAAAAGTACAAAGTGCAATAGACATAGTCCCATACATAAAGTGAAAAATGCAGTAGATATAGTCTTAATATCCATTGCACCCCCCACCCCAACTACTTTATAGACTTTGTAGAGAAGTCAAAGCATTCTGCTAGGTATTCACTAGGTCTGTCATCAAAGAATTCTGACATATTGTAGTAACACTTATGTAAGAGGAAAGCTTTTAAATATTTATTAAATAGGAACGGTTTTTTTATATTTTTTATATCATTTGGGATATGATTGTATATTTTTATTACCATATGATGAGGGCTGGAGGAGACTAGTTCCATTTCAGTATTTGGTATTAGTAATTTGTTTAAATATCTATCATTTCTCCTATTACCATTTTCCCTTGATATGTAAAGATCTTCGTGCTTCCTCACAAATTTGCATGACTCCAGGATGTATATGGAAGTTAGAGTCAGGATTTGGTGTTTCACAAAATAAGATCTACATGATGTCATTTGATCGATATTAACTAGTATTCTAAGGCATTTCTTTTGTAATGTAAATATATCTTTTACCTCGCAGCAGTTTCCCCACAGAACTATGCCATATGATAATCTAGAATGCACGTATGCATAATAAGCAGCACAAGAAGTTTTGAAGTCAGTTACACGTTTTAGTTGACTTAATGCATATGTAAAAGAGGATAGCTTACCTTTCAATTTCTGAATATGTAATTTGCATGTCATATTAGTATCTAATTCAATACCCAGTAATGTCGCAGTGTCAGCTAATTCTATTTTAGTATTTTTAAATTTGTAAGAAATTTGTAATGATTTTTTTTGTGAGGGTTTAAATTGTAATATTTTAGTTTTGTTTAAGTTAAGTTTTAGATTATGAGTATCTAACCAGTTAGTAATTTTGTATAAGTACGCCATCTACCTCTTTTAATGCAATATTATTCTCTATTATCATAAAACTTTACATACATACATAATGTAATTCATACACACATAGTGTAATATTTACAGAAAAAAAATTAAGCACATTAAAAAATTAAGGACTGGGACGACGCTCTGCGGGGCTTGCGCTGGTCGGTGTGCGTTGTTTGCCGCCGACGCCGGTACATAATTATGGTATTCTTGTTACTCTACATTCTTTATCAAATATTGTATGTAATGAAGAGCAGTACTTCCTAATACAGATATTTCATATACCTAAAAGGAGGTACAATAACAAAATCTTGTCAACTTTATAGAAGGTAAAGAAAAGAAAAAAAATATATTATTACATTTATCAGTTATCTGGAGCCTATAGTACAAGCTTTGCTTAGTTGGAAACTAGATGTCGCTGTGAAATTTGGTCAGAAGTATTTATATATCCTTAGTTACGTAGACATACATAAAGTTTACACTTGAAATATTAAACACCTGTATTTTTCGGTTAAAACTTTCCCGACAAAACCCTTAAAGAAAATTATATTTATATCGTTTTGAAATTATGATCCAAATCACAACGTATCCAAAACAATGTATACAGACAGACAATCAGATATTCCGCGTACTTATTATACGATGAGCCAACTCACTTTCAACTCCGTCACACATCTGCATTGGTGTGTGACTCCACGGTTGCCGGGTTTACCCTACGCTGAGAATAGTGTTGTGGTGTCTTACCCTAACAATATACACATGTGTATTCTGTACGATAGAATATTTACGGGAAAATAATAAATTAAGCGGCTAAAAATACTAAATAGTCGACTGTGTTCTTGAGTGTGACTGTGTAAAAGTACTAAGTTAGGTTAAGTTTTGTATGTTTTATATAGTCGCCAAGTTAGCATAATAGTCGCCCAGTTTTACAAATTTTAGATGCCAAGTTTATTTCTACCCATATTTAAATGAAGCCAAGAAGTTTGAGAAGCTCCATGACATCGTTGCGCGTGTCAGTCTAATCGATTACGCAAGTTAAGCAACGTCGACCGTAGCGTATCCATGGATGGGTTTATCTCGAGCTCCTCCGTGCTTCAGAGGGCACGTTAAACCGCCTGTCCCCGCTGTTGGCATTACCTTTGGGCGACCTTTGGGCGGCTTGAAAACACTGGCGTCCGCCAACCCGCAATAGAGCAGCCTGGAGGAGTATCCTTCGATTGTGGAGAGACCGGTACCCCAGCAGTGGGATGAATAAGGTTTGATGACGATATTTAAAAGAAATAATTCAACTGGACCTTCTCTTCTGGAAATAATTCAACTGCAATATAATCAAGTGATTCAAATCACATATAACATATATATAATTATACAATGAAGATGAAAATTTAAGTTACCTTTTAAGTAAAAATTACTCATGGTTTCGAAAACAAATAGAAGTATGCATACGTTAGTTACTACGGCGCATTGTGTTGCATATTTTGAACTTTCAATGAGGGATTAGAGATTTTGCAATCAACGTTAAGTCTATCTTTTGTAACACTAATTACTATCAATAAAATAAAATAAGTAAAATGTCGCCTTTTTTTATATGAGACGAGGGCAAACGAGTATGAGGGTCACCTGGTGGAAAGCAATCACCACCGCATATGGAGATCAGCAACATCAAGGTTTCGCTGATCCGTTTCCAGCATATACTCCTTCCTTTCTTTCTTTCTGGTGACCTCACTTGCTCGCAAGAACACAACATCCCTCAAAGGAATTGTTATTTGGCTGCGGTATTCTATTAGGTGGAGGTACTTCTCCAGTCGGGCAGCTTAAAAAATACGCTATGCGCTAACTCTTTTTTCGCCAGGGACTCGTTTGTCAGTCAGCAGGGTGTACCGCGTGCAGGTGAGATTGGATTTGGTTCAAAGATGTCGATAAACCACTTAAACCCCTAAACTACTAGTAAAAAGTAAAGTTATCGCAATACAAAGTATTGTCAAGATGGCTAAGGTTTCAGTCATCGACGTGCATGAGGCAAAAATCGATACTTGTGATACTGGTCCTCGCACTATTGACATATTACACTCTATATACACTCCAACATTCGCAAGTAGATTGAGTAATTTGGCTTCCACCTTTAGGAATTCAGGTAAGTCGTGTCAGCAGGCAACATTTTATAACATTTCCGGTGTTATGGAACTCATGGTATATACAGAAAAGTATTTTATCTGGTATATTCACGTACTTACAAGATTATATAAATGGGTAGGAATTGTTAAGATTTTATGGAAAAAGATGCCAGAGAATTCCGAGTGGAAGCAATAAGACTACAAATAAAAGGAGATTAGGTAAGAAGAAGTGAGGGTAAAAGTAGTACAAGTGTCAGAAAAGTCGAAAGAGAAAATGAAACAGAGGACATGTTACAAGAGAAGACGAAAACTGTAGAAAATACGTAGATTGGGCAAAAAATGATAGATATAAGAAAAGAAGATACTTTATTCAAGAATGACAAAAATGACTACTGTGCCAATTCCAAATAAGAATAAGATTAATGTTACAACAGCTGATGGTAAAAATTTGCAGCAACTTTAGCAACAATGATCGCAAGTTTGAATCAAATAAAAAAGTTAATAATTTGATGAAAATCAAAGTTAATCCTGATGCACGTAAATTTATAGGTACCTCAACAGAGCTAATGTAAATTATAATTGAAAATGGTACTATAGACACCATTGATTTGGCAAATAGGGATCTGCTGAATAGGAGATAGAGTAAAGCAAGATACGTGTTCCTAAGATTAAGTGAGATCTCCAAAAATACCTTAGGAAGTTCTATGGTATCAACAGCATTTTAACGTGCGAGCGATAACTCTTTATTTTGAATACATCTTTTAGTCCGTGAGCCAGATAGTATGTTTTGTCAGTCATTTCCTCTCAAGCGATAACTCGTGAAACACTTCAGAGAGTTGTATTATGCCGTATGGTAAACGTCAGCTGCCGCTTCGTAAGTGGGTTGGGCAGCGGCAGCATCTTAATCACGTAAAAAAAATATTGTTTTCAGTAATTTCCTCCCGGCTGAAAATTTGTTAAATGATAGTTAACGCAATTATTCGAAGATAAATTATTATATTAATTATAAGTTAAGAGTATAGAAAAGTACTCCTAAGAGCACCAGCCAGTAGTAGTTATTCAACAGTTCGCTGTAATCGATTTAGTTAATATCATTACTGATGATGTCCGAAATAGTTGGAATGCTGACACGCTCATTAACTACGTATCATTAACATAACACATACTCGTATCTAATCCTAAAGTAGTGTCATTTCATAATGTCAAATAAGATTTTGCCAATCGTTCAACAGAATCGACATCTAATTTATGGAAGGCCATCGGTGGCCTTGTGGAATATGGTACAAGGACATCATAGTTACTACAGAACAGTCATTTTATTGGCTCATATAAAATTATACGGTATTACTTGAACTGCATTAGATAATGTTGCTATTGCTATTATAGATTATAGATGATGGCAATGTCTAACATATTGCAGTTTATATGAAATGTAATTTTAAGTTTTTGCTTGATCATACTGCAATATAATCGTAAATCTAACATTATCTTGTAATACTAAGGTGATGCGCCATCGCGAGTGGCAATGTTGTCCACAAAAACATGTTGTGTCTATAGTTCACTGCAGTGTTGAAAGGACGTTTTCTCCTTTTTCGTAATACAGTTTTGAAATGTATGTTAATTTAATTTTAATCTACTAGCACACCCCGGCCAATCAATAGAAAATTCGCGTCTTTTACTATTACATAAACAATGGCGTCTGTACAGAGCGTGAATGTGGGTGCTTAGAGCGTCATACAAAGTGCTCCGGATTCATCTCAGAGGGGAGGTGAGGTTGATACGATAGAGCGGCAGGGAGTGTACTATACGTGGTACTATTACTTACATTGTGCTACTAGTGTGATTTTCATAATCGCTAGTTTTGATCTAATTTTCGCCAATTACAGTGTTAAAAGCATCTTCAAAATTCTGGCCACTAATTCTGGAAACTGTTTAAATATATATTAAATATTAAATGTACAAATATTTATATATGCTTATTTATATCTATGTAGACAGATTTGTTTAAAATAATAGTACGTTTACAGTACACTACTTATATAGGATTACAGTACTATACAAGTAGTGTAATCCTTAATCGATCGCTCAATGCAACTAATAATAACATATCTTTTTCCTCATTTTAAACCGTTTTTGTGAATTTCAGTATTTGCCGAAGGTCGCCTGGTAGAGAATATTTTTTTGCATTAAGTCCGACTTCTTTAATATCAAGCTGTCAAGGAAGTGTTTACATAATGAAAATAAAACTTATTTTACATTGATTATATTTACATATAAAATTCTATAATGTTATAGTAGTTTGTATATACTTTTATTATGTAAATAATACTGTAATCTCTTGACGTTCTAACTTTTGCTTATTACTTTATTTACACGTCTAAGCATCTAGGTTTAACACATTGTCACTTGTTAATTAAATGAGTAACTGTCTGACGCATTTAACAAACAAACGTTAATGTTAGATAACTAGCCACATTGTTTTCTTCTGCCTGTATTTATATTTAACCTCGACAAAAATATTCAAGCATATTACTGAAAACTTTTCTTTCTCCACAATTATAAAATTAGCCCCTGCTTTTAGGCTATAATGTTTTTTTTTTTTTATAACGGAACGGGGACCCACCAAACCACACATTCTCACCACTGTGTCTCCTGTATGTATAGCCAGTTGTAGCTTGGCTAAAGTATTTTTTTCTCTAACGGGACGGGGGCCCACCATTATGTGTCCTGTGTAGACAGGATTAACAGCGGCGACCACCAAATAAAGCAATAAACAATGTCCACTACAGTCCCAGGTGTAAAACTATGGCTACATTGGAACTCACAACGAATTTAATCAGAAGGAGTAGGAGTAGGAAGTTTTTGGAATTTGACTAAAGTATTGTACGAATTACCTAATCATACAAGAATTTCTTAAACATTAGAAAGAATCATGTCACTTTATGAAAACAACAAGTGAAATAATTTGACCATAATACCAGATGGCCGTAGTAAGAAGGCCGATATGATTTCCCACGATAATAAACCCCCAATTAACATTACTGAAGTAATCTCAACAAATCTTTCCCACATTGTGACAACGCGAGTGGTATATAGGATAGACAATTGGTACATTGTAATGTTGACAGTAGTGGAAACGTAAGTACTGTGCTGTTTAAAATCTGATTCAAACATTAACTTATTATTGTGATGAGGTTTGTACAATGATATAACATGTAAAATATATAAATATTATATTATATTAATAACTCCAATGAAGTAGTAATGACTCCCAACATAGAGAAATATTACAACTGAGATGAATTCTAATTCTATATTTCCCCTAAAATAATACAATCGAACCTACAATCGAATACTCATAAACATTATCTTTCAGCAGTCGGGTAAAAACATGAAAAACTTTTATTTGATACTAACTATTTTATTGACTAATTAAAAAAATAAATGAAAAATGTACAAAAAATTATGTCACTATTTTCATCTTACTAAGCCACACGAAACACGTAGGTTTTTATGTTTCATTACTAATGTAAACAATACCAAAAGTACTTAGTCGTACACATACAATAACATAAAAATTCACACACGTTGAATACATTATATCTACTATCATCTACTAACAATAACACTAATCGTATTGTTCAAATAGAAACAGTTTTGCAAACAACGTAAACAAGTGCATTCGTGCGAAAAGTTAGGTTATAAAACTTGACATAACATTATGAAGACCCACTAACCTCAAAGTCAGACAAGGTCACGATCGAAAGTAAGCACAGCCTCAATAGAAGGTAAAAGTGAAACGAAAACGAGAGTGAAGACGTCGTTCAAGTTTTGTTACTCTTAAGTGACTTTCAAAATCGGCGGGATTATGTCATGATGTGGAGAGATGACTTTTGATTTGGTAGTTCAATTATATTGTAAAAAATAATGACAATAATTTGGCAGATACCATATTGGGCTAAGATGTACAGGTTAAGGAATGTTTTGTTAAATAAATTTTTGTGTACACATTTAAGTATTAAGTGCATTATGTTGTAACCGCAGAAATGTTAAACGTAGTCTTGTTTTTTATTTTTATTTTATGTATCATCGTCAAGAACATTAGTATTCTTGGCGTCAATTTCTCCAGTAGCATTCAATATCGAAGTCATATGGAGGAGTAGGCCAGGCTGTAGACTAAAAAATTGAATGTGCTCAATAAAGTGACGCAGTTTCTACTTCAAGCTCGGAGAAAGATTTTTACCAGATTAATTAAATAGAGTTTTTATAGGATGAATGGATAAGTGTTTTTGCCTCATGGCATGGTATGGTATATTTTTTGATCTTTTCATTATGTACACATGAGTGTACATAATGAAAAGATAAAAAAATATGAAACTTTTAAATTGCTTATATTTTTCCAAATATTCAAATTCTGGTATACCGCCCGGTAATGAACGTTGACCGTTGACGAAATTATATTTTTTTGGAGTCCACCGCTAAAAGCGGGACATGTGGTGACCCGCGCGGGACATTACACTTTAGCCTAAAAAAGCGAGACATCCCGCCAAAATCGGGACTTCTGGCAACTCTGGTCTTCTAACTGTGTTAAGAGATAAGTTCTGAAAATTATTGTAGACCCAACACTTACACATGACCCTTAAAGTCATAAAAGAGGCTTTACTTTTCTATGTATGTTATACAATGAATTAGGAGAAGTCATATGAAATGATGCCTTCCTTCTTTAATATCTCGCTGCTCAGCATTGACAAACGAATTTATCGACACTAAGTAAAGATTACTTTTGCCTGGCTCGAACATCACACAATGATCAGCATCACATAATAAAACATTTATATTGTCCAGGCATTGCATACCCTAATCTACTTCTATTACCATAAACGTTATTACTGCAAACGTTAAAACAATTACAGCTTAACAAAATTCAAAAGAGTAGGAAATAAAAACTGAAATTTTATACGAATTTCGTCAGGAGTTGCCGCAGCTGTTCACATTCAGCAAACAATACCCCATTACGAACATACAGACGGTGTTACTACACCGTAACCTTACTCCGCGCTTATATCGTCATTTACGAGCCTGATGATATATCTGACCTGGGCTTAATGACGAAAGCTTCAGAAATGCAAAGCCACACGTATCCGCAATTGCTGGTTATGAAGGAAATAATTGTGCGTAATTTAAAAAGCACATTACAGGCAGGTTTGTGGCGGTGGGATGATGATGCGTTGGGTTGACTGTAGAAATTCTACAATTCACAGAATCAGCAATTCAGAATTTTGAATCTATGTCAAGGAAAATTAAAATTTGACAGATCATAAACTTTAAAAAATAAATAAACATATTTACGGATACCTGACGCAGAAGAATTCAATTGAAAATTTCTCATTCAACGTGTCATGAAATGTAATGAAAAAGTCATGGATTTTGACAGTGAATCTCGTTTTTGAATCTGATAACCTCGGAGGACGATTTATCGATTGATTCAGAGTCAGAGATATCACAAACTTTATAGTAGGAGAGCTGGTACCAATATTCGGGTAGGTACTTGAAGCAAGTTGAAAACTTGTCACATGCCTCTCCTATTTCACCCCAACAGGGAATTTATCTTAATCTATAATGTAGATTAAGGAATTTTTCACATGTACATTGTTGTTTGATAATTTCCAAATCAAAATTAGCACTACCAATACATGTCTGTATGTTCTTATAGACACCTTCTAGCTAGACATCTGTGACAATTGCGTTTTAAGTAGCGCCCTGACCTGGGGCCCTACCATCGAAGCTCAACCTTAGATTTTTTTGATAGCGAATATCAAATATCAGTTTAGATTGGTGGTAAATGTGTTCAGTTTAGCTGGTTGAAACTCTAGAGCACTACCGACTAAGCTGAAGATTTATGTCATTAGCTTTTACCTTAAGACATATTTTTGGAATCAGAAATTTCAACGGGAATCGGCTTCAGCTTTTTCCAGGAGACCTCATGAGGTTTATCAAAAAAGATTAAAGAGATTTATACAGAGTCCGCAATGCGCAATTAAAACCATAAGTGTCAATAGATAGGTGTAGACCTATCTATTAATGCTTGTAATATTATCATCAAGCTAGCCGTGTGTTTGTTAGTAATATGAAAAAAAAAAATTAATGATGCATCACGTATGTGTTGCAAAAATCTGATATAATTCCAACATTGCTCAAAACGGTTTGTTTTCAACTGAATGAGGTAACTGCTGTAAGTGCCTTGTATTTCACACCTCGTGTTTACTGTGTATTCGTCTCAAACAGCGGAAATAGATGGTTTGTTCTAACTAGAACAAGTTAGTTTCACTATGATGTCAGTGAACCCAAAATAGGGAGTTTTTAGTATTTTGTATCGCCTAAAGCACTCAGTTTAGGTACCTATAACCTGTCGGTAATAAAGATTTTTCGTTTTGGTTACATCTACTATTAAGCTATGTTTGATTGCGAACCATGACTTCAAGCAAAGTTCTGAGATCACTCTGTGATCCCAGCAATGATCCCTGAGGATGGGCCAAAATTTCAACGTCACATCCTACATAATTGTAATGTTGTATTTGTTGTACTTTTGTATTGTGTATGTGAAGTTGAAATAAATATATTTCTATTTCAAAAAGCACATCAGTATCATCATAATCCTTATGTTCAGCATTGACGAGCCCGATGGTCGAATATAAATTACTATTTTGACTCTGAAGTCGTAGGTTCGATTCTCGCACAAAACAAACATTTGTGTGCTAGAACCTGTCTATTTGTCTTGATCTGGGTGTTTTCTGTTTATTATATGTACATATTTCCAAAAAAAACGTGTTTAAGTATTTTTATCACTTAGCCATAGTTCAAACTTTGCTTAGTTTGGGACTAGATTGCGGTGTAAGTATAATTTGTCCAGGAATATTTATTTAAATATTTTTTATGTTCTATTTTGTGGCAAAGAAGGAGAATTACTAGGTCTTTAAGCGATTTTGAAATGTATATTATTGGAATCGATGTCTTAGAAAGAATTCTCAATTTTTGGTTTTCACTAGTGTTAGATATCCAATCAACGCTTCACTTGATTAGTTATATGTTTAGTGTTTGGATGCCTTATTTATTATATTACTATCCCTCATATTACCCAGAGAGAAACCCAAGCCGTGTGGTTTCCGGCAGACTAGAATAGTATCACTCCGTCTCTTCCCGTGGATGTCGTACAAGGGAGTGTAGACCAAATCCTCCTTCTGTCTGCGACAGTCGAGAGAGGGTCGTGCTCCTGTAGTGGAGACTAAAATGTCCTGATGATGATGTTACCCAGAGAGAAATCTAATTTCTTTTGATTAAATTGTTTTTTTTTCATTTGCTTTTTTAAAAATCCCTGCATACTCTACAAAAAGTCCAGGTTCTATTATTATATATAGGTGGTAAAGTTAATATACCAAATTTTTTGAATAAAGGTCCATTGGGTGAGCTTTGCTGATAGCTCTAACGCACTTCTTTTGTGTGATGAAGGCTTTGTACGAATGGGTTGAGTTCCCGCATAGAAGTACTCCATAGTGTTGGTTGTTTCCAACGGGACCGCAACGATCTTCATTTTATTTACCTTTCTGATAGTGACCACTTTTAATCCTACACTTGTAGTGGGGTTGTGTGTGTTTGTGTTTGTACGGGTTAATCTGAATACCATATCATACATTTTTATACCTAATAGAATGAATTCAGTTATTTTTTTTTATACCACGCCAGGTGCGGAACAAACACTCGCCTAAGTAGAATACTCGTACTTCTCATGTGCCGTTACCCCTACTTCAGACGTTTCTCTTTAGGTTACCTCACTCACTCGTAGAAACACGATCTTCTTATTTCGTGGCAATCTTCTGAGAGGTCCGAGACTTCCCCAGTTAGGCTCTCTTTCGCTATGAAATTTTGCATTACTTAAGTCGTTTAGTTAGAAAGGATTTTGGAAATTCACACGGGATATCGGCATAGCAATAAATATGTCGTGTTGGATTAAACTATCAATTTGCCCTAGTAAATCCTTCTAACTCATGCTGAGTCGTTGTTCGTGAGTCCTATAATCTTTTTATCTTCTAAGATTGAAACTAAATATCAAGGTAACAATATTTTATGCCCCTATAAATTGTATTTTATGTATCTAATCACAGGAGCAATTCTAGTTTAACTCTTAATTGCCATTTTGCCCTTGCGAGTAGCTCACGTAGGTGAGACATTTATCAGTGCGATTCTTTCAAATTTATCATCGTTTACATCAGTGTTTCCCATTTGCCGGGACGCGACCCGGTACCGGTCCATCAAAATAAAATACCGGGTCGCAACATTCCCGCCTTGTTTTGAAAATAATACCTACTATCGATGGACGCATCGTGAATATTCGTACGATACCAAAATATGTAGTATTTAATAAAACATTTTACCTATTAATAAATTTGTATTATTTTACTTAATGGAACCAGCTCGAATTTTAAAAGTATAAAGTGGGTCACGAAGGGGCAGTGTGAAAATTACCGCAGAACAATGTTTGGGAAACACTGGTTTATATAATGGAATTGGACTTATTATTAAATTTTAAATCAGTTACGGACAGTTAAGTACAGATGTCACAGTGTTAATTTTGCCCGTTACGCCGAGAACGATGGGCAAAACCAGCCCTCCGGATCAGTAGTACCATTGACTAGTACCATTGATGGTACAAGTGACACAACTTTGTTAGCGTACCATTCATTCTCAACATTTGACTGGCGAAAAGAGAGGTATGTAGGTAGGTAGGTAGGTAGGTAGAGGTGGAGCATAGTGTATTTTTTAATCTGCTCGACTGGGGAAGTACCTGCACCTCACGGAATACGCAGTCAAATAACAATTCCCTTGAGTTGTTGTGTTACTGCGAGTGAGTGAGGTCGCCAGAAAGAACAGGTGACCTACATATTTGTATGTCCCCCCCCCCCCCCCCCCCACATATAAAAAAAGATTTCAAAGTGTTATTAATTATTGTACTGTCATAGCATTTTTTGACATTATGACTGTTTAGGAGTCTATGACACCTAGGATAATATAAAGGATTATGATGCCAAAAATTTTTGTATCACAATCCAGACCTAGGATTTAGCTACGCTTAGGTGGAATAAAGAAACGCATGGATGATGTGGCGTAGCGGTCAATGACGCGGCTTCGACACCAACGCTCGTGGGTTCGATTCCCACACAGGACAAACATTTGTGTGCATGAACATGTCTGTTTGTCTTGGTCTGGGTGTTTTCTATGTATCATAAGTATGTATTTAGAAAAAAATATATATTTACGTATGTTTATCAGTTGTCTAGTACCCATAACACAAGCTTCGCTTACTTTGTGGCTAGATGGCGCTGTGTAATTTGTCTGACAATATTTATTTATAGGATTGTGATAAGAAACAATTTGGTGAGGAACTGGAGATAATTAAACCCATCCATGGACAGGCTTCGGTCGATGTTGCTTAACTTGCGTATTCGGTTAGACTGATACGCGCAACAACGCTATCGAGCTCCCTCATGTATACCTAAATTATCATAATGTCAAAAAATGCGATAACTATATGCAATTTTGCATTAACAGCAAACAAAACATGGGATATGGCTGTGTCATGGACATGGCCGTGTATTGTACGTGAATACGTTATATGCACTAAAATTATCTCAAAATGGCAGCGGTTCCCCCTCCCCCGCACGCAATTTTCCATAGTTTTTTTTTTTTTTTTTTTCTAATACGACGGGTGGCAGACAAGCATACGACCCGCCTGATGTGAAGCGGTTACTGTAGCCATATTAACGCTCGCAACATAAAATATTGCTCGCCGACACCCCCGCTGCCAACGCAGCATCTCCTTCCTTTCTTTCTGGTGACCTCACTCACTCGCAGGAACACAACAACCCTCTAGGGAATTGTTATTTGGCTGCGGTATTCTGTGAGGTGGAGGTACATTCCCCAGTCGGGTAGCTTACAATTCCGCTCCCTACCTCTCTTTTCGCCAGAGCTTCGTTCGTCAGTCAGCAGGGTGCACCACGTGCAGGTGAAGTTGGCTTTGGTTCAAAGATCTTGATGAACCACTTACACCCTAAAATATTTAGCGTAATAAATAATAATTTATTACGTAAGCGTAGCGTAATAAATAATAATTTAGTACGCTAAATAGTCCTTATTTAGCGTAATAAATTATTTAATAGTCCTTATTTAGCGTAATAAATTATTTGGTCCATCATCTATCCAGTGGTGTGATTGAATTTTGGATGGAGATGATAGATTTGTAACTGCAACACCAAATTGTATCCCCCGATTTTGTTATCATTCGTTTTTTGTATTGCTTCCCTATGGACGCAATTTTAAAAACATATTCACCTCATAACATTTTTATTTTGTAACTCTAGACGTATTTTGTTGTTAACTTATCAGTACATAAAGGTAAATAAAATAATAATAACAATTTACAAGGCGTAAACAATTTGCAACCTTCAACAATAACCATTTCTATAAGCTATAGTTTACGGTGAAAGGATATCGTCAAATGTCAAGCATAATGAATGAGATAAAATTGTTAAACATTTAAATTCATACGTCAATGGGTATTAACCAATCCGTTCCTTTGAAACTAACTAAGATATTAATATATGTATTTGAATAACAAACGAACATTACAACAACACGTACTTAAACGACATATTAACTTTAACGACAATATACAAATTTGTTTCTTAACGTGTGATCAGTGTTACCTAACATGTGGTCCGCGGACCCCTGGGGGTCTGCGTATAGCGGGAGTATGTGTATGGGGGTCCGCAGTATTATTTATGAACATTTTAATTAATAAATAATGCCAACAAGACTTGCAAAAAAGCAGCACCAACCTTCACATTAATACAGTGTTTTCAATTTTTATAAAAATGGACGAGCTCGGTGGCGTAGCGGTCAATGACGCGGCTTCGACACCAACGCACGTGGGTTCGATTCCCACACAGGACAAACATTTGTGTGCATGAACATGTCTGTTTGTCTTGGTGTGGGTGTTTTCTATGTATCATATGTATGTATTTACAAAAAAAAAATCTATTTACGTATGTTTATCAGTTGTCTAGTACCCATAACACAAGCTTCGCTTACTTTGGGGCTAGATGGCGCTGTGTAATTTGTCTGACAATATTTATTTATTATTATTTATATTAATTCGTTTTTAACCGACTCCAAAAAGGAGGAGGTTCTCAATTCGGCTGTATTTTTTTTAAAGTTTGTTACTTAACTACTCCGTGATTTATAAACCGATTTGAAAAAAAATTTTTCTATTTGAAAGAGTATTCCTTCCAGATTGGTCCCATATTTTTTTCATCATCATCATCATCATCAGCCTGCATCTACATACATAAGTGTAGAGAAATGCTTGGAGTCGGTTTTTTTTTTGTTAAAATTATGGGTACTAAAATTGTCCTAAATTCATTCCTGTATTTTTAATTAAAGGAGTCCTTGAAATTATGCTTGATTTTCTAGGTGTCCGCCGCGAAAAACTTGAGACACGCTGCCTTAGAGTAACAGATCCATACATCAATGAATTAATACAAAATCGATTTTGAAAACGCAATTATTGGTTGCAAAATGGCCACACGTAGAGATTAAACATTGTTTCGATAGGAATCTCATTTATCAGAGGCCAATCATTGTGGGTACTTCGATGTCAGTGACCGCTGGGTGAAGGTCGGTGGATGTTACGAAATCTCTTGGAGCTAAGAACCCGCCTACACGGTGATACAACCAGTTGCCCCCATAAATAATGAATATGCATGCTAAACAGTAAGTGATATCCGCTGCAATGACTGACTCGAAGTGCAAAGTTGAGATATTAATAGAAATAAGTAATAGAATTTAACAAATAAAGAAATAATAATTTGATTATATTTCGAAAACTTTACAACTCAAAAATTTAAACCAAAAACAAATTTTTGAGGTGTAAGAATTTCGCCACCATCATTGCGCCAAAATCTACACATTTACTCTCTGATGATTTACTGACGAGGAAAGAAAAGGCACAGCGTAATTTTAAGCTGTCCGACTGGGGAACTACCTCCATCTCACAGAATACCGCAGCCAAATAACAATTCCCTTGAGGGTTGTTGTGTTTCTGCGAGTGAGTGAGGTCATCAAGATGTAAGGATTTACTGTGTTAGAGACGAGGGAAAAGTGGATGTGAAAGAGATTGACAGGCATTTATAATAATATGGATAATATACTTAACCTCAGAAAACATAATCGAGTAACTTCGGAGACGCCGCGAGTAACTTCGGAGAAAGCGCAGCACACCTTTCGACATCCCTGAGTCACTCACACCGGTGTTGCTCCCGGCCGTTTTCCTGGCATTTCGGGGGCCCATCTAGTGAGTGGCAAGCCACCGCCTGCTGCAAATAACTAGGAATAAAAGCAGTTATGGCAGGCGTCCGTCCCTCTTCTGTAATAGCCCGGTATTAAGTTCACCCAGACCTCATCTCCATAGCCCATTTATTTTCCATCACACTTCGCAATAGTCTCAACGCCTGCCGAGACCTGCTCATGGGTATGTCGTTCCATTGACATATCCTGGAGCGGGTCACGGCGGGCGTACAACATTACATCAAACTTCTCAAAGGGGCCTCTACGCGTTGGATCCATATCCCCGCGCATGCCTATCAAATGACCGGGCTTGACCCGTGATTAAAAAGAGATACATTAATACTACCTACACTAGTATCATCGCTGATGCTCATGTGTTTAAAACTATATATTTTATCTGTGCTAATATCATAGAATACCATGCAATAAACTTAGGTCTGGAAGATTTTCAAATCCGGAGGCAACTGAGGATCCAGCTACTACCGGAGGAGAGACGATAGTATTTGTGATTATTTAATTCTTTTTCGTAGATTCATCTTTTTCTTATTTTAATTTTAACTTAAATTATTTTTTATTGCTGTTCCATATGAGCAGCGATCTCTAGCTCTAGATTATGTATGCCTAGCGACATACATAATTTTAGGAATTAATAATGTGCGCTACTTAGGTTATTTTAAATCTGAGTTTGAGTTTTGGCAGTGAATTTTTTTTGTTATAATCTAGCTCAGTACTAATTATTAGCTGTTATAAATTGTGTTTATGTCGATTGTAAACTGTCTTGTATGATAATAAATAAATTTCGTACACCCATTTCTTAATAAAAAAATCAGTATATTATAGCTATAGCGATGCCTAGCCGCATATAAGTACTTTGAAACACCGGTTAATATCATAATTATTTGCTGGTAACAACTCTTTGCTGTGTGACCAAGCATGTGGCCTGTGGCGAGCGTCATTTGTCATTATTTCTTCCTGGTTTTTGAAATGTTAATGCAGTTTAATCACTTTGTGGTGATAGTAGATTTAAATACAGATTACCATCTACTCGTAATACAGAGTAGATGGTGGAAAAATTACTCCTATATGTTTGTCCATTGCCTATTATTGTGGTCGCACTGGCTAGACAGGAGACACAGTGACGGGAATGTACGGTGGCCCCCCATCCCGTTTAAAAGAAAATAACAAAAGTTCCATTTGGTTACTCAAAAGCAACGGTTGATATTTATAAGTTTATAAATCATCCAACAAATAGTAACAACTCGCTTTTATCTTTTGACGAGCTCGGTGGTCGAATGGTTAGCAATGGCCACTTTCACTCCGAGGTCGCGGGTTCAATCCCCGCACAAGACAAACATTTGTGTGCATGAACATGTCTGTTTGTCTTGGTCTGGCGTTTTCTATGTATTATATGTATATATTTACAAAAAAAATGTATTTAAGTATTATACCAGTTGTCTAGTACCCATAGTACAAGCTTTTCGCTTAATTTGGGACTAGATGGCGCTGTGTTAATTGTCCAGGAATATTTATTTATTTATTTAACTCCTAACAAAATCGTTTAAACTGTAAATAATTCTAGCAACAATTCCGTAGTCGATTATATAAGAAACCTTACAGTCTCATTGTATAGTTTGCTCCACTTTAAACTATGCGGGAAAGGGATTGTCTGATTTGGCCGATTTGCGTCGTCTTGTTACGTTCTAACTTGCACGATGCAAATACTCTCGGTGATCGTACTGCATATTTTAAAGACCATTTACGATACCTAGAAAACATTCTACATAGATACCATATAGGAATCAACTTTAATTACTTGGAGCAGTACAAGTGCTTTATTAATAAATTTTGTTGAAATATTTTTGAACTTATTAAAAGAAAACGAAGCGCCTCGCGGGCTAGCATGGCAGTGTCAACTGATTGTATGCTATTGTCTAGTCTTTAGTCAGTTGGAAGAATCAGGCGAAACTTTGTTGAGTCCATATAAAAATAAAAATAAAGTTTCATTCGTGGACGCATCTATTTTATTCTATTTCGGTAAAAACTAATAATTATAAGAAATTTTTGCAATATACTACATATTCCAATTGTTTGCTCGCATTAATTTTTATAACTATTTTAGCGGCTACCATCCCTTAACATGAAAATAAATCGTCAGGTTGGTTGTTATAATTCTTAGTTGTATATTTGGAAAAAGATGGTCCTTGGCCACCAACCTCGTACTGTAAGCCACTACGATTGCTTAACCTCCGCTACGCTATGCAAGCATAATTTAACTGACCGCGACCTTCTCAGCAAAATTATGTAAATAAATGTTACTCCCACGATAGTAGTTTGTTTCGACTATTGTTCAAGTTTACACAAAACTGTTATTTTACGTACTCTACAATTAATTATTTATAATGTTAATGGCAGTTTTGACGCAACTGTTTTATTAATAACACAAATATTTCTGTAGTTAAGAATTTGCACTGCAGGTTCGGTCCAGGGGGCCACCGTCTAACTCGAAGCCAATTCCCATAGGGTTTATTGATTCCAAAAATCGGACTTCTGTTTAAATTTGTGATAAACACCTTCAGTTTAATCGGTAGAGGCTCCGTCACCACTAGCTAAGTTTATTACTATTAGTACAAATGTACAGTGAAGTTTTATCTTATTTTGTGCAAATAATGATTTGAGTTTGAGTTTATTTTTCCTACACTTCTCGGTCGTAATATCGATTAATAACTCGATGAGTTACATAAACGTAATGATATTTTAATAATGTCAATGGTAACAATTCACAATTGAATTACAAACTTTGACTTTTGAAGTGAAATGTCAAAAACAAAATTGCCAATGCATGATTAAGCCGATCAATTTTTAAGTAAAAGGTTATTTTTATTCTCCTCTAAGGTGAAAAATTTGCATCATATTTCATATTATTATTAAGAGGTTTCAGCTGAAAATCAGCGATGCAGGATGTGACGTATATGTCAAACTGCGGCCTATAACCCATATGTGTTGCGTCAGAATAAAACCTTTTACATACTTTATAAAAATAATAACGGGAATTAACGTGATCATGCTTAAGGGTACATACCTTTATTTTTGCCTGACGTTTCTTGTCTTGACGGCCGGTGCAACCTGGTCGAAACGTCAGAATAAAGGTATGTAAATATATACCCTTATGCATGATAGCATTAATTCCCATTATTATTTTCGTAAAAAACGCAATGCAAAAGTTTGAAAGTTATTTTAGCAAACTTTTACATACTATTATTGTTATTATGCTTTTTTTTCTATTGTGTGTTTTTTGTACTATTTTAGGTTAATAAATGCTTCTTCTTCTTTTAATATTCTGTACACGTCTGGGGTCTAGTTTAGTTCCGATCGATGGGATTGGATAGATGGGATTAGAACGCGATCTGTTTCGAACTCACAAATTTAATATCACATTTAATTTATTTAAATTTAATAACGAATTATGACAGAAAGTTAAACCAACTAATAGAATAATTGCGTTCTGCAATAAAAATTGGTATTAAATATTGAGTGAAACCAACAATTTTCAGTCCACTCATATAATTGAACCTAGACCAACTACTTTCATTCTACGATGTAAAATTATTATTATATAATGATTTGGCATTCTGATTATAAAAAGAACTATATCCGTTGTTATAATCATTATTTGTACAAATAATATACTATGACATGTCCAAGTGTCTGTCCTATTTCTTTTCTTCCGATAAATCAGTTGTGAGTTCAACCGTAATGTTACCCCGGGGACTGCAATGGACTTCATTGTTCATTGCCTTTTTGGTGGTCGCCCCTGTTAATTCTGATTACATGAGACAAAGTGGTGCGAATGTGCGCCCGTCCTGTTGCCTCTTGTAGTAGCAAGTACAAACGTTGTTGAAATCTAAAGTTACATAAAACGGCCAGTTCAACTTGTTCGAACCGATAATATTTCAATGAAATTATACTAAAGTACCTCTTTTGCTGTTGCTAAATGATTATGATTAACGATAACGATCGATCTTTACATTACTTAAGCTTGACGCAGTGAGGAAGCTGTTGATGTAAACAATTCTGAGTACCTATGTTACTGATATAGAACATTCGTAGTAATGTTACTTAAGGGAAATACATACCTACATAGGTAGTTACGAAAATAAAAAAAAATCATTGCTTTGCAATTAAACACAATTTACAATTACAATGTACAATGTACAATTTGTTGCAAAATTATAATTTGTTTGTTTTAAAATTACATTAAAAATTCCCAATTCGAAACATAAAAATTACAGACCGTCAAGTCTTATAAAAATTTATAACTTTGTTTTATTTTTGGTCTATACAACGTACCTATATAAAAAAGTTAAAATTATTTGTAACACGAAAAAACAACTGTTTACACATTATTATAGTAATTATGAAAATTTGTTACCAAAAACGTATAGCGCCATCTATTATGCACATGAGAAATTAAATATATTCAATAGTACGAAGCATGTATAAATTGTGAATGGTGAATTCAATATAGCATGAGAAATTGTTACAAAAAACTGATAACGCCATCTGTTATACACTTACAGAACTTAAATAAATTTATCCAGTACGAAGCACCTAAAAATAACAGTGAAAGGCAAATTAGATGGTTTTGTGCAGCAAAGCGCCAGTGTCCGGCGCTTTGCTAGTGCGCTGCTAAACCAAATAAATCCATGAACTGCCGCGCATAATAATGATGGTGTTACTGTGCCAATATAAGCTCGGAATATTCTTAGTATGTGACAGTAGTAAATATGTAATAAGTAAACAATTAGGTTATAATCTATACGTAGGTTCTGGTCAGCAATGCAGGGAAATATATTCCCCATGACACGTGATTAGTACTGCTGTGTATCATCACCTATATCTGCGCTGCATTCCAAGGGAAACTATTAGATTTTTTAAACCCTACGCAATGTTTTAAATTCTAAGCGTACGTCACAAAAACTATATTGAAACCAAATTAAGCGGAATGCAATATATAATGTTTTTAGGGTTCAGTACCTCAAAAGAAAAAACGGAACCCTTATAAGATCACTTTGTTGTCCGTCTGTCTGTCTGTCTAAACCCTGTATGTCGAGAATGCGTAGAGGAATCAAGCTGAAATTTGAACTGTATACTCAGGTCTACGGTCCCATGAAGTTGTAATAAAATCAAACTGCTAAGTTTACGTAAAAAAAGATACGGCCGTTTCGACACATTGTCAAGGGAATCAAAACTAATAGGTACTTCCCGTTGACCAAGAACTATAAAATTTGGCAAGTAATATCGTTACAAGTATAATACTGCCATGTATTATCTCTGCATCACCCTATGTTCGACTGGTAGAGAATGCTTATATAGCATTAAGTCCGCCTTTGTACAATTTTGTGCATGAAGTTTAAATAAATAATTAAGTATAAGAATAAATCTCAAAACTATACATTTGTAATTAATTCTTAAAAAAATAGGGGGGTCTATATTTTTATAGGCGGTCGAAATTTCAAATTAAAGCTACTAGTTCAAATGGGGTATCATTATGTAAGGGCTTTTGCACATTGCAAAATATATTTTATTTTTTCCGACGCATTATTTCTTATTTACCTATAATGAAAAATATTAAATTTATAATGATCCTACGTACGGAACCCTCAGTAGGCGAGTCCTACTCGCATTTGTCCGGTTTTTTCTATTAATATTTAAGCATTTCGCATGCTTTATTAAAAAAAATATTTCTTCTTGCAAACTATTAAGATTTCCAAGATTTCCAAGAAGAACTTCCAAGCTTCTTAATTTTAACGAATTCTTCTAATTAAATTATTTACTGAGGTCCAGAGCCGCTTTAGTTTTTCTCCTGGGACTGCCTTAAAGTACACTGTTCTATTATTTTCTTGGTTGCCGTTTTTAATTCTGGCTACATCAGGGCTTCCAAAGTGGTGGTCCGGTAAAGTTAAATTAAAGTTGTGTTGTAAGCACAAAGTTATGAAGAAAAAAGGTTGAGTAGGCAATGTTAAAAAATATTCTAATCTCGAGCTGTTGAAGCTGCGAATTTTAAAAGAAACTTGAATAAATAACTTGTCTCCAAACATAAAAAAAGGTTGGGAAACACTGGTCTACACTACACAGATAAAACGGTGTGTATAACTCATGCAGAGTACAATAAAAGAAGATATTTTCTTCGTACCAGAGTAGTGAAAAATCCTAGGTCATAACTTGGTTTAGTAGGTACATAACTTCAAGTCGACGTCGAGAGTTTGGTTGTCGAAATTTGTTATTTTCCATACACATTTTTCATACAATATACGTAATATAGATAGTACGTAGTCTAGTTCAAATAACCTTACCTAGATAGGTAAAGTAACAGATCAGTCACGGGAAGAATATATATATTCTTGAGTATGACGTTACATATTCATGATGATACATGATCCATGATGCAGATCATTTTCCAACACTCTTACCTGTAATGGTCTCTGTCTGCAATGACTTACCTGAAACATAAAGAGGCATCATTAGTTAAAATAGAACATCCCAGATCGGCGATTCCCAAAGTGGTTACTCAATCTCCAGGGGTCTATTTTGACATGAGAGAGTCCACGAAATTTATATAAATTCTATATTAGGACAGGTCTACAATAATAAAATAAAAGTATAATGGATAGTTGCGACATAAAACTTTGAGGATCTCTAAATTTTCATAACGTAATTAAACTCTTCTAAGTTGATAGACATTTCTTGTACAACATAAATAATCTTATTTTAAATTGCAATCTAAAATTAGATCTCCAAATTTTAGAGCTAGCTCCTGTTTCCATTAGTGCTTAACAGTGCGTTGCCATTGAAACATTGCTGAGTGGAGATGAGCTGATATATCATGCCTTCCACCATATGCAATCATCGTCTTCCCTCATCCAGCCGCTTCCGGCCGTTCCCTTGAGGTCATGGGACCATCTAAAGAGGGGGCGACCGACGTTTCGTCGCCCCATACGAACTCACTCTAGAACTTTCCTCCCCCATCTGCCATCACTGCCTTGGCAGATGTGGCCGGCCCATTAAGCTTGTTGACTCTAAGAGCTATGTCGACTACTATGGTTCTCCGTCGAATTTCTTTATTCCATCTTATTGTATAAGAATTGGTAATAATTAATAAATGAAATCAAGTATATATATTTTTAAGCCAAAACACAATTCAATCTCGATCCAGTCAACTTTGATTTCGCGATCATAAAATAATTACAAGCATTGGCCTTTTGGTGTCTTTCAAACTGGTACCTTACAACCTTGTGTCTCCGCTTACGATAGCAAATGTATGAAAATACAAGTCATTTCGGCCCAGGGGCCCTACCGCCGATACTGAAGCCGATTACCATTGGCTTTTTTGATTCTAAAAATTGGTCTTAGGTTAAATTTATTAAGAAACATCTTCAGCTTAGTCAGTAAAGCTCTAGGTTTTCTTCCAGCTGAGCTTAACACAATCACCAACAAGATTGTTGGTGATTGTGTTAAGCTCAGCTGGAAGAATAAGCTTAACACAATCACCAACAATCTTGCTTAGATAAGCAGTAGTGTCATTTTGGCATTCAAGAAATTCGATACCGATTCGATACCGCCGAAGCTGAAGCCGATTACCAATCGGCTTCAGCTTCGGCGGTAGGGCATCAGCTCCGCTTCAGTGGAAATGATGAAGAGCCGCTTACACCACCAGTCCCTTCATAAAAACCTCGTGTTTATATTTAATAAACTAAGCATGAGATGATACCATATACTCGTACAGTCATGCACTGTTTACGATCACGCAATGCGAAGTCATAATACAGTCGACTCACGCTTCTAGTTCGCTGTAGAGGAATTTTAGGTCCAATATAAATGAAGAGAAAGCTGGGATTGAGACCAATCCGAAATGACGTAATAGGTCGAGTGGGCAAACAAACATGGAATAGAATTCGAGAGGATGAGAATTAGGACGTAGATGTAACACGGGCATAACGATTGGGGCAATACTTGAATGTTTTTTTTTTTACTACTACTAGAACTATGAAATTTGCCAAGTAACATCGTTATAGATTACAAGTACAAGAATAAATTTCAAAACTATAACATTTGTAATTAATTCATAAAAAATAGGGGGTCTATATTTTTTTAAAGGGAGTCGAAATTTCATATTGAAGCTACTAGTTCAAATGATATCATATGAAAGGGCTTGATGTGTACATTGCAAAATATATTTTATTTATATTTTCCGACGCATTATTTCTTATTTGTAATGAAAAATATCAAATTTATAATGATCCTACGTACGGGACCCTCGGTGGGCCAGTCCGACTCGCACTTGTCCGGTTTTTCTTTATATTCACGTCAAAATGCATCTCGTCTAGCAACAAAGTTTTGCAATATTTCCTATTTACATTATGTAAAAAAGACATACATACATAATTATGTAAATATATTAACATTTACCAAACTGAAACGTTTCTGAATCGAATTAGGAAGTGTTAATTAATTCCGAAAACATTATAATAATATAATTTGGACCAAGAAATTTGAATAAAGAAAGAATTGAAATTTATTTCACATCATACATAGATATATACACATCATATATATCTTAAAAATACAATGTTAGATGTATTACCAGTGCCGCCAAAATTATTTCAACTCAGCATAGCGGAGGCATGGCTCCAGCGCTGATTTTCAGTGAGGTTCAGCCAAATAACTAATAGTACCATAATAATAACCTATTATATCAACCTCGTTATTATATTCGTTTGAATATATCTTTGTGACAATAAAGATATTTTCAAACGAAATGTATTTAATAATGTCATAATAACAATTTATAATAACATACCGAGTTAAGTTTAAATTATTACAACTCATCACTTAAATTCTTCTTATATAATAGGTAGGGGAAAAAGTCTTTTCGCATTATAGTATGTATGAACTTGTAATAAAATCTCTTTGGTTATACCATTTGTATCTAGCAGGTTTTGATATCTATAAAAAGTTTAAATTTTAAAAAAGATAATTCCAAATTCAAATTAGGTAAATGTGTGATTATCATTTGTTTTTTTTACTGTCAAGATGAGTGAATCTAATGAAGAAATTCGATACATTTTAACATTTTACTACAAAAAAGGTAAATATTCAACGCAAGCTGCGAAAAAAATTTGTGACGTTTATGGACCTAGTGCAGTGTCTGTGAGAGTAGCACAAATTTGGTTTAAGCGTTTTCAATCCGGAAATTTTGATGTCAAAGATGCACGTCGCTCTGTTCGCCCTGTTACGGATAAAATGGATGCCATTTCTGAAAAAGTGGAGCAAGATCGGCATATCAGTAGTTACGACGTAGCTGAAGAACTAGGAATTGACCACATAACAGTTTTGGCGCATAAAAAGGTCGTGGTCAAAGGCCGGCCAGGCTTCACAGACTCTGGCGAAATCCGGGTTAACCCGCAACAAGGTGATGCTGTGTGTATGGTGGGATTGGAAGGGAAAATATTCATTATGAGCTGTTACCGCCAGGCAGGACTATAGATTCTGAACTCTACTGTGAACAACTGATGAGATTAAAGCAAAAAGTTGAGAGAAAGCGGCCGGAATTAATTAATAGAAGGGGTGTGATTTTTCATCATGATAACGCTAGACCTCACACATCTTTAGCCACTCAGCAAAAATTAAGAGAGTTTGACTGGGAGGTGTTAATGCATCCGCCGTATAGTCCTGCCCTTGCACCTTCTGATTTCCACCTGTTTCGGTCTCTTAAGAATTCTTTAGGCAATGTCAGGTTAACATCACGAGAAGACTGCCAAAACCACTTGTCGCGGTTTTTTGAACAGAAGTCCCAAGATTTCTATAGTAATGGGATCATGTCTCTACCTACAAGATGACAAAAAGTTATCGAACATAATGGCACCTACATACTTTAGTTAAATGTAAATAAACTTTATTAAAAAATGTTTTTAATTTTCATATAAAATACGAAAAGACTTTTTCCCCAACCTAATATATGTATATTTAAGAAGAATTTATGTGATGAGTAACTATTTTATAGTAATAAAGAATTTATAGGCTACTGTGACAAAAATAAGTCTTATTATTTAGACGTCTGCATGCAGGCTGAATATCAATGTACTTTAGTACTCGTAAGACCTCATATGATATTGTGTATTTTAGCAAATATATTATTACTAGCTTTTACCCGCGGCTTCGCTCGCGTGAAATTCGGGCATTTTCGATTATCCAAGCCAAGTCTAACACGCAACGCAACCACCTTCATGTATCACCTTTAATTATACTACATACGGATGCAAGAACTTTCTCGATAACTACAACTTAGCGGGAGCGGGACACCCGTCCCGCTCCCGCTGGTAATTTCATGTCCACTAGGTACGTTATATTTTCAAATCGATGCCATTTTCGTAATTAACGTCCAAGAAAACCATAGAATCCCACCATAGAACCATATGAAATTTCAACCCCATCTCACCCCCACAGGGGTGATTTTATGTCACATCGGCTATGTTGGATTATAAAATAGTTGCTGTTTTCGTAATTAACGACCCGATATACCATAAAAATAATACCCATGACGATTTTCAGATTTTTTCACCCCATTTTACCCCTTTAGGAGATGAATTTTAAAAAGTCCTGAATCACGTGTTTACTTATTTACCTATAGAAGTACTCGTGTAAAGTTTCGGATAAAATAGTCCAACTAATCTTGTTTCCCCATACAAACTTTGGACCCTCGTTTCACCCCCTTAGGGGATGAATTTTGAAAGATCCTTTTTTAGTGCACCCCTAGACGTTATAAGGAACCTACTTGCCTAGTTTGGAATTGCTAGACCCAGCGGTTTGGGCTGTGCGTTGATATATATTTAAGTCAGTCAGTCAATTTCAACTTGTATATATTTAGATTATTATAATTACACTCATCTGAATCAATAGCTAGATGACACTGCCAACCAAGATTTGGTTATTCGTTGTCAACCCTCATTCACATCCCACTGCTGGGATCCGGTTCTCCCATCAAATGACGGGGTTCACAGCATAGCGTAATATTAACTTTAGCGTAATAAAACACTAACCTTAGCCAACCCGCAGATTAGCAGCGTGAGGGAGTACGCTCTAAACCCTTTCGATAACGGGGATGCCTCTCAGCAGTGGATGAGGAAGGGTTGAAGATGACAACGACATCATCTACAGTTACCAATTGCTTATCTATATCATCTTTCATACCCTCCTGGTTTGAATGTCGTTTAGAGTATTTTTTTATATGATGGTGGGTGGCAGACAAGCATACGGCTCACCTGATGTGAAGCAGTTACCATATCACAACATGAAACATTAAATTCGTTTAATATTTTTTTTTATTATACCTATTCATTTATTACAAATGCACATAATTCAATATAAAAAAATCTTTCTTGGCTTGTTTTTACTAATCAAGAACCGCTGGCTTCCATAACTTATCTTTTTGTAATTAGGTGCACAATGTACACGTTAAAGTCAAAGTCTTTGAAAGTTAATCTTTAAATCATTAATAATAAATTAAATGTTTTTGCATAAAACCCGACGTAGTATAAAAATAAAAAATAAATAAAATGTGTATAAAACATTGGAAAAAAAAATTGATGGGGCATTTCATGATGTCATAGACACTCGGTCGTGTGTTGTAGGTAGGTTGTACAACACACGACCGTGTCTATAAGGATGTTCCAGGGTGACAGCCGAACCCGAAAATATTTACATAGTTTCGTCACAGTTAATATTAATAAAATAACCCTTTTTCCACTTAATTTTTATCGTCCGAATACTTTGGACCCGTCATCAGAATTTGGAACAAATGCTATCCCAATAGCTTGATAATGAATCTTTGATACAATCCATCCACCTTATGAACAAAATAAAAAATTTCAAGAACATTTTTTCCATATGGCGACCCTAGCGCACACCATAACCGCTCATAAACATACATTACGAGGTAGTCACGACACTACCTCCAGTTACTAGTACAATTTATTGCACTAACAACCAGTAGGAAACATTAAGTAACTGACATTTAGCTTGCACAAGATAAGCATTGACCAGTGTACCCAGAGGTGAGCGCGTTGATGACAGTTATCGCTGATTGTGATAGACATTATGACTTTATTGTGTAATAACCGTAATATGTCAGTATGTCAATTCATGATGTGCAAATGTAAAAAATTGCCAGGTAAGCAGAAGATTTTAAATTTAGAGATTTTTTTGGCTGTCAAAAATCGCGCTGGTTTTTGTTCAGTTTCTAAGCAGGCTAGGTTAACTGGTGGAACGGATCTTCATTTGCGCTTATGCTGAACTATTTAATTGGTTATGAAAAGTTGACCGTGACGAGATTTTTACCGAGATAAACAACATTTAGGCCGTGTGGTTTCCGGCAGACTAGAATAGAATCACTCCGATTCACTCCGTCTCTTCCCGTGGATGTCGTACAAGGCGACTAAGGGAAATACATATCGAACAGGCCTCTCCAACTCGTCTGGCCAGCGTGGGGAGTGTAGGCCAAATCCTCCTTCCGTCTAGGACGGACGAGAGAGGGTCGTGCTCCTGTAGTGGAGACTAAACTGACTTGATGATAATGATGATGAAACAACATTTAGTAAAAAGCACACCCCGGCCACTCCATACAAATGTCGTGTTCGGTAACTAAATGCATAAGCAATGACGTCTGTGCAGAGCGTGAATGAACAAAAATGTGCGTGCGGCGCCATACAAACTGTTCCAGATTTGTCTCAGAGAGGAGGTGAGGTCGACACGAGAGTGACTATAATGTACTATTATTTATACTGTGGCAAAAGGTGCAGTGGCCGTGTGGTTTCCGGCAGACTAGATTAGAATCACTCCGTTTCTTCCCGTGGATGTCGTACATGGCGACTAAGGGCAATACATTATCAAATATCGATCAGGCCTCCCCAACCGGTTTGGCCAGCGTGGGGAGTGTAGGCCAAATCCTCCTTCCGTCTAGGACGGACGAGAGAGGGTCGTGCTCCTGTAGTGGAGACTAAAATAAACATGATGATAATGAAAAGGTGCAGATTGACCACACATTCTCACCATTTATTTATGTCATAAAAATTACAATGCACAGTAAAGTTCATTGCAGACCCAGTGGTTGAGGTAAAACTACTACTGCCTTAGTACACGACGGTTGTAATCAGAAGAGTGATTTAATCAGAGTAAGAGGCTTTAACATTTGATTCCACGCTTAGTAATGTGTACGATTTAGAATCTTTAAATTTGAGAACTGAGAAGAGATTTTGCGTCCCTTTGTGTGTCTGCCGTTTGTACAATGGGGTGTGTTCAGAGGAGTTGTTTGACATGATGCCGATCACGTACTACAATCGCACCGCTCGCCATCGACAGGGATTTCATCCTCACATATTGGAGCCTCAGTGGTCGCATACTATGCGTTTCCAGAGAAGTTTTCTCCCGCGTACTGTCAAGCTGTGGAATGAACGGAAACAGTCTGTCGAGGTTTTTTACAAGGTCGGCAATGAGCGTGTGATGCCCCTGGTGTTACAAACATTCATAGGCTACGGTAACTGCTATCCATCAGGCGAATCGTTTGCAATATCACATTAAAAGCCTATAAATATGCCAAGTCTAGCTAACTGCTGCCCCCTTACAACCAACTCATTTTCATTGGTATGAATATGCATTCTATTCAGTTATTGAATCGCAATAAGAGTTGGTGGTAAGGGGGCTGTTCTCCGTGGTTTACTAGATATCTAAAACATTTAACAGAAACGTAATAATTAGAATCACCTGCTCAACATACCCGTACTTACAAAATTTTGGCAATTCTGAGATAATAACTATTAAACTTTCATTATTTATGAAAAATAACATCGGGAATTAACGCGATCATGCATAAGGTCAATAACAAAATAATTATATTTAATTTTCATAAATTCATTCATAAATTCTGAGATATTGAATAATTTTATAGTCCAGATTGGAATTTGATACCTACCATTATTTTTTCAATTATTTGCAAGCCTTTGTCCTGGCTCCACTGAATTGTCCAGTAGTTTAGTAATTGATTCAATATGTCTGCCTATATATGTACCTACAATCTAGGTCATTGTATTTTTAAAATATTTTATAAATAATCCATATTTAAATTCAAGATCAAAAACATACATAAACAAATATTTCACAATGATATTAATACAGCCAAAGATTGCAAAAGCCTTAATTGTCAAATTTCTCCTTTATTGCCCTTGGCACTACTGCTTGGCACTATCAGTAGTGTCACGGGAAATTTTTCTTTCCCGTGACTCTACTATTCTCATTGGCTGATCCGACTCTCATATCAAAATTACCCGTGGATTAACTCATTATCCATGACACTACTATCGTTTTTCTTTCTTGTTGATGATGTCAAGTTGTGTCTATTATTTTTTAATTACATAATTATATGTAATATACATTTTAGTACTTTAGTTAACTATGTAGTTAGTAGTAATACTTGTTTTATATTTTTTTATAATATGTTTTATAATTGTATTCTCCCCAATAGAGTGACAAATATGCATACGGCCCGCTTGATGGAAAGCAGTTATCGTAGCCTATGAACGCCTGTAACACCAGGGGCATGACACGCGCGTTGCCGACCCTGTAAAGACCTCTTCACGCCCTTTTTGTAGAACCCCAAGCTGTAGTCTCCTGAGAACACCTCGACAGGCAATTCATTCCACTGAATCCAATCCAATCGAGAAAACTTCTCTGGAACCGCACGGTACGCGACCACTTAGGCTGCAATGTGTGAGGATGAATTCCCTGTCATGGCGAGCGATGCGACTGTAGAAGGAAGCCGTGGGCATCATGTCGAACAACTCCTCTGAACACACCCCATTGTACAATCGGTAGAACACACAAAGGGACGCAAAATCGCTCCTCAGACTTAAAGGTTCTAAACCGTCTATTAGTTTGGGATCGTCAACAATCCTCACAGCTCGTCCTTGAATCGAGTCACAAGGTGCAAGCTGGTATCTAGGCGCTCCAATAGTACTCCATATGCGGCCCTACTTGAGCTTTGTAAAGCAGAATCTTTTGCCGCGGATTGAAGTACTGCTTCGCCCTGTTGAGCACACCTAGTTTCTTCGACGCCAGCTTGACCTTTCCCTCCAGGTGACAACGAAACTGGACGTGCCTGGAGATTTCAACTCCTAGAATCCCAATACGTTTGGCGATGGAGAGGGGTGTATTCTGGAAGTGTGGAGCCACAGCAAATGCGGTTTTCTTAGCGGTGAACGCACAGACTTGTGTCTTAGAGGGGTGTTACTTAGTGTGCTCTTGATTTCCGACACAAGTTATTCGCGGTTCTCCTCCACCAGAGAGCGGGGAATATTAGCGCGGCCCGTGTAATAAGTGTCCCCCGTGCTGTGGTCGGCATAGCAATGAATGCTATCAATAGATAACATATCATTGACATGCAGCAAAAACAGCGTCGGGGACAATACAGAGCCATGCAGGACGCCAGCATTGATGCCCATGCTATCCGAGCAACTACCATCAACAACGGCTCTAATGCTTCAGCAGCTCCAGCAAAAGCTAGCGACCCATTCGAATAAATCCTTTGGTAGACCGTATGCAGGCAACTTCGAAAGAACACTATGGTGCCAAACCCGATGAACGCCTTCGCCGTATCCAGACTGACAGCCTGTGCCTCACCTTGACTCTCCACGGCTGAATTATTGGATATGGGATAGTGTCACTGGAGATATAATTTCCTGTGACACTACTGCCATCAAAGTAGTGTCACGGGAAATACATTTTTTCCCATGACACTACCAGTAGAGTCACGGGAAAGAAAAAATTCCCGTGACACTACTGATAGTGCCAAGCAGTAGTGCCAAGGGCAATAAAGGAAATTTCTCAATATCTTTTTATTTCCTTTCTGAACAAGAGAAGCAGAACCTTGTAAATGGTCAAGTAAATTATAGTAAACATACCATGGGCGGACGCTTGTTTTGTCTCTGGCGCCTATGACTTCATAGCAATGAGAATATAGATATGAGACATAAAAATACATATATAATACTAGCTTCCACCCGCGACTTCGCCCGCGTTTTTTTTTTTTAATAAAAAGTACCCTATGTAACTTTGTACACATATTCTCTAAGGTATTAGGAAGGACTTAATACCTTTCATGATGATCGGTTGAGTAGTTTCGGTGTGAAAGCTAACAAACAAACTCGCATTCACATTTATAATATTAATAAATAGGGATGTAGTAGGGATTAATATTATGACGTCACAGACACGAAAGACAAAACGAATGCGTATATACAAATTTGTTGCCTTTCTAATTTGATGTACATAATATTGTGACTCATTTAAATTTAAAATTACTTTTATCTATTTTTAATTTTTCAATGTCCAGCGATTGATTAATTACCTCTTGTTAATGCATATAGGTCGATTTAATTTGTGACTGAATTTTAAACAAAAGATTACTCAACGAAATTTTAATGCATTTTTTTTAAGCGTATTTATTTCGCTCGTTACGGTCCATAATTTTTTTTTTTTTTTATACGACGTCAGATGGCAGACAAGCATACGGCCCGCCTGATGTGAAGCGGTTACCATAGCCATATTAACGTTTTGCAACATAAAATATCGCTCGCGCGCCTTCACCCCCGCTGCCAACGCAGCATCCTCCTTCCTTTCTGGTGACCTCACTCACTCGCAGGAACACAACAACCCTCATGGGAGTTGTTATTTGGCTGCGGTATTCTGTGAGGCGGAGCTACATTCCCCAGTCGGGTAGCTTACAATTACGCTCCCTACCTCTCTATTCGCCAGAGCTTCGTTTGTCAGTCAGCAGGGTGCACCGCGTGCAGGTGAACTTGACTTTGGTTCAAAGATGTTGATGAACCACTTACACCCCAAAATAATGTACGAAACTAGCTGACTCGACAGACGAGATCTTTAAAAAAGAGCTCGGTACGGTCTACCCAAATCTATATACATATGTATATATATAAATGAATCCCTATTTCCCTTGGTCATGGTATCACGCGTTAACGGTGGACCGATTTTGCTATTTCTTTTAATATGCATTTGTATTTCAGGAGAAAGTTCTTATGTAAGAAAAAAAATTATAAAGTTACGTGGAAAATTATAAAATTAACAACTTCCCTGTCCCCATATAACTCATTTTGATAATGCCGTCCACCGTTTTTTTTTTATGTTAAGCTAAATAACATTACTAAATATAATTAATAAAATATAATTTTCGTAAATTATTTTAAATAAATTAATCTCATTTCGGTTGTTTTTGTTTTGTTCACATGTGACTCATGAACGCAGGGTGATAAATTTTCTATACCACGTTCAATGAGTCTTATGTGAACAAACACAGGCAAAACTCATCTGAGGGTAGAACAAAAATTGTACGTAGGAAAAAAAACGTCGCTCTGAACACGTGGTCCGACTGCTTTGTCCGATTAATCGGACCACGTGAACTTTTTTTTCCTGTTGGTTCGATTATTCGGACTCATGAACTTATTCCAATACGTGCTTGTGAGTCATATATGACTAATTGGACATGAAAGTTGTTAAGAAAACTGACGACATGTTAACTTTTCTAATCTATCTTTGTCGTTTCGTCGACAGAAGTGTCAGTTATTTCACAGATTGCGTGAACCAATTCAAATTCAATATTCATTGTTTAGAATACAGGACAACGTCTATCACGTCAGCTAGGTTTCCAATAATTTTCTCTAAAAAAACTAATTAAGACTATCACGAATATGTCGAGTCGGTCCAGCCGCTTTTAAATGTTGCATCAATGTACACTAAACCAATTCAATTTTTATCATAATATAGATTTTTAAAATATTTTATTTCACTAATTGTTGCTTTCGGCCAAAACTTTAAAATGTTAACGATCAACGAACAAGAACATAAAAGCAAAATCAGAAGTGTGTTAATTACATACAAGTACATAGCAGGAAGCGGCTAGTGTTGTGATCACTCTGGAAAAACTCGATATTGAATGGGTGGGAAATGTCATCGTATTGAATAATCGATAAAAAATGGGGAAGCGTGCGGCGTGCCTCCCACAACTATGTGTAGCTACTACCACAGAACTGCACTTGTGTTATTGTATCATCGGGCAGAAAAGTATTGCCTTATGCAACTATTATAAGAGCAGAATATATTAAAATTAAACACGAATTTATTAACATGTGAAATAATGGCAATTGTTTACTGATGACCTTTTTCTTATTATGCCCCCCTGAAAACGAGCACGTGGGTCATCTGATGGAAAGCAATCACCACCGCCCATGGAGATCAGCGACACCAACGTGTCGCCGATCCGTTGCCAGCCTGTACTCCTCCCTTTCTTTCCGGTGACTTAACTTACTCGCAGGAACACAACAACCCTCAAGGGTATTGTTATTTGCCTGCGGTATTCTGTGAGGTGAAGGTACTTCCCCATTCAGGCAGCTTAAAAAATACGGTTTGCCCTACCTTTCTTTTCGCCAGAGCCTCGTTCTCGTTCTCCTCCAATCATCACCCAAAATTGATTTATCGTTACAGTATGTTAGAAACTGACACCGTCACATACTACTCGGTTAATGGATGATGTGATAATTAATTTTAGTGTTATTTTTATCTCGCGGTGTACAAAATATAACCTAACCTAACCTATATTTTTTTTTAATGGATTCTCAAAATATCACGTAACGCCAAAATTTTTCAGATACAACTACAATAAAATTCCTACTTACATACCACATATAAATGATTTAAAATTTAAGGTAAATCAAAGCCTATAAGCCTGTATCCCGCTCGAGTCATCTAAAAAAAGTTATGTAAAAATAAAATACATTCAATCTTCTGGCTAAACTTGCTAATAGTATTTTTGTCTTTAACAGTACCTGCTAGTGCTGTTCAATTAAATTTAACGGAAGAACGCGCGTGCCACTTCGGCCGCGATCACACTATTCGATTGAGTTGCGCAATCGATAGTGCCGTTTCTATCGATATAAAAGCCTGCTTTGCATATTCCGTATCAGTCTACAATAAAGACTGGACAGTGACAGTGCATAGCTACCGAATGCCTTAAATACATACAATTATTTCACATTTATTTAAAAAATATGCTGTAATTTCACTGCTTCTCTTATAATTTTGCTGCTGCATATTAACATAAATAGATCACAAGAAAGAAGTCATATTTAATGAGATAAAAGAAGAATATAATTCAATAAGAATGTCAAGGTGACATTTTGTATTTTGGGTTGTAAGTTAAACCCTGTTATGCAGAATAGAATAATGAACCACTTACACCCCAAACTTAAAAGTAACAAAAAAAATATAGGTTGGAATATTTTTTTTGTTACTTTTAAGTTTGGGGTGTAAGTGGTTCATCAAAATCTTTGAACCAAAGCCAACTTCACCTGCACGCGGTGCACCCTTCTGACTGACTAACGAAGCTCTGGCGAAAAGAGAGGTAGGGAGCGTAATTGTAAGCTACCCGACTGGGGAATTTACCTCCACCTCACAGAAAACCGCAGCCAAAAAACAATTCCCTTGAGGATTGTTGTGTTCCTGCGAGTGAGTGAGGTCACCATAAAGGAAGAAGATGCTGCGTTGGCAGCGGGGGTGGCGGCGCGCGAGCGATACTTTATGTTGCGAGCTTTCATATGGCTACGGTAAACGCTTCACATCAGGCGGGCCGTACGCTTGCCTGCCACCCAACGTAGTATAAAAAAAAAACTATTTAAACATAGAAATAAAACATCGGACGCGCAGCATGCGCCACCATAGCGAAATTTTATTTATTTTGGCCACTTGCCCGAATTGATATCGGAAAACCAAGGTCACTTTATATTACTACTTTTTGATGCTCTACACGAATCCGACGTCAGAATTACGAAATTTTGAGTTTCATGGGAACGGACGGACATACAGGACGACCGGACGATTTTATAAGCTCAATAAATTGCGCTGAATATCACTCAGTTTAAGTTTTGGGAAGCACATGTCATCAAACTTCTAGAATCTGTTGCGAATATATAAAACTCGATTTGAAGTTTCTCGCTGTGTATACTCGTATGTCTCAATTTGGCATAGTTTGTCGGTTGGATCTCTTCTGCATAACAGGGTCCAGTTAATCTGCAGAATCAAAGCCAATCTCACCTGTGCGTGGAGTACCCTGCCGACTAGAGAAAGAGGCTTTGGTATTCAAGAGGTAGGATACAGCATATTTGTAAGCTGCCCGACCGGGGAAGTACCTGCACCTCATAGAATACCGCATCCAAATAAGAATTCCCTTGAGGATTGTTTTGTTCCAACAGTATGAGGTCACCAGGAAGCAAGGTGTCGCTGCGGTAGCAAAGGGGGTGCCGGCGCGGGAGCGATATTTCATGTTGCGAGCGTTAAAATTACTACGGTAACCGGTTCACATCAGGTGGGCATACAGCCCGCTTGTCTGCAATTGACGTAGTATGAAAAAATTTAAAAGTTAATTAAAATCGCTTTATGGATCAGTTTTGTCTACTCAGCTGAAATACCATTCCAGCAATAGACTGGGTACGAGTTTGTGATGATTATATACAGGATGTTGATAAAAATATGAGTGTCACCAAAATCGAATGTAATATATAGAAAAATAGATTGAAAAAAATTATGTAAAAAAAACTTTTAATTTAAACGGTTTTATTGAAAATAGTGTACTAAAAGCTAAAAAATAATTCGGTAGGTCGGAGGTTTCAGTCATCACACCCCTCTCCCTCATCAGTCTAAGGCATTGATCAGACAAAATAATAAAATCGTTGGGCGTAGCGTAAACTGAGTTGACTGGATGGAAACACGGGCCCAACGATTTTATTATTTTGTCTGATCAATGCCTTAGACTGATGAGGGAGAGGGGTGTGATGACTGAAACCTCCGACCTACCGAATTATTTTTTAGCTTTTAGTACACTATTTTCAATAAAACCGTTTAAATTAAAAGTTTTTTTTACATAATTTTTATTTTCAAGTTTTTAGTTTCTAATTTCATTACATAGTACTTCTCGTTCTATTAAGTTTAGATTTGACTTTTGTCGTTATTTTTTTTACTTTTAAATTTGTCTTGTATTCAAATGAATACCCATATTGAAAAAATGGGTATCAAATGATACCCATATTGAAAATTGAGACGATATGTAACCGCGCCAACCGGCCATTTTGTTGACGGCCATCTTGGATTTTATAATATTCATCGTGAACTGTGTTCTACTAGTTAAGCCCTTTCATTTGATACCCATATTGAGGTAGTCGTGACAAAATTTGTAAATCGCCATTTTGTAGAGGCGGCCATCTTGGATTTTCATTTTTTTTCATGTGAACTGTATTCTTCTAGTCAAGCCTTTTCATTTGATACCCATATTGAGGTAGTCGTGACAAAATTTGTATACCGCCATTTTGTAGCGGCAGCCATCTTGGATTTTCATTTTTTTTTCATGTGAACTGTGTTCTACTAGTCAAGCCCTTTCATTCGATACCCATATTGAGGTAGTCGTGACAAAATTTGTAAACCGCCATTTTGTAGCGGCGGCCATCTTGGATTTACAATGAAACAGAATTTATTTAATTGTATTGTCACCAGAACTAAAGGTGTATACCAAATTTCAGATCAATCTGTCAACAGGAAGGGGGTCAAATTTCAATTACTAGATTTGACCCAAGAATAAATAATAAAAAATAAAACAAACGGGGTGAGCTAAATAAAACCGTTTAAAAATCAATCAATACCTAATTAAAAAATAAAACAGTTTTTTTATATATTTAAAGTAAATTAATCACGACTTAAATAATATATTTCTGAATTTATTGTTTTTAACGTATTTCATTAAGTATTTTTTCCTGTATGCTTGAGTCTAGATGACCCCCAAAATCTGACTTATATTTTTGTTAACACGCTGTGCAATAGAATGTGCATTACTAACCACTGCTCCACATTGGATTGTTACGTAATATTTATTACTAGAACTCGTGAAATTGCTTGCATTTTGCATGCAACAACTAATTGATATTACTTTTAATGGTTATTACTGATTGTAATAAAATTTACTGCAAAGATTTTTTTAAGCAGTATATTTGTTTTTTCCTTGAAAGGAATATATATCATTTGGATCGACTGAAGTGGCAGTGGGCCGGCCACATCTGCCGGGTCAATGATGGCAGGCAGGGAGGAAAGTCCTAGAGTGCAGACCTTGTATGGGGCGAGGAGGAGTCGGGCACCCCCCCTTTTAGACGGACCGATGACTTCAAGGGAACGACCGGAAGCGGCTGGATACGGAAAGCGGAGGATTGCATATGGTAGAAGACTTTAGGGAAGGCTTATTTCCAGCAGTGGATAGATACAGGCTGACGATGATATGACATAGTTGTTAAATTATTCTTAAAACCTTTTTATCGATACTTCCAATCGATGCCCTTCACTATTCATTACGAGATCAAGACATACTACACGTTTTTACTCCACATGCGCACACATATGTTATGTGCCTACCTCTACAATTTGTTGATCATGTTTCTGGTCCAGTTAATAGTTATCGATCAATCATGTTACCTATACATTCAAAGTGAGTAAAAAAATTCAATCAATAATGAACTCAGTTATACATCTTCATATATAAACTGTAATTGCTTACATAATGCTATCCGTCCACATGTATATGAATTGTCGGATTCATCATTCGTTCTAATTCGTGACTTCAATCACAGGGTTTAATGCGTGCTTCGCTCCACTGCAACGTTGTGGATAGACGAAAATGTCTTCAAGAAACAGCCAAAGCAACATACCTCAGCGTGCCCTCCAGCTTCGAAGCTCAGATAAGCACGTGGTTATCAGGATAGGCTCGCGGCGGCCTGCCACACATTCTCACCGCTGTGTCTCTTGTGTAGCCAGGATTAAAAGTGGCTACCCCAAGAAGGCAATGAACAGTGAAGTCCACTGCAATCTCTGGGGTAAAACTACGGCTTCCTTGGAACTCATAACGAATCTAATCAGAAGAAATAACTAAAAGCATGTGCAAATGCATCGAAAGATATGATGCCACCAAATCGCCAAAACATTATTTCCATCTTGATAAGGTTCGTCGTTATTATTTTTCAATCGAGGGTACTACCGCCTATGCTGAAGCCAAGCTGAAGGTTTAGTTTATTGCGAAAATCTAACTTCGCCTTAAATTAGTGCTAATAAGCTTAGCATGCAGAGACGGAAGCATTCTACCGATTAAACAGAAGATGCTTATCACGAACGTAAATAGGAGATCGATTTTCGCAGTTAAAATAACAGATGTGAATCGGTTTTTTTGACTCCCAAAAATAGGTCTTAGTTTTAAGTTATCGACAAATATTTTTAACTTTGTCAGTAGAGCTTCAGGGTTTCTACCAGCTAAGTTAAACACAATTGCCACAAATTTAAGCTGAAATTTGATATTTGCAATTAAAAAATTCGCTAGGAATCGGCTTCAGAGGACCTACCGGCTAAGCTGAAGCCGATTCACCTGATTTTTTGGTTGCGAAAACGAAACTTAGGCTTAGATATACGGTATTTGTGTTTAGCTTAGCTGATAGAAACTCTGGAGCTGTATCGACTGAAATAAAATATTTGTCGATAACTGAAAAATAACACTTATTTTTCGAGTCAAAATATTCAATGGTAATCGAATTCAGTTTCTTTGTTCTTCATCGATATGCATACAAAAGTGTAGAGAATCACTTCTTGTGGAGGGCAATATTCTAGATTAGATTAGATGAGAAGACGGAAAAAAAATTTAATGCTTTTTGCTTACAGTGAAAATGTATTATACCTCAACGTAACATACGTTATAATATAAGTATTATAACTACTCTCTCGTATTGACCTCACCTCCTGTTTTCTTTTTATCTGCTTTGGAACCGCATTTGTGTATACCGACTATTCCAAAAGTTTGACTGGTTGACTAGGGAGAATGCTTTTAGCGTTAAGTCCGCCTTATGTAATTGTGTGGTCAATAAAGTTTAAATAAATATAATAAAAAAAATATACATTAAACCCAAAAATATGTGTAAAATTTCATTCTGCCATTTATTTACTAGTGAAATAGACATAAACATCCATTTGCCCATCAACACAACCTTAAATTGCCCATCATCACAACCTTAAATCATAAGAGTGCGTTACCAATATACTGCCTTGTCAATAAAGTCTCCATAACTTTCCCAGATCGTAACTTATTGTTTATAGGTTAATGAGGAAATTAATGTCGAGAAATATATGACATAGCGTTTGTGAAGTTGTTTCAATTAGGTAATCGGTCGAAGTCTCGAATGGATCACATAATATTGTAAATAATTAGTTAGTTACAGTAAATACTTGTTTATATTTACTTGTTTAATTATAATTTATTATTAATTATTAGCTAGACAAGAAAACTCTAACTTTCTCTCCTCATATCTGCTCGCCTCTCTGTATCGCCTTATCCTATATAATTTAGGGTCGGCTCTTTTAACCACTTTTTGACGCACACTTCCGTCCTCGGAGGTCCCAATATTACTATGAGATCTATTTTAATTACTTTTAATTTTTCATTATAATGTCTGAAGGGATTTTCCACGGTTTTGGTCTTTGTCTCGATATTTCGGACAATTATCGTCATGTGACTTTCGGGAATTTGCATCACATGACCGTACCATCTCTCTGTCATCTTTGCTAGACAAACATTAAATAAATATTTTATTGAGGTTTTCCCATGAGAGTGCATTACTAATATAGTGCCTTGCCAATAAAGTCTCCAGAGAGCTCAGGAGATTACAGCATGGGGTTCTTCAAAAAGGGCGTAAAGAGGTTTTTACAGGGTCGGCAACGCGCATGTGATGCCTCTAGTGTTAAATGTGTCTTGCTTTCCATCAGGTGGATCGTATGCTTGTTATGAATTAATAAATCCTATGATTCATTCTGGACTTCTAACATGATGTATGTAAAATATCATAGCAAATCTAAACACTAGTTAAGGCGTAAAAGCGAAACAAACAAACAAACTCACTTTCCAATTTATAATATTAGTGAGGGTTGATATAATAAAAAAAATGCTCGAAAAACGTTACGTTCTTCTTCGGCAGTCGGTTACAAAGGGCAAAAAAATGGCCTAAATAGCTTTACCGATGACTTAACACACAAGATTATACACAAGATTTAAGGGCTTGTTACACCAATAAACACAAGATTTAACATCATGATAAACCAAGGCGAATAACGAGACAAAATAAATTATAAATTTGACAGTTCATAAAATGAGAAATACATAGTAATTTTCAAATGAAGTAAAGTGAGAACCAAGGAATCACAATATCAATTACACCCACTTCATCAGTAAAGCGAAAGTACAGAAATTGAACGTTCACAGGAAATATCTATTAAAATATACAAATTGATGGACTTTGAGTAAACCAAATTATTATTATGATTTAGTAACTTGTACTGTATAAAGTTGATTTAAAAAAAAAATTTAAACCGACTTCAATTGTCGAGCGCAGCTTATTGGTGGAATACCCCGGCAAACGCTGCTGTCCGTCTTCCGGGAGAAAAGTTATCGCGTGACACAAGATTCCTTAGTCTAAATTTAAGGGCTTCCCTCGATTTTTCTGGGATCCCATCATCAGACCCTGACTTGGTGAATATGGAACCACCTCGCAATTACCCTTTCAAATAAAAAATAATGAATTTGACGATATGTGCTTATAAAATTAAATGGTTTCCCTTGATTTCCCTGGCATCCCATCATCAGATCTGACTTGGTGAATATGGGACCACCTTGCAATTATACCCTTTCAAATAAAAGAAGAATTATGAAAATCGCTTCACAATTCGCAAAGATATCGAATAACATACATACAAAAAAAATATTCAATCGAATTGAGAACCTCCTCTTTTTTTGAAGTCGGTTAAAAAGCACGGTAAAAGACCGGAATTGGTGAAAAATTGTGTCATCAATCAACACATTGATACCTAAGTAGTCATGCACTGTGCGGTTCCAGAGAGCACAGGAGGTTACAGCATGGGGTACTTCAAAAATCTATATGGATGTCTCAGAGCCTCTCGTGCTCTGAGACATCCATAGTCTGTGCCCGGCTGGGGTAACTTTTTTCCGTCAGCCGTACGTTACCCTTGTTTGCCACCTTAGAGGTATAAAAAAAAATCAAAACCCGAAAAGTTTACTAAAACTTAAAACACCCATTTTATTTATGCATCTTATATTGTACTGCGTGAGTCACAGTGTGGCGTCATCAACCTATTAAGTAATTACACTACTAAACAAGGCATAGCAGTCCATCGTTGCAGATGAAATTCGGCTATTTTTTGATAACACCAAACTAATTAAATTATTATTTAAATAGTTGTCTTGGCCAACTTACCAGAATATTACAAATATTTTTGAAAAATGGAAAAATTCACCCACATAAGAAGGTGAATTTTTCCATTTTTCAAAAATATTATAATATTCTGGCAAGTTGGCCACGACAACTATATAAATAATAATAACCCATTTTATTTAGTTCACAATTCGGCATATCTGATTATTTCATACGTAAAATAAATGCATTATACATAAGTAACGGTTTTCGATCTCGATTCGCATGTACATGCGATATAAAGCAATCGAGACTATTCTATCGAATGCGGAATCTCGAACGTTGTGCAAGCTTACTTTATTACGCGGTAAAGTTGGCGTCCCTGTGATAGCGATCATCAGAAATATGCACAGAATAATAATTACAACAGTAGATTATGAAGGAAAATATTGACCTGTTATAATTATTTAAAAAATAGAAAGCCGACCGAGTGTGAGTCGACAAATCATCGTATCGACAAACTAAACACACTTTTGGATACAGCTCTTTATGGACAACTGTATCGAAAAATAACTGTTTTTTCCATTTCGATACAGCTTCAGCCCTGGGTTCAGCTATCTAAAAAGCAGGTTGCAATGCAAATGCATTGCAACTTTGTAAAAATTTTCTACATAATCTGTGAACGCGACGCCGCGCGGCGGGTCGCGCCATGCATGCTCGATCTGCAAATGGATTTATAAGTAACAAATAAAGCTGGTAAATTAACTTCATGCTTTAATTTAAAATATTATTATCATCTATTTCATTAGACGAGCTCGGTGGCGAAGCGGTCAATGACGATTTATTATTTATTTATTAGGTAAAGTAGTGTATGAGACTGCACATAATTAGGTATTAAAATACTCGTGTGATGCTATTATCGCCTTCGGCTTATGTGATATACTCACACTCGTATTTTACGAACCCTTATTATGCAACTGTTTCATAAACTATTAATTTGCTTTAAAATCCGTTATTAGTAATACCCTACCTACCAGCCATATGGCTGCAAGGCATTTTATCAGCGTTTGAGTAAATTGCAAATGTGAGACACTAGGAATATTTAAATTTATGAGACCGCTTGATCTTGGTACACGGGCATTATGACAACGCTTGAGTGATACTTTTCAAAAACACCATCTGTTTACCTTGATAATGCTTTAGCAGCGAAACCGGTCGGTAATATTAAATATAATAACGTGGAATAGTACAAGTGCTTTATTATAACATTATGATACTTTTGGTGTTGCAAGCGTTCATAGGCTGCGATGATATGTATGATGATGGTAGTTCGTAGGAAATGATTTCTACTTTCCCGTTGGGTTCGGTATACTCTACCTCACTTTCGCGATAGCCTCGTTTACTTGTCGGCGGGTGCAAAACATGTAGGTGAGGCTGACTTTGGCTCTAAAAATGGCGATAAAAATACCCCAAAATAATTTTGAGAATACGCCATATTATTAAAGCATATTCGCGTCAGTATGTGTGTAAGAGAGGTCGTTTATTTTTACGACGAGAACGGTGGTCGAATGGCCTGCAATGGCCACCCCGACTCCAAAGTCGCGGGTTCTATCCCCGTACAATACCAATATGTGTGTGTATAAACATGTCTGTTTGTCTTTTCTGGGTGTTTTCTATGTATTATATGTATCGACATTAACCCATGATTATCCCACTGCTGGGATACGGGTTTCCCTTCAATTAAAGTTTAGAGCGTACTCCACCAGGTTGCTCAACTGCAGGTTGGAGGGAGGAGGCCAGTGTTTTCAAGCCCCCCAAAGGCCACTGATTTGGCTTAACGACAGTCATCTAATAACAACAGCCGGGACCGACGGCTTAACGTACCCTCCGAAGCACGGAGGAGGTCTCGATAAATAGAGCCATCCATATAAATATATAGATAAGCAACGGTCGACGTTGCTTGACCTGCGTGATCTATTGACTGACACTCGCAACCGCGCCATCGACATTATATGTATGTATTTACATAAATAATGTAACTAAATAAATCAGTTCCGGCAAACTAGAATAGAATTACTCCATCTCTTCCGTGGATGTCGTATAAGGCGACTAAGGGAAATACATTATCAAACATCGATCAGGCCTCCCCAACCCGTTCGGCCAGCGTGGGGAGTGTAGGCCAAATCCTCCTTCCGTCTGGGACGGTCGTGCTCCTATATTGGAGACTAAAATGACCTGATGATGATAAATAAGCTATCTAGTATCCATACAGAGCTTAGCGATAAGGTGGTTTCCTCCATTGGCGGAAGTGAGGAGGAAGTTATTTGCAACCGTAGGGTCCGTTAGCCTAGTCCAGTACCTATCGACACTAAAATGGTGCTGTCGCAGTCTTTACTTCTTCCTATCAAGCTATCTATCTCTGATTCACAATGAAAAGCAGCATATTAACTTGAGCGACTTTATTTTTGATTTACAAAAATACGGGGTGTGAGTGAGTCATCACGATCTTTAGAGCCAAAGCAAACCTCGCCTGCACGTGGTGCATCCTGTCGACTAGCGAAAGAATATCTGGCAAAAGAGAGGTAGGGTACAGCGTATTTGTAAGCTGACTGAAGGCCTTTCGTATCGTAAGGTCATTTAAGTAAAACGCCCTAAGAGCACAACATCCTAAAAGCAAAAGGGCCTATAAGCAATTCGTCTTATAAGCTATATGACCTAGTAGCAAATAGGCCTAAAAGCTAAAGGATATGTCATCAAAACGTCCTTATATAGTATAGCAGTCAAATAAGAATTCCTTTTGAGGGTTGTTGTGTTCCTGCGTCTGAGTGAGGTCACCAAAACGAAGGAGTTGCTGCGTTCGCAGCGGAGGTGGCGGCGCTAGACCAATATTTCATGTTGCAAGCGTTATTATGGCGACGAAACCGCTTCACATCAGGTGGGCCGTATGCTTGTCTGACACCCGATATAGTATAAAAAAAATATGACATTATCTCTCTATATTGTTTTAATACTAATGGTTCCCCGACTTTTTAGCGCGAAATTGGTGAGCGCGGTTGTGCATTAAAACAAATTTTCATAAATTAATGTATGATAATATTGATTCCTAATAAAGTATTATGGTGTAAATATTCATTTCAGTGCATAAAATTAGAAGAATCTTTGATTAAAAATGTTTGAATCGGGGCTGTCGGGTCATTCCAAGAAGTCGTGCAAAACAGCAGAAAAATTGCACTATCGGTTTTACTGTTGACTTATTACAAGTAATGAAGTAACAAGAAAATTCCTGAAGATATTTCCTGAAGCCGGGAATAACATAAATTATTTTATCTATTTATTTAAGGGCCGATTTTTCAATCATCGAATAACTTAACAAATAACTAACTAGCGAATTAAAATATCCGACTGTTTAACGGACGGATAAAATTGATTGAATTTTTCAATGGTCAGATAACGAGCTGATAACTATCCAAGGTTTTTAGTTGCTAAGTTCACTCTGATTCTGTATGAGCGAGAAGTACGCATACGTTGTTACGTGTGTTAGAAGAAGACAAAAAAAGATTGACATTTGTTTATTTGACGTTTAATCATAACCTATAATTTCTATGCATCAATCAAACTATTATGCACTTTTGCTCATTCATTCGTGGTCGTGGTATTTTCTGTGGTGATTTTTACTTGGTGGGTTTCGGTTTTTGCCAGCAACTATTTATCGCAATTCACAATGGAATCAAAAAAGAGAGAATGTGCTGCTAATTTTAACAATGTAGAAGTTCAGTTGTTAGTAAGTTTAGTGGATAAATATAAACAAATCATTGAAAACATCAATATCAATATAATCAATAAAATATCAGTAATCAATCGAAAATATCAATAGTTTGGAGAAACAAGAAATAACCTCAAAATAAACGTCAATGAAAGGAAGGTTGACTTGACGTAAATACGTAATCTAATGATAGGGTTACCTTACCGAACGAATAAATTTACGAATTATTTTTTTACGGGCTACTGGATCAAGGTTTTTGGAGTCTATCTTTAGTTTTTCGTTTCTTATCTGGCCATCAAAGAGGCAAATAGATTTATTCCCCAGATAATGGCGTTATTCGTCAATTAGAGCCTCAATTAGAGCGATTGAAAAATGCAATATTTTGTTATCTGTCAAATAAACACTATCTGTCTGTTTATCTAAGGATTGAAAAATCGGCCCTAAATCATACAAGGACGGGCTCGAAAGGACATTGATTCCAGAGCCGTAAAGCTATTTGATAAAAAAATGATTCCCTATACTTAGGGCCGATTTTTCAATCCTCAGATAAACAGACGGATAGTGTTTATTTGACAGATAACAAAATATTGCATTTTTCAATCGTCAGATAGGCTCTGTTTTGCGAATAACGCCCTTATCTGGGGAATAAATCTATTTGCCTCTTTGATGGCCAGATAAGAAACGAAAAACTAAAGATAGGCTCCAAAAACCTTGATCCAGTAGCCCGTAAAAAATAATTCTTAAATATATGCGTTCGGTAAGGTAACCCTATCATTAGATTACGTATTTATACGTCAAGTCAACCTTCCTTTCATTGACGTTTATTTTGAGGTTATTTCTTGTTTCTCCAAACTATTGATATTTTCGATTGATTATTGATATTTTATTGATTATATTGATATTGATGTTTTCAATGATTTGTTTTTATTTATCCACTAAACTTACTAACAACTGAACTTCTACATTGTTAAAATTAGCAGCACATTCTCTCTTTTTTGATTCCATTGTCAATTGCGATAAAAAGTTTCTGGCAAAAACCGAAACCCACCAAGTAAAAATCACCACAGAAAATACCACGACCACGAATGAATGAGCAAAAGTGCATAATAGTTTGATTGATGCATAGAAATTAGAGGTTATGATTAAACGTCAAATAAACAAATGTGAATCTTTTTTTGTCTTCTTCTAACACACGTAACAACGTATGCATACTTCTCGCTCGTACAGAATCAGTGTGAACTTAGCAACTAAAAACCTTGGATAGTTATCAGCTCGTTATCTGATCATTGAAAAATTCTATCAATTTTATCCGTCCGTTAAACAGTCGGATATTTTAATTCGCTAGTTAGTTATTTGTTAAGTTATTCGATGATTGAAAAATCGGCCCTTAAGCGACGAAATTTGCTTAAAGTTCCTCTTCTACATTATGGTATTTTTAACCCTTTAGGTATAATAGGAAATTGAAAGAACGCTTTTCTTTTCTCAAAGAGGTCCAGACATAAATTCGAGCTCATCATATGCCCTACCTTTTTAACGCTGTACCTTACCGACTAGCATAGGTTTGCTTTTCGACCTTTGCTAGTCGATGGGGTGCACCACGTGCAGGTGAGGTTGACTTTATTTTAAAGATGGTGGTAGCTACATATATTCCAAGTAAAAAAATCTTGAGCCTGACTAGGGATGTACATTACAGAAGACCGCAGCCAAATAAAACACCCTTAGAGATTGTTGTGTTCCTGCGAGTGATTGATGTCACTAGACGTAAGATACTGCTGATTTAGCAACGAGGGTATCGGCATCATTATCATCATCATCATCAGCCTGTATCTATCCACTGCTGGACATAGACCTTTCCTAATGCCCTGCACCATTTTTATTATGCCTGCACCATATGCATCCTCCGCTTTCCGCATCCAGCCGCTACCGGCCGTTCTCTTGTGGTCATCGGTCTTATCATTATAATCATCATCATAATCAGCTTGTATCTACCCACTAAATAAATAAAACAAGAGTGTTATAACGTCATACGAAACACGGTACGTTCTCAGGCCATTATTCAATCGGCAGATTACGGACATCGAGAGCTGAAATTTGTTAAAAGTGTGACGTCATTTGGTCTATTTCCCACACTAAAATAATTTATTTGTATTGTATTAGTAGTGTAGTGTTTATCAGTGAACTAGATATTTTATAAGTGAATTATTAGATATCGAATATCTTCTCGTATCAATGTTGCATTAAACATACTAGATGTAGAAATTTCAAAATCGACGCTTGAAGATATACAAAGAGAATATAGTATCAGTATCTTATGGGAGATGTGTATAAGACTGTACTGTACATGCCTTTTGATAACATGTCCTTTAACTTTTAGGACTATTTGCTACTAGGTCATATTGCTTTTATGGCGAGTTGCTTATAGGCCCTCTTGCTTTTAGGACGTTGTGCTCATAGGGCGTTTTACTTAAATGACCTTACGATACGAAAGGATTTTTACAAGTTATTTCTTTTATATGATGCTGGGTAGCAAACAGCGTACGGCTCGCCTGATAGTTACGACAGCCCTTAAACATATTGTATAAATACCTAACATAGTTTGTTATTTGAACATAATATCTTCTATTTTTTGTGTTATTGTTTATGTCGTTTCTTTTGTTGTTTTTTGAGCATGTATGTCCGTGATGTCGCAACTGGTCCCAACTGAAAAATCAGTGCCGAGTCTGTAACAGATTTCGGTTTTTATGCTGAATTGTAACCACCACAATACAAAAGTAATTAATATTATATAAACTACAAAATGTCGACTATGCAACCTGACCGCGTGTTGCATCGTCAGCAAGTGACTCTACACATACACACATACGCTAGACGGAAAATATACCCCCCCCCCCCCCCCTTCTTTGGCGAAAAAACTGTAATTCAGAAACACTGTAGCCTTAAACACATAGGTACACTCACTTCCAAGTAATAACATAGCACTTACTTAAATTAGTTGGATAATCGCCGTTCGGCCTACAATTTTTGTTATATCGAAAACCAGTCCAAGCTATTAATTTCGCAATGCACGTTATTGGAGTATGACAACTAATTTGGAGTATTTTTAATACTTGTAATTAAAATTCCGTAATAACAGTAAATGAGAGCATTTATTTATTTTTATTTATTTATTTATTTATCTTTACTTACAACTATCATTACAGGTTAGACCTAATGCGATAGTGCAGCACAATTTCCATTACGAAATGACAATAAAGTTATACCCTATAAGAGATCACACTTGTTGCTACCTTTGTAAATTCACTCAGAGCACATGAGAAAAGATCTAGTTCTGTACTTATTAGGTTAAGAATGCGGAGAGCGCGCGATACCGGTGCTTCCTTCATCAGATTCGTTCTGCCGCGCGGCACCGCGAACAGCGGCGGTCGGTGCCTCCGCCACACATATCCATCAGGAACACAAAGTCCTAATAACCCTAATAGGTCGGCGTGATATATTTTCCCCCTAATTAATTTAAAAATATATATAGATATCGCGAGATCCCTCCTAACCTTGAGTTCTTGATATCCTACCATGCCTATAACGAACAACGTTGGGTACATTAGTGGATAGAAAGGATACACGCCATAGCGCTTCATATATAAGTATCTCATAAACTTATTCTGCACCCTCTCCAACATGATACTATACTTAGCTTCATGCGGAGCCCAAATGACTGCGTTACATTCGAGTTGACTCCTAACCAAAGCATTATACAGAGTCATAATTGCATTAATGTTTGTGAAACTGTGAGCCCTCCGCAAAATAAATCCCATATGCCTAAATGCTTTTTTACACCTATCAACGATGTGCTCGCGAAAACTTAAGTCTGTGTTAAGTCTGACTCCTAGATCCCTGACGTCTGTAACTCGAACTAGTGAGATGTTATTTACCTCATAATTGAACCGTACTGGAGTACGCGCCCGGGAGAAGGTGATTGTGACACACTTCGAAGTGTTAAAAGGCAACTTGTTCTTATTACTCCATGTAACGACCCTATCTATATCCTGTTGGAGTTTCCTACAGTCCTCTTCGTTTCGTACAGGGAGATACAGTTTAAGGTCATCAGCAAATAGCAAGCACTTCGCATGCTTGACCACTGTCGGTAAATCGTTAATCATTAAAATGAACTCCAGAGGACCGAGGTTACTACCCTGACTTACGCCCGATTTTGTAAAATACGGTTCCGAGGTATACCCAGCATATTCCACGTACTGCTGTCTGTTACTCAAGTGACTCGCAAAAAAATTGAGTAAGTGTGGGGTAAAACCGAGAGCTGCTAGCTTTCGTATCAATACGTCATTATCGACCAAATCGAAAGCTTTCCGGAAATCAAAATAGGCGGCGTCAATCTGCCCGCCGCTATCGACAGTTGGTATGATATCCGATATGTAGCTAAGGAGGTTGCTGGTGGTACTCCTCGCTGGTCTGAAACCGTGCTGGGCATCTGAAAGCTGAGAACTTACTTGCAGAAAAACGCGTTGTTGAATCGCTGATTCCAACAGCTTGGCTGGCGTCGAGAGGACTGCCACAGGTCGGTATCCTTCCACGCTATCCGCCCTACCTCCCTTCGGCACCGGAACTACCCGAGTCGTTCTCCACCTCTCTGGAGATACTTCTTCCTCTAGACAGCAGTTATAAATGTGAAGCAACGGCTCGGCCAGCACAGATTGACAATCTTTAAAGATGTATGGCGGAATGCCATCCGGTCCTGCGGATCTTTTCGGTTTAAGTTTCCGAAGCGCATACTGTACATCTTCTAAATTCAACCGTTCTAAATGGATTCGCGCTCCATTGTTCTCGCTCCCAGCATCCACTATCGCCTCGTTTACATTCAACTTAGCATGTTGAGTACTATATACGGAGTAAAAATACTCAGCAAATTCCTTAGCACACTGCTCGCTGGTGAGTACCCCCCCGTCTTTCACAATCCTTTTCGGCATTCGACTACCTCTTTTCGAATTGATATAGTTCCAAAACGATTTTGGATCTTCCGTAATGTGATTTTGAAAACGACATTGATACTCTTTGTAAGCCCGCTCTATCAGTTGTTTAACCCATGCCCTACATTGAGTGAACGCTTCATAATCGCATTGAGTCCTACTTTTTTTGTATCATTTGTGCAGTTCAGCTTTTCTCTTTATGTCGCGAATTATTTCAGAGGTGTACCACTCGGGATAAGAATATCTCGAGTTTACACTCATTCGCTTTTTCTTTGGAACGCAGTCATTTATTATTAAATTTATAGTATTATAAAAAAAACTCAAACTCGTATCTAAGTTCATTTTATAAATAGGTGTCCAGGCAATGGCCGCTATTAGTGAGTATAGTGTGAAAAAATCAGCCTTATTGAAATTCCACTGGCATATTTTTGCGTCCTTACTATGTGTAGTCGAGTCCGAGTGAAGACAGTCTCGATTCACTTCAGGACTAGCCCGCCTATACAGATACACCGTCACCTCGAGCGGAGGGTGATGTCTATCCACACGTACCAGCGGCGAGTCCGCTTCACACACTCTCACACTCTCGTCCCCTACAAACGTACATAATATCAAGTCTAAACACCGATTATTGCAATTACCTATTTTATTACTCTGAGTGAATCCACAATAGGTTAAAAAATACTCATAATAATTATTTATATATGTAGAACTGGAATATAAATTAAAATCACCTAATAAAATTATTTTGCTATAGTTATCACAATACTGTTCAATGATTCTAAACAACATCATATACTCGTTGTCATTACTACCCGGCGGAATGTATACAACGCAACATAAAAATAATAAATTATTTCGCTGGTAGACTGCACCGCAAGCCAGTTCGAATATGCGTTCGTCGATATTGACATCACTCGGCGCGGGTACTTGCCGTAGCTCGATGCGCGGTGTGGCCACTAAACACGCGCCGCCTTGTTTCCGCCCATCCATGCGATCACATCTAATAATTGTATAACCATGTGGCACTAATTCCGCGTCGTGTATAGATTGGCTGCAGCCTGTTTCTGTTATAGCAAATAAGTCTGCAGATGATAATGGCAGACTTGTGTAGAATTTATCTAATTTTGTTCGAAGCCCTCCAACGTTTTGATAGTAAATTTTTATTGACTTACTTGGAATTTTGTGTTCTATAGTTTGGTCTACGAAACCACACCCATTCCGCAAACTCAATATTGACAGGCCAGTTTTCGGGTTGGCACAGTTTTTCAAATATGCTTTCTGGAACGCCGACGATGAAAGATGAATAATCCCGTTCAGTCTTCTGCTTTATTTTTTCAATCTTTACTGGTACTCCCAGTCCACAGATATTCTTCACATATTTTTCCACATTTTCAGCAGTAGTTTCCTTTTGCAGTCTCCAAACATGTAAGTATTTTTTCTTCTCCGTTCCCTGTATTTCAACCGCACTAGTGTTTCCTCCTTTTTTTATCTCACTCTTGAAGTTCCTATTTTTTTTCTTATTTACAACTTCCGTCCATTTTTCTTCCCTCACTGATTCATTTTCCTTATTTTCAATAATATTACCCGATTTATTATTTACTTCTTTGTTAATCACTTTATTCTCCCGTACTTTTGTCAACTTTGTGGCCACACTTTGTTTTGTTGACATTGAAGGTGATTGCACTTTTTCTTGATTTATTGTTACCACCTTCGCAAATGATAGTGACGACCCGTTTGAAGTGCTCGGAAGTTCATTTGTGTTTTTAACAGTGTCATCAAATGAAAGTCGGGATTCAAGCTGATGATTTTTTTCAGTTAAATCCTTTATTTTTGATTCCAAGTCCTCAACTTTATCGGCTTTTTCTTGTACTACCTTCATGATTTTTTTAAGTTTATTTAATTCTGTTTCAACATTTATAAATCTATTCTGAAGTAGTGCATATTCCCTTACTTGATCGTCTAACCTTAATTTCATTTCTTGACGGAATTCTTGAAGCTCCAGTAAAATTTTGCTATCGTTTTCTAGTACAGACACTTCACAGAGACCACTTCCACGGTCAGTGTTTACATAAGTGTGTGGTGTAAAAGTTTTATTCATAACGGGTATTCCTCGTACCGGAGTATTCGAGTTATCCCGCCTTGGCAAGTTTCGGATGCAATCAGGACACGTCCAATTGTTCCTGTCTTCTGCGGATAAATCTTCAACTTTCTGTGTGGTCCAACCCAAGCATTTTAGGTGGTATAACTTCTTACATTTTTCATGCGAGCACTCCATAAACGAGATATCGTATATCCCGCCCTCGCACCCTCCACACTTCGTACTCATTTTACTACAAAACTATTACAGATTTATTAGTATGCGTTTCACTGACACGTCCGTTAACAGCGGCGTATGCGCGCGACATAGCATGGAATCTTCATACAAGTGTCCCGTAACGCACTCACACAAGCTTGGATTTCACTTACACTTCAAGCGTAATCGTAGAATTTGAGCTGTTTGGAGCAGAGTTAGAGCCGTGGGGTCCATCAGCCCGCAATCTTTTTAAAGAGATATGCAGGAGGTTGGAGAAGGCTTCATGCGACCCGAATCCTGGCTGTTACCTTACTCAGAGCATTAGTATTGCTATTCAGCGAGTAAATGCTGCCAGTATTCTTGGTACGCTACCAATGGGCAATGATTTGGGGGAATTTAAATTTTAAGTTAAGATAGGTTTTCGACGTGGTAGGTACCAATCAGGGATGTTATGGATATGAAATTTCGAATTCGGATACGGTTACGGATATGTAAATAATATTATGACCGTTTCGGTTACGGTTACGGATTTAAAATTATTTCGGATTATCCGATAGTTACGGATTGTTTCAGATACGGATATTTTTAGGACTTTTAAAAGGAAAATTTTAATACAAGGTTTCACAAAATAGAAACCTGGTTCAAGTAAATCCGAAGTCAACAAATCACTTGAAGACACTTTTGGACTAAGGGAAAATCATATCATCTGTAACTCCTCCAATATTAATTGGTGGTAATCATCTGTCATAATAGAATGGGCCTTCTTTTAGGTAACTTTATTCTCACAAGAATGGATGACAGATATAGAGAAGTATGTAATTATTATGTAGATAAACGATGCAAGCGTCGAGCGACGCAGTTAGTATGTCGTCTTGGCCGGCATAAACATATAAAAACGTGTCTCATTTAGATTCCGCCTGTATCCTAAATTATCCGAAACTTTTATATCGGGTTTGGTTACGGTTTCGGAAAGATTTTTATTTCGGATAACCGATAGTTTCGGTTTCGGTTACGGAGTTCCAAAACATCCCTAGTACCAATGAAGAGACATTTGATTACTTTAATTCATCTCTTGTCTTAAATTATTTTCAGTCATCAGCTCTTCTCTTCTCTCAAGGTCTTACATTTAGGTTGTGCATGCATATTCTGCCTTTATAAGCGTAGGAAATTTTGCATTAAGATGCAAAAGTTTATTATAATTACAAAATTATATACATGTCGAGACAAATAGAAAGTCACCGCATGTCATAATAAAATACTGCTTAAGATCTAGATATTCATTAACAGTATAGAATAATTGCTCTAATAGAACTTGTGCAATTTAGATTTGTTTTCAAGGAAGTATAAAATAATGATCGACGACGGTCGATTGACGACCCCGGTGGTCGAATGGCTAACCATGTCCACTTTGGCTCCAGGGTCGCGGGTTCGATCACCGCATAAGACATATATTTGTGTGCATGAACATGTTTGTTTGTCTTAGTCTGGGTGTTTTCTATGTATTATATGAATGATTTGCAAATAAATGTATTTAAGTACAATATTAGTTAACTAGTACCCATAGTACAAGCTTTGGATGTATCACCGCCTGATGTGAACCGTAGCCAAGCCACATTACCACTCGTAACGTGAAATATCGCCACCCTCGCCGACAATGCAGGAACTTCTTCCTTTCTGATGAACTCACTCACTCCATGAACACTTACCCTCAATGGAATTGTTATTTGGCTGCAATTCTGTGAGTCGGAGATACTTCCCCAGTCGGTCAGCTTCCAAATACGCTGTACCCCCTCCCCCCCCCCCCCCTCCCTTTCTTTCGCCAGAGCCTTTTTCTCTAGGCACCACGTGCAGGTGAGGTTGATTTTGGCTCTAAAGATCATGGTGAACCCCTTACACCCCAAAATTAGTATTCTCCAGAAAGACCGAGCGAGGCTCGGTAGCTTAGGTTCTACTCGTATGTACTTAATTAACATTCAGCAGTTTAAGATTTACCCCTACACAGTTTCTCGGGCATTATATAAGACATGAATATAGCATAATGCACCTAATAATGTGATTATAACTAGCGACGCGCTCCGGTTCCTCTTGCAATACTTGTACTTGTAGCTACACCTTTGTTGTGATTGATGGCACAATGTTATGGCAGTTGGTTTGTTATGGCAGTATTGTTCGGGTTTATAATTACTTCAGTAATTTTATGGCTCGAAAAGGTAAAGTATTGCTTGCCTTTAACTGTCATGGATTAAATGTAATGAATGCAATTTGTCATTACGAAAAAAAACGAGTGCAATTTGTATTTATTACGAGGAGTCCAGTGGTATCGTTGCGCGTGTCAATCTAATCGACCACGCAAGTTAAGCGACGTAGACCGAAACCTGTCCATGGATGGGTTTACTTATTTCCCAACTCCTCCGTGCTTGGGAAGGCTAAGCCGTAAGTGTCGTTAAGCCAAATCAGTGGCCTTTAGGCGCCTTGAAAACACTGGCCTCCGCAAACCCGCAGATTCTTCGATTTAGGGGTGGCGACGACGGATTAAAAATTTCTTTAATTTATTTTCTAGCCTTAATATACCTACATCTACATTACATTATTGTACATTACCTAGCCTCTACATATCTATTTAAGCAAATATAAATGTCACTTACTTTTTATGAAAATTGCGCGGACAAAGGAGTACAAAATTTCGCACACTTATCTGCCATTATATAAAAATATATATAAAAATCAATGCCATTTTTCGTTGTAATTTTATAACTCAAGAATGGGCTCACCTATCCAAACCAAATGCTTAGGCTTTGTTCGGACTATTTAGTAGATGGTTTATGTGAAGTTTGCACAAAATCGGTAGAGTGGTTCTTCATTTATCACATTTTATGTAACAAATGAATTTAATAAATGGCGGATCATTTTGTTAATGGGGATTTTGCTGTCAAATTGAAACTTCTTTCAGATGGGGATTGTGCTGTCAAATTGAAACTTTTTTCAGTGTTGACAGTACAAATTATTTCACTTTATACGTAGCGAAGCACGTACCGGGCCGCTAATAGTTTATAATATAGAGAAGTAGTGAAGAATGCTAACATTTACTAAAATTATGCTTAAAAATACATTAAATCAATAAAAGAAACATTACACACACATGTATTTGACACACACACGTATTGAGTGTAATTGGCGACCACTAGTATATTAAAATACGTTAAGCGCTTTAGACTGTTGAGTGTCGTCGTCATCCCTTATTTGCCCCATTGCTGGGATACGGCTCAATTTGATGAGCGTGGAAAAGAAATTCCTTCTTCGTCAGTCGTGTAAAAAGAGTGCTCGGATGAGCTGCTTGGTTTGATACCTGCCGCTGAGTTCCACTATCGTACAACTCGCCATAAATTAAAATTCCATCCATATCATCTTGATAATTGACGATCTACTACAGTACGTTTTATACCACGAACAGTGAAAGTGTGGAATCAACTTTCCTCAGTGATATTTCCGAACAATTACGACATGGGAGCTTTCAAGAACAAAATCTTTCTTTCTCTTAAAAGACTGGCAACGTATCGGCGATCCCTTGATGTTGCTGACATCCATGAGTGGTAGTGATTGATTTCCACCAGGTGACCCACATGCTCCTTTGCCCCTCTCTCATACCCATACGGTACCCATCATGGAGATTGGGGACTGATGATAGGGCACCGATGCTTGGGAAATCGAGCGAGGTCTTACACCCCTTTCACCTGCAAGCAAGCTACTTAGGCACTCTTAAGTCGCGTAGCTTGTGGCAGCTACTCGACTTAAGAATGCCCAAGTAGCCTGCTTGCAGGCGAAAGGGGAGTAAGACTTGTTACCAATATGCTTGAGTGCTTGGTTGGTATACCGAGCGCGTTGGCGGTGCGGGTAAAGATCCCCTCGCCTGCTTGGTTTACTAGGCGAGAGGCTCGCAATCCTATGATATAACCGAAAGGTGCACAGGGGCACATTAGCTTTTTTTTTTTTTTTTTTTTTTTTTTTTTTATAACAGAGGGTGGCAAGCGAGCATGTGGGTCACCTGATGGAAAGCAATCACCACCGCCCATAGAAATCAGCAACACCAAGGGGTCGCCGATCCGTTGCCAGCCTTTTAAGGGAAATATTGACTCTGTTCTTGAAGGCCCCCATGTCGTACTTGTTTGGGAATACCGCTGAGGGAAGTTGATTCCACAACTTTACAGTACGTGGTAGAAAATGCCTTAAAAAGCGTACTGTAGTAGATCGCCAAATATCAAGGTGATGTGGATGGAATTTTAATTTTTGGCGAGTTGTACGATAGTGGAACTCAGCGGCAGGTATCAAATCAAATAGCTCATCCGAGCACTCCCCGTGGTACAATTTATATAGAACGCAAAGAGATGCAACATCTCTGCGTGTAGAGAGAGAATCCAGCCGATCAGAAATCATTGGGTCACCGACAATTCGAACAGCTCTTCGTTGTATGCGGTCGAATGGAGCGAGTAAGTACTGGGGCGCACCAGCCCAGAGATGTGAACAGTATTCCATATGAGGCCTAACTTGGGCTTTATACAGTTGAAGGCGATGCTGTGGTGTAAAATACCTTCTGGCTTTACAGATGATGCCAATTTTCCTAGAAGCCAATTTGGCCTTGCACTCCAAGTGACCACGGAACTGTACATCTCTGGATATGTCAACACCCAAGATACCAATGCTGGAGCTAATAGTAAGGGGAGTACCTTCCAATCTAGGAGCCACGACAAATGAGGACTTTTTTGCGGTAAACGCACATACTTGTGTCTTTGATGGATTCAGTTGGACTAAGTTCAGTCTACACCAATCAGAGACGTGTCCAAGAGACGTCTCAATCTCAGACACAAGTTTTTCCCGGCACTCATCGACGCAATCCCGAGAAACATTACATAGACCACTGTATCTTGCGTCTACGGTACTGTCATCTGCATAGCAATGGATGCCGCATACGTGCAGCAAGTCATTGATATGCAGAAGAAACAATGTAGGAGACAATACGCAGCCTTGTGGCACACCAGCGTTCAGGGGTAATGGATCCGAGCGTGCACCGTCAATCACAACTTTAATGATCCGCCCAGTGAGAAAGCTGGCAATCCATGTGCAGAGTTTCTCGGGTAACCCAAAAGAGGGAAGCTTAGATAGCTGTAGGCAATTGCCCCCCTCTCACATAAAAAAGTATGTCAGAGTATTGATACTTGTTATGCGGAGCACTCACTGGAATGGTAACTTACACGTAATAACGCCTATTGCCGTTTTCCGGAGCGATTTGTCAGCAAATAAAGTAATTTCGATTGCATGTGTAAATATTTGACCAAAATTTGTATGTACTCGTAGTCTACCTACACAGGTTGTTACATAATGACTCATTAATTGAACACTGGTATTCGGCAACGAGTGATGTCCGTGGTGTTACTAACGTCCATAGGCTGCGGTGACCGCATCACATCAGGCGAGCCGTATGTTTATTTGCTACCTTAGTGATATAGAAAAAATATTGACAAGCGTTATGTTTAAGTTTTTTTTTTATATGAGGGGGGGGGGGGCAAGCGAGTATGTGGGTTACCTGATGGAAAGTAATCACCACCGCCCAAACACAAAGGGGTCCCGATCCGTTGCCAGCCTTTTAAGGGAAATATTGACTCTGTTCTTGAAGACCCCCATATCATATTTATTTGGTAATACTGCTGAGGAAAATTGATTCAGTAATAACAGTTTTTCACGTGATAACGTCTTATAAATGGATGAACGCCGGCTGCACGCACGACAAAGCATGACTCATTGTCACGTTCCGCCTGAGCCGAGAGTGCAAGCGAGAGCGCTGAACAAGAGACAGAGAGGCACGATCGGCCTATGTTTCCTATGACGTTATCACGTAAAATTATCGTCCGTATACCGTCTTTACAATCAGTCAGACAATCAATTTTTTTAGTCTAGTCAAGTTTACCACCGCTACAGGTCCCAGATCTACAGTCCACACAATTCAACTGGTTTCTGTAACGAAAACCTTGTTTTTAACTTTATTACCCACTAGAGTAATATTGGGTTATCCGGTCAAAGCCTCACACTCACGCATGGTTCAATTACCGCTGAATAACGGACATCCGGTCTACGCAGATAAATTTAATTTGCGATATATATTTCAAAAGAACTTTACATTAATATACAACTCTACAAAAATACTAACGCTATAAAGTAGGCGATCGCAACTATTCTTGGGTTAATTTCACACTAACCCAAGAATTCGCTGGCGTGAATTTTTTTTATTTTTTTATACTACGGGCATTTTAGATTATCCGAGTCTAACACGCAACGCAACCACCTTCATGTGCTACATGACATATGACGAGCTTGGTTGTCGAATAGTTAGCAATGGCCACTTTGATTCCGAGGTCGCGGGTTGGATCCCGTCACAAGACAAATATTTGTGGGCATGAACATGTCTGTTTGTCTTGGTCTATGTGTTTTCTATTTTTGTTTATTTACAAAAAAAAATGTATTTAAGTACAATATCACTTATTGGGCACTAACCCATAGTACAAGCTTTGCTTAGTTTGGAACTAGATGGCCGTGTGTAATTTGTCCAGGAATACTTATTTATTATTTATACATTAGCATTTAGTGACATTAAATGACTGCTCAGCTATGTATGTATATCTACTATATAAAAATAAATCGGGTTTTCCTTCCTGACGCTATAACTCCAGAACGCACGAACCGATTTCCACAGTTTTGCATTCGTTGGAAAGGTCTCGGGCTCCGTGAGGTTTATAGCAAAGAAAATTCTGGAAAAATTTGAAAAGAAAAGCGGGAAAATCTTTTTTCACATACAGCGCCATCTGGTGGCGAAACGGAGTTCGCCGAGTTTGCTAGTGCTATATATGTTTGACTCGATGTCATTGTTGAACAAATCAAGAAGAAAGTTTATTCTAACCTTTTAAACTGTACTCAATCGTCGTCTTATATTATTTGTTGATATCATAAAATTAATATTACTATCGTGTTGATATCTATATTAGATATATATACACGACGAGCTCGGTGGTCGAATGGTTAGCAATGGCTACTTTGACTCCGAGGTCGCGGGTTCGATCATCGCACAAGACAAACATTTGTGTGCATGAACATGTCTGTTTGTCTTGGTCTGGGCGTTTTCTATGTATTATATGTATATATTTACAAAAAAAAATGTATTTAAGTATTATATCAGTTATCTAGTACCCATAGTACAAGCTTTTCGCTTAATTTGGGGCTAGATGGCGCTGTGTAAATTGTCCAGGAATATTTATTTATTTATACAGTCAATACCCATAGTTCAATAGATGTAAATGATGCATGGAAGAACGAGTCTTTGAACAATCTTTTGTGAATACCAGTAAACAAAAATCTACTCAATATATTTACGCAAAATAAAGTTGTTTTAACTTTCGATTAAGTATACTTGTACATGTTGCATAAATACTTTGAAGTTAATGCAAATGGTATAAATTAAGCCCAAAGTTGTCTTAAAATTAGTGTTAAAATATGGATTTTTCGAGGCTAATAATTTCGAAACCGATAATTTTTAACAGTGCTGTGTGGCAATAAACCTAGAAATCGCGATAATGTGATATCGTGTTTAATTTTGAATATACAGCATCAAATATATATATTTACTAGATCGGGTGGCAGACAAGCATACGAGCTGCCTGATGTGAAGCGATTACTATAGCCATATTAACGTTCGCAACATTAAATATTGCTCGCGCGCCGCTACCCCCGCTGCCCACAAGGCCACTCCTGGTGACCTCACTCACTTGCAAGAACACAACGAACATTACGAGTATGGTTCGGCGAGAAATGAGTTGAGGAGCTTTTTGGTGCGGCAACTGTATATCCTATGAAGATGGGATTAGGCGGCTTAGAAACACTGGCCTCCGCCCACTCCCAGTTGAGCAGCGTGTTGGAGCTTAACTCCTTCGATTGAGTTCGGTCTATTTCCCGAGCGGAAGTACTGAGAAAAATATACCTATGTTAACTATGTCTATATATTCTCTTGCTATTATGCAGCTCTGGCTGACGTGACCGGTTACGAAACAATGAGTCGACAAAATTTAAACTTAATGAAATTTCTCACTCAACACGAAACAGACTGACCGAGGAGTTCTCTTTAATATATTAATTATCTTCACCTAAATTACACATCAGCCGAGTCAGCAACGACAGATGGGGGAAGAAAGTCTTAGACTGGAGGCCATGTATTGTAAGACGAAGCGTATGGCGCCCCTCTCTAGATGAAAGACTACCTCAAAAAGTAACTGCTAGCAGTTAAATGCGGAAAGCAGTGGATTGCATATGGTGGAAAGCATTGTGGAAGTCCTATATCCAGCAGTGGTTGAAATTACTCTATATCTAATCTATTCTCGGTTCTTCTTTTTTTTACATGACTGAGTTTGCAGTCAGCGCGTATCGTGATTGATGTATTAGACGATAAAGCATTTATTTTTATTATATAATGTGCTGTTATACAATAAGTAAAAGAATTGATAGTCATGACTCTGACCTTACTGTTGGGAGCATTGATTTGTTTATTTAGTTAGTAGTATTCGTAATGATAATGGTTTTACTTTTTATAAATCAATTACTGTGTACGATTACATTTATCGTTTTAGACTTTAGTTCAAAGGTCAATAATAATAATATTTTCAGCGAAATTCATTGAGCTTATGAAATCGTCCGGTCGTTCTGCCTGTCTGTTGCCATGAAACTCAAAATTTAGAAATTCTGACTTCGGATTCGTGTAGAGCATCAAAAAGTAGTAATGTAAAGTGACCTTGGTTTTCCAATATCAATTCGGGATTCGAAAATAAAAATTTCGCTATGGTGGCGCGTGCTGCGCGTCCGATGTTTTATAATGACTTTCTATAGTTTCTATATACCTATCACCCCATACTTTTGTTCCTGCGAGTGAGTGAGGTCACCAGAAAGAAAGGAAGGAGTATAGGCTGAAAACGGATTAGCAACCCCTTGGTGTTGCTGAACTCCATGGGCGGTGGTGATTGCTTTCCATCAGGTGCCGCACATACTCGTTTGCCCCCCTTTCGTATAAAAAAAAGATAATAAAAGACAAAGCCAGATTCAAAACAATTATAAAGAAAACCTATTTTTTTTATACTACATCGGGCGGCAGACAATCATACGGCTCGCTTGATGTGAAGCGGGTACTGTAGCAATACAGCATATTTTCGCCAGAGCTTCGTTTGTCAGTTAGCAGGGTGCACCGCGTGCAGGTGAAGTGGCTTTGGTTCAAAGATGGTTAAATAAACAAGCTTTTATTAACAATATTATTAAATATACGTGAGTGCTCCCAGGGGTCCTACCGCCGACGCTGAAGCCGATTACCATTAGATATTTTAGCTTAAGTTTAGCTTAGATTGGCGGTAATTGTGTTTAGCTTAGCTGCTATATACCATAGAACTCTAACGACTAAGCCGACGGTGTTTGTCATTAACTTAAAGCTAAGATCTATTTTCGTAGTAAAAAAATCGGTTGTCTGTAAAGTCGGTTTACTGACGATAGTTGAACGTGACAACGTCATAAGAAAATACTGATGGAATGATTGCATTTTTCAAAAGAAAATTTTAATGGAACGCCTCAGAGCGAAAGTAGGACCCCTGGGGGCCTGCCGCCGAAGCTGAAGCCGGTTCCCATCGGGTGTTTTGATTGCGAAAATCTAACTTCACCTTAAATTAGTGTTGATATTAATAAGCTTAGTCGGTACGGACGGTGACGCTCGACCGATTAAACTGAAGTTATTTAACGCAAACTTAAAAAGAAGTCCGATTTTTGCAATCATAAAACCGGATGGGAATCGGTTTCAGCTTCGGCGGTAGGCCCCCTGAGGCCCTACCGCTGAAGCTGAAGCTGATAGTCTCAGGTTAAAGTTATTGACAAACATCTCCAGCTTAGTCAGTAGAGCTCAAGTAGAGTCAATCTAAGCAGTAGTGTCATTTTCGTAATCAAAAAATGCGATGGTAATCGGCTTCAGCTTAGACGTTAGGGCCCCAGGTAGGGCAATTCGCAGTTTAGCAGCGTGCTGGAGTACGTTCTAAGCCACTTCGATTAAGAGAAAATCGTATCCCAACAGTGGGATGAATATGTGTTGATGCAACAATGTGTTAAACATTCAATGTTTCCTGTAAAATAGTTTGTACATTCGTCTCAAAATAGGGATGTACGTGATAAGGAAGACAACAGTTACTTTTAGGGAGGGGAAAGCAATAACCATATATCAATTATGGGTATAAAAACCCGTAATCTATGACCACACGTCATACGTTGTTACGTCTTAAAACGCAATCTCGTGTTTCCGTTATTGGAGAAAAAAATATTTTATACAAAAGTAAAAATCATTTATTCTTGATGTGCTCGAGTGATGCTTGTAAGTAATCAATTTTTTTATATATTTCTTTAAACATTATTAACGTTTGAGGGATCTAAACTATGCTAAATAAATGGCGATTACTAATTTACCTAAGCTGAAATTATTATAATTATGCAACTTTTAAACTAAGTTTTCATATACGTATTATGTACTTTTCGCCTTTGACTTTATACGCACGTATACTAGTATCCCGTAGGGATTATCAAAAATCCATCGTGGTCGATGTCTACGTCACTATAGCTACCTGTATGTCAAATTTCAACCCAATCCATCCAGTGATTGGTGCTGTGTGGTGTTGTGATAATAAATCCGATAATCAGTCCTCTGTTATCCATGCATTTAGATTTTTAACAAATATTTTAATTTAATTAAATTTAGTGTTCTGTCAAAGCACAGAACATTTTTTTATAATATTATATGCAAATTTCATTGGATTATCAAGATAAAATTTATTTTTTTCAGTTATAACATTATTATATTTAACCTACCCTAAATCTAGAATAGAATATACTGTATTTACTCAAATGTGGGTGTAAAATCTATATAACATTTGTATACCAGTACAAGTACAATTAGATACAGTTAGGTCCAGATCCTGTACTTTACATAGATATTACATAATACTTAATTTTACATGTATGATATAAAAAATTATCTGAATCGTCTTCAATAGGCTCAGTTTTTATATCGAAAAAATTACTTTTTTGCTACATATAACCATCACCGTAGAGTAAAAATCTCGTAAGTTATTTTGTAGTAATTTGGTGTTTTGCGAGGTTTTCCTTCGGAAACAAAATAAAAAAAAATACATACCCTATAGTATGTATGTACATTTCTTCACTCTACGGCGATGTATTCTTTTTTTTTCGCGTTACACGTAGTGACCTCAAGAAATCGACTATTTTTATACCACTAAGGTTGCTCTATGTGGTCTCTGAAATTGGCATTTACTTTTAAAAGCCCATTGAGTTCGTCACACTAGTCTAGCTTAATGATTAGAAGGTCACACATGTAGTAATCAATTAATCGTTGCACAAAATAATTACCTTTTACTACACCATATTAATTCGTACAAAATTTGAAGGCAATTGTAAATAACAATTTTTTTTTTATACTACTACGACGGGTGGCAGACGAGCATACGGCCCGCCTGATGTGAAGCGGTTGCCGTAACCATATTAACGCTCGCAACATAAAATATCGCTCGCACGCCGCCACCCCCGATGCCAGCGCAGCATCTCCTTCCTTTCTGGTGACCTCACTCACTCGCAGGAACACAACAACCCTCAAGGGAATTGTTATTTGGCTGCTGTATTCTGTAAGGTGGAGGTACATTCCCCAGTTGGGTAGCTTACAATTACGCTCCCTACCTCTCTTTTCGCCAGAGCTTCGTTTGTCAGTCAGCAGGGTGTACCGCGTGCAGGTGAAGTTGGCTTTGGTTCAAAGGTGTTGATGAACCACTTACACCCCAAAATATATTTACATTTGCATATAGTCTCGCTACGGATAACTATAGTACATTAAATACTATAAGCCAAGAACTAGCTGTTTTTTCTACGCATAATACAGTTACTCCCTGCATCCAGTATGATTTTTTGAAATCCTTTCTTAGCAATTTTTTTATCAGTCAAGAAAACAATAACACTCTTCTAGGTTACTAGGAATTGTTATTTGATTACGGTCTTGTGTGAGGTGGAGATACTTCCCTAGTCGGGCTGGTTATAAATTATGTTATGGTCTATTTCTCTTTTAACAGAGCCTCGTTAATCAACAGGGTTAATCACGCGCGGGCGAGGTTAGCTTGGGCTCAAAGATAATGACGATGAGCCACTTACTCTCAAACAATCTTATAACTCATAATAACTTTAGTTTATTACCATGCAAATTCCAAGATTCAGTTATTAGAGCATTTCGGTACTTATCTATAATTACAATCAATGAACTCATTGTTTGATTTATCTATTATCTCCTGTTTAAACGGCATAAAACGACAAATTGTTTATACATTTTCAATTTGACGTTATATGCCGTTCTATTCTTCTTAATTTTTTGCCTTTTATTTCACTAAATTCTTCGTAATTTTCTGTCTTTTATCTCTTTATTTCTCTAAAGCTACTGGACTGATTTTCACAATCATATCTAAGAAAAATTACGATTGAACTTTGAAATCTTCACTAAGTTTGACAGCTAAGATGTACACAAACAGACATATACCATAAGCTTAGATATTCCTTTTTATGCATAGAATTTAAGAGAAGCAACTTATAGTATATACAACTGACTAACACCAATTTAATAAATATTCAGGAAAATAAACAGCTCGTCAAAACCGTATTTTATTAATATTCGAACCCCGACAGGACTATTTATGAGTTTAACTGTATTTGATATATATTACTGTCTCTCAAGAATCTCATTTAATTCAATTGCAAAAAAGAGCTATCTTTTTTGCAATTGAATTAAATGAGATTCTTGAGATTCATGCTAATGAATACCTACTTCGCATTGCCTATGTTACCGCGCATTATAACACTGACTATATCATATTAGATAATAATGGATTTTCTAAAATCCCTATGGGATACAATTATTAGTTTGAACTTTGTAGTCGCGGCATTAGTTAAGAATGGATTTTCAAAAATCTTAGCAGGATACAGGATCGCGGGCAACAACACTGTATTCATATTAATATACACACACGCTTGCTTATGTCGCGATTTATGGAAACGTCATTTACCATGAGGTTTTAAATAATAATTTATTGAAATACCAAAGCTGTTAATTACTATAATTAACAGCTTCAAACTTATTTGCAATTTCACCTCGAAATAAAGTATTTTACAATAATTCACGCCTAATGCAATTGTATATACTTTATATCATAACAAAGCAGAAATGCAAAAGGGAGTGATACCTGTTAATATGAACAAAATTATTCTTCCAATAATATTACTCAATACTCAATATCTTTATTGCATATAATATGTAGGTACATGTCGATCTTAAAATACATGTTAGTTTTAAGTTATTACATAATATGACCCTATAAGGGTATGGCAACAGTCTGAAGTGTACGGAACGGTTTATTATATGTCATCTAATTTATCATTTAAAAATTCGTCAAGAGTATAATAACATTTGGCTACCAGTAAGGTCATTAATTTTTTAATGAAGCTTGCTCCTTGGTAATATCTTTTATTTTATTTGGCAATTTGTTAAATATTTTGACGGCCATCGAATTAGGGCTATGCATAGCAAGATTTGATTTTGGTTTTATTAGCTTGTGTCTATTTCTTCACTATTGTTAAGGTTGGCTGGATGAAATCTCTTAAAGAGATGATCTCGCCCTCGTACACCTTCTTATCTACTTACTTAGTTACATGAAACACATGTAACCATGGCATATGCAATAAAGAATATATAATAAGATTTACGAATTTTAATCTATTTCTATATTATGTGTATGTATACTTAAAAATGACTTGTTTCTTACCCAAATCATACTTAGGTATACATTTTTAATACATTTCCACTTGAACGGCAAGGAAGTATACGCCTCGTCCGATGATAAGCAGATACCTACCAATATGTCAATAATATAAACGTTTGTAATACTGTTATCACTGGGGTTAGAGCTCAGATGATTTTGGTCGAACAATGTCTTAGTTGGTTTTTCTGGAAGGACCTTTTATTGTATGCCTATATACCAGTGTAATTAACAAAGCAATTAACTAGAAATAAAATTAATAAACTTTAATTCTGTCTATTACTTCAATCATGTAAACATAAAAAGTAAAATAATTTCGTTCAGACCTGAATATATAGATTTTTTTTTTATAAATTCAATGCATTTTATTACAATTTTGACTTTGATAAATATGCATCTGTAACATATTGAATCGATAATGACTGAAAATTAGGTTAGCATCTCGAAACAAAACGATAATCTTTGAAAAAAATTAAAATATATTAACACGCACACATCGAAAGCAGGCGCTACGGGCGAAAGTGTTTGCAACATAGACTCAAGAAACAACTTGCTCGAGGTATAAAACACACGGGCTGTAGAGGCACACTACACTCCAGCGCACCATTCGCTGAACAAACAAGCAAGGCGAACATGAAGCTCTTGGTCAGTACACATACTTTTGGAGTGCAGTGTAACCTAGTGTTCTAGTGCAGTGAACTAAAAAGTGACATATCAAATTATCCTCAAACAAAAGCATCTACATTATTATCTAAATATAAACAAAAATACAAATCCACCCCATGTCATCCCAAATATAATTAGAATAATTTCAACAAACTAATTTTAATTTTCTTTCCGTTACAGAGGTCGTCCTTAATCCTGGCCGTGGCTTTAAGCCTGGTCACGGCAGAGGAAAAGGTGGAGAAAGACACTAAGGCTGAAGACACAAAAGCAGTAGAAGACAAAAAACAAGAGAAGAGAGGTCTTTCTGATTTCGGATACGGTGACAGCGGCGCCGGAGGTGATTACGGCGGACATGAGCTGAGCGGCCACGATTTCGGCGGCGATCTCGGAGGTGACCACGGAGGCCACGCCGAGTTCGGAGGCGGATTCGAAGGCGGCCACGGCCATGAAGAGCATGTGCACAAAACCGTCACTGTTGTCAAGAAAGTAGCCGTGCCATACCCCGTCGAAAAACACATCCCCGTACCTGTCGAGAAACACGTACCATATCCCGTGAAAGTGCACGTACCTCAACCGTACCCAGTTGTTAAAACCGTGCACTTCCCCGTGAAGGAATACATCAAAGTGCCCGAGTATATCTCTAAGCCCTACCCGGTGACCAAGCACGTGCCCGTTCCAGTCAAAGTGCACGTCGACAGGCCAGTTCCAGTGAAGGTGTACGAACATGTGCCCTACCCAGTTGAGAAGCACATCCACGTGCCCGTCAAAGTGCCAGTGCCCCATCCCTACCCAGTGGAGAAGGAAGTGCATGTTCCGTACAAGGTTCCAGTTAAAGTACACGTACCCTACCCTGTTGAGAAGATCGTCCACTACCCAGTGAAAGTGCCCGTCGACAACCCTGTCCCAGTGCACGTAGAGAAACCCGTCCCAGTGCCAGTTGAGAAGCCCGTACCTTACCCAGTGGAGAAGAAAGTACCCTACCCAGTCAAGGTGCACGTCGACCGTCCAGTGCCCGTCCATGTTGACAAGCCAGTACCTTACCTCGTAAAGGTCCCAGTGCCAGCGCCTTACCCAGTTGAGAAGATCATCCCATACCCAGTGGAGAAGAAGGTTCCTGTCCCCGTGAAGATTCCAGTAGACAGGCCCTACCCAGTGCATATTGAGAAGCACGTACCATACCACGTAGAAAAGCACGTGCCTTATCCAGTCAAGGTAGCCGTGCCTGTGTATCATCATCATCACGAGGAAAAGCATGAGATCTCTCATCATGACGGGGGATGGGGAGGCGAATCAAGCTATGGCGGCTTCGAGGGTGGCCACGAGGAACACCATCATTAACAGAACTGATCTCTTTTTATATGTTTTTTTGTTATAAGCTTTAACTGTTATCTTGTGTTTAGTTCTCCTAAGTTGTTTTTGCGACTGTCATTTTGATGTAAATAGTGACAAAAGTATTAAAAAATACGAAACGTGTGAATTCTTTCTATTACATAGATATCGAAGCCCCAACCCTGATATTGATAGAAAAACATGAAAATCATTACATTATTAAATGACTATACATTAAATTTAGTTATGAATGAGTTTTGAACTCACTTCTTTGAAAAAAGCTAGTGTATAACTTATTATATAATACACTATTTTCATTGTCACTGCCTAAATATTAAAGATCACTTCCCAGTATATAATTTTTGACACAAAAATATTACTAACTAAAGTAAAGATAGTCGTTACTTTAATTACAATCACATCACTTTATTAAGCCTGTATAAAAACCACTATAACACCTAATTATTCAGTTCCATTGTGTACATAATATATGCGAAGTAAAGAGTATTAATTTCCTTAGCATAATTACTGCATGCTAGGAAAACCTCGAGATCAGTTATATAAAAGTTTACGCAATTCATCACGTAAGAGGCACCGCATTAACTAACTCATATAATACCAGTTTAATCTACCTAACGATATAATATAATACATATAACATTAATAAATATAATTACAAGAAGGTTATCACGCCCATCTCATAATTATATGAAAGTATTGAAATAATTACTTGGACTCTACGTTAATATGAAAAAGTAAACCATAAAAATCTATTAAGTAAGTAGGTTTATTTATGATGCTAAAAATACATCATTTTCTTATCTTTCATCATGAATATTTTTGATACGAATAAATATATATAACTATATAAATTACGCAACAAAATAAAATTCTATTGCCGCTTTTATTTAAATCATATAATTAAAAGCGTCATTTAAAAGCGTCAATAGAATTTTATGAACAATAACCATGATATTTTTTAGAAGTATAAAAATATTGAGTTTTCTAGAGACGTATTAGAAGTGGACATGAGTGACTCTATAATCCAGACTAACTGTGACATAATAACACCAATAAGGTATACTACGGACATAACAAAATAGTTGGAGTTATTCAATTCTATGTTTTTCATAATTCATAATATTTAAATGTAAAGATACTATAGGAGTGCGTCGAAACAATGGACTATTACTTATTCTATGACAATGGGTCGAACAAGTTTTACCGAGCAACCGAGTATGAAATATTACTCAGTATCATGTTTGCTAAAACGAGTACTCGATCGGATTATTCAAATCAGTTGTGCAAGTTTATTTAAACTAATGGTCGCCCAGTGGTCGAAATTCGACCATAATCAATTTAAATTATGACTTTAACAATAAACAAAAGAGTATATATGAGTGTGTGTGTCAAATACGTGATAGTATGTGTAATGTTGTTTTTTTATTGATTTAATGTATTTACAGCTAAATTCATTGAGCTTATGAAATCGTCCGGTCGTTCTGTCCGTCTGCTGCCATGAAACTCAAAATTTCGAAATTCTGACTTCGGATTCGTGTATGGCATCAAAAAGTAGTACTGTAAAGTGACCTTGGTTTTCCGATATCAATTCGGGATTTCGAAAAAAAAAAAGAATTTTGATATGGTGGCGCATGCTGCGCGTCCGATGTTTATGCATAATTTTAAAAAATATATTAGCATTCTGCACTCCTTCTCTGTATAAACTATAAGTGTGCGAAATTTCATACTTTGTACCCCTTTTTAACGAAAATTGTGCAGGCAATTTTCGTTAAAAAGAGGTACAAAGTTTTTGCTTCACGTATATAAATAATAATGTTGTTTTCACTATCACTTCGACTAATAAAACACTTCATTCACACACTAACTCACACTTGTACACAATTGAGTACAAAAAACGTCATATCCGTGTATCGGTGTAGTAAAATGAATACTCGTCGGATATAGAATAATTGCCTGCGATTCCTTCGTTATAATTACTTAAGTAGTTACAAATGGGTGGAAAGTAAGATTCCAATAATAATAAAATATTGTGAAAGTGTAAATTTGTTTTTATACAGTTAATTTTATCTTAAGATGTTATTAACTTTTTACTAATTTGAGTCTACAAGATCGTAAAAGAACAGCTAGGGAGTAAAGTCAATTTTACCTATGATTAAATAAAACGAAATTAAAACATACTTCGGCTACATAACCGAAAAATTTTAGAACTAATCTTATTGCGCTTAAAATTCCTATCCTTAAAAATCCATCCCTAACACATTGATTTAACGAATTACCACAGTACGCTTTTTAAGTCTTTTGTAAGGTGAACGATGCAATTGTGGAATCGACATCCCTCAACGGTGATTCCGAACAAATACGACTTAGGAGTATTCAAGAGTGTCACTAAATAGGCTGTCAAGGGATCGGTGATCTTTTAGTGTGGTTTATATCTGTGGAGTTGCTTACCATCAGGTAACACACGTACCCGTATGTCTCTCCTCTTCTTTATAAAAAATACGTTAAGAGAGGTACGGCATAGCGTATTTTTTTAAGCTGAAAGACTGGGGAAGTACCTCCACCTCACAGAATACCGCTGCCAAATAACAATCCACTTGAGATTGTGTCCCTGCGAGTGAGTGAGGTCACCAAGAAGAAAGAATAGAAGGAGTATAGGCTGGCAACGGATCTGCGATCCTTTAGTGTTGCTGATCTCCATGGGCGATGTGATTGCTGTCCATTAGGTCATACACATGTTCGTTTGCCCCCTCTCATAGGAAAACAATACTAAGTACATCTTCAACGATTCTTACTGTTTTGTATTCTACTCAACTGAATATTCCTTCCTATGATTTATCTCGATTTTCTTCTCATTACAGCCCCGTACGGAACTACACATGCTTCCGACACTTTGTCTCTTACCAATTCCGTTTCTCACACAATTCACGCCAATTGTAACACTTTATGAATCTCAAAATGGCGTAATATAAATTCAAAACAGTTTTAGTTCAAAAAGTCACGCAATGCGTTATTTAAATTGTAGTAAAGCAACGGGTGTTGCAAAACGTCGGGATTACGTACAGCTTAGATCAACGACATGACATGTAATGTTATAAAAATGCTGTGCGCGTGTGTGCCATAGAGAACACTCTAGAAAAGTCATAGAGCACAGAAAAGTAAAGAGGTTTTCTGAGTTTTTACATATTTAATTTTGTACATATTTGGTAACCCGCCAACCCACATAACCCGAAGGGTAATGAGCATACTCCACCACGCTGCTCAACTGCGTGGTAGAGTATGATCTTACCCTTTCAATTGAGGAGAGACTCGTATACCAGCAGTGGGATAATAATGGTTGACAATGACGACATATTCATTGAATCGCTATCAAAAATTCCATTGTGTATGGTATGGTATTTTTAATGGAAAATAGTAATATGAGTCACTCAAAATTACTAAATGACTGACTGGAATACTAGTTTGCGTAAAGTTTTGTATGTTTATATCACTTTTAGTCACCAAGTAGGTCTATAATTCGCCCAATTTTATAAATTTACATCCTCGTTTTCTACCTATTTTTAAAATACAAAGGTTATATAAATATACAAACATAGTTATGTATATGTTTGAAAAGATCCAGGCCCAGGCAATTCGTATTACAAACTTCCTGTTGTAGGCATATTCCTGTATCTCACCCCTTTCTTGAACATCTAAAATTACCTGACGAGGTTTTCCTCTGAGGCTACAAAACCTCCAAGAAAACCTTTTTTTTCTATGCAGATTTGGATTCTATGGAGATCATTCTATGAATTAAGAGATTACGCCTCCTTTTCTCCTCGCATTTCTCCTCTTTGCATAAAACTGTCCCTTAATCACTCCTCCGTCACGTGTTTATTTTTTTTATTTACTATATATATATATATATATATATATAGGTATTAGGTTTCCCTATATCCTTAATTTTCATATATGTAAAACATATCTGTAGTCATAATGTTATATACATTAATGCTAACTACTCGTAACACTTACCTTATGTACGGGATATTTGCTGGAATGTGGTACTTCGCGCCAGGATCGAAGTCCAACTCCGAACGGAGAACTGGTGGCTTGATACCCTGGTACTGCTCTCTGTGAACATTATTGTATGATTAGTTTCCGAATCTTGAAATGCATCATGATATCACAATCTTATAGGTAATTTATGATTATTATTTTATATTAACTCAGCATAGTGGTTCCTCTTCTAGCAAAAAGCGAAGAAATGAAGAGAAGTAAGGGAAAAGTATTCATAGATTTTTGATTGAAACAATAGGTTATTGTGTTTTAAAATTAAGTGTGTCATATCCAGAATGGCCTGCCCTTAAGACATTTTAATCTATTACAGTCCTGTTAGGAAAGTTCTAAACGTGGAGGCTGCTTATAGGTCACCAAAACTTTTTCGATATCTATATTAGATGACCTTATTATTACTAACAGCGAAGGCAATAGATTAAAGCGTATATAAAATCCACAAAGATCTATTAAGGTATCTTAAGATGGATCTTATTGAATAAAAGGAAATCCCCTCGCATGTAGTGGAAAACGTTAGAAGAGAAAAAAGCCTAGTTAAACATCCAGCAGTCGTTTAAACATGTTTGTAAAGGTAATCATTTTATTTATATACTTATTTAAAATGCACTTTTTATTTACACCGCAGCCTTCTTCTGAAATCGCGCTACTCGCCATCGACAGGGAATTCATCATCACTCATTGGAAACTAAATAGTCACGTACTGTGCGCTTGCAGAGAAGTTTTCTCCCACGTCCTATCAAACTGCAGACTGAACTGCCTATCGAGGTTTTCCCGGGAGACTACAGCATGGGGTTCTTCAAAAAGAGCGTAAAGAGGTTTTAACAGGGTCAGCAACACGCGTGTGATGCCCCTGGTGTTGCAGGCTGCAGTAACTACTTGCCATTAGATGGTTTGTACGCCTATTTTTCACCTTAGTTGTATAAGAAAAATCATGAAACAGCAATAATTTAAAATTGCATAGTTTAGTAGAGTCATTGTTGACAGTGTGGTTTTCGTGTTCGATAATACAGCGGAGCGATGACCGTTTTTGTAATCGTCTGCGGCGTCTCATCTTTATTCTATTATATAACTAATCACAACATGCAGAAGTGAACCAAGAACTAATAAAACGCATGCTTTTCTTTTTATGATGTTATTACACGTGCCCAAATGACATAGATCGGTGATCAAGTGTAGAATCGGTCGTTTCTCGAATTGCTCATTTCGAGAATTAGTAAATTCTAGAAGTGATCTTTTCCAGAATCAGTTGTTCATACAATTAGTACATTTTACGAATTGGTCAATTTTAGACTATGTAATAATTTTTAGAATCGGTCATTAGTCGACCAAAGGTATTTTAGACCGTTAAGTTATATATTAGACTGCTCGTCAATCACTGTGTTACACCAAACAACATTACATAGATCAGCAATCAATCAAGCTTTAATTCGGAAGTGCATGGCGCTCACGATTATGTTTATTTAGAACGAAAACTACTATGGATTATTTTTTATTGTTTAAATTTGAATTTTTTGTCTTTGTTTTTCTATTGCTTTAATGTCATTGAACGTGAATACATATATTGGTGTCAAATTCGGTTATCTATTAATTAATTATCTTTCTACACAGCAACAGTTCACTCACATCCTTATCCACTTCAAAAACCATCTCAGCTAAATATGCGTGGCGAAAGGGAGGTAAAGTTGATACTGTTATAATAAATCACTTGTACTGTTCCACGTTATTATATTTAAAATTACCGACCGGTTTCGCCGCTAAGGCATTAACAGGTAAACAGATGAAGTACAAGTGCTTTTTTTATAACATTATGAAAGAGAGGTAGTTTACAGGTACTTACAGGTACTCGATTGGAGGAAGTACGATCATACAGAACACTCTAAACAAATTTATACGTTGATATGATTATTCGAAAAGGTACTATATTAATAGCGGGGACATTATACGAACGATACTTCTTGCGTAGTGAGTATTAGTATAAGTAACTACTTCAAACAGGCAAGCCGTGGGTATGTTTGTCACAGATCTGATATAAAAGAAATCGACTAGAATATTCTATACTGTAACTCCCCCCATGCAGTGGTGGCAGTTTCGAGACATACCTGTAGCTGTATATATTACACAGACTGCAGCGAGCTATTCGACGCAACTGCTAGCTTCATAAAACGTGCGGAAACTGCTACCACGGAAGCAATTCGGGACTACAATTTGCAAATGGCGATCTGGAGTCGGGATACACCCGTCGTAAAAGAATTGGCAAAGCAATAGGAAAGGAAACAAAAAATAGGAACGCGACTACTCAGTTCCGTACGGAACTGATGACACAGAAACGAGATGGTCGCCCATGCAATATCAGTGACAACGACAGACGGAATATTTTGGGTCAAACAATGTAAGTATCTGGTGGGTGAGAGTGAGAGAAGGAGGAAGACCATAGGAAAATAAATACAGGTTTTACTGTGCAGCCCTGACAGTCCAGGTAGTCATGCTCACTAAAGTGTTCAAACTGGTGGTGGTGTCGTGTGGCGGGTTGCCGCATTCCCAATAAAATGGTTGAATGCAGTGATGGCTGCCCCATGCATCAACTCGTGAACGGGTGCTGCCAGAGGGGACTGGTCTGCCCTGGCTGTCATGGTTGCAAGGAGGATAAAAACAATAGGAGGATTTAGGTTAAGTAGTAATAGACAATAACATAACTATAAGCATAATAGCGACGTGCAATTTATTAATTGTAAGAATATTATAAGATAAAAATAGAACATTGTTAATAAATGTACGGACCCCGGGTCTGTAGACTTTAATAAATATCAATAAATTACTATTTTTGTTGGATATTTTATTATGACAATGATGAACACTTTCGAATTCATCAATATTACATTTTTCTATTAATAAATTAAAATGCAAATGTGACCTTCTCTCATAGAGATATCTAAGATTAGACCTCAGGATTATTTTTGACTGCTCTCCCTATTGAGATGGCGAAAAGGTTTGTGACCTCAAGATTCTTGAATTCAAGTCGCATAGAATGTATCAATTTAGAATTTTTTTTATAGACTCGTAAAAAACTTGTATATTTTGGTGAATATACGTCATGATATAACGTAATCTCATAATTAGAGCTCATATTATGAGCTCTAAAAGTCGATCATATACGTAGAGATACTTTTAATGTAGTCGATCTGAATACGAAATCATAAATGATTCAATAGTTTTAAAAATACATATAAGCATTATTGGACCGCCCGCAAAAACAATCCGGTATTTCGTAACAATATAAGATACACATATATAATTTAGCAATCAGTAAAATGACATTTGTTGCAGGTATATTTAAAGAATATAATTCTATGGAACCATACACTACATGTATCAACAACAAGCACTTGGCCGATTTATTTACAATGTGCTCAGATTTTGATTACAATATTTCTGAGCATGTCATTGCACTGCCACTAATGTGAGCAAATATAGGAAATTAGGTCGATTTGTTAATCTCACACAGTTGTATGATTGTATTTTACGTAACGTCGGTCGAACAGATTAACGCATATAAGTAACATGTACAATTAAAGCAAAAAGAATAGTTAGTCGGTGTAAGTTACAAGCTTCAAGCGATTGATCCCCAAATTAAAATCCTTTTTTTATACTACGACGGGTGGCAGACAGGCATACGGCCCGCCAGATGTGAAGCGGTTACCGTAGCCATATTAACGGTCGCAACATAAAATATCGCTCGCGCGCCGCCACTCCCGCTGCCAATGCAGCATGTCCTTCCTTTCTGGTGACTTTGCTCACTCGGAGGAACACAACAACCCTCAATGGAATTGTTATTTGGCTGCGGTATTCTGTGAGGTGGCCATTCCCCAGTCGGGTAGCTTACAATTAAGGTCCCTGCCTCTCTTTTCGCCAGAGCTTCGTTTATCAGTCAGCAGGGTGAACCGCGTGCAGGTGAAGTTGGCTTTGATTCAAAGATATTGATGAACTACTTACACCCCAAATCACATTATTATCAACAACCGCATTAACATACTAGCTCCGCTACCGCTATTAAGTACTTAGGTAACTCTAAAATTCGTATGTAAAAAAAACTCTGCCATTCATCATGGACAAAATTTAAATTAATTGCGTTTTGTTTTGTATACACGAAACTTGTAGTAATTGTGAACATTGAGATACCTACTTAACTGTTGAAACACAATTAGGTACCTAATTAGCAATGTTGCTAGCGCTCTTGTGTATCCAGATAAATCCTAGCAAAAAATACACTGTTTTGGGATGAAAGTGGTACGGTGGCTGTTAAAACGCTCCGATACTGAGACCAAATTTAATGGGACTTGTATTATTGGCTCCCTATACTCTCCTACGTGAGTTCCCTGGGCTACTAATTTCCCACAAAATCCAGAAAACCTCAGCACAAACCTCTTTTTCATTAAACTTTAGCTTTTACAGTATGGATAATACATTTGACATCCCGCTATCGCTTATCAATTGTACCACAATACTCTCGCTTTCAACCGAGATGCGAACCCGTTAGCGAGTCAAGGCCGGCTCTCGACCGCAATCCCATCACTTCAGTCACCGAACTAGTTCAGATTTACGCTTCCTACGTATGCAACTTTATTGTTACTACATGCAATACTTTTTTGTTTTTGTTTCAGGCGACTGCGCAAAACAAAATTTCGTTATATGTAGCACGTACGGGATACTCGTTCGTTATCTTGATTGTGAATTAATTAATAGGTATACTTAACATTTTTTTTTATACTCTGCCGGGTGACATATATTTTTTTTTTATACTACGCCGGGTGGCAGGCAAGCATACGGCCCGCCTGATGTGAAGCGGTTACCGTAACCGTATGAAAGCTTGCAACATAATATATCACTTGCGCGCCGCCACCCCCGCTACCAAAGCAGCATCTCCTTCTTTTCTGGTGACCTCACTCACTCGCAGGAACACAACAACCCTCAAGGGAACCGTTATTTGGCTGCGGTATTCTGTGAGGTGGAGGTACATTCCCCAGTCGGGTAGCTTACAATTACGCTCCCTACCTCTCTTTCCGCCAGAGCTTCGTTTGTCAGTCAGCACGGTGCACCACGTGCAGGTGAAGTTGGCTTTGGTTCAAAGATGTTGATAAACCACTTATACCCCAAAATGGCCCAACTGATTAAAAGCGGTTACCGTAGATATATAGACTTTTACTATATAAGGAGTATTGTACGCGTGCTGGCACCCCCGCTGCTAACGCTTGATGCGTTCTCATAATCGGTAACCTCACTCACGTACAATGAAAGAAAAAATAAGAAGAAAGATAAGAAGGAGGCTAATTTAAACCCATCCGTGTACAGGCTACGGTCGACGTTGCTTAACTTGCGTGTTCAATTAGACTGACACGCGCAATTATGCCATCGAGCTTCTCTATTATTCACTATTATTCATTGTTTTAATTCCATAAAATCATAAATTTAGTTCAGCTAATATGTACCACGACATTCATTGATTGTTAGGCGGTACGAAGTTCGCCGGAACAGCTAGTACATTATAAAATATCGATCAGGCCTCCCCAATCCGTCTGGCCAGCGTGGGGAGTGTAGGCCAATTCCTGCTTTTGTCTGGGACGGAAGAGAGAGGGTCGTGCTCCTGTAGTGGAGACTAAAATGACCTGATGATGATGATGATTCATTATTAAGAAGACAGGACAACGCCTGTCGTTATAGATAGTCTAGACATGCCACATGCGTCAAAAACGTACGATACCCGAAAAGTGAGCCAACTGTCTCACCTCGCAATTAGGTCGCACAAGCAAGTCAATGAAACTGAAGGCTTTGGTTCAAAAATGTTGATAAACCACTTATACCCCAAAACGGCCCATCTGATTAAAAGCGGTTACCGTAGATATATACATTTTTACTATATAAGGAGTATTGCACGCGTGCTGGCACCCGCGCTGCTAACGCTTGATGCGTTCTCATAATCGGTAACCTCACTCAAGTACAATGAAAGAAAAAATAAGAAAGCTACGTGGAAAATTAGAAAAATTAAGGAAGGAACGACCATAATTAACTATACTTATGTAACTTTTTTACTCTAACTATATCGTTTGACAGAACTGTCAGCCATTTGACAGATTGCGCGAAGACAATTCGAATTCAATATTCATTATTAAGATTTTGACCGTGTGCTTTCCGGCAGACTAGAATAGAATCACTCCGTCTCTTCCCGTGACTTCCGTTCGGTTAAAAGTGAAGGTTGCGACAATCGATTGAAATAGATAAAAATGCCGTCTTCTGTGTTACGAAATGCACTCTACGAGTACATATACTCTAAAATAGTATATTAACTAGTACAAGATCGCAATTAGTCTACTTTCGCGAATAAAATAATCATTGAGCCGTCCGTAGTTTCTGTATTTTCTCCAATTACTTTCATTATCATTGTTGTATACGTTGGTACATTTGTTTTTGCAAGAGACTTCATCTACGTTACCTACAGACTACGTTACTACATACTGGTCAGAAAAACAGCTGAATCCATTAATAAATGGAGGTTATTATGAAGACCAAGTTATTATTATTTTAATATTTCTGAACAATTTACACAGTGCCATCTAGTCTTAAATTAAGCACAAAGCTTGTGTTATGGGTACTAGACAACTGATAAATGTACTTAAATACATTTTTTTCTTTTTTGTAAATAGGTACATACTTATAATACATAGAAAATATTTGTACGTTATAGCGTTTTGTCACATCTATGTATATAAACACTACATACGCAACTTCGTCCGCGTGTGAGAGCAAGAGGGTTGGGGGGAAAGCGAACCGTATGATTATCATTAAAAACATTTTTTTAGATCATTTTAAGAGGAACATTTCCGTCATACATAATTATTGTGTAACTTTAACCGTTTACGTAGCGCACGCAACGGAAGCTCTCAAACGGAATATTTTGTCCCCGTTTTTGCAATGTTATTCATTAGTGCTCCGGTCCTATTGGTCGTAGCGTGATGTTATATAATCTATAGCCTGCCTCGAAAAATGGGCTATGCAACACTAAAAGAATTTTTCAATTCGAACAAGTAGTTCCTGAGATTAGTGCATTCAAACACAACAAACAAGCAAGCTCTTCAGCTTTAGTTTTTTCCTTGGTCACATCACGCGTGAACGGCTGGACCAATTTCACTAATTCTTTTTTCATTGTGTTTGTTATTTCCAGGAGAAAGTTCTTATGAAAAAAAAATGAGACAGTTGCGTGAGAAATTGAACCAATTCAAATTCAATATTCATAGTTAAGATATAACAACATCGGGTCACCTAGATTACAATAAAAATCATGGACGCCTATGCCATTTTTTTATATTACGTCGAGTCGCAGACAAGCATACGCCCGCCTGTTGCGAAGCGGTTACCGAAGCCATATAAACGCTCACAATATTGAAATAGCGCTCTCGTCAGCACCCCGGCTTCCAAGGCAGCAATTCCTACTTCCTTCTTCCAACCTCACTCACATACGAACACAATAACCCTCAAACCAATTGTTATTTGGCTGCGGTCTTCTGTGAGGTGGAGGCACTTCCCCATCGAGCAGCTTACAATTCCGCTCGCTCTAACTCTCTTTCACCCGAACCTCGTTCAGTCAGCAGGGTACACCACGTGCAGGTGAGGTTAGCTTTGGCTCAAAGATGGTGATGAGCCAGATTGGTGATTAAACCCTAGCCTATAGCTTCATCTCCCCCTTGCACAGACCGTTCGGTCATATCACAAGGTTGCGAGTCTCTCGCAAAGTAGATCAACCAGGCGGTCAACCAGCTCGATGGCAGGTCCTACGCTCCTTTCACCTGTACTGGGGTACTCTTAAATCAAGTAGTAGATGTACCGGCACTCAGTTGCCCAACGGCCAGACCACCACTCCCCAATATTCATGCTGGCATTATATTAAAAAGCAGTAGTACAAAATTTACAAACTCATATAGAAACTTGCCGTCGCCTGCTACAGGTCGCGTCATGTAAAAAGAATGCTGGAAGAAGGCGGAGACGTTGTGTTTGCGCATGGACACAACCGCATACAAAAGTACAACTTCGACCGTAACCTGTCTATGGATGGGTTTATTTATCTCGAGCTCTTTTTTTTCTCTTGGGGTGTAAGTGGTTCATCAACATCTTTGAACCAAAGCTAACTTCACCTGCACGCGGTGCACCCTGCTAACTGACAAACAAAGCTCTGGCGAAAAGAGAGGTGATGGGGAACCAACCGCATACAAAAGTACAACTTCGACCGTAACCTGTCTATGGATGGGTTTATTTATCTCGAGCTCTTTTTTTTCTCTTGGGGTGTAAGTGGTTCATCAACATCTTTGAACCAAAGCTAACTTCACCTGCACGCGGTGCACCCTGCTAACTGACAAACAAAGCTCTGGCGAAAAGAGAGGTGATGGGGAACCAACCGCATACAAAAGTACAACTTCGACCGTAACCTGTCTATGGATGGGTTTATTTATCTCGAGCTCTTTTTTTTCTCTTGGGGTGTAAGTGGTTCATCAACATCTTTGAACCAAAGCTAACTTCACCTGCACGCGGTGCACCCTGCTAACTGACAAACAAAGCTCTGGCGAAAAGAGAGGTGATGGGGAACCAACCGCATACAAAAGTACAACTTCGACCGTAACCTGTCTATGGATGGGTTTATTTATCTCGAGCTCTTTTTTTTCTCTTGGGGTGTAAGTGGTTCATCAACATCTTTGAACCAAAGCTAACTTCACCTGCACGCGGTGCACCCTGCTAACTGACAAACAAAGCTCTGGCGAAAAGAGAGGTGATGGGGAACCAACCGCATACAAAAGTACAACTTCGACCGTAACCTGTCTATGGATGGGTTTATTTATCTCGAGCTCTTTTTTTTCTCTTGGGGTGTAAGTAGCTCATCAACATCTTTCGAGCTAAAGCCAACCTCACCTGCACGTGGTGCACCCTGCCGACCAGCTAACGAGGCGATGGCGAAAGAGAGGTAGGACGCAGTGAAGGATCACACTGTGCTTCTCTTTTACTTGTCAGATGGGGGAGGGGCATAGCGTGGTCTTTCGCTCCAGGCTTGGCCAGCATCCGACTGGGGAAGTACCTCCACCTGGCAAAAAACCGCAGCCATAATGGCTATGCCGTGTTCCTGCGAGTTAGCTAGGTCACCAGGGCTGTTTTAGAGGAGTTGTTATGCTGACGGCAGAGGGACCAGCGGCTGTCGAACCGCCACTAGCGGTGTAGGCGCGGCGTGTTGGCGCGGCGGTCAGGGAGACCCGGTGAAACGGCTGTCCGCTGGCCGCCCGCAGGTTAGTAGGGTTCCCGAACCCGGGGATCACCTAATCTCCGCCCCGGGAGGCTGAACCGCCAACTTGTGAAAAGTCCCTGTTGTAGTAGTCGTGGCGGAGGAGGAGACCGGAGTGGACCCGGCTGCTGCAGCAGGGGGGGACCGGGGGCCCTTCCGCCCGCCGCGCTAGCAAACCGCACTACCTGCACTGTGCTGCGGGGGTAGACACCGCGCTTTTCTTGTCCCTCGCGCCGTCAGTGAAATAACTTCTCTCAAAATCCTCTTACCCCCTTTTAATGGCCAGGAACAAAAAAAAGAAGGTTTTTTCAGCGGCGTCCTCATCCACATTCGACGTGGACTTTTGTAACGTCAGAGGACTTCACACAAACATAAATGCAGTTCACCAGCACCTCGAAACTGCAAAGCCGACCCTCCTTTTTTTAACGGAGACGCAAATATCTTGCCCGGCCGATACTTCTTACTTATTATACCCCGGGTACAAACTTGAACATTCTTTTGTACGTCGAGCCGGGGTATGTATGTACGTCTGGGACGATATTTGCTGTCGACATCTTCACGGCCTTGAAGACAGGGACCTGTCAGTGTTGTGGGTACGCGTGGATCAGGGCGGCCGCACCCGTATCTACGCGTGCCTTTACAGGTCTCATAGCGGTGATGCAGACACAACTCGGTTGATCGAGCACCTGCAATTGGCGACTGACAAAGTCATTGAGAAGTACCCCTCCGCGGAGTTAGTGATTTTGGGAGACTTCAATGCCCACCATGCCGAGTGGCTCAGCTCTCGGTCCACTGACTTTGCGGGGAGGTCTGTTCATGATTTTGCTCTGGCCTATGGTCTCTCACAGCTGGTGCATTCTCCAACGAGAATACCAGATATAGAGGACCATACTAGCTCTCTACTGGACCTCCTGCTGACCACACATCCGGATGGGTATACAGTCTCGGTGGATGCGCCTCTTGGCTCGTCGGACCACTGCCTCATCCGGACCCAAGTGCCATGTGCAAGCCCTGACCCACCCCGGTATACCGGATGGCGTCGTATGTGGCACTATAAGTCAGCAGACTGGGATGGACTGCGTGAATTTTACGCATCGTACCCGTGGAGGCGGCTTTGTTTCGGGTCGGAAAATATAGACACCTGTGCATCTGATGTAGCGGAGACGATTTTGGCTGGGATGGAATTATTTATTCCAAACCGGCGGGTGGCTACTTCAGGTGCTAAGAAGCGGCCGTGGTTTAATCGGTCTTGCAGAGAAGCTAAATTTCGCAAGCAAGCTGCATATGAGGCTTGGACCACGGCTCGTATTAATGGAGATCCTGGTGTTTCCGACTTGAAACGGGAGTTCAATGCTGCCTCGAGGTTCAGTAAGAGAGTAATTGCCAGGGCAAAGTTTGAGTTCATCGGCAGGATTGGTGAGCGCCTAGCTAAGCACCCATCTGGGAGCCCTGCTTTTTGGTCGCTTGCTAAGGCTGCCGAGGGCAACTTTTGTCAGTCGTCCTTTCCACCACTCCGAAAACCGGATGGTAGTCTGGCCCACAGTGCAAAGGAGAAAGCCGATCTATTGGGGAATCTCTTTGCCTCAAACTCGACTTTGAACGACGGAGACGCCGCACCGCCTTCCATCCCGCGGTGTGGTAATTCCATGCCGGAAATCTCATTTACTCAACGAGATGTTCGGCGGGCATTGCTATCCCTTGACGTTCATAAGTCGAGTGGGCCAGATGGCATTCCGGCAGTGGTGTTAAAGCTGTGTGCACCTGAGTTGTGTCCTGTTCTTACGCGCCTTTTCGCGCTCTCTTATTCCACCGGGCAGGTACCGTCGTCGTGGAAGACTGCGAACGTGCACCCTGTGCCCAAAAAGGGTGACAGATCAGACCCATCGAATTACAGGCCTATCGCTGTTACCTCCCTTCTCTCCAAGGTAATGGAGCGCGTCATTAACAACCGGCTCCTGAAATACCTAGAAGAGCACGACTTAATCAGCGACCATCAATACGGCTTTCGCCATGGTCGCTCGACTGGTGATCTTCTAGTGTATCTTACACATCGCTGGGCTTCAGCCGTGGAGAGTCAAGGTGAGGCATTAGCTGTCAGTCTTGATATGGCGAAGGCGTTCGATCGGGTCTGGCACCGTGGTCTTCTTTCGAAGTTGCCTGCATACGGTCTACCAGAGGGTTTATGCGAATGGGTCGCTAGCTTCTTGTCCTGCAGAAGCATTAGAGCCGTTGTGGATGGCAGTTGCTCCGATAGCATGGACATTAATGCTGGCGTCCCGCAAGGCTCGGTATTGTCCCCGACGCTGTTTTTGCTGCATATCAATGATATGTTGTCCATTGACAGCATTCATTGCTATGCTGACGACAGCACCGGGGATGCTTATTATACGGGCCTCGCTAATATTTCCCGCTCTCTGGTGGAGGAGAGCCGCGAACAGCTTGTGTCGAAGATCGAGAGCACACTGAATAGTGTGTCCGATTGGGGGCGAACGAACCTGGTTCATTTCAATCCCACTAAGACACAAGTCTGCGCGTTCACCGCTAAGAAAACCCCTTTTGCTGTGGCTCCTCAATTCCTAAACACACCCCTTACCATCGCCAAAAACATTGGGATTCTTGGAGTTGAAATCTCCAGCGATGTCCAGTTTCGTTGTCACCTGGAGGGGAAGGTCAAGCTGGCGTCGAAGAAACTAGGTGTGCTCAACAGGGCGAAGCAGTACTTCAATCCGCGGCAGAGACTTATGCTTTACAAAGCTCAAGTACGGCCGCATATGGAGTACTGTTGCCATCTATGGGCGGGAGCGCCTAGATACCAGCTTGCACCTTGTGACTCGATTCAAAGGCGCGCTGTGAGGATTGTCGATGATCCCAAACTAACAGACGGTTTAGAACCGTTAAGTCTGAGAAGAGATTTTGCGTCCCTTTGTGTGTTCTACCGTCTGTACAATGGGGTGTGTTCAGAGGAGTTGTTTGATATGATGCCAACGGCCTCCTTCTACAGTCGCACCGCTCGCCATCGACAGGGAATTCATCCTCACACATTGGAGCCTAAGTGGTCACGTACTGTGCGGTTCCAGAGAAGTTTTCTCCCGCGTACTGTCAAGCTGTGGAATGAACTGCCTGTCGAGGTTTTCTCAGGGGACTACAGCATGGGGTTCTTCAAAAAGGGCGTGAAGAGGTTTTTACAGGGTCGGCAACGCGCGTGTGATGCCCCTGGTGTTACAGGCGTTCATAGGCTACGGTAACTGCTTTCCATCAGGCGGGCCGTATGCTTGTTTGCCACACTGGTGGTATAAAAAAAAAAAAAAAAAAAAAAAAGGTAGGGACCGTAACTGTAAGCTACCCGACTGGGGAATGTACCCCCACCTCACAGAATATCGCAGCAAAATAACAATTCCTTTGAGGGTTGTTGTGTTCCTGCGAGTGAGTGAGGTCACCAGAAAGATAGGAGATGCTGCGTTGGCAGCGGCACCATTATAAACCAGCTCATGTCGGCACTATAAAGTGCCAACCAGCACATGTCAGCACTATAAAGTGCTGACATGTGCTGGTTTATAAGTTTTTTCTGTAAAATGTACATAGTAGCGTATGGTATTAAAACAACGTTATCACACTCAAACCCCATTTAAAATTAAGTAATAACTGTAAGAACACATAATTCCTGACCTAGAAGATGGCACGCATAATTTGTTGGTGCACTAGAGCGTGGAGTTACGTCACTGTTACGGCTCTTATTAGCGTGGTTATCTAATTGATAATAGTGGGCAATGATCGATTCTTCGATTTATTACCAGCTTGGTTAATTATGGGCATTTTAAACCAGTTCTTATTACTGCCCGTCAGTTTGGCAATCAGAGATGGTAAATAGAGATAGATGGGTTATTGTTTGGTGGAATCGCTGTCAAAGATAATGGGGAAGTGGTAATAGGCCAGTCACATCTAGAGATGGGCACTTATTAGCCCGTAAGCTAGATCGTAATATTTGAAGCATCATGCTTTATAGAAAAAAAAAATCTAGAGATGGGCAAAGTGCCAGGCATTTACAATAAGTGCCCAGTAAGTACCTGTAAATGCCCAATAAATGCCTAGTTTTGGGCATAATTAGGGAATTTATAAGTATTTTTTATGCATTTATCGTAAATGCCCGGCATTTTGCCCATCTCTAGTCACATCTGCAGAGAGAAATCGAGGAGGAATTAGAAGTTTTTGATATATCCCTTCTAAATGAACCGATGTTCTCCAAGGGTCAGGCTAGATTTAGACACTTTGGGAGGAAGTAGGTCATTAACATCTTTGAACCAAACCCAACCTCATCTGTATGTGTCCACCGTGCTGACTGACAAAAAAAGCTCGAACGAAAAAAGGGAGGGCAAAGAGTATTTAGAAAGATACCCGACTGGGGAAGTACTTCCTCCTCACAGAATACTGAAGCCAAATACCTCCCCTTAAGGGTAGAGGAAGAAAAAAATTCTCTTGAGGGTTGTTGTGTTCCTGCGACTGGGTAAGGTAACCAGAAAGGAAAGAGTTGTTGAGTTCACGGCGGTGGTGTTGCGATCGTTAATATAGCTACGGTTACCGCTTTACATCAGATGGGCCGTATGTAACTTGACTATCACCCGAAGTAGTATAAAAAAAGATGGGGAAAGCAAAGAATTCAATTGTATATTGTAGAAGTCTACCTACATATATTTAAAAGTGGCTATGAACTGATGCTCTAAAATTTATCCACTTAATTAGCAATCTACTAAAAGTTTTACTTGACATTTAGAAGCCTTTAACGTTGCATTATGTCCTTTAGCAAATGTCTTTGCACGTCTGCGCGCAGACTGAATACACGAACTGTATTTTATAGTATAAGAACTTTTAACTTGTATTCTGGCAAATAAACTCTTTGACTTTGACTTTGACTTTGACTTTGTCTCTTTCTGACCCTCACAAATTGTAAGGCTGTAGAAACTTGCTCAGGCGATTAGTACGCCGTATTATCATAACCAATAAATAAAAATTCTCAGTTAGTTTTATTTGTCACTAAACCGGCAGTAATATGCGAATTTATTTTAAAGATTTTTTTTAGCCTACAGATTTGTAGAACTGTTATTTAACTGTCCTGTGCTAGCACCCTATTTTGACATGTAGAATTTTCTAGCTTCACGATGATTTGTTATTAGTTTTGTAAATGTCTACGATTGCCTGTTAAGTGGCTTTGTTTATATTTAGCTGTAAACCTCTAGTTGTAAGATACGCTGTTGGCTATCCAAATAAAATAAAATAAATAATAAAGTTGCAAACTGCTATAGACAAAAGTTGTCAAATCTCATTTATTACAAAGATAATAAAGTATACGTAGAAATACTTTATTATCCTTGTAAAAATTAGATACTTAAGCAATTTTTAAAACGTAACACAGAGAAAGAAATATTCAAAATTGCCATATAACAGGTATCACAATATCTGCTCTTCCCAAAGGTTGTCTGGTACCCTTAAATTATGGTAAATAAAATTTAAATAAACAAACATGCCATTGTTTTTTTATTTTCTTTTCCTGTGTTACATGTGAATATTGAGAGAGTGAGAGTAGAAAAATACAGGCAAGGCAATTAGTTCCTGTAAATTATTGCCGGCCGGCATCCACCCACTACCGTTAGTACATGCAAAGCAGCCACGGCAGTCGCATGCATCTACTAACGGTAGTGGGCCGGTCGGCATTAGTTTGCATGAACTAATTGGTGGCGGAAGCGCGCAAAGTAGTGTAGATCAAATTGCCTGTAAATTTGACTTCCGCAAAATAACACCTGAATCAATTAACTAACGAAAAATACTCGACTATCTAATATATCACTCACCTCAGCCTCCACCAGTGGCAATTGTACTGTTCCTTCCTCACATCCCCCGTGAAGACATCCCACCTCCACCTGTCCATGACCATAGCGAACGGCAGGAACGCCAGCTTATCCATAGCCTGGGTAAACAGGTAGTTTATATCGTGGGCAGTGTCGTCAACTGAGCGCTGGACCAGACCCAGGGTTTGAAGATGACGAGGTGAGGCAACGGATAGAGCTATAGCCTCGCCGATAGCTTCGTGGAAACCTGTGAAAGAAAATATGATATAAATAACTATGCATTTCAAAGTTATTTGTTCCTCATCTTTCAACTTGCTTTTTCATCCTTACTTACAAGTTATGTCTAAGTTAGTAGTAAGCCAAGCACCATAAACCAGAGATTTGTCTCTTGTTTATGTTGTCTGGGTCTGAAGAGCTCTTTGGGAAGTATATGGCTCGTGGTGCATTCTGCCGCTTAACGGGACAGGGGCCAACCACACATTACCACTGTGTCTCCTGTGTAACCAGGATTAACAGCGGCGATCACCAAAAAAGTTAATGCACAATGAATTCCACTACAGTCCTGGAGGTACTACGGCTGCCTTGGTACTCACAACGAATTAAATCAGAAGAAATTAGTAGGAATAGGAGCTTTTGGAATTTCACTTCCCCTCTTGGCACTGTGAGAGACAGCTATAAATTATAAGGCATTAAAAACCTTTTTTTTATACCACTAAAGTGACAAACAACCATACGGCCCGCCTGATGGAAAGCAGTTACCGTAGCCTATGAACGCCTGTAACACCAAGGGCCTCACACGCGTGTTGCCGACCCTGTAAAAACCTCTTCACGCCCTTTTTGAAGAACCCCACCTAAAGAGATGGCTAGTCAAGTGAAGCTCAACTGCCGTGTATCACGGATTAATATCTCACACTATTGGGGACCTAAAGATTGAGTTTACCTTATCCCTGCCGATTTCACTCTTGTGAAAGGATACAGCAATATTTAATTGCAGACAAGTACAGGAGACCGCAGGAAAATTATCTAGTTAGTATAATTAGCTAGGAGAGTATTGTATTCCTACGAGTAAGGTAAAATGCAGGTGCACAAGAGCCATACTTTCTTGCAAGCATCAATAGGCCGCTTCACAACAGGCAGGCCGTATGTTCGTTTGCCACCCGACACAGTATAAATATATATAGTTTGTTGTTGCCGCTACATATATCATCTCCATCCAACGAACGATCAATAAGTAAGGACTATGAAACATCGCGTGCGGTGGAGGAGGAAGCACTGCCATTTTGAGATAATTTTAGTGCATATTACGTATTCGCGTACAACACACGGCCGCGTTCAGGACACTTTCTTATTGTTTTGCCAAAGAATTATAGAAAAAACAAACCGGTATACATCAAATGTTTTGCCAATTAAAATAATGGACAGTCAACAAACTAAGTACAAAATAGAGTCAAAATAAACCCGTTATCCAAGTAAGTAGGGTGTAATAATGATGCCAATTAAGAAAGTAGGCCACGGCAATACAATAACACGACTTGTACGTGTAACTTTAATTCGGATCATGCATCCAAACAATGTGATTGCTATGTTGTTTTATAGCATCTGGTTCGTAAAGCCACACACGTATTTCGTGTTCTGACTTCCGAGGTTTATGTGTTTAGACAATGCGAAAATAGTACTTTTAGGGGTGTAAGTGGTTCATCAACATCTTTGAACCTAAGCCAACTTCACCTGCACGCGGTGCACCCTGCTGACTGGCAAACGAAGCTCTGGCGAAAAGAGAGGTAGGGAGCCTAATTAGGGTAATGTACCTCCACCTCACAGAATACCGCAGCCAAATAACAATACCCTTGAGGGTTGTTGTGTTCCTGCGAGTGAGTGAGGTCACCAGAAAGTGAGTTGGCAGCGGGCGAGCGATATTTTATGTTGCGAGCGTTAATATGGCTACAGTAACCGCTTCACATCAAGCGGGCCGAATGCTTATCTGCCACCCGACGAAGTATAAGAAAAAGAGGGTTGTTGTAGCTGCTGCGTTGGCAGCGGGGGTGGCGGCCCGCAAGCGATAGTCCATGTATAGCTACGGTGGCCGCTTCACATAAGGCGGGCCGTATGCTTGTCTGCCACCCGACATAGTATAAAAAAAGCATTGACATTGCCATACTGGCCAGCAAGATGCTTCTTCATGCTATACTTGAAGGATCCAATATTGTGAGATGGAGTCAAATTCCAAAAACTTCCTAATCCCACTAATTTATTGTGGGATTAGGAAGTTTTTATAACAATTTTATAACAATGTCCATTGTAGTCACCCTCGGGACTACAATGGACATTGTTCATTGCCTTTTTTGGTGGTCGCCGCTGTTAGTCCTGGCTACACAGGAGACACAATGGTGGGAATGTGTGGTGGGCTCCCCGTCCCGATTGTAAGATAGAGGAAACACATGTACCGGCAATTGGGGTGTAAGTGGTTCATCAACATCTTTGAACCAAAGCCAACTTCACCTGCACGCGGTACACCCTGCTGACTGACAAACGAAGCTCTGGCGAAAAGAGAGGTTAGGGAGCGTAATTGTAAGCTACCCGACTGGGGAATGTACCTCCATCTCACAGAATACCGCAGCCAAATAACAATTCCCTTGAGAATTGTTGTGTTCCTGCGCGTGAGTTAGGTCACCAGAAAGGAAGGAGATGCTGCGTTGGCAGTAGGGGTGGCGGCGCGCGAGCGATATTTTATGTTGCGAGCGTTAATATGGCTACGGTAACCGCTTTACATCAGGCAGGCCGTATGCTTGTCTGTCATCCGATGTAGTATAAAAAAAAAATGCGTTCCTCTTTTTAGTGGTACATCGTAGTAGATAATAAATATAGAAGTTAATAGATGAACACTTCTGTTATCTCCGACTAAACAGTTATTTATTATTAAACAGCATGTAACAGTCGATACCGGACAGTTTCCTAGTGCGGCGTCACTTATCAAACGGTACGAGGTTCACTTCCGCGAGTTAGCCCGCTTTCTCCCCGCGATCTTGCATCTTCTAAAACGGTTCTAGCTTTGTAAACGTTTCCTTTATCTTTATGTCTTGTTACATTCATTGTAAAAAATACCATTTTAATTTCATTCTAATAGCGACTATTAGAATGAAATTAAAATGGTATTTTCAGCGAAATTTATTGAGCTTATAAAATCGTCCGGTCGTTCTGTCTGTCCGTCTGTTGCCATGAAACTCAAAATTTCGAAATTCTGACTTCGGATTCGTGTAGAGCATTAAAAAGTAGTACTGTAAAGTGACCTTGGTTTTCCGATATCAATTCGGGAAAGTGGCCAAAATAAATAAAATTAATAAATTTCGCTATGGCGGCGCATGCTGCGCGTCCGATGTTCTATGATTGGAGTCGTGCGAACAATTAAAATTATTTGATTTAGTTCTCTCCTATGGTCATGGTCATGTTATGACTGAGGAGAGACAATCATCATCATCAGGTCATTTTAGTCTCTACTACAGGAGCACTTCTCGTCCGTCCCAGACAAATAGAGGATTTGGCCTACACTCCCCACGCTAGCCAGACGGGTTGGGGAGGCCTGATCGGTGTTTGATAATGTATTTCCCTTAGTCGCCTTGTACGACATCCACGGGAAGAGACGGAGTGATTCTATTCTAGTCTGCCGGAAACCACACGGCAATATATATATTTTTTTTAATTTCGTTCTAAGTCTTAGTCGCCTTGTCGTACAAGGCGACTAAGGGAAATACATTCCACCACCACCATCCACGGAGTGATTCTATTCTAGTCTGCCGGAAACCACACGGCAAAGACAGTTTAAATTAACTTTAAACTACTGCAATAAACGCAAATAAATCTGGTGTTATCAAAAACAAAGAGAAAATTCACTATTGTGTTTCACCCATAAATTTTGTATCGGCCATAACTGTTTTATTGTCTTTCGAGAACTATAGCTTTCTCAAAAATTACATTCTCTTTATTATTATGTACTCGCTAACGCCCGTGATTTCGTACGCACGTATTCCAATATCCCGTGCACTAAAACATTGAGTTGTTAGGTACCCGTGCATCTAGTAGTTCTACTGAAGTAGTATAAATTAATAACTTTTTCTATCCCCATTTGGTTCCATATCTATATTCTGTCGTGCTGACCAAATTCCATATTATTTTTGTTTCTTTTTATCTCTTCTTTTTCATTTTGTTCATCACCAATTTTACCTCTACCTCGAACTTAGCTATTTATTTGCTATGTTTTTTTATTTATTTTAAACATTTAATAATATACAAATAACTTATAAATAAAATACCTACTTAAATATAACTTAGAAATAAATAACTATAAATAATGAAGCCCCGCCAATTCGTTACCCACTTGAAAAGTGCCCAAAAGGCTGGCAGCATTGCCACGTTGAATGGCAATGCTAATCCTCTGGCCGAGATATTGGCCAGCCCTTTGGTCATGTGATACTTCGATCAATCTTTTTGACAACTGTTGAAACAGTTTATGCTATGTTATGTTCAAATTTCCAAATTTAACTTCAGTAGTGTTTTTCATATTAGGAAGATGTTTTTTTTTTATACTACGCCGGGTGCAATACAAGCATACGGCCCGCAGCATGTGAAGCGTCACATGTCTGCCACGCGATGTAATATAAAAAAATAAAATTAACATAGGTATACCCCATACTTATAAATAATTATGGGGTAGTAATAAACCGAGCATCTAAAATTGTGAAACTGGCCGACTATTATACTGACTTGGCGACTAAAGTTGATATAACACATACCAAACGTAACCTAACCTAGTATTTCTGTGGCTCATTTAGTTTTTTTTTTTTTTTTGTGGATCATGTTATTATTTTCCATAATTATGAAGTCATTATTAGTTCTTTTATTAAAAGAAAAAATCAGTACTGTTTATCCATAAATCAAAAACGCAACCTGCGTGTAATAAAATAAACGAAAGCAAGTAGAGATCTCTCTCTCTCTCAAGTATAAATCTTTGTATGTTCTTTGTAAATATTATGAATGATGTTTATGTTAAAAATAAAATAATATAGACAAAAAAAAAGCAATCCAACAAACCCATAATGCACATTTCTTAACCCATCTATGTCACGGGCCAATTTGAATTCTTGTGCGTACAGTTGCCCAACCCATTCAATATCAAATTGACATTTAATGTATAAATAATGTAGCTCCACCATCGGTCGAATAGACCCGGAAAGGCCGAACTTGACCCTCTTGCGAAACGGTATAGACTATAAAAGTGTTAAACGTAGATATTCGTTTGCTATATGTGGCATGACTTTGATGGATTTTTTTTATATTACAGGCGCTTGAATCATAAATAATGATCCTGGCGGGCAAGACCACTTTAATTTGGGTGTGGTATTCTATGAGCCCCAGATCCCAGACAGGCCTGACATGTTCAACCACTTTTTGTCGTCAGGTCAGTCGGCAGGTTACATCACGAGCAGACGAGGCTGGCTTTACTGACATCTCTTTTTCATTTAAACTACCTGAAACACTGCTTGCACGTACCTACAGAACATAAAAAACAGTTTTTTATGTTCTGTGCACGTACCCATACCACGTTTCCACGTACTTAACCACAGACTTTGGAAAGGTAAAAATTTGCATATGTAACTATTATGGTTCCGAAATGCCAGTAGATTAAAAAAAAGAATAGTAATATGATTTATAAAAAAAAAGTGTAAGATGTGACTAAATGTTCACAAGAGCCAAGTAGCAATTTATTTATATTAAAATCGTTCGGTCCCTCACTGCCGATTTTACTCTAACGAGCGTTACATAGCCGACCGTGACGGATCATTGTCACTCACTACCCACAAATTAAAGCGCTCAGCGTGCTTAAAGAAGTATTCACTTCAAAAATATTGACCACACAAACGTGACGATGATGAGTGGATCTGGATAAAGTAAAGAATTAAATTTAATTTCAACGCTTCATGTCACATCTAGTAAAACTTGCCGGATTGATATCACTGTAAGTGCGTGAGATGTGATGCGTTACATAATGAGGTACCGTAAACCGATGCATAAGGAGATTAATACACATTAATTTCCTTGAATTTTATGATAATTATATGCGGAAATATGTGAACATGAATTTTAATAATGGGAAATAAATAAAGTAACCGGTCACTCCTATTTTAACAAGGAATTGCCGGCTAGATCTCGAGTCAAGTGCTACGTGATGCAGCGAAAACGAGCAACCCCTCATGGTCTGGTTTTGATGACAATCTCTGTTAGAGATCGAAATTTCTCGGAATTTCCGACTCTACTGAATCATTAATAGGAGTAATTAATAAAATTATCTGGAATTCTTCATAGTATTTAAAATTAGTTAATTTAAGTTCTTTATTTATGCTCAAAAACGGGGCATTTATATGTACTTATTGTATTGAATAATAAATAAATGCCCGGCATTTATTTATTATTTAGATAAATTCCCACCATTCCAATCCTTTCCATTCCATTTCAACCCAGTTGCTACGGAAATAAGACAGGGGAAAGATCAACTTGCATCTATTTTCTTCATTTCTTTCTTACGTAGTGAATTATTAGTAGTTCTCAGAATAGGTCGACCTACGCAATACTCGCGATGGTTCATCATTATATAAAAAGTATCGATATTAACCCGATATCAAACTAATCATACGTGATCGCAATCAATCGAGACTTTCACTCGAATAGTGATGTAAACGTATGGACTTCCCTATTGAGATAAATGGCGCTCTGTTAGCATAGGAAATTATTCCGATACAACGCTATTTTTCATAACGAAATTTATATAGTGACTAGTTATTAGTTACTGAGTCTTCTTCCTTGCCTTATCCCTGCATTCTGGGACTGCTCTCCTCATCTTGAGGCGCCAGGATAGTCGATCCTCGGTTGTCTGTGTGTATAGCTGAGCCCGTTCCAGGTCTTTGGATACGGTTGTCCACCACGTAGCTATAGATCGCCCGCTTCCTTTTCTTCTTTCTGGGATCGACAAGGCCTTCTTTACTGAGTACTTTACGTCTCTTCTCATGGCATGTCCAAACCAGTGCATACGTCTCTCTAACGCCTTATCTTCTATGAGTGCAACTTTGAAGGAGCATCTAATATTTTCGTTCCTTATCTTATCGAGTCTCGTTACGCCAGCCGACCATCGCAACATTTTCATTAAATTGCCGCGAAGTTTGTTTCCTTGAGTATTTTTCATCGCCCAGCAATCAGTGCCATACAGCATGGTGGGTCTGATAGCCATTTTGTTGACTTTGCCCCTCAGTTTTATTGGCATACTGTTGTCGCAAGGTACTCCTGATAGGATTATCTATCTTAACCATTAGTTACTGATTACTGATAGGAACCAATGGATTGACATGTATTTTTCAAGGGAATAGTATATGGTCTGGAAAGTGACATAGGCTACTGTTTTCCTCGAAAAAATATCTTACTCACTCGCGAAAAAAGTTTTATTAAAATAATACCATACGAGCGAAGCCGCGGGGAACTGCTAGTTACTTAAAAATGACGACATTTTGTGTACCCAACAAATCTACTGAAACTCTTTCACTTCCGCTGCCAACGCAGTAACTCATCCTAATGAGATTTACTTGCAAGAACACAACAACCCTTCAGAGCATTGCATATATTCTAACACATTATGCGTCTTCAACAATGGTCGATATACTTAAAGTTAACTTAATTAGAGTTCTTCCTATGCTCTTTAATTCAGTTCATAGCCTTCCTGTATATAAGGCACTCGTAAAGTTAGTGACGTTATAATGAAAAATTACATTGAAGTTGTGTTTCTTATTTGTATTATCGGAATTAAACAGGGTGAGTTTTTCACACTATTATAGAAGTAAGCTGATTGACTAAAGGATACAGCCCCCTTACCACCATCTCTTATTGCGATTCAATAACTGAATAGATTGCTTATTCATACTAATGAATAAGTGACTCTATTTCATTTGAAATAGAGGTGGTAAGGGGGCAGATATAAACCATAAGAGCAAGTGTCCACCACCACTAGCCGTCTACTGCCTGTGTCGCAGCGACCCAGGGTGAATCCTACTACTCACAGTGTAAACAAGTCTACGAATGAAATCTTATTTGTTTATTGTAATTTATATTTTTGATAAAATGTAACATAATTCGACTATAAATATTGCTATAAGTCAATCAATTACAAATTAAGGGCACACATTGATGAACGTAATATTATACCCATTATTTCATGGGGAAAAAGCGCACTGCTCCTGATTTTTTTTCGTCTTAAAAAAATCTTTACCATATTGATTATATTATTATTATTATTTCATGCAAAAAAGTGCGCTGAAGACTACTCCTGAGTTTTTTTGACGTGACAACGTCTTAGAATGCGATGGAGCCGGCTGCACGCACGAAAATTTTTCCATTAAAATTTTCTTTTGAAAAATGCAAACATTCCATCAGTATTTCTCATGACGTTGTCACGTTCAACTATCGCCAGTAAACCGACTTTACAGACAACCGATTTTTCCTCTTAAAAAATATCTGTAACTTAAGGCAACTGAATTGGTTTAACGACTGTCATCTAATGGCAATAACCGGGACCGACGGCTTAACGTGCCCTCCGAAACACCAATAGCATGTATACGTATTCATTAGTCATTATCACACATATTCGTAGTTTTACGATAAATAAATAAATATTTTTAGACAATTTACACAGCGCCATCTAGTCCCAAATTAAGCGCAAAGCTTGTGTTATGGGTACTAGACAACTGATAAATGTACTTAAATATTATTTTTTTGTAAATAAATACTTATAATACATAGAAAACACCCAGACCAAGACAAACAGACATGTTCATGCACACAAATGTTTGTCTTGTGCGGGAATCGAACCCGCGACCTCGGAGTCAAAGTGGCCATTGTTAACCATTCGACCATCGAGCTCGTCTCACCTCGTCGACCACGATGACACTCTGTAAATACAAACAGTGATATAATACTATCATAATATAATATTATAGAAACAGAACCTCAATTCGGGTTTGTAGGTTACGGATGTCAATTCAAACGAAAGAAACCTTAGAAACGCTTGAATTGGATTATACTATGACATGTACGGGTATGACCTATATATAGGGCATGTAATATCGGAAAGTTTTCAATTCCGATACTGATTTCCGATATTAGATCTCAATATCGGAATTCCGATATTAATATCGGAATTTCACAAATGCGTCATACATCCTCATAAAGTTGGGTTTGATACAGTAAACATAATATAATATAGATCAAATTCTTTAATTTGGTACAAAACTTTGTGGATTTTTTTAGTTTTTTATTAAATCACAGATTTCTCGATATTATCTAATTAAACGGACGTACATTACTAATTAAACGGACTCATAATCGACATCAATAACATATCAAATGAAAATATCGAAGCAAAATCAACACTTAGGAATAACATTTGTACCATAAACTTCGCATCATTACAAAATTACTGTCATCGAAAACATGGGCCATCGAAGACTAGTGGCAATATAGTGACAGAACTAGATAAAATCTCAGAGACTTGGAAAGGTTATTGTCAGTCCCTATTTGAAGATCCACGATGCAAGAACTTTCTCAGCGCGGAGCCTGAGAGTGAGGAACTGGAGCCCTCCATACTTATACGAGAGGTTGAAGCCACCTCAAAAACGGAAAAGCGACGGGCAGAGAAGCGATCCCAATCGAAACCATACGAGCCCTGGGAGAGCACGGCTCACAAATTATATACACCATCTGTAATAAGATATGGAAAACCGGAATAAGGCCTGGTGAATGGACTCATACAGTCTTCACCCTGTTACACAAAGAGGGGTCAACTAAGAAATGTAATAACTACCGCCTTATTGCACTTATATCACATTCTAGCAAGATCTTGTTACATATTCAAAATGAAACGCAAAGCTTATCTGTCTAAGGAGATTGCTCCGGAACAGACTGGTTTTGTAAGGGGGAAGGGCACTCGAGAGCAAATACTCATTGTTAGGCTCGAGAATTCAACAAGCCAACTTATATCTGCTTTGTTGACTTCTCCAAAGCGTTTGATTCGGTGAAATGGCCAATGCTCTGGAATACGCTGTTAGCAATGGGGACACCAAAACATCTAGTTCACCTTATTATACGTTTGTATGAAGAAGGAACAGCCTCGGTACGGACAGATGACATTTTGTCAATTAACTTCCACCTCAGTGCCGGTGTCCGCCATGAATGCATAATATCACCGCTCTTGTTTAATGTAAGTATACACAGAACTAATAATGAGAATCACATTGAAGGATTGGACAGACGGTGTAGCAGTTGGTGGATACAGGATTGCAAACCTGCAGTATGCGATACGACAGCACCTTGTTTGCAACTAATAAATGTCATATGGAAGAACTACTCCTCAGAATGGAACGCGTATACCTAGAGTTCGGACTAAAGATCAATCGTACTAAGACCAAAATAATGACCGTGGATCACGCCAACAGTAATATGCCAGAAGTAACACAGATCGCAAACTGTGAAGTGGTCCAGTCCTATATATACCTTGGCTCTCTTGTAATGAACAGCGGTGGCTGCGTGGATGAAGTAAAGAGACGCATGGCTATAGCAAGAAACGCAATGGGTAAGCTGAAAGAAATATGGAAGAACAGGAACTTAACTAAAGCCACTAAGACCCGGCTCGTAACAACTTTAGTCTTCCCCATATTTTTATATGATGCAGAGACGTGGATTTTACGCGAAGTGGAAAAGAAAAAGATCAACGCTTTAGAGATGTGGTGCTGGAGACAAATGCTCGGAGTATCGTGGATTCGGTCCACGATCGCACAAATGTCTCCATACTTCAACAACTCGGCATCAAGCAGTGATTATCTGTTCTAGTACAATCGCGTATACTAAAATTCTTCGGGCACTCCTCAAGACGCTAAGGTGACTCCATCGAACGCCTTGTGGTTCAGGGTAGAGTCGAGGGTACAAGACCCCGCGCCAGATCTCCCATGCGGTGGACCGACCAGATAAAGTCTGCCGTGGGCGGCCCACTGCATGAGTGCACTAAAAGTGCCTCAAATCGGACGAGATGACGGGATATTGTGAAGCGTGCAACTACAACCCCGAATCCTCCCTCATGACGACCACGACCGCTCGAGCGCTCTGTCAAAAGCGTAACGAAGAAGAAGAGGGAATAACAGCGAAATCAACAATTATTAGGAATGACTATTAATTATTAGAAATGAAGACTAGGCTTATTTTTTAAAGGCACGTTTTTCTTTGCAATACATTCTCAAAACGACAAAGCTTCAAGCATTTTGTCGGTGAACTTCGTATTTTATTACAAAAATAACCGGCTGACGAAAAACACGTACACTTTCAACACTGGTAGACCAAACTCATGTAAGGTAAGTGTAGGCCTGCGTCAGATAAACTCCTCTTTCACCTCTGTTGTTGTATATTACTTTTTTAATCATTACAAATCTCAAAAGATCAAATTTGTCTGACGAGGATACGATTCTCGTCTTTTCTTTGCACTTTTCCAGTTCGGTCTCCAGTTCTTGTTGGAGGGTTAACTTACTCGTTGTAGCGTGACGAGCTAAGGGTTTATCATCTTCATCGGAAGATACTATAGCAGTAGTCGTTGATTCCGTCTCTGTTTCTGTGTCGGCGATGGTACTAGTTGGATTTTCTTTATATTTAAGGCGTTTCAACATGTTTACAACAACGTCACATATTGGCTCACTTGTGGCGCTCTTATTAACTTTATTTAAAAACAAAAAAAAAAACTAAATTTGTCTGACTTCGATATTACGATATTGGGTCACTCAGTATCGGAATTTATAATATCGGAAATCGGTTCCGAGATTCCGATATTCCGAGATTCCGAGATTCATGCCCTACCTATATAGAAACTTGAACGCTGACCGTCAGGGTAGTTGGCAAGCTAAAACTCGGAGTTTCCTTATGCAGCCATTCTCTAAGTGTGTTCCGCGGAACCCTAGGAGTTCCGCAAGAATTTAGAAAAACAAAATCAAAACACCTCTCTCTAGTCTTACGTTTTATTGTAGGGTTCCATCAAGTATTTGGCTTTCCAAAAGGGTGGCTGACAAACGAAGCTCTGGCGAAAAGAGAGGTAGGGAGCGTAATTGTAAGCTACCCGACTGAGGAATGTACCTCCACCTCACAGAATACCGCAGCCAAATAACAATTCCCTTGAGGGTTGTTGTGTTCCTGCGAGTGAGTGAGGTCACCAGAAAGAAAGGAAGGAGATGCTGCGTTGGCAGCGGAGGGTAGCGGCGCGCGAGCAATATTTTATGTTGCAAGCGTTAATATGGCTACGGTAACCGCTTCACATAAGGCCGTATGCTTGTCTGCCACCCGACGTAGTATAAAAAAAAAGAGTTTTTCTAAGCTGTCCCCCCGCCTCGATAGAATGAAATGTATTATAGTATGAATATAATAAATGTATTATGTATTTTATTGTTTCAGCATCAGCAATACTATGTTATGACTGCAACAGCTTATACGATCCTCGGTGTGGTGTGGAGTTCGACCCTTTTTCTCTGGGCATCGTCAACTGTTCGCTAAAAGATCCCTTGGAACACCTACCGCCCACAGAGCCTACGATATGCCGCTCTATTAAGATGGAAAGTAAGTAAGAATCTTCTTATTTTTCGTTGTATTCTTCATTACTGAAGGTCGTGCCCGTTCTGATAGGCCTTGATAGAAGAGTTGACAAGCTGTTTCCACACCACCCAGTCTTCAGCCTGTCTGAGCGACCTGGACACGACATGGCACCGGGCGGTAGCCGGATCGCATGCTACCATTATACTCTTCTCTTGACTTTTAAGAGTCAAGTCTTTTGAAGTAAGAATCAGAGAGGTGGTATTACACCGACTATGGATTTAGGCACGTAATAATCGGCATTTACTCACTTGCTCTTGCAATACTCTTTGTGTTAATCACGTGCTGGTAGCCCCGCTGTTAACGCAGCATCTTCTCACGCCCTATGTCCTCGCTCACTCGCAGTCCTCAAGGATATTGTTATTAGGCTAGGATCTTCGGTAAGATCCCATTTGGTTCGTCGTATACGCTAGTACGCTGATGGTACTAGCGTATACGACGATCAACTTTGGTAGTATCTGCTTCTTCGATTTCACTTGGTGTTTCTGTGGGGATATCGTTGGGAGTATTTCCCCTGCCAAGGTTGGCATACCCCACCCCACTTTCGTCAGAACGTCGTTTAGCCATCTATATAGGCTTTTAATGCTTTATTTGCCATATTTCTGTCTCTGACATTGCTAAGAGGGGAAGTCAAATTCCAAAAGCTTCCTACCTACTCCTACTAATTTCTTCTGATTAAATTCGTTGTGAGTTACAAGATAGCCCCGGGACTGCAATGGATTTCATTGTTGCCTTTTTTGGTCTTCGCTGTTATTAATCCTGGCTACACAGAACACACAGTGGTGGGGAAGTGTGGTGGGCCCCCGCCCCGTAGAACGTCGTTTGCTAGTAAGCAGGATGCACTAAGTGCAGGTGTGGTTGATTTTGACTCTTAAGAAGCCACTTACATCCATTTCTTTTAACCTGTGTGCTTTTTATCTTCATTTTTTTGCAGTTAACGGTAAAGTCCGCGTAGTCCGGCAATGCGGCTACCTCTTGGACGAGAACGAGCCAGAGAAGCCATGTCGTCGACAAACCAGTGTCGGCGACTTGTTCGTCACCTATTGCTCGTGCGACACAGACCTATGTAATGTCGCTGATGTGATCCACCCAGGAGTGCTGTGTGTTTTTGCCAGTGGTATAGTATTTCGTGGGCTAACAAATTTCTTTTGAGGTTATTTTTGTTAATAAAGTATAGTTGCTGTTTTAATAAGAGTTTTTCTATACAACGCCAGGTGATAAACAAACGCGTCGCCTACATTAAAGCGGTTGCCGTAGAATATAGACGGTTGCGTACAAGGAGTATCGCTGATGCGCTACCACCTTTTACCTCACAACAATCTTCTAGAGCAAACCCACCACCTTCCCATGGCTCCATCGACCTCCTGGTCATTTGAGCCGATCTTGGCATAATCTTCTAGAGCAGTGTTTTACGTACTTTTTCATGGCACGACCCCCTTAGAATGTATTTTTTTTTTTTTTTATACTACTTCGGGTGGCCGACAAGCATACGGCCCGCCTGATGTGAAGCGGTTGCCGTAGCCATATAAACGCTCGCAACATAAAACATCGGTCGCGCGCCGCCACCTCCGCTGCCCACGCAGCATCTCCTTCCTTTCTGGTGGCCTCACTCACGTGCAGGAACACAACAACCCTCAAGGGAATTGTTATTTGGCTGCGGTATTCTGTGAGGTGGAGGTACATTCCCCAGTCGGGTAGCTTACAATTACGCTCCCTACCTCTCTTTTCGCCAGAGCTTCGTTTGTCAGTCAGCAGGGTGCACCGCGTGCAGGTGAAGTTGGCTTTGGTTCAAAGATGTTGATGAACCACTTACACCCCAAATGTAGAAATCTATTGCGATCCTTTACACTCCAAGGTTCATAAACTGTATGTGTTTTATTAAGTTACAAATATGAAATCATTTTTATTTATTTTCATAGTTAGGTATCGGTTAATATAATAAATAATGAAGTATCTAACATAGCCATCGATTACGTTCCAAAATGAAAATTTTCTTAATAAAAATATCTTTATTTAACGCTCCCTTTTACAGCTTCGGGACCTTCCGCGACCCCCCTATGAGGTCGCGACACGCGCGACCAACACTTTGAAAAACTCTATTCTAGAGTATTATTTTGGCTGCGTTTATTTTGGCAGGTGGCTAGGCATGTTCTACTTATCTTTCGCCAGAGCTTAGGTCATATTATTTGCATTAAATATACTCTGTAGAAACTTGACACATTGGGAATAAAATGCAACAAAAACTACAATTACTTTTGTAAAATGCAACAAAAACTACAATTACTTACTAATAACAAACAAGTAGCCTATGTCCTTCCTGTGAGAATATGTGTATAAAGTTTCATGACCATCGGTTGAGTAGCTTCGGCGTGAAGGCGTAACAAACAAACTCACATTCACATTTATAATATTAGTAGGTATTGGATACCGTTATTGGATTTATTGCTATGAAAAAATTCTAAATTATTCTATTTTAAAATAATAAATGTGTATACTTCATCCCACCCTCAACCCCTATTCATCCCACTGATACGGGACTACCCTCAATCGAACTGGGTTTAGAGCATAGATACTCCACCACGCTGCTGACTTGGCTTAACGGCTGTCATCTAATGACAACAGCCGGGACCGTGAACTCCGAAGCACGGAGGAGCTAGAGATTCATAAACCCATTAATGAACAGGCTAAAGTCAACGTTGCTTAACTTGTATGTTTGATTAGGCTGGCAAGCTCCTGACTTATTAATGTATACCTTATTATATTTGAACTTAGCCGGACATTTTATCTCAAATCATTATTTCATACACAAAGCTGCGTTTGTATGGTATTACTCATAAGAACTAAATAATTAAAAGTCACTCACCTGGATTGGCGCCATCCCTAAAGACCTTAGGCAGGTTTTTGTAAGCCAGGAAGTATTCAATATGCGCCATCTCGTGATGAGCTGTCACCAGGTCTTTCATGTCTACGTGTGTGCACATCTTGATTCTGAAAAAGAACAGCATTTACTTACGGTCAGCATGTGACAAACAATCAAAGAAAATAAATAATTTTTCCTCAACAAATTACATCTAGTCCCAAACTAAGCCCTGTACTGTATTGTACTATAGATAGTTGATAACTAATAAATACTCGAATACATTTTTTTTTTGTAAATACATACACGTATTAAAAACAAAACACGCGCAGCAAGACAAACAGCGTGTACATACACAAATGTTTGCCTTGTTGGACATCGAACCTCATCGAATGGTACAAAAGCACCATTCAGACAAACGAATGGTACAAAAGGCGGACTTAAAGCATTCTCTACCAGCCAACCTTCGGGCATTACTGTTAGCACTTCAATCCACGAATGCGGTTTAAAAGAACAAATTTAACATAAATATTGACTAATATAATTATATATAAGGGACTATATAAACACATAAAGTCTTCAACCAGTGCATCCTCTCCGCCATGATGTACAATGTAAATGGATGTGAGACATGCAGCCTTACCTATAGTCGTGTCTATTGCAGAAGTCCCAAGCTGAAGGCTGGCAATGGATATGTCTGTCTGGGGGCTGGTCCAACACGCTGAGAGCCCAGAAATCTGGTGGCATAGCTGACATGTTCATTGACACGAAGAACTCTTCAGCCAGTTGGAAGATTGTCAGCGGAGTGTACCCCTGGAAATGAAGAAAGATATTGATAATACCATTTTTAAGAGAATTTTTTAGATAGGGTACACAATCTTCATATTATAATCCTGTTAAAAGTTTTTCATTCCAAGTGGATGGTCAAGAAAACGACAAATCTAAGAATTTACATAATAAGTATAAGCTTATATTTTGTTTCAGTTGTCAATCATAGCCACGCTGAAGATACAACATCGTCCTTAGCAGCCTGTATATCGCGACAACTGGAAATAGGTCCTCCCTTAGCTTAGCTTAGGCGATAAAAAGCAGGCGGCCGGGTGCACCATGAGCAGATGAGTTTGGCTTTGGCTTTAAAGATCATGGTGAGCCATAGCCTAAAATATAATGTATAAGCGAATGTAACCATATCTCACCTGTTGCACCATCTCGGGAGTGACATCTACTAAGGTCTTCCCAGGATAAGGCAGTGTGAAGGGCACGATCCCAGACCAGCTCTGTCCCCACATGTCACCGAGGATGTGCGCCGGGATGGGTGCTGAACGAGAGATCCTCTCGGGGCCGTACGCTTCCCGTAGCCGACGACGGACGTAAGCGTGGAGGAGGTCGTACAGGGGTTTAACCTGGAAACGAAGATAAAAAATCAACATAGAAAGAGAAAAAATTCATGACCAAAAATGTGACCACTTCCAAAATTTAGAAAAGTAGCAAAGTTATTGTTAAGCATTATAAGACTTGCTTTCAAAATTCAAAAATGTTTATTTGCCCACGGGCCCTTGCGGGCAATCAGACACGTCATACATTATCTTTTTTTTTTCAAATACAATATATTTTTTTCAAATATATTTGCCACAACCTATATGCATTACCATTTAGAATAGCAATGCTGCCAGCTTTCTGGCACGATGCCTTTTGCCGGTGATTCAGAATATTTTAACGCAGTTTAGTTTTAACTTGTACTCCATTACTTACGGACAGTAGGTATACTTTTATTACTGCATACTAGGATGGAATAAAAATCTAAAGTGCAATCAGTGTTCAAACACATACGTACTATAATAACTTATTCACAGATCTACATAAAATTTTACATTTTCTTATACCATTGTACCTATTCGGATAAAAATGAACTTACCTGTTCCCATATTTCTTCAACTTCTTGTCTCAAATTACCAGACTCGTAAGGGAACATCCAATACGCTGAAGCGTCAGTAAAATCTGTAAACAAATTTCAAATAATAAATCTCCATAACTACGTAAGGCACATTTAATTAATCGCCTGGCATAAACACAGTAGCAATATAATTTTCGCGCAGTTTTGCGAACAAAATATTAGCAGGCGTTATAAAAAAAGTATTGTTTTCGTTTCTTATAGTTTTGGTTTATATAGCTATATTATGTCATGTTCTTGAAGATCACAGATAATATAATACGATTGACTGCTTCGACAATAATTCGACTTTATGAATTGTAAATAATATTGTACAATTCATAAAGTCATTGAGATAGGTAAATAGTGGACTGAAAATGGCATTAACAAATACCACCAGGGACCTTTTTAACCCCCTGGGGGCCCTGGATACTTCAGAATGGGGCCCCCGTAACTATTACAAATTATTTCATTAAATGAAGCAAACAGAACAGCAAAAAAAACAGATTTATGCCACAAATAAGCAAAGTACAAGAAACCACAAGCATCAAAGCCCATCATAGTCTTAAATTATGACCTGCTACAATATTTATCTGTAATAAGAGTACGTAATCAGTCTCTGACTGACTAAGGGGTCCCATCGACCGCTCGGCCCCGTCCTGGGCATTCATTTGATTGTCCAGAAAAGAAGGGCCTAGAATATATAACACAACATGTTACTCACTGTTCAATCTCGCCGCCTGATTCGTCAAGTCAGCGAGCTGTTCATACAGGTCCCTGATCCGCCTGCCAGTGTTCCTTCTCCACTCAGTCCAAACGTGGGACAGTTCGTCCCAGTCCCTAGAGTGAGACATGATGAACTGGAGCTCTGGCTGGAGATGTAGACCACATTTGAAGGGCTCGTTGTAGGCGCAAATTTCCGCTGTATTGTAGACCGCTAACATATCATTGATTATGCGGTTATACTGGAATTAAAAATACACATAAATATTAAAAAAAGGGATTTTTTTACCTTATTTAAATGAGTTTAATATTTAGCAACGGCAACGGGACCAGCATATTGGGAACTTTGCCTACGGACAGCGGTTTACTACATTAGTTTTGCTTTTAGTTTATTTTAATTAGTTTTAATTTAGATGTATTTATTTCATTTTATGTATTTTAAGTTTACTTTAAGTATCCAATATTGTATTATTAAAAAAAAAAATAGGTTTGGCTGTGTCATGGACACGGCCGTGTGTTGTACGTAAATACGTTATACGCACTAAAATTATCTCAAAATGGCAGCACTTCGCCCTCCCCCGCACGCAATGTTCGATAGTCCTTACTTAGCGTAATAAATTCTTTGATACTTCATATATCCAGTGGAATGATTGAATTTTGGATGGCGATGATAGATATGTAGCTGGAAACACCAAACTATATCCCCCGATGTTCTTATCCTCCTTATGGAAATTCCTCCCTATGGAAGCAATTTTAAAGACGTAGGTATTCACTTCAAAAAACGTTTTAAAGTCTTATGTTTACTACTATGTATTCGTGAAAATGCATCATCATCTGTAAGCACCCTCTCAATAATGATTGGTTTTATGCCTTTTGCATCGCCAGGAGCCATAGCAGCAATTTCTGTCTTCCTGGTGACCTCATTCACTCTCAGGAACACCACAATTCTCAAGGGTATTGTTATTTGGCTGCGGTATTCTATGAGATGGAGGTGCTTCCTAAGAGGGGCAGCTTACAAATGCGCTGGGCCCTACCTCTCTTTTCCCAGAGCCTCTTTTGCTAGTCGGTAGGGTACACCACGTGTAGGTGAGGTCGGCTTTAGCTCTAAAGATCGTGGTGAGCCACTTACACCCCAGCATAGTCTCTGATGCAGCGAAAACTGTTATGTAAATGTAAAAGGAAGGAATCAAATGATGATGATACTAACCCTGTCAAGTTGGTCAGGTGGTAAGGCAGATGGGCCTATGATGGACAGCAGCCTCAACTGCCTGAAGGTGGTATAGTCTCTGATGGCGCCTCGTGGTATATTCTGTGCTGCTTCCCACAGACCCCGTTGGAAAAGTGTGTAGCGTTGTTGAGCGTCGAGCTGAAAAAAATAAAAAAAAACTAATAAGTAATGTTATTCCCTTATATTCCTAAAGTATTCATTTTACTATATTAAAATAAAATGCAATAAACTTGTAGATAAATTACTAAATATTTAAATAATTCTTTATTGCATAAAAACAAATACATAAATTTGTGAACAGACAGGTATACAAAGGTGAAGAAAATAAATTTCTTCCAGCCAACCTCTTTTCTTCAACTGAGCATAAAGAAATTTTACTAGGAGTCAAGCAAGCTATGCATAGCATTTTAGTATCTTTTTAACAATAAAATACAAATTTGAACTTATCACTCGTCATGAGTAAGGTGCTCCTTTACCATCTTTTTAAAAATAGCGTCAGTACAGCCCTCTCTAATATGCTCAGGCAGTTTGTTCTAAAGCTGTGCCGCACGAATAGTAAATACCTGTCTTCGGTGTGGGATAGTTCAAAGTTTTGGTGAGACAGTGGCGTTGGGAACGGGTCAGAGTAGGTATAAGTGGAAAACTGGAACGAAGTTATTAGGTGCACCCCAATAACTTCGTTCCAGTTTCAGGATTTTTTGGAATAATTATATGAAATAGAATATGTATTTGGAAGAGTTTCTTTTTGTTTCTCATTTAAGTGATAATTTATGTTCAACTAGCTGGTCATTACTTTAATAAAACTTTAATTTCCCATGGGAATAAGAACTTCTCCCCGGATCCTCGTAAAAAAAATCATCCCTTGGTTCCTACCGACGTGAAAGAAGGGGAAACAAGAAACAAACACATTAGAACCGAAATGGTCGCGTACTATCCGATCTCAGTGGAATCTCAGACCTCACTAGTCGTGGAATTAATTGTCTGCTGAGGTTTTCCCTGGAGACTACAGCTTTTTCGAAAAAGGCGTGTAAAGGTTTTTTACAGGGTCGGCAACGAGCGTCCATAGCCTACGGCGGCCCCTTCCCAACCAGGCAGGCCGTAGTATGCTTGTTTGCACTAAGGAGTGGTATACCAAACTATATAAATACAATTAAATTAAAAATTACGAAAACCTCCGACCTTCTAGTCTAGGCAAGCCCTTTCATTTGATACGCAAATTGAGGAATTTGTAAAAAAAACATATTTTATTTGCCATTTTATGGTAACGCCCACCTTGGATTTGAAATGTATCATAGTGTATTCTACTAATCCAGCCCTTTCATTTGATACCCATATAGAAGGGGTTGTGAAAAAATATGTAATCCGTCATTTTGTGGCGGTGGCCATCTTGGACCGCTTTACGTCAAACATAGCTGAGAACACTCCCGGCTAATTCACCTTTCAAATAAAAAAATCTGAATCGGTTCATCCGTTCGGGAGGTACGATGCCACAGACAGACACACACACAGATACGTAAAAACTTATTCGTCGGGGGTTAAAAAACAAACTGTAAGTGTTTGTTTTTTGAATATTAATATGGAAGTATGGATCCAAATGTTCAATCAAGTGATGAATAATCATCAAACTTAACATTGCCATTCCCTTTATTCGCTCGGGTACTTAAATATCTATTTGCCATCACACAATGACAACCAATAAAACAAGGACATAACGGAAATTGTTATATGTGATGTCATGAAAAAGCCCATTTTTTTTACAAATTCACAAGGTAATAACGAAGTATAAGTGCTTAATGCGAGTAATCTAACTTCAGTGACAAGGGCATAATATCGTTTAATATAACCTCCACCTCTCCTACCTATGCCTCAAGTACCAGGCAAACATAAACTTCAAGGTTCTACCCTAGTACTACAATATGTCTCAAGTATCACGGTCGCATGTCATCACCGCTGACAAATGGCAGTGCACAATCGCCACGTATAGTCCATTTACAGAGACCATATAGGGAGCTCGAGGTGAAAATTTGCATGTCATGGGAAATCGTATTGCTCCACGGCGTGAAATTTAAGATTTTCCTATAATAAAAGAAGTAGCAATTTGTCCTAGTTTCTTCATGAATATAAAATCATTAGCATAAATCACGAATAAACGCTATGTGGTAGGCAAACCGCAAACTAAACATGAAATTACGATTGATGACACTGCTCTAGGTTTGTCAAAAGAGACCAGCCAGACCTTTGTCATAAGAATCTAGAAAGACATTCCGCAACTAGAATACAGAAGCAAAATTCTATTAGTTATTTTACGATCGCAGAATGAAAGTTGACCGAACCGGGATTGAATTGTGAATTTACTAAAAAACATATACTCGATTTCATTAATTAATTTATTATCAATTCTTATTGTAGGCAAAATAACATTCTTAGTTTGTTTAATTTTCGGACATATTTTGATATAGTCCCACCTAAATTAAACTTTGATTTTGTTTCATATTGTGATACGAGAATACCAAATTTGATATTTGCGAGATCGAACCTGGATCGGAACATTCGGAACTGAGTTTTGACTACATTTTAATTATGAGAATTGCCTTCAGTTTCTTTTTTGCGAGGAGTCTCAGACAAGAACATTTTGTCTCAGAACACATTGCATTCATTATTGTCAACTTTATGTCTAAATGAATGAATGAATGAACCCTTACCTACTTGTAGATGTAGGCATCGCCCTCCTTCTAGATGGTCCGAAGACCTTAAGAAAGCAGCTGGAAGCGGCTGGATGCGGATGCCAAAGGATCGTATTCGATAGAAAGAGGATCTAAATACTTTGGCATGGAGGAAAGGACTGACAGACAAGCGAATATGGTAATACTGACAGAATACTTCATTATTCCTATTTCTACTCTAAAACTTTTTATTCTACGCAGCCCTAAATAATTTTCATATAAACACCTATAAAAAAAACTGCTCCCAGGCAATGAAAAAAAGGCTAATGGCATAGTCGTCATTGCCATATAAAAATGACATCAGTGTCAATTGCATGACATAATGAAATTACAGTAATTTTTACACCCCATACAATTACTATGAGTAAGGCTGGTGTAATTATCACCTTGGATGGTGAATCATTGTAATTTATTGTTCTCGGTGCAGATGAATGTCGTTAAAATGGTCATTTTATCATTTATAGTCTTAGATTGCGTGCCGATTGTCATCTGAATATGCAGCCTCGAAGATTACTTCTAATAAGTATGTGAACAAGAACTTTAAAAATATTATTTTGGTACAAACTTTTATTTTATTTTGGTAGTTTTATTTTATTTTATTTTGGTAGGTAGGTAGTTGGAGCTCGATGGCGTCGTTGCGCGTGTCAGTCTAATCGAACATGCAGGTTAAGCAACGTCAGCCGTAGGCTGTCCATGAATGGGTTTATTTATCTCGAGCTCTTCATTAGATGACAGTAGTTTAGCCAAGTCAGTGGCCTTTAGGTGGCATGAAAACACTGACCGCCAACCTGCAGTTGAGCGGCGTGGTAGAATCTAAAACCCTTCGATTGAGGAGAGACTGGTTAAAAATGCTCGTAATATTAAGTCCGCCTTTTGTACCCTTATTTTGTGGTTAATAAAGTTTAAATAAATAAATTATTAGTTTCTTTAACTTTCATTCATAATCATTTAATTACACTACAGTTAAACTTTGAACTTTCGCTTTGTGTTACGAGAATACCAAATTTAATATTTATGTGATCGAGAATAGATTGGGGTCGGAAATTTAATTAAATATAGGTAGTTAGTTAGTTTAATTAAATATAGTCATATTTTAATTACGAGAATTGCCCCTCTGAAACCTATACCAGCAGTGGGATAAGTATATTTTTAGATGAGTCATTAAGCGCGTAATTTGTTGATTCAAATGTTAATTGGTGGGAATCTTTTAAAATACCCGGATACCGTAATTAATTCTTGTGACTACAACGCAAGTAAACACCGTAGCGACTGTTTTATTCACTCACACTTTTTTTTAAATGAAACAATACATGTCTTGTGTTAAAAATAATACAATTATCTCTTGCAATCTGCAATTTTTGATCATTGCTGAATCATATAAACTGGTAGTTATTTTCATCATCATTATTATCAGCCTATGTCTGTCTACTGCTGGACATAGGCCTTCCCTAATGCCTCCCTCCATATGCGATCCTCTGCTTTCCGCATCCAGCCCCTTCTTGGCAGTTCACCTACTTGCTTTTAGCCCGGAGGCTTTGAAAGCGAAAACTAACCTAACGATGAGAGGGAGGGCGAGTGCTGAGTGCGCTCAACCCAAGGAATATGGCCCAGCGAACTCCTCTCGACAAATCAGTAGGGACTCCAATGTTGAAAAACAATTCTGGTCTCCCCTACAGGGGACCCACCGCAAGAGGATGCTTCTCTACCGTAGAAGACCTCCTGCGCGGACGGAATGAATTAATTAACAGAGTTACTGTCCTAACTGCCGTAAACCTAAGCCCATCTCCAAGTCCTACCCTACACCGATAAACCGAACAAGATAAGCTTGATAAACCTAGAACTTGTGAAGAGTACACTGTGAAATAAAAAGAAATCCCGGTCATGATGACCACTCTACCTCCCCAGCCCCGGCTATTTGAGATGGAGGAACAAAGGCCGCTTTTCCATCAACAGCTTAAGTGTCCATAGACCTGCCCCCTTACCAGCATCTCTTATGGCGATTCAATAACTGAATATAATGCTTATTCATACCAATGAATAAGCGACTTTATTTCAAATGGCATAGAGTCGCTTATTCATTGGTATGAATAAGCAATCTATTCAATTATTTAATCGCAATAAGAGATGGTTGTAAGGGGGCAGAGGCTCTACCACCGACGCTGAAGACGATTACCATCGGATTTATAGGTCGCAAAAATAGATCTTAGGTTTAAGTTAATGATAAACATCTTCAGCTTAGTCGGTAGAGCTCTTCTAACAGCTAAGCTAAAAATAATTACCGCCAATCAAAGTGTGATTTTCGTAATCCAAAAATCCATCCAGTAATCGGCTTCAGCTGCGGCGGTAGGGTCCCAGATAGGTATCATCATACCCTCCGCACTATCACAATCTTTATATATATAATTCTACTGTATGTGTGAACGTCACTGAACTCCTCCTAAACGGCTGGACAGATTTGAATGAATTTTTTTGTATGGGGTGTAAGTGGTCCATCAAGATCTTTGAACCAAAGCCAACTTCACCTGCACGTGGTGCACCCTGCTGACTGACAAACGAAGCTCTGGCGAAAAGAGAGGTAGGGAGCGTAATTGGAAGCTACCCGACTGGAGAATGTACCTCCACCTCACAGAATACCGCAGCCAAATAACAATTCCCTTGAGGGTTGTTGTGTTCCTGCGAGTGAGTGAGGTCACCAGAAAGAAAGGAGATGCTGCGTTGGCAGCGGGGGTAGCGGCGCGCGAGCAATATTTTGTGTTGCGTTAATATGGCTACAGGTAACCGCTTCACATCAGGCGGGCCGTATGCTTGTCTGCCACCCGTAGTAGTATAAAAAAAAATAAAAAATATGCGTTTGGGTGGCGCCCTTGGTTTAGATTCACAAATCAGCCCAGCCGATGGCGCTGCAGTAATGGGAATGGGAAGATTGAGCCACAGCGAAGCGTGGACGGGCCGCTAGTATATATACCAATTTATAATAACAAAACTCAGTTGGGTGTTTGAGGTTCTGCTTACTTCGAGTTACTCGTTAGGTATATAGATAGAATAAAAAATCGAACACAACATACGAACTCTTAGTTCCTACACTTCCTACTACTTGATACGCCGTTCGCTACCAAAAACCAATTAAGAATACTACTTTTTGCATGATACCCCTGCAGTTTCTGACATGTCATTACCATAATGGAGGTGTTATCACTGTTTTAATTACGTAAAACCCAGTCATTACTGCGACCTTGGTGATCCTCGGTCAGATAATCGGACGGCAAGATTTCACGGCTGTTCCCACTGATTAACTATTGTACTCATTATTACGTGAATATACGCCGACTTCCTTGACTTGGGCGTAGGTATATACTCGATATAATAATATGTGGTTTAAGAGACCAATACTTGCTTTCAGTCATCTAATGAGGAATAATTATTAATTCAATTAATAAAGTTTTTAATTGAAATTCTTTCAATAAACTATTGTACTCATTATTACGTGAATATACGCCGACTTCCTTGACTTGGGCGTAGGTATATACTCGATATAATAAAATACTTATCATAATTAAACAAGAAAAAAACAAAAAAAAATTAAAGAAGCATTTATTAATTCTTACTAAACAAAACGGATTGCACTCCGGGAGTGCCTTCGGCGGAAATGAACTTCTGCCGGCACTTGAACATTAACGTCGTCCATTTTTGAATATTTTGGAATGGTTTTCAGTTAAAACCCATCATACGCCCTTGAAAGGTCAGTCGAAGAGGATTTTCCGCCTCTCTCCAGCACAGCTGGGGGATGGCCCCGCGAGAGACGGATTTTATATGAAAGGTATACTAAGTCATGATAATTGACGGCATCTGCATTTAGCTGACCATGCTTCCAAACATGATCGAGTAAATTGACCATAATAAGATCTAAGAGCACAGTTAGGGAAAGAATGTGTAACTCTAAAGGGAGTATATTCATGTTAACGGAATTGATCAGAGTTTGAAGACGGCGAGCGCTGAAATCATCTTTTTAACCAACCCCAAAAAAGGAGAAGGTGAATTCGGCTGAATTATTTTTTAATGTTTGTTACTACATTACTCCGTCATTTATAAACCGATTTGTAAAAAACTTTTTTTATTTGAAAGAGTATACTTCCAGATTGGTCCCATATTTTTTTCATCATCATCATCATCATAGGCCTGTATCTACCCACTACTTGATACAGCTTGAATAATCTTCTTGCTCTTGGATCTACGTCTTAGTTGGCTTGGTTGGCTAAGATTAATAGGTTAGAAGTTGTTTTTTTTTGTCAAAATTATAAAAGACTAGCTGACCAGGCAATCGTTGTTTTGCCATAAAAAATAGATAACAACCCATTCTCAGACCCGATATGCACACAAAATTTCATAAAAATCGGTCGAGCCGTTTCGTAGGAGTATGGTAACTAACATTGTGACACGAGAATTTTATATATTAGACAAGTATTGAAATCAGCCACGACAATAGAATGACTGTATGCAGAACTGAAGTCTTCGAGAGGGGTTCCGAAGGACAAAAAGTAATTAATGTAAGTACTTTAAGGTACGTCTAAACTGGGGCACAAATTTCGATATATATATACAGAGTCTTGTATCGTATATGTCGTAACGCAAATATTTTTTAATTATTTTATTCAGCAACTTGGGCAGTCGAGGTCGATACCGCGTGCCCAAATTATGTTGCAGTACAAATGTGCCCTAATGCGGACGAGCCTTTATATCAAACGCTGCTTTCTAAGGGTCTGCTCACACAGACCGGCTCGGAGAGGAGAGCAGATTTTGGTGGCGTTTAAAAAAGAGTTTTAGCTTATTGGTATAAGGTTTATTTTTTAAATTCACTTCTTTTGTTATATGAGAATGGTCGAGAGCCGATGCTGATTTTTAAAGTAAACCTTATGCCAATGACAAAACTCTATTTTAAACGCGTCCAGAATCTGCTCTCCTCTCCGAGCCGGTTTGGTTTGAACGGACCCTAAAACTGAATAAAATTACCATCATCTTTAAGTCCGAGCCTCACTTGCAAGTGGTGCATCCTGCTGATTGACTAAGAGAGATAGACTACTGAGAGACTTTAGCATAGAGTATATGCTACCCGACTTGGAACATATCTCCAACTCACACAATGATGCTACAATGGCAGCGGGAATGGCGGCACGCAAGCGGTATTAAATTAAATCGACCATATTCTGACGTTGACATTATATAAACAGCAGTATCACATAATTGTATAATATCCTTTCTTGCAAGTGTATCACACTAACACACTAATATTATAAAGGCGAAAGTTTGTAAGTGAGTGTGTGTGTATGTTCGTTACTTCTTCACGTCTAAACGGCTGGAGAGATTTTAATAAAATTTGGTATGGAGTTAGCTAACACCCTGGATATGCTTCTAAAAATGTGAATAGTTGTTATTTCACGTCAGTATACAATTTATTTTCCCTAATAAACCGCGGGTAACACCGCGGGGCACAGCTAGTACTTAATAATTTAAACATTGACATAATTGTAATTTTGCACGCTGTTATATACAGCAGAATATGATGGACTATGTAACTTTAATATCACCTGTATATTACTCATATCGTTCGCAAATAAACTTTTGATTGATTGGTATTTTGCATTGCAAGCGTTATATCACCGTCATAAGTTACAAGTCGCTAATAAGGTAAATATGCAACCAATTACACTAAAGACAATTATTATCATTAAACCCGAAGACCAGCGTTTATGATCAGGCGTAGCGAACACTACGTTTTCCCACGATATCGAGTTGATCTTGAAACTAGTCTGTTTATACCAAGTTAATTATTATTAAAGCATATTACACCTAATCTACTTCGCCTTGTCACGATCTGCGACTTAAAGTACGTTTCCGTTAGTCTAGAAGATAGGGACCGAATTATATTTAATCGCAGTGCCAAGAAAAGTATGGTTAAATTTGAAAATTGCAAATAAGAGCATTTTAAAAACATACAGGAGAGGGGAAGGGGGCATTTGATAACAATAAAATTACGACAACTTCAAGCTGTTCTTGATTCTATATTTCCCCTAAAAAGCTGGCAACGGATCGGAGACCGCTTAATGACCATGGCCATCCATGGGCACCTACATCCATGGTAGCGATTGCTTTCCACGAGGTGATCTACATGCTCGTTTGCTCACCTCTCTTAGAAAAAAATTACAGCTTATAACCTGTGTCAACATTTATCGGTCCACGTAAGGACTCTGCCCTTGTTTTCCACTCAACGAAGATGAAATGCAAACATAATATAACGTTACCGAAATTCTAGCCTGTCGAAACACAGCTGAAATTTAAGTATGGTACAAGAAATAAAAATTATGTACTATGCATTTTTTTATAGGTTTACCACGTAAATAGACATAAATGTATCATTGAATTGATCTCGTAATGAGATGTACCGAAATAGATCTGCTTTGTAATTGAAAAGAAATGTAATCAATATTTTTTATGGCAGCGGAGGTGTGATTAAGTTGATTACTAAGGCTTTTTAGTGATCCGGAATAAAATTGGTAAATCAAAACAATTATGACCTCATCAGTTTATATGTTTACCGAATTATTTGTTAAGAACAATCCACATAAATTCCCAAAAATGTCAGATTATGGGACTAGAAGTCGACGTGATAATTATAGACTTTGTAACCATTCCGCCAAGACTGCGATGATGCAAAAGAATGTTTTATGTATGGCACCTAAAATATTTAATAAAATACCTAACTGTTTAAAGACGTTGAATAATAGTATGTTCAAAAACCACCTAAAGAAACTATTGACTGAAAAATGTTACTACTGTATTCGTGATTTTTTAGATGACAAATATTTGTAAATTAGTTATGTTACTTAATGACCTATTAGTATTTGACATGAAAACTATATTTTGCGACATGTGCTCCTTTTTTCACTAAATTTGTACGCCGGCAAGGCAAAATATGAAGGACAATTTTATTATTACTTTAAACATCAGAACTGCATGCGATTGTATGTATATTACTCATATTTTATGCAAATAAATATATCTTTATCTTTATCAGTCACAAATAGGCTTGCCAACTTCAAAATACGAATTTGCGGGAAATGTTGATTTCAAATGCGGGACAAGGATTTTAAAAGCGGATAATCTAATGAGTTTTGTTTAGAATACAAAAAACGTGAACTTTTCTGTGCAAATCAGGATGAAAAATTAAATAAGACATCTTGTTAGTTAAATAATAGTCAACATTTACTAAATAAAAAAACCCGCCAAGTGCGAGTCGGACTCGCGCACGAAGGGTTCCGTACCATTATCTATAAAAACGGCAAGAAAATAACGTTTGTTTTATGGGATTCCTTTTTACCCTTTGGGTACGGAACCCTAAAAAAGACAGTTATAGACTATAATTATAGTATAATTTACACTTTATCGTGAAAACTACAAGTAACTACTTTTAAACGAGTATAGTATTTGTGTTGAGATTGAGTGTTAATTGAGTGTTGATTCCGAAAAGTGGGATATTTAACTTAGCAAGGTGTCCCGCTCACACGTTGGCAATCCTAGTCTCAAAATACAGATGGTCTCCTAAAGCCAAAAAGACATTAGCCACGGATTGACTTTGACTTTGACTTTGACTTTGATTGAAATATGATACAGACACAAATGACACAATATTCTACAGATTAATTTTGTGATTAGATTATGAAGTAGTAAGAGGTACCAAATAAAATGGAAAACCAACAACTTGTATAAAGAGTTACCGGACTAAAGTAATAAAAAAATACTCAATTTTTTAATATGATAACAGACTATGTAAACTACTCTATTTTTATTGATTTCTGGTGATTTAAATATTTGACAAAAATGATTAAGTAATTTGGTTCCAATGAATTTGGCAGCTTAGAAAAAGCGTTAAAAATTAAAAAGTAAGTAATTAACAAATTCGTTGACGGTACCGAACGCTCAATGACCGCAAACTTGTTAAATATTACTTAAACTAATTAATTAACAAATACGTTGACGATACGGAACACTCAACAAGCGAGAATCGATTCACATTTGATATAGTAATTTTCAATTAAAATTGAGCATTCGATAAAAAGAAGAAAACCTATTTCGCAGCCCTATTTGTTGCTATTTTAATAATGTAGAGATTTTTTGATTTTTTTTTTGTACATTCATCATTCATTCATCAACCTGGATCTCCCCCTGCTGGATATAAGCCTTCCCCAATGCTTTCCATCTGATACGATCCTCCGCCTTCCGCATCCAGCCGCTTTTTAGGGTTCCGTACCTCAAAAGGAAAAACGGAACCCTTATAAGATCACTTTGTTGTGCGTCTTTCTGTCTGTCTGTCAAGAATTTATATGTCGAGAATGCGTGGAGGTATCAAGCTGAAATTTGAACTGTATACTCAGGTCTACGGTCCCATGAAGTTGTAAAATAATCAAACTGCTAAGTTTACGTAGAAAAAAGTTACAGCCGTTTATTCAGCAAAAAACGCATATTTCGACACACTCAAGGGAATCAAAACCTGTAGGGTGAAATTTGGCAAGTAACATCGTTATAGACTACAAGTACAGGAATAAATCTAAAAACTATACATTTGTAAATAGATCTTAAAAAATAGGGGGTCTATATTTTTATAGGGTGTCGAAATTTTAAATTGAAACTACTAGTTGAAATGGGATATCATACGAGTATGAAAGGGCTTGATGTACACATTGCGAAATATATTTAATTTTTTCAACGCATTATTTCTTATTTATAATGAAAAATATCAAATTTAATAATGATACTACGTACCTACGGAACCCTCGGTGGGCGAGTCCGACTCGCACTTGTCCGGTTTTTTTAAGGTCATCGGACCATATAGAAGGAGGGCGCCCAACGCTTCGTCGTCCTACGCGAGGTACTCTAATACCTACCTCCCCCATCTGCCATCACTTACTCGGCTGATGTGTACCGGCCCATTACCACTTCAGCTTACAAACTCTGAAGGCTATATCGACAACTTTGTTTTTTTTTTACACACAGTACTACGGATGGCGGGCATACCTAATTATGACTGTGGGAGACATAATTAGGTATGCCCGCCATCCGTAGTCACCGTTTAAGAACCTTTCTACCTAAAATTACAGCAGAGCCACCAAGATTGGGCTCATTGTAATAGAGGTATAACGATATGAACTTGTCATAGATAAACTTGGTGTAAGTGGTTCATCAACATCTTTGAACCAAAGCCAACCTCACCTGCACGTGGTGCACCCTGCTGCCTGACAAACGAGGCTCTGGCGAAAAGGAAGGTAGGTACTTTTTAAGCGGCCCGACTGGCCAAGCATCTCCACCTCACAGAATACCGCAGCCAAATAACTATTCCCTTGAGGCTGTTGTTGTGTTTCAGCGAGCGAGTGAGGTCACCAAAAAGGAAGGAGATGCAGCGTTGGCGGCAGCGGGGGTGGCGACGCGCGAGCTTTTTACTTTATGTTGCGAGCGTTAATATGGCTACGGTAACCGCTTCACAGGCGGACCATATGCTTGTCTACCACCCGACGTAGTATAAATAAATTACACAGTAAGCAATTCACCGAATCCAGAACGAAGACATTCGACGGAGAACCAAAAATCTCAGAAATAGCAAGCTGAAGTAGCAGTGGGACGGCCACATTTGTCGGGTCAGTGATGGGAGATGGGGAAGGAAAGTCTAGAGTAAAGACCTCTTAGAGGGCTTCGAATCGTTGGGCATCCCCTCTCTAAATGGACCGATAACCTCAAAAAAAGCGGTGTGTAACGGCTGGATGCGGAAAGTGGAAGATCGCATATGATGGAAGGTATCACTGAGGGCCTATATCCATCAATGGATAGATATAGACTGATGATGATGATGAATTTCTTCTACGTAAATGACAATTACCTCATCCGAGGCCGTCCACAGTGGGCGCACATAAAAATAATAAGACCCCTATTAATTCACACAAGTTGGCGCGTACGTAGTGTGGCCATTGTGGAAGATTAGAGGACATTCTCACGGAGACAATGTGTTTCGCAACCGTATCGTGACGATGTCAGGACGTTGTGTGAGCAAGAGGGAAGTAGGAACGTATGTGTGAAAGAAAGAGAGGAACATAGGACATTATAAGGCGTTCGGTTAAGTTACGTTCACCGTTCCTACAACTGATCTAGGAGGTACGAAAAATCCTAAGTCTGTAGTTCCTATCCTACATGTCTATACATATGTATTTTTTTAAGTGTATATCTCTTTATTTAAGCACGCTGTGTGGGGTATAAGTGGCTCACCAACACCTTTAGAGCCAAAGTCAACCTCACCTGCACGTGGTGCACCCTGCCAATAAACAAAAGAGGCTCTGGCGAAAGACAGGTAGGGCACAACGTTAGCCCGACTGGGGACGGACCTCCACCTCACAGAATACCGCAGCCAAATAACAACTCCTTGGAGTGTTGTTGTGTTCCTACGCGTGAGTGAGGTCACCAGAAGAAGGAGTTGCTGCGTTAGCAGCGGGGGGGCAACGCGCGAGCGACACTCATTGTCGCAAGCGTCTATAGGCGACGGTAATTACTTCATATCAAGCGGGCCGTATGCTTGTTTACCACCCGTCGTGGTATAAAAAAAAACGCTGTGCACTTTATTATCTGTAAGGCTCGTTCGAGTAGTAGGCAGACATGGATACGGCCCAACTGATGTGAAGCGGTCACCAGAGGCAAATAGACTTGGCATAAAAAATTTTTAACCTCCTCCGATCATGAGGTACTCTGATGTATGACGTCATCAGACCGTCGCCAACCCTTATTCATCCCACTGCTGGGATATGGATCTCCCCCAATTGAAGGGGTTTAGAGCATAGTCTACCACACTGCTCAACTGCGGGTTCGCGGAGGCTAGTGTTTTCAAACCGCCCAAACTTGCCACTGACTTGGCTTAACGACTGTCATCTACAATGACAACAGCCGAGACCGACTGGTTAATGTGCCCTCCGAAGCACGAAGGAGCTCGAGATAAATAAACCCATCCATGAACAGGCTGCGGTCGACATTGCTTAACTGGCGTGTTCGATTAGACTGGCACACGCACCGACGCCGCCGAGCTCCTTAGATAGTAAGAAGTTACGATATAAATATTATTTTCCTGCAGAAACTTAATTTTTTGGCGTGTAAGTGGTTCATCAACATCTATGAACCAAAGCTATCTTCACCTGCACGCGGTGCACCCTGCCGACTGACAAACGAAGCTCTGGCGAAAAGAGAGGTAGGGAGCGGAATTTGTAAGCTACCGGACTGGGGAATGTATGTCCACCTCACAGAATACCGCAGCCAAATAACAATTCCCTTGAGGGTTGTTGTGTTCCTGCGAGTGAGTGAGGTCACCAGAAAGGAAGGATATGCTGCGATGGCAGCGGGGGTGGCGGCGCGCTAGCGATATTTTATGTTGCGAGCGTTAATATGGCTTCGGTAACCGCTTCACATCAGGCGGGCTGTATGCTTGTCTGCCACCCGACGTAGTATAAAAAAAAATTGCTTAAACGAACTTCATACATGACCTAGCTACCGAAAAATATCTTTGAAATACCATCAACCCTCTATAAAAGTTTAATTAATTACGCTAATATTATGTACCTGAGAAACACTACAAACCTCCCGTAAAAATATTTGAAAGAGAGGGAAAAACTGAACTAAAATCTGTTGAAAGTTTAGGAGTAGATAGCGGATAAACGGACATACAGACGCGGAAAACAGCATTGTCATAATACATAAAGGCATATTAATAGTGATTCTTTTAAGAAATCATTCATAATCACTTTGACAGTAACCATAAGTAGAGGCCACAACGATACTAACGCTCAATCAATTCTCATGACATCAACACAATTAAGACATCACCTATGCTCATCAATCAAATTAGTATAAACAGTTCAAACTAAAGCATAATTTGTCAAAAGTGGCCAAGTTCTTTGAATGAAATGGATAATGCATCCAAAGATTTAATTTAAAGAAGTTAAAATAATATTTTACAGGTATTAAAATTGTGGGAAAAAATAAAATTGCATTTTTCTAACTAAATACCCTAGTAATAAATAAATATCCCTATTAATCTCAAATAAATAATTATTAATTTTATATTTAAAGGTAAGTAAATTATATAAGGATCATAAAAACTAATAATAAAATGAGTGGTAGTAGGCTTTATTAGGGCATATTAGATAATAATCAACATTAACTATCATCGTGTCAGATTTAATATTTATATCGACGATAATAAATTATTTATTTAATCGACGAGCTCGGTGGCGTAGCGGTAAATGACGCGGCTTCGACACTAACGCTCATGGGTTCGATTCCCACACAGGACAAACATTTGTGTGCATGAAAATGTCTGTTTGTCTTGGTCTGGGTGTTTTCTATGTATCATAAGTATGTATTTACAAAAAAATGTATTTACGTATGTTTATCAGTTGTCTAGTATCCATAACACAAGCTTCCCTTACTTTGGGGCTAGATGGTGCTGTGTAATTTGTGTGACAATATTTATTTATATTATTTATTTATTTATATTCTCATATGAATAGACACAGACACATCTATCTTAAAATTAAATTAAAATATGGGTCAATCGCAAACCACATAGATATCATGTGTACAAGAAGTTTTACGTGAACTTGGCCTGCGCTGTCTACCGCTTTTAGAATTCAAAACAATTAACTACAGCCATCCATCCATTCACAATAAGAAATCCAGTTCAAGTTTACTACTAAGTACTATCGGGCAGACAAATGATAAACAAAAGTAAATAGTTCAATACCATCGTAAATTGCACAAGTCTCTCTTTACATCGCTCATTTACATCATAATGCTAAACGAACAGCAAATTCGCTTTACCAAATTATTTACAAACGATTTTGCGCTTTAACACTAAAGTTTTAAGGATTTTTGCATTGTTCTAGTTGCGTTTTCTAGAGTAAGACAGGGTAAGGTCAGGATCGTCTTTTGTAATGGCCGTCAATTAGCGGAAAGTTAAACAAACGTGGGTTGTGTGAAAAGATTGTACGGTCAAGTAGAAAAGGTCAACAAGCTTGCCTGTTTTAAACACAACTCACTGTCGAAAAATCTCACAGATTAAGCAACTGAAACCAATTGACATGATTCTACTTACAGTGCGCAAAGAGAACAGGACTATTAGTATATTTATTAGTTGTAGCAATACAACACTGAGACTTTTAGCATACAAAAGCGCTTAAGGATTACCATATTACTCGGTACTCCTGGTAGCTCAGTTGGAAGAGCACTCGACCCCTCATTGAGAGGTCGTGGGTTCAAACTGTAATGGGTGTTTGATTGTAAGTGGGTTCAAACTAATGGGGGAAGGTGAATTTTTCAATTTTGAAAAATATTTATAATACCATATATCACTGTCCTTAAGAAGAAAGTGGCAGCCCTATTTTTATCTACTCTTTTGTGCTTCACTGTATTTATAGCAAATGAACTTTGCTATGAAATCAAAAAAATATTATTCAAAATTCGTCACAGAGGGGAGGTGAGGTTGACACGAGAGAGCGGCAGGGAGTGGCCATACTCTACGTAGTACTATTACTTATACTGTGGTATTGTCTTTACATACAGCATTTATTTGACCCATATTTTTGTCCATATACCACAAAATTAATTAATAATACTTGTGTAGGTAAAAGTACTTGGTTCTCTACACAGCAACAAAGTGAGTATACTTACTATGAATATAAAAAATGGAGTATTGTGACGTCACGGTGACACGGCCGTGAGATTTCTAAATCAAGGTGAAGGCGGTAACCAAAATGTGGGACAAATTCGTTAAGAAAATTATGTTTGGCTGATAAAAGTGTTGCCGCTTATGAAGTTGTGGTGTTATGTGTGGGAATATCTTCGACTAATTGCCTACATGTAAACTAATATGCCTTGCAAATTTGCAATGTACCTACGTAGATGCTACAAAATTGACCACTTTTCATTATTGACAAAGAAAAATTGACAAAAAAAGCCAAGTTCGTGTATAATCAATCTGCTTCCAATTGTCTTTATAAATATTTAGTACAGTCTGTTTTCAATTGTCTTAAATTTTATTATATAAAATACAATCTAATTTCCTGGACAAATCACACACCCCATCTAGTTCCAATACGTTAGTACTATTCCATAAACTGTGCCCAAACTAAGCAAAGCTTGTACTATGTGGTACTAGATAGTTGATGTATTCTTATATACATTTTTTTTTGTAAATACTTACATATAATACATAGAAAATACCCTGACCAACGCAAAAACATATTCATGCATACAAATATTTGTCATGTGTGGGAATCAAACCCGCAACCTCGGAATCAAATTGACTATTGCTAACTATACGACCACCGAGCTCGTCATGGATGGAAAGAGGTATTTCTGTGAAGGTTTATGTGTATAATCCAATGGAATCATAATGTTTATTGACAGAGTTAGCAAGGTTTTTAGCGAAAACGATCATTTCGGTGTTTAAATTCGGGAAAAATATCTATTCGAAATAACCGTTTTTTGGCAAACAGTTAGATTATAAATTTATAAACATGCTTATGATATTTTTTCAATATCTCAAAACGGGCGAAGCCGCGGGTTGACGCTAGTAAATAATCATATGAAATCTATTTCTATATACTTTTCCTCATCTATTATGGACATGGTCTAAAACCCCATACAAACTAAAAATAACATGGGTAAGTAAAAAATCTAAGGCAATTTTTCAATTATTGCAACAATAGAAACTTCATCAGTAATAGCTTATTAGAAGAAACCAACGTAATCTGAACCGCGCTAAGAAATAATTTGCTGTGAGCTATGGTTCATGGTAAATTGGATAAATTATGCGTATAGATGATAAACTACTATGAGTCACGCAGTGAATCTGTATTTTTTTATGAATGAATGAAAAACTAGTGAATGGAATGTTTTTAGATAATTTTCATGGTTTGCACGTCCATGCTAATATATGACGACGACCTTGGTGGTCAAATGTTTAGCAATGGCCACTTTGACTCCGAGGTCGCGGGTTCGATCCCCGCACAAGTCAAACAATTGTGTGTATGAACATGTCTTTTTGTCTTGGTCTTGGTGTTTTCTATGTATTATAAGTATGTATTTACAAAAAAAATGTATTTAAGTATTATATCAGTTATATAGTACCAATTGTACAAGCTTTGCTTAGTTTGGGACTAGATGGCCGTGTCGTGTGTAATTTGTTCAGGAATATTTATAAATATATATTAAAGCTGAACGCCCATTTATCCGAGCCAAAGACGCCGAATGAGCCGAAGGAAACGAATTTTAGAACTCTTTATTTGAAATCTTTCTCGCCGAATTGTCCGAATCGGGAAGGGTGGGAAGTTGTGCGACGTGTCATACGATTTCATATAAAGAATTCGAAACTTCAGTTCGTTCGGCGTATTCCGCTCGGATAGATGTGCATTCAGCTTAAAGGTCATCAGGAACGATTGTTATATTGACGCCGCACTGAGGCTAAATGTTCGATACCAGAAGTAAAATTGAAATTAATTTTTACTTCTCTTATAAATTTGCATAGGAAACTATTATCTACATTTTTGTATTTTGTACACAAACAGTATGACGATTTATTTATTTATTTAATCTTTATGCACATACAAACAATGTACAAAGATGGACTTAATGCTATACAAGCATTCTCTACCACTCAACCTTAGGGTGATGCAGAAATAAGACATGGTAGGTGCACAAGGCGAATAGTAATATTAAAATACTGACATATTAAATATAAAGCCGTTAAGGAAGCATTATCAATAAATAGTAATTTAGAATATAAATACATAGATACTTGAATACATAACAGATAAAATACATAACATACGTATGAGTACTTAAATACATATCCACATCCATATACATACATACACATAGTATATACATAAATATACACATAGACGATCCCTTAGTCGAATGGCTAACTATGGCCAATTCGATTTTGAGGTCGCATAAACATGACTATTCATGTAGGTCTGGGTGTTTTCTATATATATGTACCTATTTAGGTATTCTATCAATTTTCAAAAAAATCCAATGAGAATCGACTTCAGCTTAGCCAGTAGCGGGCTCCAGGACTAAGCCTTGATATGTTTGGATTGTACAGGATTTGATATGTTTTCTTATTTGCAGCCCAAAAGTGACTTCCTTATAGGACATATAAACCTCAGTTCTGGGGCTCAATATACAAAATTCATTACCATCCGTAATGGGCCCAAAAATATAAATGTATCAAATGTCAAATTCCTCCCCAACCCGTCTGGCCAGCGTGGGGAGTGTAGGCCAAATCCTCCTTCCGTCTGGGACGGACGAGAGAGGGTCGTGCTCCTGTAGTGGAGACTAAAATGACCTGATGATGATGATGAAATGACAAATTAATTGAATAAAAATTTGCTGGACCAGACAGACGCGCAACTAGGTATCTACTGAACCGATTAATTTAACATTTAGTACTCCGCTAGATATCAGGCGGGTCTTACGGTTTTTGTCGGCAGTATCCCTTTTTGGGTAAGGAAATTCCGTCCAAAAATATTCATAACTCTTACATAGACAAACAATACCATCCAATTTATTTTACGCCATAAAAACTGAACCGGCGACCTTCTCACGTGCCACACGTAGATGACCAAGCCATCACGTAACACTTTTATTGCTACTAAACCATTTTTTCTACGTCCATTGTATTTGGAGTAAGCGGATTGCTATTGACTTTTTTTTCATCGTCATATAAATTATATGAGGCGGAACAAACAAATCGATACTTGTAAGTTTTTGAGACAAAAGTAATCTTCGACATAGTAGGTGTTCAAGAGTCTACAATATATTTTTCACCTCACTAGCTCGTAAAAGCTCTGTTTATCATTCGAAATCTGCGTGGAAAATCGCACTTTATCCGCTAGCGTGGAAAGTGTTTTTAAAATTCGAATATTTTTATTCAATAAAGATTTCGTACAATAAATTACATATATATAGAACCTCATTGGTTTCGTAATAGTTTATATTCTCTGCAGCCAGTCCATTGATGATTGAAATGCAAATACTTATTTCATGTCATGCGCCAGCCTCATTTAAAGAATCGCACTGGCCGGCAAGAAAATTTGATTAAAAAAAAACTTTAAAATTTTCTTCTCTTTATTGAATTCACTTTACTTCCATTATTTTGGTTTGTTTTTTGATAAAATCGAAAGAAATCATAAAATATGAGCGAAGCTAGCAGCGACGAAGATATAAATTTAACACCTGCAGAATTAGTGCAAGCGGTACATAATGCCGAGTTGAGTTTTCTTCCGGAAAAATCGCGCGAAAAATACATAAAAGCGTACGATTTGTTCAAGTAATTTAATATTTATTATTAAATTACTTGAACAAATCGTAACTGTTTTTCTTGCACCTAACATTTTCCTCGCTTTAGTGAGGTGAAAAGTTGTGTGTTGCGCTCGGCAGCAAAGTTATTTAGCGTCTCGTACCTTTGAAACCCTCGCTACGCTCAGGATTCTATATTTGAACCACTCGCTTCGCTCGTGGCTCAATCCTAGAATCCTTCGCTTGCTCAGGTTTCAATACAAGGTACTCGCGCCAAAAATTAACTTAGCAGCCTTGCATAACAAATAACTATTGTTCAAAAAATTTTATACATTCGTTCGTACCTTGGCCTGTTGGCCGTGTGGTTTCCGGCAGACTAGAATAGAAACACTCCGTCTCTTCCCATGGATGTCGTACAAGGCGACTAAGGGAAATACATTATAAAACATCTATCAGGCCTCCCCAACCCATCTGGCCAGCGTGGGGAGTGTAGGCCAAATCCTCCTTCTGTCTGGGACGGACGAGAGAGGCTCGTGCTCCTGTAGTGGAGACTAAAATGACCTGATGACGATGTGTGTCACCTGATGGAAAGCAATCACCACCCCCCCCCCCCCCCATGCAAATCAGCAACACCAAGGGGTTGCCGATCCGTTGCCAGCCTATACTATCATTTCTTCCATTCGTGTCCATCACAATAATCGTCGTTGTTATACGTTTTCAACACCAGTCGAAATAACGTCTTCTCTCCCACCGTTGGGTTCTATTATTAGAGTTCCTTGCCATTTTATGGATTTTTTGAGACGGACACCTATTCTTTAAGAAGCTGGATGGCGTCGGTGCGCGTGTCAGTCTAATCGAACACACAAGTTAAGCAACGTCGGCCGTAGTCTGACCATGTATGGGTTTATTAATCTCAGAGCCGGTCAATCCATCGTGCTTTCACATAAGTGTTTCTTACTCTAGTAGTGTTATTGATACGATATATGATTTTTGCTATAAGTACCAAAAATGAACAAGCATTTTCAATCATTGATTCCAGAATTCACAATCAATTTTTTTTAAGCCTATCGATATTTTCAAAAAATCCTCACATATCCAGTATGTACAATGGAATTCAGCAACCGAAAAACGTGTGTGTGGAAAATACGTAACTTGTACTATCTGAAATATCGATTTCAGATACAAACATATATTTTTCAGATTCACAATTTCGTTGTACATTCCGGAGGTTTGAGGCTGTTGTCGCCCTTACTCATCCCACTGTTGGGATACGGGTTGGGAGCGGGTTGGCGAGTGTTTTCAAGCCGCCTAAAGGCCGCTGACTAGGCTTAACGACTGTCATCGGCAACAGCCGGAACCAACAGATTAACGTGCCCTCCGAAACACGGAGGAGGTCGAGATAATATCGAGAGCTCGAATAAATCCATCCACCGACAGGCTACTAGGTGTTCGATTAGAATGACACGCGCAACGATGCCATCTAGCTCCTCACTATTTGAGGCTGACTCAACGGAAATTACACAATCATCATCATCATCATCAGGTCATTTTAGTCTCCACTACAGGAACACGACCCTCTCTCGTCCGTCCCAGACAGAAGGAGGATGTAGCCTACACTCCCCACGCTGGCCAGACGGGTTGGGAAGGCTTGATCGATGTTTTTTTTTATACCACCAGTTTGGCGGGCCGTAGCCCGCCTGATGAAAAGCAGTTACCGTAGCCTATGAACGCCTGTAACACCAGAGGCATCACACGCGCGTTGCCGGCCCTGTAAAAACCTCTTCACGCCCTTTTTGAAGAACCCCATGCTATAGTCCCCTGAGAAAACCTCAACAGGCAGTTCATTCCACAGCTTGACAGTACGCGGGAGAAATCTTCTCTGGAAGCACACAGTACGTGACCACTTAGGCTCCAATGTATAATTGTTTGTATGTGTTTTATAATGTATTTCCCTTAGTCGCCTTGTACGACATCCACGGGAAGAGACGGAGTGATTCTATTCTAGTCTGCCGGAAACTACACGGCCTAATTACACAATAATACCCATCAATATAACCCTTCATGCTATACGTGATGGCGGAACTATGTTTTGTCACCACGACGCTCGTCAAAGGTTCGTAACCTATAAGGCCTGGGAGCAGGGGACAATGAGATAATTCATTACTTCACGGCTCCAAGGCTGCACATTGTGTGTTCTATGGGCCATTAAAGCAATCAGGTAGGCTTTGACATGAATGTAAATGTGATCATCCTTGAAATTAGTGCATCCACGCCATTATGGGCGCATGTCTCTAAACTAATCGTCCGTAATCAATAAAGAAATATCAAGGCAAACATATGGGTCGCCTGATGACACTCTGCGGCACTAATGTGTGCAGAAAAGATTACTTACATCTTACCAGGCTCGGCTGCAATACTTCAGAATGAATGTACATTGGAAATGCGCAGGACGTTATACGATACATAAATTTGGATTGTCTGTTTGTAATATTAAAATAACCGCTATTTACTAAATGCATACATGGTACATACACCAATAACATTTTTTACAATTTATGTCTGACTTGTTGTTTGTTCCTGCTTGTCTCTGAAACAGCTGGACCTATTTTGATGGCACTTTCACTGGCAGACAACTGATGTAATAAGGAGTAACTTAAGCTACTTTTAGAAATTTTATTTATTTTTATTAATAAATAAATAAAGATAACTATTCCGCGCGGACGAAGTCGCGGGCACAGCTAGTTTGTTTATAAAATTATTAATAATAAAATGGCATGGTCCTCAATTGTTCAATATATATAATTATAAAATTTCTTTTTCCCACTAGGTTACCTCGCAAACCCATTACACCACGTTATCCTGCCCTTCGTGGAACTATCTAAGGAAGAAATATTTTGCTGAGTGATAAACTGTTATGATCAAATTGACATACATTTTGAGAGTCTGAACAGTTTTCTTAAGAAAATCTACAGTTGCATCAGTTAGGTCACTTAGTAGTTATACATATATGTACCTAGTTATAATTTTATTTTATTATTAGTTACAAATATTTTCAAGTTATATATTATATGTTGTCTTTGCCTTTAAATAATTGTTACATTTATAATTAAGACCTAGAACTATTTTAAATCAGTGTATCAGTGGAAATAATTGTTGGTAATCCTGAACAAATAAATATATTTCAAAATACACTAAGATATGGGATACCTGCGGTGAAAATCATGAAGCAAGTTCCACAGCCACTGCAGAAATAATCAAAGAACAGTATGACGCAGGGAGGGAATATACTTATATGTTAAAATTATCATGATAAAGAATTAGACGAAAGATTAATTAGATGCATATCGACTTCATTACCCTACATCAGCAATCAGGAAATAGAAACAGGACGGGTCAACACATATTCCCACCACAGTGTCTCCTGTATAGCCAGGATCAAACAGCGGCAACCCCCAAAAAAAGCAATGAACAGTGAAGTCCACTGCAGTCCCGTGGGTAAGACTACCGCGGACTTGGAACTCACAACGGATTTAATCAGAAGAAATAAGTAGGGGCAAGAAACTTTTGGTATTTGACTACCCCTATTAGCAATGTGAGAGACAGCATTAAGGCAAATAAGGCATTAAAAGCTTAGGCTTTCAATCAAGCATGGCTAGTCAAGTGAAGCTCAACTCACGGATTTTAAGTATCTAACACTATTGGGGACCTAAACATTGAGTTGTTACCTAACACATCGATTCCAATAATTTGAACTGGAAAACCTTCTGAACGCTTTGTAATTCTCCCTCAAATTAATCAGGTAATAAATAAAATATTAGGTACTTAAAAATTGTGCCGGCAAGTTATCTAGTTAAATTTCTACATTAGTAAAACAATTTAAGAATTGACATCACATCCTGCAATCGGCCACGCAATCCAGAACTAATTAAAATACCAATTTACAATGATCAGGTTATTTTAAAGTCTGCAATACCATTGTCTGTGGACAATGGCTATGGCGGACGTTGCTGTGCCAAATCTATGGTTTGTAACAGACAATATAGACGCGACAGATTGATTTTATTGAGGTCTGATTGTTTATAGTAGGCATACACTTTACTACGATTTACAATTCTCGATAATTTGCCCTGTTACGTCACTATACCTATGTAAAAGGGTTCTTCTATCTACCTATGTAGAAGGTAACTAATTTAACTTCTTGCAAGTTGATCGAAATCTATTTAAATAATAATTAACTGATATAATATGATGATGAAAAATCCGAAACGTCAAACTTACCTTAAGTTTGGATTTGGCCTACACTCCCCACGCTGGCCAGACGGGTTGGGGAGGCCTGATCGATGTTTTATAATGTATTTTCTTTAGGCGCCTTGTACCACATCCACGGGTTGTGGATGTCGTACAAGGCGCCTACAACGAGTGATTCTATTCTAGTCTGCCGGAAACCACACGGCTTTCGGCTTCGGATTTTTAAATCGACTTGTCCTGCTGTGTTTACTTTTATTAAATACTAGTGGCTTGATCTTCTCGTTCCCATCTCATTCCTGTGGATTTTCCTAACAAATCTTGTCCTGATATTTACTGAAAATACTTAATCAATTAACTATGTGAACAGAGCGCATTAAAATTTGTCAATTAAATAGAGTTAAATGCTAGGTACAAATCAACGTCCCATACAAACTTGCTAACTGCTCTCCACCAACGCAGTGACAAACAGCAAAGTTACAAATGGAAGATAGTTTAAAAAAAAATAAAGAAAGTTTGTCGTATGCTATAATTGCTCAAATTAATGTGAACAAACATTGCATAGAGTTTAATTTCACGAGTAATTTGTTGAATAATTTTATTGTTTTATTGCACGTGATAATTTGTTAAGAAAGTTGGTTATTAACTGGTGTTTAAGTTATCTTGGCCTATGTGGATTTCTATGTACACGACAACGAGAAAAAAAATTGCTTGTTTATGGCTTATTTTATTTTATTTTTTTTTTTGGTTTATCACATCTTTCCATAAATTTATCTCGTTCCTAAAATTTTGTATCACTCTGGATAACTTTTGAACCATTTTGTAATTTTAATTTTTGGGGTGTAAGTGGTTCATCAACATCTTTGAACCAAAGCCAACTTCACCTGCAAGCGGTGCACCCTGCTGACTAACAAACGAAGCTCTGGCGAAAAGAGAGGTAGGGAGCGTAATTGTAAGCTACCCGACTGGGGAATGTACCTCCACCTCACAGAATACTGCAGCCAAATAACGGTTCCCTTGAGGGCTGTTGTGTTCCTGCGAGTGAGTGAGGTCATCAGAAAGGAAGGAGAAGCTGCGATGGCAGTGGGGGTGGCGGCGCGCGAGCGATATTTTATGTTGTGAGCGTTAATATGCTACAGTAACCGCTTCACATCAGGCGGGCCGTATGCTTGTCTGCCACTCGACGTAGTATAAAAAAAAAAAAAAAAAATTACTCCTAAATCGAAGATTCGCCGAATCATTTTTCGTAAGGTTTTAGAGGAGTATTTTTTTATGTATCAGTGTTATTTTTTCGAAATCGGGCTTCGAAAGTCAGTCTTTTAAACATTTTCTTGTTTATCTACTAATATTTCAGAAGTGACTATAGGCATAGAGTAAATAATTATCTCTCGTCCCTGCTATAGGGAAATAAGAAATGCTGAAAGAAACATTGCCAATAAGGGTCTATTTTCAGATCGTAAATTATCTATATATTTACATGCTAACTTATAATACAATGATTATAACTATTATATGCTAGCATGTATAATAAAAGCCATAGATAATTTAAGAATAAGAATAAATTCCATAATTAAAATGTCAACATCGGACGCGCAGCATGCGCCACCATAGCGAATTTTTTTTATTTTTTTTTGCGAAATCCCGAATTGTTATCCGAAAACCAAGGTCACTTTACATTACTACTTTTTGATGCTCTACACGAATCCGAAGTCAGAATTTCTAAATTTTGAGTTTCATGGCAACGGACAGACAGAACGACCGGACCATTTCATAAGCTCAACGAAATTTCGCTGAAAAATGTCAAACATTACATTTAAATTAGATATTACCTACTTACTAGTGGTCGCCCACTGGTCGAAATTCGACCATGAAATAAACAAAAGAGTATTTATGCTTGTACGTGTCAAATACATAGTAGTGTGTGTAATGTATTTTTTATTGATTTAATCTATTTTTATGAATAACTAGCTGGCCCGGCGAACTTCGTACCGCCTAATTGTCAATGAATGTCGTGGTATACATATTAGTTGAACAAAATTTATGATATCTTGAAATTAATATAATGAATAATAGAAAATAATAGAGAAGCACGATGGCGTCATTGCACGTGTCAGTCTAATTGTACACGCAAGTTAAGCAACGTCAACCGTAGCCTGTCCATGGATGAGTTTATATTATCTCGAGCTCCTCCGTGCTTCGGAAGGTACGTTAATCCGTCGGTCCCGGTTGTAATCATTAGATTAACTCGAGGTCCTCCGTGCTTCGGAGGGCACGTTAATTCGTCGGTCCCGGTTGTTATCATTAGATTATATCGAGCTCCTCCGTGCTTCGGAAGGCACGTAAGACGTCGGTCCCGGTTGTTATCATTAGATTATCTCGAGCTCCTCCGTGCTTCGGAAGGCACGTAAGACGTCGGTCCCGGTTGTTATCATTAGATTATCTCGAGCTCCTCCGTGCTTCGGAAGGCACGTAAGACGTCGGTCCCGGTTGTTATCATTAGATTATCTCGAGCTCCTCCGTGCTTCGGAAGGCACGTAAGACGTCTTTCCCGGTTGTTATCATTAGATTATCTCGAGCTCCTCCGTGCTTCGGAAGGCACGTAAGACGTCGGTCCCGGTTGTTATCATTAGATTATCTCGAGCTCCTCCGTGCTTAGGAAGGCACGTAAGACGTCGGTCCCGGTTGTTATCATTAGATTATCTCGAGCTCCTCCGTGCTTCGGAAGGCACGTAAGACGTCGGTCCCGGTTGTTATCATTAGATTATCTCGAGCTCCTCCGTGCTTCGGAAGGCACGTTAAGCCGTCGGTCCTGGTTGTTATCATTAGATGGCAGTCGTTAAGCCAAGTGGCCTTTAGGCGGCTTGAAATTACTGGCGTCCGCCAACTCGCAGTTGAGCAGCGTGGTGGAGTATGCTCGAAACATATTCAGTTGAAGGAAGACCCGTATTTAATATTACTCAGCAGTGGGTAAATATTACCCAGCAGTGGGTAAATATTAAGTTCAGTATTTTACTATGTCACAAAATAAAGTACCATGACACTTGACAACCAATTAATATTAATTTTCAAGCATTCATTCATAAACAATTTTCAAAACAACAACGGACAACTTTCGCGACGTAAAAGTTAGACCAATCGATTTGACATTTAATTGAAAATCAATAAATATCCCAATCCGTTTTCAAATTTAATTTTTCGACAATTTTGTCAATGTTTTAATACTTATTATCCTATACCCACATTTCTGAACGCACGCATACAGTTAACGTCACGTTTGACAGGTCCGACATCCACGAACATTTTGTATGGAAAAATGATTTTTCTTTTATTTTATTTTTTTCGTAAATTTTCCAATGTTTTTAATAGTTATTGTGCTATTCTGGACGGAGACAAATCCAACAAATCAAAAACCATGGCAATCGGTCCAGCCGTTCTCGAGTTATAAGTGTTGTAACAAACACGACTTTCTTTTATATATATAGATTAAAAAAATATATTAGCATTCTGCATTCTATATAAACTATAAGTGTGCGAAATTTCATATTCCTCCATCCGCGCAATTTTTGTAAAAAGGGGTACAAAGTTTTTGCTTCATAATATTAATATAAATTTTGGGGTGTAAGTGGTTCATCAAGATCTTTGAACCAAAGCCAACTTCACCTGCACGTGGTGCACCCTGCTGACTTACAAACGAAGCTCTGGCGAAAAGAGAGGTAGGGAGCGTAATTGTAAGCTACCCGACTGGGAAATGTACCTCCACCTCACAGAATTCCGCAGCCAAATAACAATTCCCTTGAGGGTTGTTGTGTTCCTGCGAGTGAGAGAGGTCACCAGAAAGAAAAGAAGGAGATGCTGCGTTGGCAGCGGGGGTGGCGGCGCGCGAGCAAATTTTATTTTGCAAGCGTTAATATGGCTACGATAACTGCTTCACATCAGGCGGGTCGTATGCTTGTCTGCCACCCGACGTAGTATAAAAAAAAAAATATATATATAATAATAATAATAAACTTGCGTTGTTATATACATTTAAAGTTACAGTAAAAAAATCTCAAGTCCGCAAATAAATGCAAATAAAAACAATACTTATAACTATGTATACAATAGGTACTATGAATGAGTTTGCATAGATTAATATCATTTACAATAACATATTTCTTGTGAGTTGTGTTTCTTGTGAGTAATACTGGTTGAGACGTGGGAACTGTTGAATTAGGTCGTGAGCAGACTTTACTATTTGTTGACCTTGCTGATAACATCTGACTTATTTAATGTACTATACGATGATCGATGACTAATACTTATTGATCGCGACACGGTTGATGTATTCGTAATAAAGTTTCAAGTTCAAGTTATTTGTCTACTTGCTTGTAACTCGGTTCGCATGGACTTTATGTTACGTCACCGTTGTTGTTCGTATTCTCAATTCGCCTGCTGTTCTATAGTTCCATACTATTACATTATACTGTGGTTCCATATTAAGTGTCAAATTCTTTGAAAATTTTGTCGTTAGACCTTTTGATTTTTAAATATAAATAGACGAGCTCGGTGGTCGAATAGTTAGCAACGGCCAATTTGACTCCGAGGTTGCCAATTCGATCGCCGCACAAGACTTGTGTGCATGAACATGTATGTTTGTCTTTGTCTGGGTGTTTTACATATATTATATGTATACAAAAAAAAATGTATTTAAGTAGATATCTAGTACCCATAGATCAGTTATCTAGTACCCATAGTACAAGCGTTGCTTAGTTTAGGACTAGATTTCAGTATGTAATTTGTCCAGGATTATTTATTTATTTGTATGGCCGTGTGGTTTCCGGCAGAGTAGAATAGAATCACTCCGTTTCTTCCTTTAATTTAAATGAAATTATCAAATATCGATCAGGCCTCCGCAACCCGTTTGGCCAGCGTGAGGAGTGTAGGCCAAAGCCTTCTTCCGTCTAGGACGGACGAGAGGGTCGTGCTCCTGTAGTGGATACTAAAATGGACCTGATGATGATGATGATGATGAACCCGTCTGATTTGGATATGTAACACGAGTCTGGTAAATTCACAATATGAAACTTTTTCACAATTTGGTCGGCTTGTAAACGTTAAAGATCGAATGTGTCCAAAAAACACGCATTGCGTACTCAGATTTTAAACACGCATTGCGTACTCAGATTTTAAACACGCATTGCGTACTCAGATTTTAAACACGCATTGCGTACTCAGATTTTAAACTTGAAAAAAAAATGGGGTGACTGTGTCGTGTCCATGACAACCCCATTTTTTTGGCCGTGTGTTGTACGTGAATACGTTATATGCACTAAAATTATCTCAAAATGTCAGCGCTTCCCCTCCCCCACACTCGATGTTCCATAGTCCTTACTTAGCGTAATAAATTCTTTGATCCTTCTTCTATCCAGTGCTGTGATTGAATTTTGGATGAAAATGATATATTTGTAGATCATCATCATCATCATCATCATCATCAGGTCCATTTTAGTCTCCACTACAGGAGCACGACCCTCTCTCGTCCGTCCTAGACGGAAGGAGGATTTGGCCTACACTCCCCACGCTGGCCAAACGGGTTGGGGAGGCTATTTGTAGATGCAACACCAAATTGTATCCCCTGATTTTGTTATCATTCGTTTTATTGAATTACCTCCCTATGGAAGCAATTTTAAAGACTATTCACGTCAAAACATTACGACTACGTGAATTACAAGAACTAATCACTCAGAACCTCCAATAATATCGCATAACGTCATTCAAGACATGTTCATACATCGTCCTATAAAAACGTGTTTGCCATTACAATCGTAACGAGCAATTATCTCATACAATATCTCTCGAGCAAAAACGGGCGAAGACACTAGTTTCGAACGGTGAAGAAACCCGGGTACTTGCCTATTGAAATCACGTACATTGTTCCATGGGAAATGCTCTGATTAGACCAGGAAACTTTCCAGTAATGCGTGTATGTATGGTTACATACATTTCTCACTTGCAGTGGTGTTTAATCTGTATGGAATCCGATGAAAGCAGATACGTATATCTAAGGGAGATTCCATATTTTCTTCCTAATTTGATATTTTCGTCCAAATATTACACCGAACGAGGGAAGTCGCAGTCTTTCAACCGAGTTGAGGCAAAAAATATTTCTTGTATACATATTGTGTATGTATGTTTCAGCATCAACCCATAATCATCCCACTGTTGGAATACGGGTCTCCCCTCAATTGAACGGGTTTAGAGCATACTCCACCACCTCAACTGCAGGTTGGTGAAGGCTAAAGTTTTCAAGCCACTTAAAGGTCACTGTCTTGGCCTAATGACAACAGTCGGGGCCGACGATTTATCGTGCCCTCCGAAGCACAGAGGAGCTCGAGATAAATAAACCCTTGCGTAGAAATGCTACGGTCGACGTTGCTTAACTTGCGTGATCGATTAGACTGACACGCTCAACGACACGATCGACCTCCTCCTTGTTATTCCTTTTCATTATGTCCGAACATCCTACATAATTATGTATGTTTGTGTTGCTTTAATTCTTGAACCAATGTTCCAGTTTTGATGAAATATGAAATTTAATAGAAAACAATTTAATAGGAAACGTAAATATAATTTTTAAGTTCGTTATGTTAACATGAAAATAAATATCTCGCTACACAAACGCAAATCGCCGACTTTGATGAAACTTGGCAAATAATAGGTTATGTACAATTAAGACGCACGGCAAATTGAAATTTTCGAGATACCGAAGTTTATCTGATAAACAACCGCGAGGGCTGATGCTTCGCAATGAAAGACACACACATGCAAAATATTCCTTTTTGAGCGCGATGTCTAAAACGCAAAATCTATATATATAAAATTCAAAGTCCTGACTGACTGATATATCAACGCACAGCCCAAACCGTTGGGTCTAGAGGTTCCATATTTGGCTCGTAGATTCCTTATGACGTCTAGGGGTGCACTAAGAAAGGATTTTTCAATATTCATCGCCTAAGGGGGTGAAATGGGGGTCCAAAGTTTGTATGGGGAAACAAGATTATTTGGACTATTTTATTCTAAACTTTACACGAGTACTTCCATAGATAAATGAGTAAACACGTGGTTGCCCCGAATTTCACGCGAGTGAAGCCGCGGGCAAAAGCTAGTGCCTAATAAGCACAATTCCTAAAATCAATGTCTAAAAAGCTTGCTGCCATAATAGCAAAATGTTATGCAAAACTCACATTACCTCGGATGAACAACAAAAAGGATATTTTTCTTCTTGTTTTAAAACTTTGCCAAAAAGAAAGTTAGACATTATCTTCTCTCCACAGTGAAGATTACCACACTTAGTATGTTCTATTTAGGTAGCATTTTAATAACTTTTCGATAATATTGCGTAAGATATTTGTTTTACTAATTAGGTATTACCTGCGAGTACAAATAGTGTTCCTGATTTATAACTTTAAAGCAGGAACCCTAAAATTTTATAACTTTCAAGCAGGAACCCTAAAATTTTATAACTTTCATGCAGGAACCCTAAAATTTTATAACTTTCATGCAGGAACCCTAAAATTTTATAACTTTCATGCAGGAACCCTAAAATTATATAACTTACATGCAAGAATCCTAAAATTTTCGGTTTTATAATAACCTGTGGCCGTATAAACTCCACCTTCCACTTTACCTTCCAGTACAAATCCTTTTAAATCGTTTCGAACATTATTAGGGAAGCATAAAAACTCAATTAAGAAATTATAAGTTGTAACATAGATTCGATAGTAATATATAGTCATCATCATCATCAGGTCATTTTAGTCTCATTGCAGGAGCACGACCTCGTCTCTCGTCTGTCCCAGACAGAAGGAGGATTTGGCCTACACTCTGGTAATATAAATGTATAGTATAGACATAAAATTATTTTGTCATTATTCATTAAAAAAATAAGTTATTCTTCTATTGTATTGTTATAAGGGCACGTCTAATACTGAGTACACATTGTTTATTCGATAACAATCTCGAAGACAACAGCCATTAGTTTTTAATGTCATAATAGTATATGCTATGTATTAATAGTCGTGTGTATTTATAGATTCTGTATTATATCTCAATATTTATCATCATTATCAGTCCTCATCAACCCACTGCTGGATAGAGGCACACCCCGGCCACTTCATACAAATGTCGCGTCGTTTACTACTACATAAACAATGACGTCTATGCACAGCGTGAATGAGCGTGTGTGCGTGCGGCGCCATATAAACTGTTCCAGATTTGTCTCAGAGGGGAGGTGGGGTAGACACGAGACAGCGGCAGGGAGTGGCCATACTGTACGTAGTACTATTACATATACTGTGATATAGACCTGTACTAATACTTTCCACCATATTATGCGATCCTCTGCTTTCAGACCGCATTAAGACAGTCGGGCCATATGTATGCTTGTTGGACATCCGGTAGAAGCCGGCAAGTAATATTTGATCGCGCTCTGGCACCCCCTTTACTAACGCAACACTTCTTTATGTCCGGTCACGCCACTCACTTGCAGGATGGGAACACTATAATCCTCAACGGTTATTTGATTGCAATCTTCTATGCGATGGAGGTTTCCCCAACCCTACCTTTCTCTCGACAGAACCTCGTTTGTTTTTGCAGCAGGGAACACCACGTGCAGTTGAGATTAGCTTTGTCCGTACCCGGCCTCTCCATACAAATATCGCGCCGGTAACTACTACAGAAACAATGACGTCTGTGCAGTACGTGAATAAGCGTGTTTTCGTGCGGTACCATAGAAACTACTCCAGGTCCGTCACAGAGGGGAGGTGAGGTCTACACGAGAGAGCGGCAGGAAGTGGCCATATTGTACGTAGTAATATTATTTATACTTTGCTTTGTCTCTCAAGCGATAATGAAGAAAACGCATGACTCATTGTCATGTTCCGCCTGAATCGAGCGTGCAAGCGAGATCACGGAACACGGAGCTTGTGACGCATCTATCTCTCTTCTATTCCATCGGCCGATGTTTTCTTATGACGTTATCACGTAAAATTACCGTCCGTAAACCGACTTTATGGACAACCAATTTTTTTCTGCAGAAAAGTAAAGTTAAACTTAGCTTGCATTATAATTTAAATCTCAATGAAAACGTTAATCAACCTAAAAAGCAGTACAAGGTTCGAAGCGTAAATCGATTCTCAATTCACACAATGTTACGCGATTACTAGATCGATGTAAATGAAGGCTTCTTCGCAAAGATTTGTAAAAAGCTTAGATTTAAATCCATGCAACTACTAACGGTAGTGGGTGAGTGCCGGCCGGCAGAAGTTTGCATGAAGTAATTAGTGGCGGAAGCACGCAAAGTAGTGTAGGTAGATCAAATTGCTTGTAGATTCAAATCCATTGATTGAATGAATTATAAATCTAGATTACTTAGATTTGTCGAACCCGGTGGTCGCATAGCTAGCGATGGCCACCTTGACTCCGATGTCCAGGGTACGATCGCCGTACATGACAAATATTTCTATGCATTAGGTAACAAGTCTGTTTGTCTTGGTCTGGGTGCTTTCTAGGTCTTGTTTATATGTATATATTTACAAATAAAAATGTATTTAAGTATAATATCAGTTAGCTAGTACCCATAGTACAAGCTTTGCTTAGTTTGGGACTAGATGGCAGTGTGTAATTTGTCCAGGAATATTTATTTATGTATATGTAGGCAAATCACTGATAATAAGAATGGCGATTTATCACATACTAGCTGTGCTCGTGGCTTCGCCTATGTCACGCTAAAGGATAGCCTTCTCCATGCCTTTTTTAGTTGCTTCGTAGCAACACCTTTGTTCTTCTTTCCAATTCTGTTAAAAATATAATAAGCAACGGGGGTGGCAGCACAGGAACGTTGCTTTATATTTCTAGCATCCATAGGCTACGCTATGGTAGCCTGTAACTTATCGTAGGCCGTAAGCATGTTTGTCACCCGACGTCAGTCGGTCAGTATAACTAAAAAAATATTAACTACCTCAATGACGTCAAAGTAACATAATGTCTATCGCAATAATATTATTAGTTTGTCACCCATAGAAAGCACACAAAGCTAAGAACGCGGTATTTTATTGAACCAAATACTAACTCAATACGTAGAAATACGAAATGTTTACAATTTGAATAGAACCTAATCTACTTTCCTGGAAATCTTTCAACTTGTTTGTATAAAAGCTTTTAGTTAGTCTATTTAAAATGATGTTTACAAAGCGATAGTCAATTTGATAAATATTGGTGACCTAGATTGTGTGAGTTTCTTTTTAAGGGTTCTGGGTTCTATTCCCATGAAATTCATTAAGCACAGAGGCATTTTCTCGCAATTGTTAAGAAACAACTTTAACAATAAAGGTCACAAAATATCAACTATATAAATAAATAAATAAATATTTTTGGACAAATTACACACGGGACTCCAAACTAAACAACACTTGTACTATGGGTACTAGGTAACTGATATTATACCTAAATATATATTTTTTTGTAAATACATTCATATAACACATAGAAAACACCCTGACGAAACAGACATGTTCATTCACACAAATATTTGTCTTATGCGGGAATCGAACACGCGATCGGAGTCAAAGTGGCCATTGCTAACCATTCGACCACATGGCTTCTTAAACTATATATAGCAAACCTTCATCAAAAGTAAAAGAAAAAAAAAACTTACAGCAGCATGCTGAGTTGCATCATTGACGTCAGTTTCGAAGTTCCACTGAGCAGCCACGTTATTAGTACACTCCTTCGACGCCTGATCATCAGCCTTCACCAAAAAGTCTCTAACTTGCTGCAGATTTAACTGATGATACCGATCATCAATACGGTTGTTATCCACACCTCTGTTAAAATCGTACGGATTCGATCCAACATAATTAGGATCGTTTCTCACAAAATTTGGGTCATTCCTTCTAAAATTGGGATCATTATTTATATCGATTCTATCATCACGATTCCTGTCATCGAAAGGTCTTAAGGTTGAGCTTGGATTCCTTCCATTTCCATAGTCCAAATTTGGATATCCATTATTACTGATATCCGGATTAATTCTGGTGTTAAATGGCGTGGAAGAAACGGGATAAACTCCTGGAGTGTTCTGATTAGGTCTTGCAGTGGAGAATTGGAAATTTTGATTTACGTCAAACTGATTTCCAGGAGAATTTATGGGAGCCTGTGTGCTAGATAAAAGGCCATATCCAGCATATCTTTGGGTACTTGAACCTGGTAGAGGAGGCAAGTCTAATTGGGCGTTAATCAAGCACAGATTTAGAGTTAATAGCACTAGAACTTGGACCCAGGTAGGGAATTTTCGGACTTGAGCGCAGGCCATGTTGTGACCTGGATTCTAGATTCGCGGTCGGGGCAACCAATGAAGCGTTGTGCTTGGTTGCGGTCGCGGGAACTACTGTCGTCTGCTGTGGTTGCCTCTGAACTCGCCGCGTGAGAATTAGCTTTGTTTTGTGTGCTACTGTTTGCGGCAAATTGTGCAGTATGACGCATTCAGTAAGGTTGACGATAAAGGATAAGTATTTAAATAAATTTAGTTGACTGCATTCTTGTAATGTGGATTCACAAAATTTTGTCTTTTATAGAAAGGGATGTAATTCTTGAGGCAATTCCTAGCTTATTATCTATTAACTTACCTTTTTTTTTATTATTTAACATAATATTATAAAAACTATCAGAAATTCAGAATTTAAATAGTGAATAATTTAAGACAGATTTAGATTAAGCATCTAGGCTTAATCTTCTTCTAGAAGCTCATATGATAATTTGGAACATATATAATTGGAATCCATGATTGACATTTGTTTTAAGAAAAGCTTTCGATTTATTTTTTTTCGCAATCAAGCAATAATGTTTATAAACTTCCGTTCGGTGCTGACGCGGCTTTTTCTCACAACTCAAACAAAACTTGTTTGTTTTTATGTTTTGAACTGATTCCTAGACAAATAGTAGGTATAGGGAAACATTTCGCAATTTTCCGAGTCTCTACCTAAGGTGTTCTCTAGTTTACAGATAAGTAACCAAATCTTTTTTTATACAAAGCATACTGCCTACCAGATGGCAAGCAGTAACCGTAGCCTATAGATGTCTGTAACACCAGAGCCCCGTAAAAACCTCTTCACGCTCTTGGAAAAAACTAGAAGAATGAAAAAAATATATATTGCTGACTGTAATATTTTCCAAACTCTAAATATCCCACGATATATTTAAAAAGTCATTAGTTATATCCATTAACAGTTTGCCTGTAAATGTAATTGCTAAGACACCTGAAGTGGTTTGCCCTCGACATCTGCCGACTTTCTGTTTACCACGTGTAAACTGTTATATACATTTTCCGCGCTTCGGAGGGCACGCAAAATTTGCTCACATAAAGGGATAGGTCCCGGCTCTCGGTATTTATTTATTAAAATAGGTTTATTTATAAAGTACAGTTTGCTTTGGATTCAAACGTATCAGCTACCTGTAAGCAAGTAATCGGTTCATTTGAGGTGTAAGTTGATCATCAACATCTTTGAACTAACGCCAACCTCACCTGCACGTGGTGCACCCTGCTGCAGTCAGCACGAACAGTTTGTCAGTACAAACGAGACTTTGGCGAAAAGAGAGGTAGGGCATAACGTATTTTTTACGCTGCCCGACTGGGGAAGTACCTCTACCTCACAGAATACCGAATCCAAATAACAATTCCCTTGAGGGTTGTTGTGTTTCTGCGAGTGAGTGAGGTCACCAGAAGGAAAGAAAGGAGTATAGGCTTGGTGTTGGTGATCTCCATGGGCGGTGGTGATTGCTTGCCATCAGGTGACCCACATGCTCGTTTTCCCCCTCTCATATAACGCATCTCATACGCTCAACGCTTCGTCGCCCCATACATGGCCTCCACTCCAAGACTTTCCTCCCTCATCTGCCATCGCTGACTCGGTAGCTTACTGATTTTTAAAGCTATGTCGACAACTTCGGTTATTCCGATTCTCTCGTTCCAATTTCGATCCCTGAGAGAAATTATTTAGTTATGGTGTAGTAGATATATAACTGTAATACATAACTCACACGATATACATGCCCCACAAACCTATGTTAAAGTAATCTTACCGAATTACTTCACATTAAGTACCAGCCGGGAGATAGCCTGGAGATCTGTTACACAGGTATTTAAGCTCGGACCCAGACTCTCACATGGTCGTGCAATATCTGTAATGTACCTACTTATCTACTGTACAAACTTTGTGAGAAGTTATCTCTCTTAAATCACGGGCCAAGCCCGGTCATTTGATAGGCATGCGCGGGGATATGGATCCAACCCGTAGAGGCCCGTTTGAGAAGTTTGATGTGATGTTGTACGCCCGCCGTGACCCGCTCCAGGATATGTCAATGGAACGATATACCCTTGAGCACGTCTCGGCAGGCGTTGAGCCTATTGCGAAGTGTGATGGAAAATAAATGGGCTATGGAGATGAGATCTGGGTAAACTTAATACCAGGCTATTACAGAAGAGGGACGGACGCCTGCCATAACTGCTTTTATCGCTAGTTATTTGCGGCAGGCGGTGGCTTGCCACTCACTAGATGGGCCCCCGAAATGCCAGGATAACGGACGGGGGCAACACCGGTGTGAGTGACTCAGGGATGTCGAGAGGTGTGCTGCGCTTCTCCGAAGTTACTCGCGGCGTATGCCCTTTAACATGAGAAGTTATTATTATTAAAGTTATGATTATTATTATAACGGAACGGCATGTAGTGCAACATCTTAGTATATAAAAATTTCGTGTCACGTTGTTTGTCCGCGATGGAATTCTAAACTAGTGAACCGATTTTAATAAAATTTTGCACAATTTGATCATACTAGAGAGATAGTATAGTTTATAACTCATCGGAAAAATTAACGTAACAATATTTAATGGCGATACGAATTTCACCGGGCCAGCTGGTATTTTATGAACATTATGAAGACACCCGACAATGGCATTGAATCGTCACCACCACTATCGTGACCGACTCATCGACTGATGACTCGGATGACACCCGTCTCATCCATGGCGAATGGAAAATTATTGTCATAATAATACCGTGAAATACTCTATTACTGACAAACTAGCTGTATATAGCAGGTTTGCATCTGTGGATTCTAATTGCTAGTTAGAATCCACACAAGCGAACTTGCTACGTCAACTAGCATAGCGAACCTCCAATCCTTGAGCTAAATTTTCCATATTAACGCTCGCAACATGAAATATCACTAGCATACCGCAATCACCGCTGCCAACACAGCAACTCCTTCCTTTCTGGTGACCTCACTCACTCGCAGGAACACAACAACCCTCAAGGGAAAATGTTATTTGGCTGGGAAATTCTGTGAAGTGGAGGTACATCCCTAGTCAAGCAGCTAACAATACGCTGTACCCTATTTCTCTTTCGCCAGAGCCTCTTTCGCTAGTTGGCAGGATGTACCACTTGCATGTGAGGTTGGCTTCGGCTCTAAGATAGTGGTGAGTTTTTACACTTACACCTCGAATCTGTATGTCAAAAAAGAGCCTTTTCTTAGGAGCAGATTGGAGCGTTTTCGGAAAAGAAATGGGAAAGGTTGAAATTGTGATTTTTAAATTTAAATACCTCTAGAAGTTTTATTCTATAGAAGTAATTCCTTTAGCTGTACATATATTACTGCTACTTCCTTATTTAAAATAAACATAATTATATACAAATGAGAAAACTTTAAGTTTTTTTACATGTGAGAGAGGGGCAAACGAGCCTGATGGAAAGTAATAACCACCGTCCATAGAAATCACCAACACCATGGGGTTGCTGATACGTTGCCAGCCTTTTAAGCGAAAAATTGACTGTTGTTGAAGGCTCCCACGTTTGGGAGTACAGCTGTGGAAAGTTGATTCCACAATTTCACAGTTCGTGCTAGAAAATGTCTTAAAAGTCTTACTGTGGTAGATCACCAATCATCAAGATGATATGGATGGAATTTCTAACAGTTATAAAACTTTGAGTGTTAATTGAAAATACATCATCTAGAAAAATTAGGATTACCTGGGTAAAACTGAAAATCCATTTTTCACGGTGCACACAGGGGCCGAATAGATCAAAAGTTGATGGAAAATCTAAATTTAAGAATCTACATTATTGTTACACTGTTCTGTTATGCGAAAAAATCCAGTGGACCCATGGACTACATAGAAACGATTTCGTGCACACATTGCACAAGCACGACTGCAATCCAATCAGTGTGAACTTATGCTTCGCATATATATCCAATATTTGAAAATTAATTGCCTCTTTACAATTGTGACAATAAATTCTATTAACAAGAGTTTTTCGAAATCCAATTAATATGGAGTCAAAGGCAAGAGTTTTGTGTCGTTACATAGATGTTAAATTTATCCTTAATAGAATGTTGTAATTGTATTTTTTTTTTTTAATTAGGTACATGTTGTTCGTTTATCATATTGCATTTTTTTAAAGTAATGAAGGTTAAGGCAACCTAGATGTCAATTCAAGTTGTATGTATGATTCATTATCATTGACAATTCGATATTCTTTCACCTGAAAACAAAACATCTCGCTAATGCTTTCACGATTTTGTTTAAAACAATTAAAAAAAATACTAAATAACATAGAGAAACCTTCAAAATTATTTTATTTATTTGAGTTTCGGGTAGTACCTACTGAGAATTGTTTATCAAAGAAAATCTTGTACGATAAAATGAATGAGTTTGGCAATACTAATCTTTTATATTTTTGAAAAAAAAACCTTAGAATAACAGACTTTTAGAACTACATAGTAAAATTTCACTTAATAAAACATAAAACACCATAAAATATTTTTTGCCAACTTTTCATTCATTTGGTTCCTGTGTGCAGCGGACAAAAAGGGCCGGCTTGTGATTTTATTTAGTATTCACTTCGATCATTATTATATTAATTATTATCGAAGAGTATTCATAATGGTGTTTTACTATACCATGTGCCACACAAGCATTCGGACTGGCTAGGTGTAAATCAATTGCCATACTGCAGATTATAAACGTTTAGAATATAAAGGAACTGTTCCTTCCACGCTGGAATGCTTCCACGATGGAACTACCTAGTTTTAGGAATACCAAAAATCTCAGTGGCGTCATATTTTTATGTCTAGTAACCTCACTCATTCGCAGGAATACAACAATCCGCACGGATAAGTATTGCTATGTCGCTGCGGTCTTCTGTGGGGTATAGGCACTTCTCCTATTGGGCTCAATATACCTTTCGTCAACCCTTATTCATTCCACTGCTGGGATACGGGCCTCCCCTAAATCGAAAGGGTTTAGAGTTACGCTGCTCAACTACGAGTTGGCGGAGGCCTGTGATTTCAAGCCGCCTAAAGGACACTTTTTTTTGGGGTGTATGTGGTTCATCAACATCTTTGAACGAAAGCCAACTTCACCTGCACGCGGTGCACCCTGCTGACTGACAAACGAACCTCTGGCGAAAAGAGAGGTAGGGAGCGTAATTGTTGCCCCACTGGTGTATGTACCTCCAACTCACAGAATACTGCAGCCAAATAACAATTCCATTGAGGGTTGTTGCGTTCCTGCGAGTGAGTGAGGTCACCAGAAAGATGCTGCGTTGGCAGCGGGGGTGGCGGCGCGCGAGCGATATTTTATGTTGCGAGCGTTAATATGGCTACGGTAACAGCTTCACATCAAGCGGGCCGTACGCTTGTCTGCCACCCGACGTAGTATAAAAAAAAAAAAACTTTAGACGGCTTGAAAACAAGCACACACACAAAGGTATAACGACTGTCATCTACTGACAATAGCTGGGACCGACGTGCTCTCCGAAGCACGAAGAAGCTCTAGATAAATAAACCTATCCATGGACAGGTTACAGTCGACGTTGCTTAACTTGCGTGTTCGATAACACTAACACGCGCAACGGCGCCATCGAACTCCTCTATTTAACCAAACCATACATGTATTTAGCCAAAATCTTGTTTGTTATTCAGCAGGCACAGGTTAGGTTGACCTTAACTCTAAAAATGGTGGTAAGCGACTTACATCCCTAAACTAAAATTTGCTACTCCGTTTCCTTGACCCTCAAAACAGCCTTGTCAACTGCCATGTCAATGAAGAAAAAGAAATTCCGCGCCCAGGGAAAATTTCCCTAAGGGCTCATTTACACACAATGATGAAAATCTCTTTACATAACACCGTTACACTTACGCAGTTGCGCAAGCGTTGGGACACGTCCCGAGTGAGGCGCGCCTTACAACGTTTTACAATTAGTGCATTTGTTAATGTAATTTTTAAGAATGAAGTGTTAGGGCTCGCGTACACAAGATAAATAATAAGTAAATAAATATTCCACAACAAATTAAACAAAGCTTGTACTATAGGTGCTAGATAACAGATATAATACTTAAATACATTTTTTTTTGTAAATTTATATATCTATATATATAAAAGAAAGTCGTGTTTGTTACAACACTTATAACTCGAGAACGGCTGGACCGATTGCCATGGTTTTTGATTTGTTGGATTTGTTTCCGTCCCGAATAGCAGAATAACTCTTAAAAACATTGGAAAATTCTCGAAAAAATAAAATAAAAGAAAAAACATTTTCCCATACAAATGAAAGTGTCAGTTGAAAAAGGGATTACGATATTTATTGGTTGTCAAATATCAAAACGTCAAATCGATTGGTGTCACTTTTATGTCGCGAAAGTTGTCTGTGATTTGTTATGAAAATTTAAAAATGTCAAATCGATAGGGGTGAAACCGCTTTTCCCATGGGGTTCGAGCGCAAGAATCAAATCAGAGTAAACATCAAAAGAAATGACAATTACAAATCACCAAAATGATAAAACCTATTTCAAAACTAAAAAAAATAAAACAAAACGTTTTTTTTTTTAAATTAACAATAAGGAAATCTTTATTTTTATGAAATCTTCAGTTTTTATGGATACGGGTCTTCCCTCAACCGAAGAGGTTTAGAGCGTACTCCAACACGCTGCTCAACTGCGGGTTGGCGGAGGCCAGTGTTTTCGAACCGCCTAAAGGCCACTGACTTAACTTAACGACTGTCATTAAATGATAACAACCGGGACCGACAGCTTAACGTGCCTTCCGAAGTACGGAGGAGCTCAAGATGAGCTAATGATAACAACCGGGACCGACGGCTTAACGTGCCTTCCGAAGCACGGAGGAGCTCAAGATGAGCTAATGATAACAACCGGGACCGACGGCTTAACGTGCCTTCCGAAGCACGGAGGAGCTCAAGATGAGCTAATGATAACAACCGGGACCGACGGCTTAACGTGCCTTCCAAAGCACGGAGGAGCTCAAGATGAGCTAATGATAACAACCGGGACCGATGGCTTAACGTGCCTTCCGAAGCACGGAGGAGCTCAAGATGAGCTAATGATAACAACCGGGACCGACGGCTTAACGTGCCTTCCGAAGCACGGAGGAGCTCAAGATGAGCTAATGATAACAACCGGGACCGACGGCTTAACGTGTCTTTCGAATCACGGAGGAGCTCGAGGTAATATAAACCCATCCGTGTACAGGCTACGGTCGACGTTGCTTAACTTGCGTGTTCAATTAGACTGACACGCGCAATGACGCCATCGAGCTTCTCTATTATTTTCTACTATTCATTGTTTTAATTCCATAAAATCATAAATTTAGTTCAGCTAATATGTACCACGACATTCATTGATTGTTAGGCGGTACGAAGTTCGCCGGGACAGCTAGTATATATATATATATAATACATAGAAAAACACCCAGACCAAGACAAACAGACATGTTCATGCACACAAATATTTGTCTTACACGGGGATCGAACCCGCGAGTCAAAGTGGACATTGCTAACCATTCGACTACCGAGCTCGTCACCACCACAGATAAAAAAAATATATCATCATCATCATCATCATCATGGTCAGTATCTACCCTCTGCTGGACACAATTGGGGAAGCTTTCGCAACAAGTACAACTAAAACCTAGTTGGCGAGTTTTTAGTTCAAAACCCTGAATAAGCTCGAATGGGGAAGTACTTCCACCTCATAACCTCGTACAGCCAAATACTACCCTACCCTTGAGGATTGTTGTATTCCTACAAGTGAGTAAAGTATGAAAGACGCGAGGAAATATTGCGTTAGCAACGAGAGAGCCAACGCGAGAGCTTATAGAGACGTAACCATAACCTTGATAGCGTGTAGACACGAAACAGTTTCCCATCGGGTGTACCATACATATGCTTATTTGGCAGGTGATTTAAGAAGGTGATGACCCCGATGGTCGTATAGGTAACCATATCCAATTTGACTCCGGGGTCTAGCAGCTTCACTTTTGTTGAGGTTTTCTTTTTTAAATAGATAAGCCTTAATTCTGGCATGATTTAACATTCCAACCATGCCGGCGCTAACCTACAGGGCGTGTCGAAGAAAGTGATAAAGATAGTGACGTTACGAGCCGATAACGACACGATTGCGTTACGTTACAGCCATTGTGGGCCGCGGCAGGAAGTCGTGGACTAGAAACTTGTCACGTCTTTTGAGGTCCTTACGTAAACAGTGATTAGTGTAAAATAAATACGTTTAAGAATTCTTGTAATTTTTTACCGACTCCAAAAAAGGTTGGAGGCCTTCCTATAAGGCTTACTAGCCTATAGAGACATGCAATACAAGAAGTATTGACCGCACCTTGACACCACCCTGCCTGCTGCTAAGGCAGCATCTTCTCACTGTTGGGGTGCTATGGAAAAGTTTTACAATAGGTTATATTTTTTTTTATAATTAGGTTATTTTTAAAATAGGTTTTTGTCACTTTTTTTACTGGTTCTGGCCTCTCATCTGAAACTGAAAAATAACGAATTTCTATAATTATTATGTATTTATTGAGCTTAACTTCTTCTTAATTGACAAGCTCGGTGGTCGAATAGTTAATAAAAGCCACTTTGACTCCGAGGTCGCGGGTTCGACCCCCGCACGTAATACAAAAGACGGTATTTTTATTCCACGTAAGACAAATACTTGTGTGCACGAACATGTCTGTTTGTCTTGATCTTGATGCGTTTTCTATGTATTATATGTATGCATATACGAAACAAAATGTATGTTAAGTATTATATCAATTATTAAATACCCATAGTCCAAGCTTTTCTTAGTTTGAGACTAGATGACCGTGTGTCATGCCCAGGAATATTTATTTATTTATTTAATATGCGTTGTATCGAACATTATTGTTAAGAAACGTTTTCGATAAAAAAAAGTTATCTTCCCTCAAAATCCTTTCTGATCTATTCCGTGTGACCACTTCAATAGCAAATTACAGTGTATTTATAAAAAGAATCAGTCTGCTAAGAAGGATTAACAGATATGAAAATGATAAAAAAACGTACATATATGTATAGAGCTGTAAATACGTGATATAAGAAATAATAATAACAAATATTCCTGGATAAATTACGCACCGCCATCTAGTCCCAAACTTAGCATAGTTTGTACTATGGGTACTAGATAAGGAACTGATATACTTAAATACATTTTTTTTAAATACTTACGAGTATCACCCAGACCAAGATAAACAGATACATTAAATAATTGTAAAAAAAATCTGCGGGGCGTCGCGCGTCGCGTCGGGCGGCGCGGCCCGCGCTTTATTCAAATATATGGCGTCTTATAAGTGCGTTCACGGAGAAGCGATTTTGCACGCTTTTGCTTGAAATGGAGCGTGTTTTATGGCCGAGCCCGCGGATGGCAACGACGAATCACTTGCGTTGTTTATCGCTGCGGCGAACGCAGCGGCAATTCTTGATGAAGCAATGCCCGTGGTGGGAACTTTCTGCCAGTCTTAATTTGGAAATCGCACAACACAGACGTAGTCACCGTCGCAATGTAGTACGATATGATCGCCTTTATTTTAGAAGAAAATGCTACGTAAAAAAGTGAATTATTTGAGGATTCGCCGCGGGCGCAGCGGCGGGCGGACACAACAACATCGTATATTGTCATATGTATGTGTTTGCGCGTGCAATGTCGCGGGCCGCTGCATGCACCGCCTGTCTATAAACGGAAAAAACGTCTCACGCGCCGTGAGAGGCCACGCCGCACGCAACGCGCGACGCTCAGCGTCTCTGTTAATGAGGCCTACAGCTTGTATGGCGTCGTACGCACAAACACTCATTCGCGCTCTGTACAGACGTTATTGTTTATGTAGTAGTTACCGACGACACATTTGTTTGGAGTGGCCGGGGTGTTATTGAATCTAAAAATTATCCAACACCGATGTGAACATTTGCTGTGATAGTATTGACGAGTTAGAGCACTTGCAGCTCTATAGAGGTCCGCCGCTATCTTAAAATGCCATACGCAATTTTCCTATTGTGCCAGTTTACCGTGAGAACCTACACTATGACTCTATCGCCTCACAATGTACTGTGTATTATGTATGTTTGTCGCTCCGTGCATACTAAACGCACTGTTTATGTGCATATAATGACCATTATTTTCAAGTCATTTGAGAATAAGTACAGCTCTGCTATTTACCTACATTGACGGTCTTGATAGTTGAGTAGTTATAGCAACTACTTCTAAGGGTCACGGTTCGACGATTTTCTTTCCTACAAACATTACGTTTTATCGTCTTTGTTGTGATTGCCCGGGATAGCAGGGCTGCCGGGTACTGGGGACCATATATTCTGGTGTGTATACTTTGGAGAGTAATGCGCATATGTCGCAACGCTGGACAGGCAGGCGGGTTGGCGACTGTCGCCAGAGCCTCGTCGGCTTATCAGCCCCCCTAGCCAAGTGTAATTCGTAGCGTAACGAACGTTAGACAGATCACGTGACATTTGTCGTTCGATTTTGACAAATGTCACGTGATCTATCTAACGTTCGTTACGCGACGAATTACACTTGGCTAGGGGGGCTGCACGGTGTTCGACGTGCAAGTGAGGTTGGCTTTGGCTCCGAAGATGGTAGTGAGCCACGTACACCCCTAGAAATATCTATATTATTATATTATAAAGATAAAGAATTTCTTTGTTTGGGTGAACACGCTTATCTCAGGAACTGGCTCGAATTAAAAAAAATATTTTAGTGTAGGATATAAACTGACCATTTAATTTTGAACTCAAAACGGGACATAAGTTTTTATACCCCTGTTGGAATGAAAATAAACACAACTTCTTAATTTTCTTTATTTTGAAATTGTGTAATATAATGCAATTAGTATTCCCTATGATTATCATAATATGTAATTCTAATTATTTTTATTGTAATAAGTTATTTTTAAATAAAGCAAAGTTCCTCTGATAGTAATTATTAAATTATACGAATGAAATTTTCACGAGCTTTGTAATTTAAGAAACGGGACTATTTTGCGTCTTTGCGTTGCGGCGCTTTGTATGGGGACAACGGGACAGATGACCGAGAAAAGCGACAGTCCCGTTCAAAACGGGACGTATGGTCACTTTAAGGATATAACATCACGCTGCGACCAATAGGAGCGGAGCAATAATGAAAAAAGTTGCAAAAACGGGGAAAATTCTACACGAGTGAAACCGAGCCGGATCGCTAGTCTTACATAACAATAAGCTACTGAAAGATCAGCCTTTAAAGTAATAACTAAACTAATGTAACCAGTATATTTTTTTTCATTTGGTTAAATTCTATTCTGTCTGACAATTCAAGAGCACTCGTGCGCAAAATTAGTACTAGTTATTGGATTTTACACATTACTGTAATTTTATTCAGTTTTTCATGGATTATATTTTGACGACTGTATTTCGGCCAAGGGTATTCGAAATATATCTTGGTGGTTTTCTACATTTTCCATAGGTACTATGTCACTATAGTACACTAAATGACTCAAACAGACCGGTGTGCGCGTTTACCGCTAAAAAGTCCCCGTTTATCGTAGATCCTAGATTGGAAGGTGCTCCCTGCTCTGCTAGTATTAGTCGTAGCATTGCCATCTTGGGTGTCGACATATCGAGTGATTTTCAGTTTAGCGGCCATTTGAAATGCAAGACCTAACTGGTTCACATGGAATACTATTCGCATCTCTGCGCCGGTGCGCCCCAGTACTTGTTTGCTCCAATTGACCGCATACAAATAACAATTCCCTCGAGGATTCTTGTGTTCCTGCGAGTCAGTGAGGTCACCAGAAAGAAAGTAAGGAAGGCGTATAGGCCGGCAACAGGTCGGCGACACCTTGGTGTTGCTGATCTCCATGGACGGTGATGATTGCTTTCCATCAGGTGACCCACATGCTCGTATGCCCCCCTCTCATATAAAAAAAAAATGTTATTTGTGACTATGTCGAATTCCACATAAGCGTCCGTGTTATGTGATATAGTAGTATTGGGTAATTTATTAGGAAAAATATCGTATCATGGAAAAAAGAACCGATCTTTTTTCCATGATACGATATTTTTCCTAATTTTAAATAAATAATAAATAAATATTTCTGCACAATTTACACAGCGCCATCTAGTCCCAAATTAAGCGCAAAGCTTGTGTTATAGGGACTAGACAACTGATAAATGTACTTAAATACATTTTTTTTTTTTTTTGTAAATACTTAGGTACTTATAATACATAGAAAACACCCAGACCAAGACAACCAGACATGTTCATGCACACAAATGTTTGTATTGTGCGGGAATCGAACCCGCGACCTCGGAGTCAAAGTGGCCATTGCTAACCATTCGACCACCGAGCTCGTTAATTTTACCTGACCTGACGTATGAAGTAAATAACCTGTAGCGTGTATGTGTTGTCAATCCAGCCAGCAGCAGGGCTTACTCCCCTTTTGCCTGCAAGCAGTCTACTTAGGCACTCTTAAGTCGAGTAACTCATAGCGACCGCTTGGTTTCCAAAGCAATCAAGAGATTGGGGAGTGGTAGGCCCCGAAACCCTACGACCACTCCCCAATCTCCATAATGGGTACCGGAGCTGTAGACGTGCTCCCCTAAAGAGGATACTCACTTCCCGATGCATTCCGTACTCCAAGTGTAATTGTACCAGATACCAGGGACGCTTCTCTAAAGAGGTTCGCTTCTCTAAAGAGGTTCGCTCGCTCACTTCCTGATGCACTCTGTACGCCTAGTGTAATTGTACCCACACTTGAAGTGACACTAGGGACTCACATGCCTGCTGTACCGGCAAGCACCAGTGTAGAGTGGCCTAACTAAAATAACAAAAGAGCAATATTAAAAGACAGCTCTCCTCTCACCTTGACCCATTGGCTACTTGGTTAACGGCCCTACGTGTAATTAGCATGGTTGCTTGCTAAATGATTGCATAGTATCAAGGCAGTCGGATAGATGAACTAATTTAATTAATATTTATGGAACATTCTTTAAGTTAACCAGCCGTATATAGTTCTCCACATAGACTTAGGTCGTCATAGATGAAGAATGAGCCATATATTTGTATATCAAGCATACAAATTGTGAAAACTGGCCGTGTGGTTTCCGGCAGACTAGAATAGAATCACTCCATCTCTCCCCGTGGATGTCGTACAAGGCGACTAAGGGAAATACATTATAAAACATCGATCAGGCCTCCCCAACCCGTCTGGCCAGAGTGTATAGGCCAAATCCTCCTGTCTGTGACGAACGAGAGAGGGTCGTGCTCCTGTAGTGGAGACTAAAATGACCTGATGATGATGAAGCAAACAAATAATTAGTTATTTCCAGTATTATAAGCTTAAGTGAAATTAAGTGAAAAAAACACATCTCTTGATAATCGGATCTACTACAGTAAGTTTCCTTTTAATGTTATACTACGAACGGTGAAACTGGAATCAAACTGTGGTATCCCATCACCATCAGCGGTGGGAAGAATATTAGTTGTTGACAATGCGATGCGATGCATTCGTCATTAATTTGTAGCTTGTTGTTGCAACTACCAACATTTGCATATCAATTGAGGGTGCCTCGCACACGTATTGCAGAGGTAACCTGAGCAGCCAAAGCGTGAGAGTGTATTTGCATGTACATATCTTCTGTTTCAGATATTGGGGAACCGCTGAGACGACCAAAGCAGCCATGCATCCACTTACGATAGTGGGTAATTGCCCATCGGCAGAAGTTCGCATAAAATAAATGCTGTAGGAAGCATGGAAATTAGTGTAGATCAAACTGCGTACTCCTGTTAAATGTATAGTTGTTGATGATATATCGAAGATCATTTCATTAAAATAATTTACATACTGCCACAAAGATCAAGACCTCGCTGTTCAAATGGACCGGAAAATATGGAGCAAACAAAAAATATGTATTGTTTGCGACAAAAAGCTGATGGTGGGTACAAAAAATAATAATAAATTATTTTGGACACGAACGACAACTCCGCCCAGCTATTTGTCATAATAGGGGTCAGCGCGGAAAATTCGGAAACGGTAACCATAGACTGAATATTTATTACAAGCGATAGACGGGACAATACGAAAAAACTAATTTTCTATAGGTAATAAGTCGCTCAGTGTAGCGTCATGTCTGTACCATAGACCAAATATATAGTAGACATGGTATGTGTGCGTTGCACGCGTGTCAATAGTAAGCGTAAGAACACATATATTATAGCATAATATGGTACAGAACTTTCACCATAAATCCAACTCACTCTTGACCTATTTTATTCGTCTAAGCAAAGGTTGACGGCACTTGATTTTGAAGCCGTGTATGGTCAAAAGAGGCGTAGTTAAAATACCTACTTACATGGACAATACACAATTGTTTTATTAATGTACAGAGTGAGCAAAAATGTCGTTGAAGGTTCCGTACTTGAACAATTTTAAAACGTTATTCTGTAATAATACCATAGTATGTACGTACTGAATAACCGAGCCAAGGTCGGTGTTTTTAGATGAAAGAGATTTTTCGGACTAGTCTTAAGACGTAAGTAAATATCATCTTTTGTCGAATAGCTAACATTTTTTTTTTATAGCCTTCGTTTCTTTCTTTCTGGTGACACTCACTCGATAACCCGAACACAACAACAACCCTCAATGGAATTGTTATTTGGCTGCGATATTCTGTGAGGTGGAGGTACTAGGTCCCCAATCGGACAGCTTAAAAAATACGCTATGCCTCCACCTCACATGGGGTGCCTGTCCCCACCGCTCCCTAGAGGGTTGTTCTGTTCCTACAAGTGAGTGAGGTCACCAGAAAAAAAAGAAGGAGTCAAGGCTGGCAACGGATTAGCGACCCGTTAGTGTTGCTTGTCTCCTTGGGCGGTGGTATGCTTTCCATCATGTGACCCACATGCTCGTATGCACTCCTCCCATTCAAAAAAAATTGTAACAATTTTTCCAAAATTGAGACTGATCAATTTCGGAACTCAGATCACATAAAATCTAAATTTTAAGCTATACAACTGTTTAAAATATACGAATGCTGGCCACTTAAAAAGCAGCACGAAAATCAATAACACTGCGCAAAGATGAAGATCAGGTGGGCAGGTGTTGTAACTAAGCTGGATCATGTCAGAAACACACACATAAGAAGCATCTTCAAAGTGTCCACCGTCAAAGTGACCTATACCAGATAGACTACAGGAGAGCCGTCTGCGGTGGTGCCACCCGGTCTGGTGGCACCATGACCAGAGAAGTGCTAGAAATCTAAATTAAACCTCTGGGTTTAGTTCACCTCGTCCTCAGGGACGATGAAGACCCCTAATCACATAGATGTCCGTAGTATATAAGAACCTCAAAGAAACCCAAGTCAACAAAGAGACCACCCAGAACCGAGCTGCTTGGAGACGCATGATACGGAGGGCCGACCCCAAATATGATTGGAAAGGGCCAGGCAATGAAGAAGACAACTGTTTAAAATATTAACAATTTAAAATATTAATCAGCTTGCGTAACCATTACGCAAGCTGAACCCAAAAATATTGTGCTTCGTATTATTTGCATCTGATTATCATAATTTATTTTACACTTGGTTGTCAAATGTTGAATTATGACAATGTCATTCTTATCAATATTTAAAATTAATTTGAAGCGTACCGTGAGAAAAACACATGCTTATTTCCATCTATACTATATACTTATATAATACTTAATTCATATGCGTCTAGTACGCCCCGCAAGTCATAATGGTCGATTGGTCATACATACATACAGCAGGTCATGAAATATAAATGGTAAAAAGTCGTATTTAACTTGATTTTTTATAGATATTTCATTATTTTCCCGGTTTTAACTTCGTAATAAAACATAAACTGATATATTTTTTTTACAAACATTTAAATAAAACTATAATAAAATATGGAATGTCTTGCAAACAACCAATCACGTGTCTCTTTTTCTGTTAAACATAATGTTAGGTCACGGTCTATCATTACAGCCGAGCTATTGTGCGGCTTCCTGCCATTGAAGTGTTTACTGACTCACTTCAACGAATCTAGGTCCAAACTATGACCTTTTATATAAAAAAATATGAAAACAATAGTAGAGGAAATTTGATATCGAAACCTAATTTTCTAATGAAAGGATATTGCGTTTGTTTAGCACTGTGTTGCAATATCTAAAATTGGATAGAAACTTTAATTGATATATTTTTAACTCTACCGGTACTGAATATTATTATCCTTCTATTATAGTACGTTATCTGAAACGCTGGACTGGAAGAACTGGGCATTGATGTGAATGACGAGGACATTGCCTTTAGTTTGAAGAGGATGAGGTCATCTTAACTTATCTTTAAATAGGTCCAGTGCTGTAGCACCGGTGGCACGTCGACCCTCTTGGATCTTTTGTGCACTCCCTATTCTTTAGTAACTCTCCCCTAACTGTCTAGAAACATGTTCCATGTACTTCAGTACCCTTTTAATTGGGAAGAGCCTGTAGTCTTCCGTGTCTGGATACGAATTTCCTAGGATTATAATTCGTATGCCAGCTAGGGCATTACATTGACACATCAGGATATGGTCGTAATAGCTGAACTGGATGAATCGCTGGACGATCACAAAACTGCATCTCGTTACGTGGAGTTGGCGATGAAATCTGGTTATCCTAGAGAATGCAGTTATTGAAATGGTTAAAGACTATATCTACCTCGGATAATCTATACAAAATGACCAGGGTAATTTTAACAAACAGATCGATAGAGAAAAGATGAACGGAATGAATACAAGCTGTGTGGAAAAGCAAAAGGTGTAAGTCTAATAACAATTCTAGAGGCCAACACCTTCAATAAAAGTAAAACAGGTATATGAGCATAAATAAATATATTTAATCTATCAGGAATTATTTCACAAAGCTGCATATTTCTTAAGCTTCTTGTTGAATCCAAACTCGTCCATTGCCAATCGCTGTTCCTGCGAGCAATATTCTGAAACAGGAATGAGCGATTTAATATAGAGTTATAAACACAGCGACAGAATTACAAAACTAAATAAAGGCTGCAACATAAATAAATGTTAATAAAGAATAAATTCCAAAAGTACAGCAGAAAAAAATGATTATATAGATTGACAGGAAATTTGACATACTCATAGAAAGGTTTGGGGTGTAAATGGTTCATCAACATCTTTGAACCAAACCCAAGCTCACCTACACGTGGTGTACCCTGCTAACTGACAAACGAGGCTGTGGCGAAAGGAGAGGTAGGGCAAAGCCCATTTTTTAAGCTGCCCGACTGAATACATTATATTGCAGAATACCGCAGACAAATAACAATTCCCTTGAAGCTTGTCGTGTTCCTGCGGGGTAGTGAGGTCATCAGAAAGAAAGAATGGAAGGAATAATGGCTGGCAACGGATCATGGACACCTAAGTGTTGCTGATCTCCATTGCTTTCCATCAGGTGACCCACATGTTCGTTTGCCCGCCTCTCATAAAAAAAATAGATTAGCAATGAACACTTGGTGTCATTTTTCAAACTATACTCACCAATATTGGTAGGCTCCCATCCGATAAACTCATTAGTACGTTCGTTTTCAGCCTTTAGCCATTCATACAGAGGCTCGAAGTAATCGAGCAGCCCACTGGCGTCCATGATGCGTTGACCAGTCAGGACTTCCATAGCATCAGGCCAGGGTTTAGACGATCCCATTTGCAGCATACGTCTGGAAATAAACATAACTTTAATCGCCCAAATATTGTCATATTCATAATCATCCTATATACTCCTGCAAAAAAAGCAACGTATGCGTTCCTCCACTTTGCGTATCCAATCCTGCTCTTTTAAGATCATAATAGCGTTTTTGTCTTGGCATATTGAGTACAAGGCAGTGCGACTTTGCTGATTCCGCACCTAGACAGGATGGAAGAAGACCATACAATCAAAGCGAAACGGATATATGGAAGATAACCTGGTGGAAAATCTCTTCACACCCTTTTTGAAGGACTTCATGCTATTGTTTCTTGGAAAAACCCGACAGGGAGTTCGTTCCATAACTGAAATAGTTCGCGGGAGAAAATCCTTCTGGAATCGCAAGGTACTCGACCACATTGGTTCCAAATTGTGAGGAGGAACTCCCTGCGGATGGTGAACACTGCGTTTATAGAAAGAAACCATAGTCATCATACTAAATAACTCCTTTTACTTACTGTTAGAATACATCCCTTTAAATAAAGGTATTCACAGCGTACTCAGATACGCTGTGAGTTGGTAAAGGCCAGTGTTTTCAATGTACTTAAAAGCCACTGACTAGGATTAACTAAGAACCATCCTACAACAGTCGGGTTGCCAATGGTTTAACGTGCCTTCCAATGTCGCGAAGAAAAATATACCCAATCATAGTCAGCCTATGGTTAACGTTGCTTGAAGGTGACATAAGTCATGAAACCAGTCCCTTTTCACCACGTATAAACTTGAGTTAAGGTGCATAACTTACCCCAAAGCTTGTCCAGCTTCTTGGCTTTTGTAAATATCACAGTTCGACAGTTGTTTTGCGGAGTCGCCAGGAACATACTCTCCAGCCAGCACGCATAGTGCTCGGTGGAATTGGAACTGGATTATGTAGGAGATGTAGTATCTAAACAAAAAATTTAATTACAGCTAGTACTAAGTATTTTTACGAGATTTTATTTAGTTTCTACACGGTGTGTGTTTGGTTTGTAGCATTACATTTCTGTCAAATTCTGCTTGCAAAGAGCACCAAAAAAGGCAATGAACAATTAAGTCCATTTCATTAAAACTCACGTGAGACATTATACTAAATTAATTAGATAAATTAAACGGGTCACTCACGTCTTTTTGTCGGGAATGCCGACTAGTTTCGATCTCAAAAGGAGACCTTCATCAGGGCGAATGTCCGGCGCGAGAGACAAAGGGTGGACGTGTCTGGACATTCGCCCTGATGAAGGTCTCATTTTGAGATCGAAACTAGTCGGCTTTCCCAACAAAAAGACGTGAGTGACCCGTTTAATTTATCTAATTAATTTAATTCCATTTCAGTCCCGGAGGTAAGACGACGGTTGCCTTGGTACTAACAACGAATTTAATCAGCCTAAAGAGATGGCTAGTCAAGTGAAGCTCAACTGCCGTGCACCGCGGATTTTAAATATCTAACACTATTGGGGACCTAAAATATTTAGTTGCTACATAACACCACAGTATAAGTAATAGTACTAACGCTAACACATTGATTCCAATAATATGAATTGCAAAATCTGCTGTTAATCCTGCTACACGGGAGACACAGTGGTGGGAATGTGCGGTGGGCCCCAGTCCCGTTGACCAATTGAGATGAAATTCGGCACAATCGTTTGATTCTTATTCTGATAATTCATGATTAACTGCAGCAATCTTATACCCAGCTGCGGCTTATATCCAGCAGTGGGTAGATACAGGCTGATGATGATGATGAATTGCAGCAAAGATTAATTCAAAATGGCGGCTGCCAAAAATGGCGGTTTATAATTTTCACATTAACTCCTACGGTATGGAACTCACATGAAAGGGCTTGATGACTTGGTGATGAAATATACTTTTTAGATCATTTTTTTATTGAGAATTAGCAAAAGCTTGTTTAAAAATGTTTTATCTTATTCGCGAGAAATTAACTAATGTTGGGACGTATAGCTAACCATCATTTTTAGAGCCAAAACCAACCTGTACGTGATGTATCCTGTCAACTAACAAACTAGCTTTTAAAGTGTAAGTGGCTTTACGGTAATGGATCTCTGTCATCTTCGAGACAGGCCTTTGGCACTGAATAACTAATCAATATAAGTCACTACGTAAATATAAGCTCGACAGGGGAGCTCCACCAGGGCCTAGATGTATATTGTGATCCTGCGACTGAGTGAAATTATTAGGAAGGAAGGAATAGCTGCGCTGGAAGCGGGGATAGTTCCCCAGTCGGACTCGACATTTCCTTCCCATCTTTCGCGTGACCCTCGTTTGCTAGAAGGCAGGGTGCACCACGTGCTAGTGAAATTGCCATTAGTTCCAAAGATGATGATGAGCAACTTACAAACGGTTACTCACAAGCTTTTAGTTTTACCGCCATGGTTACTGGTATATTTCTTTATGGGCCGAGTAATTGTATTTTTTTCTCGATCTTTAGCAAATAAAATATTACGGACACCATATTCAATTTCTTGAACAGCAAACTGATCAGCTCAAGGGCGGATGTCAGGAACAATATCAGTGCTGCACCTGTCAGAAGCTCTCAGGATATAACCTCTTCTGATCGTATAACATATTAACCAATAATGGGTAATGGTTATTTAGCTACGGACTGTTGCAAAATGAAAATAGTTTCATCGTTCTCACCTCATGTACTCAACATCAGCAGAAATATGATATTTAGCAGCGGGATCGAAGTCATCCTCACTCCTCGGTGCTGGCGGCTCCACACCTTGCAACGTCTCTCTCATAGCCCAGAAGTGGCAATTGTAATCTCTTGTAGTAGTCGTACCACGGAATACAGCATACCGGTATACATCTAGAAGGTATGCGAATGGGAGGAATACAATTTTCTCCAATCCCTGAAAATTTTAATCAGTTAAAAGTCGAATAATGGCAGATGGCCTAAAGCTTCTTGTAAAAGAAGACTCATCAGATTCCAACGACTAGTATCTCTAGTGGAACCTTGCTTTTGACCCTTTAAGGTTCTATCACTACTAGTGCTATTTTGTACCTAAGGTTCTAGTGAGACTACTCTTATCCCAATAGTAGATAATTTATTCACCATTTTATACAGCTGATTGATGTTAGATTCTTGATCATCTGGTCCATCTTCGAGCAATCCCACGACTCTCAAATGTTTAGGAGTGGATACTGATAGAGCAATGACATCACCAACAGCTTCATGGAATCCTGAAAAAAAAAAAATTAGATTGAGTACCTCGGGCAATAAAAAGTGCTCGCGTGTACCCAGGTGAACCAATTGGTAGACCGACCGAAAAGGGAAATTTTTTTTTGCTTCAATACTTATTGATCACATGACCGCATGTCATATTGCCAGGATTTTATCCAAAATTTTTATTATGATAGGTTTTTTTCAATTGTTAAAACTGCTTTGGGTTTTCTAATTACATTCCTGGATTCACGAGTTGTTTATTTATTATTTTTTAATCGCTGCTGAAACATAAATATCATTTTTCTATAAATACCTATATCAGTCAGTTTAACAAATTAAAATATACGTATACATATTTGAACAAATAGTATTAGCTTCCATCCGCAGCTTCGCCTGCATTTACTTTTTTTTAATAAAAAGTATTCTATATCCTTCTTACTACCTTTGAGAAATTATACAAAATTTATTGATGATCGGTTGAGTAGTTTCGCCGTGAGAACATAACAGACATGTTCACATTTATAATATTAGTAAGGATGTTATTTTAACTCGGTCAGAATTTACACAATTATCGAAGTTCATATAGTAAAGAACTTTTATGTTTTGTGTTATTAATATAATCATAATTAAATTGTATTTTAGACATATCAACACAATCGTATATGACAGAAATAAAATAAATATAGTTTAAAAAAACAAAAAAAAACACGCTTTTAAAGCACACCAAATTAAAAAGTGAAAAAACACGACTACGATACGATATTCCATCATGGAATGCCAGTGCCTATCTTCCGGCTTCATCATCAAACCTTGAAACCTAATCGTGGTCAAAGTTCCTTACAAGACTTTTCTAAGAAATCCAAAAACAGCTATGATACGATGTTCCATCATGAAGTTCCAGTTCATATCTTCCGGCTCCATTATCAGATCAGTTCGACAGTACCATATTATTGTATTGTCATCAGAACTACATACAGCTGTCAATTTTCATTACGCTACGATCCTTGGAAGATGGTTAACTTAGTTACCTTAGATTCCATTACATAGTTAGTTACATACAGGTCGACCTAATAAAAGTGCGTTAAAAAGCAGAACAATTTTTACATACCAGACATTGATTGAATGATACTATAACAAAAACGAAATAAATATACGTCACTTAAACACAAATTACCAGGATTAGCTCCACTCCTATAAATCACTGGCTGGTCTTTATACTGAAGATAATACTGAATGTGTCCCATTTCATGATGGGTTGTCTTGAAGAATGCGCTGGTCATCGTGGTGCACTGCTTAATCCTACAATAGTAAAGAAAGAGTTACCAGGATTTGCTCCTCCTCTATAGATGACAGGTTGGTCTTTGTATTGCAAATAGTATTGTATATGACCCATTTCATGATGAGTAGTTGTGAAGAATTCACTTGTTATAGTGGTGCATTGTTTAATCCTATAACAAAAGGTATGGTTTTATCCAATGTTATTTATTTAAATCCTATATCAAAATGCACTACATATTAATGGACCTATCTAGAAGCTGCGATAGTCCGTCCCTAAAGAACTTATGAAAGGATTGCATAAGTAACGAAGTTCGGTGAATAACGAGCTCGGTGGTCGAATGATTAGTAATGGCCACTTTGATTCCGGGGTCGCGGGTTCGATCCCCGCACAAGACAAATATTTGTGTGCATAGTATATTATCAGTTATCTAGTATCCATAGTAGAAAATTTGCTGGTTTGGGACTAGATGGCCGTGTGTAATATGTCCATAATTGAATATTTATGTTTATAACTGCATCTATTTGGTATTAGAATAGCAAATCATGTTTGAGATATTCCAAAGCTCTGGTCAATATAAGCGGCTTGAAATGAACTCGTGAGACTTAGGCGAGGTAGCACTAACGTCTGCCTCCTCGTGGTTGCGACGGCACTAACGGTAAACTACAGCCTCAACAGGCAGAAACTGGTGATGCAACCCACAGCTACCATGCACATTCGGCAGTGAAAGTCCAAGAAACTCCACGAATTATACTGTATACAGCCTGTTACTGCTAAATCTTGGCGAAACAGATCTTACGCTTAGAAGAAGATAAGCTAATATAATAATACCTACGGTTGCTCTTACGAGTATTGGTGATGAGCAATATCGATGAGGCATACCTACAAAAACAGTTTAAACTTTATTGGCTATAGCACAGTGTAACTAATAGTATGATATATTGATATATATATGGCCACTCCCTGCCGCTCTCTCATATCGATCGATATAGATAGGTCGATACCTCACCTCCCCTCTCAAGACAAATCTGGAACAGTTTGTATAGCGCGCACACACGCTCATTCACGCCATGAACAGACGGCATTGTTTATGTAATAGTTCAGGACATTAATATGGAGTGGTCGGGGTGTCGTCATAGTCAGTAAAACTGGGTCCAGCCATAATAATACCTTATCATAACCATCAATTACTTCCCCTTTGAGTTTGATCTTATGATGTTTATTTATTATTTATGTAAAAAACATGTTCAAAGCTCCAGCAGTTTTTAAGTTAAAATATTTTTTGACCTGACAACGTCTTATAATTCGATGGGGCCGGCTGCACGCACGAAAAAACATGACGTATGCGGCGTTACCTCGCTCTGAGGCGTTCCATTAAAATTTTCTTTTGAAAAATGCTTCGATCAAGTATAAAAAATGCAAACATTCTATCAGTATTTTGTTATGACGTTGTCACGTTCAACTATCGTCAGTAAACCGACTTTACAGACAACTGATTTTTTACATGCAATTTCGATTGCGTGTAAAAAAGTGGTATATACCTGAAATCTTCTCCATCATAGAAGTCCCAAGCTGATGCGTGGCAGATCATGTCACGTCCATCGTTCGGCTTCTCAATAATAGATTTCTCCCAGAACAGATCCGGCATACCACTCAAATTTAGAGATTTGAAGAAATCTTCTGCAGTTTGGAACATCTTCAATGGTGTGTAGTTCTGAAAGGTATTTGATATGCTAAGCCGATTTCCAATAAGAAGTAATTTGATTTTTTTAAATATTATTATCAATAGATCCGACTATTTTTTTTTATACTACGTTAGGTGGCAGACAAGCATACGGCCCGCCTGATGTGTAGCGGTTACCGTAGCCATATTAACGCTCACAACATAAAATACCGCTCGTGCGCCGCCACCACCGCTGCCAACGCAGCATCTCCTTCCTTTCTGGTGACCTCACTCACTCGCTGGAACACAACAACTCTCAAGGGAATTGCTATTTGGCTGCGGTATTCTGTTAGGTGGAGGTACATTCCCCAGTCGGATAGCTTACAATTACGCTCCCTACCTCTCTTAAAATAATATTTAAGTATATTGACGAGCTCGGTGGTCGAATGGTTAGCAATGGCCACTTTGACTCCGAGGTCGCGGGTTCGATTCCCGCACAAGACAAACATTTGTGTGCATGAACATGTCTGTTTGTCTTGGTCTGGGTATTTTCTATGTATTATAAGTATGTATTTACAAAAAAAAAATATTTTAGTACATTTATCAGTTGTCTAGTACCCATAGTACAAGCTATACGCTTAATTTGGGACTAGATGGCGCTGTGTAAATTGTCCAGCAATATTCATTATTATTGACTCACTTGAGCAATAAGCGCAGAAGTAACGTCGACATCTTGCTTTTCTGGGTACGGGCGCGTGAATTTCTCTACATTGCCCCAAGTTTGAGCCCAGATGTTACCTGAAATGTTATTTCGAAAAACAATCTTCAAATCTTTAGGCAGTTGCGTTAATAACTACATTTGAGTAATAATATTATTTTCTTAATGTAATTGTTTTAACGCGTATTAATTTTTCACCTGGGTTCAAGTTGCAACTTGGTGGGGCTAGATGGAACTTGGGCCCAATATTCTAAAAGCGATCAAGTGTTTTTCCAACTGTGCTACTAGGAACGGTACAGTAAGAAACAAATATTTTACTTATATTTACTGATGTAAATAAAAGATGCCGTATAATGGTATTAAGTGTATGTAAGCATCCCATCATTGCATATGCATACCTCATTTTTGATAACACCTAACATATTGACTTGGATTGATTATTTTTTTATACTACTAACGTGATGGTAAGCAGTTATCCTATAGACGCTAGCAACACCAGAGGCATCACTCACGTTATTATTATTTAAATAGTTGTCTTGGCCAACTTGCCAAAATATTATATATATTTAAAAGAAATTAAAAATTAACCTCCCCGTCTAGGTGGGATTTGGACCCACAACCTCTCGATGACCGGTCGAGTGCTCTTCCAACTGAGCTACCAGGAAGGTTTGTGTTGGTGACGAATTTTTGCATCTTACGATTCTCATAGCGCGCCGTTGAACCGAATCACAAGGCCCAAACTACTATCCTGATGCTCCGGCCCGTAACTGACTGATGATCCATTTCATACATATGCAAATCAACTATCAATAAAATAATAAATGTTAGTATATCAACTTTACCTAACAAATGCGCTGGAATGGGACCCTTCGCAGAGACTACACTTTCTCCATACTTCTCTCTAAGCTTACGCCTCACATACGCATGGATCTGCTGGTACAAGGGTTTGATTTGACTCCACAGAGTAGCGAATTGATCTTCACTGTCAGTAGCTTCATATTCACTGAGCCACCATTCTGCTACGCTGTCATAGCCTGAAAATTTGATAAATCTCTAAGATCTCAATATGAATTTTAATTCTTCTTATACCATATGTACAGTAGGTAGATTTTGCTTTATATAGGTTGGAAATTATAAGTGATATTACTAGGTTATTTTCGGAAGTACTGTACATGTCTTATATTTAATTTGTATGACGTTTCTAAGTGCTTTATAAAGTCCAAGGAATAAAGATATTTTGACTTTGACTTTGACTGAAGAGCTGATTATATCCTGAAAGTGGGTCACCAGCTCTTCAAACTTCGATGAGTTCAAAGAGAGGTAACGTAGTAGAAGTACCTCCACTTCACAGAATATCGTAGCCAAATAACAATTCCCTTGAAGATCGTTGTGTTCCTGCGAATGAGTGAGGTCACCAGAAAGAAAGGAGTTGCTGCGGTGGTTGGGGTGGTGGCGCACGATTCATATTTCATGTTGCCAGCATCACACTGTCTTCCCTCAATCAAACAGGTTTACAGCATACTCCACCACGCTGCTCAACTGCGGGTTGGCGGAGGCCAGTGTTTTCAAACCGCCTAAAGGCTACTGGCTTAACTTACCGACTGTCATCTAACGACTACAGCCGGGATTGACGGCTTAACGTGTCTTTTGAAGCACGGAGGAGTTCGATATAAATAAACCAATCCATGGACAGGCTACGGCCGACGTTGCTTAACCGATTAGATATGTGTGTTCGATTAGAGTGAAACGCGCACCGACGCCATCGAGCTCCTCAAAAACAACAGAAAGAGTTAGAATTTTAAGTCGGGTTTTTTTTGTTTCAGTTAATATTTTCACCTTTGTTTTTTACCTACCGTTCAACTTAGCAGCCTCGTTGTCCATCTCCACATACTCCGTAAAGTTTCCCCGGGATACAGCTCCTGCTGCCTTGTGCCACTCTAACCAGGTGTACTTCAACTCTTCAGGATCATTACTGTTTGCGAATATGTCTGTCACCTCTGCAACCGTAATAAAAAAAATAAAAAAAACTATGTTCAATCCAATAGCAATCGGCTTCAGCTACGGCGGTAACCTGAAGGCCAATTCTCGTAATTTTTCTACGAACGCACATTGAAAGTTGACCGAATCGAGATTGAATTGTGAATTGACTAAAATTATATACTTGATTTCATTAATTAATTGTTATCAATTCTTGTTGTTGGCAAAGTAACATTCTTAGTTTGTTTAATTTTCACTCATATTTCGATATAATCCCGCTTAAATTTAGTTTTGAAGTTACATATTGTGTTACGAGAATACCAAATATGACATTTGTGAGATCGAGACTGGATCAAAACTGAATTGTGACTATATTTTAATTACGAGAATTGCCCCTCAGATTTGTACTGTACTTAAGTACTTATCGTACTTATCATCATGATCAGCTTGTATACCTGTTGGATATAGCTCTTCCCCAATGCTTTCTTCCAAATTCGATACTCGGCTTTTCCCATCCAGCTACTACCAGCCGTCTTTTGAAGTTATCGCTCCATTTGGAAGAGCGTTAAACCCTACGTCGACTCACACACCACTTTTTTTCAAACGGGAGCAATCGAGCATGGGGATCTCCTGAAGGAAAGCAATCACCACCGCCCATAGACATCAGCAACACCAAGAAATCACCGATCCGTTGCCAACATATACTCTGTTCTTTCTTTCTTTTTTTCTGGTGATCTCACTCTCTCGCAAGATCACAACAACCCTCATGGCAATTGTTATTATGCTGCGGTATTCTGTGAGGTGGAGGTACTTCCCCAGTCGGGCAGCTTAAAAAATACGCTATGCCCTACCTCTCTTTTCGTCAGAGCCTCGTTTATCAAGTCACTCAAGAAAGTTCTTCCCCCATCCGCAACTACAGCTTGCTGATTTTGAGAGCAATGTACTATTACTTATATTACGTTATGTCCCAACTATTACCACAGTATAAGTGTTAGCACTACGTACGGTAAGGCCACTCCCTGCCGCTCTCTCGTATCTACCTCACCTCCCCTCTGAGACAAATCTGGAACAGTACAAACTGTTCCAGCCATCCAAAACTGTTGCGCCGCACGCACACACGCTCATTGGCGCTCTGAATAGACGTCATTATTTATGTAGTAGTAAACGACGCGACATTTGTATGGAGTAGCCGGGGTGTGCTATTACTAACCTGGTTCAACATACAGGTCGCATTTACTCCTATCTTTGTAATCACATATAGTAGCTTTTGCATAATTAGACTGCATGTTGTTAACAGCTTGAATGAGCCGCTCGTTCAGGTCCTCGGGCAGTGCTGATGTGCCTAGTTCTGAGTACTTCTGGAACATTCGCTTTAGGTCTTCGTCTTCATACTCATGCCAGAGATAGGACATAGTTTCCTTCCAGGCTTCCTTCTCTTCTTCGGCTATTTCTAATGATATTTGTAGCTGGAAATGATTAGTTAAGTTGATTTAAACAAGGACTATATATAAAAAAAAAATGAGTAACTCATTTAATTATCATGTACCTACCTACACCGAAATGAAAAGCAGAAGTTTTGGCCGAATGTTATTTTATTTTTTAATGTTTCGTAGGGTCTATAAGAAAAAGTATATTTCATGTTAAATATTATGTTATGTTCTGTGTGATTTCTATTTATTATATTATGTATTTACGAAAATAGATTTACCTAAATACTAGATTCCGCTCTCTACTTCGTCTGCATGAACGTCGGTTATGTCGCGCTAAAAGCCTATGTCCTTATCATACCAAATTTCGTTCAAATCTGTCCAGCCGTTTAGTTCAAGTTCGAGTATTTGTTCAAAACAATTTACGTAGTGTCTAAAATTATATCTATAGTAAAATATATACCTAGTAGACAATTTCGTTCATGTCCCTATTTCCCTATTATAATTGTGTAATATTATATTTATATTCACATTTTATATTTATACTACTGGCACAATTCATACGTACACACTTTTGCATTGATAATATTATTTATTAAGGATCTATTTGCATAGTACAACTTTGCTTAATTGGGAACTAGATGGCGCTGTACAATTTGTTTAGGAATATTTATATCCTCATTTCTAATACCAAAACCTTCCCTGCAAAATATCCTGCAAGGTGCGAGGATCACGTCAACGTAAACAAACCGACCAAATAGAGAAAAACCCTCATGTTGAGAATTTATAAGACGCATGTTACATATCAAAATTATGTGCCTTACTTGCAAAAATTTTGAAGTGAGCAACCCGGCTAATTTAGATGTGTAACACGCGAATAGTAAATTCACAATATGAAACTTTTTCTCAATTTGGTCGGCTTGCAATCATTAACACGTTCGAATGTGGCAAAAAAAGCTCTCACTAAGTACTTCATCATTTTTTGAAGTCGGTTAAAAATACTTTTTATACACTTACCAAACGCTCTTCATTGTACTTCGTGAGGTTCGACTCATAATTCCAACTAGCAATGGTCTTTCTATTCTTCGAATTAGAAGTCACTTCATCGAGCTTCCTCATGTACTCCCTGCCGGCGGCCTCCTCTGCCGCCCGCTCTGCTGCCCGACCCTGGGCCGCTACAATGAATACCGAGGCTATAGCCCCGAGCAGGGCCAGCTCGCCTATGATCTTCATTATAAACTGAAGAAAAAAAGGTTTTTTTTTTCAATTTAGCAATTTTAAACACAGTAAAAAAAAAATTGTTGTCTGTAAAGTCGGTTTACGGACGATAATTTTACGTGATAACTTCATAAGAAAACATCGGCCAATGGAATGGAAGAGAGATAAATGCGTCACAAGCCGAACGCTTAGGACGATCATGCCTCTCTATCGCTTTTTCCGCGCTCTCGTTTGCACGCTCGGCTCAGGCGGAACGTGACAATAATTCATGTCTTTTTCGCGCGTGCAGCCGGCGTTCATCGATTTATAAGACGTTATGACGTCAAGTACAAACAACATCTTGCAGACGATATAGATAATTTCAGACAAATGTAAATTGTTTTGAATAAATACTTGAACAGTTATATTTCCAGTATAAGATGGACCAGCATAGCCACGGGACGTATGCAGCATTCGTAGCACTACGGGAGACCCTCTTACACTGGAAGAGTTGGTATACAAGTTGTTGTCTGTACCATGGCACATCCCGGCCACGCCATACAAATGTCGCGTCGTTTACTACTATCACACTACTACATAAACAATGGCGTCTGCGCAGAACCTGAATGAACTTATGTGCATGCCGCGCCATACACGTTCAAGATTTGTTTCAAAGGGGAGGTGAGGTCGATATACTGTGACCATAGTTAAGAGGGGAATTGTATGAATAATAAATGACTTTTTTATATATAATATATAAAAAAATATATAACTAGCAAAGAAGTCAAAACAATCAGAGACAAAATTCAAAAATAATTATTTTGGCATCTATTGCTCTTATAAAGATCCTCCAATTGTTATTATTTTTTAAACTCCTGTGTACGTACGTCAGCCAGTCTGAATTTTATTATATGTAAAGATAACAAAATTTCAAATTCGTTTCCAATCAAATACAACAAAGGGAAAATAAAGAAATTCGACATACCTACACGAATTATAAAAGCAGAGCACAAAAACACAAAAGAAGCAACTGAACGCTATAATAATGATTTATCAATAAACACGATCCACTAGGTTACGCTTAATAAATATGTTGAAACAACACCAAAAAACATTTCGTGTCAAGGCAGATGTATCGAGAGGAGTTGATAGAAACTGGTCAAGCGGACGATAGTGGAAGACGTAACAAAAGTTCCGTATCATCATCATTTTGGGGTGTAAGTCGTTCACCAATATCTTTGAACCAAAGCCAACTTCACCTGCATACGGTGCAACCTGCTGACTGACAAATGAAGCTCTGGCGAAAAGAGAGGTAGGGAGCGTAATTGTATGCTACCCGAATGGGTTTCGTACCTCCGCCTCACAGAACACCGCAGCCAAATAACAATTCCCTTGAGGGATGTTGTGTTTCTGCGAGTGGGTTAGGTCACCAGAAAGGAAAGAGATGCTGTTAGCAGCGGGTGTGGCGGCGCGCGAGCGATATTTTATGTTGCGAGATGATTGCGTGATGTAGTCATAGACAGAGAATACACTAAGTACGTTATAGACACTTCGATGATAAAGATAGAGAATATCATAAATTTTATATAGCGCTATACATCTGTTTTACACATCTTTGACAAAACCAATAAATTCCATGTGTAAAGCCAGCACGTGACACAAAACAATAAAAAACGGTGAGATCTGAAGACAAAAGTGAAAATTTCATGTCTTGCTCCCTCCCTACCGAAGTTACCCGAGCGACCGTTACTTAGCCGAACGTGATGCGTTACATACCCGACGGTTTTCTTTCACTAGCCACAAAATTTGCAGTGCTCAGAGCGTCTAACGAAGTTTTTACTTCAAAAGTCTTATCAATCTGCCCCATTTTCTTACATCATGATGACCATTGATAGTTTAAATTGCTATTTTTCTTGTGTGAACATGAAGTTAACATATCTAGCGGAATAGAGGAACAAAGCTGTCAAATGAAACCGAATACATTAATTACACTTTTGTATGTAAATTTGTTTACGTATTTGTGTTCTGATTCTGACATAAATATGTATATTGTCTCTATCGATAAAACTCAGATTGCATCGGTCTATTGCTCGAGTATAATTTAAAACCTGACATTCTAGAATAAACAGTTCTACATATAATAAAAGTCGAAAAATATTTTTAATCAATCAATCAGTTTTTATTTGTATGAAAACAGGTATGAATACAATAAGATCTTAAAAGTGAATATATAGTTCTGGACTGAATTCTGCCATTCCGGCGTACAAATATTTTTATAAAATTAATATAATTATTAATAATCCCAATAAAATATAATTATTACAATTACACTATATGCAACCAGTTAAAATATTACAACAATATAATTTAGATTTTATTAAATATAATATGTTATGTCAATTCTAATATAATTCTAATATAAGTCAATAAAATTCAGTATCATTATACAATTAATAATTACATTTAAATTAATAATACAATGTCAATTACTCCGTCAAGAATCTTTAAATGTCAAAATTTGTGCAGTCTAAATATTCCTGTATGCTATAAAAAACTCGTTCAGTCAGCCATCGTCTTAAGCGTTTTTTGAATATATTTGGCCGTAAAGTTTTAATTGAGCCAGGAAGCCTATTATAAATTTTTATGCACATTGAGTGGCAGTTTTTTGTCACCAAAGTAAGGTTTGTTGATGGCATGTACAATTTATTTAAATAAGCTGCTCTTCTGTTCCGTTTCAGAATATCATCCTGCATTTTAAATAGGTGTTTATGCTTATGAACAAACATACATGCGTCCATTATGTAAAGACAGGGCAAGGTCAGCAAACTATTATTTCCAAAGTAACGGTGACAGGACTCTCTTTTCGAAATTCTAAAAATAGCTCTGATACATCGTTTTTGTATAAGAAATGCCTTATTTACATCGGTTGAGTTTCCCCAAATAACTATACCGTATCTTAACAATGAGTTGACATAGCCGTTATAGGCTGTTATAGCAGCTTTCTGGGATACAGTGAGGCTAATTTGTCTTAAAGCAAAAACGAAACTATTTACTTTAGAACATATATAATTTATGTGATACCGCCAACTGCAATGACAATCAATAGTCAAGCCCAAAAATTTTAAATTATCTACTTCGGTGATAGGTTCTCCTCTATAACAAACGTTTACAGTTTTCGGATTACCTTGACAAGTATAAAACTGCATTAATTTAGTTTTATTTACATTTACTTTTAGGTTATTGGTTTCTAACCAGTCAATAGTTTTCTTAAGGGTCTCGTTTATCAAATCATTGTAATTATTTGTGTTAGAATCGTCAATTATTATGGAGGTATCATCAGCAAAAAGAATACATTTTTGTGGTACACTGTCTGGCAAGTCATTGATGTATATTAGGAACAATAATGGACCCAAGATGCTGCCTTGTGGTACACCGTGTGCGCCATGTTTGTGACTTGATCGGTAGGTTTCAAGTCCTCTAGTTTGATTACTATATTTTGTAATTTCTACACATTGTGTCCTATCATTCAAATATGTCTGTAACCAATTATAAGCGGGACCTCTGATACCATATCTATATAATTTTGCCAGGAGTCGTTTATGACTGACAAAGTCAAATGCCTTGCTCATGTCCATGAAGAGCACGGAAACAGCTGACTTCTTATCAAGTTTATCCATTATATTCTTAATTAATTGAAACGTTGCTAAGCTTGTGCTTCTACTTTCTCTAAAACCATACTGTTCGTCCTTGATTAAGTCATGTTTTCCTAAGAAACTAAGAAGACGTAAATACACAAACTTTTCATAAATTTTTGAAAATATGGATGACAATGTAATTGGGCGATAATTGTCAATTATATTTTTATCTCCCTTTTTGTATAAAGGCTTAACCACTTGTTCTTTTAATATTTCGGGAAAAATACCTTGTAATAATGATAAATTTGTGCAATATAAGAGAGGTTTACTAATTAAATTATCTATTTGAATTGCAGATTTCATCCAAATTAAGTCAAGCTGCGTCAATTTGGAATATATTACCTGTTTATATCTATAGGGCACATTTCCGTCATTTTTACACTACGTTGTACAACAATCAATTATTTAATACGTAGCTATGTTTCTGGAACACAAATACCACAGTATAAATAATAGTACTACGTACAGTATGGCCACTCCCTGCCGCTCTCTCGTGTCGACCTCACCTCCCCTCTGAGACAAATCTGGAACAGTTTGTATGGCGCCGCACGCACACACGCTCATTCACACTCTGCACAGACGTCATTGTTTATGTAGTAGTAAACGACGCGACATTTGTATGGATTGGTCAGGGTGTGCTAATACACAAAATTATCCTCTATTTCATCTTAGATTTCCAATTTTTTCAAATGTCCAATTTTGTGTGTGCCGCTAAGTGTCCTACACATATTTCGCTATACTCGCACAGCCGTTTGTTCATCTATTAGAGGAATATTAACTTTATGTGCGTGAATGCGACGGTAAGCATCAATTTGTCTATAGTTTTCTTTATCTATGCATATTATAGACTTGTGATACCACTTGTCATCTCTTAGCTATTTTTAAGAACTGCGGTCTGATCGGGGGATTTCTCACATACTTGTCTGTTGTGTGCTTTATCTTATACTTGTACTCATATACATTCAATATTTACCTATTAAATCTCGTTGTCTCTGTGACACAGCGACACGTTCCCAACATTACGTTCAATTTATTTTTGCCTTGGCCTTCTACTTCTATCTCGTTTCTATCTTTCCTTCTACAGTGTGTTTCATGGAGTTGTTGTGCCGAACATGGTTCGACAGTTCTTTCTTATTTTCAAGCATGGTCACCAAAGATCTTTTTATAAGGTAGCAAAGATATCCTATACCATACTGTGACCATACAGTAGGACTGTATACAGTACACTGCTAATGATATTATAAAAGTCGCGTAACCCTAAATATTTAACCACAAATCGCATAATAACGTTACGAGTGACTGCATCAGAAAATTTAATGAAAAAAATTGTAAATGTATAATAAAGAGCTAGTTTACACGCTCTCAAATTGTTGACGAATTCGTTGGTCGAATGGCTAGCAATGGACACTTTGACTCCGAGGTAGCAGGTTCGATTTCCGCACAAGATAACCATTTGTGTGCTTGAACATGTATCTTCGTGTTGGTCTGGGTAATTTCAGTATTTAGAAAAAAAAGTATAAAAGTACTATCATTTATCTAGTTCCCATAGTACAAGCTTTGCTTAGTTTGGGACTAGATGGCGCAGTGTAATTTGTCCAGGGATATTTATTTATTATTATTATATGCAATTTACAAATGGGATTTCATCCCCTGCAATTGGCCTGCTTGGCGACAAAGATGTAAGAGAGATGAGGGTGCAATGTAAGAATGTTAAAACGATCTTGGTTCATGTTATTGTTAACCTATGAACGCCTGTAACACCAAAAGCGTCACACGCACGTTGTCGACCCAGTAAAAATTTCTTCACGCTCTTTTTGAAAAACCGCATGCTGTTAGCTACGGCCACACTGCCGTGATATGCCAATAATTATTGCCATAACTTCAACAACGCCTAGGTGTAACCACGATTTATGGCCATAATTTTACAATGCCAATCAATATGGCAAATGGCAGTAGACAATAGCTCCGGCGGCGGTCTTTTTTCGCACATCGAAGAAAATTACCGCAGTAATTATTGCGTTTGTGGCCACACTACCGTTTATCCAGTGTGTAACATGAGCTCAACGGCGACGCACGTAGTAGCCGACATGTAGTGGTCAAATGAAAAGCGCTCGAATTTTTGGAATTCTTTGGAGTCTTGCTTTAGCTTTGTAATAATTTAAAAGACTCATGTAAAAAAAAATTCGCACTCATAAAACACAATACAGCTGCAGCTTCAACCTCCATCTTCAAAAATGATATTTTTACCGCCTAATTTATTGACATATCTAGGTAAACCCTAGTGTAACCACACCGCTTCACGCAGTAAGTTAAACGGTCACAGAACAAATTGTGTTCGGTGTAAACGGTAATTTAATTAAGGTAGTGTGGCCGAGACATTAGGTTAGGTACGGTTAGTAATATGTAAATCCACAAGGAATAAAGTCGTTTAAATAAATCTTTGATTTTAGAATTTTTGTAATATTTATGTAATATACCGTGCGTGTATTGTATACAATATATTTGGTTCAAAGACAATATTTACGATTAATACAATATTTAAGATTGATATTTACAGTTAAATCTATTTAGATGAGAACCTATCCAAAAAAAAATACAATTTCTTGAAACTTTAAAAATTGATACTTCTGGACAATTTACACAGCGCCATCTAATCCCAAATTAAGTGCAAAACTTGTGTTATGGGTACTAGACAACTGATAAATGTACTTAAATACATTTTTTTTTATAAATACATACATATAATACATAGAAAACACCCAGACCAAGCCAAACAGACATGTTCATGCACACAAATGTTTGTCTTGAGCGGGAATCGAACCCGCGACCTCGGAGTCAAAGTGGTCATTGCTAACCATTCGACCACCGAGCTCGTCATTAGCTATATCGAGATTTGGAACGTCCGTTAATACTTTCTAACCATAACCAACCTCACTTGCACATTGTGCACCCTGCTAACTGACAAACGTGGCTCTGATGAAAAGAAAGATAGGGCACAGCGTATTTTGTAAGCTACCACCCAATCCACCTCACAGAATACTGCAGCCAAATAACAATTCCCTTGACGATTGTGTTCCTGCGTGTGAGTGAAGTCACCAGGAAGGAAGGAGTTGCTACCATAGCAGCGGGGAGGGCGGGGGGGAGCGATATTACATGCGCGAGTGTAAATCGGTTTCAGCTTCGGCGGTAGGTCTCCAGATGGCAGAACCCTGAAGAAGAATATAGCCCGCCTGATGTGAAGCGGTTACTGTAGTCACATTGACACTCGCGCATGTAATATCGCTCGCGCGCCGCCACCCCCGCTGCCATGGCAGCAACTCCTTCCTTCCTGGTGACCTCACTCACTCGCAGGAACACAATCGTCAAGGTACAGCATAAAAAAAGAGATAACAGAAGTCGTCCATCATGGAAGTTCATGAGCTAACTAAAAGAAATGGCTCTAAAACTAGATATATTATTATGTAACTACTTTGCAGCGTTGCCAGATTTATTTTAGATCAAAGCGGGACTTTAGACTATTGAAAGTAAAAAAGCAGGACACGTTTGAAAAAAGCGCCACTCCAAGAAAAATACATATTCGTTAGATAGATTTTTTATAGGATGAATGGGTAAGGGGTTTTGGTATGAGAAACAATGACAGATAAAAAATATTTAAATTTTTTAAAGTTTAAATTGTTTATATTTTACCAAAGATTGAAATTCTGGCATTCCGTCCATTAATTTCAGTTGACGATATCATAATTTTTGGTGTTCACTGCCAAAAACGGGACATGTGGTGCCCCGCGCGGGACATTACACTTTAGCCACAGTACAAGTAATAGTACTACGTACAGTATGGACAGTCCCTGCCGCTCTCTCGTATCGACGCCACCTCCCCTCTGAGACAAATCTGGAACAGTTTGTATGACGCCGCACGCACACACGCTCATTCTCGCTCTGTACAGACGTCATTATTTATGTAATAGTGAACGACGCGTCATTTGTATGGAGTGGCCGGGGTGTGCTTTAGCTTAAAAAAGCGGGACTTCAAGCCAAAATCGGGACGTCTGGCAACACTGCTACTTTGTGACTGTTATAACTTACAAATAAGACCTTCTTAGTAGTATCACTGCAATATCCACACGGCATTTTAACTATAAGTTACTAATATACTCAAAATAAACTAACAACACAACACACAGAGAGACACTGAGTATTTCTATACAAGTAAACGTTTACTTATTATGTTAATGAATTAGTGTTAGTCCGTCTGTCATGGTGTCAGATTTGGAGGCTTTGTTCTGAAAAATTGTACCCGTAACAAATGCAGACAGTATGTAGGTGTGTGTGTAGATATGAATGATAATATGCTGGTCGTTGAAGTGTCATCATCATCAGGTAATTTTTAGTCTCCACTACAGGAGCACGACCCTCTCCCGTCCGTCCCAGATAGAAGGAGGATTTGGGCTACACTCCCCACGCTGGCCAGACGGGGTGGGGAGGTGTGAGTAGAACCAAATACAATTTGTTTATTTATCTAAAAATTATGGTACAAAGGATGCGTAAATTTTAGAAATCTACGCTAAAAAGTAAGTTCAAAAACTAAAACCTGACTAATGTAAAATTACGCTATAATAAAAGTCTGATATAAAAACATCGGACGCGCAGCATGCGCCACCATAGCGAAATTTATTTATTTGTTTATTTTGGCCACTTTCCCGAATTGATATCGGAAAACCAATGTCACTCTACATTAACTCTTTTTGATGCTATACACGAATCCGAAAGTCAGAATTTCGAAATTTTTAGTTTCAAGACATCGAACGGACAGACAGAACGACCGGACGATTTTATAAGCTCAATAAATTTCGCTGAAAATATTGTCATATAAAAATGTTACGTACAAACCATTCAATATTTATTGTCTAATAAATAAACATTATATAGGTGTCTCTATATAAAGGAGAAATATCTAGATAACCGGTGACCTCAAGAGAACGGTCGCAAACGGCTGGATGCGGAAGCGGAGGATCGCATATGCTGGAGGGCATTAGAGAACGCCTATGTCCATCGGTGGATACATACAAGATGATGATGATTATGATGACAATGAACAATTTTCACAGAATAATTTTTTAATGTATTTATCTACCTATATTCATCCCACTGCTGGTATACGAGTCTGTCATCAATCAAAAAAAAAAATTCAGTCGAGTCAATTCGACTGAATTTTTTTTTGAAGTCGGTTAAAAAATAGTAGTGGGAAGCTTTTGGTATTTTACTTCTTCTCTTGGCAATGTGACACCAAAATGAGGCATTAAAAGCCTAAAGAAATACTTTCACCGCTTATTAATTGTAGCTGACTAGCTACAGAATAATAAAATAATGTCCAGCAACCAGCATAAAAAAAATCTATGTACAAAGTACATACATACCTGACGATGGCAGCAAACTATATATTTCTGTTTGCTTTCAGTCTAGATATTATATCGAGATAGAAAACTACTTGAGATAAATGGATTGCTTAAGACATTATCTCATTGTATCAGCCATATAATATTGAAAAACTGTGTCTTCACAATACGTCATTTATAGTCTAGGGGCCTGTTTCAGAATGAAAATCTCACATTCTGACCTAAAATTCGGGTTTCCTCGGACTGTTACGTTATGCCACACCCCGGCTACTCCATACAAATGTCACTTATCATAAACAATGGCGTCTGTGCAGAGCGTGAATAAGCGTGTGTGCGTGCGGCGCCATACAAACTGATTTAGATTTGTCTCAGAGTGGGGATGATGTCGATACGATAGAGCGACAGGGAGTGGCCATACTCTACGTAGTATGGCCACGTACGTACGGGGCACAGCGTACCGTACGTATGCTGTGCTTTACACTATACATGGTATGGAACATTGAGATATGGTATGGAAGCCAAATTATCGTGTACAGTGTGGTTCCAAAGAGGATTTCTTCTACAAACTCTCAAATTGTGGAATTAATGAAATAATGATTGTCCTGCCGAGGTATTCCCAAGACAATACAGTGAAGGATTCTTAAATAATAGGGGCTATTGCAGGTTCGGCACTACGTGGGTGATACCTCTGATGTTGCTAGCAGGGATCGAAAGGGTTCATAAAATACCGGTAAAGTACCGGTACCTAGAGGTTCTGATACTAGAACCCGTACCGGAATCGGAACCTAAATGTGGAACCTGTACCGAAACCTATATTTTACAGGTTCTTCTTTAAATCCTGTCCGAACTTGAATTAAACTTAGAGTACGTCCACGCGGCGCGTTACGCCGTCGTAACGTAATAATTTTGGCGCATTGCCGGCCACTCAGGCGCTACGTGAAATTTTTTTATTTAAATTTCTCACAATCTTGTGGACCGACGGTCATTCACTGGATACGTGTTCCTAATGAGCGGCGCCCCAATTTCTTGGGAAGCTCGCAAGCAGCGAACCGTCGCGCTTTCTACAACAGAAGCCGAATATATGGCTCTCGCGGAAGCTTGTAAGGAGGCAATATATCTCCAGTCGCTCATTAGTGAACTATTCGTCACGTGCCATCCCATCGTCATCCATAGTGACAATCAGAGTTCAATGAAATTAGCCCATAATAATACATATCATTCACGCACTAAACACATCGATGTCAGACACCACTTCATACTAGACTCGCTTGCACACCATGATGACATACAACTTAAATACATACCTACACACAACATGATCGCCGATATATTGACTAAACCTTTGCCGAAACTAAATCATTGTAAATGTACAAATTATTTAGGTTTAGCATAGGTTTATAGTATTTTTTGTGCGGTTTTTTATCATGTTTGTTTTTTGGTAGGAAGGTATGTCTGTATACATTTATGGTTAAGTTTGCAAGTAAGGTGTACATAAAGTTATTTTTATTGTGTTAGTGTGTATTATGGTATTTTGTCCTTTGATATGTCGTTATATTTCTTTCGGAGCATGTATAGGAAGATACAGGGTGTTCACATTGCGGGGGGGGGGGGGGGGGGGTGTGTTAAAACCCTCTTTTGTCAATGTGAACAGCCTGTACTATTCTAAATTTAATATTTTATGAAGTGTATTGACACTCATGTCTCTTTGACTCAATAAATTGCCTTACTGTGTACTTCTAGTATATTTGACTCACCGTTGGGCGGAGACAATGGAAAGCAAGGGTGAGGCTTTGGCTGCTAGTCTGGACATAGCAAAATTCAAAAGCAAATCCCTTCTTCTTAAGGAACCTTTAATTTGGAACCGGTTCTTCGGAACCGGAACCTGAACCGGAACCGTACCGATAAGATGAACCTTTTTACGAACCGAAATGACGAACCGGAACCCAAATTTGTACCGGTTTTCAATCCCTGGTTGCTAGCGTCCATAAGCTCCGATAAATGCTTACTATCAGGTAGATTGAATGCTCGTTTACCGTAGTGTAATAAAAAAATACTACAACAAAAAAGACTTATTGCCATATTCTTCAGCAGGACATTTTCGTAAAGTTTCCATTCATTCATTGCGGTATTTTTTTTTATATATCAGCAGGTTTTCTAGCGATTGTTTTTAGACTTGTTTCATCAAAATCGGTTCTGCCGTTTCAAGGTCATCCTGTCTCCGACTGCAAACCAGCGCTGAAGCTATATATAATACGCTAAGTTGAAACTATTTCGAAGTCGCTCATTCTATAGAATCATGTATCTTCATTGTTTTGTAGTTTCTTTGGGATGTAAAATAAAAACAAAGTTGATACTGTTGATTGTTGGCACTTGGTGGAACATTATCATGTTATAATAAAGCATAGTAAAAAACACAAACACCATCTGCTTACTTAATAATGCCTTAGCGGCGAAACCGGTCGGTAAAAATAAATGTAATTACGTGGAACAGTAGTGCTTTATTATAACATTATCAAATAAAAACATTTCTTCTACTTCTTGTTCATCTTCCTCTCTGCGACATTATAACACCATTTCAATGAACAAACTATCCACGAATGTGCTTTAGTTTAGACCACACGACCACATCGACGAAAACATCTTTTTTTTTTTTTTTTATACTACGTCGGGTAGCAGACAAGCATACGGCCCGCCTGATCTGAAGCGGTTACCGTAGCCATATTAACGCTCGCAACATAAAATATCGCTCGCGCGCCGCCACCCCCGCTGCCATCGCAGCATCTCCTTCCTTTCTGGTGACCTCACTCACTCGCAGGAACACAACAGCCCTCAAGGGAACCGTTATTTGGCTGTGGTATTCTGTGAGGTGGAGGTACGTTCCCCAGTCGGGTAGCTTACAATTACGCTCCCTACCTCTCTTTTCGCCAGAGCTTCGTTTGTCAGTCAGCAGGGTGCACCGCGTGCAGGTGAAGTTGGCTTTGGTTCAAAGATCTTGATGAACCACTTACACCCCAAAAGCTCTAATAACTTCTTTAGCTCTAATAACTTGGTTCTCCATCTCAACTTCCGTTCGCCGTTTCCGTATCTCTCTCGTTACACATTCACCAGTTAGTAAGCTCGTGAACGTGTGACGAGAGAGCGTGCTGCTCAACTAAGTTACTACTTAGTTGAGCAGCACGCTCTCAACTAAGTAGGCACGCTCTCAACTAGGTAGGTAGTAGCTCTCAACTAAGCACGTGCTGCTCAACTAAGTAGTAACTTAGTTGAGCAGCACGCTCAACTACGGGTTGGCGGAAAGTTATGCAGATATATACAATTATATATATATATACTAGCGGCGCGCCCTGGCTTCGCACGGTTCTGCCCGTGCGAAGCCAGGGCGCGCAAAACACACAAAAGTCGCTTTCCTCGCTATTTTTACGTTTTTCTCACCATAACAACGTTTCTTAAACCTTAACGAAAATGTGAAAACAAAAATTTGTGTAATCGGTCGAGCCGTGTTCGAGTATTGTGCTTAGCAACATTAGTTTTTTATTTATATATATAGATATAGATTAATCTTTCATAAGTAATATCTATTTCATCAAAATATCTCATTATCTTTGAAGAATTTATCGAATGATAACGGCTTTAGCCTACGATTATCAAGAAAGAGATATAAATATTGAAAGTCGCCGATCACTACTATGAGTGTTTACATATACACTACGTGACAAAACAAGATTATTGATTACACAAGATATACTCACATATGTACTAGCTGACCCGGCCAACATTGTTTTCCCTTAAAACATAGATAAGAACCTATTCTCAGACCTACTACTGAATATACATATAAAATTTCATCAAAATCGGTCAAGCCGTTTCGGAGGAGTATGGTAACTAATACGAGAATTTTATATATTAGAGAAGATATTGGTCACATAATTAAAAAAAATATTACAAAATCATTAATTAATTAGTGAATAGTGGGGGTGTAGTGGCTCACCATGATCTTTAGTGCCAAAGCCAACGTCACTTGAGTGGTGCACCCTGCCAACAACTAGCGAAACACGCTCAGCCCTTAAAAAAGGAATAGAGTCGCTTATTCATTGGTATGAATAAGCAATCAAAATTCAATTATTGAATCGCAATTAGAGATGGTGGTAAGGGGGCTGGCCAAAGAGAGGGTTCAGCGTATTTCTAAAGCTGCCCGATTGGGGCACCACGAGCAGGTGAGGTTGGTTTTCGTTCAAATATGTTGATGAATACACCCCAAATCTACTGATCTACTACTGAAAGGAAAACAATAGAATGTAGTGACGTATTACAATGTGAATTATGAGATATAATTTTTGCAGATATTTGTTTCCAAAAGGCCAGGGTACAGCTCGCAGGTACCAGCTAAGCTAAAGCCGCTTCCTATCGGATTTTTTGATTGCGAAAATAAAACATTAGCTTAGATTTTTGCTACATATGTTTAGCTTAGCTGTTAGAAACCCTGGAGCCAGTGGCGAAACTATACCATCAGGGGCCCGTGTCAAATTCATCAGAGGGGCCCTGAGAGGATGGGGCCCTCTAATAATATCAATCTCTAATAATCATCGAAGTAACCAACACTAAAGAAGTATTTTGTACATTTTTGGTTAATAATCTATATATATTTATTTTCAAGAAATATGATAGTGTACCTACCTATTAAAATTTTGTATGTTGTATATTTATGGCCTAACTTAAAAGAAATACAATTTTTGTAGTAAGCTTTGAACCTGGGTTCGGGGGCCCGTGGCATTTTGCCAGCTGTGCCACCCCTGTAGTAACGCCACTGCCTGGAGCTTTACCAAATAAGCTAAATATGTTTGTTAATACTAAAACGTAAGACCTAATTTTCGAATTATAAAATTCGATGGTAATCGGCTTCGGCGGTAGAGCCAGGCCAGGCCAGGCCATATTTGTTTTTCAAAATATTAGGATGCACCAGCATTTCTTAAAGGTAAAAATCAGTTAACAGGCTTCACTGTGCTCCGTCATAGGAAACCAACACGTAATAGGGTTTATATTAACACATAAAATTTTGTAGTGATCATGATCACAGTTAGTACACACTAGATACACTTGCAACATAAATATTTAATGGAAAAATTAGTACGTCGGGTGGCAGACAAGCATACGGCCCGCCTAATGTGAAACGGTTGCCGTAGACATATTAACGCTCGCAACATAAAATATCGCTCGCGCGCCGCCACCCCCGCTGACATCGCAGCATCTCCTTCCTTTCTAGTGACCTCACTCACTCGCAGGAACACAACAACCCTCAAGGGAATTGTTATTTGGCTGTGGTATTCTGTGAGGTGGAGGTACATTCCCCAGTCGGGTAGCTTTATTACAATTACGCTCCCTACCTCTCTTTTCGCCAGAGCTTCGTTTGTCAGCAGGATGCACCGCGTGCAGGTGAAGTTGACTTTGGTTCAAAGGTGTTGATGAACCACTTACACCCCAAAATGGTTTTAAAAAATCATTGAGTTTCTGTTCCTTAATGATATTTTTAAGCATAAATGTCCCGTTCTTATCCAGTTCATCAGCATGAGTAACGATCGAATCTTCAGTCTCCAAATAATCGGCAGTCATTAACTCCGAAGTTTATAAGTTTCGAGTCTAAAAGAATGTGAATCTCATACATAAAAAAAATATGTAAATAAATAAATGGCGTTTATAATACTCGTAAATCGATAGTTTTTTAAATTTATGTTAGGGAAGCATTTCATCACACTCGCCAACAAAGTTTCCCTCCGGGAGTGCTTAGTGCCAGTTTTTTTTTATTCTCCTTGTTACACAAAGTACGTTCTTTAGCGACATTGAATATTTTGAAGTCAACACTGACGTAGACCGTAGGGTCTACGTCAGTGTTTCCCAAACATTTTTCTGCCATGGCCCGGTAATTTTCACACTGCCCCTTCGTGACCCACTTTATACTTTTAAATCCCGAGCTGGTTCCATTAAGTAAAATAATACAAATTTATTTATAGTAAAAATGTTTTATTAAATACTACATACACTGAGCGGCACGGAATGTGGCCCAAACATAAACAAAGCGATAAGAAGTCAAATAGATGTCGTATATCAAAGCTTTATGCTACAATTCATCAGTAAGTTTGTTATTATTCGTTTTAGAGGGTTTTTACAAGAACACGATCGTTCATTTAAATTTTATGACATTTAAACCGCATTTCTGTGTGACAACGCAAAGAACAAAGGTAAGTTAAAATTCAATATTAAAATCTTAGTGGGTTTAATCTTGCTTTTTCTTTTTTTTTTATTAATCTATAGGTTATTCTTGTTTCCAGAATTGGAAAATATTGCCCATGACTCCAGCTCAGGTTGCACAAGCTGTATTGTTGAGAGAACAAGGCCGAACTCGGCGAGAAATCTCTGAAACTTTAAATGTACCCCGTAAAACTCTAAGGTATACCTTGACGAAGTACCACCAGACTGGGCTCTATACGAAAAGACCAGGAAGTGGTGGAATAAGGTGTACTTCAGCGGGCGATGACCGTTTTATTGCCCTTGCAATTTTAAGAAATCAGTTCCTCGCCGCGGTCGAAATGCGACAACGCCTACAAGCGGCCAGGGGGGTCAACGTTAGCGAGCGTACAATCAGACGGAGGATAGAGGAACGGGACCTGCGTGCTCGCAGACCAACTCGAGGTCCAGAACTCCTCCGGCACCATCGCGTAGCCCGACTTCGCTTTGCCAGAGAGCACGCTGATTGGGCTCATAAAGAATGGAGAAAAGTTCTGTGGACAGACGAATGCAGAGTGGCCTTAAGGACCCCAGACGGTCGGGAGCGTGTGTGGAGATGGCTTGGAGAGCGATATAAACCAATTACTACCACTGAAACAGTCAGTTTTCATGGAGGGTAAATCATGGTTTGGGGAGGAATCAATTCTGAAGCACGTACTGAGTTAGTAGCGCTTGAAGATCGTTTAACAGCAACACGATACATTGAAGAAATTCTTCAAGATCATGTTTTACCATACTAGGGGTTCATCGGTCGTGAAGAACTTCTTTTAATGCAAGATAATGCTCGACCTCACACAGCGCGTTGCGTAAATGATTATCATTTGGACGTCGGGATACAAAAACTGCAGTAGCCAGCAAGGAGCTCAGACATGAACCCAATAGAGCATGTCTTGGACATGCTAAAAAGGAAAATCCGAACAAGTCATAACCCTCCACCGACTCTTCATGAGTTAAAAATCGAACTGCTGGCTGCCTGGGAAGAAATGCCTCAAGTAGAGGTTAAAAACCTAATCCACAGCATGCCTGATCACATGCAGGCGGTCATCAGAGGCAGAGGTAGAAATACCCGATATTAATTTTAAGTCTGGTGTCGTTTCTTTTTTTTAATAAAATTTTATGTTCAATTTTGTTTTTTGTGTACAATGTCTTTAGTTCATAAATTGTTAAAACTCGATAAAAATCTCAGTATTCTGTACATTAAACTGATTAGACATTTGTCAAATTAATAATTACACACATTTAATCAATAACTTCATGCATTTTTATTGTTATTGTGAGTAAAATCTCTAAAAAGCGCTTGGGCCACTTTCCGTGCCGCTGAGTGTATTTTGGTATCGTACGAATATTCACAAATTCACGATGCGTCCATCGATAGTAGGTATTATTTTCAAAACAAGGCGGGAATGTTGCGACCCGGTATTTTATTTTGATGGACCGGTACCGGGTCGCGACCCGGCAAATGGGAAACACTGGTCTACGTCATTACATTAGATGTATTTCAAATGGACAATGACAGAAATCGACAACCGCATGTGGAATGTGGATATACACACAATTAATGAGTAGTTTTACAAAGTTTTATGTGGGCCAATCCCGGCGGTACTGCAATACCGGGCCGACCCGTGACGGGAGTGGAGCGAGCCCCGAACATCCCGTCTATTTACAAAAATCAGTTTAATATACTGGTCCTCCAATGGAGGAACTTTCAGATATTAAGCTGAAAAGAACAGATACTACACTTTGATCTTAGCCAAAAGGCCGAGAAGCGATACCGAATTATGTCGGCCGAACTGGAGTCATTCTGGGCAGACAAAACTTGATAGCGCGATTTATATTTCATAGTAGCGCCATCTACCGTAAAAGACAGAAACTGTACAGAACTTGTTTTATCAGCGACGTCGTTATCATAGGTAGAAAGAGCATGCTTTTGCTTTTATTTGCTTTATGGATAGAGTGCGCTAAATACTACATACGCGACTATTTTTGTTACCATGTCCCTTTTATGTTCGGTTTTATTATTTTCATGTTATAAACACGTGTTTCTTCTGCATTATATTATTTATTAGATTATTTACTCTTTGCAAAGAGCACCTTCTGTACAAGCTTCCTAAATAATTTAGATCATTTTTTTGAATTGACAGTTGTTAGCGACGAAGAGTGGACAATTTAAATGCACAATAAATGGAAAAATACTATAATAAATTAATATGCTGGTTTTTACAATGTTTCATGTAGTGGGCTTACGTGACAACTAAAAATTTTAAAAACATACGTCAAATCAAAAAGAAATATAGAAAAATAAATATGTACAAAAAGTTTGCGCACAACCAGCCAGTCGCCAACATCCCGGGCCCCGGTGCAGAGCACACCTACTGAGTGGCGACTGCTTGGTCGGCGGCGACTAGAGGAACCAACTTCCTACTCGGCCTTTTGAGAATGCCACCCCTGGTATCAACGTCGGCGACTCTGACTACGCGATCTGGACCTGGGTAGGTTTTAGTGATGCGGCCTAGAGGCCAGACTCCCCTCGGTAGAGCCGGATCTGCTACCACGACGACGTCGCCCTCGTGTAGACCAGGTGTGGTTGCGGTGCAAGACGGTCTCTTAATAAGCGTCGGCAGGTACTCTCTTAGCCATCTTTCCCAAAAATGGTCAGCCATCCTTAATACTTGCTTCCAATGTTTGGATAAGACGCCATTGCTTAATTCTCCCGCCAACCATTGTGCATTAGACGATGAACCGATAAGGAAGTGGAAAGGCGTAATAGCTTGCGGGGCGTCGTCACTGGAGACTACGTAGGTTAGAGGCCTGGAGTTACAAATTGCCTCAGCTTCCAGAAGAAATGTATGGAGAACTTCGTCCTTGGGCGCGCGCTGGTGGAGTGTGGCTTTCAAGGCAGATTTGACAGAGCGTACCATTCTTTCTGTGGCTCCGGCCATAAACGGAGATGCTGGTGGTAGAAAGGTCCAATCGATTTTGTTGTTGGCGGCATAATCTTCGACGCGCTTATCATATAAGGCTTTAAGCTCGCGGGATGCCCCAACAAATGATGTCCCATTATCTGAAATAATTTTAAGAGGGCATCCGCGTCTGGCTATAAAACGCCTGAGGCACATAATGGCAGAGTCGGACGATAGGCTACAAACTACCTCCAAATGCAACGCTCTGGTAACGAGGCATGAATAAAGCGCCACCCATCGTTTTTCATGATGACGGCCTACAGTAACTTCCACCGGCCCGAAGTAGTCCAAACCCACGTTGGAGAATGCCCTGACGTGATGTTGCAATCTTTCTGTTGGCATATCCCCGAAAGGCAACTGCGGATGAAGCTTTTTGCGACGCTTACAAGAGAGGCACTCTGCTGCGACATCCTTAATCGCGCGCCTGCCACGTAGAATCCAAAATCGTTGTCGGAGTTCGTTAAAAATCACTTCATTGAATCCATGTCCGAACTTTATGTGGTGGTGAAAAATCAGAAGGCGGGTAATTCGATGGCGGTCGTCGAGAATAATTCGCGTTGTGACAGTTTCTTCGCTTCCGGGTAGAGTCTTGATACGTGAGTCCAATAATAAGAGACCGTCCTCCAACCTCGTACAAAATGACGAAAGGCGGCTCGATCTAGGAAGCTGTCTTGACTCCCGCAGTGCGGTAATTTCTTCATCGAAACTGTCAAATTGAGATTTTTTGATTAACATTTTTTCCGCTAAATCGATATCACTCGCTACAACATTACATAATTTGGAATTTTGATTAAAACGCGAAACGAGAAATGACCGAAACTTTCTTATAGCTAATATTACAGTAGCGGTGGCTCTAACGAGGCGCAACCAGCTACTAAAACGAGCCGGGTCTGGTACCGCAGGGGCCAAACTAGACTCTTCGGTGATAGCCACTATTTCCTTAATTTCAGGAAGAGGCGTCTCTGCAATATTTGCCGGTTCACAGGGCCAGCCAACCAACGGTGATTTGAGAAACGAAGGGCCCTCAAACCACCTTGATTGTAATTTATTCAATCTTGTGGCATCATCGGCTACGTTATCGGCACTAGGGACCCAGCGCCACTGTGTCCTATGTGTTAATTCTAATATTTCGCCGACTCTATGCGCTACAAATGGTTTATAGCGTCGAGCATCACCACGTAACCATTTGAGAACGGTGGAGGAGTCGGACCAATAAACTATAGAAGACGGCTTTATCCTGTGGCTATCTTTAATTGTAGACGCAAATCGCGCAGCTATTAACGCAGCTTGTAATTCTAATCGTGGTATGCTACATGGCTTTAGTGGTGTAACTCGCGCTTTCCCCCCTACCAGTGAAAGACGTACATTACCGTTGCCGAAATCGAAACGCCAATATACAACGCATGAATACGCTAGCTCACTCGCATCAGCGAATACATGTAGTTGTATATCTTTTGGAAGTGAGTCGTTTAAAATATATCTACGCGGTAATTGAAAATCGGTAAGGGAAGATATCTCTTGCGACCACTCTTGCCATGCTGTAACATAACGAGGTGGTAAGTCATCATCCCAATCTAAACCTTCGCGCCACAAATTTTGAATTAGTATACGCCCTTTAATTACAACTGGGGTTAACAAACCAAGTGGGTCGTAAACTTTCATAATTCGAGACAAAATAATACGCTTAGTAAGCTTGTCAGTAGAGTTATTCCCTCCTAAATCACCTATGCGAAAACCTAACGTATCTTGAGCGGGATTCCATCTTATGCCTAGAGTAGACACGTCAGTAGGTAAAACTGCCTCGGCACCCGGAACAGCCCATAGGTTTTTAGGAATTAAATTAAGGGCTCGCAAGTCGTTTGACAACCAAGACCTCATTTCAAAACAGCACGCCGCATGGATAGTAGAAACTTCGGAGGCTACCTTAGCAGCCTGTTCGACGCTGTCATAACTAGCAATATAGTCGTCCATGTAATGATTGTACACAATGTTATACACTGCTTCCGGATATAAAGACTGATGTTCGTGAGCGTTTTTGTTTTTGAGATGTAATGCCATGAACGGACTTGACACGGCACCAAAAATCATTGAACTCATTCTGTACTCTTTTATATTTTCATTAGTAGAGTCACGCCATAAAAATCGTTGCGCGTCCCTATCACTTTCTTTTATCTTAATTTGGGGAAACATTTCGCGTATGTCTCCAATAATCGCTACCTTGCCTTCCCTAAAGCGGAATAGTATACCGAGAAGTGGTTGAAGTAAGTCAGGGCCCGTTAAAAGTAAACTATTTAAACAAACGCCTTTAGTTTCGGCCGCCGCATCATGTACCGCACGGAGCTTTTTCTTTTGCGGATGAAATACGCCAAAATGCGGGAGGTACCAACGCACTTTATTTGTGGGAGCGTTTGTAATCCCCGTGGAGTAGTACGAGTCCGATGGGCATTCTTCCGCGTATTCTTTTGTCAAAATTCCATTGATAAAATCTCTGTACGCGGTGGCGAAATCTTTGTCTTTAGACATCTGTTTCTCTAAAGATTTAAAACGAGCTAATGCCTGAGGATAACTGGAAGGAATATTGTTTAGATTATTGAGTCGCCAGGGGAGACCAACTCAAAACGACCGGTTGGGAGGCGACGTACAGAGGACTCTATGATGTCTACGGCGCGCTGATCTTCGTCATTGTTTTTAGGCGGTATTTTGCTAATTCCTATCGAATCAAGGCGATATTGTTCTTTAAGTAGAGCTTCGATAGAGTCGCACTCTACGTCAGTCATATGATTAACAAATTCGACTGGTTGCGTTTTACTAGACATAAGTCCGTGTAATACCCAACCCAGTAAAGTACGAGTCGCGACTGGCTCTGACCGCTTTCCTATTCGCGATTCCCTACTTATTGATAGGTGCCAGTCACCAACGCCTATAAGTACTGTCGGGGTAGCATCATCAAGCGTAAGGACATCCGCAAGATCTGCTAAATGTGAATATTTGCACACTTCATCTCTAGATACATTTTGCGCTCGTAGAGAGAGGCCGTGTATAGAACGAGCATTCTGTAATAAATATTCCTCGCTTAAACCGCGACCACGAATGTAAAATTTTGTATAACCAACGCATGTCTCTTTACACATACCGCTAACGCCGTCAATACGTATAGGTTCTCTGTACTCATCTTGTGCACCGATTTTCTTCGCTATGTCGGCGTCGATCAAAGAGGCTGAACTGCCGTCGTCGAGGAGCGCGTATGTTTCAAATTCGCCTTTAGGGCCGCGTAGCACAACTGGCAGGACTCTCAAGAAAGCACGTGAACGCGGGCGGGCCTGTGATGAAAGATTACAAGGTAAGTTCATAGTTTTAACTTGTATAGGTTTGATAGTGGGATCTACGGGCGTGGTGGTGCTAGGTTTTGCCGCTTCGAGAGCGGGCTGGCTATTGGTCATAGTTACGGGGAATGATGTGGTCGTTCCGTGGCTGTCTATCGCTGTTGCACCGTGCAGCAAGGAATGGTGACGCCGGCGACAGCCGTCTTTCCCACAAGGCTTGGCTTTACAACGTCTCCACTGATGCGGGTTATTATTAAGGCACCTAAAACACACTCGTGTCTCGCGAACCCACCGCCATCGCTCATCGACATTGAGGCGCTTGAAGTCATGGCACGAGCTAATTGTATGCGCTTGTTTACAAAAAATGCAATCGAGAGTCTTTTGTTGATTGCTCGTAGTGGTGTGCACATGTTCGCGTCTTGCGAGTGTTGATGACTGCTTAGCAACTATGGAAGGCACAACACTAAAATCGGGTATAAAACAATATTTGACTTGTCGTTCGGCCTCGCGTATAAGAAAAGTGGACAACGTTTCTAATTTAGAAACACGATCGTCATGGAGGTCTGCAGCAAAATCCGCGTATCCGGCTCGAAGGACCAATGTTAGCGACGAAGAGTGGACAATTTAAATGCACAATAAATGGAAAAATACTATAATAAATTAATATGCTGGTTTTTACAATGTTTCATGTAGTGGGCTTACGTGACAACTAAAAATTTTAAAAACATACGTCAAATCAAAAAGAAATATAGAAAAATAAATATGTACAAAAAGTTTGCGCACAACCAGCCAGTCGCCAACAACAGTAGACATAATTGTTTCTGATAGAATATTAGATGTTACAAAATCTTGTATAGATCATGTAATTGCGCGATTCCCCACGGATTCATATTCGGCAACGCTTGACGTGCTATTTGCCGACCACCGTGTAGTCATCGCTTGCATTAGTGATGCTACACAAAATCATCCACTCGCACACAAGATGTCAAGACCAAAGATGCCCATGAAATATTAAATATAAGAAACTAGTGAGATGAATAATCTACACTTTATTCGAAAGTCCTCATATTTAGAAGAAAGAAGGTCATAAGTCATAATCATAACTTATCATACTCGCGCTACATAAAAAGCGGCAAAGAATATTCAGAGTTACTTGGATAGAAGATAATGTTATTAAACTATGTGATAAACGCGAGCATCTAGTCTTATCGAGAAGTAGTCCTAAAGTTTCTAACCCCGATAAACTGTATAGTCTGTGGAAAAAATCCTAATGACGCGGAACAAATATTATAAGGTATTTAAGTATCGGAGCGACAAGACGTGTTATATTAATTATATTAATAAAAAATTAAAACCCCCAGTAGAAACAAATACTTAGTTAATAAAATTTTAAGCCGAATAACATTATCCGTTGACGAAGCAATACTCAAGGCATTTAACTCACAAGGCTTAATTGAAATAAATATAGCAGACAGTTTTGCAACTGGAATCGATAAAGCTGTTAAATTATTTCTAATTGTAAAAGTAAACAATCAAATATTAATCCAAACTCCTTACATTGTAGTTATTTTTTAGAAAGCTATAAATTCCAAAATAAATAAAATCATATATAAGCTAAAATCCAGCAAAGCTACAGGCCCAGCCGACTTTAAATTATTAGAAATGAAATTAATAAGCCACCACATGCTTTTGCAAATCTCACAAATTGCGATATTAAACAAAGCTTTAAACCCGCCGATTTAAGAATGGGATGTGAGCGTTCTGTTTATAAAAAAGGCACAAGCAATAATTATAATATCTATCGACCAATAACCCTTCTCTCAAGTATTGATGAAATAGTCGAGAGGTATATCACAGAACAAACGTACAACTCTTATAGGCAGAACGACGTTATCTCCCACAATCAATACGGTTCTCAAAAGGGAAAAGGCACTACCGATCTTTCCAAAATCATAGATGAAATTGACGGCCACTTAAATGATAAAAAAATTGTTTTAGCTGTTTTCATCGACTTATCTCGGGCATTCGATATACTTTAACACAACACACTCTTTATCAACAAAGCTCGATAATGGTGGCATACGCGGCCCACAGTTGAACTGTTTTAAGGATTACTTATATAATCGTAAATATACTGTGAAAATAAATAATACAAACAGTAATTCAATAACGTTTCTACAAGGCACGGCACACGGATTGCCTTTCAAATTCATTACCAATGTCTTTAAAAAATAAATTGACTGATATAACCAATCTTAATAAGATTTATTACCTAATTAAGAATAAATTTAAGTCTCCTTCTTCTAAGTTTGTAAAATATAGACTCGGATGTTTCTTACTGATAGGTGACTTACTAGGAATCGGCAAATCTTACCTAGCTCTTAACATGTTTATTATTACATCTCGTTGATTTTATAGATTGTGTGAATACGATTGTATATATTTATTACTAAGTTTTAATGTGTCCTTTAATCTACTCGGCATTAAAGACAAACCCAGTGGTTTAAATCAATGCCTTTTGAAGTTCTTCAGCAAGAAAGAAATTGTAGTATGTAAATTGCAGTGATTTTAGAGTTAGCATCAAGACAGGGTAGACTAAAAAAATCATCAGAACTGATATTCCAGAGACACGGTTCCAATATTGAACCCTGAGGGAAGTCCTACGTGAGCACCTTTGAAGCCAAGTTTTAATTTAGTTGTCCTATTTAAAAATTACTAGCGAATGAGACAGCAGATATTACTAGGGCAACCTCTAACCTTTAGTTTCAGCAACAACATTGGCCACCACCAAAACCAACCCGAGATGTCTAAGAAAATAATAATAAATAGTTTTTTGGACATACCTTTTCATAATAATCATTTTTATGGCAAATCCTTTTCTATTCTTGCGGCTAAGCTTTGGAACTCCTTACCATCTGATGTAAAGATGTCCTCTTCTGTGGATTCTTTCAAATCGACTTTAAAAAGATCTTATGATAAAACCTTGAATTGCTAGTACCAACTATATTGTATTTAAATATTACTTAACGTACCTAATATGTTAATTTAATTTATTGTGCGTTTGTAGTCTTATTCCACCCTCAGGATATACATATTTACTGAATCCTCTCAAATATTTAAAGGTTGACTGGAAGAGATCCCTTAAAGGGATAAGTCCGCCTTTGTACGGCTTTTATTTTATGTAAACTTTTATATGATTGTTTTATCTAGTGCAATAAAGATATTACAAACAAAACAAACAAAATAGCTACAATATCCTTGCTCACCGAGAGTTCAACAGTTTTGCGCATTGCGAGCACAGCGTCAACAGTAAACTTGGCAATGGTGAAGCCGTATTGATTTTTATGAAGTTGGGGGTCACCGGGCAGTAACAGTGGTACAACTGAAAGTTCAAGTAGTTTACCCAACGACACTATCAGAGTAATAGGACTGTAGGACTTCCGACCGTCAAGTTTCTTATCACCGCCTTAAGATAGGTTCAGCAGATACTTTACAAGCTTCTTTAATTAGCCTGTTCGAAATCTTATCATCACCGGAGGTTTTATTTGTAGGCAAAGTTTTAACAATAGACGGAGATTCATGCATCGACGGCACATTTGGTATTGGAGTGGAATGGCACAGATCTGCAGCTTTCTTAACCTCGCTATGATAATCACTGTCACTATCGGCGCAATCATCATTATTAAGGCATGCCGAAGTTGCATCAACAGTCTCTTCCACAGCAAGAGTATGAAAATTATTAAATTTTATGCAGCGTAGCGTAGATGATTGTACGTTGAGTTATTAATGTCATTCATCAGCTTTAATCACTAACCAAATCTATATAATTTCGAGCAACGAACAAACGAATTCTCTAAAACTACTGGACTTATAATGCTGAAATAGTCTATAAGCATATTAATATGTAAAGAAAGAACTTTATAAAAAAAATCTGCGATTAAGGTGGGGGGGGAGGGAAAATAAATTGTTAAAGTTTCTTAATAATTCTCACGGGATAACGGGATATGTACAGGCGAAGCTGCGACAGGGCCGCTAGTAAAACAATAAATCCTATCTTAAAAACGTTTATTATGAATACTGACGCTTGCATACTATAAATTAGACTAAGTGATATTGTAAGTACTGTCGTCCGGCTCGTCACGACTCCGCCGGCCTCGGCTCGGGCGATGCTTCTTTGGCACTCAACGCTGCTAGCTGCTCCACTGTGCAGAACTCTGGAAGAGGTTTGAATTTTTTTATTAAGTCGTTTCATCGTCAATACTTATTCATCCCACTGCTGGGATGTCCCCCCCCTCAATCGAAGGTGTTTAGAGCGCACTCTCGTACTCTGCTCAACTGCAGGTTGGCACAGACCAGTGTTTACAAACCGCCTAAAGGACACTGACTTAACGACTGTTTTTAAATGAAAACAGCTGGGACCGGTGGCTTAACATGCCGCCAATACTACATTCACTCGCAGGATCACAACAATCTTCTAGGAAATTGTTATTTGGCTGCGGTATTCTGTGAGGTGGCGATGTTTCCCCAGTCAGGCAACTTACAAATACGCTACCCTATCTCTCTTTTGCCAGAACCTCTTTCGCCAGTCGGCAGGGTGCACCACGTGCAGGTTTGCTTTGGCTCTAAAGATCGTTGTGGGCCACTTACACCCTATTATATTATTAAGGAGGATACGTACGCATTTTACTTGGCTCCCATCCTATGTATTCTCCCGTGCGCTGGTTCTCAGCCGTGAGCCAGTCTTGTAGAGGCCTGAAGTACTCGAGAAGACCATCGGCCTTCATCGCCCTCTGGCCGGTCAGGGCCTCCATCGCATCAGGCCATGGTTTGGACGATCCCATTTTGAGCATGTTGCTGTAAATTGAAAAATATATTTCTTGAAGTTGTGTAATGTTAATATTTTGACTATCGATATTTCTGCAACACTATACAACAAAAAAAAAACGAAAATCATTAATTATATCGATAGTACTATCGATAGTATTGACATATATATAAAGCGACATGCCTTGTTTAAAACTAGTCGATTTTGCAATACTATTAATGCTATGAATTCTATTGCATTCAATAGAATTCATAGCATCTATATAGCATCAAAGTAGCTATCGACCATAGTGACAAGTTTCTTTCAAGCATTTCTTCTTTGCCAATGGTCAATACTGAAATGTTAGTATTAATAAAAATGTGTAAGAAGTGTCTGACTGCCAAATGACAGAATAAATAATTTCATTTTATTTCATTTCGATGGGATTGATAGTAATCGATAGATAGTAATAGATAGATGTATGATAAAGTAGTGTGATAGCATTGGTAGTAATATAGTAGTAACAAGTGACGATATTATCGATAGATGATCGATAGACTATCGACAGTCCATTAGGTATGTAATACGGCGGTTCTACGATATGACTGCGACATTTAAGATTGCTACTTACGCCAAAGCGTTGCCAGCCGCGACGCTCTGGTAAATATCACAGTCCACCAGTTTCTTCGTGAGATCCTCCGGCACGTACTCTCCAGCCAGACTGCATAGTGCCCGGTGGAATTGGAATTGAATTATAAATGACACGTAGTACCTGAAAGTAACGGAAAACTACATTAGGTTTTATTTAACACAGAAGATTAGAATACCTATGCATCCCTGCGTGCATTTTGCTAGCATTAATGTGGCTACGGTAACCGCTACACTATACACCAGGCGGGCCTGCGTACAAGTAGGGCGGGACAAGCATGCTTGTCTGTCAACCGACATAGTATAAACAAAATAGGCTATTTGACTAACATTTTTTCGGTTTGATATGTAGGGACGTCTCAATAATATAACCATAGGTGAAAGAATTACTTCGATAGCACAAATATCTCTCGAGATATGGTAATTTGAAAATCACAATTTTTAGACTGCCGCAAAACGCTCCATACAAAAGACTACCGAATTATCACGTCACAAGTTTGTATTTTGTATGCATCAAATCAGAAATTTGTACGATAGCTATGTTAAATATTACGTTTATGTGATTAGTATCATAATAAAAGTTATAGCATTTTTTATTGCTTCTCCAATGGAAATATATTTTTTTAATAATTTCATGCTTTTAAAATGGACTTTCCCGCCAAACTTTGATCGACGCTAAAAAAAGTCTGACTGACATATTAGAATGAAAGTTTGCAGATCTTTATAGTTTTGTGTATTTTACGATATTGTTAAATAATTTATACTATTTTTAAACATTGGAAAATAGCCTATTGTGGACAATAGAAAACTGTAACTACATTGTACTCGTAGATGTAACACCATGCTTTTTGACTACATTACAGTTACTACATACCACGACGGTACAGGACACAACGAAGAATAGTAATCTCTTCTTCATTTTTAATGAAATTATATAGACACAGGGCGACGAATATCAGACGAAGTTGATGTGATGGAAATTATGAGAAGAAATCGCCTTCCGTGTTATCGGCATATAGTGCTGAGAGATAAAAGACATGACAAAGAGAAAGATGAATTTAAATGTAAATGGATATACTGAGAGGGGAAGACCAAAAAAGTAGTGGTTGGACTGTATGAGAGATGATATGGGTGAGGAAGCGGTAAATATTACGCCTGATAAAGAAGAATGAAAGAAAATGATATACTGCGTTAACTCCAAATAATAAAAATAGGCCAAGCCAATGATGATGATGATAAGACGCGACGATATTAAGTAGTTAATTACTAATCAATACACAAATATAAATTTTTGAATCTCTAAAGAGAAAAATAAACTTACCTAGCGTATTCTACATTAGCTGAAACATGGTATTTGGCAGCAGCATCGAAGTCTTCTTCAGTCCTGTTCACAGGAGGTTCGACTCCTTGCAACATTTCCCTCAGACGCCAGTAGTGGCAATTGTAGTCCTCAGGAGTTGTGGTTCCACGGAAGACGCCATATCGGAATAGGTCTAGAGTGTAGGCGAATGGAAGGAACACTATTTTGTCCATACCCTGGAAAGTTAAAGGATTTTTAAAAAATAGTTTTTGGATAGCTGTCTATCCCTGTTTTAATTTGGGCCAAAATCTTCTGTTGATGCATCCCTTCTTATCGACTGAATTTTAGAGAGCACTCTGCTAAATTATACGCGATTTCTGTTGTTTTTATACCGTGCGGTAGCAGTACAGAGCTGGCGGTATGTAACTCCAGATTTAGTGAGTTGAGTGCTTACATAAAGAACCCGGTTACCTGCTTACAGGTTGCTAGTATGTGTATTCACACGTATTTTAATTCTAAAAGCAAACTGTACTTTTCTTTGTGTACTTGTTTTGCCATACCGAGAGCCCGGACCGGTAACCAGTCGCTTTATGTAAACATCGTAAGGCTATTAGCATAAGTTTTGTCTCGTCATCATTGTGTACGTCTTTTATTTAAAGCCGTCCAGATATTAGCAACACCGACGACATCATTCACGCGTCCCTTCAAAACTCCTCCTCATGCCTTTCTTGAAGGCACAGATAACCCTTAGATGTCATCACAGATTTGAACTACTATAACCATTACTATCAAGGTTTTTAATTTAAAAATAATTTACTTTGACCATACCATTTTATAAAGCTGATTAATTTCAGTCTGTTCATCTTCAGCGTCGCCATTTATGAGACCGACCCGTCGTAAGTGTTTAGGTGACGATACTGAAAGTGCTATTGTGTCACCAACAGCTTCATGAAATCCTGAAAATATTAAGAAGTTCAAATTATCCAGATGGATAAAAAAAAATTATAATTGATATACATAATTTCACCACGAGGCCTCTGAAAATTTCAGAAATTGCCGGCCATTGTATCCAATACAAAACTAAAATTAAGTATGGATATAATAGGTTTTAGTAATCCAAAATAAGTAAACAAATTATGATGAAATTTTGTTTGAATATAGATAGTTTATAACAATATTGTTACGACATCGACTAGTAGACTATTTCAAAATCTACGCAAACAAAGTCGTTGAATCTAAGGTTATAATCACGGGGCTATATAAAGGAATACAAAATATAAACACTTCAGAAGATACACAAGTTTTAAGATTGCGAGGGATAAAAACAATACGTATATATTTAAAAGTTACTATTGTAGAATCGTAATCTGAAGATTTTAACGAAATAAGAATTATAATTATGATAACATGAATAGATCCCACTGAAATATCTGTAATTGATATAGAAGATAATGCAAATACTTATTAAAAATAAGAAAACAGTTGATCTAATGATGATCACCTGGATTTGCACCCGCCCGAAAAACTGACGACTGATTTCTGTACTGCAAGTAATACTGAACATGTCCCATTTCATGATGAACCGTCCTGAAATGCTCCCTGTTCACCACCGTGCACATTTTGATCCTGAATTTAAACAAAAAGATGTTCAAAGCAATTACCTGGATTCGCCCCGTCTCGGAATATGATAGGCTGGTCTTTATACTGAAGGAAGTACTGTATATGTCCCATTTCATGGTGTGTCGTTTGGAAATATTCGTAATCAATTGTAGTGCACTGTTTGATCCTTTGAAATTAAAGCCAAAATACATCATAATTAGAATTTTAAATAGTGTCACATTTTATAGTTAATATTTCCAGCACCACTAATTTAGAAACATTTGAAACATCTATATGATGATGATGATGATCTATATTAATGACGATAAAATGTGTATTCATATATTTAAAATTTAAAGCCATCTTTTCGACATAATGAGTAAACTTAACCTTTTGAACGCTACATCAATAAAAATGGTTTTATGAAGGATAATAATTGTAGCAATGTATGTGATAAATTAGATAAATATGAATGTTAATAGCAGTTATTAATCGCTATGGGAAGCTATTTCATCTCCGAATCGAGACATTTTACTATAAATCGATATTTTATGTTGTATGGAATAAAGCATATATAAATCAACCAACTAGGAATATGAATAAATAAATCCTTGAAGTACTAAATCCTTGAACATTAAAGTTCAGAACACACTTTCGTTGGTCAACCAAATACACGATTGTGACGTTTAAAAGGTTAAGGAACATTTGCAAAAGCAGCTTGGTAGCTAAATTTACATAATAGGTAGGGGAAAAAGTCTTTTCGCATTTTAGTATGTATGAACTTGTAATAAAATCTCTTTGGTTATACCATTTGTATCTGGCAGGTTTTGATATCTTTAAAAAGTTTAAATTTTAAAAAAGATAATTCCAAATTCAAATTAGGTAAATGTGTGATTTTCATTTGTTTTTTTTACTGTCAAGATGAGTGAATCTAATAAAGAAATTCGATTCATTTTAAAATTTTACTACAAAAAAAGTAAAAATGCAACGCAAGCTGCGAAAAAAATTTGTGACGTTTATGGATCTAGTGCAGTGTCTGTGAGAGTAGCACAAATTTGGTTTAAGCGTTTTCAATCAGGAAATTTTGATGTGAAAGATGCACGTCGCTCTGGTCGCCCTGTTACGGATAAAATGGATGCCATTTTTGAAAAAGTGGAGCAAGATCAGCATATCAGTAGCTACGACGTAGCTGAAGAATTAGGAATTGACCACAAAACAGTTTTGGCGCATTGGAAAAAGGCTGGGTACACTAAAAAGCTCGATATTTGGGTGCCTCACGATCTCACTGAAAGAAACTTAATGAACCGTGTACTCATTTGCGATTCTTTACTACGACGTAATGAAAGCGAATCGTTTTTGAAGAAGCTTATAACTGGTGATGAAAAGTGGATCATGTACGACAAGAACGTGCGAAAAAGGTCGTAGTCAAAGGCCGGTCAGTCTTCACAGACTCTGGCAAAACCCGGGTTAACCCGCAATAAGGTGATGCTGTGTGTATGGTGGGATTGGAAGGGCATTATTCATTATGAGCTGTTACCGCCAGGCAGGACTATCGATTCTGAACTCTACTGTGAACAACTGATGAGATTAAAGCAAAAAGTTGAGAGAAAGCGGCCGGAATTAATTAACAGAAGGGGTGTGATTTTTCATCATGATAACGCTAGACCTCACACATCTTTAGCCACTCAGCAAAAATTAAGAGAGTTTGACTGGAAGGTGTTAATGCATCCGCCGTATAGTCCTGACCTTGCACCTTCTGATTTCCACCTGTTTCGGTCTCTTCAGAATTCTTTAGGCAATGTCAGGTTAACATCACGAGAAGACTGCCAAAACCACTTGTCGTGGTTTTTTGAACAGAAGTCCTAAAATTTCTATAGTAATGGGATCATGTCTCTACCTACAAGATGGCAAAAAGTTATCGAACAAAATTGCACCTACATGCTTTAGTTAAATGTAAATAAACTTTAGTAAAAAATGTTTTGAATTTTCATATAAAATACGAAAAGACTTTTTCCCCAACCTAATATTTGCGAAAGTGATTATATGTTACTTTATCTGCTTAGTTTACCTAAAATCTTCACCATCATAGAAGTCCCAAGCTGACGCATGGCAGACTATCTCTCTGTCCGTTGGTTTTTCAATGATGGAGTTCTTCCAAAACTTCTCTGGCATTGCCGTTAGGTTTAAAGACTTGAAGAACTCGTCTGACATGTGGAACATCTTCAACACTGTGTAGTTCTGCTCTTTCATTGCTTGGGTTATATCAATCTCTTTCTTGTCCGGGTAGGGGCGTGTGAAGGACTCTATGTTGTTCCAAGTCTGTGCCCACATGTTTCCTGAAATGCAAATTATTGAATGCTTTATACTTACAATAGAACACATTATATACGGTTACAGGCCCCCTACATATTCCCACCACTGCCTCCTGTGTAGCCAGGCTAAACAACGGCGACCACAGTCCGACTAACTACTGCTGCCTTGGAACTCATTTACGAGTTCATTTATATGGTTGCTCAGAAGAAATTACTAGGAGGAGTAGTAGTTCTTTTACAATTTGACTTCCGCTCTTGGCAATGATGTGTCAATTTCAGAGACAGAAATCTGGCAAAAAGGCATTAAAAGTCTAAAGGGAAAATAATATATGGTGGGTTAATTTTCATTAACGCAGACAGGAAAAAATAAATTCATTATAAACTAACTTATGCTCGCGACTTCATCCGAACGAACAAGCTACCGAACAGGAAAAAATATCCTAAACCTTCTAACCTATACGACAAAATTGACAAAATCCGTTTAAGCCAATTTATATGCATTTCCAAACTATCGCATTTATTATATTTCTAGGAGGAATCGTATGCAATATTCATAAGGTAAAATTTGTTATTCTACAAAACTTAACTGTGTCACTCACACAATGAGAAAATATATTTTCTATACTGAGACCATTGACAGGTAATCTTTGACTAGCTTCTTAAAGTTATCAAGTGATTGAGCTTGTCGAATAGCAAGTGGAAGAGAGTTCCATAGTTGGACTGCCTGAACACAGAAGGATTTGGAGAAGAATTGAGTGGAATGAGAGGGAGTTACAAGATGAAGTTGAAGAGCACTACGAAGATTAACACCTCGGATATCAGAGTGGTATGTAACGCTATAGAAACCTAAAAACGAGTACGGTAGTGTTAAGCATGAGTTGCTCTTATCTGTACAAAGTTATGAATTTTAACTTTAATTACCTAATAAATGAGCAGGGATGGGTCCTTTAGCAGAAACGACCTGGTCTCCATACTTGTCCCTCAGTCGCTTCCTCACATAGGCGTGCATTTGTTGGTACAGTGGCTTGACGTCTTCCCAGAGTTTCGCCAGCTGCTGCTCGAAGTCCGATACTTCGTAGTCAGCCTGCCACCAGTCCGCTACGTTCTTGTATTCTAAAAAATAAAGCATTAATTTGAAATTTTTGTATACCGTGATATTTTCTTATTATAATAATAATAAGCCCGCGAGGCAGTCTGTGGCGAGCTGTAGTGTGTAACGACACCATGGGTACCGTTCCTGTAAAAAAATTTACGTCCTTTTTGAAGATCCCAATGCTGTACTCTCCTGGGAAAACCTCAACAGGCAGTTCATTCCACAGCTTGATGGTACGTGGAAGAAAACTTCTCTGGAATCGCACAGTTCGTGACCACTTCGGTTCTAATGCGTAAGGATGAATTCGCAGACGTTAACCATTCTTTTTTTTACCTACAAGGGTAATACTTTTTTAAGTGAAAGTACTTATACAAACGGTAAAAAACTAAATGACCATGTTTGCTGAAAAAGTAAATAGCTAACTTCAGGAAATGAAAGAATCTACGAACTGTGACTATCTAGCTCAAGGTCTGAAGACAATCGAGTTTTTAACACGACAGACATCATACGGTGCATCTGGTGGCCTTTCAGAATCGAGAGAGAGAAAGAGATATTGATCTGAATAATAATGATGAATAAAAAGATCGAATAAATAATAATAATCTTTATTTTCTTTCTGTTATGATAGGTACATTAGATTTCATTAATAGTATTTCAACATAAAAGTTACTTTACATACATTTAAATATTTGTACTACAAATATTTAAATGTACAGAAAAGTTACTTTACATTTATTAAAGTAACTTTTCTGTTGAATACTATTAATGAAATCTAATGTACCTACCATAACAGAAAGAAAATAAAGATTATTATTAATTATTCGACGGAGATCAAATAAGCTAATAAGAATCCATATTTTTATAATAGATCATGTTTATTATCTGTACTAGTACAATAATAATAATTTCCGACCAATATAAACATAACACGAATCAGTGAACATTTTAAGCACAATAGAAGCGTGTTATTGCGAAAATAATTACAGTAATTGCAAATTGATCTCGTGGAATTCATTGCATCAGAGAAAAAAATAACTTTATTTATTTGTAGGGAAACAAACAGCTTACAGTTTTTACATATGTGTAAAAATTTAATATATGGTGTAAGTTTCCCTACAAATAAATAAAGTATTTATATACTTACTAGCTGGCCCGGCGAACTTCGTACCGCCTAATTGTCAATGAATGTCGTGGTATACATATTAGTTGAATAAAATTTATGATGTCTTGAAATTAATATAATGAATAATAGAAAATAATAGAGAAGCACGATGGCGTCATTGCACGTGTCAGTCTAATAGGCTATTTTCCAATGTTTAAAAATTGTATAAATTATTTAACAATATCGTAAAATACACAAAACTATAAAGATCTGCAAACTTTCATTCTAATATCTTCAGTCAGAATTTTTTTAGCGTCGATCAAAGTTTGGCGGGAAAGCCCATTTTAAAAGTATGAAATTATTAAAAAATAATATTTCCATTGGAGAAGCAATAAAAAATGCTATAACTTTTATTATGATACTAATCACATAAACGTAATATTTAACATAGCTGTCGTACAATTTCTGATTTGATGCATACAAAATACAAACCTGTGACGTCATAATTCGGTAGTCTTTTGTATGGAGCGTTTTGAGGCAGTCTAAAAAATTGTGATTTTTAAATTACCATATCTTGAGAGATTTTTGTGCTATCGAAGTAATTGGCTATTTGACTAAAATTTTTTTCGGTTTGATATGTAGGGACGTCTCCATAATATAACCATAGGTGAAAGAATTACTTCGATAGCACAAAAATCTCTCGAGATATGGTAATTTGAAAATCACAATTTTTAGACTGCCCCAAAACGCTCCATACAAAAGACTACTGAATTATGACGTCACAGATCTGTATTTTGTATGCATCAAATCAGAAATTTGTACGACAGCTATGTTAAATATTACGTTTATGTGATTAGTATCATAATAAAAGTTATAGCATTTTTTATTGCTTCTCCAATGGAAATATAATTTTTTAATAATTTCATACTTTTAAAATGGACTTTCCCGCCAAACTTTGATCGACGCTAAAAAAAGTCTGACTGAAGATATTAGAATGAAAGTTTGCAGATCTTTATAGTTTTGTGTGTTTTACGATATTGTTAAATAATTTATACAAATTTTAAACATTGGAAAATAGCCAATTCTTTCACCTATGGTTATATTAAGGAGACGTCCCTACATATCAAACCGAAAAAAATGTTAGTCAAATAGCCTATTGTACACGCAAGTTAAGCAACGTCAACCGTAGCCTGTCCATGGATGAGTTTATATTATCTCGAGCTCCTCCGTGCTTCGGAAGGTACGTTAATCCGTCGGTCCCGGTTGTAATTATTAGATTAACTCGAGGTCCTCCGTGCTTCGGAGGGCACGTTAATCCGTCGGTCCCGGTTGTTATCATTAGATTATCTGCTTCGGAAGGCACGTAAGACGTCGGTCCCGGTTGTTATCATTAGATTACCTCGAGCTCCTCCGTGCTTCGGAAGGCACGTAAGACGTCGGTCCCGGTTGTTATCATTAGATTATCTCGAGCTCCTCTGTGCTTCGGAAGGCACGTAAGACGTCGGTCCCGGTTGTTATCATTAGATTACCTCGAGCTCCTCCGTGCTTCGGAAGGCACGTAAGACGTCGGTCCCGGTTGTTATCATTAGATTATCTCGAGCTCCTCTGTGCTTCGGAAGGCACGTAAGACGTCGGTCCCGGTTGTTATCATTAGATTACCTCGAGCTCCTCCGTGCTTCGGAAGGCACGTAAGACGTCGGTCCCGGTTGTTATCATTAGATTATCTCGAGCTCCTCTGTGCTTCGGAAGGCACGTAAGACGTCGGTCCCGGTTGTTATCATTAGATTACCTCGAGCTCCTCCGTGCTTCGGAAGGCACGTAAGACGTCGGTCCCGGTTGTTATCATTAGATTATCTCGAGCTCCTCTGTGCTTCGGAAGGCACGTAAGACGTCGGTCCCGGTTGTTATCATTAGATTATCTCGAGCTCCTCCGTGCTTCGGAAGGCACGTTAAGCCGTCGGTCCTGGTTGTTATCATTAGATGGCAGTCGTTAAGCCAAGTGGCCTTTAGGCGGCTTGAAATTACTGGCGTCCGCCAACTCGCAGTTGAGCAGCGTGGTGGAGTATGCTCGAAACATATTCAGTTGAAGGAAGACCCGTATTTAATATTACCCAGCAGTGGGTAAATATTACCCAGCAGTGGGTAAATATTAAGTTCAGTATTTTACTATGTCACAAAATAAAGTACCATGACACTTGACAACCAATAAATATTCATTTTCAAGCATTCATTCATAAACAATTCTCAAAACAACAACGGACAACTTTCGCGACGTAAAAGTTAGGCCAATCGATTTGACATTTAATTGAAAATCAATAAATATCCCAATCCGTTTTCAAATTTAATTTTTCGACAATTTTGTCAATGTTTTAATACTTATTATCATATACCCACATTTCTGAACGCACGCATACATTTGACGTACGCACGTTAACGTCACGTTTGACAGGTCCGACATCCACGAACATTTTGTATGGAAAAATGATTTTTCTTTTATTTTATTTTTTTCGTAAATTTTTCTATGTTTTTAATAGTTATTGTGCTATTCTGGACGGAGACAAATCCAACAAATCAAAAACCATGGCAATCGGTCCAGCCGTTCTCGAGTTATAAGTGTTGTAACAAACACGACTTTCTTTTATATATATAGACAACATAGGTTAAATTTTTAAACATAAACGAAAATTCATTATTTGGCTCTGGGACACTTAGACACGTCACAATTTTTTCATAGATCATAATCTAAAGCTAATAAATTACGCTAATGCGTATAATATAATATATTTAAAATAATATGAGCGACTAAAAATTTGTAAATGAGCGACTGGAATACTATATTAGGTTAGGTTTGGTAGGATTTATTCATTTTTAGTCGCCTTTTAGTTAGTATAATAGTCGGCAAGTTTTTAGTAATTTTTATTGATTCGGTTTGTTACTATCCATACATGTAAGTATATTTAGAGCGAGACGCTGCTGTACGCGTGTAAAAGACGGTGATGTTGCCTCTCTTGTCTAGCATATAAAAAAGTAAACTCTATTATTTATTATATCTATTATATTTGACGAGCTCGGTGGCGTAGCGGTCAATGACGCGGCTTCGACACCAACGCTCGTGGGTGCGATTCCCACATAGGACAAACATTTGTGTGCATGAACATGTCTGTTTGCTTGGTCTGGTCTGGTCTATGTATTTACAAAAAAAAAGTATTTACGTATGTTTATCAGTTGTCTAGTACTCATAACACAAGCTTCGCTTACTTTGGGGCTAGATGGCGCTATGTAATTTGTCTGACAATATATTTATTTATATTTATTATCTTCAACTGTGTATCTTGTGCTTTATTCTTTTATTATTTACCCGACTGCTGAAGAAGCAGGGAAAGTATTCTTTTAATCAGTATTTTCCAACACAGTCGGGATTTTTGTTCCATTCAACAATTTCTGGTTCTTATTAACTTGCTATTAATTTTAATCTCCGCCATATACCGTACAGATAAAAAATATGTCCTGTCTCTCTTTCGCTAGAGCCTCCTTTGCTAATCAGCAGAGCCAAGTGAAGGTGAAGTGATTATCTTACCATTCTTTTCAGCAGCTACGTTGTACAGACGAACGTACTGTGTGAAGTTCTCCCTGGCTTTCGCCCCTGCTACTTTGTGCCACTCTACCCACGTGTGTTTCAACTCCTCAGGGTCTTGACTAGTAGCGAAGATCTCGGTAATATCTGAAATATGACGTAAAATATAATTAGCATTAAACAAACATGTGACCTCATACCTTTCACAGCAATATCTTTTTTCTAAGGATTAAAGATCTAAAAAGTATGTCAGACCAGCCGTTCGAGTGACTCATCACCACGCCCACGACCAATCGTCCTTTCGTACAATTTTTTATGCAGATGTTTCATATTTGCCAGGAGTCACGGGAGCTATTGCTGAACGTCATTTATGGAAAACAACAAGACCAAGACAAGATACAATATATGGTCGCCTCATCGAGAAATCGATAAGCTGGTGTTAGCAGCAGAGGGGCAATTCTCGTAATTAAAATATAGTCAAAATTCAGTTTCGATCCAGTCTCGATCTCACAAATGTCACATTTGGTATTCTCGTAACACAGTAACTTCAAAATTTAATTTAAGCGGGATTATATCGAAATATGAGTGAAATTTAAACAAACTAAGAATGTTACTTTGCCAACAACAAGAATTGATAATAATTAATTAATGAAATCAAGTATATAATTTTAGTCAATTCACAATTCAATCTCGATTCGGTCAGCTTTCAACTTGCGTTCGTAGAAAAATTACGAGAATTGGCCTTCGGGTATTATCTTTTTATCCATCAAGTTCCGTTAAAATCCAATCAGCGAGTAATAATGCAATTTATATTAATAATAACTAAAGCGAAAGTTTGTTTATATTTTCTACACTGCCATCCATGGTGGATGGTAGAAAATTCACCACCACCATCGGTTACATCGCTCGGCCAACTGAGAAGGATCAACAGTCTGTATCTACCCACTGCTGGATATAGGTATTCCCCAATGCTTTCCACCAAATTCCAGACGCTATCCCAGGCACTTTTTTTATAGTTTATTTAGAGGGAGGGTGTTCAACGCTTCATCACTCGCACGCGACCCAATCTCTAGAACATTCCTCTCCCAACTGACTAAGCACATGTGACCGGCCCACTGCAATTTCAGCCAGCTAATTCTGAAAGCTATATCGGCAACTTTGGCTCTTCGACGAATTTCCTCGTTCACATTAGGTCGGACCGACAGTTTTACCGGAACGACACATGTATCGGATGCATTTTGGCATATGTATTTCAATAGCGCTGTTCACATTAGAGCGACCCAATAAAACTGTCGTCGACGACACATTTACCGGACGCTCTGCCACGATTTTGGTCGGGTCGGATATAATTTTGGCATACTGCTTCGTATTGCGCCGTTCACATTAGTCGGGTCGGAGCGGAGAATCCCGCACCGCACCGCGATGATGCACCCAATATTTTATTTTTCTTGTGGCCCGTCTCCTATTTAGATACCACATCACAACCAGAACGTCGTCATCGTCCATTGCTCACGAAAGTCAACTTACAACTGCCTTGTGACGAGCCGGGCAACGGTAAAATCGACGGTAACGACACGGTGGCGTTCACATTAGACCTGACCTGACCTGAGAGTCATGTGTCCACAAGGGACACGTACGGGCCTCGAGTTAGATACTCTTTACCCGGGCAGTCTCCGGTGGTGCATGCACCACCGCGTAGTATTTGTGGGAGCCGCCCTAATGCGGCTACGCTTGTGGGAAAGCAGGTCATGGTCAGTGTGGGATGTTATTTGAGCCACTAAAGGGCTTAAAGGGATGATTTGACAGAGTACAGGACATAACAACATCTACTATTACTCATACAACAAGGACAAAGTACAGTGGTGCCTGCCTGGGACCTAAGTCGACATTAACCAGGCGAAACACCACTGCACATGTAAGTACTATATGTATGGACGTATACACCCCTAAGGGTGCACACGTCCACACACACAGCACAACAAGTAACAAATACAACGAAGACAACACACGCAGGGACTACACATGTCTGGAAACCCGGGTTGGGCGTTTTCAGACATGTGCTAATACCACTGGAAAAAAGAAAAACCTACAGTCGTACGCATAAACCTAAGCCTATGCATACGGCTGCCTTAGTAGTATGCGTGTATATGCGTACATATACATATTTATATATATACGCATACACACGCACAAATACCCAGGAAAAATATGACTAGCATATAGAAAACAGTTAACCTGCACACGTATGAATGCACCACCGTGCACGGATACGCCGCTTCGAGGGATTAAATGCATGAACGCGAGACAAGAAATGAAATCATGAAATTTTAATTGAAAAATGTGAAAGGTACGGTATTAGAGGACCGGCTTTGGACTGGATCAGAAGTTTCCTTTCCAACCGACAACAATGTGTCGAGATTACCCATATAGATGAGGACTTTTTAAGTATGCCATACAGATCTGGATACAAATACAACAGAACAGGTGTCCCACAGGGCGGAGTGCTCTCGACACTCTTATTTCTCCTATACATAAATGATCTGCCAAATATTACAACTGAACAATGCGTCCTCTTCGCAGATGATATTTCTGTAATTATACCCGACAATAACAAACACACTGACTATGAATTAAGAATTAATACTACTTTGAACAAAATAATAACATGGCTAGAATCAAATAAATTATGCGTAAACATACAAAAAACTAAATACATTCAATTTTCAAATTATAACATGCGTAACAAAAATATGACGGTAAAATATCACAATCAAACAATTAGCAAAGACGACAATATCAAATTTTTAGGTCTTACCTTGGACGAACACTGCAACTGGAAATTACATATAAACAATGTCTGCACAAGAATAAATAAATTTGTGTACGCATTAAAACGATTACGTACTACGGTTGGCGAAAATGCAGCTCTGACCGCATATCATGGTTACGTAGGTTCAATCCTAAGATATGGAATATTATTATGGGGCAACTCGACACAAATTGACAAAGCACTCTTTGCACAAAAAAAATGTATACGAGCAATCTGTGGGATAGGACCTCTAGAATCATGCAGGCCATTCTTCAAAAATCTTAATATATTGACAGTCCCGGCCCTATATATATTAGAAGTAGGTATATTCGTAAAAAAACACCCTGAACTATTTAAAAAAAACTGTAATAATAGTAAATATACCCAACGGGACCCCTTGAGATTACGAATGCCAGTATGTCATAGCAGTCTCTTACAGCGAAACTGCTTATTTAGTACAATTAGGACGTATAATAAGATACCTCAGGGGATTAGAGAGATGCCATTCAACAGATTTAAGATCGAACTTCGGAAGTGGCTTATAGTCAATTGCTTCTATTCAATGAGAGAGTTTGGATGTTAACTGTTATTACATATTTATAAATTCAAACATTGACAATTATATGCATATTTTTATTATTTTTGACATAGTAACTATTTCTTAATTTATTATAAATTTGACTGAATTTAATTGTAATTATTGTTTGTAATTTTATAAATTTAAACATGGACAATTATATTATTATTTGACATATTTACTTGAGCTTAATTGTATTTGTAAAACATAAATTAATGAATCAATCATCATCATTTACGTAACTGTTAAAATGAAAATTTGCATGCCTCTGTATAAGGTGAACATACTGTAACCTGATTGTAAAATGACATCTAACCAAATAGTTGTATGTTCTGGCAAATAAATGATATTCTATTCTATATTCTATTCTATTCTATTCTATTCTATTCTATTCTATTCAAGGACAACACGATGAGACAGCATATGTCCCAATACCCGGGTTTGGGCGTATTGGGACATATGCTAAACCACTGAAAGGAAAATATTACCTACAGCCGTGTGCATGTACCGGAGTACATGCACACGGCTGCATTGTCCCTTTCAGTTGCTGCATACAAGGGTACAACAACTGAAACGAACAAACAGTGAGGAATATTTACCGAACACATTTAAACATACAAGGTTATATTAATTTGGGAGTTTGATTTAGCGACTTAGGGCCAAATGCGACACTAAGACCAAAAGCGACACTAAGACCAAATGCAACAAGACCAAATGCGACACTAAGACGTTTTGCAACGGGTAGCAACAAGACGATAAATTACAAAAGTATTGAACGGAAACAACAACATTCACCTACTTTGTTTGGTTTGGTAATTTGATACATAAAGTATATGTTTGAACGAAACACGGCAATTGCACATGTTATGTTTGGTAAAATTAAGAAAGAAAATAAATTTGGAATTTGGAAAATTGAAATTTTTTGTTTTGTGCTTTAGGTTGTTGTGCGAGTGCCCCTCCAGAGGGCGCTCGCCCAACAACCCAAAGCTACGATGAATTTACAAAAATTAAATTAAATTAAATTTAAATTTAAATTAAATTTGTTTTGTAGGGTTACAACCCCTTTCAATTATGATTGGACAAAATTGACATAAGGGCGTTTGTGGCCGCCGTCCACACTTCAACCCCTGCGGCGATTTCGCGTAACATTTCTACCAGAATCCCTACAATTGTCGCTATAGGGTCTCTGGTAGAAATGGATTGCGGGCGAGAGGACGCCCGACTATCGGGCTTACGACGCTGCCAGGCCGGCGCCCGAGCGGAATAGTTGTCTTGCGCCGATTGAGGCGCCTGCGAGCGACTAAAAGCGTCGCGACGGCTCTGTCGAGGCGGAAGGGGAGCTGAGGGCGCGGCGTTAGGCCCATTTGAGAGATTAGCGCCTGTGTCGGCGTGAAAGTGCACGACTGGCGACTGGTGTCGCGACGCCTGACGCGACGTCGGGCGCGAGGCTGGCAGCGACGCCGGCCGAGAGCTTGCCTGCGACGCCGGACGGGATTCGGTTTCGGGCTTATTCTTTTTGTTTTTGTTTTTGCGCGAACGCGGTTTGCGCTTCGAGCGCGCGGGGTTCGCGGGTGGCGCTAGGGTAGTGGGTAATTGCCCTACTTGCCCTGTTTGACGGTCGACTAAGGGGTTGGCACGTCTTTCCCCGGCTATTTGCCACCCCTCCGCCCTTTCCTGTTCGGAGAGCACTTGGGAAGGGCGGGTGGCTCGTTGAGATGGTATTTGAGGCGGCGGAGGGCCCGACAACTGTATCCCTCTCTTTCTAGCCTCCTTTCTAAGAGAGGGACAGCGCCTATCGTTGGCGGTGTGCGAATTGCCGCAGTTTGCGCACGTCGGCGGCGCCTCTTTGTCAACTGGGCAGTTGGAAATAATGTGCTCTCCGGCACAACGAATGCACCTAATAGGGCGGTAACAGTTAGCCGAGGCATGACCGAATGCCTGGCACCTATGACACTGGGCTAGGCGCCTGGTATTCCGCCATGCCTCTATAGTGATGCCGGGCATGAACAGAAGCTCATCCACGGCATAGAGTCTGGCGAGCTCCTCCTTTGAAAGGTGGTCCAACTGGACATGAAAAAGGCAGCCCGACCTACCCCAGTTGGAAGTGACTAGCCTAACAAGCCGCACAGAGTACCCTAGCGACTCGAACGCCGCCTCGACGTCGGCGGGGTTGGTATTCCCCGGCAGCCCGCGTACTGCGATTTTAGTAGGGAGTTCCTCCGCAACCGAGTAGCAGTACCAAGATAGACGCGGTTCACGCTCTCCCAGGTTGCGGAGGTACGCCTGAATACCCCTATATTCGTCAGGGCTTTTAGGCAAAAAGCGCACGCCCTGTCGGTAGGGTCGTGCGTTGGGTGGGTGGCCCAACTGGACACGCAACGCTGCGAAGTGTTGCGGCCAGTTGGGCAATAATTCAACCACAATAGGTGGGTAGCCCTTAGCCCTTTGTATGGGTTGAGCTCCCTCCGTGGTTGCATTCGTGGGTGAAATTGGGGCCTGATTCGGATTCAGGCGTCGCGGCGCGTGTGACGCGATGTCCGCGTAGGACATATTTGTTTGGGACTGCGCCCTAACGTTAATCCCAGCCGGATCCGCGTTGCTACCCGTTGCTACCCTATCAACGCTAGCGATCTGCGCGTATGAAGTAGAGCTAGAACTAGGTGGAACAATGTTTGCACCCTCATTCGACGGCGACCTAGGCGGCGGAAGATGTTGAGGGGGAAAAGGGGGTTGAAGGGGTTGGGGAGTACTGCGCCCTGCGGGCGAGTGAGTTGGGTTTGAACCCAACGACGCTATGGCCGGCTCTACAGACTCTGCGGAGTCCGGATCCGAAATTGCGACCGAGTCATCATCGGAATCGCACACAGCTTGACGCTTATCGTCGTGCGCCTGACTCTCGTCAGACGCAGTCGAGGGAGGGTCAACCCTCTTCTCAGCAGGGTTGTTACGGGCGCCTAATGCGCCAAAGGAGGAGCTAGGGCCTGTATCGCCCTTGAAACGGATGTTAGTTATAATTTGGGGAGCCTTGCGCTGAGGTAGAGCCTCAAGGGAAGGGGGAAGGGAGGTATTGGGAGAGGGAGTTCTCCCCTTAAAGCCAAGCCGAGCGGCCGGGATGGGAATCATTGAATTATCGGCTAGCGTTCGCTGCACGATGGTTTTCCCTCCTAAAGGAAGGGTCTGGCGCTTGCGCCCTTTCTTGGGAAAAAGTAACTCCGGCGGAATCAATGGAGGTGGACTCAACGACGGGGTTGGACTACCCGAAGGGGTGGGAGAAGAGGATGAATCAGACATCCTTAGAAAGTCGGGCTTAGGCCCGTTTAGACAAGGAGAAAAATTGGTGTCGGATTATTGCAATAATAATCCTCCACAAATCAGCAACCTCATTTAAACGATACTAATCCATGGTTTTCCTTTTATTCGGATAACCGATTAAAAGGGAAGCCCTGTCGTCGCTTGCTGCACCCACTGCTCGCTTATAGCGGACACCGAGTGCAACAAACGATCGAGTAAGCTACGAAATCGCCTAACAACGACGAATACAAAAACAAAGAGTAAAATTTCCCTACAGTGAGGGACAAGGACGGCACTACAATACAAAAGGGACAAAGAAACAAACAAACAACACTTAGCAAAGTGGGCAAAAGCCTTACGGGGACGGACAGAAACTACTCGCGGGACGACGACGACAGACGAACGAGACTGACTAGAAGTTTTTTCTCAGAAAAACCCTAGCCAGTCCCTTCCCGCACTCGTGAGTACGCCACGAGCCGGGTACGTGTGCCGACACACAACCGAATAGGTGCGAGGGAGAGAGAAAACTCAGCACGGGGATGAAATCACTCGACGACTAGGGGTGCAGCAAGCTGCTGTGGCCCACTTTCCGCCTACCCAGAGCAAGCTCGATGGGTAAGGTACTAGTGGTTCCCTGCCACAAAAACCCTCCGGAGAGCCGAGCGATTCCACTACCTAGTTACCTAGCCCGCACTGAGCGAGATGGCAAATGATTGATTAAACGTGTAGTGCGTTTAACCAACCAAAGGCGAACCTCGTTCACATTAGGTCGGATCGGCAGCTAGTAGTGTGAACAGCAAGACCCGACAGCCGACCACCGGTAAAACTGTCGGTCCGTCCTAATGTGAACTAGCTCTTAGAGAAACCCTTTGCACAGCTCTCTCCATCGCTCGCTGTGCGACCTTTAGCCGGTCAAATAACCCGGCCGTCAAGTTCATGTTTGGTACAAGCAAATATCGAAGGTAACGACAACGTACATGATTCATCACCAGCCCCATGTATCCATGCTACATTGAGATCGTCATAATTCGACTGACATCCTAACGATACATTCTTAGAAAACCCATAAGACCTCCAAGTCGGTTAAAAATAAGATCAAAGACAATACTTTTCTAATCTCTTACTCACCGGGTTCCAATGCCAAATCACATTTACTATTATCCATATAAGAGCAGATCTTGGCGGTCGCGTAGTTCGCCTCCATACCCGACACTGATCTCATCAGCTGTTTGTATTCATCATCAGGTAGCGCAGCCACTCCCAACTCATTGTACTTCTTGAACATCCTCTTTAAAGTGTTATCTTGCCAACCTTGCCATTTGTACATCCTCGTTTCTGCCCATGCTTGTTTCTCCTGCTTGGAAAGCTCTAGGCGGATTTGTATCTGAAATTTGAAATAAATCAAATCATTTATTTATGTCTTCAGTTTTAGTACAGTATAAGTAATAGTATTACGTAGTTTTAGGGTGCAAGTAGCTAACTACCATCTTTCTCATCACTTGGTGCACCCTACCTAAACGAGGTTTTAGTAAAAGAGAAGTAAGGCAAGTCGAGAAATTTGAAATGAATACTAAAATTATTTATTTGTTTCTTCAACTATGGAGTGTAATGGATCCTCCACCATTCACCTCACGTGGTACAGCCTGCCAACTAGCAAACGAAAAAAAAAAAATTGGTTGCCTGTAAAGTCGGTATACGGGCGAAAGTTTTACGTGACAACGACTTTGAGTCTCTCTCGCTCTTAGAAGGGACACGCGTCCACGACACGCTTACAATGAGAGCGAGTGAAAGGCACGCGCCTTTCACTCGCTCTCATTGTAAGCGCATAACGTGACCCAGTTTCTTGAAGTGTCACCCGGCTAACCAATTTATAAGACGTTGTCACGTCAAAATGGGGCATGTCTAACCCGACAGGGGGAAATAACTCCACCTGACAGAAGATCTAATCTAAATAGCTAAACCCTTGACGATTTTTTCGTTCTTGGTATTTACTTCATTAGTCACCGATTGGTCACCGAACAGAAACAAAATGGATGCAGCTGAACGTATAGAATTGCTCACGGTAAGCGAAACATTGGTTTTCAGTTTGAATAACGGATCAGTCATACATACATAAGACATAACTGCAACAAATTAATGTAAATTTTGTAACAAGGCTTGTACCACAGTATAAGTAATAGTACTACGTACAGTATGGCCTCTCCCTGCCGCTCTCTCGTGTCGACCTCACCTCCCCTCTGAGACAAATCTGGAACAGTTTGTATGGCGCCGCACGCACACGCGCTTATTCTTGCTCTGCACAGACGTCATTGTTTGTAGTAGTAAACGACACGACATTTGTATGGAGTGGCCGGGGTGTGCTTGTACTATGGGTACTAAAAAACTGATAAATGTACTTAAATGCATTTTTTTGTAAATATATAATTATAGTACATAGAAAAAAACCCAAAACAAGACAAACAGATATGTTCATGCACACAAATGTTTGTCATGTGCGGTGATCGAACCCGCGACCTCGGAGTTGAAGTAGCCATTACTAGCCATTCAACCACCGAGCTCGTCTAAAATTAAAACATTTCCAGATTTTAAAAACGTGAAAGCGATACGAAGCAAGTTTCAAAACGAGTTCTCTCTAAAATGCCCCCATTTCTTGTTCATTAACTGCATTCGGACTTGAATTATTTGAATATCCTTATTATTCGTTGTAATATTCTAATTAGCAAACAGGCTGTAACGGAATTTAATTTTTAGAGAACCGTTCTCTATCTATTGCAAAACTAAATATTTTATGTTTTCATTCGTCGCTTTGCATAAATATTTCTGGACAAATGCTGCATCAACCCATAATCGTCCCACTGCTGGGATACGGATCTCCACTCAATCGAAGGGATTTAGAGCATACTCCACCGCGCTGCTCTACTGCGGGCTAGCGAAGACAACAACAACGATATTTGGTTATTTTTTAGGGTTCCGTACCTCAAAAGGAAAAACGGAACCCTTATAAGATCACTTTGTTGTCCGTCTGTCTGTCTGTCTGTCTGTCTGTCTGTCTGTCTGTCTGTCAAGAATTTCTATGTCGAGAATGCGTGGAGGTATCAAGCTGAAATTTGAACTGTATACTCAGGTCTACGGTCCCATGAAGTTGTAAAATAATCAAACTGCTAAGTTTACGTAGAAAAAAGTTACGGCCGTTTATTCAGCAAAAAACGCATATTTCGACACACTCAAGGGAATCAAAACCTATAAGGTACTTCCCGTTGACCTAGAAGTATGAAATTTGGCAAGTAACATCGTTATAGACTACAAGTACAGGAATAAATCTCAAAACTATACATTTGTAAATAGATCTTAAAAAAAATAGGGGGTCTATAATTTTTATAGGGTGTCGAAATTTCAAATTGAAACTACTAGTTCAAATGGGGTATCATATGAAAGGGCTTGATGTACACATTGCAAAATATATTTTATTTATTTTTTTCGACGCATTATTTCTTATTTATAATGAAAAATATCAAATTTAATAATGATTAAAAACTACGTACCTACGGAACCCTCGGTGGGCGAGTCCGACTCGCACTTGTCCAGTTTTTTTTATTATATGGGGGTGTAAGTAGTTCATTAACATCTTTGAACCAAAGGCAACTTCACCTGCCCGCGGTGCACTATGCTGACTGACAAACGAAGCTCTGGCGAAAAGAGAAGTAGGGAGCGTAATTGTAAGCTACCCGACTGAAGAATGTACCTCCACCGCACAGAATACCGCAGCCAAATAACAATTCCCTTGAGGGTTGAATTTGTGAGGGTTGAACTTGAATGTTGTGTTCTTGCGAGTGAGTGAGATCACCAGAAAGGAAGAAGATGCTGCATTGGCAGGTGGGGTGGCGGCGCGCGAGCGTCATTTTAAGTTGCGAGCGTTAACATGGCTACGGTAACCGGTTCACATCAGGCGGGCCGTATGCTTGTCTGCCACCCGACGTAGTATAAGTAAAAATCATCCCATAATGTTGGGATACTGCGGGCTAGCGGCGAGAACAACAACTATATTTGGTTATTTTATAAACACACACATATAACTAATTTATCCTGTATTATGTATGTTACGGGTGTGTATGCTACAACTTATATTAATCTATACATATAATAAAACAGTAATTATTAATATAAGTTGTAGCATACATGTGAGAGAAAGCGTCATATCTAGTGCCCAATAAAACATCAACGCCATTTGCAAAAATGTATGTACTTCGCGGAACTGCAAAATAGACAGCATGAACGCTCCTCCACCCTGTATACGCAGTCGCACCTACCACTTTATCCTCACTCACTCATGCAATACATAGCACTTGAGTAGTCCAGTGATCAAATACTATAAAGATTAGGTACTAACCCATTTCTCCTCATTCTCCTTAGTTATATTTGCCGTGTAGTCCCACTCAGCATTGCTCGCGCGGTTCTTCCTGACCCCCGCGGCTTTGTCCAGTTGGAGTATATACTCTCTGCCCTCGTGCTCCAATGCTTCAAGTTCAGGATCCCGACCCTGGGTGGCCACCACAAAAACGGCAACGATTGCTGCGATCAACGCAGCACCGCCACCAATTTTCAGCATCGTCTGAAAAAAGAAAGTTTTTTTTGTAATTGTCAGTTCATATTTTAGGCATCTTACGAATAGAAAAAGAATGTCTCGACTGAAAAATAATCGAATGAAAAAAAGTATAGTGAGTTTTTCGGGACAAGCCCACCACACATTCCCACCCTACCGGCGAAGCTGAAGTTGAAGATTACCAGCGGTTTTTTTTTATGTGAAAATTTAACTACAGTTTAGATTGCTGGTAGTTACGTTTAGCTCAGCTGATAGAAACCCTAGAGCTCTATCGACAAGCTGAAGATGTTTGTCGATGACTATAACCTAAGTCCATTTTTTGGAATAAGAAATTCCAATGGTAATCGACTTCAACTACGGTGGTAGGGCCCCAGAAAGACAATGAACAACGAAGTTCACTGCAGCTCCCGGGAGTAAAACTACGGTTGCTTTGGACCCCACGAATATAATAAGAAATTAGTAGGAGTAGGAAGTAATTTGAGTTGCCCTCTTAGCACTGTGAGAGACAGCAATATGGTCAATAATGTGTTCTTCAGTCTTCCATTGTGATAAATTTTTAACCGACTTCAAAAAAGGAGGAGGTTCTCAATTCGACTGAATATTTTTTTTGTATGTATGTTATACAATACAATACAATATTCTTTATTGCACCAAATAAAAGATTTTACAGAGGTATTAATAAGAGTACAAAAGGCGGTCTTATCGCTAAGCGATCTCTTCCAGACAACCTTAAGGTAGAGGAAACGAGAATGATAGTAAGCAAGTAGGAGGCGCATAAACTACATAAACGTACCTACATACACACATACATACATATACACGTATACCACATAAACAATACACACATAACATATAAACAATAAATCTATAAGAAAGTCGTGTTTGTTACAACACTTATAACTCGAGAACGGCTGGACCGATTGCCATGGTTTTTGATTTGTTGGATTTGTTTCCGTCCCGAATAGCAGAATAACTCTTAAAAACATTGGAAAATTTTCGAAAAAATAAAATAAAAGAAAAATCATTTTCCCATACAAAATGTTCGTAGTTGTCGTAGCTGTCAAATGTGACGTTGTCGTACGTGCGTACGCCAAATGTATGCGTGCGTTCAGAAATGTATATTAAGCTCATTATAGAACAAATGTCATAGATTAAAAACAAATGTTAACTCTATTGGTCTCATTTTTACGTCTTGAAAGTTGGCTGTGATTTGTTTTGAAAACAGTTTTGTGGATTTAAATATTTATTGGTTCTAAAATATTTATGCGTGCGTTCAGAAATTTAAATCAAGCTCCATAAATCTATATCACTACATAGTATAAAACAAAGTCGCTTTCTCTGTCCCTATGTCCCCATGTATGCTTAAATCTTTGAAACTACGCAACGGATTATGATGCGGTTTTTTTTAATAGATAGAGTGATTCAACTGGAAAGTTTATATGTATAATATATGCATAACATAGTAGAAAAACACTGATAATTTAGAGGTTTCTAATGTGATGTCGTAAATAAACACATTTTTTTGCTCTTTCATTGCAAACGCTGGCTGAACCCAACGAGATAGATCAAAATAATGTAGTACAGTATTGTTCACCTTAAAATGGTCTACAAAAAAGTTCGCGATGGTATATGTCTATCTCTTAGTGGTAACACACAATAACCGTTATTTTATCCTTTGCTTTTTACAAGAAATAATGCCTTATTTACGAAGCGATTTTAAGCAATACAGAATTAATCCTTATCCAATTAAGTACCTTAAATACATTGCGCATTTAATATAGATCAATATGGCCCTTCACAGCATGTAATTTAAATGAATAGTTTAGAAGATATTACACATTTAAAATGCAGGGACATAACGGCTGTGGCGGTACCGGCCGCGGAGCCGGCGGCGTGTGCTTATAACTGGGGAAGGACTGGATAGGACAAAGCGCAAAGACCTTCTGTAGTACATTTAGTATCAGCATTGCACCCGTGCGAAGCCGGGGCGGGTCGCTAGTAATATATAAAATAATGTCGTGTCTTGGTCGGGAAAGTATTAAAAACATTGAAAAATTGACGAAAGAATTAAATAAAAGAAAAAACGTTTTCCCATACAAATAATGCCAGTTAAAAAGGATTGGAATATTTATGGATTGTTATGTAAATGTCAAATCGATTGGTCTCACTTTTACGTCGCGAATGTTGTCTGTGATTTGTTTTGTGGATTGAAATATTTATTGTTGTCAATTGGTACTTTTTTTGTGACTTTGTAAAGTACTGAACTTATTATTTACCCACTGCTGGGATACGGGTCTTCCCTCAACCGAAGATGTTTAGAGCATACTCCAACACGCTGCGCAACTACGGGTTGGGCCACTAACTTGGCTTAAGGACTGCCATCTAATGATAAACACCAGGACCGACGGCTTAACGTGCCTTCCGAAGCACGGACGAGCTCGAGATAACATAAACTCATCCATGAACAGGCTACGGTTGACGTTGCTTAACTTGCGTGTACAATTAGACTGACACGTGCCTCACGCCATCGTGCTTCTCTATTATTTTCTATTATTCATTGTATTAATTTCAAGAAATCATAAATTTTGTTCATATATATATGTACATCACGACATTCATTGACTGTTAGGCGGTACGAAGTTCGCCGGGACAGCTAGTATACAATATATAACTATAGTGTATAAAAATATTACATAAAATAAATAACAAGCGACAGACCTGAGAATAAAGGAAAATAAGAAAAGTTACACAGAGACAAGTGAGAGATAGTGAGCTTTCACAAGATTTTTATGTTGATGTTATTCGATATTTTTCCGAATTGTGAACCGATTTTCATGATTCTTTTTTTATTTGAAAGGGTTGCGAGGTGGTTCCATATTCACCAAGTCAGGGTCTGATGATGGTATCCCAGAAAAATCGAGGGAAACCCTTAAATTTGCCCTATGGTAGCCGGCAGAATAAAATAATTTTTGCCACTCCATTGCTCTGCGCTGGATGTCGTACAAGGCGACTAAGCAATCTTGTGTCACGCGATAACTTTTCTCCCGGAAGACGGGCAGCAGCGTTTGCCGGGGTATTCCACCAATAAGCTGCGCTCGCCAACTGAAGTCGGTTTCAATTTTTTTTTTAAATCAACTTTATTATAAATACGTTTGGGAATTTAAAACTGTGAGTAGGTTCCAATAATACAGATTGCAGAGTTGCCGTTGCTGTTGGTGTAATTGTTGGAACCGCCGCACCAGTCTGCTGCTTCGGAACCGCGAAACCAAACTCTGGCGAAGATTGCATACCACTAGCCACTTTATCCAGGGCGATCTATTGTCCAATAGCCGAAGACGTTAAGATAGGAATATCTATAATTTTAGCAGTGAAATTTACTGTTTCATAGTTACCAAATTATGTAGAAGAAGTGCGTAAATAAATTTCTTCACATTCAGTTATATAACATTAATCTTCCAAAAACAGTGTTCTTATAAACGATAAAAATAATAACATATTGAAATAAAATTAACCAAAGGGGTGGTGTAACCTAACAAATGTCATAATGATTTATCAATCTGATAATTATTGATATTTTCAAAAAGCATAGACTTTAAAAAAATCGTTTAAAAAGTACCTATTTACACATTTGAGCAAAACTTTGCACAAAGTTTGTCAAGGAGTTGTAGGTCCTATCCCCTTTGGGTTCATCTAAGGTACGGTCTAAAGTACTAAAATGTCCATAGTATCAAAAAGTCTAGTTATTCATTAGGTCTAAAGTATTAAAATGTCTACAGTATCAACCTACTCATACTCATAAATAAAACTTTAACTATATTTTCTGGGTGTCTCATATCTCGCCCTCATCTTTAAACCAAAGCCCAAGCACGAGGTCAAAGTATAAATAATAGTAGGTACTACGTACACTATGGTCACTCTCTGCCCCTCTCTCGTATCGACCTCACCTCCCCTCTGAGATGAATCTGGAACAGTTTGTATGGCGTCGTACGTACGTACACACGGTCTTTAACGCTCTGCACAGACGCTATTTTTCGGGACGGGGGCCCACCACACATTCCCACCACTGTGTCTCCGGTGTAGCCAGGATTAACAGCTACAACCGCCAAAATGAACAGTTCCGGGGGTAAAACTACGGCTGCCTAGGACTTACAACAAATTTATTTATTTATTTAAAACTTTATTGACCACAAAATTACATAAGGGTACAAAAGGCGGACTTAACGCTAAAAGCATTCTCTACCAGTCAACCTTCGGGAATAGCAGAAATTCATAAATGCGGTTTTAAAGCAAATGAAAAATTTAATCAGAAGAAATTAGTAAGAAGCTTTTCGACTTCCTCTTTTAACAATGTAAGAGACAGCAATATGGCAAATAAGGCATTAAAAGCCTAAAGAGATGGCTAGTCAAGTGAAGCTCAATTGCCGCGCACCACGGATTTTATGTATCTAACACTATTGGAGACCTAAAACATACTTACCTAAAACATCAATTCCAATAATATGAATATGAATTGCAAAATCGTCTGAACGCTTGGCAATAGGCTAGACGACATTTTTTTCTTTCGATTTGTTATGTAAGGTCGTCACAATAATATAACTATAGGTGAAAGAATTACTTCGATAGCATAAAAACTTCTCGAGATATGATAACTTGAAAATCACAATTTTGGACTTTCCCGAAAACACTCCATTCAAAAGGCTACTGAATTATGACGTCACACTTATGTATTTTGTATACGTTAAAACAGAAATTTGTACGACAGCTATGTGAAATACTGCGTTTATGTAGCTAGTGCCATGACAAAAGTTATAGTATTTTTGATTGTTTTTCCAAAGTTAATACTTTTTTTATAATTTCATTCTTTAAATTGGACTTTCCCACTACACTTTGATCGATCGTAGAACAAGTCGGACATAAGTTATTAAAATTTCAAGATCGCAGATCGTTCTAGTTCTGTATATTTTATGACACTGATAAGTATTTTTTATAATTTTTTATCATTGTCGTCTAGCCTATTGTCCCTTGTTGCACAGACGCTAGTGTATAATGTAGTAGTAAACAATGCGATATTTGTATGGATTGGCCAGGGTGTGACGAGGTGCACCCTTATGTTTAAGAAATGCGACCAGTGAATAGCCAGTTAGGTAAGGTATGCTTTCATTGAAGAGACCCGATTGGACTGACTACCTCCGTGAGGTGGAAAAGAATTCCCTGGATGGTGATTAGTGTTGGCAGCGAGGATGGTGGTAACGTACCAGCGATACTCTGTATTGAAATTTTCAAGTAACTATACGCTACAAAAACTCACGTGGGACTTATTAAAAAAATTACGTTATTGAACACAACCAATAAAATTAAATAGGCGCGTGCGCATGTATGGCGTCCGTGTACCGTTTTTTTATACTACGTCGAGTGGCAGACAAGCATACGGCCCGCCTGATGTGAAGCAGTTACCATAGCCATATTAACGCTCGCAAAATAAAATAACGCACGCGCGCCGCCACCCACGCTGCGAATGCAGCATCTCTTTCCTTTCTGGTGACCTCACTCACTGGCAGGAACACAACAACCCTCAAGGGAATTGTTATTTGGCTGCGGTATTCTGTGAGATGGAGGTACATTCTCCAGTCGGGTAGCTAACAATTACGCTCCCTATCTCTTTTTTCGCCAGAGCTTCGCTTGTCAGTCAGCAGGGTGCACCGCGTGCAGGTAAAGTTGGCTTTGGTTCAAAGACGTTAATGAATCACATACACCCATTACCCACCCCACATACCCACATAACGTCACATACAATTTGGTTTATTAATGCAATTTTTATTTACAATTTATTGTAACTGAGGGCAATGCCTCGTCATTAAAATGTAGTCATGTAGCCTATATAATAAAGGATTCCAAGTTGAGACAACGCCTCAACTTGGAATTCTTTCCTCCTATGAAGTTAAGTTGAACATTCACTTGTCTATTTTCCATTATTTGTGATCAACCTAGTATGTCTTTTTCTTATATTCATTTCAATCAGCCGTTATAGTTAACCCTTTCTTACCCTTATCATGTCTCACACAATCTCACCCCATCTAACTCATATTCTCTCATATAACGCATGTTCGCCCAACGCGTTTCCTCTCCCATTTGCCTTCACTGACTCGGTAGGACGGTAGTGTGGTAGAAGCATATAATTTGTACACAAATATGGGGATCCCATCACATAGATAGGTATGTGGAAAAAAAATTGTATCTACATATGTATACTTTTTTACATTGTTTCCACTTTTAGTTTTTGTTTGTTGATGTGCTTATATAAATATGTACATAGTCGTAGGTTAATCTTTCTTCGCGTCAATTCAAAGGCAGCGGTGTGCGTCGAGGCGGCACGCCCAAGGACGTCGTCATCTCCATGCAGAACTGCGTATCTAATACTCACTCTCAAGTGAATTACCCTTGTACAATACAACGAAACAAAAGAAGACTCAAATCAAACTCATTTTTAGGGTTCCGAACCTCAAAAGGAAAAACGGAACCCTTATAAGATCACTTTGTTGTCCGTCTGTCTGTCTGTCTGTCTGTCAAGAATTTCTATATCGAGAATGCGTGGAGGTATCAAGCTGAAATTTGAACTGTATACTCAGGTCTACGGTCCCATGAAGTTAAAAAAAAATCAAACTGCTAAGTTTACGTAGAAAAAAGTTACGGCCGTTTATTCAGCAAAAAACGCATATTTCGACACACTCAAGGGAATCAAAACCTATAGGGTACTTCCCGTTGACCTAGAACTATGAAATTTGGCAAGTAACATCGTTATAGACTACAAGTACAGGAATACATCTCAAAACTGTACATTTGTAAATAGATCTTAAAAAATAGGGGGTCTATATTTTTTAGGGTGTCGAAATTTCAAATTGAAACTACTAGTTCAAATGGGGTATCATATGAAAGGGCTTAATGTACACATTGCAAAGTATATTTTATTTATTTTTATCGACGCAATTTTTCTTATTTATAATGAAACTACGTACCTACGGAACCCTCGGTGGGCGAGTCCGACTCGCACTTGTCCGGTTTTTATTTTAAGGAGCAAATCGGTTCACTTTATGCCGTTTGACAGAATTGTAAGGCATTTGAGAGATTGCGCGAAACCAATTCGAATTCAATATTCATTGTTAGGAAGACAGGTCAACGTCAATCGGGTCAGTTAGTTACTTATATATTACATAGTACGCTATATACATTATAATTAATATGTTTAATTATTTTTATTATAATTTAATTAGTTTTTGGGACTTGCATATCTGATACAGATAAAACATCTTAATAAAAATCCATACTAATATTATAAATGTGAAAGTGTGTTTGTTTGTCCTTCTTTCACGTCGAAAGTAACAAACGGATTGACATTTTTTTTTTTTGGAGATAGTTTAAGGCCTGGAGAGTGACATAGACTACTCTTTATCACGGAAAAACATCTCATTCCCATGGGAAAAAATAAAGTTTATAATAATTTGTCCTTCTTTCACGTCAAAAGGAACCTAAGTACGGACATGATTTTTTAACAGGGGATAGTTCCGGTCTGGAGAGTAACATAGGCTACTTTTTATCCAGAAAAACATTTTATTCCCATGGAAAAAAAAAATTCGATCCCCGCAGAGGGCAAACATTTATGTGGTGTACAATTTTTTTGTCTTGAGTGTGGGCGTTCCATCCATACTAATATTATAAATGTTAAAAGTAAGTAAATTCGTTTGTTTGTTATTTCTTCACGTCTGAACTATGCAGCCGATCATCATTAAAATTTGTACGTATTGGAACTACTGTTTATCCCACGAAGTAAAAAAAATACAACAAAAGAAAAACATCGGATGCGCAGCATGCGCCACCATAGCGAAATTTTTTTTTATTTATTTTTTCTAAATCCCGAATTGATATCGGAAAACCAATTCACATTACTACTTTTTGATGCTCTACACGAATCCGAAGTCAGAATTTCTAAATTTTGAGTTTCATGGAAAAGGACAGACAGAACGACCGGACGATTTCATGAGCTCAATGAATTTCGCTGAATATACACAAACTAATGGCAGCTACCCTGTACCACGCGGGCGAAGCCGCGGGTAACAGCTAGTAATTCATATAATAACAACAAGGTTTTTGACAACATACTCTATGTAAACTTATTGTAGCAGCATAGTACGCAAAGACATTCAATATACTGGTTAAATCTCTTTGATAGTGGGTAATAAATCACTTGACGTCTAAAACATAGCTATATTTTATGTAAATTTATAAACATAACAACAAATACGTAAAGTATACCTTATGTATTCCTTATAAGTAGTACAAATGTTGCATAAACCTTGATTCTAATGCATCAAGATGCATACTGCATTCAATCTCAAGCCGGAGAGGTCATCGGCATCCTTGTATCCTGGATAATGTTAATTCAACCTGCTCCACCGGTGACGTCACGAAAAGGCAATCGGAATGCAAGTACAGTCAACCACAATAATTGCCAATTTATTAAAAGCTAGTTTTGTAAATATTTAAGATTGTACTACTAAAAAGTATCATTAGAGGTACGTATATCCCGCTGATACATAAAGGGTCATATCATAATGTACACGTCAGCTTTACCTCACGTAGCGTTCCGTATACGCTTTTAAAGCCATCGTGGCTAAAAGTTAGGCAGGCGGTTTTTAGTCAGTTAAATCCTGATTCGCCCTTTAAATGTCAGTCTGGTAGCAACCAGGTTGAGGGGATCTCGAAGAGGATTTTCCGCCTCCCTCCAGCACAGCTGGGGGGTGCCCCAGCGCGCGTCGGGCGTAAAAAAGAAATTTACCTCACGCTTGTGACCTCACTCAATCGCAGGACAATCCACAAGAACATTGTTATTTGGCTGTGATATTCTGGGAAGTGGAGGTACTTCTCCAGTCGGGCTCGATATGCCCCATCTGGTTTATGCCAGAGCCTTGTTACTTAGTCGGCAGGGTGCAGCACATTGTCATATAGGTGAGCTTGGCTTTTGCCTCTAAAGATATCAGTGAGACACTTAAACCATAAAAACTTAAAAAAGATTAAAAATATGACCTCAAATCATGTAATAATAGCGCGGGGTGTCTTCGAACCCCAACCGTATTGTACAGTACGACCAGACACTACATAGCTACCCTTCTAACTATTTCATGACGTAGCAAGCAAGTGTTTTAGGAAGCTACTAAGCGCATGGTCAGCGTAACTTCATATTTCGAGATATGACAATCGTTTAAATTTGCATCGGAGTCCACACGGACCCCTCGCGAGTGAATAAGGGTTAAATATTAGGAGGATTTCTAAATTACATATAACCACAGTATAAGTAATAGTACTAACGTACAGTATGGACACTCTCTGCCGCTCTCACTAGTCGACCTCACCTCCCCTATGGAACCGATTTGGAACCGTTCGCAAGGAATGCCACAACGTACGAATTGACGTCGCTTGTATTTTATTCTCCATTCAGTTTAAAATAATATGCGAGTATGTAAAAGATGAGAGTTATTTGTGCAGTGGATGGATGTCTCAACACATGGAAAGTAAAAAAAAACCAATTTGGATGGATGGATGGATGGACGGATTGATGGATGGATGGTTGGATGGATTGATGGATGGATGGATGGATTGATGGATGGATGGCTGGACGGATGGATGGATGGATGGATGGATGGGTGGGTGGATGGATTTGGATGGATGGATGGGTGGATGGATGGACGGGTGGGTGGGTGGGTGGATGGATTGATGGATGGATGGGTGGATGGGTGGATGGATGTGTGGATGGGTGGATGGGTGGATGGGTGGATGGATGGGTGGATGGGTGGATGGATGGATGGGTGGGTGGGTGGATGGATATGGATGGATGGATGGATGAACGAGCAAACGAGCATTAGTTGATAAAAAATGCTATGCAATAGCTTTACCGCGGCAGTTCCCGAGTGTCACACGTTTTTTTTTTTCTTCACTACGCCCACCTGATGTGAAGCGGTTACCGTAACCATATTAACGCTCGCAACATTAAATATCGCTCGCGCGCTGCCATCCCCGCTGCCAACGCAGCAACTCCATCCTCTCTGGTGACCTCACTCACTCGCAGGAACACAACAACCCTCAAGGAAATTGTTATTTGACTGCGGTATTCTGTGAGGTGGTGGTACTTCGTCAGTCGGGCTGCTTAAAAAATACGCTATGTCCTACCTCTCTTTTCGTCAGAGCCTCGTCTGTCAGTCAGCAGGGTGTACCCCGTGCAGGTAAGATTGACTTTGGTTCAAAGATGTTGATGAACCACTTACACCCCCTTACATGTCCGACTAATAATTGAATAATGTCAGCCCTAGAGAACGTCACTCAAACATAGGCACGTGTACAGACGTCATTTGGTTACTACATGCAAAAGCGCCATTTTTGTATGGAGTGGCCGGGGTTTGATATAACTAAAAATATGAAGTTGACTGTACATGTTCAGTCGATGTTCATTGAGGTCCGGAGGGCAAAGCCCTAATTTGCAGTTGTTTTTTTACATAAAAAAACTAAAATAATCAAATAAAAAAAAGAGTGACTGTGTCTTTGAAGGGAAAGAAGAAGAAGAGGTTACAACGTATTTTTTTTTAAATAATACTTCTTGCATTGCAATCAATATCTGCTTCAGACTATAGAATAGATTTTCTGGTACATACCGTGAAATTAAAAAAAAAATAAAAAGACAAGTTGTTAGCACGAAAAATCCAGTTGTAAACGTGCGAGTTATAAATTAATTAATTATTTTACGGGACGGGAGCCAGCCACACATTCTCACCACTGTGTCTCCTGTGTAGCCAGAATTAATAGCGCCGACCACGAAAAAAGGCAATGAACAATGAAGTCCACTGCAGTTCCAGGGGTAAAACTACGGCTGCCTTGGAACTCACAACGAATTTAATCAGAAGAAATTAATAGGAGTAGGAACCTTTTAGTATCTGACTTCCCCTCTTGTCAGTATTGTTAATTCTTAACTCTTGTCAGTGTTGTTTTGTATGTATCTGTCGGCAACGACAGATACATACAAAATTTTGACACTCTCATTTAGCCCATTCGTGACATTACACAATTACCTAAATTTCGACGTTTTTAATCCTTTATGGCGATCGCCACAAAATGGCAAATGAAATATATATATATAGCTATAAAATAGTAGGTAAATAAATTTTTAAGGTGTTTTTATTAATATGTAATTAAAGCTTGTTTTTATTTTTATTATTTTTTTGTATAATCTTGTTTACACTATTGACGAGCTCGGTGGTCGTGGTGGTGGTGGTCGGTCGCGGGTTCGATCCCCCGCACTAGACAAATATTTGTGTGCACGATCATGTCTGTTTGTCTTGGTCTGGATGTTTTCTATGTATTATGTGTATGTATTTATAAAAAAAATAAGTATTATATATCAGTTATCCAGTATTAGTACAAGCTTTGCTTAGTTTGGGACTAGATGGCCGTGTGTAATTTGTCCAGGAATATTTATTTATAGGCAAACCATGTTATCTCCATTATTTCCACTCTCGTGATTATTATTAAAAATTTAAATGATACCCATTTAACAAATTTTTCGTAATTGTGTTTTAGATAACGCCGTTAGTTACACATTTCATGTATGACAAATGTAGCTAAATATGTTAGTGTGGCCAATTTTAATCTATTGTTACTTAATATGGGCATATATATGACAACATACAATATGGCAGGCATGATAAATCTGCCATATTGTATGTTGTCGAGATGGCATATCGTGTGGCATGTCGTATCACCGTGCAATGTTACAACGTCGAAGTTATTTGTTATCAATCATATATCATCATCATCAGGTACATTTTAGTCTCCACTACCGGAGTACGACTCTCTCTCGTCCGTCCTAGACGGAAGGAGGATTTGGCCTCCACTCCCGACGCTGGCCAAACGGGTTGGGGAGGCCTGATCGATATCTGATAATGTATTTCCCTTAGTCGCCTTGTACGACATCCAAGAAACGGAGTGATTCTATTCTGGTCTGCCGGAAACCACGAATCTGCTGAATAAATAATTTCATTTCATTTCCACAACAAGAAAAAGTTTAAAAAACTGTAACCCGACTGCGGAAAAATCGGCGAAAGGAGGAGGAAAAAATTAAAATGTAGCATATGTTACCCGGGCCATAATAACGAATTGATTGACGCATTATTCATTAAAATCGAATGAATAGTTTAGACGTAACGGAAAACATACGTAAATACAAACACACTTACATTGCTAAAACTATAACCCTACCTTTTGACTTCGTAGTCGGTTAAAAATTATCATTTCCTTTCTCAAAACACTATTTGTTGTTCTTTTTGTGCCACAAAGTGTGGCTAAAGTGACATTGTTTTTGACAAAGTGACATACAAGATCCTTCATGCTGCTTAACAGCGGGTATTATGAGAATACTGTCCTAATATCATTGGCTTTATTATATTGCATAATGGCAAAAATGCGTAACGGGCATAGACTTATAAAACACTACACTTTTGGGGTGTAGTGGTTCATCAACATCTTTGAACCAAAGCCAACTGCACGCGGTGCACCCTGCTGACTGACAAACGAAGCTCTGGCGAAAAGGGAGGTAGGGAGCATAATTGTAAGCTACCCGACTGGAGAATGTACCTCCACCTCACAGAATACCGCAGCCAAATAACAATTCCCTTGAGGGTTGTTGTGTTGCTGCGAGTGAGTGAGGTCACCAGAAAGGAAGGAGATGATGCGTTGGCAGCGGGGCTGGCGGTGTGCGAGTGATATTTTATGTTGCGAGCGTTAATATGGCTACGGCAACCGCTTCACATCAAGCGGGCCGTATGCTTGTCTGCCACCCAACGTAGTATAAAAAAAAAACTACATTTTATAGACTCTAGGCGTGGCAAAACTGAGATAAATAATGGCGAGGTTTTATATACCGCAGTCATTTAAGTGTTTTATTTTTATTTATTGACGTGGTAACGTCTTATAAATCGATGAACGCCGGCTGTACGCACGAAAAAGCATGACTCATTGTCACGTTCCGCCTGAGCCGAGCATGCAAGCGAGAGCGCGGAACAAGCGATAGAGAGGCACGATCGGCCTAAGCGTTCGGCTTGTTACGCATCTATCTCTCTTCCATTCCTACGGCCGATGTTTTCTTATGACGTCATCACGTAAAATTATCGTCCGTAAACCGACTTTACAGACAACCAATTTTGACACAATGTACATTTCACATTTCAGCGGGAAAGTTACCATTTAAGATATGTACCTACGAGTAGCAAGGGAGAGATCAAGCAAAAACTTTTTGGGACCTGAACCCTTTGTAGGTCTCTCAATGGGACAGTACCTAATTGGGGCTATAAATGGCAGGGCAAAGTCTAGGCATCAGGCTGAATGGAAGGAAATGAGTGAAATGCTACACTCCATGGAAACCATTGGCGAAGGTACAATGAATTGGTACAGACATGTACATAAATATGACAGAAAACGGATGCGTCTCATGCTTGGGGCACTAACGGGCCATTATGCCTGTCAAGGTCACCTATACAAAATGAGACGTGTTAGTAGCCCAGAGTGCAGAACATGCAAAGGGTCTAACGAGTCCATGAAACACTTGATGTGTCAATGTGACGCCCCAGCCGGGAAACAAATGGAAATCTTAGGAAAGGCATACCCGGACCTGGACTACAGACTCTTCCCAATAAGCGGCATAGGTACTGAAGTACATGGAACATGTCTCCAGACAATCAGGGGAGAGTGACTAAAGGATTAGGGAGAGCACAAAAGATCCATGAGGGTCGACGTGTCACCGGTGCTTCAGCACTGGACCCACTCTAAGATAAGATAAGATAAGATATGTACGAGTAGATAGTAAAGAATAAATCGCAAGACAAACACACAACCTGTTATGGAATCGCATCAAACCACGCTTTAGTTGGGGTATTTTTGAAATAAAAGGAAAACACGATAATGTGTATAGTACAGGTGGTTGCCTATGGACGTCTGTACCCGCCGACCTTGTAAAAACCTCTTCACGCCCTTTTTGAAGAACCCCATGGTCCATCAACATCTTTGAACCTAAGCCAACTTCACCTGCACGCGGTGCACCCTGCTGACTGACAAACGAAGCTCTGGCGAAAAGAGAGGTAGGGAGCCTAGTTGTAAGCTACCCGACTGGGTAATGTACCTCCACCTCACAGAATACCGCAGCCAAATAACAATTCCCTTGAGGATTGTTGTGTTCCTGCGAGTTGGCAGCGGGGGTGGCGGCGCGCGAGCGATATTTTATGTTGCGAGCGTTAATATGGCTACGGCAACCGCTTCAAATCAGGCGGGCCGTACGCTTGTCTAATACGATAATCTTGTCTAAACACGATAATGTGTATAGTACAGGTGGTTGCCTATGGACGTCTGTATCCGCCGACCTTGTAAAAACCTCTTCACGCCCTTTTTGAAGAACCCCATGCTGGTAGTCTCCTGGAAAAACCTGAACAGACAGTTCATTCCATAGCTTGATAGTAAGTGGACGAAAACATCTCAGGAACCGCACAGCGACTACTTGGGTTCCAATGTGTGAGGATGAAGCACGGATGAATTCACTATCGACGGTGAGCAGTGCGACTGTAGATGGCCGGGGTATCATGGCAAATAATTCCTCTGATCTGAACACATCCCAAAAACAATTTTTAATGAATTTTGGTAGTTTCAACTGACGTTTTCGATCTGGGGCGGATCAACGGTAGAAACTAACTCTGAACAAATTTATACTAAAAGTATAAATCTATTCGATTGGAATGAACATTGCTGACATATCAATTTGATGTTGTAAAATTGAAACCAGTTTCGACGTCCGTTGGTGACCAACGAACTTATAACTGTTATTGATATGAGTCATCTACCAGTTCTAATATTTATTCGAGATTTCTTCAGACAACCAACTTTTAGTTCATTTTTACACGACTGACGAAGAAAGGAGGGATTTTTTGAGTGTATGTATGTATGTATATTTTTTGACTCACTCTACAGCCTAAACCACTTGATGACTTTCAACATACCAGTGGTTGCCCAGTGGTCGAAATTCGACTATAATTAATTTAAATTGGCTATTTGACCAATATTTTTTTCGGTTCGATATGTTAATTATAACCATGGGTATTTTTATTGCTTCTCCAATGGAAATATATTTTTTTAACAAGTTCATACTTTTAAAATGAACTTTCCCGCTAAACTTTGATCGAACCTAAAATAAGTCGGACGGAAGATATTAGAATGAAAGTTTGCAGATCTTTATAGTTTTGTGTATTTTACGATATTGTTAAATATCGTAATATACAGAAAATTGGGGTGTAAGTGGTTCATCACTATCTTTGAACCAAAGCCAACTTCACCTGCACGCGGTGCACCCTGCTGACTGACAAAAAAAAGCTCTGGCGAAAAGAGAGGTAGGTAGTTAATTGGTAGCTACCCGACTGGGGAATGTACCTCCACCTCACAGAATACCGCAGCCAAATAACAATTCCCATGAGGGTTGTTGTGTTCCTGCGAGTGAGTGAGGTCACCAGAAAGGAACGAGATGCTGCGTTAGCAGCGGGGGCGAGCAATATTTTGTGTTGCGAGCGTTAATATAGCTACGATAACCGCTTTACATCAGGCGGGACGTATGTAAAATTGACGAAATTCGACCATAATTAATTTTAATAATGACTTTAACAATAAACAAAAGAGTATAATTATAAAAATTAGTAGGCGGGCGTACATCAAACTTCTCAAAGGGGCCTCTACGCGTTGGATCCATATCCCCGCGCACGCCTATCAAATGACCGGGCTTGACCCGTGATTAAAAAAAAGAAAACAAAAGAGTATATATGCGTGTGTGTGTCAAATACATGGTAATGTTTTTTATTGATTTAATCTAATAGGTAGGGGAAAAAGTCTTTTCGCATTTTAGTATGTATGAACTTGTAATAAAATCTCTTTGGTTATACCATTTGTATCTGGCAGGTTTTGATATCTTTAAAAAGTTTAAATTTTAAAAAAGATAATTCCAAATTCAAATTAGGTAAATGTGTGATTTTCATTTGTTTTTTTTACTGTCAAGATGAGTGAATCTAATGAAGAAATTCGATTCATTTTAAAATTTTACTACAAAAAAAGTAAAAATGCAACGCAAGCTGCGAAAAAAATTTGTAACGTTTATGGATCTAGTGCAGTGTCTGTGAGAGTAGCACAAATTTGGTTTAAGCGTTTTCAATAAGGAAATTTTGATGTGAAAGATGCACGTCGCTCTGGTCGCCCTGTTACGGATAAAATGGATGCCATTTTTTAAAAAGTGGAGCAAGATCAGCATATCAGTAGTTACGACGTAGCTGAAGAATTAGGAATTGACCACAAAACAGTTTTGGCGCATTTGAAAAAAGCTGGGTACACTAAAAAGCTCGATATTTGGGTGCCTCACGATCTCACTGAAAGAAACTTAATGAACCGTGTACTCATTTGCGATTCTTTACTACGACGTATTGAAAGCGAACCGTTTTTGAAGAAGCTTATAACTGGTGATGAAAAGTGGATCATGTACGACAAGAACGTGCGAAAAAGGTCGTGGTCAAAGGCCGGTCAGGCTTCACAGACTCTGGCGAAACCCGGGTTAACCCGCAATAAGGTGATGCTGTGTGTATGGTGGGATTGGAAGGGCATTATTCAATATGAGCTGTTACCGCCAGGCAGGACTATCGATTCTGAACTCTACTGTGAACAACTGATGAGATTAAAGCAAAAAGTTGAGAGAAAGCGGCCGGAATTAATTAACAGAAGGGGTGTGATTTTTCATCATGATAACGCTAGACCTCACACATCTTTAGCCACTCAGCAAAAATTAAGAGAGTTTGACTGGAAGGTGTTAATGCATCCGCCGTATAGTCCTGACCTTGCACCTTCTGATTTCCACCTGTTTCGGCCTCTTCAGAATTCTTTAGGCAATGTCAGGTTAACATCACGAGAAGACTGCCAAAACCACTTGTCGTGGTTTTTTGAACAGAAGTCCCAAAATTTCTATAGTAATGGGATCATGTCTCTACCTACCTACCTACAAGATGGCAAAAAGTTATCGAACAAAATGGCACCTACATACTTTAGTTAAATGTAAATAAACTTTAGTAAAAAATGTTTTGAATTTTCATATAAAATACGAAAAGACTTTTTCCCCAACCTAATATTTTTTATGCATAATTTAAAATAAATTATATCATTCTGTACTCCTTCTATATATAAACTATAAGTGTGCGAAATTTCATACTCCTCCGTCCGCGGAATTTTTGTAAAAAGTGGTACAAAGCGTTTGTTTCACGTTAATATAATAAAATAAGGTGCCATTCAATTCGTCTCAGCAGGGAGTGATATCGTCATCAGCCCCCTTACCACCGTCTCTTATTGCGATTCAATAACTGAATAGAATGCTTATTCATACCAATGAATAAACGACTCTATTTCAAATGAAATGGAGTCGCTTATTCATTACCACCATGGTAAGGGGGCAGGTCATTTTAGTCTCCACTACAGGAGCACGACCCTCTCTCGTCTGTCCCAGACAGAAGGAGGATTTGGCCTACACTCCCCACGCTGGCCAAACGGGTTGGGGAGGCCTGATCGATGCTTGGTAATGTATTTCCCTTAGTCGCCTTGTACGACATCCACGGGAAGAGACGGAGTGGTTCTATTCTAGTCTGCCGGAAACCACACGGCCAATGGAAGTGATATAATGTATATTATTTCAATATGTCTTCCGTGTGACGTGATAAAAGAAACATTGAAGGATAAAAACAAAAAATATTGTTAGAATTTTTAGTCGGGTTTTTCGGTTCCGTTTAATATTATTTGTTGTTTTATCAATTACTGGCAACATACCCCAGCATCGCCCGTATGGGATATTATAAATGTATTTACATGTAAACCTTCCTGAAAACATATCATAACCATAGTGAAAATCGCATGAAAATCCGTCGCGTGGTTTAGGTGGTAACTGGGCCTGATCAGTTTTCCTCAACATTTCCAGAGACAATGGGCAAAGAAATGGTGGTATACCACTACATCAACCCATATTGATCCATTGCTGGAATACGCGGCTCTCCTTAATCGAACGGGTTTAGAGTACTTCATTCCGCTGCTCAACTGCGGGTTGGCGGAGGCCTGTGACTTTGCTTTACTATCAATCATCTAATGACAATAGCTGGGACCGACGGCTTAACGTGCGCTCCGAAGCACGGAGGAGCTCGAGATAAATAAACACATCCATAGACACATAACATAATAACAACCATGGTAATCTTTTGAATTAATCGTATATCGAACAAATGTTATTTCATATATAAGTGAATTAATTTAGATGACCTACAATAATTTGTTTAATAACTAAATGTTTAAAAATTAATAATTCACAAGTTCAAAATTTATTTTAAAATAAAACACGATGACGACTGCGTTTCAGTTCCCGCCAATTTTCCACCTATTAATGTTTATAAAATCGATTCGACAAAGCTAATGCGATACATACAGCCAAAAACAAAAACAATTTTATTGTTTGTTATAACTATAAGAATGCGATAGTATTGAGCCGGCAACTAAACCTTGGCATTATTACAAAGACGATTGCAATCCGGTCCAAAATCGGCAAAACAACACATTGCACACTTTCCTCTTACTAGCAATATCGATATGATATCGATCTTTTTACATCGATTTGTAACATACAATAATATTCAGATATATTCATAGTCAGGGATAACTTACATTTTAATTGATAATTATATACTTTAAAAAAACCTAACTTAATTAAAATGTATTTAAAATAATTGTTACTGCAGGATTGTAGGTATCCGTGGATGTATTTTTAGAATATTTTTTAAATTAGAAAATCACTGATTATAAATGGATACTATTTAACGTAACATCAAGTAAATACATTGCTAACCTAACCAAACCTATTTTGTATATCAAAAAATATTTATTGTACTTACATCAAATGCAGGATTTGCTGTGCTATCAAATTAATTTAATGTGCAAATCAGGTTATTTTAGTGGATCAATTTAATATTTTCCATTAAGTAAATAATATTTTGCTATTAAAAATACAAATTAAAATATAATTTCATAATATTTTGCGTTTGTAAGTAGTATTTTTAATATATTGTTTTATTGTAGGAGTATTAATCCAACAATACATATTAAAAATGCACAGATAAAATAACACACGTACCTGGCTGTAAACAAACAAATCCTTAATATCACCGATATTAAAAAGTTAAATGTTCGAAATTTGAAATCACAAACGTCTGATTTGCGTTGCGGGCACTGGGCAGTCGCCGCCGCGATCGGCCGTAGGATGACTGAAGCTCTGCGTGTGAGCAAGTACAGTAAGCACAGTAGTACAGGCGCATAATAATATGCTGATCAATTTGATTCGAACCAAATTCGAACGTAGATGATTCGATTCCATTCGTTGTCAATCGATTTATTAAAATCTTTTTAAAAGTGAAGTTTATATTCGTTACGTATCGATTGTCTCCAAGCATCTTGTATTCATTAAAAGTATCTAATATTCCAACCGCAGTTGATCCGATATCCACCTATGAAGTAAAATCGTTTTGCAATTTTTTTTTCGTGAATATGCCATTTTCTTGTCGATGCAGATCAAAATGTCACCAAACCTAAGAAGCTAGTATTGTACGTAAAACTACCTTGTCTCAAAATTTCACTCTGTTTAAACAGGAGAAATAAAATATTGTAGAAGCACAAATTTGCGTCACGTTGTAAGTACGTGATAAGTACCTAATGTTTTGTCTACTACCCTTTATATGTCTGTGTGTCATCCATGATTACAAAACAGCACCAGCCCCGTATACAAGACAGAAAACAAAAGAAAATTAACTACGCGTGTAGGCAAGAAGTATTTTTTCATGTATTTCTCCGTACCTGGTACAACAATTACACCAGAGATTAACTTGTCATTAAAGTACAGCGATGTACATAGACAACTTAGTTCTATAGACGTGACGTGATTGGTTATTTTATGGCATGAATTTCCCAGGAGATTGCATAACAGTATGAGGCCTTTCAAGAAAGGTGCGAAGAGGAATTTATAGGTCAGACACGCACTTGGCCGATTTTTCTTTTTTTAACAAAAATATATACAATTATTTGATTACGTCGATTGCCAATTGATTATTGCTAATTAAATTGACATTTGTGTAATCTCATTTTAATTACCTTCATTTTAATACCTTACTCAATAGGTTTGGTTACAAATAAATATTAACGATTTACCACTAGAAATCTACCATTTTGTTTTTTGCACCTATTTTAGGACACTTGGGTTTTTAGATGAATCTAATGACACCTTAATTACCGTAATCCATCTCATCATTTGATAGATACGAAATAAATAAATAAATAAATAAAAACATGCTTGCAAGATGGACGCGAAAAACATAGCCCTTCCTTTCCAGTCGGGTAACAATACGGCATGTCGAGCTTGACTGAGGAAGTATCCCCACCTCTCAGAAAACCCCATAATAATACCTTGAGAATTGTTGTGTTTCTGCGAGTGACCTCACCAAATATGAGGAGATCATGCAATAGCAGCCAGAGTGTTAAGAGGGGGTATAAAGGCAAATTGACAATTTTTGATTAGATGCATACCATAAAACATAGGCCATTTATTACCCGAAAAAAAAATACAGATATTACAATATACTTAAAAGGGATTGGTCTGACTGAAAATATAAAATATGAATGTTTTATCGATAGAAATAAATCACGAAGTTACGTCTAATTTTCAACTAAACCTAATTTTTCTTCAATATGGTTCATACTAGCGAGCCCATATTTTAATACGTAGTATAAAATTATATTACTAAGCGATTTTACTAGCGATTTTTTTAAAAGATGTATATTTTACGCGCAATTAAAATAAAACTAATTCGGCGCTTACTACGTTCTTATTTGGCTCAGAACGCTCACGTCTGTCGCACCCGACCTACGGTGACAGGCATGTTTTATTTCATCTATCAGTTGTGATCACTCCGTTGAGACGAGAAGACTGTGTTTCTGTGCTCCGGACCGAGAATATACTTCGTTGAAAATATGGCAAACAAAAAAATATTTTTTTATACTACCTCGGGTGGCAGACAAGCATATGGCGTAAGCATAGGCGGTTACCAACACCCCAACTAATAATTGAAATATTGAGAGAAATTGTAAACTAATAAATAATTATTCTTGCAAATAATTAATATTGAATGTGAGATTGATTATTGTTTCGTTGATGAGAAGATTAACCTTGTAATATCGACCCTTGCGCGTCCGCTTTAGAGCTCACAATACAATGCACAAACGGTGGACTAATGTCGGTACGAGTAGTATATGCAAAACAAAACGATACTTTTGACCACTCGAGTGCTGGTGCCCGTATGTAGTCACGATTTTTACAGTAACTTATACAGTACATAATTTAAAAAAGAAAAACGGGTTGCACTCCGGTAGTACAGGCAGAAGCGAAAATATTAAGGTTGCGCATTTTTGAATATTTTGGAATGGTTACGGAATGTCTCACGAATTGCTTTATTTATCAGTATAAAAGTATGGACTATCATTTATGTGGTAAAACACAATATTCATTTATTGCGCTATCGTACACAAACATGACAATTTATATTACACTAGCTGACTCGCGCAACTTCGTCTGCTTGAGCTGCGTCTCTCAACGCTCTGTGCGTTGAGAGTGAAGCGTAAGCTTACCACTTGAAAGGTTATGGTGAGCCAATTTTAAAAGATGGACACATTCTATCACGGACTTTTTTTTAGATCTTTTTAAGGTGAATAATTCCGTCGTATATAATTGTTAGACAGTAGTGGAGACTAAAATGGACCTGATGATGATGATGATGATGATGATAATATAATTGTTGCGAAACTTGAACTGTTTACGCAGCGCACGCAACGGCAGCTCTCAAAAGGAATATGTTTTCCAATTTTTGCATTTTTCATTGGTGCTCCGTTCCTATTGGTGATAGTGTGATGTTACCTGTTATAGACTTATAGCCCACACCTTTCTTCGAAAAATAGGCTATCTAACGCTAAAAGATTTTTTCAATTCGAATAAGTAGTTCCTGAGATTAGCGCGTTCAAACAAACAAACAAACTCTTCAGCTTTATAATACCTCAATATTACCTCTTCTCCTACGCTGCGCCGGCGGCCTACCCTCCCCTCGTCTTACGAATTTTCGATCAGGTCACGTGTCCTGACGCAAGTTTAATATTTTTTACCCATCCCAAGAGGTGCACGACGCTGTTAATGCTACGTACGACCAATGGAGCGATGGAACTCTTACAGTCATATATGTTATTAACGGATCACTCTCTGTTGCGACTTGAGGAGACGTTTTCAGAGTAAAAGTTGTTTACATATAAATTCTTCAACACGTAAATAAAAACCTTTAAGAATATCGTGATTTAAAAATAAAATAATAGAAGTAATTTCAGTAATTATAAATAAATCCAAACTAATATTATAAATGTGAAAGTGTGTTTGTTTGTTTGTCCTTCTTTCACGTCGAAAGTAACAAACGGATTGACATGATTATTTTTTGAGATAGTGACCTGGAGAGTGACATAGGCTACTCTTTATCCCGGAAAAACATCTTATTTCCGCGGGAAAAAATAAAGTTTATAATCATTTGTCCTTCCATTACGTCGAAAGGAACCCATGTACCTACATATTTTTTTAACAGGGATAGGTTACGGCCTGGAGAGTGACATAAGCTACTCTTTATCTCAGAAAAACACCACGGGAAAAAATAATTTTTTTTATAAATATTTGTAATTCTTTCACATCAAAAGAAACTTAAGTGCGGACATGATTTTTTTAAATAGGGATAGCTTACGGTCAGGAGAGTAATATAGGCTACTTTTTATCCCGGAAAAATATCTTATTCCCGTGGGAAAAAGTAAACTTGGTAATCATTTGTCTTTTTTTTACGTCGAAAGAAACCTAAGTGCCGATATGATTTTTTTAACAGGGATAGTTTACGATCTGGTGAGTGACATAAGCTAATATTTATCCTGGAAAAACATCTTATTCCCATGGGATTTTTTTTTTACATAAAAATTTAATGAGGATAGTTTACGGTGTGGAGAGTGACGTAGGCAAATTTTCATCCAGGAAAAACATTTTATTCCCACGGAAAAAAATATAGTGTATAATAATTTGTCCTTCTTTCACGTTTACATACATACATACTTACTATGTTTTGAGTTTGATTTTAAATCCTTCGTCATCAGAGGGCGTGGGTTTGATCCCCGCAGATGGCAAACATTTATGTGGTGAACGATTTTTATGTCTTGAGTGTGGTCGTTTCATCCATACTAATATTATTAGTGTTAAAGTAAGTAAATTCGTTTGTTTGTTATTTCTTCACGCCTTAACTATGCAGCCGAATATCATTAAAATTCGTACATATTGGTACTTCTTTTTATCCCACGAAGTAAAAAAATCACAAGAAAAAATATACACACAATGGCAGTCCACCTAGACCACGCGGGCGAAGCCGCGGGTAACAGCTAGTAAATAAATAAATATTTCTGGACAATTTACACAGCGCCATCTAGACCCAAATTAAGCGCAAAGATTGTGGGTTCTAGACAACTGATAAATGTACTTAAATACATTTTTTTCGTAAGTACATACTTATAATATATATATTATATATTATTATATTATAATATATGTATTTAAGTAGAAAACACCCAGACCAAGACTCTTGTTCTCAACGTGGCCATTGCGAACCATTCGACCACCGAGCTCGTCAAATTAGGTGCTTATATTATTTTATTGTTCTTTTTTTTTTAAGATCAGCTTCTAATTTAAAGAATATTTCGGCAACTAATGACTATGAAAGTTTGGCATATATCAATTCCACTAAAAATTGTACATAATAGATGAACCGACTCGCACTTAGCCAGTATTTATCTGATTATTTTAGGTATACTGTGCAAAAAGACGCGGGGCGGTGCGGGGAGACCTTTTCATTCCGAGCGACGGACGTGTGCGGGACGTATGAAGCGCGCGGGTGAAATCTGATATTTTTCTAGCTTTATGCGCGCTCTTAACACGCGAGCTATACTTAGTATATTATAAAAGTCTATAGACTATGGTGACCCCTTTCCACAAGTGGACTGTATGCTTTAATATTATTAAAACTCACGTGAGACATTATACTAAATTAATTAAATAAATTCAACGGGTCACTCACGTCTTTTTGTCGGGAAAGCCGACTAGTTTCGATCTCAAAAGGAGACCTTCATCAGGGCGAATGTCCAGACAAGTCCACCCTTTGTCTCTCGCGCCGGACACTGCGCGCCAATGCGTGCGTCGCCCGACTGGAAACGGTGGTGGGGGGTTGGTGCGTTGATTGGTGGAGCGCTGCCCTCGACAATGACGTAGTGGTAGCCGGTGGATCCAATTCTTCTATCTCTTCGGGCGCGTGGTCATCTAGTGCGCTTACCATGGGTGGTAAAAACTGACAGTATCAACATTTTACCACCACATGGTAAGCGCACTAGATGACCACGCGCCCGAAGAGATAGAAGAATTGGATCCACTTCGGATTGAGATCGAAACTAGTCGGCTTTCCAGACAAAAAGACGTGAGTGACCCGTTGAATTTATTTAATTAATTTAGGACTGTATGCTTATTTGGCACCAGCGTAGTATAAACAAACACGCGTAGTCTATAATAATACATACTCTTTTAACTCATCCATGGTTTACCTAGTTATGTAGCTATGTAACTGGTTGACATCGTTGTATGCAAAATATGCGCAAGGAAATCAGCTAAATACTTGCATAAACCATAAACCAGTGCCTCAAATACCGCTGTCTGTGTGTAGTGATAAGGAAAATTGTTTTCCTTCTGCCAATGAAATCGAGTCCGCCAGGGAATGATACATTACAACTACAACTGATTTTTACTTCGAAGCAGACTTCTTGGAGTACCAGAATCGATTCCCGCTCATTAACGTAAACAAACTTCAACAAACAAACATTTTGTATATAATTTATACATTACTCTACATTTATGGATGTAGATACACGCTGCTGATGATGATGATGATAATGAAAAATATGGGACCAATCTGGAAGTATACTCTTTCAAATAAGAAAAGTTTTTTTTCAAATCGGTTTATAAATCACGGACTAATTCAGTAACAAATATTTAAAAAAAAAAAATACAGCCGAATTGAGAACCTCCTCCTTTTTGAAGTCGGTTAAAAACAAAATTGTTTTCCTAGTCTGTGACTGACTATTTACTGCTATCTTTTCCTCAACCATGAGACAATATTGATGCGGTCTTCGCCAATTTGTCAATATATATTTTTTTTTTATATTTTTATATACCACATTACCTTGTATAAAATATGTTATATATAACAAGTAGAAAATTCAATATTTTGTAACTGAATCATTAAAGGTCCAGAGTTAGTTAATATTCTCATTATTTTCTTAATGAGTTTAACTTTAAATAAAAAAGCCGGTCAAATTGAGAATCACAATTTCAGTTCGGTTTGTTTATTTAAAATTAATATGTATATGTGTGTGTGTGTATGTGTGTGTGAGTGTGTGTGTTCATGTATGTGTGTGTATAGGAGTGGCCGATATATTACAAATAAGTCAATCCCAAAATCTACCAACATAACACTGTACTTCAAAACCATAGTCTACAATACAGTACAAATGCAAATGATTTTTTTAAGTACAATAATGAGAGATTGACGAGCTCGGTGGCGTAGTAGTCAATGACGCGGCTTCGACACCAACGCTCGTGGGTTCGATTCCCACACAGGACAAACATTTGTGTGCATGAACATGTCTGTTTGTCTTGGTCTGAGTGTTTTCTATGTATCATAAGTATGTATTTACAAAAAAACATGTATTTACGTATGTTTATCAGTTGTCTAGTACCCATAACACAAGCTTCGCTTACTTTGGGGCTTGGTGGCGTTGTGTAATTTGTCTGACAATATTTATTATTATTTATTTATTTATTGGAAGAAGTCTTAAAAGAAAAAAATATTCAAACCGGATAAAATTATCACCTCCAAACAATCTTACATAATAATAATAGTTAAAAAAAAATAGGTAGTACAAATTGTTCCATCGATTAATGTTAATTGGATATTGTCTAGGCACAGTATATAGAAGATAAATAAAGTAAAAAATAATTCTTTTTGCAATTCCGAATTCATACTCAATATTAAAATTATTGCCTCAATAAGACCCTTTGGGGCTAGATCTACTCTTTAATAACTTCTTAATAGCATTAAGATGAAACACAAATTGTAATCTTTAGTTTTAAGAGGGGGTATAAAGGCAAATTGCCAATTTTTGATTTGATGTATACCGTAAAATATAGGCCATTAATTACCCGAAAAAAAATTACAGATATTACAATATACTTAAAAGGGATTGGACTGACTGAAAACATAAAATATGAATGTTTTATCGATAGAAATAAATCACGAAGTTACGTCTAATTTTCAACTAAACCTAATTTTTCTTCAATATGGTTCATACTAGCAAGCCCATATTTTAATACGTAGTATAAAATTATATTACTAAGGGATTTTACTAGCGATTTTTTTAGAAGATGTATATTTTACGCGCAATTAAAATAAAACTAATTCGGCGCTTACTACGTTCTTATTTGGCTCAGAACGCTCACGTCTGTCGCACCCGACCTACGGTGACAGGCATGTTTTATTTCATCTATCAGTTGTGATCACTCCGTTGAGACGAGAAGACTGTGTTTCTGTGCTCCGGACCGAGAATATACTTCGTTGAAAATATGGCAAACAAAAAAAAAAAAATTTTATACTACCTCGGGTGGCAGACAAGCATAGGCGGTTACCAACACCCCAACTAATAATTGAAATATTGAGAGAAATTGTAAACTAATAAATAATTATTCTTGCAAATAATTAATATTGAATGTGAGATTGATTATTGTTTCGTTGATGAGAAGATTAACCTTGAAATATCGACCCTTGCGCATCCGCTTTAGAGCTCACAATACAATGCACAAACGGTGGACTAATGTCGGTACGAGTAGTATATGCAAAACAAAACGATACTTTTGACCACTCGAGTGCTGGTGCCCGTATGTAGTCACGATTTTTACAGAAACATATACAGTACATAATTTAAAAAAGAAAAACGGGCTGCACTCCGGTAGTACCGGCAGAAGCGAAAACATTAACGTTGCGCATTTTTGAATATTTTGGAATGGTTACGGAATAATGTCTCACGAATTGCTTTATTTATCAGTATTGTTGCGCATAGAGATCGCTCCAAGACGACTCCAGTGGTCTGTCATGACCATATAAGGAAATGTGTTGGAGAGGTCGCTCCAAGACGAATCCAGTGGTTTGTTATTACCTTTTATGGATAGGTGTTGACGGTACAAGCGGCGTTGCCACCGTACAGCGCGGGGCGGAGTTTTCCCCGCGCCCCGACAACCGGAGGGTGGCATTTGAATCTGTGGAGCGCAGTCGTCCGAAAACATTACTAGAGCGCGCCCGCGCGCACGCTCTCCGCTACCGCCCGCCGTCAACGCGTATATATAGTACCTAGTGTTAAGTTAGTACTTGTAAATATCTCTACTAGTTTAACTTTGGTATCTGAATAAAATTCCAATCTAGTAAACGGTCTATCTTTTGGCTCCAACGCTCGAATATCGCACCCTTGACTCGTAAGCTATTACGCATTCTCAACAACGTTGGTCACTTCGAGCCGGATCGCGTATTGAGCCGGGAGATATCGCGTAGTTACTTACATAGTGGTGGTCGGTGTAAATGGTGCTCACGAGAAGTATGGGGCAAGAAGGATCAGAGGCTGACAAGGAGACGAGAGGACTGCCGGCGGCTACAGACGCAGCGGCCGCACAGTCGGCAACAGAAGCGGAGGCTGGGCAGCCGGCGTCAGGCACGGCGTCGGAGACACCGCCCCTACAGACACCGCTTCTCGGCGTAGCAGTCGACGTGACACCGACCACGATGGGACAGGCAGTTAAGGGTGCGACTGGGGCAGATAGTCGAGCGTTGGCGAAAGCTAGGTTGGAACTCGCGGCGGCGCGGTTAGCAGTGTTAGAACTTGAGTGTAATGTGAAATACGACGGCTGCGAAGTGGCGGCGACAACATCGGGCCCTGTGTTCCCTAGTCATTTGGCGACAGGGGAGGGAGCACCACAGCTCGATTACGACACCGGTATGCCCGACGCGTCGGAGGCGTACGCACCGGGCAACCACGCCAGCAGCGGGACAGAAGACGCATGGGAAGCGGGACAACGGGGCACGCCGGCAACAACGCGGTCCACGGGTGGAGCCGCAGCGACGTCGGCCGAGCGTGCAAACCAAGCGGCGCCACAGCGACATCAAGGCGGCGACGAGCCGTCGTTTAGAGAATTCGCAACAGCGTTCTTAGAGGTAGTACGTGGGACAAACCCCACGCCTAGAAGGTATGTATACGATTTACCACTGTTTAACGGGTCACCTTCTGATTGGCTTTTTTATAAAAGAGCGTTCACAGAATCTTATTCCGATTACACTGATACCGAAAATATAGCCCGTTTAAGAAAATCGTTGAAGGGCACAGCTATGGACGCCGTCCGGGGGTTATTTCTAGGCTCGACAGCGAAAGAAATAATTGACAGTTTAGAGGCTCGTTTTGGGCGACCACACGCCCTTATCATGTATGAATTAGATAAGTTAAGGCACTTACCTAAGTTAACCGACTCACCAAGGGAAATTTGTATGTTTGCGTCAAAAGTAACAAATATTATAGCCGCCGTACGGGCATTAGAGAGGCCGGAATATTTATACAGTCCAGAGCTTTTAAATGGGTTAGTCGACAGATTGACACCGATTCTGCGCAGCAGATGGTTCGACTACGAATCGGAGGCCGGTCCGTCACAACCGGGGTTAATAATATTAGGACAGTTCTTAAAACGCGAAGCAGACTTAAATGCTCGACACGCTAGATCGGAGATAATGGTTGACGTGAGGCACCGGAGTCACCCCGGGCCTAGAGTGCATACTACAAAATCTAATGGCGATTCACAGACGAGTGCATGTGCCGCATGTGGTACAAAAGGGCATATAATTACAGCGTGTCCCACATTCACCATTGTGCCGGTGAGTGAAAGGTGGGACATAGCACGAAAAAATAAATTATGTTTCAGGTGTTTAAAGAAGAGAACGTGGCAACACCGATGTAAGGGTCAAAAGTGTGCGGCTCCTGGCTGCACTTACTACCACCACAGGCTGCTCCACGGGGGGTATGGCGGGACGCATCAACGTGCGGAGGGAGCTACGGACGAGCGCGCCCAGACGCACCACGCAGCTCCAAACAGCGTGCAGCCGAATGCTACAGCAGTCGCCTCAGCTTGGACACCGCCTGGCCATCTGCAGACGATGTTGAAAGTACTGCCAGTAACGTTGTCAGGACCTTTGGGTAAAGTAGAAACATATGCTCTTTTGGACGACGGTTCGACTGTAACATTACTTACGTCGGAAATGGCTCAGCGAGTGGGCGCAGCGGGCCCCAGTGAACCCTTTTATATAGAAGGTGTAGGGGGAATTAATATAGACGCCGGTAACTCGCAACGCGTATCAGTAAGCATTCAAGGACGACACCTAGATACCCGCCTGGATATGGAAGCGCGTACCATAGACCGTCTTAATATTTCATCACAATCGGTACCCATAGCTGCACTAACGAACTGCACACACTTAGTAGATATAGCGAGTCAATTGGTCTACGATAAGGGCACGCCCACCATCCTGATAGGGCAGGACAATTGGAGCTTGCTGATAGCGTCGGAGGTGCGTAAAGGTAACACACATCAACCTGTCGCATCCAGAACCCCCTTAGGTTGGGTCCTGCATGGTCAAAGTTGCTATCACCTGCGCACAACATTAGCACGTCGAACGGAACGTTGCACCCAGATGAGTAGTGACATCTCACTAGATCAACTCTTAAAGGAATACTTCAGTTTGGAATCAATAGGGGTGGAACCGCGCTATCCGCAGGCGGATCCAGAGACCAAGGCTATGAAAATCCTGGAAAACACGACACGCCCTCGTCCAGAAGGGGGCTATGAGACCGGATTGTTATGGAAGGAGGAAGGTAAGGAATTTCCTGATAACTACGACAGTGCAGTAAGCCGTCTACAGGGTCTGGAGAGGCGATTTCAGCGAGACCCCACACTGAAAAGTAAATACTCCGAACAGATAGCTCTTATGCTACACAATGGGTATGCCGAGCGGGCCCCGTTACCCCCGCCTAAGGGACACACTTGGTATTTACCTCATTTCCCAGTAATAAGCCCATCCAAGCCCGATAAGGTCAGAGTAGTACATGATGCAGCAGCTCGCACCAAAGGTGTCTGCCTAAACGACTACCTGTATACAGGCCCTGACTTATTACGCTCTCTTATAGGAGTGCTTATGCGATTTAGACAAAGGAAGGTAGCCATAACAGCTGATATAAAAGACATGTTCTTACGCATACAGATTCGCGTGGAAGATAGGGACGCACTACGCTTTTTGTGGCGTACAGACCCGACACATCCATTGACGGAATATCGAATGAAAGCTCTACTGTTTGGAGCTACCTCGTCCCCTAGCACAGCCATTTTTGTCAAAGATTATAATGCTCGCAGGCATGCCACAGATAAAATTGAAGCAGTAGTGCCAATATTGAAAAATCACTATATGGATGATTTTTTACAGAGTTTCGACAACACTGAAGAAGCGATTCAGGTGTCACGAGCGGTAGATGAGGTGCACAGGCGAGGCAACTTCGTGCTGCAGAAGTGGGCGTCGAACGAGCCTATGGTAGTCGCCGCCCTGACTGCTGAAGCGACATCGGCAGAGGAGGTCCCCCTGAGCAAGGAGGAGAAAGTTCTAGGACTTGTCTGGCGTACTTCCGATGACACCTTGACCTTCAACTTCAGGAACATAAATTCTGATTATTTTAAAGAATCTGTAACGAAACGACAGTTATTAAAAATAGCGATGTCTTTATACGACCCGTTAGGGTTGGCCACCCCTGTCACAGTGCAGGCAAAGCGTATATTACAAGATTCGTGGCGTTCGCGTATAGACTGGGATGATCAACTATCAGACGACTTGAAATGCAAGTGGCATAGGTGGCTAACGGCTTTACAGAATTTAAAATCAGTAACAATTCCCCGTCAACTCTCGGGATTCAGCGATGCTCAACAGCTGGAGCTGCACACATTCGTCGACGCGAGCGAACATGCCTATGCAGCGGCAGCCTATTGGCGATCAGTAAATAGAGAAGGCAAAGTCAGTGTTTCGCTCGCGGCGGCTAAAGGTCTTGTAGCCCCGGTAAGAATTGTTTCTATACCTAGGCTTGAATTGCAGGCTGCGGTGATCGGCGGGCGCTTGGCGCGGACTGTCACCGAGCAACACGACAGGCAACCGGAGCGTCAAATCTTCTGGTCGGACTCACGCACCGTGCTCGCGTGGTTGCGCGCAGGCGCGCGGTCGTTCAAACCCTTCGTCGCACATCGAGTGGCGGAGCTGGAGGAAACAACCGCAGCCGCCGGCGCTGAGTGGCGCTGGGTACCTTCCATACACAACTGCGCAGACGACGCTACACGTGACGTACCTCGTGACTTCGCAGCTGATCATCGGTGGTTTCACGGCCCACGATTCCTGTACGACGACGAACTCTCATGGCCACGTGAGCATGCCCCGGTTGATAATATTATCGCCACGGGAGAGGAGCGTGTCACAGCAACCACGACCAACAAAGCACACTGCCTACGCGAAGCCCTGCCCGACATAACCCGCTTTTCTTCTTGGCTACGACTCATCCACGCCACAGCCCGCGTCCTACAATTCACAGAACTATGCAGACTGCAAGTCATCGCGACCACTCGACGGCGGACCAAACCGACACCAGACGATGACCCGACGTGGAAGAGACAGCCTCCCTCACACACACGGGCACGACACCGTAGCGCCTCGCGCAGATCGGAGCCGATTTCTGAGAGGACCTATCTTCCATTGGGCGAGTTTTCCCGACGTGCGGAACAATTATGGATTCGTGCTAGTCAAGAAGATAACTTTCCCATAGAACTACGAGAACTTACCGGCGGGAGAACTGTACCCACTAACAGTCGTCTACATCAACTTTCTCTCGTTATGGATTCTTACGGTATGTTGAGATTACGTTCACGAATATCAGCGGCAGCGGGGATATCGGAGGAAGGGTTGGCCCCAGCTATCCTGGACGGCGAACATAGATATAGCAGATTATACATAGACTGGGTGCACCGACGACTTCATCACAGTGGAGTCGAGAGTGTCGTCAATGAGATCCGACAGCGCTTTTGGGTGATACGTCTACGCCCTACTGTTAGAACTGTCATCAAGCAATGCCAGCTCTGTCGCCTCCGACGGGCCGTACCCGCAGAGCCACTTACTGGGGATTTACCGGCGTGTCGGCTAGCTCACCACAATCGTCCATTCACCCATGTAGGATGGGACTACTTTGGTCCAGTATCGGTCACAGTAGCTCGACGACAAGAGAAACGCTACGTGGCATTATTCACTTGTTTGACCACACGCGCCATACACTTAGAAGTGGCCGCCTCCCTGTCTACAGATGCCGCCATCCTGGCGTTACGTCGCATGATGGCCCGTCGGGGTTCTCCAGAATCAATATGGAGTGACAACGGCACCAACTTCAGAGGGGCAGACGCTGAACTCCGCAGAGCAGCCTTACAGTCGACGCAGAGTGAAGCCGACATACGACATATCAAATGGAATTTTATACCTCCTGGGGCGCCGTTCATGGGTGGTGCATGGGAAAGGATGGTGAGAACAGTGAAGACCGCACTAGCTACTACGTTACACGAACGATACCCGCACGAAGACGTACTGGATACATTACTTACGGAAGTAGAATACACCGTGAATTCTCGACCATTAAGCCATGTGTCAGTGTCAGCAGGAGACGATGAAGCATTGACACCCAATCATTTTTTGTTAGGAGGCCCAGGCAGAGTACCACTCCCAGGATCATTCACCAGGATAGATGAATTGAGACGCTCACACTGGAGAGCAGCACAAAGACTGGCAGACTTGTTTTGGCAACGGTGGACAAAGGAGGTCCTCCCCACTCTGCAACATCGGCGGGAGCCACAAGGGCGCGGCGGTACGATAACGGAAGGCGATGTAGTCATCGTCATGGACTCCAACGCACCAAGAAACGTGTGGCTGAAGGGCAGGGTGGAGCGTTTATACCCCGGCAAGGACGGGGACGTGAGAGTCGTAGACATAATGACAAAAAACGGAATCATGCGTAGGCCGGTCAAGCGTCTCATCGTAATACCAACAAGTAATGTACCTCGGGATAATTAATGTACATGCACATACAGTCACATTATTAATTGCACTTTGTCTTGCACTGTCGAATTGTATAAATATGGATGGAATTTATGGGAAATCGCATTTGTTTAAAAATAATAAAATTGGAAAGTTCATAGATAATATAATTTGCTGTTTCTATCCGAGTAATTAAATTCTGGCTGTAATTATCATTATTAGGTGTAAATAATCAGATTCATCCAACAGACTGCCAAATTGTCTCTGTCCTTAGGTCTTATCCAAGGTACAGACTAACTCAGTAATTGTTGGCGTTGCTTCGAAGCACACTGTAGGCGTAGAAATTATTGATGGCAGAGTGGGGCGACGAAGCAACTACCCTTAGCAGTAAAATATATATATTATAAACAAATATCTATAAACATATTAATCTCTAAGAGATTTGCTTCAGAATGTAATGTAATAGGTAAATTGTAAATTAGTCAGTTTGTAGATGGCGCTGTCTGCACATATACTGTGGCCGCACCAATTATTTATAGCAGAGTGGAGTGTGCAGGTAGCTACCCTAATGTATTAATTAGGACTCGATAATGTCAGTTTTCACTAACGCCGCCATTCCGGAGCATTCCCAACCCAGTAGTGGGACTGCCCCGGAAATGGTGACTGGAAGCCTGCTTGGAGCGACTTAGACAACGCGCCACACGTAGATTATTCAATGCACGTTGCACGTGCACGGCGGGAGGATGTTGCGCATAGAGATCGCTCCAAGACGACTCCAGTGGTCTGTCATGACCATATAAGGAAATGTGTTGGAGAGGTCGCTCCAAGACGAATCCAGTGGTTTGTTATTACCTTTTATGGATAGGTGTTGACGGTACAAGCGGCGTTGCCACCGTACAGCGCGGGGCGGAGTTTTCCCCGCGCCCCGACAACCGGAGGGTGGCATTTGAATCTGTGGAGCGCAGTCGTCCGAAAACATTACTAGAGCGCGCCCGCGCGCACGCTCTCCGCTACCGCCCGCCGTCGACGCGTATATATAGTACCTAGTGTTAAGTTAGTACTTGTAAATATCTCTACTAGTTTAACTTTGGTATCTGAATAAAATTCCAATCTAGTAAACGGTCTATCTTTTGGCTCCAACGCTCGAATATCGCACCCTTGACTCGTAAGCTATTACGCATTCTCAACAAGTATAAAAGTATGGACTATCATTTATGTGGTAAAACACAATATTCATTTATTGCGCTATCGTACACAAACATGACAATTTATATTACACTAGCTGACTCGCGTAACTTCGTCTGCTTGAGACAGAGCGTTGAGAGTGAAGCGTAAGCTTACCACTTGAAAGGTTATGGTGAGCCAATTTTAAAAAATGGACACATTCACGGACTTTTTTTTAGATCTTTTTAAGGTGAATAATTCCGTCGTATATAATTGTTAGACAGTAGTGGAGACTAAAATAGACCTGATGATGATGATGATGGTATAATTGTTGCGAAACTTGAACTGTTTACGCAGCGCACGCAACGGCAGCTCTCAAAAGAAATATTTTTTCCCATTTTTGTAACATTTTTCATTGGTGCTCCCCTCCTATTGGTGATAGCGTGTTGTTATCTGTTATAGCCCATACCTTTCTTCGAAAAATAGGCTATCTTACGCTAAAAGATTTTTTCAATTCGAATAAGTAGTTCCTGAGATTAGCGCGTTCAAACAAACAAACAAACTCTTCAGCTTTATAATATTAGTATAGATTAGAAATAAACAGCAGGAGCAGGCATATATTTTCGCCTCGCGGTAGAAAGAGAGGGGGATATTACCTCTTCTCCTACGCCGCGCCGCACGGCCTACCCTCCCCTCGTCTTACGAATTTTCGATCAGGTCACGTGTCCTGACGCAAGTTTAATATTTTTTACCCATCCCAAGAAATGCACGACGCTGTTAATGCTACGTACGACCAATGGAGCGATAGAACTCTTACAGTCATATATGTTATTAACGGATCACTCTCTGTTGCGACTTGAGGAGACGTTTTCAGAGTAAAAGTTGTTTACATATAAATTCTTCAACACGTAAATAAAAACCTTTAAGAATATCGTGATTTAAATATAAAATAATAGAAGTAATTTCAGTAATTATAAATAAATCCAAACTAATATTATAAATGTGAAAGTGTGTTTGTTTGTTTGTCCTTCTTTCACGTCGAAAGTAACAAACGGGTTGACATGATTATTTTTTGAGATAGTGACCTGGAGAGTGACATAGGCTACTCTTTATCCCGGAAAAACATCTTATTTCCACGGGAAAAAATAAAGTATATAATCATTTGTCCTTCCATTACGTCGAAAGGAACCCATGTACCTACATATTTTTTTTTAACAGGGATAGTTTACGGCCTGGAGAGTGACATAAGCTACTCTTTATCTCAGAAAAACACTACGGGAAAAAAAATTTTTTTTTTATAAATATGTGTCATTCTTTCACATCAAAAGAAACTTAAGTGCGGACATGATTTTTTTAAATGGGGATAGCTTACGGTCAGGAGAGTAATATAGGCTACTTTTTATCCCGGAAAAATATCTTATTCCCGTGGGAAAAAATAAACTTGGTAATCATTTGTCCTTTTTTTTACGTCGAAAGAAACCTAAGTGCCGATATGATTTTTTTAACAGGGATAGTTTACGATCTGGTGAGTGACATAAGCTAATATTTATCCTGGAAAAACATCTTATTCCCATGGTATTCTTTTTACATAAAAATTTGTCCTTTCACGTCAAAAGGAACCGAAGTACGGAATATGATTTTTTTAATGAGGATAGTTTACGGTGTGGAGCACTCTCCACACCGTAAACTATCCTCATAAGATATCTATAAGTGTATAACTATCCTCATAAGTGGATGAAAATTAGCCTACGTCACTACGTAGGCTAATTTTCATCCAGGAAAAACATTTTATTCCCACGGAAAAAAATAAAGTGTATAATAATTTGTCCTTCTTTCACGTTTACATACATACATACTTACTATGTTTTGTGTTTGATTTTAAATCCTTCGTCGTCAGAGGGCGTGGGTTTGATCCCCGCAGAGGGCAAACATTTATGTGGTGAACAATTTTTATGTCTTGAGTGTGGTCGTTCCATCCATACTAATATTATTAGTGTTCAAGTAAGTAAATTCGTTTGTTTGTTATTTCTTCACGCCTTAACTATGCAGCCGAATATCATTAAAATTTGTATATATTGGTACTACTTTTTATCCCACGTAGTAAAAAAATTACAACAAGAAAAAGTATACACACAATGGCAGTCCCCCTAGACCACGCGGGCGAAGCCGCGGGTAACAGCTAGTAAATAAATAAATATTTCTGGCCAATTTACACAGCGCCATCTAGACCTAAATTAAGCGCAAAGATTGTGGGTTCTAGACAACTGATAAATGTATTTAAGTAGAAATCACCCAGACCAAGACAAATAAACATATTCATGCACACAAATGCTTGATTTGTGCGGGAATCGAACCCGCGACCTCGGAGTCAACGTGGACATTGCGAACCATTCGACCACCGAGCTCGTCAAATTAGGTGCTTATATTATTTTATTGTTCTTTTTTTTTCAGATCAGCTTCTAATTTAAAGAATATTTCGGCAACTAATGACTATGAAAGTTTGGCACATATCAACTCCACTCTAAAAATCGTACATAATAGATGAACCGACTCGCACTTAGCCAGTATTTATCTGATTATTTTAGGTATACTGTGCAAAAAACGAGGGGCGGTGCGGGGAGACCTTTTCATTCCGAACGACGGACGTGTGCGGGACGTATGAAGGGCGCGGGTGAAATCTGATATTTTTCTAGCTTTATGCGCGCTCTTAAGTCAAAAACTACCTAAAGGTTGTCTGGAAAAGATTGCTTTTAATAAGGCCGCCTTGTTGCATTTACTTGTTTATAACAAATTAATACTTTTATTTGTTTTCTTTGTGATGTAAACTGCAAATAAAGCATACTCTATCTATCTATAATTATTGGTTACAAAGAATATACTATAACTTTTAATAGATACTATAAGAAGTCTAACATAATCGTAACAGCACCAAAAAGGTAACTAAAAATACAAAAGTTATACTCACACTACAGTTATAAACACACTAAAGTACTCACACACTACACATAAGAGGTTAAATCTGAGTTCTAATTTTGAAAAACATAGATACTGTTTTCAAAAGTTGACACTAAAGACACTACACGTTCTGTATAAAGTCACTTAAGGCCGGTATACACGTGGCCCTATTATTTAATCCCGTTGTACAGTGGCAGACGTCAGGTGGTCGACGAAAAAGAAGCGACACTGGATGGATAATAAGATGAGGAAGTGGAATGCAATACGCACGACCCGTTATAGTGCACCGTTTTGTAGGCTTGGTGGGGAGAGCTGACAGCGGTGAAATTTGTATAGGTAGTTAGTAGTCGTACGTAGCTTTATTTGTACCAGATTGACGAAGAAAGGAGTATTAATTTATATTGTCGTTTAAAATTTATGTATAATACAAATATATAAATTATCCTGGCCAAATTACACACTGCATACTACATTTAGTTCCAATCTATGCAAAGTTTGACATAGTATGGGTACCTACTAGATAATTGATATGATATTATTTAAGTACATTTTTTTTGTAATGTATTTGCTTAATTATTATATAATACATAGATATCACCCAGATCAAGATAAATAGACATGTTCATGCACACAAATGTTTGTTAACGGCATCATTATTTGGGGAAATTCTTCATTAAAAGACGATGTCTTTAAGTCACAAAAAAATGTATACGTGTTATATGGAAATTTAAACACACGGATTCATGTAAGCTTTAAGTATTTTATAAAGTTAAAAATATTGTCCACGCTGTCAATATAGAAAGCATCGTTAATATTTATGTAATTTCACAAACAAACAAAACACTCCCTAATAATGGCAGCCACTTTAAAATTTAATTTTTCAGACTTTTTTAAAATTTGATTACTTTAAGATTCTAAAACTTCTGATGTCAATGAACTATATGAGTATATCTATGACCTATCAAAAATTGTGTTAAAAATACACAAAACCGAGAAAAAACTTTCAGTATTTTCAATATTTTTAACCGACTCCAAAAAAGGACTGTTTTATAGGCGGTATTTTTTTTTAATGTGTGTTACTTAATTACTTCGTGATTTATAAACCAATTTGAAAAAAACCTGTATATATACATACATGAATTATATTTAAATCTCTGAAACGAAATCTCGTTTCAGAGAAACATTTAGAAATCTAAATAATTTTATCAAAAAAAAACCACTCCAAATATTACTCTCTATATTTATGTATGTAGATACAGGCTGATGATGATGATGATCATGAAAAAAATATGGGATCAATCTGGAAAATCTCGTAAAATCTAAAAAACTTTTACTTTTTTAGATACTCTGGAATCTGGGATTTGGTCGTGGTAGTGACACAAAATCCCGGTTGCACATTATTTGCTCACCAGTGGAATGTGAGACGGTGTTTTATCCCCTCATTATTATTGAGCAAATTAAATAATTTAGACCTTGTAAATCTCCATGCGGAATTTTGTGTTATTTTTAGCCATCCAGCATTTTATCCAATACTAGCTGCAAAACCTAGCTCTGCTGGTGTCAAAATACATCACACCCTTACTGGTTATAGAATCGGTTTATTTTTTAATTTTAGTAAATGCCTTTATACCATTAAACGTACGTTGTATATAGTATTCTATAATTATATGACAGAAAAATAATTTTGAACATTTTAATATATTGTGGAGCTTTACAAATCGATCTCGAAATTTTTGTAATATTCTAGCCAGATAATAATATTTTTTAAATATTTTTAGCGTTTGAAATCTGATCTACAAAACCTCTTAGACTGATTAAAATGATTCTCAATTGATTTTAAAAATGTAAAAATGAAATTTAAACTCATTATACCTACCTCTGAACCCTTGAGGGCAGTTAGATGCGAATTTTTTTTATACATCATATTCTGATACTTTTGTATTTATTGCATACAAATATATCTTATATTTGTATCAGAATGTTATACAAAATTTTAAAACGATCTAGAACGTTCTAGAATGTTCAAAAATGTTTTATTAGTTTTCCTGGACAAACTCGAAATTTTTATAACAATACAATACAATATTCTTTATTGCACCAAACAAAAGATTTTTCAGAGGTATTAGGATAATAAAAATACAAAAGGCGGTCTTATCGCTAAGCGTACTCTTCCAGACAACCTTAAGGCACAGTATAAGTAATAGTACTACGTACAGTATGGCCTCTCCCTGCCGCTCTCTCGTGTCGACCTCACCTCCCCTCTGAGACAAATCTGGAACAGTCTGTATGGCGCCGCTCGCACACACGCTCATTCACGCTCTTCACAGACGTCATTGTTTATGAAGTAGTTACCGACGCTATATTTGTGTGGAGTCGCCGTGGTGCGCTTAAGGTTAAGGAAACGAGAATGTTAGTAAACAAGAATAGAATAGTAAACAATCTGGAACGTTCATTCTTGAAATTTTGTGAACAATTTTGAACATTTTGAAACATGTTTTAACGTCAACTGAGCCGGAGCATGCATTGTACACAACTCTACGAAATTAAAAAGTGCACCTCATTTATTCGTACGACCAACAACACGATAATGCCAAGTAATTCCCACGCGTTACCGCCGTTGATTGCAGCTGTGTAGCCGCGACAATACAGTTTTATACCCATCACACAATCACAATCATTAAAGTTGAATGCGTATAAACCCATTGTAGATATGTGTATTTATAACGCAGTACCTCGGCTCTGACATCCGAAATCGATGCATATAATAATATACTGAGGAGCTCGATGGTGTCGTTGCGCGTGCCGGTTTAATCGATCACGCAAGTCAAGCAACTTCGACCGTAGCCTGCCTGTGGATGGGTTTATTTATCTCGAGCTCCTCCGTGCTTCGAAGGGCACGTTAAGTAGAGTAGTAGTAGTACGTTAAGTAGTTCGTCTGGTAGAGAATGCTATTAGAATTAAGACCGCCTATGTACCCTTAAATTGTGGTAAATAAAATTTTAAATAAATATTTTTTTTGAAAATGGCTTTAAAACTATCGTATTCAAAAGTATCGTATGGAATGTCTGATTCACTTAAAATTCTTCCTACAAAACGGCAATTTATCGCTAACAAAACAACACAGACTGTGATATTTCACAGCCATTGACATATTGCTTCACGGACTGTTCTCTACGTGACCACAGAATATTATGAATGAACCCTGTTACTTACACCAAACACTGTAGAGAACGTACGTGACGGTACTATTATATGTACATATATTGAGTGACAAAACAGCAACCTTGTAGAAACAGACAGTAGTCCGATGGTCGAATGGCTAGAATCGGCAACTTCGATCTCGAGGTCGCGGGTTCGATCCCCGCGCAAGACAAATATTTGTGTACCTGAGCTGTCTGGGGGTTTATTATTGATTATATATTATGAGGTTTTCTCAGGGGACTATAGCATGGGGTTCTTCAAAAAGGGCGAGAAGAGGTTTTTACAGGGTCGGCAACGCGCGTGTGATGCCTCTGGTGTTATAGGCGTTATTAATACTAGATTAATGATGAATGACATACTAGCCTTCGATCACTCATCATCATTATTCCTCATCATATGTCCACATTTATATGGCTTCTATTTATATTTGGAAATATAGGGAAATCAAAAAAATTAATCGCAGTAAGTCCGTATTTACAATCTCTAAATTTACAGTACTAATAAACGATTATAAAAGTTTAAAATTATTTATTTATTTATTTATTTATTTATTTATCCACATACACAATTATCTTTACAGGCCTTTCAGCCCAATGCGACAGTGTAGCAAAAACATAATCACATAATTATTATGATAATATCATTAAATTAATCATAAAATTATAATCATAATATTAATAATATAATACATTTTGCTGTTATTTTTTAACAAGTCACCTTTGTCATAAAATAATAATTTAAACAATCACTACAATGTCATAAAAATAAGTCAAATAAAAAAATAATAATTAAATAGTAATAATATAACCTGAAATGTCATTCTGTAACAATAGTCAAAAAACATAAAATTTGCCATAAAATCAAAATTATACCATATTTAAATCATGTCAACATAACAATTATAAGAACACAAGTTACATACTATGTCATCTTATAACATATTATCCACAATGCTACCTTTGTGAATTCACTCAGAGTACAAGCAAACAGATCGATGTCCACATGTATCATGTTAAGAGAGCGAAGTGCGCTTCATTCAATAGGTTAGTCAAAAAAAAAAAAAAAAAAATATATATATTATATAATAATAAAATATATTTAAGTAACTTAGCGCAGCGAACATAAAAATGTTTGTCACATCACATTATCTATCACTAAACAACGGTACAACAAGTCACATAAACACAAGTCAATCTAAACGCGTATTTTCAAATACCCCTTCCCAATACCTGTATGATGTTGAAAGATAATTTAAGTATCAGAGTATGAAGTTTTGGAAACGAACTCCAAATGCTCCTTCGACACAACACATCACGGAAACGAAATCACGCGAACTATACTACATGTATACGGGACAACGACGCCTATGTGATAGCTTAAGTATGACGTAGATAAGAAACAAAAGAATATCGTTCTTTGCAATGTTATGAATGAACGTAATTATGCCCACCTGTGTAGTGAATGAACTTACTAGCAATTTTTTAAATAAATCATGAGTAATTCTAATTTTCATAATATTAAATGTGAAACTAACACGCACATATAGTTCGTGATGAGTAGGCATAGACCTATTACAAATTCCCACCGCTGTATCGTATGGAATATGGATACAGAAATATTAACAGCAACCATCGAAATTTATACCAGTCTCAGTGAATTTTATAAAAAGCCAGTGAAATTTATACCAGTCTCAGTGTGTTGACACTACGGCTACGTACAAATCAGAATATTTTTATTGAATATGAAATTTTGGAATTTGACTATCAGAGACTGACATCAGACTGATTTTGAAAAAATCAGATGGGCAATTCTCGTAATTACAATGTAGTCAAAATTCAGTTTCGATCCAGTGTATTCTGTGCCAGTGTCGATCTCATGTCGATCAAAATGCCATGTTTGGTATTCTCGATTATTAACAAAATATGACCGAAGATTAAACAAACTAAGAATGCCAACAATAAAAATTAATAATAATATATTAATTAAATCTAGTAGGTATATCATTTTCAGTTAATCCACAATTTAATCTCGATTCGGTCAACTTTCATTCTGCGATCGTTATTATAATTATAATGAGAATTTCCTTCTGAAAAGATGGCTAGTCAAGTAAATCTCAACAGCACAGATACATCCATTTAAATAACATATTTTGCACAGATGCCTAACGCCTAGTAAATTCTCCTTTTTTGACATATCAAAGAATAGAATACGACCCCGTACTTTACATGTAATGTACTTAACATGACCGTTCCATTTAAGAAAGAATCAGAATCAGAATTATTTATTCACTGGATATGGGTGAAATTACATGTTATACATTTTCATAGCATAGTGGCCTTACATATCTTGCCGATTGTTCGGCGTGTGAATATTATGGTTTATTTTACAATTTTGTTATACATATTTATATCTCAATAATTACAGAATTTTAAAAACAAATAACTGAAAATATAACAAATGTCAGAATGGCATTTCAATATAATATAATAATCAAAAATATAATCAAGAGGTCAGTGCAAATAATGTCATTATACTATGTCGATATCTAAATTTATAAGTTCAAATTACAATTACATGTCAAACAATAAATAAAAATACACAAACACTAGAAAAAAGAAGTCAAAGAAGAAAATATATTTTTCGTCATAAATAATTACAATTTCAAATTAATTTGTCGTGAATAAATTCGTTAACCGTGTAAAAACATTTGGCCAATAATAAAGAAAACAGTGATTTTTTAAATTGTCTCAAATTTAGTAAATAAAAACGTTCAGGCAAATGATTATAAATTTGAATAGACATACAGTATGCATTTCTTTGATATACAGACAGTTTTTGTGGTGGTACACAAAGTTTATTTTTGTGTCTAGTCCTACTGCCCTCTATGTTTTGATTTTTTCTATAGAGAAATGAATGTTTAGCTACAAAGACACACACTTCATAGATATACAGGCAGGGGAGGGGAAGTATTTTTAGTTGTTGGAAAAAAGGTTTGCAACTGTCTTAAAGTCGGCATTACACAATATTCTTACAAATTTCTTTTGCACTTTGAAGACATTATTAACCAACACCGAGTTTCCCCATAGTACTATACCATAGCGTAAGACCGAGGAAACATAACCGTGGTACGCCGTAAATGTTTAACTAATGTTTTTTTAAATAGATAACTTCAATATGGATGAACAGTCTAAGCACTTTATCCAAATCGGGAATTATCAGGGAACCAGGGACAATGTTTTTAAATTAAACTGCATTAAAGCTAGGCTTTATATTTAGACGGAATTAACAAATGCTCTTTCGTGTCAGAGTTTTAAAGATACGTAGGTTCAAAATCGCAAGGCGATACTATAATGTATACTTTTAGTCGTTAAGTCGAAACTTACTTAATAATTCCATGCTATTCGCACAGAATAAGTAATAGTAATAAACGTACTATTAGTATTAAAGGATGTGATTTGTCTTTGTCATTTCCGCGTTATTGGAACGGTTCACCGACAATGATTTTAAAATTTTACAAATGCGTTTTGAACGTAAGATGATCCATCGTTATCAACCCTTATTAATCCCACTGTTGGGATACGGGTTTCCCGTCAACTGAAGGGGTTTAGAGCTACTCCACCACGCTGCTCAACTGCGGGTTGGCGGAGGCCGGTGTTTTCAAGCCGCCTAAAGGCCACTGACTTGGCTTAACTACTGTCATCTAATGACAAGAACCGGGACCGACGGCTTAACTCTCCGAAGCACGATGATGATTTATCAATATTGTTAAAAACTTAATGTTGTTTGATCATTATTGATTGACGTGCTCAACGAATCTACATTGCTTCTTTGACGAGCTCGGTGGCGTAGCGGACAATGACGCGGCTTCGACACCAAGGCTCGTGGGTTCAATTCCCACACAGGACAAACATTTGTGTGCATGAACACGTCTGTTTTTCTTGGTCTGGGTGTTTTCTATGTATCATAAGTATGTATTTACAAAAAAAAAAGTATTTACGTATGTTTATCAGTTGTCTAGTACCCATAACACAAGCTTAGCTTACTTTGGGGCTGAATGGCGCTGTGTAATTTGTCTGACAATATTTATTTATTATTATTTATTGCCTGTGTAATATCTAATAATATGACGATGGTATTATGTTTTCTATGATAAGTGTAACAAATCTGCAATGTGTGTGTAATTAGTCATCTATACTAAAATTATAAAGCTGATGAGTTTGTTTGTTTGGTTGAACGCACTAATCTCAGGAACTACTAATTCGAATTGAAAAATTATTTTAGTGTTAGATAGCCTATTTTTCGAGGAAGGCTATAGGCTATATAATATATTAAAAAGGTTGCAAAAATGGGAAAAAAATATTCCTTTCGAGAGCTTCCGTTGCGTGCGCTGCGTAAACGGTTCAAGTTACGCAACAATTATATACGACGGAATTATTAATCTTAAAAAGTTCTAAAACAAGTCCGTGATAATAGCATATGTTTTCTTTCTGAAGGGATTTAGATCTTTTAAGGCTCAATACAACCTTTCAAATAGTAACCGTACGCTTCACTCTCAATGCTCTGTCATACGCAGACGAAGTTGCGCGAGTCAGCTAGTCATCTAATAATATGACAATCGTATTTATGTTATCTATGGTACAAAATATAACTTGAATGCATCCTCGAGGAAATAAAATCTAATGAAGGAAGTCGGTGGAGGGAAGGTCAAATATATTTTACATTCCGTAAGTACATGTCTTCAACCTCAATCGAAGATGCGTGTGTATTTTGCATGCTATGCAGTACCTGTATTTATTGAGGTTACACGTAGAGTACTCTACATATATATGTAGTTACTAGCACTCTGTTTGTCTTAGGATGTATATGTATAACCTAAACTGTCAAAGTACTGTTAGTTAACGCCTAATGACCGTAAGCTGCTATATCCAAGGCTATCGGGGATCAGCCCCCTTACCACCATCTCTTATTGCGATTCAATAATTGAATATTTTTTTTATTCATACCAATGTATAAGCGACTCTATTCCACCATCTCTTATTGCGATTCAATAATTGAATAGATTGCTTATTCATACAATGAATAAGCGACTCTATTCCATTTGAAATACAGTCGCTTATTAATTGGTATGAATAAGCATTCTATTCAGTTATTGAATCGCAATAATTCTTTGGCGACTCAAAAAAACGGTTAATCAGGCAGTCTCATTACAAGCTTATCATGGTTATGTGTCATCACTTATTCGCTATGGTATTGTACTATGGGGCAACTCTTGTCATATTAACAGAGTGTTCATATCGCAAAAAAGTTGTATACGGGCTATTTGTAATGTATCATCTCGCACCACATGTAAGCCTTTATTTATTCAATTGGGTATTTGACTAACATTTTTTTCTGTTTGATATGTAGGGACGTCTCCATAATATAACCATAGGTGAAAGAATTACTTCGATAGCACAAAAATCTCTCGAGATATATTAATTTGAAAATCACAATTTTTAGACTGCCCCAAAACGCTCCATACAAAAGACTACCGAATTATGACGTCACAGTTTTGTATTTTATATGCATCAAATCAGAAATTTGTACGACAGCTATGTTAAATATTACGTTTATGTAATTATTATCATAATAAAAGTTATAGCATTTTTTATTGCTACTCCAATGGAAATATTATTTTTTAATAATTTCATACTTTTAAAATGGACTTTCCCGCCAAACTTTGCTCGACGCTAAAAAAAGTCTGACTGAAGATATTAGAATGAAAGTTTGCAGATCTTTATAGTTTTGTGTATTTTACGATATTGTTAATTTATTTGTACAATTTTTAAACATTGGAAACAACCCAATTGCGTATCTTAACAGTTCCCAGCACTTACATTTTCCATATTTGCATATTTGTAAAAAGAAATCCTGCATTGTTTAAAAGATTATGCGATACAAACACGTTCAATTCCAGATACCAAGATAAACTTATTCTGTCACGTAATATAAAAACAGATATGTATAGTCGAAGCTGTTTCCCGATGAGTATAAAAGTATATAACAAGCTTCCTAATAAAATTAAGTGTTTAGAGTTTTTATCATTCAAACAAAATTTATTTAATTGGCTTGCTGAAAAATGTTTTTATTCAGTGAGAGAATATCTTGAATATAAGTACTAGGTCATAAAAATTTTGATTATTAATTTATTGACTATTTTATATTGACATTCTTAAATTGACATTATTGCTATAAATTCACAAATTGATTATTATTATTATTATGTATTAATACTAGGACATGAACATTGTATTTATTCTTATATTAAATAGTAGTGACATATTTTGCATGCCAGTTTCCTGGTGAAGTGTGTATTGTTCCGACAAATAACAACTGAAACAACTCTGTAAACCGCATTTCAGGCAAATAAATATTCATTCATTCATTCAATAAGAGATGGTGGTAAGGGGGTTGCTCTGATGCTAACTAGCTTTAATGTTCTGAGAGGGAACCTAAGAGCTCATAAGGCAAGCATTCAATGATCTCGGATCTGCGGCAGATGGATAGGAGATGTCTCTCTCTTTGCGTTCTATAAAAAATATATCACGGGGAGTGCTCGGATGAGCTGTTAGATTTGATTGCTGCCGCTGAGTTCCCCTATCGTACAATTCGAAATAAATTAAAATTCCATATCATCTTGATAATTGGCGATCAACTACAGTACGTTTCCTAAGACATTTTATACCACGAAAAGTGTGGAATCAACTTTCCTCAGCGGTTTTTCGGAACAATAGGCTATTTTCCAATGTTTAAATTTTTTATAAATTATTTAACAATATCGTAAAATACACAAAACTATAAAGATCTGCAAACTTTCATTCTAATATCTTCAGTCATACTTCTTTTAGCGTCGATCAAAGTTTGGCGGGAAAGTCCATTTTAAAAGTATGAAATTATTAAAAAATAATATTTCCATTGGAGAAGCAATAAAAAATGCTATAACTTTTATTATGATACTAATCACATAAACGTAATATTTAACATAGCTGTCGTACAAATTTCTGATTTGATGCATACAAAATACAAACCTGTGACGTCATAAATCGGTAGTCTTTTGTATGGAGCGTTTTGGGGCAGTCTAAAAATTGTGATTTTCAAATTAACATATCGCACGCTGAGAACGAAAATGACCTAATCCAAAATTTACGGAAATCGAGTTTCACACAAAAATAGACTTAAAAAGGAATGCTCTTTTTAAGTCTATTTTTGTGTGAAACTCGATTTCAATCCAAAATCCAAAATTTACGGAAATCGAGTTTCACACAAAAATAGACTTAAAAAGGAATGCTCTTTTTAAGTCTATTTTTGTGTGAAACTCGATTTCCGTAAATTTTGGATTAGGTCATTTTCGTTCTCAGCGTGCGATATCTCGAGAGATTTTTGTGCTATCGAAGTAATTCTTTCACCTATGGTTATATTAAGGAGACGTCCCTACATATCAAACCGAAAAAAATGTTGGTCAAGTAGCCTATTACGACATGGGAGCCTTCAAGAACAGAGTCTAAGGCTGGCAACGGATCAGCGGCAGCCCCTTGGTGTTGCTGTTCTACATATCCATAGGCGGTGGTGTTTGTTTCCCACCAGGTGATCCACATGCTCGTTTGCCCCTTCTTATACAAAAAAAATCAAACTTAATGCCTAAGAAAATAAAGAAAAAAAAACACTGATGCTTCCAGTAAGATTTGTTATAAATTGGTATACGGTCCACTGTGATCTGGTGCGTTAACCCTGATCGCCGGACAATGAACCCGATCACTATTCACTACGTAGGTACATACGTCTTCGATTTATCATCCGTCGATACCGGTACCTAATAGGCTTTTTCGCTTTTTTTCTTACATTCTTAATTTCTTTTTAACGGACACCAGAATACCCCCAGCAAAAAAAATACAAAGTCAACGTTCGAAGTAGGTAGGCAAAAAGTCAGATTTTCAAAAGGGCAGATTCTCATAAGGACAAATTCTCAAATAGACAGAAATATACCAGACTCGAAGTACTCTCCAAATAAGATACAATGACATACCATTTACAAATTTTCGGTTGCCGATTTGATCTACGAGTACACTACTTTGCATGCCACTAATTAGTTCATGCAAACTACTGTCGGCCGGCACCCACCCACTACCGTTAGTAGTTGCATGCGACTGCCGTGGCTGCTATGGTCGTCTCTGGTCCAGCTGCACTGCAGCTGTCATCTCTGCAAATCTCCAACATCTGAAACAGAAGAAACGTGAGATTGCCCCCCCCCCCCCCCGGCCCCGACTGCCGTGGTCGTCTCTGCGACACGTATTTCGCCTCTACGCGAGGCATTATCAGGAGATCTGTAAATGCTGATGGTTAGAACAACAACCTACAAATCAATTTTCAATTGATGATAACTCGACCGGGAAGTACATCCACCTCACAGTAGACCGCAGCCAAATAATAATTCCTAGAAAGTACTAGAAACCTAGTAGTTATAGAGCCCCGGGGGATTTGGACCTAAAAGGATCAGATTGCTAGTTGTATTCTAGACGGAAGGATCACTTGAAAATAGTTTCTGGAGTAGTAATATAGAAGAAACTATTTTCAAGTGCTCGGTCACTGAATTTTTTTACAGCGGTCAGAAAATATCGAAAGATGGGGTCTGGGCCTAAACATATAAGATGCAAGGAGAAGCCATTTTATGAAAAAGCCTTTTAGAACATAGAGCATATTAGTTTTCTTCAAGTCGGTCACCGTACTCAGACCGGGGTTGAAAATCGAAAAAAAAAACGCTCTTGAAGCTAAACGTATAAGATGGCTGAAAGCTGAAACCGATGTGGACATATGGAACACATTACACCTGTCACGAATAACGAGTTATTCGTGACAGGTGTAAAAATTCATTACACCGAGTCTAATGAAACAGAGCGGTCACCGTTTTTTTTTTTATACGTCGGGTGGCAGACAAGCATACGGCCCGCCTGATGTAAAGCGGTTACCGTAGCCATATTAACGCTCGCAACATAAAATATCGCTCGCGCGCCGCCACCCCCGCTGTCACCGCAGCATCTCCTTCCTTTGTGGTGACCTCACTCACTCGCAGGAACACAACAGCCCTCAAGGGAACCGTTATTTGGCTGCGGTATTCTGTGAGGTGGAGGTACATTCACCAGTCGGGTAGCTTACAATTACGCTCCCTACCTCTCTTTTCGCCAGAGCTTCGTTTGTCAGTCAGCAGGGTGCACCGCGTGCAGGTGAAGTTGGCTTTGGTTCAAAGATGTTGATGAACCACTTACACCCCATAAACCGTGCCACAATCACACCACTTTTATACAACACCAAAATATATTCTTTTTGTTATGACGTTTTTTTTAAACACATTTTGGGTTGTAATTGGCTCATCACGGTCTGTGAGCCAAAGCAACCTCACCTGCACGTTGCACTTGCAGGTGAAGTTGGCTTTGGCTCGAAAGATCGTGCTGATACTCTTACACCCGGGCGTCCGGACCACAAGAGCCCCGGCGGCGTGTTCGGTTCGGTACAAGAGCATCACGGCCCTGACGTGTATGAGTAGAAGAACCACAAAATTTAATACAGGACCCATCTACCATAAGCTACGCCACTGTTCTGGGGTATTGTTATTTGGTTACAGTCTTCTGTGAGGTGCCTATTTTTATTTCGAAATCACAGACAAACACTTTAATTTTAATCATTTATATCCTTGACTTATAAATTAGGGTAAGATGTTCAACATTGAAGAACAAAAAGTTAAACATTCAAAACTCAATTCTCTATGGATAAAGTTTATAATTTATTAATGGGCTCGCAGTCTATCTGACTTCCATAATTAATATTAAATTTGTACCCTAATGTTACTGGATAGAGATGGTTCACTCTGTCCACCTGATGGGAGTCAGTGAACCGGGAGGTAGACCAAGAGCGAACCAGACAGTACACAGAAAATCATAGAATCAAAAAAATGTAATAAAACGTCTTGCGTACGAAAAATATTCACGTTTATTAACACCCCAGCCACTCCATACAAATGTCGCGTCGTGAACCACTACATAAACAACGCCGTCTGTGTAGAGCGTGAATGAGCGTGTATACTAATCGTTCCAAATTTGTCTCAGAGGGGAGGTGAGGTCGACACGAGAGAGCGGCAGGGAGTGGCCATACTGTACGTAGTACTATTACTTATACTGCGATACCACAGTATTACTATTTTTCATAATAATTTAAATAGGAATCACTGAATGTAAATTAAAAAAACGTTTAAAACACTCAGTACGCGCACGTGACGGCCTTTCACGGGGGCTCCCACAAACTATGCTTGTTTGTGGGACGCTGACCGCACCGCCCGCTTCTCCGCGGGTTCCCCTCCCTTGCTCTGCGCAAGTACCTTCGATGCCCAACTGTATGCTTTTAAAACTGTGGCGATACTATCCATGTAGGTACGTAATATTACGTAGCTATCTGCAGGTTATATACCAACATTGTTCAATGTTATTAAAATAAGTATTTAGTATTTTAAACATGAAAACAAAGTTCGGCTTATTTATTAATGTTTATTGGCTTACATATTAATTACTAAATCTACTTAAAGTCTTAGTACATAGGTACCTAATTAATAATTCGGTTTAACGAATGACTTTTTGTTGCTTTAGGAATAGATCTCAATTTTTATATGGACTATAACCTTATTCTGTGAGGTGAGGTACTCAGCGTCGGACTGGCCATATAGTCGAGGTGGCATTTGCCAGCCGGGCCCCAGCCTGCGCGGGCCCCCCACGGGCCTGGCTTGCGGGGCTTGCGGCAACCGTAGGATAATATACCATCTACCATCATCTAGTCTCGGGCCCCGGGCTTGTCAGCCACCCGGGCCCTTCCGGTCCAGTCCGACCCTGGAGGTACTTCAACAGTGTATTTGTAAGTCTATTGTCAACCTCTCTTTTTATCAGAGCCTCTTCCGCTAGTCGCCAGGGTGCAGCACGTGTAGCTGAGGTTGGCATTGGCTCTAAAGATTGTGGTGAGCTGCTTACACCGCAGAATTAAGAACTACTAAAAAGCTTGTTTTATAAAATATTCTGTTTATTCTTGTTTATACAAAGAAGAGACAAAATTTTGTAGGTTTGAAACAAAGCCACAACAGGTAACCTCCACTACGCAAAGAAATCAGCAACATTAAGGGATCGCCGGTCCGTTGCCAGCCTTTCAGGAAAATATAGACATGTAGACTCTATTCTTGAAGGCTCCCATGCCGTATTTATTTGGGAGCACCGCTTAGAGAAGTTGATTCCACAATTGCACCGTTCGTTGTTGAAAATAGGTATTTTAAAAAACGCAGTGTGGTCAGGACTATCACCTCTCCGGGTATGATTCGGATTTACACAGATCCGGGATATGGTTCAACATCAGCGAGTCAGCCCACCATCAATCATCATCATACCCGATTCTGGCTTGGAAATTTTTAAGTTTTTGAAACTACCTAGAACACGAATATTATTATTTAATTTTAGAGTTACAAAGGGACTTTGTACGAACTTCATTCAAATATACTGACCGTTTTCTTTTTATTTAATCGTCGGATGGCTGCTAGGTAAGTGTACAATGTCAAATACGGATCAATAGTTTTGTAGAATGCCTTAGCTAATGGTAAATCACTTCTACCTGTCCGACGAACGGGCGACGAGCCAGGTGGTCGAATGGCTGACATTTGGCTACTTTGACTACGAGGTCGCGGGTTCGATCCCCGACAAGACAAACATTTGTGTGCATGATCATACCAGAGTGCCTAGTGCGAGTTTTTTGTACGCGTTCGATAATGTGAACGTAAACATACCGACCAAATAGATAGGTACTCTCATGTTGTGAATTTATATGACGCGTGTTACATATCAAAATTATATAGCTTACTCGCTCACATTTCGAAGTGAGCAACCCGGGTAATTTGGATATGTAACACGCGTCTGGTAAATTCACAACATGAGAGTACTTCTCTATTTGGTCAGTTTGTTTACGTTGACATTATCGAACGTGAATAAAAAACTCGCACTCAGCACTCTGTATGTCTTGGTCTGGGTGCTTTCTATGTATCATAAGTATGTTTTACAAAAAAAAAATGTATTTTAGTATATTTAACAGTTGTCCAGCACCCGTAGTACAAGCTTTGCGCTTAATTTGGGACTACATGGCACTGTGTAAATTGTCCAGAAATATTTATTTATTTTATCTTTTTCCTTCTAAGAATCGTCAAATGTTATTACAATCATTACAATTAATAATACAATTATAGCTGTTCTTCTTAGTAGTAGGTAAGTAGTGGGTCCAAAATAATTACGTATCGGAGCCAATAGCTGGGTCTAATGCATGATAATTATACTCAATCTTATAAATTAGGCAGGTAGGGAAGACATGATTTGTCTTCAGTAGAAAACCTGTTAACACAAACGTAAGAACTTGTTAAAATAATTAGTAGCTTCATGGTAAAGTTCCCAAAAAAAATATTTATGTCGTGACAACATGTTTTTACTGAGAAATTATTAAATTATTTTCCAATAAAATCATACCCATCAAAGCTATTATGGAAATTTTATGTTGCAAACTCGTACGTATAAGTCGTAACACAATGCCATCTAGTTCTACATTGCCGAAACGCTGGCTGCACAAAATGGCTTCACAAATGATTGCATAGATGTCGCTACTCGAATGTAACAAGTATGTACTTTATTCTTAAAAATATCGTAGAAATATATACAAACAGCATTGTTAATATTAACTGATATGTTTGTTTTTTGGTATGTTTATTAAGGACATAGGTACCAAAGGGTACGGTATGAATGTCAAGGGAAAGACAAATTAAAAATCGTTGAGTCGTTAATGAACTGTAATGATCGTGAAAAAATTAACTTCTTACTGTTCTACCAGCTAATAATGGTCTTGGAAAAATAAAGTCAATAAAAAGATGATATTTCTGTAGATTTATGGATATGAATTTATGCATTTCCGCGATCTATTAATAACGATTACGGGTACATATTAACTAGCGCCACCACTTAATAAAAAATCACAGTTGTAAACGATTTTATAGACGAAAATTAATTCTCACACAGACACTGACGTTTTTTTTTTATCACATATCAATCCAACATTTAAATTTTAACGCAGAGAAAATTTTACTTATACGTAATTGCCATAAACGCTAAACGACTGTTTTTAGGGTTCCGTACCTCAAAAGGAAAAACGGAACCCTTATAAGATCACTTTGTTTTCCGTCTGTCTGTCTGTCTGTCCGTCAAGACCCTCTATGTCGAGAATGAGCGGAGGTATCAGGCTGAAATTTGAACTTTTTTTTTTTTTTTTTTTTTTTTTTTTATAACAGAGGGTGGCAAGCGAGCATGAGGGTCACCTGATGGAAAGCAATCACCACCGCCCATAGAAATCAGCAACACCAAGGGGTTGCCGATCCGTTGCCAGCCTTTTAAGGGAAATATTGACTCTGTTCTTGAAGGCCCCCATGTCGTACTTATTTGGGAATACCGCTGAGGGAAGCTGATTCCACAACTTTACAGTACGTGGTAGAAAATGCCTTAAAAAGCGTACTGTAGTAGATCGCCAAATATCAAGGTGATGTGGATGGAACTTTAATTTTTGGCGAGTTGTACGATAGTGGAACTCAGCGGCAGGTATCAAATCAAATAGCTCATCCGAGCACTCCCCGTGGTACAATTTATATAGAACGCAAAGAGATGCAACATCTCTGCGTGTAGAGAGAGAATCCAGCCGATCAGAAATCATTGGGTCACCGACAATTCGAACAGCTCTTCGTTGTATGCGGTCGAATGGAGCGAGTAAGTACTGGGGCGCACCAGCCCAGAGATGTGAACAGTATTCCATATGAGGTCTAACTTGGGCTTTATACAGTTGAAGGCGATGCTGTGGTGTAAAATACCTTCTGGCTTTACAGATGATGCCAATTTTCCTAGAAGCCAAATTGGCCTTGCACTCCAAGTGACCACGGAACTGTACATCCCTGGATATGTCAACACCCAAGATACCAATGCTGGAGCTAATAGTAAGGGGAGTACCTTCCAATCTAGGAGCCACGACAAATGGGGACTTTTTTGCGGTAAACGCACATACTTGTGTCTTTGATGGATTCAGTTGGACTAAGTTCAGTCTACACCAATCAGAGACGTGTCCAAGAGACGTCTCAATCTCAGACACAAGTTTTTTCCGGCACTCATCGACGCAATCCCGAGAAACATTACATAGACCACTGTATCTTGCGTCTACGGTACTGTCATCTGCATAGCAATGGATGCCGCATACGTGCAGCAAGTCATTGATATGCAGAAGAAACAATGTAGGAGACAATACGCAGCCTTGTGGCACACCAGCGTTCAGGGGTAATGGATCCGAGCGTGCACCGTCAATCACAACTTTAATGATCCGCCCAGTGAGAAAGCTGGCAATCCATGTGCAGAGTTTCTCGGGTAACCCAAAAGAGGGAAGCTTGGATAGTAGCGCTTTATGCCACACCCGATCAAAGGCCTTTGCTATGTCCAGACTAACAGCCAAAGCCTCGCCCTTGCTTTCCACTGACTCTGCCCAACAATGAGTCAAATATACCAGAAGATCACCAGCCGAACGACCATGGCGAAAGCCATATTGGCGATCATTAATCAGCTGGTGATCCTCTAGGTATGTTATCAGCTGTTGGTTGATAATATTTTCCATTATCTTGGAAAACAAGGAAGTTATAGCAATGGGCCTGTAGTTGGACGGATCTGAGCAAACACCTTTTTTAGGGATCGGGTGAACCAAAGCCTCCTTCCACGAGCTGGGGACCACGCCAAGCGAGTACGAGTACCGAAAAAGGCGGACTAGAACTGGGGCCAACTCCGCGGCACATATTTTCAAAACAACGGATGGAATGCCATCCGGCCCACTCGACTTATGGATGTCCAGGGAGCAAAGTGCTCTACGCACGGCTCTTTGCGTGAACTTTACTTCTGGCATAGAGCTCTCACACCGAGGGATGGTAGGTGGTGTGGCTCCCTGGTCATCGAGAGTCGAGTTAGATGCAAAAAGAAACCCTAGGAGATCGGCTTTTTCTTTTGCAGTATGGGCCAGCGAGTCATCCATCCGTTGCAGTGGTGGAAACGACGACTGACAGAAGTTACCCTGTACGGCTTTGGCGAGCGACCAGAACGCACGAGACCCAGATGGCAAGCGCACTAGTCTCTCGCCAATTTCGCTTATAAATCTGGACTTTGCCTTCGCGATACAACCCTTCAACGACCTGGAATCAGCGTTGTATTTTTTTTTGAGTACGCCGGTATTTGGATCTCCAGTGGCCCGAGCATTGGACCAGGCACGGTAGGAATCTTGCTTCTGATGCAACGCGGCTCTGCAAGACCCACCGAACCATGGTCGAGATTTGCCGCCAATGGGCACCGCAGAATTAGGAACAAATAGTTCCATACCCTGCAGAACCACATCAGCGACAGCATTTGCACAGGCACTGGGATCATCCAGCGAGAAGCAAACTGGCCCCCAGGGGTAAGAAGCCAGGAAGTCACGCAGCCCATCCCAATCTGCTGACCTGAAATGCCACACACGACGGATACCTGCGGTACGCGGTCGCTTTTGGTGTATGAGTGGCACCACACATTCTATCAGGCAATGATCTGAGGATCCAAGAGGGGCGCCAACAGATACGCGATAGTTATCCGGGTGGGAGGTCAGCAGAAGATCCAAAAGGGATGGCACATGGTTCTCCACATCCGGTACCCGTGTAGGTGAAGAGACCAGCTGCGTTAGACCATATGCCAAGGCAAAGTCATGAAAAGATCTTCCAGCATGGTCAGTTGAGCGTGACCCAAGCCATTCGATGTGGTGGGCATTAAAGTCACCCATAACCACAATCTCGGCAGAAGGCATTTGCTGGAGTAGACTGTCAGTCGTCGTTTGGATGTGCTCAACAAGGCACTCCGTTTCGGCGTTACCGCTGTGGGACCTGTAGAGGCACGCGTAGATACGAATGTGGTCGTCGAAGTCTGCGCGCAGCCACATAATTGACAGGCCCCGCTCTTCAAGACTGCCAAGACGTCGACAACAGATATCCTCCCTAACGTACGCGCACACACCGGCTCGTGGCACAAAATTGTGTTCCAGTTTGTACCCTGGGTAGCGCAGATACGAGATGTCAGATGGTGGGGATATCTGTGTCTCAGTTAAAAAAAGCAAGGCTGGCTTAGCCGTCTCAAGATGGTGGTGGACGGCATTCAGGTTGGAGTGAAGTCCCCTTATGTTACATAGCTCAATATAGAGCTCAGGGGAACGTGCCACCGTCCTTTTCCTACGCCTGCTCCTGGCAGAGATACAGAGTGGCATAGTGCCCGCCCCAGAATACGTCGGGCGGCCTGAGTAGTGAAACTCAGGAAGGGATTCTCCTTCACCAACGGTGACGGTACTGTATACTCAGGCCTACGGTCCCATGAAGTTGTAAAAAATCTAACTGTTCAGTTTACGTAAAGAAAAGATACGGCCGTTTATTCAGCAAAAAACGCATATTTTGACACATTCTCAAAGGAATCAAAACTCATAGGGTACTTCCCGTTGACCTAGAACTATGAAATTTGGCAAGTAACATCGTTATAGACTACAAGTACAAGAATAAATCTGAAAACTATACATTTGTAATTAAATCTTAAAAAATAAGGACTTAGATTAACTAATGATTCTACGTACGGAACCCTCGGTGGGCGAGTCCGACTCGAACTTGTCCGGTTTTTTTTTACTTGTTTGGTTAAATATTTTCCTGTGTTATATTCCAAATATTGGATAAGTTATGAAATATGACGAGCCCGGAGGTTGAATGGTTAACAATGTCCACTTTGACTCCGGGGTCGCGGGTTCGATCCCCGCACTTGTCAAACATTTGTGTGCATGAACAGCCCCCTTACCACCATCTCTTGTTGCGTTGCGTTTCAATAATTGAATAGAATGCTTATTCATACCAATGAATAAGCGACTCTATTTCAAATGGAATCTCATTACCATCTCTTATTGCGATTCAATAATTGAATAAGCAATCTATTCAATTATTGAATCGCAATAAGAGATGGTGGTAAGGGGGCAGGCCTGTTTGATTTTGTTTGGGTGTTTTCTATGTATTATATGTATGTATTTATAAAAAAAAATATTTTAAACATAATATCAATTATCTATTACCCATATTGTATTATTGAATGCTTTGCTTAGTTTGGGACTAGATGGCAGTGTGTAATTCGTCCAAGAATGTTTATATGTATTTACTTTCTATATTATAGTTTCCTCCTTGTTTCGCTTTCCTCAATACTGAAGGTCGTGACCTCTGTGAAGAACCGCAAAGAATGGCACCTCGCTTCGCCATCTACCTGTGTTTAGCGGCGTGAACGGCTCCATTCACCGTCGTGTCCAGAGTTGTGTGGATCTGGGGCCCTACCGGCTACCGCTGAAGCTGAAGCCGGTTACCATCGGATTTTTTGAACGCGAAAATGAAACTACTGCCTGCTTAGATTGTTGGTATAATAGGGTATCATTTAAGCTATCGCCAATTTAATTAGTTTCGTGTTTCTTAACTAATAGGATTTGCCCGCAAAATAATAGATTTGTCACCAAAATGTAATCACCAAACAATATAAAATCGATTCCACAATAAATCACCTAAAATCATGGAGATATAGGGTCTAGTACCGAATAAATGTTTTTGTATGTATTATATTGTCAATTATTAATAATTAAGGTTACTTAGCACCACATCATTCATCATCTAGGTTGACGGAGCTCCGCTTCGTGGAGCTCCTATTTCCGATGACAGGACACAAGAAAACCCTAACCATAAATCAACTCAAATCTAACCAAAACATGGTTTATTACATTGACCAAGTATTGCTAAGACTCGTCAGTGAATATGACGCCAATTTGACTCCGCCCCTATTAGCCATTTTTTTTTGGTGACAGATCTACTATTTTGATGATCAAACGAATTAAATGATACTAATAGTTTGTTAAGCTGATGATTTATATTTAGAGACAGTTTTGATTAAAATGATGACTAATATATTTCTTGGGGATAGATATTATTATTAGGGTACTGCAGATTAGTGGCACATCTAAACTTAGGTGACAGAAAATATTGTTCCCGTAATAATACTTAGCTCAGCTGATGGCAACCTTAGAGCTATACAGACTAAGCTGAAGATGTTTGTCAATAACTTTAATCTAAGCCAAATTTTTGGAATAAAAAAATCCGATGACAATAGGCTTCAGCTTCGGCGGTAGGGCCTGATCAGTCTAACGCATCGGACTGCGGCCACAGGGCCTATTGCCCCCGATTTTCCCGGTTTCTACTAATTTCTCAAGACTCCTTCTCTCCTGGCGATGTGTTCAGTAATTCTTTGAAGGCATATGGTACTTCCTCCCCAACCCGTTTGGCCAGTGTGGGGAGTATAGGCCAAGTCCTCCTTCGGTATAGGACGGACGAGAGTGCTCGTGCACTTAGCCTTGTTTTCATTAGTAGCTCCTCCAGTATCGAGACTTTTGGTTCGTCGAGTCGTCCAAGGATTCAAGCATACCTCGTCAAAATCTTTTTTTACTTTCAAAAGTTTCAAATCCCCCTTTAGACCAAATTTATTTTAATAAATCTAATACCGCTAGGGGAAGCGGTAGTAGGGAAGCTTCCCTCAGCGGTATTTCCGAACAATTACGACATACGGGACTCTTTATTTCCTATAAAAGGATCGGCGAGCCCTTGGTGCTGCTGATCTCCATGGGCGGTGGTGTTTGATTCCCACCAGGTAATCCTCACGTTCGTCCCCCCCGCTCGTTTGCTCTCCTCTCAGATAAAAAAAAAAGAAAACATACATTTTGAGCTGATATTAGTCGGATAAAAATACTTATATCCACCAACACAACGCGTGCACAAAAACTTTATCAATTTGTGTGCATGCATCCATACACAGCACGATTCAATTTTAATTACCTCATTATCGATAAATTGTCGCTATTAATAGTCTTCTAGAAATACTATTAACTGCCTTGAAACTCGATTATACCACTTTTTATCTCACATTACTCGATTCGTATGCATTTCTAGTGCATCTACTGGATATTAAACTCAACGCTTTACGGATTCAATCAATTGTTTTGGCTTGTTTGTATATAATAAGACTAGCTTTTGCCTGCGACTGCGACAACAAGTATATCATAGAATTATCATCAGCCTGTATCTACCCACTGCTTATAAGTCTTCCTCACTGATTTCCACCAAAATCCTCCGTTGGCCGTGTGGTTTCCGGCAGACTAGAATAGAATCACTCCGTTTCTTCCCGTGGATGTCGTACAAGGCGACTAAGGGAAATACATTATCAAATATCGATCAGGCCTCCCCAACGCGTTTGGCCAGCGTGGGGAGTGTAGGCCAAATCCTCATTCCGTCTAGAGACGAGAGAGGGTCGTGCTCCTGTAGTGGAGACTAAAATGGACCTAATGATGATGATGAAAATGCTCCGTCTTCCGCATCCAGCCGCTTCCAGCTGCTTTCTTGGTCCGGGATAGCAGGGCTACCGGGTACTGGCGTCCATATATTTTAGTTTGTATACATTGGAGAGCAATGCCATTAAGTCGCCACACTGGGCAGGCGGGTTGGCGACTGTCACCAGGAGCTCTACCGCCGAAGCTGAAGCCGAGTACCATCGAATATTCTGATTCGAAAAATAGGCCTTACGTTTTAGTTATTTACAAACATCTTCAACTTAGTCCGTAGAGCTCCGGGGTTTTTCCCAGCCAAGCTAAACTTGGCCGTGTGGTCTCCGGCAGACTAAAATAGAATCACTCCGTCTCTTCCCGTGGATGTCCTACAAGGCGACTAAGGGAAGTACATTATAAAACATCGATCAGGCCTTCCCAACCCGTCTGGCCAGCGTGGGGAGTGTAGGCCAAATCTTCTGTCTATGACAGACGAGAGGGTCGTGCTCCTGTAGTGGAGACTTAAATGACCTGATGATGATGATGATGGTGAAGCTAAACTTAAGTACCATAAATCTAAGTTAAAGTTTGATTTTCACAACATCGACGCGCAGCATGCGCCACCATAGCGAAATTTATTTATTTTATTTATTTATTTATTTTGGCCACTTTCCCGAATTGATATCGGAAAACCAAGGTCACTTTACATTACTACTTTTTGATACTCTACACGAATCCGAAGTCAGAATTCCGAAATTTTGAGTTTCAGGACGGACAGACAGAACGACCGGTCAATTTTATAAGCTCAATAAATTTCGCTGAAAATTCTATGAGAATCGGCTTCAGATTAGCCGGTAGGGTAGGGGTAAATATATGGCCCCCGGAGCCTCGTCCGCTTATCTGTAGGCTGTACCACGAGCATGTCAGGTTGGCTTTACACCCCTTATATACAGAGTATATTCTATAACAATTTCCAAAAAAAAAATTTTTTGCAGATGCATACCTACGTCATAATTTTGAGAAAGACCTCAAACTTGCGTACCCCTTATTGTAGGACCCCTAATAGAAAAGAAATCAGGTATATTTATTATCATCAAAAGAAGGTCTAATGAGTAACGACACCAGGCAGTGCCAAATTTCAACAAGATCCGTCGAATGGTTTGAGCTGCCCCCTTACCTCCAACTCTTATTGCGATTCAATAACTGAATAGAATGCTTATTCATACCAATGAATAAGCGACTCTATTAATTTGAAATAGAGTCGCTTATTCATTGGTATGAATAAGCATTCTATTCAGTTACTAAATCGCAATAAGAGTTGGTGGTAAGAGGGCTGTACGTTGATAGATCAGCGAGCTATAGAGTTACATAATCATAGATCAGCATCGACCCATAATCATCCCACTGGAATACGGGTCTTCCCTCAATCGAAGGGGTTTAGAGCATACTCCACCACATTGCTAGCGTTTCCAAGCCGCCTAAAGGCCACTGACTTGGTATAGCGACTGTCATCTAATGACAACCCCCGACCAACCAACGGTTTAACATCCTCTCCAAAGCACGGAGGAGCTCGAGATAAATAAACCCTTGGGATGTAAGAGGTTCATCAACATCTTTGAACCAAAGCTAACTTCACCTGCACGCGGTGTACCCTGCTGTCTGACAAACGAAGCTCTAGCGAAAAGAGAGGTAGGGAGCGTAATTGTAAGTTACCCGATTGGAGAATGTACCTCTAACTCACAGAATACCGCAGCCAAATAACCATTCCCTAGAGGGTTGTTGTGTTCCTGGATTGCGAGTAAGTGAAGTCACCAGAAAGGAAGGAGATGCTGCGTTGCCAGCGAGGGTGGCGGCGCGCGAGCGATAGTTTATGTAGCGAGCGTTAACATGGCTACGGTAACCGCTTCACATCGGCGGGCCGTATGCTTGTCTGCCACCCGTCGTAGTATAAAAAAAAAACAAAAAGAAGACCCACCCATGGACAGGCTACGGTCAACGTTGCTGAACTTGCGTGTTCGATTAAACTGACACGCACAACGACCCCACCGAGCTCCTCATTTTTTATTAAAAATATATAATTAACTAACCTCTATCTCAATGTTTCCCAATTAGTGGTACACCTACCCCCAGGGGTACGCGAGATTGTATCAAGGGGTACGCGCAGCAATCTCGTTAGTAAAACATTAAATCCTTAAAAAACAATAATGCAATAACAATTGACAAAAAAATTTTCAATTTAATTAATCGATCAGTAGGTAAGTCAAACGTATGCATCAAGCGCCGTAGTGTGTCATACTCATTAGAGCGTCTTTTGATGATAATAAATATACCTGATTTCTTTTCTATTTACTGTTCCTACAATAAGGGGTACGCAAGTTTGAGGTCTTTCTGAAAACTAATTGGGAACCTGCTCTGCTCTATCTAATTACGAAGTACGTACAATGTTTACAAAGCGACAGACACAAACCTCGCAAATAGGCAATTGGGTGGTACGGCTATGTATTTATTTAGGTACCAAATGAGATGCAATTTAGTTCTTTGTTGGCAGAGCGTGCCGACACAATGGCCGCTCCGCCATGAAATGATAACGATTGGTTATAAAAAGTTATGTAACCACAATATATTGTCGTCTTTAACATTGAGAATTATTATATGTCACAGCACAGCCAAATCATAGAACCGCCGCATTACATAACGACTAACTTTAGGCGGATTGTTTTTTCATCATCATCATCATCAGGTCATTTTAGTCTCCACTACAGGAGCACGACCCTCTCTCGTCCGTCACAGACAGGAGGATTTGGCCTACACTCCCCGCGCTGGCCAGACGGGTTGGGGAGGCCTGATCGATGTTTGATAATGTATTTCCCTTAGTCGCCTTGTACGACATCCACGGGAAGAGACGGAGTGATTCTATTCTAGTCTGCCGGAAACCACACGGCCATTGTCTTTAAGTAGCTGTAATTGACAAATCAAAGGTTTTTTTTTGCTTTACATATTAATAAATAAATATAAATAAATAAATATTCCTGGACAAATTACACACTGCCATCTAGGCCCAAACTAAGCAAAGTTTTGTACTATGGATACTAGATAACTGATATATAATACATAGATACATAGAAAACGCCCAGACCAAGACAAACAGACATGTTCATGCACACAAATGTTTGTCTTGTGCGGATCGAACCCACGACCACGGAGTCAAAGTGGCCATTGCTAACCATTCGACCACCGACCTCGTCAAAAATCAACTTCTGTTGACGTGTTCCCTAGCAAATACGATTTGGGAGTTTTCAAAAAAGAGCCTGTTTTTACAGGTAATTTGATCTACACTACTTTGCCTGCTTCCGCCACCGATCAGTTTATGCAAACTACTGCCGGCCGGCTCTCATCCTCTACTGTTAATTATATTGTTAGTAAAGCCTATTTTTCCCTGAAAAGGCTGTAACGGACCTGGGGCCCTACTACCGAAGCGGAAGCCGATTGTCGTCGGATTTTTTGATCGCAAAAATCAAACTTTAGCGTATATTGGCGGTAATAAGGACGAGCTCGGTGGTCGAATGGTTAGCAATACGCACTTTGACTCCGAGGTCGCGGGTTCGATTCCCGCACAAAACAAACATTTGTGTGCATGAACATGTCTGTTTGTCTTGGTTTGTGTGTTTTCTATGTATTATACGTATGTATTTACAAAAAAAAATGTATTTAAGTACATGTATCAGTTGTCTAGTACCCATAACACAAGCTTTGCTAAGCGCAAATTATTATTATCATATTTGGGACTAGATGGCGCTGCGTAAATTGTCCAGAAATATTTGTTTATTATTATGTATCTCTTTTTAATCACGGGTCAAGCCCGGTCATTTGATAGGCGTGCGCGGGGATATGGATCCAACGCGTAGAGGCCCCTTTGAGAAGTTTGATGTAATGTTGTACGCCCGCCGTGTCCCGCTCCAGGATATGTCAATGGAACGACATACCCATGAGCAGGTCTCGGCAGGCGTTGAGACTATTGCTAAGTGTGATGGAAAATAAATGGGCTATGGAGATGACATCTGGGTGAACTTACTCGTAATACCGGGCTATTACAGAAGAGGGACGGACGCCTGCCATAACTGCTTTCATTGCTAGTTATTTGCGGCAGACGGTGGCTTGCCACTCACTAGATGGGCCCCCGAAATGCCAGGAAAACGGCCGGGGGCAACACCGGTGTGAGTGACTCAGGGATGTCGAGAGGTGTGCTGCGCTTTCTCCGAAGTTACTCGCGGCGTGATGCCCTTTAACACTTCCACCCCTGGAGCATATAGCTCTAGCGGCTCCTCTCTGGACGGCCAATGAAGGCAAGCCAGAGCTGAGAGTCCTGCGGGCCTTCTTGTGTTTACACTCCGACCGATGAAGACACGTCGGATACGAAGGCCCTGACCGACTCTCTGGAGACTCGGGTCCGTGGTGTCGCTACTCACACAACAGCTCGCCACACAAGCTGCCCTGCGGACTTTATTTATTATTATTATTTATAATTGTGTTTAGCTCAGGTGGCAGAAACCACAGAGCTCTACCGACTAAGCTGAAGATGTTTGTCATTAACTTAAAAATAAGATCTGATTTCACGACTAAAAAATCCGACGGTAATCAGCTTCAGCTTCGGCGATAGGACCAATGTCTAAAACGATCGTTTTAGGATCTCTTCATGACTACTTCTAAAACGAACTTTGGGGTGTAAGCGGCTCATCATCTTCTTTGAACCAAATTCAACCTCACCTGCACCCTGCACCTAGTTTCACGCTGATGACTGATAAACGAAGCTTTGGCGAAAGAGAGGTATCGTAATACTCGCAGGAAGACGGACTACATATTTTTATATAACCCCTTCAATATGGGTATCAAATTCAAATCCAAGATGGCCGCCACCCCAAAATGGCGAATTAAACATATTCACATCTCCCTCAATATGTGGGTATCAAATGAAAGGGCTTCAATAAACTAGAAGATCGGGATTTATTAAATGTTAAATTTATTTATATTGTAAATATAAGTTTAAAGTTTAAAATATTTTCTAACTGCAGTGTGGCTGTTCGCTAGTATCAAGGTAAATGGTAATTGGACACAAAGTAGACACGTGCAACAATATTTCGTGTCGCAACACTGCAGCACCCGCCACCACGCTTCTGCACTGGGAAATTGCATCTCATAATAACTACCTATTGAATACAATTGAAAAAAAAAAACTATTTAAGTACTTGATTATGCAAGTACCAGTTATTTTGTAATTACAAGATTAGTATTAACTATTTTTGCCGTGTGGTTTCCGGCAGACTAGAATAGAATCACTCCATCTCTTCCCGTGGATGAGTGGTACAAGGCGACTAAGGGAAATACATTATCAAACATCGATCAGGCCTCCCCAACCCGTTTGGCCAGCGTGGGGAGTGTAGGCCAAATCCTCCTTCTGTCTGGGACAGACGAGAGAGGGTCGTGCTCCTGCATTGGAGACTAAAATGACCTGATGATGAAGATTAACAATTTTTATGCCCCTCGAGTGGATACCTATCCTATGGTCATTAGAAACACCTACGTACGCTCATTTATACTATGTCTATACTCTCGTCTCGCATCTCAGCTCAAGAACTCAGAGATGCGATCATTCGCTTCTTCTTCAGATAGAACATAAGGTAAGGTCTAGACTATTGTTCCGCAAACTTTCTGTGTCTAAGGTACATCTAGGAAAACGAAAATGTTTGGGGGTACACAATAAAAGAAAAAACCGGCCAAGTGCGAGTCGGACTCACGCACGAAGGGTTTCGTACCATTATCTATAAAAACGGCAATAAAATCACGTTTGTTGTATGGGAGCCCCACTTAAATATTTGTTTTATTTTTATTTAATTATTTATTTTTTAAGTGAATATATAACTAAATATTTTATGGGTACTTCAAGCGTCTACCTAATACCGTTATCAATTACGAGCAAAAACGAGCAAAAAAAATCACGTTTGTTGTATGGGAGCCCCCTTAAATATTAATTTTATTCTATTTTTTAGCCAAAGGCTATTTTTTATCCCAAAGGGTTTTACCCAAAGGGTTTAACCCAAAGGGTACGGAACCCTAAAAAATATAACTATTAGCAAAGCTATTAGTATTTTGTCCCACCGGCCCGTATGTACCGTTGTAAGCGTCAGAGTTGAATTGAACCCTTTGATGAGGAACAATTAAATATACATATATAGTCATCATCGAAGGGGTTTAGAGCATACTCCACCATGCTGCTTAATTGCGGGTTGGCGTAAGCCCGTGTCTTCAAGCCTTCTAAACGCCACTGACTTAGCTTAACGACCGTCATCTAATGACAACAGCCAGGACCGACCGCCTAACGTGCCCTCCGCTACGTGCTAACGAGAAGCTCGAGATAAATAAACCCATCCATAGACAGGCTACGGTCGACGTTGCTTAACTTGCGTATTCGATTAGACACGTGCAACGACGCCATCGAGCTTCTCGACAATTGTAGTCGTCAGAATTAAATTGAATCCTTTGTTAAGTGATCAATGAGATATATTTTGACGACCCCGGTGGTCGAATGGCTAAGCATGTCCACTTTGACTATGAGGTGGTAGTTTCGATCCCCGCACAAGACAAATGTTTGTGTGCATGAACATGTGTGTTTGTCTTGGTCTGGGTGTTTTCTATGTATTATAGGTATGTATTTACAAAAAAAAAAAAATAAGTATAATATCAGTTATCTACATAGTACCCATAGTACAAGCTTTGCTTAGTTTGGGACTAGATGGCAGTGTGTAATCTTTCTAGGAATATTATTTATTTAAATATGTATATGGTCAAAATAGATTCATTTAACAAAGACGCACTCGTCCAATTTCAATATTTAATATTCGTTAATATTCCTATTTCGCACTATGAATAATATATTGTTTACTCAAGTGTAATAATTCTGAAATATTCTCATTGCGCCGGTATTTTGGCCACGTACGAGTCATAAAATATTATGAAATATAGAAACTGTGTGCGCTCTGGGAAAAATTGAGGTAGATATGAGATTTCACTAGCGACCCGCCCCGGCTTCGCGCAAGTAGAACTTTATTACCTTACGCAGCGTACTTGGTGGAAAGGTTATCAATCAGCATGATTTTTTCCGATGTCTGTATCAAAGCTTGCCAGCGTCAACCGACATTTGGAGCGGAGAGGTCAACCAAGATCAAGTCGAGGTCGAGCTGAACTATTCTACTAAAGGCTGAAACAACCTGCCCCCTTACCATCATTTTTTTTTTTTAATACTACGTCGGGTGGCGTGTACGCTCGCAACATAAAATATCGTTCGCGCGCCGCCACCCCCGCTGCCATCGCAGCATCTCCTTCCTTTCTGGTAACCTCACTCACTCGCAGGAACGCAACAGTCCTCAAAGAAACCGTTAGTTGGCTGCGGTATTCTGTGAGGTGGAGGTACATTCCCCAGTCAGTCAGTTGACCGCATACAAATAACAATTTCCTTGAGGGTTGTTGTGTTCCTGCGAGTGAGTGAGGTCACCAGAAAGAAAGGACGGAGTATAGGCTGGCAACGGATCGGCGACCACTTGGTGTTGCTGATCTCCATCGGCGGTGGTGATTGCTTTCCGTCAGGAGACCCACCCACATGTTCGTTTGTCCCCCTATCATATAAAAATAAATAAATAATAAAATTTTGACGTTACGCCTTTGTAGTATGCAGGAAAAACCTCGGTAGGGAGTTTCTATGAAAATGCATGAAAATAGTTGCCAAGTTGCTGCAAAATTAAGTCATCCCATCAGTATTTAAATTATATGCAGCCTCTGTTGCGGCGATCGGCGGCGATCGATTCAATCTCTATTCAAATTGGACGATGTGTTATTATTCAAAGTTAATTTGTTGACAAGCATGATAGACTCGTAGGCTTTTCGAAAAGAGAGGTAGGGAGCGTAATTGTAAGCTACCCGTCTGGGGAATGTACCTCCACCTCACAGAATACCGCAGCCAAATAACAATTCCCTTGAATAACATTCCTGCTAGTGAGTGAGGTCACCAGAAAGGAAGGAGATGCTGCATTAGCAGCGGGCGTTGCGAGCGTTAATATGGCTACGGTAACCGCTTCACATCAGGCGGGCTGCATGCTTGTCTGCCACGCGACGTAGTATAAAAAAAAAAAGGTACAGTTAGGCCATTTTGAGTATATAATTAGATAGATAGATAAATACGTTTATTACAAACTACAGTCACACACATAGAAAAATTAAATTAAAAAAAAAACGGGTTGCACTTCGGGTGTGCCGGCAGAAGTGAAAACTTGAACATTAGCGTTGTGCATTTTTGAATGTTTTGGAATGGTTAGAGAATAATTTCGCACGAATTGCTTTATTTATTATCAGTATAAAAGTACTAACGTTTATGTGGTAAACTACAATATACATTTATTGCGCTATCGTACACAAACATGACAATTTATATTACATTAAAAATAAATGAGTGGGGGGGGGGGATATTATCTACTTCCTGTCCTATTCCGCGCCGGCAGTCTACTCTCCTTCCGTCTTGTGAATTTTCGATCAGGCCACGTGTCCCGAAGCGAGTTTAACATTGTACCCATCCCAAAAAGGGCACAACGCCGCTAAAGAAGTTTCCACTTCAATAATAGGGAAAGAAAGTATTCAATAAGAAACAGAACGCAGAATAACAAGATGCATGTGTGTGCTGCAGCAACCTACCTCTCTTTTCGCCAAAGTCTCGTTTGTCAGTCAGCAGGGTGCACCACGTGCAGGTGGCTTTAGTTCGTAGATGTTGATAAACCACTTACACCCCAATTTAATTTTTTATTTCTTTTTTTATCCGCTAGCATTTCGGCAATGACCATTGACGAAGAATTCATCGACACATTAGTATTTTTGTTAAATCACTAGGGTGGAAATCGAGCTAGATACAGGCTGATGATGATGATGATGAATCAATTGGTTACCTATGAACGAAAGTTAACGACGTCATCGAAAATAGTATCACGTCCGCAACATAATATTCAAAGTTTCCAATAAAAATAATTGACCTCCACATACTGCACAATTTGCCGCAAATAATTGGCCGTGTGGGTTCCGGCAGACTAGAATATAATCACTCCGTCTCTTCCCGTGGATGTCGTACAATGGGACTAAGGGAAATACATTATCAAACATCGATCAGGCCTCCCCAAGCTGGCCAGTCTGGCCAGCGTGGGGAGTGTAGGCCAAATCCTTTTTCCGTCTAGGACGAACGAGAGAGGGTCGTGCTCCTGTAGTGGAGACTAAAATGACCTGATGATGATGATTAGGTACGAGTATTTATTGGGTAGTAAAGCGGTTACCTATGAACGAAAGTTAACGACGTCATCGAAAATAGTGTCACGTCCGCAACATAATATTCAAAGTTTCCAATAAAAATAATTGACCTCAACATAGTGCAAACACACGCAACTTTACAATAACGGTTTGCGAAAAAGCAATTTGCGAGAGAAACCCGCAGCAGTGGCGACAGGCAATAAACGTCTATTGACTCCCGGCCTGACGTGACGAGGTCGCATTTTAAACGCCCTACACTACCTCAGGGATTGAATAACCGAAAAAATTTGGATATATCGGTTAAAGGTATGACGTCATACCTTTAAATTTCGATACCTTAAAGTAAAGGTATCTTAATAATTTCGGTATTGTAATATTCCGGTATCGTTATTTTTTTAGATATCTAAATTATAAAATAAAGGTTTTAAATTTCGATACCTTAAAGTAAAGGTATCTTAATAATTTCGGTATTGTAATATTCCGGTATCGTTATTTTTTTAGGTATCTAAATTATAAAATAAAGGTTTTCTTTCCACAATGTCGGCCGCATTGGTAGGTAAGTACTTGATCGATACCTACGTCGCGTCGTTGTCGCATCATTTTTTCGGTACCGAAATGGTTTTGGTTAAGATACTGGCAGTACTGGTAATATAAAGGTATAATGATACCGTAAAAAAATAAAGGTATTCTTCTTGTTTTACCGGTATCGTAACCACAATTCTCAACCGTTTTGGCTCTACCTTTAAATCAAAACGATATAGTAATTTTATACCAGTACCATACCCTTATACCTTTACCGCTTTCAATCCCTGCCCTACCTACATCCTTTATTCAGTTTTTCTATTTACCTAATAAATCGGCTTCAACCCATAATCCTCCCACTGTTGGGATACGGGTCTCCCCTCAATCGAAGGGGTTTAGAGCATACTCCACCACGCTGCTCAACTGCGGGTTGGTGGAGGCCAGTGTTTTCAAGCCGCCTTACGGCCACTGATTTGGCTTAACGACTGCGATCTAATGATAACAGCCGGGACCGATGGCTTAACGTGCCCTCCGAAGCACGGAGGAGCTCGAGATAAACAAACCCATCCATAGACAGGCTGCGGTCGACGTTGCTTAACTTGCGTGTTCGATTAGACTGACACGCGCAACGACGCCATCGAGCTCCTCCTCCTCTTTACTTAATAACATACTAACAATTTGCCGTAAATAATTGGCCGTGTGGGCTCCGGCAGACTAGAATAGAATCACTCCGTCTCTTCCCGTGGATGTCGTACAAGGCGACTAAGGGAAATACATTATCAAATATCGATCAGGCCTCCCCAACCCGTCTGGCCAGCGTGGGGAGTGTAGGCCAAATCCTCCTTCCGTCAAGGACGGACGAGAGAGGGTCGTGCTCCTGTAGTGTAGACTAAAATCGACCTGATGATAATGATAATAATATAACAATTTGCATTATATTTTTTCATTCATTTCTTTTGATGACCCATGTGGTAGAATGGCTAACCAACCATGTCCACTTTTACACCGGGGCCGCGGGTTTGATCCTCGCACAAGACAAATATTTGGGTGCATGAACGTGTCTATTTGTCTTGGTCTGGGTGTTTTCTATGTATTCATCATCATCATCATCATCATCATCATCATCAGCCTGTATCTACCCACTGTTGGATATAGGCCTTTCCCAATGCTTTCCACCATATGCGATCCTCCGCTTTCCGCATCCAACCGCTACCAGCCACTTTTTTTGAGATCATCGGTCCATCTAGAGAGGGGGCGTCCTACGCTTCGTCGCCCCATACGTGGCCTCCACTCTAGGACTTTCCTCCCCCATCTGCCACTCGGCAGATGTGGCCAGCCCACCTCCACTTCAACTCGCTGACTTTGACAGCTATGTCGACCACTTTAGTTCTCCGTCGAATTTCTTCGTTTCGGATTCGATCCCTTAGAGTTAGAGAAACTCCAAGCATTGCTCTCTCCATCGCTCGCTGTGCGACTTTTAGTCTGTGAACCAGCCCAATGGTCAGCGTCCAAGTTTCTGCACCGTAGGTCATAGCGAGGAGGACGCACTGATTGAACACTTTGGTCTTCAAACATTGGGGTATAGCTGCGGTGAGGATGTGCCGAAGCTTCCCAAAAGCTGCCCAGCCCAGTCGAATGCGTCTATCGATCTCTTTGTTGAAATTACCCCGGCCCAGCTGTATGGCCTGTCCGAGGTCCTGTTCTATGTATTACATGAATGTATTTACAAAAAAAATGTATTTAAGTATAATCAGTTATATAGTACCCATAGTACAAGCTTTGCTTAGTTTAGGACTAGATGGCAGTGTGTAATTCGTCCAAGAATATTTATTTATTTATACATATTTTGGGGTGTAAGTGGACCACCGCGATCTTTAGAGTCAAAGCCAACCTCACCTTCACGGAATGCACCCTCTACTAGCGAAAAAGGCTCCGGAAAAAGACAGGTATGGTATAGCGTATTTGGAGCTGCCCTACTGGGGAAGTACCTCTACCTCACAAATTCAGTTTTGATCCTATCTCTCAAATGTCACATTTGGTATTCTTGTATCATGATATATCGAATTCAAACTAAGAATAGAATTCCGCTAGCATTAAGAATTGATATTCATTAATCAATGAAATGAAGTACCTATACTATCATTTTTGTCAATTTACAATTCATTCTCGATTTGGTCCACTTTCATTCAGCGATCGTAAAATAATTACAAGAACTTGCAGTATGATGATATTTTACACTTAATTAAAATTAAGTCAGCCATTGACTGTAATGAGAAAGAAATAATCACAACAAATCACTACGTCTACAAACACTTTACCTCGCCAGGCATTAACACTCACGTGTCAGTATGGCCACTATGTATTGAAGCTTTTCGATCATTCAGCTTACCTCCTAGCTAACCTCTAAGCGGGCCCCCTCTGTGTGATCTTGATCTTAAGGTACCAAATTGGGACACCAACCCAACACCAACCAGATCAAATCAATATAGTTACAAAGTATGACATAATTATTTACTCAAGTGTGGTGTTGAAAGACATGTCTGCCTATAAATGAGGTTTGCATGAATGAAAAATAAATGAGTTAGCTATGTAAAATACGTATTATGTATGCTATGTAATGATATCAGATACCGAAACATTGTATTTGATTTGTCTGCGATCAATATCACGAATTATTCATCTTTATCACATACTTTATCATCATAGCGTCGTTTCATCATCATCAGGTCCATTTTAGTCTCCACTACAGGAGCACGACCCTCTCTCGTCCGTCCTAGACGGAAGGAGGATTAGGCCTACTCTCCCCACGCTGGCCAGACGGGTTGGGGAGGCCTGATCGATGTTTTATTGTATTTATTAGTCGCCTTTTTGACGTGACAACGTCTTATAAATTGGTTAGCCGGGTGACACTTCAAGAAACTGGCTCACGTTATGCGCTTACAATGAGAGCGAGCTTAAATGAGGTTTGCATGAATGAAAAATAAATGAGTTAGCTATGTAAAATACGTATTATGTATGTTATGTAATGATATCAGATACCGAAACATTGTATTTGATTTGTCTGCGATCAATATCACGAATTATTCATCTTTATCACATACTTTATCATCATAGCGTCGTTTACTATACAACATAAACTATGGTGTCTGGGCAGAGCGTGAATGAATGAATGAGTGAATGAATGAATGAAGGAATTTATTTATTGTCTTAAATGTGGTATATAGATGTTAGATATATATAGTAGAGTATAGATATAGATGTACATACATAGCAGTGTTTAATTGTTTCACACATTTAGTCAGCATTACTGACATGCAATAGAATACAAAATATCTTTATGTCATTACAATTGATCAATTTAAATAATGAGTGTGTGTGCGTGCGGCGCCATACAAACAGAAGCCCAATTCTCGTAATTTTTCTACGAACGCAGATTGAAAGTTGACCGAATCGACATTGAATTGTGAATTGACTAAAATTATATACTTGATTTTCATTAATTAATTATTATCATTATAATCGTGGCCGTGTGGTTTCCGGCAGACTAGAATAGAATCACTCCATCTCTTCCCGTGGATGTCGTACAAGGCGACTAAGGGACATACATTATGAAACATCGATCAGGCCTACCCAACCCGTCTGGCCAGCGTGGGGAGAGTAGGCCAAATCCTCCTTCCGTCTAGGACGGACGAGAGAGGGTTGTGCTCCTGTAGTGGAGGCTAAAATGACCTGATGATGATGAATTATTATCAATTCTTGTTGTTGGCAAATTAACATTCTTAGTTTGTTTAATTTTCACTCATATTTCGATACAATCCCGCTTAAATTTAATTTTGAAGTTACGTAATGTGTTACGAGAATACCAAATGTGACATTTATGAGATCGAGACTGGATCGAAACTGAATTTTGACTATATTTTAATTACGAGAATTACCCCTCTGTTCTAGATTCATCTCAGAGGGAAGGTGAGGTCGACACTAGAGAGCGGCAGGGAAGGGCCATACTATACATTTATACTGTGTCTTCATCTGAAATAAGAAATTGACTGAGTGACTGACATAACAACGCCCATACCGCTGGGTTTAGAGCTTCCAAATTTTTCACGTAGGTTCCTTATGGGGTCTAGGAGTACACTCTGTAAGGATATTGGAAAATTTCCACGGATACGCGCATACGAAGTCGCAGCCGCTAGCTAGTGCATAAATATAGCGACGTCACGAAGTACCTAATCTTTTTTATCGTTTTTAGGGTTCCGTACCTCAAAAGGAAAAACGGAACCCTTATAAGATCACTTTGTTGTCTGTCTGTCTGTCTGTCCGTCTGTCTCCCTGTCTGTCCGTCAAGACCCTCTATGTCTTGAATGAGTCGAGGTATCAAGCTGAAATTTGAACTGCATACTTAGGTCTACGGTCCCGAAGTTGTAAAAAAATCAAACTGCTAAGTTTAGGAAAAGAAAAGATACGGCCGTTTATTCAGCAAAAAACGCATATTTCGACACATTCTTAAGGGAATCAAAACTCAAAGGGTACTTCCCGTTGACTTAGAACTATGAAATTTGGCAAGCAACATCTTTATAGACTACAAGTAGTAGAATAAATCTCAAAACTATACATTTGTAATTAAATCTTAAAACATAGGGGTCTATATTTTTTTATAATAGGTCGAAATTTCAAATTGAAGCTACTAGTTCAAATAGGGTATCATATGAAAGGGCTTTATGTGCACATTGGAAAATATATTTTATTTATTTTTTCCGACGCATTATTTCTTATTTATAATGAAAAATATATAATTTCAGGAACAGCTCGGAAAAAACGCGATTAGATTCCCGAACTATTTATAATGGTAGGTACGGAACCTTTGGTGGGCGAGTTCGACTCGCACTTGCCCGGTTTTTTTTTTTCAGCATGACAAAATTCTACTAATTTAAAGGAAATATTGTGATGGGCAACTACGGAACCCTGACAACACTGCGCGTGGTCTGAGGCGCACTTCGCCGGTTTTTTTGAAACATGTATTAGTTTCACTGCGATGGCAGTTGACGCCAATAATTGCGGCGAACTCATATAACTAAAACAAAATACCTATACATAATAAAAGACATTACGAGGTGTTTGCAATAGGTATTCACAGATTACATATAGATAGATAGAAGCTTAGATTTGTTTGCAGTTCAAGTTTCTTCCCACGACGCCAATAAACCCGATTCAGCACTAAAATGCTGCATTGACGGGATTGCTTTATTACGCCGTGCCTTCAACAAGAGGAATTTTAGATGTTAATAGTAAATATTGAATTGGTATATTCGTGGAGGGTTTCTAACCCTCCACGAATATAAAATAAATAGTACATCGTACTGCTAAAATGTTTCTCGGGGACCTGGAGGTCTACTACAAAATGAAAATCCGTACTTTCGGTTAATAGTTCAGAATTTTTTAAAGGCATAACTTTGATGTAAATCGATCGGCACAATTTTATCTAATAGTTCATTATATTGAAGATGTTTTGTTTTGTCGTAAATTCAATATAACTTAGGCTGATAACAGACCGACAGCGCGGCGACGCCTTAGTGTTGCCGATTTCAATGAGCGGTGGTGATTGCTTTCCATCAGATGGCTCACATGCTCGTTTGCTCCCATATACAATAAAAAAACTTCCGATCTTTCGGCTGAATTTTATTGTCTTCATATCTCAATCGACCCCCAAGCTAATTTAATAGGCTTCCGCTTACGCAATAGAGTAAATTGCATAAGCGGAGGACCTATTAAATCAGTTACCTAAGTATATTTCTAAAACTGAACTTAGGTTTAAATTAGTAGCAATTTTCAGTTAAGTAGACATCTTCAGAATCAGAGACAGATAAATTGAAGAGGAGGTTCAGTAAATAACTTAAACAGAACAGCGATACACGAAAAGATAAATTGAATCTGAATCGTCTTCAGCTTAGGTGGTAGGACGCCTGGGCACAGGACATATAATTTATTCGTTCAGGCAGTCACGCTGGTAAACATTTATGAAATAGATATAACTATCTTATTCCTGAGACAGCTAATAATACAAATACAAATCATTTATTTGCAATAAATAGCGTGAAATAAATAGCGTGCAAATTAGAGTGAACGAACATAATTACGAGCTGGTTTCTGTCAACACTCACTCGTATAATCGTCGGTATAATATAATTATGTGATATATATTTTCTACGTATTATATATGTTAAAAATGTAATAATGATAATAATAGTAATGTGATGATAATAATAATATTGTAAATATAATATTGTACTCAATAATAATAAGATCTAATAATGTATTAATTAATTCATTTCTGTCATAAATTTTATTGAAATCAATGTATTAATGTAAGACTGTTGCAACGCCCTTGCAGGGCTCATGTAAGGATCCTGTTTTTTCTTAAGATCAATGTATTTACCACATGAAAGCAATAAATAAATATGAATATGAAATATGAATATAATTATTAATTTTTCTAATGTAACTTTATGTCTTTTGCCAGAACTGTCAGTCATTTGACAGATTGAAGCGAACCAATTCGAATTCAAAATTTATTGTTCAGAGGACAGGACAATATTACAAGCTTAACAGCTGTCGGGTCAGCTAGTCTGAAATGAAAATTAAATATTTGCTCCAAAGCAAAAGCGCAGTTTTAGTCACAACTTCATTGAAAGATTACAAGGGATCGCGTGTCAGTTTAATAGGATCTAATTTGATCGAGGCGGCCCTTCGCCCTCCGACACGATTGCACTTCGTTCCGAGAACAACCTATATCCTGCAGTATTGCGGAATGTCGTGTCGTTGGCAATAAGATGCATTGTCAATGTGATGAGAAGTAGGTACTCATATTGTTGTGCAACTATGCTATGACACGGTGGATAGTGTGAACACCGTTCTGGGTCTGTGGTATATTATATAAGAATTTTCTTGCAAAATAAAGAGAAGGATATATGTTTATCGCGATATTTTTTTAATTAGAAAAAAATATCGAGAAATCGTTTTCAAACTTATGTCACATTCTGCTTCCCTACTATAATATAATAATATTATTATAAATTTGAATGTGAGTTTGTTTCTTTCACGCTGAAACTAATCAACAGATCATAATGAAACTGTACACATATTCTCAAAGGTAAAGAAAGAAAATAAATAAAAAGCCGAGGGTGTAAGCTAGTATCAAATAAAATAGCCTATAGTGAAGATCTAAATGTCTAAAATACATGTTTATATTTGTAATATAAACAGTATGAAAGTTTAATAAATATACTAAAATTCACCGTTACCTACCCCCTACGTACCTCAAAAAGTATTAAATTATAAATTTTAAAAGAAATATATGCAGAAAATTGACCTTATAGACAACAGAAAAACCTAAGAATGTAAGAATATTAGTTATTAGGTAAGATGACTAATAATTAATATATTACGTAAAATAAAAGATTGGCCGTGTGGTTTCCGACAGACTAGAATAGAATCACTCCGTCTCTTCCCGTGGATGTCGTACAAGACGACCTCCCCAACCCGTCTGGCCAGCGTGGGGAGTGTAGGCCAGATCCTCCTTCTGTCTGGGACGGACGAGAGAGGGTCGTGCTTCTGTAGTGGAGACGAAAATTACCTGATGATGATGACATCACTACATAGTATAAAACAAAGTCGCTTTCTCTGTCCCTATGTCCCTTTGTATGCTTAAATCTTTGAAACTACACAACGGATTATGATGCGGTTTTTTTTAATAGATAGAGTGATTCAACTGGAAAGTTTATATGTATAATATATGCATAACATAGTAGAAAAACACTGATAATTTAGAGGTTTCTAATGTGATGTCGTAAATAAACACATTTTTTTGCTCTTTCATTGCAAACGCTGGCTGAACCCAACGAGATAGATCAAAATAATGTAGTACAGTATTGTTCGCCTTAAAATGGTCTACAAAAAAGTTCGCGATGGTATATGTCTATCTCTTAGTGGTAACACACAATAACCGTTATTTTATCCTTTGCTTTTTACAAGAAATAATGCCTTATTTACGAAGCGATTTTAAGCAATACAGAAATAATCCTTATCCAATTAAGTACCTTAAATACATTGCGCATTAAATATAGATCAATATGGCCCTTCACAGCATGTAATTTAAATGAATAGTTTAGAAGATATTACACATTTAAAATGCAGGGACATAACGGCTGTGGCGGTACCGGCCGCGGAGCCGGCGGCGTGTGCCTATAACTGGGGAAGGACTGGATAGGACAAAGCGCAAAGACCTTCTGTAGTACATTTAGTATCAGCATTGCACCCGTGCGAAGCCGGGGCGGGTCGCTAGTAAGATATAAAAAAACTTTAAGTGTGAACAATATTATCATAATCATAACTTTCTAGATGGGACAGCACTGTGGGACATTCACAGTCCATAATAAAAGTAATTCGTAACAATGCATACTGGAAGATTTCCCACTGATACCTACTTTCGGAAGTATTACATAGGCTGTGGCACAGCATAGTAATACAACCAGTACATTAACTTCACCGCTCAGGAAGTTTGGTGCGCGCGCCCCAAAACTTCCTGAGCGGTCGTGTAAATCACGCTTGGCTGTGTGCGTGCGCCGATTTGGGCGCTAGTATGAAGTTAAACTACTGGTTGTATTACTATGCTGTGGCTGTGGTTACAGCCCCCTAAACACCATCTCATAATGCGATTCAATAATTGACTAGATTGCTTATACATACCAATGAATAAGCTACTCTGTTCCATTTGAAATAGAGTCGCTTATTCATTGGTATGAATAAGCATTCCATTCAGTTATTGATTCGCAATAAGAGATGGTGGTAAGGGGGCAGGTTACATATTAAAACAAAAGGTTGGAGGGCGTCCGGGGAGCGTCCGGGCGGGGTTTCATTTGCAGTCCAGGGTTAAAAGTTTTAAATCACTAATGCCCGCTCCAAGCTGAGAATAACCGTCTTGTCACAGAATAAAAAATAGTGCTAGTACTAAAAACACTGATGACATGTCCGGGGTTTAAGATTCAAAATCCGGAGTTTTCACGCATCATCCCCCTTACCACCATCTCTTATTTTGATTCAATAAACGAATAGAATGCTTATTCATTGGTATGAATAAGCAATCTATTCAATTATTGAATCGCAATAAGAGATGGTGGTAAGTAGCTTAGCTTGTCCCGTTTGCTAGTTTAATGTAATGAGAGTCGAAGGTAGTCCCATATTACAAAGATTAGAATATACGATTTACTAGTAATGATATCATATTTATAATCTAATCAGCAATTGTACTGTGGTCAAAAAAGGTACAAGTGCTCAACTGATCATACAAGAAAAACCTATTAAAATCGGATAAGCCGGTCCAAAGATTATGTCGGGACAATAACACTCTTCACTTTTATCTCTCTAATACATGAAAGTCTCGTGTCATTGTTTTAGTTACCATAGTCACAGCCATAGTCCTGGATACTCCTCCAAAACAGCTTGACCGATTTTGATGAAGTTTATATGTATATTCAGTAGTAGGTCTGAGAATAGGTTGTTATTTATTTTTATATCCGTAAGTGATAAGGGTGGTGCGTTACATTTTTTGGCATTTTTTTTTTTGAGGTGGCATTAAAATAACACAGCCCTAAATTTTCACCTTTCTAACATCAACCCCTATATTTTTTATAGCGATATTAGTATAATTTATTTGGCATTTAAATGTAGTCATGGCCGCCGCCATAAAATGGCGAATAAAATTTTTTTTTTTCAGATTTGACTCAATACGGGTTGATTTGATGAATTTGAATTCAAGCTGTGGAATGAACTGCCTGTCGAGGTTTTCTCAGGAGACTACAGCATATCGGCAACGCGCGTGTAATGCCCCTGGTGTTACAGGCGTTCATAGGCTACGGTAACTGCATTCCATCAGGCTATGCTTGTTTGCCATTCTAGTGGTATAAAAACAATTGATACCCACAAGGCATGACTACAAGGGCTTGACTAGACTAGAAGGTCGGGTTTTTTTTTAATTTTGACTACTAACTGACCCGACAACTGTTGTCGTGCCATATAAATTAATAAAATATACGTGAATATAATATATTTAAAAAAATATATTAAATCGGTGAAACCGTTTCGAAGGAGTGCGACCACAAACATCGTGACACGAAATTTTTGTGTAAATAGGTACTTATGTGTTTTCAAAAATATATTTATCATTTAGTACAAGCGTACAAGCTTTGCTTTGAGGATAGATGGCTCTTTGTAATTTTTCCAGGATTATGTTAATAATTTATTATCATTTACTTATTAATTAATTATTGTAAATAATTATTTTGACATATATATATCTATATATATAAAAGAAAGTCGTGTTTGTTACAACACTTATAACTCGAGAACGGCTGGACCGATTGCCATGGTTTTTGATTTGTTGGATTTGTTTCCGTCCCGAATAGCAGAATAACTCTTAAAAACATTGGAAAATTCTCGAAAAAATAAAATAAAAGAAAAAACATTTTCCCATACAAATGAAAGTGTCAGTTGAAAAAGGGATTACGATATTTATTGGTTGTCAAATATCAAAACGTCAAATCGATTGGTGTCACTTTTATGTCGCGAAAGTTGTCTGTGATTTGTTATGAAAATTTAAAAATGTCAAATCGATAGGGGTGAAAACGCTTTTCCCATGGGGTTCGAGCGCAAGAATCAAATCAGAGTAAACATCAAAAGAAATGACAATTACAAATCACCAAAATGATAAAACCTATTTCAAAACTAAAAAAAATAAAACAAAACGTTTTTTTTTTTTAAAAATTAACAATAAGGAAATCTTTATTTTTATGAAATCTTCAGTTTTTATGGATACGGGTCTTCCCTCAACCGAAGGGGTTTAAAGCGTACTCCAACACGCTGCTCAACTGCGGGTTGGCGGAGGCCAGTGTTTTCGAACCGCCTAAAGGCCACTGACTTAACTTAACGACTGTCATTAAATGATAACAACCGGGACCGACAGCTTAACGTGCCTTCCGAAGCACGGAGGAGCTCAAGATGAGCTAATGATAACAACCGGGACCGACGGCTTAACGTGCCTTCCGAAGCACGGAGGAGCTCAATTTAATTTTATTTTATTGTTGACATTGATATTAATTTTGTTTTTATTTTTTTTTACCATATTTTGTAATATTAACGAATTTTTATGTAAAATAAACATCTGCATGTATGAAAATACTGAAAGTGTGATTCCAAGGATTATAAATAATTACACCATTATGTACCACTTTTAACGCAAATAAATTCTATTCTATTCTATTCTATTCTATTCTATTCTATTCTATTCTATTCTATTCTATTCTATTCAAGATGAGCTAATGATAACAACCGGGACCGACGGCTTAACGTGCCTTCCGAAGCACGGAGGAGCTCAAGATGAGCTAATGATAACAACCGGGACCGACGGCTTAACGTGCCTTCCGAAGCACGGAGGAGCTCAAGATGAGCTAATGATAACAACCGGGACCGACGGCTTAACGTGCCTTCCGAAGCACGGAGGAGCTCAAGATGAGCTAATTATAACAACCGGGACCGATGGCTTAACGTGCCTTCCGAAGCACGGAGGAGCTCAAGATGAGCTAATGATAACAACTGGGACCGACGGCTTAACGTGCCTTCCGAAGCACGGAGGAGCTCAAGATGAGCTAATGATAACAACCGGGACCGACGGCTTAACGTGTCTTTCGAATCACGGAGGAGCTCGAGGTAATATAAACCCATCCGTGTACAGGCTACGGTCGACGTTGCTTAACTTGCGTGTTCAATTAGACTGACACGCGCAATGACGCCATCGAGCTTCTCTATTATTTTCTACTATTCATTGTTTTAATTCCATAAAATCATAAATTTAGTTCAGCTAATATGTACCACGACATTCATTGATTGTTAGGCGGTACGAAGTTCGCCGGGACAGCTAGTTTCATATAAATTTAACTGGATGATGTTTGTGATCATAGTGACCGATACAATAATTTGAGTTAATCTTTAATTGAACAGTCGGTTTTATTGTAGGATCTGAGTATTTAGATAATATTTTCAATAAATTTTCACCCTAGGTTTTAGGACAAAGTGACTTTAAATGTCTATTACATGTCTACTGAGACTGAATGTGTGTGACAACATTATAATATCTTTCACCTGTAACCGACCACATTTACAGTAACAAATTCATTTCATTATCTTTCATTAGAGACTTCTGTTCAGAATAATAATTTTCATAGAACTGCGGCATAGTAAATTATGAATGCGGGTTGGCGCAGACCAGTGTTTTCCAGCCACCTAAAGGCCACTGACTCGGTTTAACGACTATCATCTATAATGACGACAGCCGGGACCGATGGCTTAACGTGCCCTCCGAACCACGAAATCGCTTGTATCAACTAACTAAATAATTTTAACACAGATATTTATTCACTTGTTCACTTTGATGACAAATCTATATATATAAAAGAAAGTCGTGTTTGTTACAACACTTATAACTCGAGAACGGCTGGACCGATTGCTATGGTTTTTAATTTGTTGGATTTGTTTCCGTCCCGAATAGCAGAATAACTCTTAAAAACATTGGAAAATTCTCGAAAAAATAAAATAAAAGAAAAAACATTTTCCCATACAAAATGTTCGTGGTTGTCGTAGCTGTCAAATGTGACGATGTCGTACGTGCGTACGCCAAATGTATGCGTGCGTTCAGAAATGTATATTAAGCTCATTATAGAACAAATGTCATAGATTAAAAACAAATGTTAACTCTATTGGTCTCATTTTTACGTCTTGAAAGTTGGCTGTGATTTGTTTTGAAAACAGTTTTGTGGATTTAAATATTTATTGCAAAGAGAATGTAAGCACTACGTTTTAAGAGACGGATGTGCCATACAAATAGCGTAATTCTAATATGTATGAAATGGAAGCGAAAACAATCAGAATTTGTACCAAATTAGCTTCCGATTCATAGAGTCGTTTTTTTACTTTGAGTTGCGCCAGGCTGATTTATTGGTTCTAAAATATTTATGCGTGCGTTCAGAAATTTAAATCAAGCTCCATAAATCTATATAATATATAAAATAATGTCGTGTCTTGGTCGGGAAAGTATTAAAAACATTGAAAAATTGACGAAAGAATTAAATAAAAGAAAAAACGTTTTCCCATACAAATAGTGCCAGTTAAAAAGGATTGGAATATTTATTGATTGTTATGTAAATGTCAAATCGATTGGTCTCACTTTTACTTCGCGAATGTTGTCTGTGATTTGTTTTGTGGATTGAAATATTTATTGTTGTCAATTGGTACTTTTTTTGTGACTTTGTAAAGTACTGAACTTATTATTTACCCACTGCTGGGATACGGGTCTTCCCTCAACCGAAGATGTTTAGAGCATACTCCAACACGCTGCTCAACTACGGGTTGGGCCACTAACTTGGCTTAAGGACTGCCATCTAATGATAAACACCAGGACCGACGGCTTAACGTGCCTTCCGAAGCACGGACGAGCTCGAGATAACATAAACTCATCCATGAACAGGCTACGGTTGACGTTGCTTAACTTGCGTGTACAATTAGACTGACACGTGCCTCACGCCATCGTGCTTCTCTATTATTTTCTATTATTCATTGTATTAATTGTACATCACGACATTCATTGACTGTTAGGCGGTACGAAGTTCGCCGGGACAGCTAGTATTATATATACGTATTTAACGGAAATAGCCGTGTCGAAAGTCGATAAACAAAGCGAAACCTTGGGCAGTTTCGTGACACTCAGATACCTGCATTAATATTTATTTAGACTTCGTTATAATTCATTCATCGCCTTTGCAAGTTACATTTTGTCACCTTTTCATTACAAGCAAGAAAGAGAATTGTTAATATACATTTTAGGTGAAAATTTGACAGCGCCGTAGTGTCGCGAAGTGTTAATTATATATTCTTTGCGAAGAACAAAAGGAGGGTTATGTATTTGGTCTGAATGTTAATAAGTATTTTTTATATAAAGGGGGGAGGGGCAAACGAGCAAGCGGGTCAGCTGATAGATAGCTATTTTTTTTTATTTAAGCTTTACTGACCATAGAACAAGAGTACGAAAGGCGGACTAAATGCTACTCGTGAGCAATATCTACCAGTCAATCAGATAAAACTCGTAAAAAAGTAAAGAACATACACACAACAAATACCTATGAAAACATAACATTATATACGATACATAGACATATGCTAATTATACTCATAAATGTAATAATATCGATACTGGAAAGGCAAAAAGTCATTTTTTTGACGTGACAACGTCTTATAAATTGGTTAGCCGGGTGACACTTCAAGAAACTGGCTCACGTTATGCGCTTACAATGAGAGCGAGTGAAAGGCACGCGTCCCTTCTAAGAGCGAGAGAGACAGACATAAAAAGTGAAAGGCATGCGCGTTGTCACGTAAAACTTTCGCCCGTATACCGACTTTACAGGCAACCAATTTTTTTTTATATACTACGTCGGGTGGCAGACAACCATACGGCCCGCCTGATGTGAAGCGGTTACCGTAGCCATATTAACGCTGGCAACATAAAATATCGCTCGCGCGCCGCCACCCCCGCTGCCAATGCAGCATCTCCTTCCTTTCTGGTGACCTCACTCACTCGCAGGAACACAACAACCCTCAAGGGAATTGTTATTTGGCTGCGGTATTCTGTGAGGTGGAGGTACATTCCCCAGTCGGGTAGCTTACAATTACGCTCCCTACCTCTCTTTTCGCCAGAGCTTCGTTTGTCAGTCAGCAGGGTGCACCGCGTGCAGGTGAAGATGGCTTTGGTTCAAAGATGTTGATGAACCACATACACCCCAACTAAGCCGCCACTTTGGTCGAAAATGAGTTATAATATATCATTAAAATGGATTTTTTTTCTTTTTAAAAATCATTTAAATCCGTGCACATTTTTGGTAATTTGGTTACCTGTTATGACATACGAAGATATTAAAAGTCGACACTAAAGCGACCTATTTTCTGAGTTTTAGTCTTTGATGTCGCATACCCTCAAAATTCCGACATAAGTGTTGTGTTAATCATTTGAATGTTTGACAAATTTTTGTTTTCATACATATTAGCAGAAATTAATCGACTTTTATTAATGAATTACATGTTTGGATATTGCATGTTTCTGGTTTCGGAAGAAATTTTAGTGCCATTTGCCCCTTTCCTAGAAGATGGATTCGTTCTTAAGCAATATAATACTCGCCCGCATGCCGGCGGCCGTAGTTATTGAATACCTAGACCTAGGGTGGCCAAGACACTGCCTAGATTGAATAAAATTGTAAATTCAATTACTTGTTCCTATTATTGTTGGGATATTCCCCGTGATAGAAGGGCCTTAATCGTTCGTAAGAATACCAACCTACTATAATCCTAAGATCGTCAGACATAGTCTACCCACTCGAAATGACAACAACATATTAAATCTGGCACACGAGTCCACCGGAACGTTGTTAAGTGATAGACGACGGACACATTAATCAACTTTACTGACCGTCGGACACTGTATAATAGACAGAGACAGACACTGTTACCACGGCTCTTATTTTGGATAAAGTGCCCTAAATGGAGCTGCCTATGTTTTCTGGCAAAACGAGACATTGGTCTTAGTTTTACAAATAATTATATTTAAAGTTATGTGACTGCTTTGTATAAACATATTTATATGTTACTGAATACAGGACTTACTTTGTTCTTTCTGAAATATATATATGCTAGCTGTCACCCGTACGTGTGGACGAAGGTCTTACAAACTTCCATACCTTATTATTCCTATTATTCCACACCTAGAAAAACATAATATGGAAGGCGACAAGTGCTATGTTTGTCATCCTTATAAAAAATATTATTGCTATAATAAAAACGGGTCCTCTCCCCAAACAAAACTGCAGAATAACAAAAAATCATCTGTGTAAATAAAGACGCGTGGAACCTTGATAGCTATTTGTTCTGAAACTTTTTTAATCTGTGTAAACTTTCCGCAGACAATTTTCACCGCAAAATGTTACTGGGTAAATATATTTTAGCTGTGGTTTCGTCAGCAATAATGGAATTAATAAAATTATATTTAAAAAAAATGGTTGTCTGTAAAGTCGGTTTACGTACGATAATTTTACGTGATAACGTCATTAGTCTTCCGTTCTGTATAGAAATGAGCTAATTAAATATTTACTTGTACCAAAAGACAAGATAAAAATAAGAAGAAAAGTAAGACAAGTAAGGAAGTAACTTCCTATATGAAGTAAACCATAGAGTAAGTAAATCATATAAATACCGATAAAAAAGTAATGTTTTAAGGTTCACAAAACAAAAACTGCTCAATCCACTAGGACCAGTCGTTGTCATAATTTTATTATTATAATATATGTTAGCTGACCAGCCCCCCTAGGCAAGTGTAATTCGTAGCGTAACGAACGTTAGATAGATCACGTGACATTTGTCAAAATCGAACATTTTAGTATGAGAAGTGACAAATGTCACGTGATCTATCTAACGTTCGTTACGCTACGAATTACACTTGGCTAGGGGCTAAAGCGTAACGAACGTTAGATAGATCACGTGACATTTGTCAAAATCGAACATTTTAGTATGAGAATTGACAAATGTCACGTGATCTATCTAACGTTCGTTACGCTACGAATTACACTTGGCTAGGGGGGCTGGCGCACTTCGTACCGCCTAACACTCAATGAATGTCGTGTTACTTACAGCTGAACTAAATTTATTTTATGGAAGTAATACAATGAATACACATTTCAATCCACAATTTTCATCACAGACAACTTTCCCGACGTAAAAGTGAGACCAATCGATTTAGTTAAGTCATTTGTTCAATGTAATAATATTATTAACATGAGAAGATGCTGATAACAAATTTCCGCATATAGCACGTTAACAAAGGATGATGACTATAGAAAAAAGAAAAAAAAATTGATAAAATAAATACTAGACAGAATGAACAAATGTAGTGAAATTAATAAAACTAATAATAATAGTATGTACTTACGCCGCGAGTAACTTAGGAGAAATCGCAACACACCTCTCGACATCCCTGAGTCACTCACACCGGTGTTGCCCCCGGCCGTTTTCCTGGCATTTCGGAGGTCCATCTAGTGAGTGGCAAGCCACCGCCTGCCGCAAATAACTAGCAATAAAAGCAGTTATGGCAGGCGTCCGTCCCTCTTCTGTAATAGCCCGGTATTAAGTTCACCCAGATCTCATCTCCATAGCCCATTTATTTTCCATCACACTTCGCAATAGTCTCAACGCCAGCCGAGACCTGCTCATGGACATATGGTTCCACTGACATATCCTGGAGCGGGTCACGGCGGGCGTACATCATTACATCAAACTTCTCAAAGGGGCCTCTACGCGTTGGATCCATATCCCCGCGCACGCCTATCAAATGACCGGGCTTGACCCGTGATTTAAGAGAGATAGTATGTACTAGTACTATTTTTTTTATTCTGTGACAAGACGCAGCTAGACGCCCAGATAATAGAGCAGGTGGTAGTGATGTGATTTAAAACTTTTAACCCTGGACTGCCTACAAATGAAACTCTGGACTCTCCCCAAACGCCCTCGAAACCAACCCCCTTACCACCACTCTTACTGCGATTCAATAACTGAATAGATTGCTTATTCATACCAATGAATAAGCTCTATTTCAAATGGAACAGAGTCGCTTATTCATTGGTGTGAATAAGCAATCTATTCAGTTATTTAATCGCAATAAGTGATGGTGGTAAGGGGGCTGGACAAATCCGGGGATACCCGGACGGATGGCAAACCTAGATTCATTCCATTATTTGCAATTTAAGAAAATCCTATGCGGTATTTACAATAGTAACAACAAACAGTTCAAATAATCTTTATGCCGCATAATACTGCGTTGTTTTACATGTCAGTCTTCAAATAATAGTCAGACTCTATATATAGAAGATTAAATAATAATGTTTGTTTTAACGCTTCCTTGCAAACATTGCAATAAGGTTATAAGACTACTTATCTTGTAAAGTTAAGTCACAAGCCTAGTAACTTAAGTCATGTTTACGATTTATTTGAATTGTGGTTATGTTCTTCTTGCGCCAGTGGTCAACCATAAAATGTTTTATCAAGTTTTCATGTGGAATTTGACCATCTCTATCAGAATATAAACAAATATTTGGAGACGGTCTTCTGTGAGGTGGAGGTACTTCCCCAGTCAGGTAGCTTAGAATTCCGCTTGCCGTATCTCTTTTTCGCCAGAGCCTCGTTAGTCAGTCAGCAGAATGCATCACGTGCAAATGAGGTTGGCTTTGGCTCAAAGATAGAGGTGAGCCAAGTACACTCTAAAATTACTAGGGTATCAAAAGGTAAGTTAATAAAAATTTAATGACTCGTATATTTTATCTATATAAATATATAAAACAAAGTCGGGTTAGTTACACATTATTATTATAACATTTGATTTGTCGAATTTGTCTCCACTCCAAAGAACAGAATAGCAATTTCAGAAAAATTTGGTAGGTACCAAAAAAAATATTATGATGAAATTGTCACGGCAAGGTTTGTATGGGAAATCCACAGGAATGAGATGGGAAAGATTGAGCCATAGCAAAGCGTGGCCTGACTTAAATATATATTACAATGTATTTTCATTGCAGTGCCTGCCACTTCGTTCGCGTGGTGTGTTGGAATATACAAATTTACCCACAGAAAATAAAATAGCTATGATGTTAAACATCTTACTTTTCCTTTTCCGGCACTCTATACAATCGGTGAAATGTAGAATCTGTCGTTTCTCGAGTTGATATTTTCTCGAGTTCATCGAATTGATAAATTCGAGAATTAGTCAATTCTAGAAGTGGTCTTTTACAGAATTAGTCATTCATAGAATTGGACATTCTACGAATTGGTCAATTTTAGACCATGTCATTTCTAGAATCGGTCACTAGTCGACCAAAGGGTGGCCGCTGTTATGAAATAAAATGCAGCATGAAACTTATATTTAAAAAATCAATTGCTAATTAGTTACATAATCACCTTATGGGTCGTGATACGGCGATAGCTCCGCAAATTAATACCTATCACTTTACTTATTACATTATATAAGCTCCTGATAATATTTTTATCAAAATATATTGATTCCAGAGAGCCATTCTTGTAATTACAGTGTAGTCAAAATTCATTTTCGATCCAGTCTCGATCTCACAAATGTCACATTTGGTATTTTCGTATCACATTATGAAAATTCAAAGTCTAATTTAAGTGGAATTATTAACAAAATATCACCGAAAATTAAACAAACTAAGAATGTCATTATGCCAACAATAAGAATTGATATTAATTATTTTATTAAATTAAGTACATAATTTTCAGTCAATCCACAATTCAGTGTCGATTCGGCCAACTTTAATTCCGCAATCGTAAAATAATTATTATATTTTTTATACTATTTATTTATTAATTTATTGTGGTCAATAAAATGTATCATTTTATTGTGGTCAATAAGTTTTAAATAAATAAATAAATATTTATTAATTTAAAACTTTATTGACCACAATAAGTAATTTACAAACCGCCTGGTTACAACTGAATTGTTGGTGCTAGCACAGTATAAGTAATGGTAAATGGTAATACGCATAGTATGGTTACACTCTGGCGCTCTCAGGTGTCGTCCTCAACTCCCACCTGAGACAAATCTGGAACAGTTTATATGGAGCCGCTAGGGTTGCCAACTTTTTTTTACAAGAAAATCACTATTTTAAAAGCTTCGTAGCAAAACAAACAGTTTAGTAAGGCCCAGTGAATGCGGAGCAGTACAATAAACAGTGCTATGGTCATATGAAGTTTTTTTCAACAGTATTAAAGCATAGAAAACAGTATAATACTGTTTTTAACAGTATGGTTGGCAACCCTAGGAGCCGCACGCACAGACGCTTATTCATGCTGTGCACAGACGTCACTGTTAATGTAGTATTACGCGACATTTGCCACTCCGTGGCCGGAGTGTGATACTAGTTAGATCTATCCTTGGATTTAAATGTCCATGGGCCATGGTGATTGCTTACCATCAGGAGACTCACATGGTCGTTTACCCCCTAAAAAAATTGGATTTTTTTAATGTTCTAAAAAATGGCCAAGATGAGATCCGAGCTGTTATCCTACTTCCCTACTAATTATAAATGTGAATGTGAGTTTGTTACGCTTTCACGCTGAAATTACTCAACCTATCATCATGAAACTTTGTACACATATTCTGAAAGGTATTAGCAAAGACTTGGGATACTTTATATAAAAAAAAGATAACGCGTACGAAGCCGCGGGTGGAAGCTAGTATTAATATATAAACATTTCGTGTCACGTTATTTGTCCGCGATGAAATCCTAAACTAGTGAACCGATTTTAATAAATTTTGCACAGTGTGTGCAGTTTGAGCCAACTTGAGAGATAGGATAGAGAGAAAATTAACGTAAAAATATTTAAAGGCGATACGAAGTTCACCGGGCCAACTAGTATAAAATAAATAAAAACAATATTATTTACCCGACTGCGACAGAAGGAGGGTTATGTTTTTCGAGAGTATGTATAATTGTTTGGCACGCTCTGCAGCCTGAACGGCTGGATGGATTTTAGCTGGAGAGGTGTCGTTAGATTCGTATTTGCTGTGAGAGTGACATAGACTACATCAAATATAAAAATAATCAATATGGCGGCTGTGAGCCGCAAAATTGTCGTTGCAGTAATTTTTTTTTTTCTTCTAAATATATCGATATGGGTATCAATATAAAGGTCTCGATGACCTGATGTCAAATATATATTTGATATATTCGTTTTTGCCTCCAGCTTTGCTTGTATGGAATTATATTATTGTTACGAGTGATTAATAAATCTGTTGTAGGTGCAGTCGGGTTTTTGATTATTTTACTACGATAATAATGGTTATTACAAAACCCTCACTTCATCATTGATGTCGGACGTCTCCTTAAGATAGATTATAATTTTTGTATTTCTTGGCGAAGGAAAATAGAAAAGCCACAGAACAATGTAATCCAGATTACTTATTCATTCATTTTATGCTCCAGAATAATCCTCTAAGCGCGGGCAACACTCAACGTTTCTACGAAACAAAGATTAGCTCCCTTTTAATAGACGGTTTAATATAACACTGCATCATCATCTATCTACATATATAAAAACAAATATAATTATATTATTATATTAATTAAAAAAATATAATTAAAAAAATCATATAATAAAATTTATATGTAAAAGAAATTTATAATAAATTATTTAAACTATAAAAAATTCTTATATACATATACCTATTTATATTTATATATTCATTAAATATAGTTTTACATTAAAATAATGAATATATATATATACATAGATATATAATGTTTTAAAATGTTATATTTTTATGATGCAGTGAATGTTCATTTTACTTAATTACGTAAGTGTCGTTTGTTAGTCAGCAGGGTGCGCCACGTGCAAGTGAGATTGGCTTTGATTCAAAGATTTTGATGTTTATATTTATTTCGTAGGCTTGTTTTCTTTTCGTTTGCTTTAGAGGCGGTTATAGATTCGTGAAATTTTACTATTCCCAAAGACAACCTCAATCGCACTTGGTGCACCCTGCTGATTAACAAATGCGTTGAATGAAAAACAAAGAACGAATGAAATGAAAACTGCGCTCTTACCACCAACCCTCTGAATAGATTGCTTATTCATACCAATGAAAAAGCGACTCTATTTCGAATTGAATAAAGTCGCTTATACATTGGTATGAATAAGCAATCTATTCAGTTATTAAATCGCAATAAGAGTTGTTGGTAAGGGGGCTGTTCTGTACGAGTGTGCGGCCGTCATGAAGAGAAAGTGATATTTTATCAGCGGGGTTGGCAACACGCGAGCGATATTTTTCATGTTGCTACAGCGTCCATAGATTATAGTTTACTAGATTATTCCTTAGTGATACCAGTAATCGCATCAGACGGCCGACCGTTTGCTTGTTTGCCACCTGACGCGATGGTAAAAAGAACTCTTGGCTCTGAGGAGATCTCTCAACAACATTATGTTGACTGCAAATTAATAATAAATAAATAAATATTACTGAACCTAGCCCCAAATTAAGCGCAAAGCTTGTACTATGGGTACTAGACAACTGATAAATGTACTTAAATACATTTTCTTTTGGTAAATACATACTTATAATACATAGAAAACACCCAGACCAAGACAAACAGACATGTCCATGCACACAAATGTTTGTCTTGTGCGGGAATCGAACCCGCGACCTCGGAGTCTAACTGGCCATTGCTAACCATTCGACCACTGAGCTCGTCAAAAATAAATTGATGGTTTATTTTTGAGTGATATTTATATATACACATATCATAATATAAATGTGTGTTAGTGGGTATTCGTATTTAAACTATGTTATAATTTTTGCCCTTTCCATTATCATCACAGCGATGATTGTACTTTGTTATTACACACCTTTAATTTTAATCATTTTGATACTCTAAGATTGACTGGAGAAGATCCCTCTAAGGTATAAGTCCGCAGTCCGCCTTTATACTGCTTTGTTTAGCACGTTATTTGTTATTTTATTTTGATGTACAATAAAGTTGTAACAAACAAAGAAAAGCTTTTGGGGTGTAAGTGGTTCATCAACATCTTTGAACCAAAGTCAACTTCACCTGCACGCGGTGCACCCTGCTGACTGACAAACGAAGCTCTGGCGAAAAGAGAGGTAAAGAGCGTAATTGTAAGCTACCCGACTGGGGAATGTACCTCCGCCTCACAGAATACCGTAACCAAATAACGGTTCCCTTGAGGGCTGTTGTGTTCCTGCGTGTGAGTGAGGTCACCAGAAAGGAAGGAGATGCTGCGATGGCAGCGGGGGTGCTAGCGCGCGAGCGATATTTTATGTTGCGTGCGTTAATATGGTTACGGTAACCGCTTCACATCATGTGGGCCGTATGCTTGTCTGCCACTAGACGTAGTATAAAAAAAAATCTGAAACCGCTAACCTCATTTTGATGAAATTGGCGAAATAAATAAATTAGGAGCTGAGATTTTCGACGTAAGTGGTGACTCAAGATCTGGCACATTCCTCGTCCAAAGGAGCAGTTTAGCCATCCAGCGAGGTAATGCTGCTAGCATCTTGGGATGCTATGCCACATGGGCCAAACTTTTTAGATTTATTTTAGTACTAGCTGCAGGGTGCAGTATTATCCGCTGGGTCAATCTAAAGATTGTCTGAAAATTTTATTGAAATCGGTCCAGCCGTTTCGGAGACTATACAGTACATACATACATACTTTCTCTTTTATAGGTACAAAAAATAATAAATAATAGATAGAAAGATAGACGAAGAAGATAGATAGGAGATAGATTAGGTTAGTTTTATTTTAGTATTATTTAGTTTTATAGTTTTATTTTATATATTGTTTTATTAATTCAAAGAAATAAATTAGTAACTATCCAATATATATTTCTGATATTAGGAGCTTGATTTTGAGATAATACCAATACCGGTTCTGTAAATTTTGACATTCTGAATTACATACCTTTGTTAACCGACTGCGGCGAAGGCAAACATGAGGGTAATGTTTCTCCAACTATTTTAACATCAAACTCACCAATCGACTTGGCCTTTTTATCCCATACCATACACGTGACAACAAAGCAAAAATAACAAATATTTATAAATGAATATAACAAAACATCACTAAAACATTTTAAAATATCAAAAATATTATCAATCGATTTTACCTTGACCTTTGACATGGTGGTAGATGTATGGAATTCTTAGGGTCACATGTAGTTGGTCACAATTGGTCGACTTGGGACCCTAGAACACTGTTATTGTCTAGTGTGGAGTACGCGGGTGACGCGCGCGGCGTATCAACGATCACTGAGTTAGTGAGTTGTTCTCGGCAAGTGCGAAATTTGGCATCCATACAGTTCACTTTCAATTGTTGTGGTTGTTTGATTAGCGATTTTGATTGATCTAGCTGTTTGGTGATCGGTATTGCTGTGATTTTCGGGTTGGTGAGTGGTTATATTGAGAATGGAATAAGTGTAGGTTTTTACGGAAAACTGGAGCACAAAAACGAAGTTCAATTTTACTTAATACTCATAACGTTTATTGCATATAATATGTAGGTGCATGTCCATCTTAAAAAGTGAGTCTTGGTCTCCGACATAAGGACCTTCCGCTTGTCCCTGTCTTGTGCAAGCTCTTGCCAGTTGTTGACATCAAGCTGGCACAGATCAGCCTCCACTCTGTCGCTCCAGTGATATTTTGGTCTACCGGTAGGACGCCGCCCTACAAGTAGACCACTATATACTCTTCTGACGCTCCGATCGCTTCCGATCCGTTGGACTTTAATTTCTCCATTGAATACAGTGCTATCGGCCCCGAACGTTCGAAATTCGGAGTCGAAACCCTTGGTCCATGGGGTCCCAGCACAAAAAGGTTTGTAAAAGAATTAGGAAAAAGAATGGTCGACGTAACTGGTGACCCAAGTTCTGGCACGTTCCTCGCCCAAAGGATCAGTTTAGCCATCCAGCGACGTAATGCTGCTGGCATCTTGGGAACGATGCCACATGGGCCAAACTTTTTACATTTATTTTAGTTTTATTTTAGTATTATTTAATATTAGGTACTTTAGTTTTATAGTTGAATTGTATATATTGTTTATTTGAATAAAAATTTGCAAAAGTATTGTCAATTTCTCCATTAATATTGGCCATTAAGTCTTCTATTTCAGCGTTCTTTTTGACCCTCCAACTCCCGTCGTCTGTTGTTGACTTTTCTCTCTGCTGCCAGAAGCTTGCTCTCTTCATTTAGTGTTAATGTACATTATTAACATTATGTTATTATTAATTATTTATTGCATAACAACAAATACATAAAATTTGTGAACAGACAAATATACAAAGGTGAGCTTATCTCTTCAAGAGATTTCTTTCAGCTAACCCGACTGGTACATACAGACATTTTACATGGCTGGGAGTCAAGCTAGCTATGCATAACATTTTAGTAGGTATCAACAATACGAGTTACATACTAATTTAAACTTATCACACGTCATGAGTAAAGTAGTGCTCCTTTAGCTTCTTTTTAAAATTAGCTATCTCTAATATGTCCGGGCAGTTTGTTCCAGAGCTGCGCCGCACGGACAGTAAAGGACTGAAAGAAAAAAACATGTGTTCGATGTGGGGTAATTCAAAGTTTTGGTGAGACAGGTGCGTTGGGAACGGGTCGGAGTATTTATTGTTAGTAGTTCCGGTTTCGCCTTAAGTTACCTTCATAATGCATAGGCGGGGCCGGTCTGTACAAATTAATTTCATTACGAGGAACAGTACAAGTACTTTATTAATACTAGAATCTAAATAAAATTTTATTTTTCAGTGTCTTCAGGCCTGAAAACTAACCAACTTTCTTTTTTGTTCACGTCGAACAAAACACCTGCTGTTTATGCACTGACAACGGATACTTTAGATAACACCCGCTACTTACAAATTCATGCACAATTTAAAAGAGAAACCATTTTTTGTACTGTTTTGGGGTGTAAGTTGCTCATCGCGATCTTTAGAGCCAAATATAACTTCACCTGCACTTATGCATCCTACCGACTAGCGAAAGAGGCTCTAGCAAAAGACAGGAAGGGTATAGTGTATTTGTAAGTTACCCGACTGGGGAAGTACCTCCACTTCACAGAATACCGTAACCAAATAACAATACCCTTGAGGGTTGTTGTCTTTCTGCGAGTGAGTGAGGGCTTCAGAAAGGATAGAGTTGCTGCGTTGGCAGCGATATTTCCTGTTGCGAGCGTCAATATGGCTACGGGAACCGCTTCACATCTCGCGGGTAGTAGGCTTGTTTATTTAATTATTATTATTATTTTATACTACGTCGGATGGCAGACAAACATATAGACCGCCTGATGTGAAGCAGTTACCGCAGCCATATTAACACTCGCAATATAAAATATCGCTCGCGCGCCGCCACCCCCGCTACCAACGCGGCATCCCCTTCCATTCTGGTGACCTCACTCACTCGCAGAAACATAACAACTCTCCAGGAAATTGTTATTTGGCTGCGGTATTCTGTGAGGTGGAGGTAATTCCCTGTCGGGTAGCTTACAATTACGCTCCCTACCTCTCCTTTCGTCAGAGATTTGTTTGTCAGTCAGCAGCGTGCACCGCGTGCAGGTGAAGTTGGCTTTGGTTCAAAGATGTTGATGAACCATTTACACCCCTATATATAAATAATAAATATTCCTGGACAAATTACACACGGCCATCTAGTCCCAAACTAAGCAAAGCTTGTACCATGGGTACCTACTAGATAACTGATATTATACTTAAATACCTTTTTTTCTAAATATATACATACAATACATAGAAAATACCCAGACTAAGACAAACACATGTTTATATATATATTTGTCGTGTGCGGGGATCGAACCCGAGACCTCAGAGTCAGAGTTACCATTGCTAACCATTCGACCACTTAGCTCGTATACAGAAAAAAATCATATTGTTTCTAGTTACGTTGCCAAGTGTCGCTGAGCCACGCTGACCTGTATTAGATCTCTCGGCTGTTATTGTGGTCTATTCACTCTCGCCGACACTCGAGCCGGAAACGTAACAAAAGAGACGAGTTGGCCCGTCCGGCAGGGTCTTTGGGCAGGGGCGTCACACTCGTACAGTTAACAAGGTACGTGTTTACAAAGAATAGGCGATTTGACCAACATTTTTTTCGGATTGATATGTAGGGACGTCTCAATAATATAACCATAGGTGAAAGAATAGGCTATTTGACTAACATTTTTTTTCGGTTTGATATGTAGGGACGTCTCAACATTATAACCATAGGTGAAAGAATAGGCTATTTGACTAACATTTTTTTTCGGTTTGATATGTAGGGACGTCTCAACATTATAACCATAGGTGAAAGAATAGGCTATTTGACTAACATTTTTTTCGGTTTGATATGTAGGGGCGTCTCAATAATATAACCATAGGTGAAAGAATAGGCTATTTGACTATCATTTTTTCGGTTTGATATGTAGGGACGTCTCAATATTATAACCATAGGTGAAAGAATAGGCTATTTGACTAACATTTTTTTTCGGTTTGATATGTAGGGATGTCTCAACATTATAACTATAGGTGAAAGAATAGGCTATTTGACTAACATTTTTTTCGGTTTGATATGCAGGGGCGTCTCAATAATATAACCATAGGTGAAAGAATAGGCTATTTGACTAACATTTTTTTCGGATTGAAATGTAGGGACGTCTCAATATTATAACCATAGGTGAAAGAATAGGCTATTTGACTAACATTTTTTTCGGATTGAAATGTAGGGACGTCTCAACATTATCACCATAGGTGAAAGAATAGGCTATTTGACTAACATTTTTTTCGGATTGAAATGTAGCGACGTCTCAATATTAAAACCATATGTGAAAGAATTACTTCGACAGCACAAAAATCTCAATTACAATTTATTATGTATATTACAAAATATGTTAATTTGAAAATCACAATTTTAGACTTTCCCGAAAACGCTCCATGCAAAAGGCTACTGAATTATGACGTCACAGATTTGTAATCTGTATGCGTCAAATCACAAATTTGTACGACAGCTATGTTAAATATTACGTTTATGTAATTAGTATCATAATAGAAGTTATAGTATTTTTATTGCTTTTGCAATGGAAATATTATCAGCGACATTTATTGAGCTTATAAAATCGTCCGGTCGTTCTGTCTGTCCGTCCGTTGCCATGAAACTCAACATTTCGAAATTCTGACTTCGGATTCGTGTAGAGCATCAAAAAATAGAAATGATAAAGTGACCTTGGTTTTCCGATATCAATTCGGAAAAGTGGCCAAAATAAATAAATAAAATAAATGAATTTCGCTATGGTGGCGAATGCTGCGCGTCAGATGTTTTTTTAATAATTTCATACTTTTATAATGGACTTTCCCGCCAAACTTTGATCGACTAAAACAAGTCGGACGGAAGATATTACAATGAAAGTTTGCAGATTTTTATAGTTTTGTGTATTTTACGATATTATTAAATAAATTATACAATTTTTGAACATTGTCAAATAGCCTATTATGTGCACTAGTCACCACTGGGCCACCGCCCAGTGGTCGAAATTCGAGCATAATTAATTTAAATTACGACTTTAACAATAACAAAGAGTATTTATATGCTTGTGTGTGCCAAATACCTGGTAGTGTGTGTAATGTTTTTTTTTAATGATTTAATGTATTTTTATGCATCATTTAAATATTAGCATTCTGCACTTCTTCTCTATTATAGACTATAAGAGAGTGAAATTTCATACTCCTCCGTCCGCGCATTTTTTTTTTTTTTTTTCATTTCTTTCATTTTCGTAAAAAAGGGTACAATTACAAAGTTTTTGCTTAACGTATTAATATATAGAGATGTTACAAGCATATCACATTGACTATATTTTGACATAGTCTTTCGATATGAATGATATTTTAGGTTACCAGAAGGGAAGGAGCTGCTGCGCTGGCAGCGCGGGTGGCGACGCGCGAGCGATATTTCATATGTGAACGTTAATATAGATACGGTAACCGCTTTACATCAGGCGGGTCATATGCTTGTTTGCCACCCAATCACCGAATAAAAAATAGTACTAGCCGACGTAATTGAAAAAATGTTAATATATTGACCACGAGCCCGGAGGGCGTAATAGCTAGCAATGGCCACTATGACTCCGAAGTCGCGGGTTCGATCCCCGCACATGACAAACATTTGTGTGCATGAACATGTCTGTTTGTCTTCGTCACACAATAGGGTCGGCAACGCACATGTGATGCCTCTGGTGTTACAGGCGTCCATAGGCTGCGGTAACTGCTTCACTTCGCCATCAGACGAACCGTATGCTTGTTTGTCACCTTAGTGGTATAAAAAAAACCGGACAAGTGCGAGTCGGACTCGCCCACCGAGGGTTCCGTAGGTACGTAGTATCATTATTAAATTTGATATTTTTCATTATAAATAAGAAATAATGCGTCGAAAAAAATAAATAAAATATATTTTGCAATGTGTACATCAAGCCCTTTCATATGATACCCCATTTGAACTAGTAGTTTCAATTTGAAATTTCGACACCCTATAAAAAATATAGACCCCTATTTTTTAAGATCTATTTACAAATGTATAGTTTTGAGATTTATTCCTGTACTTGTAGTCTATAACGATGTTACTTGCCAAATTTCATAGTTCTAGGTCAACGGGAAGTACCCTATAGGTTTTGATTCCCTTGAGTGTGTCGAAATATGCGTTTTTTGCTGAATAAACGGCCGTAACTTTTTTCTATGTAAACTTAGCAGTTTGATTTTTTTTTAACTTCATGGGACCGTAGACCTGAGTATACAGTTCAAATTTCAGCTTGATACCTCCACGCATTCTCGAAATAGAAATTCTTGACAGACAGACAGACAGACAGACAGACAGACAGACAGACAGACAGACAGACAGACAGACAGACAGACAGACAGACAGACGGACAACAAAGTGATCTTATAAGGGTTCCGTTTTTCCTTTTGAGGTTCGGAACCCTAAAAACACGGAGTAATTAAGTAAAAAATATTTAAAAAAAACCAGCCGAATTGAGTACCTCCTCCTTTTTTGGAGTCGGTCAAAAAGAAGAAACTTTACGCGAGAAGAAGCATCTTGCGGGCCAGCATGGCCATGTCAACTGACAGAAGACTAACGTCTCTTGTCCGGTGCCGATGCAATTTGGACGCCTCTTCTCGCTGAACATCAGGCGACGTGGAGCTATTATGCCGAACTACTATAAAAAAAAACTGACTGACTGACTGACACATCAACGCATAACCCAAACCACTGGGTCTAGAGATTCCAAATTTGGCACGTACATTCTTTAGGTCTGCGGGCGAATTAAGAAAGATTTTTTGGATTTTTTTTTAAATACCGGGATACGTACGAAATTAAGGGTGCAAGGTACTCAAGGTAGTATTTATCTCGGGTACAATTTCACTTAATACAATTTATTTTAACCGGCCGGTTTCGTTTTTACGGTATTATCAAAGTATAAAGATACAAAATAAACATATGCTTATGCCTATAAATAAATAAAATAAAAATATAATTCATTTATTTCGGATAACTGCATGATCTTTAATTAATAACATACCTATTTGAAAATTAATACATTAGAACTTCAATATATAGAAATTAAACACAAATATCAATATTTAGTAAAAATAATATGTCCATAACAATAAAACGAATTACCAAATATACTTCACAAAGTTCTTCAAAATTAATTTCTTATTGATAGTATTGTAATACATGTTTTTCGAAACTAATAATTTATAATATAAGTCAATTCAATTGATAAAAATGGTCAATTACCAAGTCAATGACCCTACGTGAACCCAACCTTAACAAAAGACTGGACTTGGCCCAAATTTCACAGATGCAGCTCAGCTGTACTGGCCCCTGATAAATAATACATCAAGTTGTGAAGTGAAACCCTTTGCACTGTTGAAGGACGACTGCACACGTTTAGTAGGTCAGCACCAGTTAGGTAATGGCGAACGGAGCGTAAATAATAACATAGTAAAAGAAAATAATGATACTATTTCAAAAAACTAATTCAAATACGTATCAATCGTAAAAATCAATCGATTGTACGTATACTTAATACTTCCAATACAAATAACTGTAACAGGCTTGTAAAACAATTTTTTTTTTCGATTTGGTATTTAAAGACGTCACAATAGTACATATAACTAAAGGTGAGAGAATTACTTCGATAGGCTAAAAACTTCTCGAGATCTGATAACTTGAAGATCACAATTTTGGACTATCCCGAAAACGCTCCATACAAAAGGCATACAGTATTATGACGTCACGATACGCTATTTTATATGCATTAAATCAGAAATTTGTACGACAGCTATGTTAAATATTGCGTTTATGTAGCTAGTGCCGTAACAAAAGTTATAGTATTTTTTATTGTTTCTACAATGGTAATATTTATTTTTTATAATTTCATACTTTTAAAATGGACTTTCCCACCAAACTTTGATCGACCATAAAACACGTCGGACATAAGTTATTAAAATTTTGAGATCGCAGATCGTTCTACTTTACTTTACTGATAGAGACTTTTTATAATTTTAGAACATTGGTCACACGCCCACTGTAGTACTACGAACGCTCCATACCATACCCTCAAGTCCTGAAGTGCACTAGAGGACGATCTTTTCCCAGGAGACTACAGATTACAGAATGTGGTGTTTGAAAATAAGCGTGAAGGGATTTTTGCAGGGTCGCCAACGCGTATGTGAGTATTGCCTCTGGCATCTACAAGTACAGGAATAAATCTCAAAACTATACATTTGTGAACAGCCCTCTTACTTTAGTTTTAGTTACTTTAGTTCTAAATTTGGCCACCGGGTCAGATACGAGTAAGTTTGTAGCACTGTACAAATAAGTTTCGCTGAGTGAACGGATGATTGTCATTCATTCTATACATTAACCAGTCATTCGTATGTTCACTCACATTGTATTTATGATTTAGAAAACTTTTTTGTCATGATTTAGGGCCCTGGATACGGGTTTCTTAGAGCCTGACTATTTTTTATTTACTTTCAATATAGTGTTGTTTCTGACTGTGTGATATCGCTGTGTCGGGTATGCTCTTTGTTCAAATAATTGGAGAATCTCTTGGATCAACCCGATACCAGCGGTATCATAATTGTTCAATATTAGTATTAGATTTTATGTGCCATAATGTTGGCTAAAATAATTTACATTTACTGACACATAAACACCTGTATTGCGTCTGTTTGTTCGTCCGTGGTGTCACGGATTGGTCTCAGCTGAAAATCAGCGCTGGGGTCTAACATAGTCAGACCACAGCATAATGCTGAGCTGGGTCCAATTTGTGGCATCATGCAGCACTATTGTTTCGTCTTTCTTTATTACATATCTTACCTGTAAACTATGTAATAGTGTTGTGTCATGTTACAATAAATGTTTCTTCTTCTTCTTCTTCTTCTTCTTACCACCATCTCTTATTGCGATTCAATAATTGAGTAGATTGCTTATTCATACCAATGAATAAGCGACTCTATTCCATTTGAAATAGAGTCGCTTATTCATTGGTATGAATAAGCAATCTATTCAGTTATTGAGTCGCAATAAGAGATGGTGGTAAGGGGGCAGATCTTAAAAAATAGGGGGTCTATATTTTTTATAGGGTGTCGAAATTTCAAATTGAAACTACTAGTTCAAATGGGGTATCATGTGAAAGGGCTTGATGTACACATTGCAAATTATATTTTATTTATTTTTTTCGACGCATTATTTCTTATTTATAATGAAAAATATCAAATTTAATAATGATACTACGTACGGAACCCTCGGTGGGCGAGTCCGACTGGCACTTGTCCGGTTTTTTTCATTTATGGTGTACCTCTAAAAATTTTCGTTTTCCTTGATGTATCTTAAATAGAGAAAGATTGCGGCTTAGATGATTTATTAGAGAAGGCCTCATCCTCTGAGGGTTTATTTGATGAATTTGCCACGGGCCCCTGATGGTATAGTTACGCCACTGAGTGAGTCGGACACATTTGCCGAGTCAATAATGACAGTTATGGAGAAAGGTCTGCATATTCAACAGTGGGACAAAAAATGAGACTAAATAATTGACGAGAACAAGGATCGATTAATCATCATCATTATCAAGTCATCTTTAGAGGCTTTTTGTATAGACTTTTGGGGGTTTATCACTTATTGTGATTAATGATTGATACTTAAGAATACGAGAACAAAATTGTTCGAACTTGACTATAGGAGTGACTTTATTTTTTTTTTTCGTTTAATAGGCGTTTTCGAACAAGAATACATGTTACTGCCAGCATTGCTTATTACCACTGCCGGTATTGTTGAGTAGCATTTTAAAATTTTCAAGGAAAAAACCTTTTGAGAATCAAAAGGAAAAGGCAGTTTCCGAAACCTTAAATATAAAATGTACCTATTTAAGTAAGGTTCAGGGTGCCTACCCTGGCGTTATAAGTTCTCGTACATATGTACATTTCAAAGAGTATGAAATTAATATTTATTTAAGGTTTCTCGGAAAATTCTGTCGTAGTTCTCGTACTCAGTACGAGTTTTCTAACTTATTCGATTTCGACGTTAACTTATTTAGCATGGGATTGGCTCTACTTCCACTGTTTGTCGGTAGATGGCGGTATCTCAATTTCATAAAATGAAGTTAACTTGGTCGAAAACGAATAGGTACGTTAAAATACTCGCACTTATCATGCTGGGCAACCCAGCGTTTCTCGACGTCTTCAATTTTTAACAGATTCATAATTAGCACAGATATACTATTCTAAACTAGTTATGACATATAGTACCATCTGTTGTCGAATAGCTATTTGCTTATTTTTTCTTTAATAGCAGGATGTAACTTGTGCATGTCATAAGAAGCAAAACCGAAAAAATATAGTAATAGTTACTACTACTAACGTCACCGTTGAAAAAATATCATAGCTCGTAAACAGCTTGGCAGTGTATTTTTTAAATATTTTTAATAAATTATTTTAAGGTTATTCCTGTAGGTTTCGGGTAAAGTGATATATGCAATTAAATAACAAAATTTTAAGAGTATGTAGTCTAAATAACCTAAAAATGTTATAATAAATTCTCGAGGGAAATTACAAACCCTCAGGTTACATTTTTTTTAACTGCGGCGCTAGTGCGCTCCGGATACGAGATTTATAAAAATATGGCACGCTGGTCTTAGAACTTTCAGACAGAAAACAATTTTACATAACCATTCCTGTTATTGTAAAAATACATAACAAAAATTTAATTATTCGGATAAAGTGTTAGTAAATACCTACACAAGCTTTAATTTATTAAGCACACTAGCAACGCCATTGAATAAATTTTCATAGCACGTAAACGTAGTCATAATTGTAAATTTTGGTTGTAATCTCCTTCAAGGATATAATATCACAGTAAAGTATTTTTAGGTCACTTAGTTTTAAAATGTTGTTACATATTATATTACATTGCGCGTTATTTTTAGAGTAATATTACGCTCCATGTACCAAGCAATATAGTTTTACTGTCATCTATAGTAATTTATAAGTACTAAGTATGTTAAAAAAATCGTAAAGCATTCTACCGCAAACTGACGAACTAATAACAGAACTATTTAAGAGATGGCGCTGTAACGATATCATAATTGACAGAACCTTCGGACGCGTTGCGAAACGAAACATGTCATTTCGTTGTTGCCGTGTCGTTACATTTTTTACATTTTTCGTAACTTTTGACGCGCTTGCGGAATACATAAATAAAGCTTTCATAACTAAATATTTTCATAACTTTTCATTATTATATATTAATATTTTGACAAAAATAAACTTTCCTTATTTATGAATAAAACAATCCGTAAAGAATTGATCATTTTGTGATTATCTAACTGGACGTGCTGTGGCTTACGATCCGCGGTCAGTATTTTTATTGCGAGTGGATTTCGAGGGTACTCTCAACGGCAGCGCATATCAGCTGTCGATTTGAACAAATCAGTCGTTACAAAATCACGCGAGAGCACACACGTTTCGCTTAACCCGCGCGCGACACGCACATACCTTCTCTATATAATACTAGCGGCCCGACCACGCTTCGCTGTGGCTCAATCTTTTCGTTTCCATCCATTTCCTTAGAAATGGCGCTGTACGTGAAAAAATTGGTTGCCTGTAAAGTCGGTATACGGGCGAAAGTTTTACGTGACAACGACTTTGAGTGATAAAATGTTTTCGAGTGGAAGGGACGCATGCCTTTCACTTTTTATGTCTGTCTCTCTCGCTCTTAGAAGGGACACGCGTCCACGACACGCTTACAATGAGAGCGAGTGAAAGGCACGCGCCTTTCACTCGCTCTCATTGTAAGCGCATAACGTGACCCAGTTTCTTGAAGTGTCACCCGGCTAACCAATTTATAAGACGTTGTCACGTCAAAAAGATTTTCCCGCTTTTCTTTTCAAATTTTTCCAGAATTTTCTTTGCTATAAACCTCACGGAGCCCGAGACCTTTCCAACGAATGCAAAACCGTGGAAATCGGTTCGTGCGTTCTGGAGTTATAGCGTCAGGAAGGAAAATCCGACTTATTTTTATATAGTAGATTACGCTGGTGTTAAGGAAGAGAGAAATTTTGGAAGAACTGCTGCCACATCCTCGAGGATCTGTTACATTACTTCTGGAGACCCAAGTAAGTCCATATCGTAATTCTTTTACTGTCTACGGTTGGGAGTTGCTGCGCGCCATACTTGCGGTTTTTGGGGAATTAGGATCCCATATTTCTTGCTTCCACGCACACAATAAAAATCTTTCTTTTACCAAAATACAGTCCACTTGCCATATTATTTTCACCACTAACACTTCATGGGAGAATACATAGTTTTTCAATCTTCACTTCAACACAATTTACATCACTAGTAAAAGAGAGAAAAAATTTTCACCCCAACTCTCTTTCAGGAGGGAATTAACGTGAGTCTTTGCAATTATAAACAAATTTTGTAAATAAAACTTGTACTACTGGTAGCGACTACATTTTCAATATCTCCGGGGCGCTGCGAGCTATGCAAACCATTCGTCCTTTCTTAACAAAGCGTACGGGGTCTGCCCTACCTCCGCGCCTCCGCGCCGCGCCTCCGCGTTTATTGCGTGATAACGTCATAAGAAAACATCGGCCGAAGGAGTGGAAGAGAGATAAATGCGTCACAAGCCGAACGCTTACGCCGATCGTGTCTCTCTATCGAAAGCGCCAAACAAGCTATCTCTCTTCCACTCCATCGGCCTACGTTTTCTTATGACGTTATCACGTAAAATTATCGTCCGTAAACCGACATTACAGACAACCAATTTTTTAGGAAAAAAAAAAATTAATGATCACCCAACAGATAGTATATTTATATCGTATAATCTACTACCGCTACTTAACATACTATTCCACTATTGAAGGTTGGCTGGAAGAGATCTTTAGTAGAGGTAAGCTCGCCTTTGAATACCCCTTACGTAAAGATCTTGTACTCTTTTTAATGTACAATAAAGAATATATAATAGTTACCGGGCATTGGCATTCACTGTACAAGAAATAGGTTTTATAAATTAAAATAATAGTTTTTTAATTATTTGTGCTCCCTGTCCAAGATGCGGGATGGCAATTTTTTTAAATGTAACTTTTGTAGCAAAAGTGTATTAACTGAACGTAGAAAACGTACCTTTCGACTATAAAGTTATGGCAACACTGATATGACACTGCCCCACAGGTCCGCACTCCACACAGTTCGGTAATGGCCGCTGTCGTGGTGGTTGTTTCGTGTTGTTGTCATTGCTTCGCGCGTTCATAGGTTGTTTACTTTATTTACATCGCATTTACAACCAATATTATCGTCATTATAAAGTGTATACTGTGGTACTAACCTAAAATTAACCCGTGAACAAACGAATAAGTGTGTTTTAAAAAGTTTACAACCGCGGTGTCGTTCACGCGGTGTTGATATGAAATGAGAATGCATCAAGTGTAGTGTTGTGGTGTGCTAATTGAGTTTCTCAAGCTCAATGCTGGGCTTTAGGTCCACTATGTGCAGCAGACAACATACACAGGCGTGTTTGAACACCTCCTTGTCTATACGACAGGAGATTCAACGATTTGAGAGCGTGCATCCGTCGATTTACGCTCTGTATGATCTCGTGGAGTTGGTGCCTGATCCACTTCTAGCCCAGCAGATACGAGACCACGTCGTTGCTATAGAAGGTTAGTAATCACACCGACTTCGGCACTTTGCAATGTTATTCTTGTGCAATTTCATTTATTATTAAAAAAAATAAATGGGTTATTTATCATGCCAACGCAGTTTGTATTATGTAAATATTAATATCGTTAATCATAATAATAATAGGTATTTCAGTCGGTGTAGTAGGTAGTATTGATATAATGATTAATGAATTGTAGAGATACGTATTGTTTACGTTCATGAGAGGTTTTCGCCCGTTTCTAGGGAGACCGCTACCTGTTTTGTTGGGGTGTTGGGAAGTGTGAACTCGTACAATACATACATAGCTTGTACCTTATCTCCCCCATTTATAACTGTACCTTCTATAAAGCACCCACGGTCTTACCCCTGTTTTTTTTTTTAATAGATCACTTGAATATCGAAAGTCTGAATTTCATTCTCATAATAACAAAATGAAGGATGTATTCATTTTGATAATATTTATTCATACCTGCGTATTTGTATGAGGAGCACGACGGCGTCGTTGCGCGTGTCAGTCTAAACGAACATGCAAGTTAAGCAACGTCGATCGTAGCCTGTCCATGAATGGGTCTCGAGTTCCTCCGTGTTTCGGAGGGCACGTTAAGGCCCGACTTAACTTAGGCTTAACGTGCTGTTGGCATTAGATGATAGTCGTCAAGCCAAGTCAATGGGTTTTAGGCGGCTTTTAAACACTGGCCTCCGCCAATCCGCAGTTGAGCAGCGTGGTGGAGTATGCTCTAAATGTAAGCGTACAATGAGGTGGAGGTACTTCCCCAGTCGGGCAGCTTACAAATACGCTGTACCCTACCTCTTTTTTGTCAGAGCCTCTTTCGCTAGGCGTCAGGGTGCACCACTGCAGGCGAGGTTGTCTTTGGCTCTAAAGATCGTGGTGAGCCAGTTACAAAAATTATATAATAAATAAATATTCCTTGAAATTATAATAAACACGGGAATTAACGCGATCATGCATGTAATGTAGTTTATGTAGTTTTACATACCTACCTTTATTATTGCCTGACGTGGCTCACAGGCTGACCACGGCCAGCCTGTGACCACGGCCGGGGCAACCTGGTCGTAACGTCAGGCAATAATAAAGGTATGTAAAACTACCTTACATTCATGATCGCGTCAATTGTCGTGTTTATTATAATTTCAATCATGCAACGCGAAAGTTTAAAAGTGAATATAAATATTCCTTGACAAATTACACAGCGCCATCTAGTTCCTAACTAAGCAAAGCTTGTACTACGGGTACTAGATAACTGATATATGTACATTAATATTTTTCTTTTGTAAATAAATACATATAATACATAGAAAACACCCAGACCAAGAAACAAACATATTCATGCTCATAAATGTTTGTCATGTGCGTTTGACTTATAGCGTTTTAATAATGTGCCCCCATTATTAAAACGCTTACAAAAAGTATCGACCAGCCCGGTGCAGCGGTGGTCGAATGCCTAGCAATAGCAATCCCCATCAAACCCGCGACCTCGGACTCAAAGTGGCCATTTCTAGCCTTTCGACCACTGGCTGTTCCACTGGGCTCGTCTTAATTTAAAAAAAAAACATCTGTGACTATTGGAGCTAACTAACCTTTTATGGCGGGTGCTTCTGTAACTGCGCCCTTGAAAAAAGTCTTCTGGTCATTTCTGCAGCCCTCCAGGGTGTACGACCATTGCCTGGGCACCGCTGGCACCGCCCAGTTACAACACTGCTGGGTCCTTTTTATGCACAACATATTTGTAGCTTTATCCTAATAGTACAGTCAAATTAGATAAAATTTTGACCAAACTTGTACATTTAAAATTACTAAGCGGAACCTTTTGGAATATGTTAGGACACCTTCCAGGATGACGCTAGCGAAAGTCCCAGGCTTTCCCGGTGTGGGATGATAGTGTGTTACAGGAAAATTCCAGTTTTTGCAGGTATTTTGACACTAGAATGTACTAGATAATAAATTTAAAGTTACAGGTGTCTTGTGTGTAAAAAAATTTGACCAAATGAAAAAATAAAAAGCGTTCTTTATAACGATTTTAAGCACGCTCCAGGAATTTCTTTCAAATTCTAGTTTTTCCAAGATTTTCCGGCTATCCCACTAGGGAGGGCCTGGGACTTTTTTGAGCGTTATCCCAGAAGGTATCCAAACATATTCCAAAAGGTCCCGTTTAGTAATTTTGAAATGTACAAGTTAAAACCTAATTTGACTGTACTATATGGACGGTAGAGATTTTTGTCAGGAGAAAAAAAATACAATTACATACGTGCAATTTGCAACCACAAGAAGAAACTAGTTTGTAGTAGATACCTACCTACTCGTACCTACGTCTTGACGATACAATACAAACTCACTATACAAAACGTTTTTTTTATCTGTTATCCGCACAGACAGATAGCAAAATGCCGAACATGTCAGAAAAATATAATTATTCTAAGATCACAGACTGAAAGTTGACCGAATCGAGATAGAATTTTGAATAGGCTAATTGACAATGTTCAAAAATTATATAAATTATTTAACAATTTCGTAAAATACACAAAACTATATAAGTAGATCTGCAAACTTTCATTCTAATATCTTCCGTCCGACTTATTTTAGGGTCGAACAAAGTTTGGCGGGAAATTCCATTTTAAAAGTATGAAATTATTAAAAAAAATATTTCCAATGGAGAAGCAATAAATAATACTATAACTTTTATTATGATACTAATTACATGAACGTATTATTTCACATAGCTGTCGTACAAATTTCGGATTAGATGCATACAAAATACAAAACTGTGACGTCATAATTCAGTAGCCTTTTGTATGGAGCGTTTTCGAGAATGTCCAAAATTGTGATTTTCAAATTAACATATCTCGAGAGATTTTTGTGCTATCGAAGTAATTCTTTCACCTATGGTTATTATTATTGAGCCGTCCCTACATATCAAACCGAAAAACATGTTGGTCAAATAGCCTATTCGACTGGTTTAAAAAGTCCAGCTTGGCGTGCAGTCGCGAATTCTGGTGCTCGATCACGGGTGTCAAAAGTTAAAATGGAAGTGTTGTGAAAGTGACGATTAATGACCCGCGGGACGCCGCCCCGGTCTTCTAGACGTTTCTTAAATGTGGCTGTATCAATTTTATTGTGAAAGTAGATATGGCAACATTTTTTTTACACTATGACAGATGGTCGACAAGAATACGGCCCGCCTGATGTGAATTGGTAGCCATAGCCTAAAACACTTACAAAAAGTATCGACCAGCCCGGTGGTCGAATGCCTAGCAATAGCTACTTTGACTCCGACGTCGCTGGTTCGATCCCCGTACATGACAAACATTTGTATGCACGAACATGTCTGTTTGTCTTGGTCTGGGTGTTTTCTATGTTTTATAAAGTATGTATTTATAAAAAAAAATGTATTTAAGTATCAGTTGTTTAGTACCCATTGCTTTGCCCTTAATTTGGGACAAAGGTCCTGAAATATTTATATTTATTTAAGTATCGCCACAACCCCCGCTGCCACCGAAACAACCCCTTCTATTATAGTTAATATCTAGTGTAGTCACTAGATTATTATAGAATGAAGTCGTGAGCGTAATAATCATATCAAGCAACTCCTCTGAACATTACCCATTGTACAACCAGTAAGATACGCAAATAGTCTCTCTTAGAATTAAGGGTCAATACAGTTTTTCAGCTTGGAATTGTCGACTATTCCTATCCTAAAGCTCGCCTCTGAACTAGTGCCGAAGTTGAAGCCGATTTACCTTCGAATATTTTGAAACATTCGAATTACGAACTCAAAGACGGTTCTATATAGACGCAGTTTATAAACGCATATACAAAAAAATAAAAATTAAACTCATTATAGTACCGCCAACTGTATCATAAAACTCATTATAGTACCGCTATCTTTTTTGTTTTATTAATTCATTAAACTAGTCTATGGTTTTAGGCTGAATATGAAAAAAAAAGGCGCACGCATGCGCAGTTCGAACTTAATTTCCCGCGCTTCCCATACATTTTTTTTGCCGATCGTGTTTTTGTATTCGGGATTCCAAAAAAGTTTACTAAAATCCTGTAAGTGATTAAAATATGATTGAAGAAGAAAGTAGTGACGGCGAGATTTTCGCATCGGCATCGGCATTGGCGTTAACTGAACGTCTCTTGCCAGAAAAGTAAAAAAAAATGTACGACAAAATGTACCAAGAATTTATAGATTGGAAATTTGTTTAATTTAAATTTTTCCTATGAGTGACACTCGAGTCAACCTATTATCGCATTCAGCTTCGCCTTATGCGATAAACAGACTCTCGTGTTTTAATACCCCTTCTTATATGACAGTTGCATAAACTACTGTTATGTTTTAGTTATTGACATACGTCTTCAGCTTAGTCGCTAGAGCACCAGGGGTCCTAACGCCGAAGCTGAAGTCGTACGTAATAAGTACCATAAATCTAAGCTGAAGTTTGGGTTTCGCAATGAAAATACCGATGGGGATCGGCTTAGGCTTAAGGGGTAGGGCCCTTGAATTACAATGGTGAAGTGGTGCTTCCACCCAGAGATGACAAGAGGACTCTTTATGAGAAGGCGCACTTTCACTTTTGAAAGCTAGTGATCAGACTGTGATAAAAGTAATACCACTTAACTACATAGTGTTAAAAAGGGGTGGGGTGTAAGTGTTTCATCAACAACTTTGAACCAAAGCCAACTTCACCTGCACTCGGTGCACCCTGCTGACTGACAAACGAAGTTCTGGGAGCGTACTTGTAAGCTACCCCACTGGGGAATGTACCTCCACCTCACAGAATACCGCAGCCAAATAACAATTCCCTTGTGTTTCTGCGAGTGAGTGAGGTCACTAGAAAGGAAGGAGATGCTGCCTTGGCAGCAAGGGTGGTGGCGCGCGAGCGATATGTATGATACGTAGGGTTCCGTACCATTATCTATAAAAACGGCAAAAAAAAAGTCACGTTTGTTGTATGGGAGCCCCCCTTAAATATTTGTTTTATTTTAATTTAATTATTTATTTTGAAAGTGAATATATAACTAAATATTATGTGAGTATTTCAAGCATCTACCTATTAACGTTATGAATTGCGAGCAAAAACGTGCAAATAAATCACGTTTGTTGTATGGGAGCCCCCTTAAATATTTATTTTATTAGGGTTTTTAGTATTTGTTGTTATAGCGGCAATAGAAATATATAATCTGTGACAATTTCAACTATCTATCACGGTTCATGAGATACAGCCTGGTGACGGACGGACGGACGGACAGCGGAGCCTTAGTAATAGGGTTCCTTTTTACCCTTCGGGTACGGAACCCTAAAAAGACCATGATAAAAGTAATACCACTTCACTACATAGTGTTGTACAAATATGAGTAGATACGCGCCAAATCGTAACCCTCGAGTAGTCGGGTCAGAACTGTTGGTCAAAACAAAACAAATATGGATCAAACAAGCCAACTTCGTACGCTCGATCTTGACATAAAACGCAAGTTCATTGTCTTGCTTCCGCGTTGGAAGTAGAGCGTACAGAACCGGGTGTGTTGTGTAATATGCTACACGCGCACTTGTCAATTAATTACTTGGTAGTAGAATGATAAAAGTTGATAAAAAAATCTTTGTCCTTGAAAATTGCCTTTGGTCCACCCAGGTTAGTCCGAGCAAGAGATTTAATGTGTGGCCCAACTGTTCCATTTCCTCTAGGATATAATAGGAGCAATCTCCTCCAAAATTTAGACAATTTTTTTTTTCAAAATTTTAACTACATAAATGAAATGTTCATAGATTAACGATTGGTCGCCGCTCCGCTTCGACTAGATGCCGCACTATCTAAAAACAACAGCTGCAGCTCCGTGAATGCGGCAACTCAATATTGTGGTGTGCGTAAAACAATGTGCAGAGATGCTAGTGTGCGTGAAGAATTGTATTGCAACAGGCTCGGGTACGCCGAGTTCGGCGTAGTAATTGTGGTCGCATTTTACAAGTGCGCCGCGGCATCTAGTCGAAGCGGAGCGGAGACCAATTGATAAATTATCTAAGGAAATGTTCTTCACCATGGCTTAGAGAAGCGGCTTTATCCGTGGATAGAAGGCATCTAATTAGTTTCTTCTCCACAGATTTAGTTCCAAAAAACGACACAGCGCAACTGCACGAGGTTTATTTTACGTACAAATCTACCCATTTCCATAAATATGCCCGTTTTGCCAATGAAATATTAAGCCACTCGGATGCACAGCGGAATCCAACAAAATTTTCTTTCTATTTTTACTTGCCCCAACTTTTAAACCTTTTAAGTTTGCCCTTTGACAAGAAAATATTTCATCCTTCAGAAGTTTCCGTTTGAAATACGAAACTTTAATGAAATAAAATTGATTTCTAATTTTCTTGCGAGTTAATTGAGAGTTTTAAAAAAGACAACATCTCGTAGAATTGGCAATGTTATTTATTGATATACAAACTTACTTGCATGTTATTGAATGCAAGTAATGACTGTATTCTGTAGATGTGTATATTGACGAGCTCGGTGGTCGAATGGTTACCTATGGCCACTTTGACGCCGAGATCGCGGGTTCGATCCCCGCACATGACAAACATTTTGTGTGCATGAACATGTCTGGGCATTATGACTATAAGTATGTAGGTATTTACAAAAAAAAATGTATTTAAGTACATTTATCATTTGGTCTAGTACCCATAGTACAAGCTTTACGCTTAATTTGGGTCTAGATGGCGCTGTGTAAAATTGTCCAGACATATTTATTTATTTAAATATATATTGTACCCTGGCGGTGCATTATTACCTACTCCACATACACGGCACACAGCATTTTCTAATTATAACCACAGAATAAATAATAGTATTCTCTCTTGTAGGTACCTAAAAATGTATTAATTTTCGATACAATGATTTACGATGCGATTTTTTTTATACTACTTCGGGTGGCAGATAGGGTTGCGAACCATACTGTTAAAAACAGTATTATACTGTTTTCTATGCTTTAATACTGTTGAAAAAAACTTCATTTGACCATAGCACTGTTTATTGTACTGCTCCGCATGCACTGGGCCTTAGTATACTGTTTGTTTTATTACGCACCTTTTAATATACTGTTTTCCTTGTAAAAAAAGTTGGCAACCCTAGTGGCAGACAAGAATGCGACCTGAAAGTATGGATTCATTCAAGCTTCACAGGTGGAGCCTCCACCTGAGGAGGCATCTGGGCAGTGTTTTTTTTTTTTTTTTTTTTTTTTTTATACTACGTCGGATGGCAGACAAGCAAACGGCCCGCCTGATGTGAAGCCGTTACCGTAGCCATATTAACGCTTGCAACATAAAATATTGCTCGCGCGCCGCCACCCCCGCTGCGAACACAGTATCTCCTTCCTTTCTTTCTGGTGACCTCACTCACTCGCAGGAACACAACAATCCTCAAGGGAATTGTTATTTGGCTGCGGTATTCTGTGAGGTGGAGGTACATTCCCCAGTCGGGTAGCTTACAATTAAGCTCCTTACCTCTCTTATGTGTGACTTATAGTGTGACTGATAGTATTGCCCCCCTCTCATGAAAAAATAATAATAAGTTAATTCCTCAGAGGAGCTATAGCGTCGTTGCGCGTTGCCGTCAATCTACTCGATTACGCAAGTTAAGCAGCGTCGACCGTGGCGTATCTATTTATTTGGTTCCCAAAACCTCTGACTATAAATAACACCTAACCCTTAAAAGACGCTGGCTAAAAATACCACAAGCCCTTTAAATATCACCAGGTCGACTTCCAACATGAATGTAACACATTATTGATTTTTTTTTTTCTAAAAATAGGAACACAATATATTAGGTTGGGGAAAAAGTCTTTTCGTATTTTATATGAAAATTCAAAACATTTTTTAATAAAGTTTATTTACATTTAACTAAAGTATGTAGGTGCCATTTTGTTCGATAACTTTTTGCCATCTTGTAGGTAGAGACATGATCCCATTACTATAGAAATTTTGGGACTTCTGTTCAAAAAACCACTACAAGTGGTTTTGGCAGTCTTCTCGTGATGTTAACCTGACATTGCCTAAAGAATTCTGAAGAGAACGAAACAGATGGAAATCAGAAGGTGCAAGGTCAGGACTATACGGCGGATGCATTAACACCTCCCAGTCAAACTCTCTTAGTTATTGCTGAGTGGCTAAAGATGTGTGAGGTCTAGCGTTATCATGATGAAAAATCACACCCCTTCTGTTAATTAATTCCGGCCGCTTTCTCTCAACTTTTTGCTTTAATCTCATCAGTTGTTCACAGTAGAGTTCAGAATCGATAGTCCTGCCTGGCGGTAACAGCTCATAATGAATAATGCCCTTCCAATCCCACCATACACACAGCATCACCTTGTTGCGGGTTAACCCGGGTTTTGCCAGAGTCTGTGAAGCCTGACCGGCCTTTGACCACGACCTTTTTCGCACGTTCTTGTCGTACGTGATCCACTTTTCATCACCAGTTATAAGCTTCTTCAAAAACGGTTCGCTTTCATTACGTCTTAGTAAAGAATCGCAAATGAGTACACGGTTCATTAGGTTTCTTTCAGTGAGATCGTGAGGCACCCAAATATCGAGCTTTTTAGTGTACCCAGCTTTTTTCAAATGCGCCAAAACTGTTTTGTGGTCAATTCCTAATTCTTCAGCTACGTCATAACTACTGATATGCCGATCTTGCTCCATTTTTTCAAAAATGGCATCAATTTTATCCGTAACAGGGCGACCAGAGCGACGTGCATCTTTCACATCAAAATTTCCTGATTGAAAACGCTTAAACCAAATTTGTGCTACTCTCACAGATACTGCACTAGGTCCATAAACGTCACAAATTTTTTTCGCAGCTTGCATTGCATTGTTACCTTTTTTGTAGTAAAATTTTAAAATGAATCGAATTTCTTCATTAGATTCACTCATCTTGACAGTAAAAAAAAACAAATGAAAATCACACATTTACCTAATTTGAATTTGGAATTATCTTTTTTAAAATTTAAACTTTTTAAAGATATCAAAACCTGCCAGATACAAATGGTATAACCAAAGAGATTTTATTACAAGTTCATACATACTATAATGCGAAAAGACTTGTTCCCCTACCTATTATATACCTTCTTTCGGAAAGCAGTTTATTAATATTGTCAAACAGTGTTAATAACTCTGAGTGTTTAATAATGTGGTTATTAATAAATGAATTCTGGGGTGTAAGTGGTTCATCAACATCTTTGAACCAAAGCCAACTTCACCTGCACGCGGTGCACCCTACTGACTGACAAACGAAGCTTTGGCGAAAAGAGAGGTAGGGAGCGTAATTGTAAGCTACCCGACTGGGGAATGTACCTCCACCTCACAGAACACCGCAGAGATTGTTGTGTTCCTGCGAGTGAGTGAGGTCACCAGAAAGAAAGAAGATGCTGCGTTGGCAGCGGGGGTGGCTGTATGCTTGTCTGCCACCCGACGTAGTATATATAAAAAAAAATGTATGACCACTCCCTGCCGCTCTCTTGTATCGACCTCACCTTCCCTCTGAGACGGATCTGGTACCCGTTACCGCCGAAGCTGAAGCCGATTATCATCGAACATTTTAATTCGAAAAATAAGTCTTACGTTTCAGTTATTGTGAAACATCTTCAGCTTAGGCGGTAGAGCTTTAGGGTTTCTACCAGCTATGCTAAACACAATTACCGCCAATGTAAGCTAATTTCTTTTCTTTTCGCAATCAAAATATCTGAGGGGCAATTCTCGTAATTAAAATATAGTCAAAATTCAGTTTCGATCCAGTCTCGATCTCACAAATGTCACATATTTGGTATTCTCGCAACACAATATGTAACTTCAAAATTAAATTTAAGCGGGATTATATCGAAATATTAGTGAAAATTAAACAAACTAATAATGTTACTTTGCCAACAACAAGAATTGATAATAATTAATTAATGAAATCAAGTATATAATTTTAGTCAATTCACAATTCAATCTCGATTCGGTCAATTTTCAATCAGTGTTCGTAGAAAAATTACGAGAATTGGCCTTCTGATGCTAATCGGCTTCAGTTTCGGAGGTAGGGCCCCTGATATTTTGATTACAAATATAGATCTTAGGTTTAAGTTATTGACAAATATCTTTAGCTTTATTTATACTTATACGCAATATAACAATGAACTGACTGATGAATTTGCCGTGTGGTTTCCGGCAGACTAGAATAGAATCACTCCTTCTCTTCCCGTGGATGTCGTACAAGGCGACTAAGGGAAATATATTATAAAACATCGATCAGGCCTCCCCAACCCGTCTGGCCAGCGTGTGGAGTGTAGGCCTAATCCTCCTTCTGTCTGGGACGGACGAGAGAGGATCGTGCTCCTGTAGTAGAGACTAAAATGACCTGATGATGATGATCTTTAGCTTTGTCGGTAGAGATTCAAGGATTCTATTAGCTAACATAGACACAATTACGAGTAACCTAACCAGAGGTTATACTTTCACAATCAAAAATTCCGGTGGGAATCGCCTTCAGCTTCGGTGGTTGCCAGTCATAAAAATTATAGTCGCGATCGCCTAGTACGCGGAGGCCTTAAAGCGCTCAACACGCTGTTAATTCGCTCCCCAATGGCGGACGCGGGCCCGGCGGACTGTGAAATCGCAGTACCGTTTTCCAGAGCTGGGCAGTAACGGTAGAAGCTCTGAACTGCGCCTGATATAGCCAACAGCCATCACGCGCGATGACGTAACACTATCAAATCAAAGATTATCTTCATAAAGTTTTTACCCGACTGCGGTGTAGAAGTTGGTGCTATTTGGTGTTAGGCAAATGAGGTTTTGATGAAAGAGAGGTAGGGCATTTTGTGCCCGACTGGGAAATTACCTCACAGAATACCGCCGCCAAATAATGCCCGTAAATATTATTGTAGGCAACATTTAAAGATATGCTTCTTCGATCTGACAACTCCCTTGCGCTTTCTACCCCGCTCTTTCGTACTGGCTTTATGTCAAACTCTTTCACTTTACAATCTTCACGACTCTGGAATGCGCTACCCGATAGCATCAGAAGAATCGCGAATAAATTTAAGTTCAAAAATAAAGTTCATGCTCACCTCTCTTGGACAATTTGCCAAAACTATGAATCATCCTCCTATTCATTATGTATATGTATGTATATATTATGTTATATGTATCATATATTTTGTATTTATGTAATGTGTATGTATATATTTTCTGTTGTACTGTACTATATTGTTGTAAATTTATTTTTATGCCGCATTCGTGTATATCTGCACTCCCAAAGGTTGTCTGGTAGAGAATGCTTTTAGCATTAAGACCGCCTATGTACCCTTAAATTGTGGTAAATAAAGTTTAAAAAAAAATGCTGGTAACGTTAGTAGCGGGGTTGCCAACGCCCGAACAATACTTCTCGCGAGCGTCTTTATCTATAAAATAAATATAAAGATATATTTTTTAATTACTCGTAGTTGTTAATAGAAAAAGAACTTACTGCTTATCAAGCCCTATCATTTGATATCATAGGCGTTAATGTGGAAATAATAAATCTCCATTTTGTGGCGGCCATATTAGATTAAAAATAACGGTATGTAGGTGAACATTTTTTTTTAAGTTCTGTCCAATATTTTACCAGTATGCAACTTGAACGATCTTTAAAATTACAAAAACAGATTATAAAAAAAGTGAGGTTTATCGCAATAGTTTGTTATAATATAGTATATATACAAAACAGATAATGTAAGTAAGACAAGGAAGAGTTCTACAACGGTGCACTTATTCCCTAAAGGAGCGTTTTCTTCCAGTCCTGTCAATAGGTTTTCAAAAGGATTTCACGGCCAGGAGGCCAGGGTTTTCAAATCGTGTAAAGGCCACTGATTTAGTTTAACGACTGTCATCTAATACAACAACACAAAACAACAGCCGGGACCGAAACTTAATGGGCCCTCTGAACTACGGAGGAGCTCGAAATAATATAAACCCATCCACGGACAGGCTACGGCCGACGTTGCTTAACTTGCGTGTTCGATTAGACTGACACGCGCAACGATGCCGTCGAGCTTCTCACATACATAACGCAGTACAGTAATCGTAATAAATTATAACGATTTTGCGAGCGGTGTTTGCGTCATTTGTGAGTTTTCATAATATGAAAATCCACAAATGACGCAAACACCGCTTTAATTGCATGAAAATATATAATAATTATAGTCCATACTTTGAAACATAAAATTATGCAAATAAATATTTTTATCTTATCATTTACTCATACCGTTGATACAGTTGTTATAAATCCACAAACAACATGTAATGCCACTTTAATTGCTCTCGGCAGTGGGCAGCGAGCAATGAATAATGTATTGTCGTTTTTGCCGTGCCGTGATTGATCGTCCGGCGACAGACGACACGGTTGCCGTTTTTGTCGGCGCGTATTTATTGCTGTCATGTTATGAATGTGGATCAGGTACATAACAGAAAAATCCAATTTTTACTAGTATTTCGCATGTGTCGGGATTTTCTGAGTACGATACTTTTTGATTTTTGGAAATCCGTCCGAAAATGTCGAAGTTATTTAATATTTTATTGGAACTGGGTATCGCCGAAGTTTAAGCTGATGTTTACCATGGACATTTTTGATTCGAAAAATAGGTCTTAGGTTTTAGTTATAGCACACCCCGGCCACTCCATACAAATATAGCGTCGTTTACCACTACATACACAATTACATCTGCGCAGAGCGCGAATGAGCGAGTGTGCGTGCGGCGCCATACAAACTGCTCCTGATTTGTCTCATGGCTCCTCTTCACAATGGGACGTGATGGCCCATCAAATGATCGTCCATAATCGCCGCCATGATCGGGCAGCTCTCCACACAATCGTGTCTATTCATTTACTGACTGTCTACTGTTATGATAAGACGTCTATCGATGATGGATATCAGAGTGATCACGGCTGCGGCAATATTTCTACTTAGCTCTTATAATCATTTACTTAATGTGCGCAAAAACAGAATTGTGAATTGTAAAATCCCATTCTCATTTTGATATAGTTCTTTTTTTTTTTTTTTTATACTACGTCGGGTGGCAGATAAGCATACGGCCCATATTAACGCTCGCAACATATAATATCGCTCGCGCGCCGCCACCCCCGCTGCCAACGCAGCTTTTTCTTCCTTTCTGGTGACCTCACTCACTCGCAGGAACACAACATCCCTCAAGGGAATTGTTATTTGACTGCGGTATTCTGTGAGGTGGAGGTTGTACCTCGGGGAATGTATTCCCCAGTCTGGTAGCTTACAATTACGCTTCCTACCTCTCTTTTGGCCAGAGCTTCGTTTGTCAGTCAGCAGGGTGCACCGCGTGCAGGTGAAGTTGGCATTGGTTCAAAGATCTTGATGAACCACTTACACCCCAAAATTTTGATATAGTTCTATGAACCGAAAAGGTTTTTCATTCGTTCACGTCACCATGTTGTGTTTGTAAATCGACAGAAAGAACTAGATACTTATGTACAGAACACTAAGAATATGTCCCTCTTTATTTTTTTACCGAGACGTCTACACGTCTATACTGTACCCGAGACAACTACGTACTGACTAATCGGCGATGTGTGGACGCGCACACAATCATGGGCCAACATTCCTTTGATGTACCGACAACTTACCGATTATATCGGCGATGACGCCCGATCACAGACAAACACTCACGATCACGCCCTCTACACAATCGTGCTTGTCTGTAATCGTCCATCATGGGCCATTGTGAAGAGGGGCCATCAGAGGGGAGGTGAGGTCGACACGAGAGAGCGGCAGGGAGCGGCCATGTTGTACGTATACACAGTCCTTGGTTATAGACAAACATCTTCAGCTTAAAATGATTTTTGCAGACCACATTAAAAATATATATAAAAATTAAATGAGGCTTTTTGTTTCAAGCGTAAATTTGTTTGTCCGCGGATTTTTAACTTATGTTATCTTTTTTTTTTTTTATACTACGTTGGGTAGCAGACAAGCATACGGCCCGCCTGATGTGAAGCGGTTACCGTAGCCATATGAATGCTTGCAACATAAAATATTGCTCGCGCGCCGTCACCCCCTCTGCCGACGCAGCATCTCCTTTTTTTGTGGTGACCTCACTCACTCGCAGGAACACAACAACCCTCGCAAATTGCGCAATCACTGTAATAGAGTCGTCAGGGATGCGAGAAGACAGCATATTCATTCTTCACTAGAGAGCTGTCCTCCGCACAAAATGTGGAAGTTTCTGCGTAGCATTGGTGTGGGCAAAGATCGGCTTAGTTCTAGTGGTGATCTAGATTTAAACAAATTGAATAATCACTTTTGCACGCCACCGGATGCCATTAATCCATTAATTAAAAAGGCTACTTTATCTCATCTGTCGAACATACCTCCTGTAAACCATGCCGAATGGGATTTAGGTGCGATATCTGACGCAGAGGTGATAAAAATTATAAAGTCACTTAAATCTAAAGCAGTTGGAGAGGACGGCATTTGTATTGATATGATTACTCCAGTGGTAAAAGAAATTGCTCCCATTTTAACTAACATACTTAACTGTTCACTTGCCTCTGGGGTTTTCCCATTCCTTTGGAAATTGGCCCATGTTATCCCTTTGCCTAAAAAACCTAATCCTTCTTCCTTTTCTAACTATCGTCCAATATCTATTCTCCCTGCCCTTTCAAAAGTGTTAGAGCATTTTGTCCACCAACGTCTCACGAGTTACCTAAAGGAACTTAATCTCCTATCTCATCATCAGTCTGGTTTCCGTAGTGGTCACAGCACAGTCACTGCCTTGGTCAAGATTACCGATGACATCCGGCATAACATCGATAACAAACTACTCTCAGTCTTAGTCCTCCTTGATTTCACTAGTGCCTTCAATACAGTTGATTTTGATGTTCTACTCGGTGTTCTTCAAACGCTCAATCTTTCGCCGTCGGCACTTTCCTGGTTCCGTTCCTATCTAGTGGGCAGGTCACAATTGATTAGGGTTGATGACTTGCGTTCTGACTGGTGTGAGATACTTGCAGGAGTACCTCAGGGTGGAATCTTATCCCCGATTCTCTTTTCCTTGTTTATCAACAACATAGTTTCTTCTCTTAAGTCTTCCTTTCATCTTTACGCTGACGACTTGCAAATTTACACAGCTGCCCCTCTCGACAACTTTTCACGAGCAGTTGCCGTTGTCAACGACGATCTTGCGACCATTGCTGACTGGTCTCATAAGTTTGGGCTTAAAATAAATGCCACCAAGTCTCAAGCGATTATTGTGGGTAGCCCATATTTCATATCAAAATTGCAGAATATTAATCACCCTAATGTTGTCTATGATGGTAACCTAATTCCGTTTTCCTCTAAAGTCACTAATTTAGGTCTTACCATTGACGAAACGTTCAGTTGGGCCCCACACGTAAACGAAGTAAGTAGGAAGATTTTTGCCTCTCTTCATAGCCTTAAGCGACTCCAAAACTTTCTCCCTATGGCAACAAAGGTGACGCTGGCACGATCACTCCTTCTTCCTCTGCTTGACTATGGGGATGTGGCTTATTTAGATCTGTCAGAGGAATTACTTGACAAGATGGACCGTCTCCAAAATGTGTGCATACGCTTTGTTTTTGGCCTTCGGAAATTTGACCACATCTCCGAATTCCGTCAGCAATTGGGATGGCCGCTGATCAGGATGCGAAGGAACATCCACGCCTTGATGCTCCTTTACAAGGTTCTTTTTAGTTCAAGTGCTCCATCGTACCTTCACGAGAGGCTGCAATTTCGGGAAACCGATAACCGGCTGCGGTCATGCGGGAACCTTCGACTGGACTTACCCTATCATAATTCTAACGCTTACTTTAAATCGTTCACGGTTAGGGCAGCAATGCTCTGGAATTCGCTCCCCACCTATGTGCGCCTGGCACCGTCAGTGGATTCTTTCAAGGCTCGTCTACTCAAATCCTTAAACGAGTTGTCTTGAGCGATTCGAAATCAGTGCAATGTGTTTTATTTATATATGCTATTGTTTATGTATATTTATATATAGCTGTATTATATATGTACTATTGTGTAGTGTATGTATGAGTATATATGTATAATTATAATTATTGTAGTATTTGCAAATTGCTTTCGACTTTTCGACGCCCTTGCCACTATTAATTCTCTTATCCAACACTTGAAGGTTGGCTGGTAGAGATCTCTTATAGAGATAAGCCCGCCTTTGTACATGTTCGTGAAATTCTGCTAGTTATATTGTGTATATATTTATGTTCTTTGTGTACAATAAAGATACTACAAACAAACAAACAAACAAACCCTCAAGGGAATTGTTATTTGGCTGCGGTATTCTGTGAGGTGGAGGCATTCCCCAGTCGAGTAGCTTACAATTACGCTCCCTACCTCTCTTTTCGCCAGAGCTTCGTTTGTCAGTCAGCAGGGTGCACCACGTGCAGGTGAAGTTGGCTTTGGTTCAAAGATCTTGATGAACCACTTACACCGCATATCGATTTTTTTTTATCAGAGTAAACACAGGTGGAAGTGTGATGTGCAATCTATTTGGCAGCCTTTTTGTTAACTGTCCCATTTTACAGATTACTACGACGCATATACATAGTATTTCAGCAAAGCATGCCAGTCTGCGAATACTGCGAATGCTTTTATAGCGCCATATCATAAAAGATACGGCCGCGTCGTAAAACTACAAAAGTAGCGTTGAAGTTTGTTATTGTTATGAAAACTAGTAAACATGCTACACTTGAGTGTTCTTACCAAGATTAACGGCGACACACTGCGTTAAAATCAATTTAAAAATTCTGGAATTTCATATAATACTCGTATGTTGCCCAGCACCACACACCAGCCTGTCTTATCTAATAATCGGTGCTCGATGACGAGCTCGGTGGTCGAATGGTTAGCAATGGCCAACAACACCCTTGAGGTTTGTTCGCAAGTGAGCGAGTGAGCGTTCCCTTCAAGATGGTCCTATGAAAATCCGCTCAAAAAAGCGACTGGAAGAAGCTGGATGAGGAAGGCGGAGGATTGCATTTGAGAAGTCTTATTCAGCAGCGAGTTGATACAGACTGATGATGTTGACGATTACTAACATGGGAATTCATCTTATTGCAACGCCATCACGACGTTGTCATGCCGGAAATTGAAGAGTTAGTGACAGATTCGAAAAGAATTGTAACAATGTCCGGAATTCTGGTACTCATTAGTACGTACTGTTAGCTTTCCGAGTCATACATTGATGTATGCACAGAGCCATGTCATACCATAATTAAACAGCCATAGGGTGCGTATTAATAGATTCTGACTGAATTGCGTAGGTTTTTTTTAAATACATATAAGCAAATATCGTTTGGCACAATTTTTGTATGGCCTTGAATCCGAAATAGGCGACTGCGACAGTAGATCGAAAGAGACGTTTCAGGTTCTGCAGGGCAGATCATAATCTTCAGCATTGTCGGTAGAGCTCTCGGGCTCTCGGGAGAAGAGGTTTGCTTACTTTTGCTGACTTGGGGGGGGGGGGGGGGGGGTAAATAGTTGTAAAAAAAAAACTGCTTACGTAATACTTGAATGGCCCCTTTTGGAGCCTATTCATTCCCAAGAGTGATTATTCGGCTTAAATTAGCGTTCCGCTCGCTCCCGTCAGATTGGGCGCGTGGTCCGTCTAGGTGTGCGTTCTCCTTTAACCTATCACGAATGCCGCGAATTTTAGGGCTGTACCAAGCGTCGTAGCAACGCTGTACCCACCATGGGACCGTGGCACGCGGGGGGTTAAAATGTTTTGTTTATGTATTATCGACGACCACAGTATTACCTTTTCGCGAAGCCATTTGAATTCTTTGTTTCAAATGTAAATTCAATTCTTCATACCTCATTACTTCAGCATAATGAGCCAGAAATATAAAAATATCTGCGACCAAATATGGACGTCTTAAAAACACAATCAGAGCAATAGAATGGAAGTTAACGGAACAGAGGATTCTTGAAATTGGAGTTTATTAAAAACGCCCACCGCCTTCATTCAATTATAAAGGATTTGAGACGGGTGAGCCGAGCTGATTATAGATTTGAAGTTGAATGGGGAGGCTGGGGACTGGTCTGTTCGTGAAATTGGCGTTTGGACTATGGCTTCTTAGTATTGTTAGTATATCTTATTGAATGGTTTTAAGTTAAACGTACTGTCAAGCAGTGGAACGAACTGTCTGTCGTGGGTTTCTCAGGAGACTACAGCATGGGGTTGTTTAAAAAGGGCGTGAAGAGATTTTTATTGGGTCGGCATCGCGCGTGTGATGCTCGTGGTGTTACAGGCGGTCATAGACTATGGTAACTGCTTTCCATCAGGCAGGCCGTATGCTTGTTTTCCACTTTGGTGGTATAAAAAAACGAGGTCATAACGAGGTTTAAATATTAAATTGCCGTTTTAACATACTGGCCAATTTGAATTAAAATTAAACCTGCATGATGTGAGATTCCAGAGTGAAACTTTTTTCACTTGACAACTGTAACATTCCAAATTTAAAAAATGTACAACATTCGATTATTTGGCGTTGAATTGTTATTTCCATCAACTGTTAAAGTAAAGATGGATACATTGAAAATTAGTGCAATATTTGAATACGAGTTCCGACGTGCAACTAAGGCAGCAGAAACAGCTCGCAATATTAATGTGTTTGACGAGGGTACGGCTAATGAATGCATCGTACGTTTATGGTTTAATCGACTTCATACTGGAAACAGAAAAAGAGGCCGAATCTCGAACAACAAATAAATAAATATAAATATTCCTGGACAATTTACACACGGCCAAACTAAGCAAAGCTTGTGCTATGATAATCATAATCATAATCATAAATATTTATTTGCTAGAAATGTAGGTACAATAATTAGGTGATGTACAGAAATCGACCCATTTCGTCTTAAATAAGACATGCTTGTCATTGCATCAAGTACTACAAAAACTTGATAATTATCAAGTTTTTGTAGTACTTGATAACTAATATTATAGTCGGTTTTTTTTTTGTTAAAATTATACAGATACATATATCCAATCTATTATAAAGGATTTGAAACATCGATGATCGACTATGTCAGCAAGCACCGGATAAAGCTCGTTCAGCTTCTAAACAATCGCTATTAATGAGTTGAAGACGAATTTAAGGTATATGATGCCTTTTGGTCAACCTGAGTAATTAATTTCATCTCCTTCTTTATGAAAATGTCTTTCTCACAAAAAGAGATAGAAAAAGTAGTCACTTAACTTTCGATTTTTTACCTTAGGAATTAGTACCGCATATTGCATGCGGGAATTTGGTATTTCGGGATCAATGCGACTGCGTCGATTCCATACATTTGTATTGACTAACTGTACTGCTCTAGGCGTCTACTATGGCAAGAGTTGAAACGATCTATCATTAGACTTAATTTTTTCCGGTTACACAATAAAATGTAATTAAGGGTCATTGACCGTTTCCTTTTTTTAACCGCAAAAGAACATTATGATATTGAGACGTCCTTGTGTTCCGCGTTTGAAATCTTTGAATGTTTCTTCACACATCTTTACTTGCATAAAAATAAAGATGAAAATCGTTTGATCCAGGTGTATTTTTTACTTTGTAATAGTTTACGCAAAGACACTGGCGTGGGTGAGACTGGTAGGCACAGGGTTGTCAATTTTTTGTGAGGGCACAATTCGTCTTAAAATGAAGAAAATAAAAAGGTTAAGGAGCAGCTTTTTAAATTTTCGTCTCTTTTATTTAAATTTATTTAAAATAACGTGGAACCTGAACATAATTCATTCGGAGATTGCAACTGAAACATTATATGTATTTTGCATGGTAATGTAAAATAAACTGGCTGTGGGTGCAAAATTTACATTCCTGTATCCGCCCATAAACATTCTATTCCATTACACCTTATATATGTCGAAAACACATTCAAAAATACTCTCGAAGGTTGTAAATGCTTTTTACGGGTTATGTTTAGCATGTACTTAAGTTATTTAAGCTAAGTTTAATTTCAACTCAAACAAAGGCGATTTCAAATATGTTATAATAGTTCGACGGTTTATGGACAGAATCTGATAGCTCATAAATGATTCTTTTCAGAAGGATTTCACATAAACGATTAAATAAGTTATTGAGAACGGTCCACCTAATGCTGAGTTTATTAGTAAAGTTAGTTGTACAAGTGCAATAATATTATGAGATCGACCTGAACAGAAATCTCATGTATTTGTATCTAACGGGGCTTTAAAAATGTTTTTTATTTTTTTATTAATTAATCATAAAATATAACATATTTATTTTTTCTAAATAACGCCAGCAGGCTTTATACGCATAATTTTTAAAAGTATATTTGGCAACCCTAAGTGTGGATGTCCTTGTAATATGCTTACTTGTAACAATAAATCCTTCATTGACGGCTTAAAATGAACTCTACTTCAATAAGATAAGGTTTAAATCAAATAGTTCCAGAAATGTTAAGAGATAACTTTGTTTGGTAGTAGTTGCGAGACACCCACGTGGTAGCACCACGCGTCGCACACTATACAAATATTTGTGACCACAGATAACCAGACATACAAATTAGTCAACTTTACCTGAGTATACACACATGTAGGTAGACGTGGTCAAATATTATTGTGGCGGAGTGGGCAGCTTCGCAACTGGCCACCGACAAAGAAATAATTCAGCACTCTATGTGCAATTGCTTAGATGCAATATAAGGAGAAAATAAATTATGCATTATATACATGTTCATCATATCAACTAATTACAACACGGGAAGATTAACAAGAGAATTAGGAAAGAGATTGGTCGACGTAACTGGTGACCCAAGATCTGGCACATTCCTCGCCCGAAGGATCAGGGACCTTACCACAAGCTCTAAACGCAGGTATGGACCCATCATGGTTGCGAATTTATGAATGAAATTCATTGATAAATACGCAACCATCATAGTTCTATTCCTGCGTTTAGAGCTTGTGGTAAGGCCCCAGTTTAGCCATCCAGCGAGGTAATGCTGCTAGCATCTTGGGAACAATGCCACATGGGTCAAACTTTAAGTAATATTGTTTTTTTTTTTTATACTACGTCGGGTGACGGACAAGCTTACGACCCGCCTGATGTGAAGCAGTTGCCGTAGCAATATTAACGCTCGCAACATAAAATATCGCTCGCGCGCCGCCACCCCCGCTGCCAACTCAGCGTCTCCTTCCTTTCTGGTGACCTCACTCACTCGCAGGAACACAACAACCCTCAAGGGAATTGTTATTTGGCTGCGGTATTCTGTAAGGTGGAGGTACATTCCCCAGTCGGGTAGCTTACAATTACGCTCCCTACCTCTCTTTTCGCCAGAGCTTCGTTTGTCAGTCAGCAGGGTGCACCGCGTGCAGGTGAAGTTGGCTTTGGTTCAAAGGTGTTGATGAACCACTTACACCTCAAAATATAACTCATTTTGAAGGCAAGACGAGAATTGACAAATAGTACATAATAATGAAAAATAATCACAACACGAAGTTATTAATAGTTTACTCATATTGCCTGCCTGTCGTTGTGTAAGTTTGGCATGCTTGGTGTCATGCAAATCTAATTGCCTACTATTTCCATTTGATTTCATTTCCATGCAAAAGCTTTAAAAAATGCATATTTATGTCTATCGCTTTTCCGCTTACCGCTGGGTAAAGAGCAAATAAATACCTCAATGTGTACACATTGAGGTATTTATTTGCTGACGCTGCAAAAAAACGCTCCATCGTTTTTATTCGCAAGCAAACTGTTGATACATAATTTTAATGTCTGTGGATTGCGTTTTAATAAATCTACGTTTTTGTACGAAAAACAATTCACAATTGATCTTTAAAACAGCTCGCGGGCGTTTCGTGATGAATATTTCATACAATTGTTTTTGTTCCATCTGCCGCTAGTGAGGTGCGGTAGTTTATGGCCGCGTGAACGAACTGTTCTTGGAATGGAATATACTGTTTTTGGGGCTAGGGAAGTTTACACGTGTTCTGAAGGCCAACTTGTATTTTTGTTTAGATCGTAGAATAATAGTTGTCCCAATCGAAATTGAATTGGGAATTGATTGAATATTTTCATTCTTGCTTAATGTTTTTTTTTTTTATATTACGTGGCAGACAAGCATACCGCCTTAGCTGTCGGTCATATTTCAATATAACCACACTTCAATAATATATTTGAAACAATAAAAGATACTATCTAAGCTTAATATATAGGTACAATTAAAAAAAAAACTCAATGACGAATAATAAAATAAATGACGTCAAACAACTCCTGCCCATCGCCGTCACAGGCCAGAATTGCCAGAAACAAGCAGCATTGCCACGCTGGATGACAATGCTTATTCGCTGAGCGAGAAATAGGCCAGCCCGCCCTCAGGTCACGAGAAGAGTCGACCAAATATGTGCGCTCGGACCCAATGGTCCAAGCGTTTTAATTCAACCCTACAAAACTACTATACTAAAAATATAATTACCAATGAGCTTTGAATATTGGCGTGAATTATCACACTATAATTTTAAGTTTGATATTGTATTACGAGAATATCAAATATGACATTGTGAGATCAAGCTGGTCGAAGCTGGATCGGAACTGAATTTTGACTAAGATAATTGGCCCTCTGAATTATGTTCTCGGCGACGGAGACCTACAAGACAATGGCAGATCATTCGAAGTATAACTAATTTTGAAGGCAAGACGAGAATATCTGAATCTGATAATGATCAGAAATATCAAAAATTGTAATCACTGTACATTTTAAAATACGCTATCAATACTTATGAATTTAACCATGAAATACTTGGAAATGAAAAAAATATTCAGACACCCTTTAAAGGTTAAAGAGCGTCACGACTCTTTTTTTTTTTATACTACGTCGGGTGGCAGACAAGCATACGGCCCGCATGCACGCCCGCACCCCCGCCGCCCCGCCCGATCCCGATGCATACTTAAGGACTTAGCAGCGAGCTGACTATATACGCTAAATAATGACATGCGATTCATGTTTCTATGACTTAAAGTTCTGTAATTATTAAGGTAAGACGATTTAGACCAATTCGTTATAGTCCAGTTTTCTGACCTGGTACCCGTATGTATAAAGATGTTTCACGTGAAAAATCGTTTTTAAACAAAAGATGCAATCTACTAATACAATTGCCATAGAATCTTTATAGACTCCAACTATTATAATAGAGCTCATAACTTCCCGGGAACAACGCTGTTACTCGCCAGAATTGAATCTGGGAGAAATGCGAGCTCTCATAAATTTTATGGTGCATGTAAGGTGAGTGCACATTACGCTGGGAATGATGTAGCATTGTGATGGAGCTGTTCGGGTACGGCGTTGGTTAAAAGATGCTGCGAATAAAACTAAATATAACTAGCATCCACATGTCATACAGTCATGTTAAGATTTGTCTTTATATACAACTTTCGATAAACTACTACTACGTAAGATACCGGTATTTTTTTAATGGGGATGGTGATTCGTAGAAAGGACTTTGTATAAAAATGTACCAACACTAGGTCGGCATCAACCCATAATCATCCCAAGGTTGGGATACGGGGCTTCCCCTCAATCGAAGGGGTTTAGAGCATACTCAAATATGGATTGGCGGAGGCCAGTGTATTTAAACTGCCTAAAGGTCACTGATATGGCTTAAGTAAACTTTCATTCTGGGATCGTAAAATAATTACAAGAATTGGTCTTCTGCATACCATTCTTAGTTTGGTTGCTTTTCAGTCGTATTTCGATACAATCACACTAGTAAAACTTTGAAGTTTCGTATTCTGATACGAGTATACTAAATGTGTCAGTTTTGGTATTTAGTGTGCGGAATCGAAACTGAATTTTGCCAAAATTACGTTTTTTAGGGTTCCGAACCTCAAAAGGAAAAACGGAACCCTTATAAGATCACTTTGTTGTCCGTCTGTCTGTCTGTCTGTCTGTCTGTCTGTCTGTCTGTCTGTCTGTCTGTCTGTCTGTCTGTCTGTCTGTCTGTCTGTCTGTCAAGAATTTCTATGTCGAGAATGCGTGGAGGTATCAAGCTGAAATTTGAACTGTATACTCAGGTCTACGGTCCCATGAAATTAAAAAAAAATCAAACTGCTAAGTTTACGTAGAAAAAAGTTACGGCCGTTTATTCAGCAAAAAACGCATATTTCGACACACTCAAGGGAATCAAAACCTATAGGGTACTTCCCGTTGACCTAGAACTATGAAATTTGGCAAGTAACATCGTTATAGACTACAAGTACAGGAATAAATCTCAAAACTATACATTTATAAATAGATCTTAAAAAATAGGGGGTCTGTATTTTTTATAGGGTGTCGAAATTTCAAATTAAAACTACTAGTTCAAATGGGGTATCATATGAAAGGGCTTGATGTACACATTGCAAAATATATTTTATTTATTTTTTTCGACGCATTATTTCTTATTTATAATGAAAAATATCAAATTTAATAATGATACTACGTACCTACGGAACCCTCGGTGGGCGAGTCCGACTCGCACTTGTCCGGTTTTTTATTATTATTTCGAAATGGATACACTTGCTTTTAGCCCGGGGGCTTTGAAAGCGAAAACTGATTTAGAATATTCCCTTGCATAAAGCACTAAACAATAATTACTAGCATGCAGAAAGTAACTATACAGTAATCTGTGATACAGAGACAAAAGTTTATGGACCCTTGTTTTCTTTCCAACGAAGAAATTGATCATATTTCAAAACTCGTCCCGTCCAGTGCTTACCTGCACTCAAAAATATTGCCTTTTTCATTACATTTATAATGCATTGCGCTGTGAGGGAGTACACTCCACTTCAATTGACACACGGACAATGATAAATGAAAGCAAAATGCTCACCTGTCATAATAGGCTTGTTGCCCATGTTACAAAATTATAAAAACTCTCTATCAGTAACGTAAAATACATAAAACTAGAACGATCTGCGATCTTAAAATTTTAATAACTTTTGTCCGACGTGTTTTATCGTCGATCAAAGTTTGGTAGGAAAGTCCATTTTAAAGGTATGAAATTATAAAAAATAAATATTACCATTGTAGAAACAATAAAAAATACTATAACTTTTGTTACGGCACTGGCTACATAAACGCAATAAGGGCTCTTTGTAAGTGAAAATGGCAAAATTGGCTGTTTTCTATTAGCTTTTATTTAAATAATTTAAGGTTTTTTCCACTGAAATTTCTACTATGTATTACAGACCTTATGTGTGATGGGGTGGTCGTTTCCAAAACATGATTGGAAAAATTTCGCTCGATAGAAAAAAATCCTGAAGTTCCCTTTAAAATTTCATATAAAGGCAAATTATGACCGTTTTATACGATAATAAGTCTTATAAAATCACTAAAACATAGGTATTTACCTTTTTGATATCATGGTCGTTTTAGATTTTAAGAAACTAAACATTTTTAATCACTTTTTGATAAAAAATGTGAATGGCGCTTACGACCTTTAGTTTCGAACTCGTTGATTCCATAGTAACCGCGGACCCCGAACCGCGCACCACCCGCGAGTCCCAGTCCCGCTTCGACATTCGTACGTAGGGGCTGTGTCGCTTCGCTTGCCACTCTCAACCCGCGAAAATTCGAAAAGATTCGAAAGCACTAGTTAGATTATCATGGGAAATAAAAAAAACTCATTATCGAAATCGAGTAGTTGCAGAAAAAGGTCGTGTAAAGCTCTGAATGAAGTGATGTGGTAAGTGCCTACTTTGAATAATTTATTTATTTACTATTTTTTTTTATACTACGTCGGGTGGCACTGGTGGCAGACAAGCATACGGCCCGCCTGATGTGAAGCGGTTACCGTAGCCATATTAACGCCTGCAACATAAAATATTGCTCGCGCGCCGCCACCCCCGCTGCCAACGCAGAGTCTCCTTCCTTTCTTTCTAGTGACCTCACTCACTCGCAGGAACACAACAACCCTCACGGGAATTGCTATTTGGCTGCGGTATTCTGTGAGGTGGAGGTACATTCCCCAGTCGGGTAGCTTACAATTACGCTCCCTACCTCTCTTTTCGCCAGAGCTTCGTTTGTCATTCAGCAGGGTGCACCACATGCAGGTGAAGTTGGCTTTGGTTCAAAGATCTTGATGAACCACTTACACCCCAAAATTATTAGAAGTTACGTTCATTGATTGCTGTTTTACTTTTCTAATTAGCTAGGTACATAACTATTGTTTGTATGATTTCAGAAAACGACGATGCATGACATTGACCGATCAAAATTTAGAACTGGGTGCTAATGAGATATTACGGTTAGTACATAGGTGCCTACGCTACTTTATAAAGATTCTACTTATAGGTAGGTACTTAGTTTTCTCTTGTATAAACCCTAGTAACCGACATGGTAGGCAGTTTATTATAAAAAAATAGGCTTTATTCAATTTACGAGCAAACTACCTAAGTATCAGTATACAGACTACTACTACATAATAACTCAATACTTCGGTAGATTTAAAAATAGGGTAAAGTTCTCTATATTGGGTCTACTAATACAGAAAGACAGCTAGATGTATTTAGTTATCTGCGTACCTACATAGAATCATCAGCTTTTTGTTTTATTACAACAGGGTAAATGCACCATCAACGGACATATCAGAGGTATCCATGCAACACGATCAAACTACGTAAGTGTCATCATACTTAGGTACCTAAAAATAGGTAATAAAGTAGATTTATTCTGGTTTAGAAATAGGGTAAATTAACCTACCTATATTGGGTCTAATAATATTGAAAAAAAAAATGCATAACTACAACAAGACAACACCTTCAAAATTATTAGACCCAATATAGGGTAGTTATTCAACAGCTTTTTCTTTTGTTACGTCCAGGGTAAATGCACCAATAACGGACATACCAGAGAGCTTCACGCTACATGATCAACCTACGTAAGTATCATAGTACACCTACATACAAAACAAACAAATACTAGGTAGATTTCTTTTTATTTAAAAATAGGTTGAATTGCTAATACTGGTCATTTATTTATTTACATACTGCTTGGTGTCAGAAAAACTTTTACTGAATTACGGAATGTAGCTGGAACATCAACATCATCACTACAAACAGTTGAAATACAGTGTGATCAAAGCATGTTAGTAAATCTAATTTAATCATTCTCATTTTGACGTTCGTATTTTTTTAGCTAGTTCATAACTAGAGGTCGACCTTTTCCTGCTATTTGAAATATTATTCAGTACTTGACATCAAGCAGTGGTAGCCTAGTAGTACGAACGTTGGCACAACAAAGAGGTCGTAGGTTCGAATCCGTCCAAGCACAAACCAATGGATTTTCAGTTTTTCTGAATCTATGTGCGGATTTATACCACTAGCTCGGCGCTGAGGGAAAATATGCTTGAGGAAACCTACACATTCAGTTATTTTCTGAATGTGTAATCATGGTTCAATTGGTCTGTTTTACTTATCGGGTTGTGAAGGTCAGACGGCAGTCGCTTCAATGTAATAACCAGAATGGCCAATTCTAGGATCATGGTCAAACCGGACCCTGGGCTCCCAGGAATAACCGAGACAACGCTAGGTGGATGATGATTTAGTACCTGACATGTCTTTGTTCTCATTATTATCTTTTTGTTTTTTAGCTTAGCGAATACAGAAGACCAATATGAAGGACAGCCAGATGGTGTTGAAGAAACTGAATTTGAAATTGAAACTAGTGGCTGCTCCTCGACAGCTGAGATACAAATAGATGGGCGAAGAATTGTATCTATTTTTTTTTTTTTTAAAAGCTGAAGCTTTAAACTGTCTAGCTATCACGGTTTACGAGATATAGCCTGGTGACAGACGGACGGACGGACGGACAGCGGAGCCTTAGTAATAGGATTCCTTTTTACCCTCTAAGTACGGAACCCTAAAAATAACGGTGAATATTATAATCATTGTCTAAAGTCCCGTATACACGTTGGCCGAGCCTTGCCGATTGATGGCAAGCGCCAACATGTAGACGGCCTATTTGCTTTGCCTTGTCATCACTCGGTGTCGCTCGCCTAGTTGGCCGAGTGGAGCCAAGCGCCAACGTGTGTAGAGGTCACTCGTGATCGCTTGCCTCACTTCGGATCGCTGTCGGTTTTTGTGCACAAATCAAAGGCGCTCATCTGTAGGTTTGCCAACTATACTGTTAAAAACAGTATTATACTGTTTTTCAGTGCATTATATTTTATACTGTTTAAAGATGTTTATAAACCATTTACACCCCGAATAATAGTTATATACGCTCATTAACTAAATAGCCGAAGCTGCAGCAACTTCAATATCGACGTCCGTAGTGTTTCAGTGCACAATGAACACTGACAGTGACCAACGTGTGGGCACCTCTACTCCACTCGTCTACATTGGCCGCTTGCATTGGCGCTTGTCGCACTCCAACGTGTGGACAGTAGCACTTGCCTTGTACCCATTTGCCGACGCTCGCGCTGGCCTCCGCTTGGCCAACATGTATAGCCGACTTTACATAACAGGTTGGAGAAAAAGTCTTTTCGTATTTTGTATGTATAAAATTGAAGAAAGATCTCTTTAGTTGTACCGTATAACCATAGATTCGGATCTCTACTGCCAACAACTACTCATCGATTGAATTTTTCCAATAAAATCTTAGACTTTCTCAAGTATTTTATTTGACCAGGTACCAGGTTTCTCCAGTATTTTACTGCACCTGACCAGGTGCACCTCGCTTATCTGTCAAATAGTCTGCCTTTGACATTCGGCGCGCACGGACGTGCACACGGAGCGCGCGGAGCGGAGTAGAACATTTCGACCTATATAAATATAAAGTAGACATCGAATGATTAAGCGTTGCAGCAAACTATTAGTTCTCAATAACTATTTGAACATATTGTTGATATGAAATAGCGAGTCTATATCTTATATAGTCTATATCTAGGTCAATGACTACAATAGGTGATTTTTAAAGTGGTTATAACTTTGGCGTCATTCGTCAAAAAAACGTTGTTTGCAGAAAAAGTTCTACTGCTGCTTCATAAACAATTTATAATGCTTAAAAAAAGGACCATAGGAAACTGCAGACGAGTCCGATTATTGGGTCATTTACCCTACATTTTTTGACTAACTTGGAATAATTTTACTACTAACGATGCTTTCATGTGTGTGAATGGTTCCGTTTGTCCGTTCCGTTTTAGAGATTGTTTACCCTATTTTCTTCTTTTTTTCATACTAATTGTATAATTAGGTACCAACAATTATTACGAGTAGGTAGGTAGACTATGTTTTACTTTTTGTAAATGCATATAAAACGATAGTGAAATAAAATCTTTTGTACTTACAATAAGTACCTACTTATTATTTGTTGTCATTTATTATTTATCACGCTCGCATAAGTGCAGGTGCACTGCCTCCGCGCGCCCCCGCGGACCGCCGCCGCCGCGGTGTGTCCCCCCGTACCTCAGGCACGGAATCTGAATTTTCGCTGACCGCCTAACCCCTCGATTTATTGCATATAAAATAGCATGGTGTGACGTCATAACGTGGTGGCCTTTTGTATGGAGCGTTTTCGGGATAGTCCAAAATTGTGATCTTCAAGTTATCATATCTCGAGAAGTTTTCATGCTATCGAAGTAATTATTTCACGTATATTTATATTATTGTGACGTCTATAGATAACAAATCGAAAAAAAATATGGGATACAAGCCTAATATCATGAACTCTTTGTTTTGTTGTTGCGATGAATTCGTGTAGATTATGTATGTCTCAGATTTTACATATGGCTCAGAGTTTGTGTACCAATGATTATATTTATTTAGGTATAGGCACAGTATGCAGTATTACTACTAATTGTTTTTTCATTAGAAAATCAATTTTTTTCTTTCTGTATTAACAAAGTATTTTACGTATTGTATCTAGGGTTGCCAACTTTTTTTTACAAGAAATAAAGTATATTTAGGTCTGCGAAAAATTTTAAACAGTATTTTATTTAATGTTTTAACTACCTATGTTTTAGAGTTTCTCACACAACTTATTAATTAACAGATTTTTTTTTTAATATTACAAACGCCTCACCACAATTATAACTAAAATTAAATCAGGACCTCATTTTTAATTACAAATTTTAAAAAATGCGTTAGTTTAGTGTTAAGCATTTTGATGCTGAAAACAGTATTTTGTATAGTTTATTTTGGTTCAACAGTAAAAAGTATAATGCAGTGAAAAACAGTATAATACTGTTTTTAACAGTATAGTTGGCAACCCTAATTGTATCGTAAATATCGTCTTACGTTAAAGTTATTGACAATCGTCTTCAGCTTAGTCGATAAAGCTATAGGGTTTCTACCAGCTGAGCTAAACATAATTAGCAACAATCTAGCACAGTAGTCCCCAGCCTTTTTTCATTCGACCAATACGAGGTTTTTGTTGGGTATAGGGATGTGGCATATAAAACCGTCTGAATGTCTGGACATTCGCCCTGAAGAAGGTCTCCTTTTGAGATCGAAACTAGTCGGCTTTCCCGACAAAAAGACGTGAGTGACCCGTTTAATTTATATAATTAACTAGCTGTCCCGGCGAACTTCGTACCGCCTAACAGTCAATGAATGTCGTGATGCCTAACATATATATATATGAACAAAATTTATGATTTCTTGAAATTAATACAATGAATAATAGAAAATAATAGAGAAGCACGATGGCGTGAGGCACGTGTCAGTCTAATTGTACACGCAAGTTAAGCAACGTCAACCGTAGCCAGTTCATGGATGAGTTTATGTTATCTCGAGCTCGTCCGTGCTTCGGAAGGCACGTTAAGCCGTCGGTCCTGTTGTTTATCATTAGATGGCAGTCCTTAAGCCAAGTTAGTGGCCCAACCCGTAGTTGAGCAGCGTGTTGGAGTATGCTGTAAACATCTTCGGTTGAGGGAAGACCCGTATCCCAGCAGTGGGTAAATAATAAGTTCAGTACTTTACAAAGTCACAAAAAAAGTACCAATTGACAACAATAAATATTTCAATCCACAAAACAAATCACAGACAACATTCGCAACGTAAAAGTGAGACCAATCGATTTGACATTTACATAACAATCAATAAATATTCCAATCCTTTTTATCTGGCACTATTTGCATGGGAAAACGTTTTTTTTTTTTTTAATTCTTTCGTCAATTTTTCAATGTTTTTAATACTTTCCCGACCAAGACACGACATTATTTTATATATTACTAGCGACCCGCCCCGGCTTCGCACGGGTGCAATGCTGATACTAAATGTACTACAGAAGGTCTTTGCGCTTTGTCCTATCCAGTCCTTCCCCAGTTATAGGCACACGCCGCCGGCTCCGCGGCCGGTACCGCCACAGCCGTTATGTCCCTGCATTTTAAATGTGTAATATCTTCTAAACTATTCATTTAAATTACATGCTGTGAAGGGCCATATTGATCTATATTAAATGCGCAATGTATTTAAGGTACTTAATTGGATAAGGATTAATTCTGTATTGCTTAAAATCGCTTCGTAAATAAGGCATTATTTCTTGTAAAAAGCAAACGATAAAATAACGGTTATTGTGTGTTACCACTAAGAGATAGACATATACCATCGCGAACTTTTTTGTAGACCATTTTAAGGTGAACAATACTGTACTACATTATTTTGATCTATCTCGTTGGGTTCAGCCAGCGTTTGCAATGAAAGAGCAAAAAAATGTGTTTATTTACGACATCACATTAGAAACCTCTAAATTATCAGTGTTTTTGTACTATGTTATGCATATATTATACATATAAACTTTCCAGTTGAATCACTCTATCTATTAAAAAAAACCGCATCATAATCCGTTGCGTAGTTTCAAAGATTTAAGCATACAAAGGGACATAGGGACAGAAAAAGCGACTTTGTTTTATACTATGTAGTGATATAGATTTATGGAGCTTGATTTAAATTTCTGAACGCACGCATAAATATTTTAGAACCAATAAATCAGCCTGGCGCAACTCAAAGTAAAAAAACGACTCTATGAATCGGAAGCGAATTTTGGTACAAATTCTGATTGTTTTCGCTTCCATTTCATACATATTAGAATTACGCTATTTGTATGGCACATCCGTCTCTTAAAACGTAGTGGTTACATTCTCTTTGCAATAAATATTTAAATCCACAAAACTGTTTTCAAAACAAATCACAGCCAACTTTCAAGACGTAAAAATGAGACCAATAGAGTTAACATTTGTTTTTAATCTATGACATTTGTTCTATAATGAGCTTAATATACATTTCTGAACGCACGCATACATTTGGCGTACGCACGTACGACAACGTCACATTTGACAGCTACGACAACAACGAACATTTTGTATGGGAAAATGTTTTTTCTTTTATTTTATTTTTTCGAGAATTTTCCAATGTTTTTAAGAGTTATTCTGCTATTCGGGACGGAAACAAATCCAACAAATCAAAAACCATGGCAATCGGTTCAGCCGTTCTCGAGTTATAAGTGTTGTAACAAACACGAATTTCTTCACTACATAGTATAAAACAAAGTCGCTTTCTCTGTCCCTATGTCCCTTTGTATGCTTAGTTCTTTAAAACTACGAAACGGATTTTGATGCAGTTTTCTTTAATAGATAGAGAGTTTATTATGGAAGGTTTATATTTATAAAACATACATAATTTAGTAGAGAAACACTGATAATTTTAGAGGTTTCCAATGTGATGTCGTAAATAAACATATTTTTTTGCACTTACATTGCAAACGCTGGCTGAACCCTACGAGATAGATCAAAACAATGTAGTACAATATTATTCACCTTAAAATGGTCTACAAAAAAGTCCGCGACGGTATATGTCTATCTCTTAGGGATAACCCACAGTAACCGTTTATTATACTCTATTTTTTACGAGAAATAATGGCTTATTTACGAAGCGATTTTAAGCAATACAGCATTAATCCTCATCTAATTAAGTTCTCTAAAAACATTGTTCATTTAATATAGATCTATGGCCCTTTACAGCATGTAATTTGAACGAATATTTTCGAAGATATTACAGATTCAAAATGCAGGGACATAACGGTGAGGCGGTATTGGACGGGGCGGCGCGTGCCTATAACTGTGGAAGCTCTGTATAGGACAATGCGCAAAGACCTTCAGTAGGATATTTAGTATCAGCATTGCACCTGTGCGAAGCCGGGGCGGGTCGCTAGTTTATATATATAGATTTAGCATATAAAACCGTTATTCTATAACTCGAGATTTTCGTATTTTGTATAATAGTGCTCAATCTATTTCAGTATAAGTTTGTATCACGGACCATAATTTTACCTCTCACGGACCAGTGGTCCGCGGAACACCGTTGGGAACCCCTGATCTAGCAGTAGTGTCATTATCGCATTAAAAAATTCCAACGGTATTCGACTTCAGCTTCGACGGTGGGGCCCAGTATTTCGCTCAAACCATCCGTGGGCATGGTTCACGTGGTTTACTTATGCACGAGTGAAGGTACCTACACAGTACACAAAACATGGACCTGATTTGCATTACTGCAGCAGCGCACACGTGCCCACGATTATGTATGTTTTAGATCACTCTGTTTAATTTACTGTGTACCGTACGTGCCTTCCCGCAAATGAGCGACATATCTATCCACGACTTATAATATCTTTTATTATTGCATCACCGTTGTCGTTAAGCAGTGTTTTTCGACGTGATAAGGTCTCATAATATAAATAGATGAACGCCGGCTGCATGCACGAAAAAGCATGACTCATAGTCACGTTCCGCCTGAGCTGAGTGTACAAGCGAGAGCGCGGAACAAGCGATAGAGAGGCACGATCGGCCTAAGAAGCGTTCGACTTGTGACGCACCTATCTCTCTTCCACTCCATCGGCTGATGTTTTCTTATGACGTTATCACCTAAAATTATCGTCCGTGGTTTACGGACGATAATTTTAGACTTTACAGACGAATTATTTTTTCAACAACTATAGGGTTGTCACAGCTCATGTCACGTTTATCTCCAACTAGCTTGAACCCGTGACATCGTATCCGTATCCCGTTATACACAGGAATTTTCAGAAATCATTTCTTAGCGGAAATTTTACTTAATATGCCAAATTTCAACCTGACCGTTCAGTGGATTGAACTGTACATTGATAAATCAGTTAGTAACGGCTGCCTTTTATACTATACAGATTTTATTCCCATATCCCCGTACATGTGAATGTTTACTTGTGGACTTTATTCTCTTTTGGATTTCAAGTAATTTTAACTGTATCTACAAGAAATACCCACTTTCGCGTCGTACTTCTCGAATTTCGTGCTACTCTGCCGACGCGATCTGCCTTCCACTTTTGCGTATTATTTAGTTGAACGTTGATCAGAGAATAATAATAATAATTTAAAATTGTCGCAGCAGACTGTATCTACTTAGTTTTTAATTAATTATTTAGAAGTACTACGCAAGATAATTTAAAAGCGTCCTTGCAGACGATAATATGGGATTGTTATTCCAATCCATGTAGACAACCAAATCCAACAGCCATTTGTTGCTAACTGAACGAATACCTCTGTTAATACGTGAATGCTTAGTTCGCCATCGTTGCCGTTAACTTCCAAAAACCGAATGCAGCCCCCTTAAGAGTTGGTGGTATGAATAAGCGAGTCTATTTCCAATTGAATAGAGTCGCTTATTAATTGGTATGAATAAGCATTCTATTCAGTTATTGAATCGCAATAAGAGTTGGTGGTAAGGGGGCAGAACCGCGAAATGAATAGCCAGCGCACCGACGCACACGTATACGCAATTCCTCGCGTGAGTGTGCAAATGCAGCATATGATGATGTCAACAAAATGATCTGGAACTGTGTTACATAGTAGTTATGCGTTCAATCAAGAAGAACAAAAAGTGATCAGTGAAAATGAGTAACAAATTATGGACAGGCTTTCCCTCTCGTTAGAGCGGCTAATCGCGCGTGGTAATTGGTGTCATTGAATGGATGTAGCCGACAGCAGATAACGATTAGTAACGCCAATACTAATTGTTGTTTATCAGTGAAATAGCTAAACATGATAACATTGATAACCCCGGGGACTGGCTGGGATCAAGGCTACTTGATCTGTGTTTATATATCTTCAGAGGGAGCCCTACCGCCTAAACTGGTGCCGATTGCCGTCGAATATTTTGATTCAAAAAGTAGGTCCTACTTAAATTTTGCTAAGTTTGTGACAAAAATATGTAATCGGTTTAATGGCTCACTTTAATAAAAAAAACGTGAGATATTTTGATTGAAGTGTTCTACAATTTTGATTATTAAGTGTTAAATAGTACCTATATTATATAATATATCTACACACATAGATGTATACGTAGCATCACTACATAGTATAAAACAAAGTCGCTTTCTCTGTCCCTATGTCCCTTTGTATGCTTAAATCTTTGAAACTACGCAACGGATTATGATGCGGTTTTTTTTAATAGATAGAGTGATTCAACTGGAAAGTTTATATGTATAATATATGCATAACATAGTAGAAAAACACTGATAATTTAGAGGTTTCTAATGTGATGTCGTAAATAAACACATTTTTTTGCTCTTTCATTGCAAACGCTGGCTGAACCCAACGAGATAGATCAAAATAATGTAGTACAGTATTGTTCACCTTAAAATGGTCTACAAAAAAGTTCGCGATGGTATATATCTATCTCTTAGTGGTAACACACAATAACCGTTATTTTATCCTTTGCTTTTTCAAGAAATAATGCCTTATTTACGAAGCGATTTTAAGCAATACAGAATTAATCCTTATCCAATTAAGTACCTTAAATACATTGCGCATTTAATATAGATCAATATGGCCCTTCACAGCATGTAATTTAAATGAATAGTTTAGAAGATATTACACATTTAAAATGCAGGGACATAACGGCTGTGGCGGTACCGGCCGCGGAGCGGAGTGTGCCTATAACTGGGGAAGGACTGGATAGGACAAAGCGCAAAGACCTTCTGTAGTACATTTAGTATCAGCATTGCACCCGTGCGAAGCCGGGGCGGGTCGCTAGTAAAGTATATTTCACGCGTTGTGCGTAGAATATAGATATTGGCTACGTGAAATAAATTTTAAGCTACAGTAAGTTATGTTAAAAATAATTATGTAGACTCGTAAAAATAATAATCTAATATATAAAATTCTCGTGTCACAGTTTTCGTTGCCATACTCCTCCGAAACGGCTTGACCGATTTTGATGAAATTTTTTGTGCTTATCCGGTATCTATGAGAATCGGCCAACATCTATTTTTCATCCCCCTAAATGTTAGGGGTAGTCCACCCCTCAATTTTTTTTATTTATATGGCAAAACAACGTTTGCCGGGTCAGCTAGTATATTTCTAAAATTCAAGGCCTGCACAACTGTAAATCTTTTGAAATAAACATAAACTGCTTATACAAATGCACCGACTTGCTAGAACCGGTAGGTCTTTTGTTGTATTTAATTTGCATTCGATTCTATAATAAATTGCCCGACACAGTCCTTTCCTTACCTGAAAATATGTTCAAGAAACATATAGAAAGGGCTTACTATAGAATTGAATACCTACTCGTAAGTGACAACGATGTATGGAATAAATCAGCTCAGACATGTAATAAATAACTCAAATCAAAGTCAAATACCTGATATCTTAATTACGAAATGTATACACAAATTATATTGTAATTGTTGTAATATCTGATTATTTAAAACAAAGACCCATATTGACAAGCTTTTTTGAGCATTTCTTCTTCGCCAATGGCATAGTATAGGTCAATACCGAAATGCTAGTAGATACAAAAAGAAATGACAAAAAATAAGAATATTATTTATAAAAAATGTAAGACGTGTCTAAGTGGCCACAAGGGCGCAATGGCTGAATAAATAATTTCATTTCATTAACTTAGTGAAAGCAGGTACCTACGTTAGGAAGTTCAAATTTCACGGTTAATTGTGAGTAGGTATGTGTGCGCATTATTGTCAAATTCCGCTGTGGATCGTGAGACAACTCTCGTTTTCTTTTTAACATATTTGACTGTGTGGTGAGTAGTAGTTCGAGAATCGAGGGTTCTGTAGACATTTTAAATCTGCTTCTAAAAGGCAACCGTTTCCTACTGATCTATCAACGCACAGCTCAATACATCTTACAAATTATTGCTGGTTTTGTTTTTATACTACGTCGGGTGGCAGACAAGCATACGGCCTGCCTGATGTGAAGCGGTTATCGCAGCCATATTAATGCTTGCAACATAAAATATCGCTCGCGCGCCGCCACCCCCGCTGCCAACGCAGCATCTCCTTCCTTTCTGGGGACCTCACAGCTCAATACATCTTACAAATTTTGGTTTAAATTATGCATACTGTTATGACGTAAGCCTCCGGTCAGAAACGATTTTTTTTTAAATAAACACGAGATACCGACGTCACGTGATACGCGCGCGTGAAGTCGCGGGCGCAAGCTAGTATCTAATGAACCCAATAATATAAAAAATAATTTACCTAAAACTCGCACAGTAACGCCGGAAAATAATAAGTAAACTCAGAACGGAGAACCAAAATTGTCGACATGACTCAAAATCAGCAAGGTGCCGGTGGGCCGGCTACTTCTGCCGAGTCAACGCTGGGAGATGGGGTAGGAATGTCATGGAGTGGAAGCCGCGTATCGGGAGATGAAGCTTGAGCTTGAAGAAGTATATTCCAACTTCCACATCCATCCACGTTCTGGAACATATCACGATCATGTAGCACGGATCCCTAAATCTCACGAGTCAGCTAACCGCGTTCCAACGAATCACTTTGATAACAATTAAACTTGTTTTCATTTGGGTGAGAACTGTTATTGTTTGGCGTCGTTGTGGTCTCTAGGCTAGTGGTACAACACGCCTAATGACATGTGGGAATAAAACTATGAATTGAATGGGCCTATAAATAAAATTTTGCTGGTTCTATGTTGACGAACGTGGCGCCCCCATTAAAAAGATCATAACAAATTATAGTAGGTAATTAAATAAACCCACTGACCTACTAGTATGTAACCCGACAGATTTTTTTTTATTTGTGACTTTGATACCTCTGGAATGTTTGATTGGGGTGTGTGTGGCTTGCCACGACCTTTAGAGCCAAAGCAGACTTCATCTGATAATGATGATGCGATGCGATCCGAATGGTTTCCAGGGTCTGATAATGGAGCAGGCTCATAAGTACTGGAGCACCATGACGGAAGATCGTATTCTATGTGTTTAAATTTGATAAAAAGGTCTTGGGAAGAACTTTGACGATTGTTGCCAGGGTGTCATGATGATGCAGGCATTCAAGCCTCTGGGCTTCTGAGCTGCATAACTAAACAACGTATTCTAGCCGTCTAGTCCGTTTAGGCTTGTTAAAATGGTCTAAAGATGTACTTTGACCACGGATTGTTTCCAGGGCCTGCTGATGGAGCATATTTCGTATAAATTACTGTGTATTTTAGTATAGGTAATAGCATAGTTCGTTATTTCTCTAAATTTAACTGTTCATAATCAAAAACATTATAATTATTAATTACACATTAATTATTAATAAATAATTATATTATTTATTAGTCACAAGCAGCTCACAGTGGGATCTATAAATAAACATTAGACAGAATCACAAGCAGTTAACAGTGAGAGATTACCTACACTGAATATGTGATAATTATTTTAAATTTTTTAGTACTGTGCTGTGTCAACAAATAACAAGTAACAAGCGTGTTTTGTTTCTTAGATTTTTCAAACTATATATTTTTTATTAGTCAATAAAAAAATCTAAGTTTATTATTTCAGGTGTTATTTTGCGGAAGTAATTTACCTACAGGCAATTTGATCTACACTACCTGCGTGCTTCCGCCACCAATTAGTTCATGTAAACTACTACCGGCCGGCACCCACCGTTAGTAGATGTATGCGACTGCTTTGGTCGTGTCTACTAACCCTAAGTACCTAGAATGCTGTAAATATATTTTACATAATTTCTCTTTATGACAAAATATACTGGAGATGAGGGCTAGTTCAAATAATAATCCAATTAAAATGGTCCGTAGTCATAAAATCTAAATGTTAATGTAGTCCATAAAAGATTCTTAGACGAGATAAATTTGCCTCTTTATGTTTGTTTCTTTAGTAAGTATGTTTCTATTCATTATAACCGACACAAGTAAACAATAACACAATTACTAAACAACGTACCTACACTACAACAGGTTATGGTTTGACGACGACGTCTTGCGAATTTTATCCATGTTGTTTCTACAGTATAGATGTGCCCATTTATGGAATCATTCACGTAGATATCATATTATCACATTAAGTAGCAATTGAACATATGTTTATTGTGTCCTATACAGGCCTTATCAGTGTTTACTTAATAGGCAATAAAGACTTAGAGGTTAACAGGTAATCTCGGTTCAATGACCTTATTATCAGCAAGTGACATTGTGGATTTTAAGCGGCAGAAATGTTACTCCTGTATCCTATTTCTCTTTCGTCAGAACCGGTATCATAAGATCCTGAAGTCAAGGTATAAGTGGCTCATAATTGAAGTACATACTCTCACCTTTATGTTACGCACTTACCCATGGTTGTGTGCAAGGGCGTCGCCAAGGGGGAGCAGGGAGGGGTAGTAGGGGGGGGCACCCCCCTAGAGATTCAATTTAATTATTGTAAAGTCTCTCGTGAAGCTTTACACGTTGGGCTCTGTACCGTTATTATTACAATCGCTGTAGATGTAAGTGAAAACCTTCATGAGCTCTTGACTGTACCTACAATTCATACTTTTCTCATTCTCTATATCAACTCCCCCCCCCCCCCCCCCCCCCGGGTCATCGGCTGGCGACGACCTTGGTTGTGTGTTTTTTAAATAGCGAAGTTTTAACTCCGGACTCTACCAGATCGGAGATTTGCTGTGATGTAGATGTGAGAATGTAGATGTGTTTCCATACATTACACTCCTAGCTGTACTCTGTTTGACGCCCGTGTCAAATGTTTGAAAACACATCTGCCCCCTTACCACCATCTCTTATTGCGATTCAATAACTGAATAGAATTCTTATTCATACCAATGAATAAGCGACTCTATTTCAAATGGAATAGAGTCGCTTATTGATTGGTATGAACAAGCAATCTATTCAATTATTGAATCGCGATAAGAGATGGTGGTAAGGGGGCTGTGCGGTCGTCTCCGCTTTGATGGAGTCCAGAGGGGCAATTCTCGTAATTAATATATAGTCAAAATTCAGTTTCGATCCAGTCTCGATCTCACAAATGTCACATTTGGTATTCTCGTACCACAATATGTAACTTCAAAATTAAATTTAAGCGGGATTGTATCGAAATATGTCTGAAAATTAAACAAACTAAGAATGTTACTTTGCCAACGACAAGAATTGATAATAATTAATTATATATTATATCAAGTATATAATTTTAGTCAATTCACAGTTCAATCTCGATTCGGTCAACTGTCAATCTGCGTTCGTAGAAAAATTACGAGAACGTGACGTCATTGCGTGTGTGTAAGTCTAATCGAACACCCAAGTTAAGCAATATCGACCGTAACCTGTCCATGGATGGGTTTATTTATCTCGAGCTCCTCCGTGCTTTGAAGAGCATGTTAAGCCGTCGGTCCCAGCTGTTGTCATTATAGATGACAGTCGTTAACCCAAGCCTTTAGGTGGCTTGAAAACACCGGCCTCCGCAAACCCGCAGTTGAGCAGCATGGTGGAGTATGCTTATCCTCTAAATCTAAACCCCTTCAATTGCATCCCAGCCGTGGGATTAATAAGGGTTGACGACGTGGTATAATTAAGTAAATTTTTGTAAGTTTATGGTTATATGAAATAAATATAATGACGAGCACGGTGGCGTAGCGGTCATTGACGCGGCTTCGACACCAACGCTCGTGGGTTCGATTCCCACACAGGACAAACATTTGTGTGCATGAACATGCCTGTTTGTCTTGGTCTGGGTGTTTTCTATGTATCATAATTCATAGGAATGTAATTACAAAAAAAATGTATTTACGTTTATCAGTTGTCTAGTACCCATAACACAAGCTTCGCTTACTTTGGGGCTAGATGGCGCTGTGTAATTTGTCTGTCAATATTTATTTATTTATATTTTATTTATACATATATTTATTGAAGTTAACTAGCTGACCCGGCAAAGGTTGTTTTGCCATAAAAAATAGATAAGAACCTATTCTCAGACCTACTGAATATGTATATAAACTTTCATAAAAATCGGTCAAGCCGTTTCGGAGGAGTATGGTAACTAACATTGTGACACGAGAATTTTATATAGGATATATCCTTTATTGTAATTTTTATTATTTCCACACTTTATTAGTATCTACTTTTCAATAAACGCACTGTATTACAAGTATTTACAAGCAGTGGGATTTGCTGGATGAGATTGTTGTATTATTAATAAGCTCACTTTGTGTACACCCTTGTTGTTTTATTTATGTGACATAATAAATAAATATTGTCAGACAAATTACACAGCGCCATCTAGCCCCAAAGTAAGCAAAGCTTGTGTTATGGGTACTACTCAACTGATAAACATACGTAAATACCAAGACAAAACAGACATGTTCATGCACACAAATGTTTGTCCTGTGTGGGAATCGAACCCACGAGCGTTGGTGTCGAAGCCGCGTCATTGACCGCTACGCCACCGAGCTCGTCATAACATAGGGGATTACAAAAAAATTATTGTCTGTAAAGTCGGTTTACGGACGATAATTTTACGTGATAACGTCATAGGAAACATAGGCCGATCATTCCTCTCTATCGCTTGTTCCGCGCTCTCGCTTGCACGCTCGGCTCAGAAGGAACGTGACAATGAGTCCTGCTTTTTCGTGCATGGAGCCGGCGTTCATGAATTTATAGGACGTTGAAAAATATTCAAGATCAATCCAGCCTCAATACACACCAATTTTTTTTGCAGCGATAAAAAAAGGTCACGTTATTGGTCTATTGAGGGAAGTAAAAGCACTCTTTGTGAACGTATCAATATAGTGACGAGGTGGGAGGGTGTTCGGGACGTGCCTCGAATGCAAGCGCCTCGTTGCTTGCATTGACCTCGGCGAGGCAACGTGTCAGATTGTCGGCTTGGAAATGAAATTATTATTTTGGTGGAGTGAGTGTAAAATAGGCTAGACGACAATTTTTTCTTTCGATTTGTTATGTAAGGTCGTCACAATAATATAACTATAGGTGAAAGAATTACTTCGATAGCATAAAAACTTCTCGAGTTATGATAACTTGTAAATCACAATTTTGGACTTTCCCGAAAACGCTCCATACAAAAGGCTACTGAATTATGGCGTCACACTTATGTATTTTGTATACGTTAAAACAAAAATTTGTACGACAGCTATGTGAAATACTGCGTTTATGTAGCTAGTGCCATAACAAAAGTTATAGTATTTTTGATTGTTTTTCCAAAGTTAATATTTTTTTTTTATAATTTCATTCTTTTAAATTGGACTTTCCCACTACACTTTGATCGATCATAGAACAAGTCGGACATAAGTTATTAAAATTTCAACATCGCAGATCGTTCTAGTTTTGTATATTTTATGACACTGATAAGTATTTTTTATATTTTTTTATCATTGTCGTCTCGCCTATTGCAGCTTATTTTTGTTTTATTGTATCGATTGACGACGTATTCGCTCTTGCTTTGTTATTGAGCGAGCGAACAAAGCGTGCGTTTTTGTAAGTCGCTCACCACGATCTTTAGAACCAAAGCCAACAACACCTGCAGGTAGTGCTCCCTGTCGACAAAAGCTCTGGTAAAAGAGAGGTAGGGAGTAGCGTATTTCTATGCTGCCCGACTGGGGATATTCCTCCATCTATATTTTAGATGGAGGAATATCTCCAGTCTGGCAGCTTGTTATTTGGCTGCGGTATCCTTTTAGATTCTAAGGATCATCATCATCAGGTCATTTTAGTCTCCACTACAGAAGCACGACCCTTTCTCGTCCGTCCCAGACGGAAAGAGGATTTGGCCTACACTCCCCACGCTGGCCAAACGGGTTGGGGAGGCCTGATCGATGTTTGATAATATTTTTTTTCTTCTATTATAGCAGCCAAATAACAATTTATTCGAGGGTTGTGTATGTTCCTGAGAGTGAGTGGGTGTTACTAGGAAGGAAGGAGTTCCTGCGTTTGCAGCGAGGGTATAGGCGTTCGTGTGATATTTCATGTTGCGAGCGTATATAAGACTATGGCTACGCTTACCGCTTCACATCAGGCGGGCCGTATGCTTGTCTGCCACCGACTTTCTGTGAGGTGGAAGTACGTCACTACTCGAGCAGCTTAAAATTATGTATCACAAGCATGTGAGACGCTTTGACTCAAAAATAATGGCCCCTTATAACACAGATTACATAATCATCCCGCTGGGATACGGGTATCCCTTCAATCGAATGGGGTATAGATAAACTGACCATTTATTTTTGAACTCAAAACGGGACATAAGTTTTTATATCCCAGTTAGCAGGTTAACAATGAAAATAAACACAACTTCTTAATTTTATTTATTTAGAAAAAGTGTAACTTAATGCAATTAGTATTCACTATTATTATATTTATGTTATGTAATTCTAATTATTTTTTATTATAACAAGCTGTGAGAAATAAAATCAATCAGCAGTACATTACGTTTATTAAAGCAAAATTTCTCTGACAGTAATTATTAAATTACATCAATTTAATATACAGTAATTATTAAATTATATAAATTTTATATCAATTTAAAATGTAAAAATGGACCTGCTGATGATGATCAGAAAAGATAAGAAACATTTTTTCACGACCTTCGTAATTTTATTTTTGCGCGGTTTCGGAAGACGATTTGTTTGAGTACAACAGGACAGGTAACAGAAATAAGGGACAGTCTCATTCAAATCGGGACGTATGGTCACTTTAGGTATAGAGCATACTCCATCTAGCTCATTGAGTGTTTAAACTAAATATATATCAATGATCTAGCTGCTCAACAGCGGGTTTACTTAATAGAATAGTTAGGTTATCTTATTGCTTATACCTCAAAGCCACCTTCTATAATAATGTTATGCAGTTCTGTGTCCGCCAGATTAATTTGATATCAGAATGTCAAACGTTGTCATATAATTTCCACGGTCGTGTTAACTCGCTATCTAATAATACTACGTCAGAGGTATTATTAGGTAGCAAGTTAATGTTATGCCTAGGACAAGGCACGGTATATGTCAACTATCGATAGGGGTATATCGTTATCCATCGATATCGGTACATCGATCTAAAACGGCGATAAGTCGATATTTATGAGAAACTATGCCATGGGGTTCTTCAACAAGGTCGGCAACGGGCGTGTGATGCTCCTGGTGTTGCAGGCGTTCATAGGCTGCGGTAACTGCTTTCCATTAGACAGGCCGCATGCTTGTTTGTCACCTTAGTGGTATAATAAAAAAATCTTTAAGAATAATCAATTCAAATAGTTCTTACAGTTATATAAAGCGTTCTTCGATTATGTAATTTCTTTTCTTAAAAATTTGTTAACTCAAATATTACAAGTAAATAAGAATTTCTTCCTACTATTTTGTACTAACTATCGAACCAAACCCCGGCCACTCCATACAAAAATGGCGCCTTTGCATGTAGTAAACCAAATGACGTCTGTACACGTGCTTATGTTTGCTTGTGTTCTATATGGCTGACATTATTCAATTATTAGTCGGACATAGTAAATACACTACACTGACTATAGTCAATATTCATAAAACGCCTTGTTTAATTGCCATTGCTAACTTACCCAAAATTTTATACTTTCTAATCACCACTAAATAGAATATCTGGCTTTCGAACACTGGTTCATAGTAATGGTCAACCCATTTCATTCTCACTAATTAATAAACTGCATGCGTAATGTAATTCATTTTCATATTCACATGGAACACACGTAATTTAAAAATAAAAAACTACAGGTGACATCACGCACAATAAACATTGAAAAATAAATAAGAAAATTGAAAACATAAACAATAAACCATCATAACTCAAGCACTCAAGTGACAGCACTGTCACTTCCGCGCCTGCGCTATCGCGCGCTCTTTGAGACATATAAATCTGCTATCCTTTTCACATCTCGCATTAATTGTATCTTGTATCCTACTCTGACAGACATGAATTAGTTATGATGAAACTATGGCTGCCACATGCTTTTAGGTAATTTATAAAATGTAAAAAAAAAAAATATCTGTACCTTATTTATTTCATCCAAAATTAACGAATAAAATTTTCCTTTAGACTTTGCATGTGTTGAGACATCCATCCACTGCACAAGTAACTCCCATCTTTTATTTTAAACTGACTGGAGAATAAAACACGAGCGACGTCAATTCGTACCTTGTGTCATACCTCGTGAACGGTTCCACATCGGTCTCAGAGGGGAGGTGAGGTCGACTAGTGAGAGCGGCAGAGAGTGGCCATACTGTACGTTAATACTATTACTTATACTGTGATCGAACTTAAAAACTATAACTATCATAGACTAATATAACAGCATTCTACTCGAATTCGTTCTATTAGATTTTGGTTGTGGTCTTAGGATAATTCGTTTCAATATTTGAGTTTTTCGATATCGATATCGGACGTTCTTCCATATCATTAATATTGACATTTCTGTACAGCAACATATCGATATTTATCGGTTGTCCGATACATCGTTGCATCCCTATTTATGCCTTCTAAAAATAACCCCACTAAATTCCCTACCTACTTAGCATATGCTGAGTGACATCATTTGATGGTCGTTTAACAGCTCTGGACTCCAATTAGAGGATAAGCGTGGATTCCTAGACAGTGACTCGGTTCTGAAATAGCACGGAGCCGTTCATATTTTGTTAGCTTCCGCAACTACGAGTAAGTAGTGTTATTATAGCATAGCTACAAATGTTTCTCATCAAAAGTCATTGATAATAATAAATAAATATTCCTAGACAAATTACACACGGTCATCTAGTCCCAAACTAAGCAAAGCTTGTACTATGGGTACTAGATGCCTGATATTGTACTTAAAAAGATTTTTACATGTAATACATAGAATACCTATACCCAGACCAAGACAAACAGACATGTTCATGCACAACAAAATATTTGTCTTGTGCGGGGATCGAACCCGCAACCTCGGAATCAAAGTGGCCATTGCTAACTATTCGAACACCGAGCTCGTCAATATTTCGTTTTTTCTGAGGCAGTGTAATACTACCTTAGAAAAGGAGTGTGTGTATAAGTTAAATATTTTTTGAAAAATGGAAAAATTCACCCCTAGGTAGGATCCATTATTCAAAAAATATTTATCTGGCAAGTCGGCTAAGACAACTATTTAAATAATAATAATGAGTGTATAAGTTATTAGGTTATTACTTACTTACACTTACACTTGTATAAGTAAGTTGTTCATTCCTCCATCTTTTTTTTTGAGAGCCGGGGCAAATGATCATGAGGGTCACTTGATGGAAAGCAATCACCGTCACCACCGACCATGTAGATCAGCAACATTAAGCGATCGCTGATTCTTTGCCAGCCTATACTCCTTGCTTTCTTTCTGGTGACCTCACTCACTGGCAAGAACACAACAATCCTCAAGGGAATTGTTATTTGGCTGTGGTATTCTAGTGGAGTATTTGAGGTGGAGGTGTGAGACGTCGATGGATTCATTGTTTTTAATCAGCCCTACGATCTTTGATCTGCTGAACTCGCTCTCTACACGTAGAGATGTTGCATCTCTTCGCGTACTATACAAGTTACCACGGGGAATGCTTGGATAAGCTGTTTGATTTGATACCTGCCGCTGAGTTCCCTTAAAAGGCTTTAATTTTCCCTTAAAAGGCTGGGTACAGATCGGCTGCCCCCTGGTGTTTCTGATATCCATGGGCGGTAGTGATTGCTTGCCATCGGGTGACCCACATGCTCGTTCACCGCCCATATAGGTGGTGATTACTTTCCATTAGGTGGGCAAGCGAACATGTGGGTCATGCTCGCTTGCATTGCTTTTAATTTTTTACGTTAGGAATAGGAACTAAAGAGTGAATTGAAATAAAAGCTACGTTTTCTTACAAATTTTAACGTAAAACAACTTTTAATTTGAGTTAACGTTCAAACGTTATTACGAAATCGGTTCTGCAGTTTTTGAAGTATCGGCGCTAACGTGGAAATCTAGCGCAGTGACAGGCGCGCTATTCTAGGAGCCGAGTGGGTTTGGAAAGTTATATGTAGGTCGGCATGGGATCATTATTTTTCATTAAGCTGCCTTTCCACTAGAGATGTGCGAGAACGCATAGCGAGGAATATTTGAAGAACTTCACTTGCCTAGCTTCGGTCAGCGTAGCCACAGTATTAGTACTACGTACAGTATGGGCCCTCTCTGCCGCTCTCTCGTGTTGACCTCACCTCCCTTCTGAGAAAAATCTGGGACGGTTTGTATGGCGCACACACACGTTCATTCACACAGAAAAGAGCCCGCATATGCATCGCACGCTCATCGCACACCGTTGACCGTCCAATGGTCAGCAATGACGTCTTTGACTCCGAGTTGCGACTTGGATTCCCGCATAATAAAAAATATTTGTATTTTAATTATTTGTATTGCATTGTAAAAATATTTGTGTTCATGAACATGTCTTCATGTTCATGAACATGTGTTTATGAATTTGTCTTCATCTGGGTGTTTTCTATGTACTATATGTACCTATGTATTTCCAAAAAAAAAAGTACAGTATCAGTTATCTTATCTAGTACCCATAGTATAAGCTTTGCTTTGTTTGTGACTAGATGGCAGTGTGTTATTTGTCCAGGTGTTACCGTTTTACATCGTCTCGGTACGCATTTTCGCACCACTCAGCTTGCACCACACCTCTCCTGGAAACACTCCATCGTTTCACAGTTTCGGTACATATCTTCACACCGCCACAGAATGACACCGCTTAGCTATCCCTCACATCTCTGGTGGGATCGTAGCCTTAGAGTGGCAGGTTCATAATTCATGTCATCAATTAGGAACAGTTTTATGAAATTTCTGCTTCTATTAGTGGGAATGAATTTTGACGGACCGAAAGTCATGTATAATGACTTCGTCATTGCCTGGTTATCGTTGATAATGGCGAGTTTTTCTTCTCTGCATGACCGATTAAACTCTCTCATATCGCTAAGAAGGGAAGTCAAATTCCAAAAGCTTCTTACTTCTACTAATTTCTTCTGATTAACTTCGTTCCAACTTCTTAGGCAGCTGTAGTTTTTGCCGCCGGGACTGCAATGGACTTGACACTGTTCATTGACTTTTTTGGTGGTCGCCGCCATTTATCCTGGCACCCCCCCCCCCCCCCCCCCCCCCCCCATTACACTACGGTCGCTCATTAACCACCGCAGTGACTACTAGGCTGTTGTGAATAAAATATACCATGCTGAGATTACATAAGGGATGAGCCAGTGGTACAATGTCCATTAGCGAGCTAGTATGGTCTCTCATGTCTCGTATTGTCGTAGAGGAATGAACTTATATAGGTCTATAATTTTACGGGTAAAATAATACCTTAAAAATGTACTGACACGGAAGCAATTAATTTAAGTACATATTGCCATCTAGCCCCAAACTATTTCCTCCGACACACTAGATCCCCGCACAAAACAAAAATATTTGTTTTGTGCGGGGATCGAACCCGCGGCCCGAGAGTCAAAGTGGAAACCATTCGACCGCCGGGGTCGTCGTTTTATAATTTGTATTATAAAATATATAATGTATATTATATTTTTACATAAAATTGGCTCTAGAAAGAAAGCAGTAATCGTTTATGCGTAGGAGTGAGAAGTTGACGTGCGGCGTAACCTGACAGTACTGTCCCGGCGCGACATAAGCTTTATGGGAGAAAAGGCGTTTACTAGCTTTTAGAGAATAAAATGTCTTGTGATTAACACGATTAAAAATTTTCCTGCTCATCTTTGTTTAGACGTGGCAAGAAAAACTAGTGTAAATATGGTCACGAAATTTTCGTCTTTTGTTTCGTAAAGTAATGGAACAGCACAAAACTTAATGTCTTGTTTCCTGAAGTAATTGAAGAATACAGAACTAATTGCGACACACATAGAAATTATTCTTCCCTTGTAACTGGTTATTATTATTTTGGTATATGTACTTCGTATACATCCATATGCATGTATAAAGCGGTTATTTTAATATTACAAACAGAGACTCCAATTTAATTTATCTGAATAGATTATGTTTTATTTTGCGACAGCAATTTATCTAGGTAATAAATAAGATATAAATTCATTTGCATCTAAAATGTTTGTTTATGAACGATCCTTTCAAAGATAATGTATGACCAAGCTACTAGGACCTTAATATTTTCTTGCATTTTGTGATAAAAGTTTACAGTCCTGTAAACGTATGCGACCATGATTTAATATCTCGTTTGAAACGGTTACAATACAAATTAAGATAAAAGAAGTTAGCGAGAAAACGTTTTGAACACTTCCAAACAAATGAAATGTGTTCCTCGGAACTATTTAAAAGTGAGAAGTTTTAAGTGCCCAGTTGGCTGCTTTACGAGTGGTTCTCAAGTTCTAACTACAGGTTTAAGAAACCTCTTATTTCTTTCAAGCGTTGAAAAAATTATGGTCAAGAGTATAGGCCCCCAAACTGTCGTGTCTCGTAGACTCCTTGCGTATATTTATAATTGCGTAATATGTACTTATATTAATTTTATATACGTACCTTTGGGCGCTAGGGTTGGATATAAACCATTACTTTGTTTGGGTCTTCCTTAAGACTTTGTTAAAATTGATATAAGGTTTTTTTAGGGTTCTGTAACCAAAGGGTAAAACGGACCCTATTACTAAGGCTCCGCTGTCCGTCCGTCCGTCCGTCCGTCTGTCACCAGGCTGTATCTCATGAACCGTGATAGTTAGACAGTTGAAATTTTCACATATGATGTATTTCTGTTGCCGCTATAACAACAAATACTAAAAAACAGAAAAAATAAATATTTAAGGGGGCATACAACAAACGTGATTTTTTTTTTTGCTCGTTTTTGCTCGCAATTTATAACGGCAATAGGCAGACGCTTGAAATACTGACATAATAATATTTAGTTTTATATTTACTTTAAAAATTAATTATTAAATAAAAATAAAACAAATATTTAAGGGGGGCACCCATACAAAAAACGTGATTTTTTAAAAGATAATGGTACGGAACCCTTCGTGCGCGAGTCCGACTCGCACTTGGCCGGTTTTATTTAAATATGTCATGATAGCTCCGAAGAAAACTATAATTAAAATTGGAAAATTCTTATTTTGGTATTTAATTACGAAAAATTCTGATCCCTGTTGCTAAAACAAGACCTGTCTCTCTCTCTCTCTTCCTCTCTCTCAGGATTCAACAGATCTAAAGAGAATATTAGGAATCGGTTGGAATTATCGGTAACCTAGTGATTTCTGACCGGTTTGACTCGCTGTCTACACGTAGAGATGATTACACGCTGGTTGTCACAAATGCATTTCCTCACTTACGCATTATGTCACATTACGCCGTTCGCCATAAACGGGATTCGTCGTAAACGCTGTTCGTCATAAACGCTATTCGTCACACACGCAGTTTGTCACCTACGCAGTTCGCCACAGACGCAAGTCGTCACATACGCAGTTCGCCACACTCGCCATTTGTCACATACCCAATTTCAATCCTATTGTACCTATATGTTACGGCTAAAGGTGGGTGTGAACATAAACTTAGGATTAGCCGGCTAAACTTAGGTCTAACTTCGTCGAGGTGTTAATGTTAGTTTCTTTTATCGTTAGCCGGCTAAATTACCTTTCATATTTCATAGACTTATATAGCCCCGCTTCGCGGGACTCCTATTTCTGTGTGAAGGGCTTAAAGTAATCTAACAAAACCTAACCTCGGGGTGCCCTTCGCTCGCTCTTGCATCCTACGTCGTAATTCATTAAAATAGTATTCTATTCGGAAGTTTCATTGCCACGTGTGCGCGCATTGTCTCCGCACCGCCCCCTCAAGCCCTCTGCCGGCCCGGCGCGTCCATCGAATACATTTTTAGCCGTTTCGTTTCGGTTAATGTGCACATTAGCCGGCTAATATTAAGTTTATGTTCACATCCACCTTTAGCCGTAACATATATATTACATAATTGGCACATTCCCTCTTGGGGGCGAGTTTGGTACACAAAAAAAACAACTTTTTGTACATAACAGCAGTATATTTTTCGTGATCTGACAATCGTCGCGTTTTTTGTGTGCTATGTACAAGTGATCCACGGGAACGCTCGAAGGTTCTGTTCGAATTGATACCAGCCGCTGAGTTCCACTAACGCCTTCTTAGTCGGTTCACTCTTGCCAGAGTGGTCGTGGTCATCATTGTGAATCACGATGAGGATGCTTTAGGTAATACAGCGCCATAAGTCGCGGACTGCAGCTTTGCGGGTACATTCGCAAACCGAGCACTTAGTTGCGGCTTTGATCTGGTTCTATCTCCGTCTATTTCATTGGTGATCTACCACGTGGTCTGGTGCAACTTTTCCCTGCACTACGAAAAGCTCTATGGAGTCATCACCACGACGAGATACATGGCCAAAGAAGACTGCACTGTGTGTGATAGGCGCTGTCTAATGCAGAGTTCTTTAAATATGGATCCTTTTTTACGAAACTCTTGAATAGAGTTTCGTAAAAAAGGGATACTCCTAGCAACCGTCTCCAGCCCCACATTTCCAACGCGTCAACGCTCTTCTTCTCGGTCTCACGAAGAGTCCACTATCGTTTCACTCGCAAAAGATTTTAATTCCGTCCATATCACCTAGATGATTGGTGATCTAACAATAATGCGTGCAAAGTCTATTTTGATGACATGCATAAAGGCCCAGATTTGTGGTCTAAAAATCATAAAACTTTTAAGTGCGTTCACGGAAGCGTGCGTCGTAAATAAATAAAAAAATAAAATGTTCCACTTTTAAAACTCGGTCAGAAGGGAAACATGTATCTGCACTTAACCCTTTGTAGAATGGTCCACCACACAATGGGACCACGAATGTGAGGTCGTGACACTGTTTTGGCCAGAAGTGGTCATTTGTGCGAGATCTTGTGTATGGGTAACTCGGTGAACTGTCATCTATTAACGAATCCCCTATTCGTGAATGAAAGCGCCACTTGAGTGAAAGGAAACTTTGTAGTTTTTACCTGACTGCGACAAAAAATAAGGTTATGTGTTTGTGTAGACTTGATTCTACTATAATCTACGCATTAGTTTGGGGTGTAAGTGGTTCATCAACACCTTTGAACCAAAGCCAACTTTACCTGCGCGCGGCGCACCCTGCTGACTGACAAACGAAGCTCTGGCGAAAAGAGAGGTAGGGAGCGTAATTGTAAGCTACCCGACTGGGGAATATACCTCCACCTCACAGAATACCACAGCCAAATAACAATTCCCTTGAGGGTTGTTGTGTTCCTGCGAGTGAGTAAGGTACCAGAAAGGAAGGAGATGCTGCGTTGGTAGCGGGGGTGGCGGTGCGCGAGCGATATTTTATGTTGCGAGCGTTAATGTGGCTACGGCAACCGCTTCACATCAGGCGGGCCGTATGCTTGTCTGCCACCTGAAGTAGTATAAAAAAAAAGTTTGTTATACTAAATTATTATGTTTACTACCTATCCTTAATACAATATCACATGATAAAACTTACCGAATTCAAAACAAATCATACGAAAACTCACAAACAACAAACAAAACGCACTGCAAACGCAAACAAGTCACAACATGATTAGGCACGTGGACGCGGCAAAATGTCTTCGTCGCTTGGATGGAATTTACTGCGCCGAACATGATCGAGCACAGCGCGGGAACTCCCGAATGAAGTTTCGGTTTCGGTCGTAGTTTCGGCAGGTTTGCCGCCGAAACCGAAACTAAACCGAAACTCGTTATTTTTGCCGAAACTCGACCGAAACCGAAACCGAAACCGAATATTCGGTCGGACACTAGTTTGTGATATTATGTCGTAAGATTCGTTGTGATTGTGGATGGGTCGTTGGCTGTTTTGATTGTGCATGTGGCTTTCTTAAGACCATTGATTTTATAAATAGTATAGATATGGCATACCCATTGCATCAGAAAACTGTTCGCGTCTCGTCTTGGAGGCGGACTCGCTATCCTTATCATCTCGGCTTTTTAATATACTTGCGGTCTCTTTCCCTCGCTGAGCGCGTAATCTACGCAATGGCGTCCTTTTTTCTTGTAAAAAATAATAAATTAATCTAAAATACGCTTTAACAAATATTATTGTCTATTGGGTTTGAGTGTTTAGTGCGAGTTTTTTGTTCGCGTTCGCTCATGTCAACGTAAAAACCGAGCAAATAGAGAAGAACTGTCATGTTGTCAATTTATAAGTGACGTGTTACATATCAAAATTATGTGGCTTACTTGGTCACATTTTGAAGTGAGCAACCCGGTTAATTTGGATATGTAACACGCGTTAGTAAATTCACAATATGAAACTATTTCTCAATTTGTTCGGCTTGTAAACGTAATCACGTTCGAATGTGACCTGAAAACTTGCACTACGCACTCTGATTTTATTCTATATATTATATATTCATTAGTCGAATAGTTAGTTACGTTTCATTTGGGCCTCAATTTCATTACTTACCAGTGTCAAGTAAATAACGTGTCAGTAACATTTAAGACTTCCACAAAGATGTCTTAAGACTCCAAAGATTTACATAGCAAACAATAAACATCCCCAATACCTTTGTAACTCGACTGTACAAGTAAAACAAGTCCCTAATTACTAAATTGTACATTATCTCAATTATATTTTATGCCGGTGCCGTATTTGCCCGGGCGCGTCGGGTGCGGTACCATTTGCCCTGCGCCCGGGGCGTCGTGTTAATTCTGCCTGAAATTTAAAGGTACCTTAATTAAATACCAGGCGTCTTTGTTTTGCAAGTTGTACGTACATGTAGACACGGGTTATTTAGGTAGACTATCTACAGTTTTAAGGCGAGTTATCTACTTGATACTGCCTAGGTGACAACTGTGTTTATGCTTTCCACGATCCTCTCGATAGTCTCGCTTACAACTCACGTAATTCAACAAAAACAAATATGTAAAGGTAATTTGAAATAACTGAGATGACTGCTTACACTCAGACAGGCTAAATGCTTTTGTTTGTCACCTTAGTTGTAAAAAAAAAGAGAATACTATCTCTCTTTTTTTGAATACTTTTTTTTATAATTTAATATCTGAGCGTAAGCAGTCATCTCAGTTATTTTAAATTTCCTTTACATATTTGTTTTTGTTGAATTTGGCTTACTTCTTGAATGCGATTGACAATGATTCGATCGATTTTCTTAACTCACCTGCATGGCCGTTTCTCGACCACACATCCGACTGAAAGCCCTCCGGACAAGGTCCTCAACATTATTTTGTCAGATCGATATGAAAACATGATAAAGTCTGAATCTGAAAAAGTCTGCAATGTAGGTAAACTAGATAATTTGTATAGAATTCCGTGTATTCAGAAAATTAAGACTTAATCCTGAATACTGGATACAGAATGACTGAGGAACTCCATGGCGTCGCTGCGCGTGTCAATCTAATCCATCACGCAAGTTAAGCAAACCCGACCGAAACCTGTCTGTGGATGGGTTTATTTATCTCAAGTTCCTCCGTGCTTCGGCGAGCACGTTAAGCCGTGCCGTCGGTCCCGGCTGTTGTCATTGAATGACAGTCGTTAATTCAAGTCAGTGGCCTTTGGGCAGCGTGAAAATACTGGCCTCCGCCAACCCGCAGTTGAGCAGCGTGGTGGAGTATATTCTAAACCCCTTCGTATGAGGACTTCGTATAAGACTACTCACTGTACCTTGTTTATACATACTTAATTGTATTTTATTTGTAAGAACTAATTTAACTTGTTTACAAATGTAAAAAGCACTCGTAACTGCCATAAATTTTGTATTCCTCCTTCAAAAACTGCTTTGTATAATAATAGTGTATTTATAATGGCACCTAGACTATATAACAAGGTACCCAAATGTATACTCGAAATTGATAACTTACTAACTTTTAAGCATAAAGTGAAAGACATGCTAATTAATAAATCGTACTATTCAGGAAAGGAATACTTAAATGAAAAATTTGACATTTAAATCCAATGTATTTTGACATAATATTTAATTTATAATGGAATAATATCTTAATTTATAATGCAATAATGAGAATTAATTTGTAATGAGATAATGACATTGAATTTGTAATGAGTTATTGACATTTAATATTTTGTAATGAGATAATCTGTAGAGTATGACTAGCTGCTGTCATCATTTGCAATACCTGAAAAAGGTGCTAAGTTGAACTGTATTTCCTATTATAAGATCTGATGTACTTACTTAGTGGCAAAAAATAAATCTTGAATCTTGAATCTTGAGGGGAGACCCGTATCCCAACGGTGGGATGATTATTGATGTTGCCGAAAATCCTGAATACACGTGCGGTTTAAGGCCGCTCGTGTATTCATCTGCATATCGTGAATGGATTACAAGTAATTTGTATGCAATTCCATGCATTCTGAAAAATCAGTTTCCGCACTCCGCGGCTGATTCCGATTGTTTGAGGCCTTATTGCCAGCCACAAAAATTAAATTGCAAAATTCGATTCGAGATCGCGGAATATTGCAATAACAACACCAGCGCAGATCCCCGTTTTGCATAAAATTTTAATATCGTATACCGCTAATAGTATTCTCGATGGTTGCGATTTTCATTTCCATTTATACATTAACCTTTGAATATTTTAGAAGGATTTTCCACGTAGGTTTAACTTTTTTGTTCGTATTTATTTTTTACTTAAAATGTTTTAAAAGGTTTTAGTGCCGTCGGCCCGCCGCGTGTGTCTGTGTAAGGTAGTCGATTCACACCGCGAGCGGTTCGAGCCGTGGTCCGAATTACCCAAGAACTTTTTGAAATAGAATAAGTATATTTAAACATCGGACGCGCAGCATGCGCCACCATAGCGAAATTTATTTATTTATTTTGGCCACTTTCCCGAATTGATATCGGAAAACCAAGGTCACTTTACATTACTACTTTTTGATGCTCTACAGTCTACACGAATACGAAGTCAGAATTTCGAAATTTTGAGTTTCATGGCAACGGACGGATAGACAGAACGACCGGACGATTTTATAAACTCAATAAATTTCGCTGAAAATGTATAAATACTTTTATTCCTAAATGCCAGTTTCTGAGATAGAGCCATTCAAAAATTGTAAAACTTACAGTCGTCATAATATGCGCACGTTTCCTCGCGATTTATGAGGTAGTGTACTTAGCGCGTTTTTTTAACGTGGTTTCCCTAGTAGATCTATTTCACAAGTCTGTTGTGATTCTGTTCAGTTTGAAACTGTTGTATAGTAACAGATATTAACAAGGCTTGGAAATGATAAAAGCGATGGAAAATTTATTCGTCTGATTCATAACCTTCAAATACATTCTTCTTGTTCTTCATTCTGGGTGTAAGTAAATTGCGTCAATCATTCAATCAAATCATTTTATTTGCGAGCAAACACGGTACAAAGGTGGTACAAATATAAAAGTGCTAGCGTGTTGTACCAAACATTGGCATACAAAAAGATAATAAAATTTAAAATGTCAGAATAAATTAATACAAATTAAAAATAAAAACATCGGACGCGCAGCATACGCCACCAAAGCGAATTTTGTTTTTTTTTTTTTTGAAGACCCGAATTGATTTCTGAAAAGCAAGGTCACTTTACATTACTACTTTTTGATGCTCTACCTACACGAATCCGAAGTCAGAATTTCGAAATTTTCAGTTTCATGGCGACGGACGGACAGACAGAACGAATTTTTTTTTTTTGGAAAACCAAGGTTACTTTACATTACTACTTTTTGATGCTCTACACGAATCCGAAGTCAGAATTTCTAAATTTTGAGTTTCAGGGCAACGGACAGACAGAACGACCGGTCGATTTCATAAGCTCAATGAATTTCGCTGAATATTAGTAGATGTATCGCATGTCTCCTCGTTGGTATCAAACGAATCCTCTACTGTTGGCGATTCAACATTAAAACACGACCGGCCTTAATAATTTGTACATGCCAGAGAACAGTTCAACTTTTTTGAAACCACATTTAGAAAAAAAGTTGAACTAAAGGCCAATTCTCGTAATTTTTCTACGAACGCAGATTGAAAGTTGACCGAATCGAGATTGAATTGTGAATTGACTAAAATTATATACTTGATTTCATTAATTAATTATTATCAAATCTTGTTGTTATCAAAGTAACATTCATAGTTTGTTTAATTTTCACTCATATTTCGATATAATCCCGCTTAAATTTAATTTTGAAGTTACATATTGTGTTACGAGAATACCAAATGTGACATTTGTGAGATCGAGACTGGATCGAAACTGAATTTTGACTATATTTTAATTACGAGAATTGCCCCTCTGTTCTCTGGCATGTACAAATTATCAAGGCCGGTCATGTTCTAATGTTGTACAGTGCTAACACTGTATCCCTTTTTAACTGTAAAAAGGGATACAGTGTTTTTAACTGTAAAATACTACTAAACACAATTTTTTGCAACTGTGCAAAAAATTGTGTTTAGTAGTATTTCCGGCGCAGGTGGGAGTAAAGTCTGAATTGGTTCTAATGTATTTGTCGACCAACTTCCAACCCCAGTCTTTTGGGTCTAGCTATCAGCTAGACCCAAACTGCAAGCAACTGTTGTTGAAGGCAGACGAGCTAGTGTTTTTAACAAAACATGCATATCGATGCTTATCTAAGCAAGTAGTTTTTTATTTATTTAATATGTTATTAACTGATGGCTCGCGGTTGGACTGGAGTTGTGTTCCAAGTTCTAGTTTATTATTAGAATTATTTTAAGTTTCTGTATTTTGTGTGTTCAGTGTGCAAATAAAAAAGTTATCTATCTATCTATCTATCTACTTTTTTCGTCAGAAGTCAAGACGTATGAACTTTACTTAAATACGTTAAAATAGTGATGTCACTTTTTAGCACGTTTATCGCACTAAATTGCTATTTACATATCTGATAAAACTGCTGATGTCGGGGTGTAAGTGGCTCACCACGATCTTTATACCCAAGCCAACCTCATCTGCACGTGGTGCACTCTGCTGGCTAGCGAAAGTGGGTCTGGCGATAGAGGTTAGGGTACAGCGTATTTGTAAGCTGCCCGACTGGGGAAGTACCTCCTCCTCACAGAATACCGCAGCCAAATAACAATTCCTTTTTTTATATAACAATTCCTGCGTTGGTAGCGGGGGTGGTGGCGCGCTAGCGATATTTCTCGTTACGACCACATCAGGCGGGCCGTATGCTTGTATGCCACCCGGCGTAGTATAAAAAAGCCGGTCAAGTGCGATACGCGCAACGCGGGTTCCATGTAATCAGTTAGACAAACAAACGTGCAGCTACGTTCATCAAAAAAAAAAAAATTATTGTTAAATAACTACAAATTCACGGTTCTCGGATTTTTTCTTTATTTGTGCTACATGACATTGCTTCTTGCCAAATTTCATGATTCTAGGTTAGTTCTAGGCTAGTTAAAGCGGTAAAGGTATAATAAGGGTATGGTACTGGTATAAAATTACGATATCGTTTTGATTTAAAGGTAGAGCCAAAACGGTTGAGAATTGTGGTTACGATACCGGTAAAACAAGAAGAATACCTTTATTTTTTTACGGCACCATTATACCTTTATTTACCAGTACCTTAACCAAAACCATTTCGGTACCGAAAAAATGATGCGACAACAACGCGACGTAGGTAGCATTGGCGTGTGATCAAGTACTTACCTGCCAATGCGGCCGACATTGTGGAAAGAAAACCTTTATTTTATAATTTAGATACCTAAAAAAATAACGATACCGGAATATTACAATACCGAAATTATTAAGATACCTTTACTTTAAGGTATCGAAATTTAAAACCTTTATTTTATAATTTAGATATCTAAAAAAATAACGATACCGGAATATTACTATACCGAAATTATTAAGATACCTTTACTTTAAGGTATCGAAATTTAAAGGTATGACGTCATACCTTTAACCGACATATCCAATTTTTTTCGGTTATTCAATCCCTGCCTCTAAGCATTCCTAAGAAAAAGGCTCTTGACAGACGGACAACGGAGTGATCCTATAAGGGTTCCGTTTTCTTTCCTTGGGGGTACGGAACTCTAAAAATACATAACATAATTTGCCTGACACCTCAGTCTTATTACCCACTTCACACCTGTGCACCGTGATGGCTTCATTAGTAGTCGATATATCGTAATTGATAAGTAAAAAGAAAATCACGACGATGTCGACGACCTATGATGTTTTTGCCTACCTATAATATAATTATTATTATACTATGTTTTTGAGCCAGATCAAACCTCACGTGGTGCACCCTTCGTGGTGCACCCTGGTGGTTGACTAACTAGGCTCGGACTAAAGGAGGGAATAGCGTATTTTGAAGTGCCCGATTGGGCAAATACTTCCACCGCAGCCAAATAACATGGTTCTACGAGTGAGTGAGGTCACCCTGATGTAAAGAGCTTCCACGTTGGCAGCGGAGGTGGCAGCGTACGACCTATATGTACATAATAATATTGCAAGCGTTATGGCTACGTAGCCATAACGCTTGCAACATTATACGGCCTGCCTGATGTGAAGCGGGCAGACATTAGGTGCCCGACAAGCATATGCTTGTTTGCCACCCGATATAGTATAAAAAAAAATGTGTAGTCGACGACCCAATCCCCATACACTCTTATACATCTCATACACTCTTATACATCTCATACACTCTTTTACTATAGAATATCATAGAGTTCATAAGAGTGTATGAGTATGTGAGAATTAGATCGTCCATAATAGTCGATAGATTGTAAAGAGAGTCGATATTTCTGTATAGAATTTACAATTACGCTACTACATCGGCGCTATCTATAGTGTAAATCTTAAATTTTAAGGTCAATACTACCATTTATTTATACTACTCCCATTAAACTTTGTCACAATAGTATTTATCAGAGAACACACACGTGCGCTCCCAGCAGCTTCAGCGTTTATCATTTGCTGGTCCATTGAACGGGAAGAGTATTAAATCGCTGCAGCGCTGTATCGCCAGAAAATTGGCGGTCAGCCAAGACATAGGATCATTTTGCGCCAATTTTGATGAGCGTCGTGTTAAGTCTGGAGGGTCATTTGTTCTATTTTAAGAGGGAAGTTCAACAACTTGTCTTTAAATAATAAGTATGTGTTTTTTTAACATTATCCCTTTGACAAATTCAAAGAGATAATGTTAAAAAACAAATAGGTATTTTAATTATTAGGTGCCTACCTATAGGCACCTAATAAATGCAAAATATATTAACATCTATAAATCCAATGCGACCATTTGGTGTTGTGGATTTCGTGGGCGCGGGCGGTGGTGATTGCTTTCCAACAGGTGACCCGTATGCTCGTTTGCCAACCTTCATAATAAAATTTTGAAATAACCAAAGCGAGGTTATAGTTAGCGTCAATAAATACTTCAGGCCAAATCATCGTAATTAAATTACGATGATGATTAGATTAAATTACGAATTTTATGAAAATTGTATACTTGAATTCAGCATATCATTCTTAGTTTATTTAATTTTCAGTCATATTTCGATTCTATCACTCTTTAATAAAAATTTGAAGTTTCATATTGCCATAGTAGTGACAAATGTGACATATGTGAGGTCGAGACTGGATCGGAACTGAATTTTGATTATGAAAATAATAACGGGTATTAACGCGATCATGCATAAGGGTATTTACATACCTTTATTATTGCCTGACGTTTCGACCAGCCCCCTTACCACCATCTCTTATTGCGATTCAATAACTGAATAGAATTCTTATTCATACCAATGAATAAGCGACTCTATTTAAAATGGAATAGAGTCGCTTATTCATTGGTATGAATAAGCAATCTATTCAATTATTGAATCGCAATAAGAGATGGTGGTAAGGGGGCAGGTTGCCCCGGCCGTCGTTACAAAGCGGTGGTATATGTAAATACCCGTTATTAATTTTCATAATCAAAATTCAGTTCCGATCCAGTCTCGACCTCACATATGTCACATTTGGTATTCTTGTAGGATCACCATACGAAACTTCAAATTTTTAATAAAACGTTTAAAAGTGAATTTTAATTAAATTTTAGTTACAGGAATTGCCCTCTAGTATATAAATTTCAAATTATTGACGATGTTGTTAGTACCACGAAATAGGGTTAGCCATAAAGGTGAACAACTGGCATTTGTCTATTCGTTCGTTTCCCCCTAAATGTTACACTTGTAACGGTACAGTGATCTCGCCTTGAAAGGATTCGTGTTCAAATGTAGGCTAATTGCCTCTCAGATGGTATACTCGTGTACGAAGCGCCTGATGGTATATAGATCTTTAACTACTTTATTATTCGCAACACCCTATATGTTTAGGCAACACCACACATTTTTTTAAAATTTTTAGTGTTGGATAAATATAAATATAAGCGAAGCTTGTGTTATGGGTACTAGACAACTGATGAACATACGTAAATACATTTTTTTTTGTAAATACATACTTATGATACATAGAAACAACCAGACCAAGACAAACAGACATGTTCATGCACACAAATGTTTGTCCTATGTGGGAATCGAACTCATGAGCGTTGGTGTCGAAGCCGCGTCATTGCCCGCTACGCCACCGAGCTCGTCAATTGTCTGTTCTCGACTGTGAAATAATGTGCGAGTGGTTTTTTTTTTCGGCTTCTCTATCAACAAATATTCATCCCTCTACTGGGCAATGAAATATCAAGATGTAGAAAGAACCCTTGACGGGGTCTACACCAGATTTTTTTTTTTTTTTTTTTTTTTTTTATAATACGTCGGGTGGCAGACAAGCATACGGCCCGCCTGATGTGAAGCGATTACCGTAGCCATATTAACGCTCGCAACATAAAATATCACTCGCGCGCCGCCACCCCCGCTGCCATCGCAGCATCTCCTTCCTTTCTGATGACCTCACTCACTCGCAGGAACACAACAGCCCTCGAGGGAACCGTTATTTGGCTGCGGTATTCTGTGAGGTGGAGGTACATTCCCCAGTCGGGTAGCTTACAATTACGCTCCCTACCTCTCTTTTCGCCAGAGCTTCGTTTGTCAGTCAGCAGGGTGCACCGCGTGCAGGTGAAGTTGGCTTTGGTTCAAAGATGTTGATGAACCACTTACACCCCTAATGATAACTGATTTATACCACTGCTGGGATACCGGTCTCCACTCAATCGAGACGATTGGCGGAGGCCAGTGATTTCAAGCCGACTAAAGGCCACTGACTTGACTTAAGAACAGTCATCTAATGGCAACAACCGGTATCGACGGCTTAACGTGACCTCCGAAGCACGGAGGAGCTCGAGATAAATAAGCCCATCCATCGACAGGTTACAGTCGTCGTTGCTTTACTTGCGTGTTCGATTAGACTGACATGAAAACGACGCCATTGAGCTCCTCAGGAAACTAGCATAGAGTTTTTAAAAAAGGGCGTGAAGTGGTTCACAATGTCGGCAACACATACGCTTGTTTTCCACCTTAGTTTATAAAGGTGGTTTTTCGCGATTCAAAAATCCTGTCTGTTCCTTACCACCATCTCTTATTGCGATTCAATATTTGAATAGATTGCTTATTCATACCAATGAAAAGCGACTCTATTCCATTTTTTTTTACGAAGCCAATCGCAATATGCGTACACTCGGCGGTGTAAAGTGCCTCCGAGTGTGCGCAGATCGGCTTACTTCGTACATGGCGCACACCCCTGTCGTGGACAAGGTTCTTATCTATCGATTCGATATATGTACATACTTAACTAAATTCTTAGTAAAACCTTAATTCCATTCCATTCCATTTGAAATAGAGTCGCTTATTCATTGGTATGAATAAGCATTCTATTCAGTTATTGAATCGCAATAAGAGATGGTGGTAAGGGGACTGAATCATCTTTAGCTTAATCGGTTGGACGTTAAGTTACAGTATACTATTCGGATTCCTACTTGCCCAATTGGTACTTAACATTTTTTTTGCTTGTTTCAGGTATATGAACATTCAATCTGTCGAGATGGATCACGAGAAGGCCAGCCCTCTTACCTCCATCTCTTATTGCGATTCAAAAACTGAATAGATCGCTTATTCATACCAATGAATAAGCGACTCTATTTCAAATGGAATAGAGTCCCTTATTCATCGGTATAAATAAACAATCTATTCAGTTATTGAATCGCAATAAGAGATGGTGGTAAGGGGGCAGTACTAGTTTTAGAGCGACATCACAGGGCGAGTTAATACTGTACGTATGTACTATTACTTGTACTGTGGTATGCAATATGGAGAAACGTACATTACAACATCTTTTCCCATTATTCAGGGGTCAGTATCTGTTTTTCTTCCATTTACCCTTTTCATGTCTACAGTTAACCCTTTCCTACCAATGGCATCTCTTACACAATCCAACCATCTCTGTTTTGGTTTTCCACTCTCATTATAACCATGGAGGTCGATCAAAAATAATGTTAGATATGAATGTGGAATGGCATCCATTGGCAAAAATAGCGGAAGACGAAGGAGATTAATTAGTTACGTTAAATATTTATTTAGTTAAAATTACACTAAATGATGTATCGTTTTTTTTTTGTACTACATCGGGTGGCAGACAAGCATACGGCCCGCCTGATGTGAAGCGGTTACCGTAGCCATATTAACGCTTGCAACATAAATATTGCTCGCGCGCCGCCACCCCCGCTGCCAACGCAGTATCTCCTTCCTTTCTTTCTGGTGACCTCACTCACTCGCAGGAACACAACAACTCTCAAGAGAATTGTTATTTGGCTGCGGTATTCTGTGAGGTGGAGGTACATTCCCCAGTCGGGTAGCTTACAATTACGCTCCCTACCTCTCTTTTCGCCAGAGCTTCGTTTGTCAATCAGCAGGGTGCACCACGTGCAGGTGAAGTTGGCTTTGGTTCAAAGATCTTGATGAACCCCTTACACCCCAAAATCGTGGAATAGTTCATTTAAAAAAGATGTAAATAAATTTGCAATGGCGCAATAACGTGTCCAAATATCTTTGATTATGTATAAGGTTTGACGCACTATAATTAATTCTGTCTAGAAATCAATCGGCTATAGAAAAATTTGCCGTGCAAAGCCGAGATATCGCTACATTATTTCTGAAATCATGTCTATGTCCCGTACCGTAAGTCGTTGCTGGTTATATACGCCTGGATTTTCATACATTCATGGCTAATAACTATAATCCTTTCTTCCAGAATACACCTTGATACCTCTGCCTGTTCCCGTTCCTGCTGCTGCTCAACCTTCCCTTTCCCGTCACAGTACTGAAGAAGTGATAGGTGACTGCTAGTGCCCAGATACGAGAACGTCAGAACTGAGGCAGGACAAATTAACTGATTGTAGCTTTTTCGGCTATTTAATGTAATAAGCGAAATAAATCATACCTTAAAATGTGTTTCTTTTACAACTGCAAATGCTTATATCGGTTACAGCTAAAGATAGCTGTGACTAGTAAACTAGACTGTATTGCTTTTGGAAAGGATATAGGTACCTCACCTCTCTTTCTCCAAAAACAAGTCAAGCCTCGTGCGCTAAGTTCTCTTCTTGTCTTTTGGCAATCACTACCATAACCTAACCTAAGTATGTCGATGAAACGTCCATGATGTAATAATTATATAAGATTCTTGTGTCGGGGTGTTTGTTACTAAACTCCTCCGGAACGGCTGGACCGATTTTAATGAAATTTTGTTTACATGTCGAGAGGTCTGAGAATCGGCCAACATCTATTTTTCATGTCCCTAAATGATAAGGGTGGACCCACCCTTATCATTTAGCCTGCTAAACCTAAGTTTATGTTCGTGATTTTTAGCCGTAACATAGATTCAAATGCACTTTATTTTGCATATTCTAGCTTTGGCAGCGCACTAATTAGACGATACGGAAACAGCCTAGAGATGGTTGCCAAACTAAATTGCCGAGCCAGTTTTGCAGTCTTAAATTTGAGGTTTAGTAAGACACTTCAGGAAGAAGCTTTACAGGCGTTGTCTAGAAATAATTTGTTATCATTTGCACACTTATATTCTTTTCTCATTTTTTTATACTGCGTCAGGTGGCAGACAAGCATACAGCCCGCCTGCTACGGTATTCTGTGAGATGGAGAAGCTCGATGGCGTCGTTACGCGTGTCAATATAATCGAACACGCAAGTTTAGCAACGTCGACCGTAGCTAGTCAATGGATAGGTTTATTTATCTCAAACTCCTCCGTGCTTCGGAGGGCACGTTAAGCCGTCGGTGTCCGGCTCTTGTCATTAGATGACAGTCGTTAAGCCAAGGCCTTTATTTGGCCTCCGCCAACCCGCAGTTGAGCAGCGCGGTGGAGTATGCTCTAAATCTCTTCGATTTAGGGAACGAGGGTTTTTACGTAAAATGAAAATCTGCGCCCCTACCAAATGTTAGGATATGGGTCTCCCCTCATTCGAAGGGGATTAGAGCGTACTCCACCACGCTGCTCAACTGCGGATTGGCGAAGACCAAATAAAGGCCTTGGCTTAACGACTGTCATCTAATGATAAGAGCCGGACACCGACGGCTTAATGTGCCCTCCGAAGCACGGAGGAGCTTGAGATAAATATGTTCAACTGTGGGTTGGCGGAGATAAGATAATATATAATTCATAATACTTTTGTATGCCCTTTGCCGATCATAATGATCTTTTACTTTTTAAACCCAGCATTATTATTTGTGACAATACCCAAAGCCGTATTTATCCCGGTGTTACGCCCGAATTTTGTCAGGATTATGGCTACTTAACATACTTTGGTGAAATTTTCCACTCGCTTGTATAATGGAACCCTTTAAATTGGTCCCTGATGTTAAGATGCCCGTGAAATGAGGTTATTGTCTTCTGAGGATATTATTTTTAATTTCAAAGTTTCCCGGGTTGTCTCTGATGATTTCCCTCACAGAATCATCATCATCAGGTCCATTTTAGTCTCCACTACAGGAGCACGACCCTCTCTGGTCCGTCCTAGACGGAAGGTGGATTTGGCCTACACTCACCACGCTGGCCAAACGGGTTGGGCAGGCAAATAACAATAGGCTTGTATCCCATTTTTTTTTTCGATTTGTTATTTAAAGACATCACAATAATATAAATATTGGTGAAATAATTACTTCGATTGCATAAAAACTTCTCGAGATATGATAACTTGAAGATCACAATTTTGGACTATCCCGAAAACGCTCCATACAAAAGGCCACCACGTTATGACGTCACACCGTGCTATTTTATATGCATTAAATCAGAAATTTGTACGACAGCTATGTTAAATATTGCGTTTATGTAGCCAGTGCCGTAACAAAAGTTATAGTATTTTTTATTGTTTCTACAATGGTAATATTTATTTTTAGGGTTCCGAACCTCAAAAGGAAAAACGGAACCCTTATAAGATCACTTTGTTGTCCGTCTGTCTGTCTGTCTGTCAAGAATTTCTATGTCGAGAATGCGTGGAGGCATCAAGCTGAAATTTGAACTGTATACTCAGGTCTACGGTCCCACGAAGTTAAAAAAAAATCAAACTGCTAAGTTTACGTAGAAAAAAGTTACGGCCGTTTAATCAGCAAAAAACGCATATTTCGACACACTCAAGGGAATCAAAACCTATAGGGTACTTCCCGTTGACCTAGAACTATGAAATTTGGCAAGTAACATCGTTATAGACTACAAGTACAGGAATAAATCTCAAAACTATACATTTGTAAACGGATCTTAAAAAATAGGGGGTCTATATTTTATATAGGGTGTCGAAATTTCAAATTGAAACTACTAGTTCAAATGGGATATCATATGAAAGGGCTTGATGTACACATTGCAAAATATATTTTATTTATTTTTTCCGACGCATTATTTCTTATTTATGATGAAAAACATCAAATTTATAATGATCCTACGTACGGAACCCTCGGTGGGCGAGTCCGACTCGCACTTGGCCGGTTTTTTTTTATAATTTCATACCTTTAAAATGGACTTTCCCACCAAACTTTGACCGAACATAAAACACGCCGGACATAAGTTATTAAAATTTTAAGATCGCAGATCGTTCTAGTTTTATGTATTTTACGTTACTGATAGTGTTTTTATAATTTTGTAACATGGGCAACAAGCCTATTGCCTTGAGGTTTGTTTTGTTCCTGCGAGTGAGAAAGGAAGGAGTTGCTGTGTTGGCAGCAGGGGTGGCGGCACGCGAGCAATATTTCATGTTGCGAGCGTTAATATGGTGACAATGAAGATAAACAATCATTGCAGCCTATGGACCAATTATGGACGCTTGCAACACCTCTCACTTGCAGAATCACTCACGTGTTTCCGACCCTATGAAGACCCCGTTGTCTATGCCTTTCTTAAAGAACCCCAGTCTGAAAACATTTTTATCAGTAATAATATTTCGTTGGTTTAGGAGCCAAGGCTCTGGGGCTTTGCTTATTTCATTTTTATCAAGTTTCATATTTTGTTTGTTTAGGAACAAAATGGCCTTTGTAATTTATTTCATTTTTATGAAATTTCATATTTTGCTTATTTAGGAACCATTTCGTTCTGCTTTGCTTGTTTTGTCTTTTCAAAGTTACATATTTTATATATGTTTATTAAGCGCCTTCGCGAGTATTAACTAAAATGTTATTTAGTAATTTTACGTGTTATTGCTAAAAAAAACGGTCACTTTTCTCACCGTTCACTGATTTACGTACGATTACCGTAGTCATATTAATGCTCGCAACATGAAATATCGCTGGCGCACCGGTACTTCCCAACGTAGCGCCTCCGTTTCTGCTGACTTCACTCACATGCAGTACATAATAATCCTCAAGGGAATTGTTATTTGGCTGCGGTATTCTGTAAGGTGGAGGTTTGATTTAAATAATCAGATATATAATATAATCATTTAATGTATCCATTACCGTAAGGTTGCCTTGAAAAAATTGCTTCTAGCAATGAGGCCGCCTTGTTGCACATACATATTCTATACCTAAGTGATATTTTCTGTATGCTGACTAAATTATTTTTGTAGTTTGTGCAAATAAAGCATATTCTATCTGTCAATCTGATACAACATAAAATCTTTTAGGGGATAGCCGTCTTCAAAGAAATTGTAAGAAGTAGGTACTGTACAGTTAAAGATATTACATGTTGGAATGTTCACGTTCTAATGGAAGCAACAATAAAATTTGGCTTGGGATTTAATATAGGATTGATGTTTAACTTCGTATTAAACATCAATCCTATATTAAGTCCCAAGCCAATTTCACTAGGTTAATAATTCTTCCAATCGTCATTGTTACAAATTCACGTAGCAGACTCAGGAAATAAGAATTGGAGTAGAAATCATCGCGTTGCCGGTACATGTATTTCCTCATTCATACAATATGAGATCTTTCAAGCGAAGCGTGAAGAAGCATCTTGTAGGCCAGCACGGCAGCGTCAACTGACAAGACATCAAGGGCTCTTGTCCGTTGCGGATGCAATTAGGGCTCCTCTTTTCGCTTACTATCAGGCGAAGCGGAGCTAATATGCTGCCCTAATAAAAAATAAAAAAAAATCGCTTAGAATACACGTTCACTGAATCGGATGTTGTATCGATAAAATCTATTCGACCAGTAATACGACCTCGATATTTATTATTAATCACGATTATTGCTTTTACTATGTACATTAATATTTAATTGTGTCTGTATGGAGCGTGTTCCGTAAGTAGTTCTTCAATTACCTTCAGATACGCTATAGAGTAATGTCTTCACAGAGCTTTGTTTTTACAAGTTTTTATTTAACTTGGAATGTTTGAAGGTTTGTTTAGTCTGTTCTTACCAGCTCGATTGCTTTTATACTACGGAGTAAAATTTTTTCATCACCAGTTCCTACGACAATGCATCTAAAAATTTGCTCCAGACATTAGCATGACATGGTTACTGCAGGATTGGGGCCTGGGTTTCTACCGCCGAAGTTGAAGCCGATTTCCATCGAATATTTTGATTCGAAAAATAGGTCTTACGTTTTAGTCATTGACACACATCTTCAGCTCAGTCGGTAGAGCTCCAAGGTTTCTATCAGCTAAGTTAAACTCAATTACCACCAATCTAAGCTAAAGTTTGATATTTTCAATAAAAATAAACAGATGGTAAGACAGCTTCTGCGGTAGGGCCCCTTTCTGATTAGTTAGATCCTGAATGAGAAATGTTGCATACCAATATTATGATAATCCGCTGTTTATGAGTAATTCTGCACACCTATGTGACAATATATTTCACTAAGGAAAGGTGGTCTACGGTCTAGCTAGGTGATTTTCAATAGCTTTGCATTGATTCCTAATTATAATTTCCAATGCATCTAGTAACGGTAGTGTGTGTGTCTGGTGCCGTCCGGTAACTGATGTCGGAAACACACGGAGCCGAAGTGTAAATCAAATTGCCTGTAAATTTGACTTCTGCAAAATAACTGAATCAATTAACTATTTAATTTCCAAGATTTAAACTGTACTATAATCTTATAGCCGTGTGGTTCCCGGCAGACTAGAATAGAATCACTCCGTCTCTTCCCGTGGATGTCGTACAAGGCGACTAAGGGAAATCACTACATAGTATAAAACAAAGTCGCTTTCTCTGTCCCTATGTCCCTTTGTATGCTTAAATCTTTGAAACTACGCAACGGATTATGATGCGGTTTTTTTTAATAGATAGAGTGATTCAACTGGAAAGTTTATATGTATAATATATGCATAACATAGTAGAAAAACACTGATAATTTAGAGGTTTCTAATGTGATGTCGTAAATAAACACATTTTTTTGCTCTTTCATTGCAAACGCTGGCTGAACCTAACGAGATAGATCAAAATAATGTAGTACAGTATTGTTCACCTTAAAATGGTCTACAAAAAAGTTCGCGATGGTATATGTCTATCTCTTAGTGGTAACACACAATAACCGTTATTTTATCCTTTGCTTTTTACAAGAAATAATGCCTTATTTACGAAGCGATTTTAAGCAATACAGAATTAATCCTTATCCAATTAAGTACCTTAAATACATTGCGCATTTAATATAGATCAATATGGCCCTTCACAGCATGTAATTTAAATGAATAGTTTAGAAGATATTACACATTTAAAATGCAGGGTCATAACGGCTGTGGCGGTACCGGCCGCGGAGCCGGCGGCGTGTGCCTATAACTGGGGAAGGACTGGATAGGACAAAGCGCAAAGACCTTCTGTAGTACATTTAGTATCAGCATTGCACCCGTGCGAAGCCGGGGCGGGTCGCTAGTACATTATAAAACAGCGATCAGGCCTCCCCAACCCGTCTGGCCAGCGTGGGGAGTGTAGGCCAAATCCTTCTGTCTGGGAACAGAGAGGGTCGTGCTCCTGTAGTGGAGACTAAAAATTTCCTGATGATGATGATAATCTTATAGTAATTAAAAAATACAGTTTATATTACTGTTAAGTTAGATCAAGCATTTCGTCGTTGGATAGCAATGCTGCGCCGTTAACTCTTATCTAAGACATCTTAACCAGCGTCGGGTAGAATCTGTCGCAAACTATAATCTCAAGCGAAACTTTCTTAACTTTAATATTGAATTGAGATCTCACTTTCTTCGACACTTTTCCAATAGATAATAATACTAATACTCAGTAATAATAGAAAATAATACTCAGTAATTCCCTGCGTAAAACGTAACGTTGTTTTAGACAACCATTATCTAGTTCGTTATTCATGCCTTCATCCCCACGGAACATAAATATTGGGGGATCAAAGATATTCTAAACACAGCGGTCCATTTTGCGATAAACATTTTACTGTTTATTCAGTTTTCGAGTTTCCTGTTGAATAATTTTCAAGTTTCAAATTTCTTTAGCGGTCTTAAATATTTTTTAATCTCTCAAACCGAAAACGGGAGTTCGTAAGTTTGTTTCTAAGCCGGTTGGGTCGTTCTACTTAAGCAACTGTAAATGTCACTGCATTCAAGTTCTACGAGTCTAAGATCTATCTCTATCTTAGGGGTGTACGTGGTTTATCAACATCTTTGAACCAAAGCCAACTTCACCTGCAAGCGGTGCACCCTGCTGACTGACAAAGGAAGCTCTGGCGAAAAGAGAGGTAGGGAGCGTAATTGTAAGCTACCCGACTGAGGAATGTACCTACCCTTTTGTTGTGTTCCTGCGTGTGAGTGAGGTCACCAGAAGGCAGATGCTGCGATGGCAGCAGGGGTGGCAGCGCGCGAGCGATATTTTATGTTGCGAGCGTTAATATGGCTACAGTAACCGCTTCACATCAGGCGGGCCGTATGCTTGTCTGCCACCCGACGTAGTATATAAAAAAAATCTATATAAAATCTAAGAATTTAACCCACTCCATGCACAAATTCGTTACCTTAAGGTTGCCTTGAAAAGATTGCTCTCAGCAATAAGGCCGCCATGTTGCATATATACAAGTCAACTGTCTGTAATAATTTATTGATTCACTGTATTTTAAATTTGTATTATGCAAATAAAGCATACTCTATCTCTCTATCTATTTCTATCTCTATCTATTTCTATTTGACGACCTCGGTGGCGTAGCGGCCAATGACGCGGCTTCGACACCAACGCTCGTGGGTTCGATTCCCACATAGGACAAACATTTATGTGCATGAACATGTCTGTTTGTCTTGGTCTGGGTGTTTTCTATGTATCATAAGTATGTATTTACAAAAAAAAAAACGTATTACTTATGTTTATCAGTTGTCTAGTACCCATAACACAAGCTTCGCTTACTTCGAGCCTAGAAGGCGCTGTGCATTTTATCTGACAATATTTATTTATTATTATTATTTATCATTTTACTTTAAATTTGTATAATGCAGATAAAGCATATTCTATCTCTCTATCTATTTCTATTTGACAAGAACCGGGGGACCTACCGCCTAAGTTGAAGCCGCTTCCCATCGGGATTTTTGATTGCAAATATCGGATTTCTGTTTAAATTTGTGATATCTTCAGTTCAATCGGTAGAGCGCTTCCGTCCCTACCGACTAAGCTTTAATAAGCTACCGACTAAGTCCCTACCGACTAAGCTTTAATAAGCTACCGACTAAGTCCCTACCGACTAAGCTTTAATAAGGACGAAAATCTTCACTTAGTGCTAATAGTAATCTATTAGCACTAAGTGAAGATTTTCGTCCTTCGTTCGTCCGCCAACCCGCAGTTGAGCAGCGTGGTGGAGTATGCTCTAAACCCCTTCGATTGAGGGGAGACCCGTATCCCAGCAGTGGGATGATTATGGGTTTGATGCCGAAGATTTTTGTAATCACAAATCCGATCGTAATCGACTTCGGCTTAAGCAGTAGGGCTCCAGATTTATTAAAGAGATAGGTGCAGCGACATGCCCTTCGTTGGACAAAAAAATTGTATCACACGTAGAAGATAAATATCAAAAAAGGGGTGTAAAAGACTCATTAAGATCGTAAGAGGCAAAGCCAACCTGGTTTGCACGTCACCACGAGCAGAGCCTATTTCGCTTATCTGGAGGGTGCCTGCATCGTGCACCCTGTTAATATGGCTACGGCAACCGATTTACATCAGGCGGGCTATATGCTTGTCTGCCGCCCGGCGTAGTATAAAATCATATGTTCAGTTTGTTACCAAGACAATAAATTATACCAACACTTAAAATGTTTGTAATTTGTTTGTTTGTAATATCTTTATTGCACTAGAAGAAACAATCATATAAAAGTTACATAAAATAAAAGCCGTACAAAGGCGGACTTATCCCTTTAAGGGATCTCTTCCAGTCAACCTTTAAATATTTGAGAGGATTCAGTAAATGTGTATATCCCGAGGGTGGAATAAGAGTACAAACGCAAAATAAATTAAAATAACATATTAGGTACATTAAGTAATATATAAATACAATATAATTGGTACTAGCAATTTAAGGATTTATCATAGGATCTTTTTAAAGCCGATTTGAAAGAATCCACAGAAGAGGACATCTTTACATCTGAAGGTAAGGAGTTCCAAAGCTTAGCCGCAAGGATAGAAAAGGATTTGCCGTAAAAATGATTATTATAAAAAGGTATGTCCAAGAAAAGTCGTCCACATGAACGCAAGCGGTTATCTACGTCCCGAAAATGAAATCTCTCTTTCAAGTAACCTGGTGCAGAAGGATTGAAAAGAACATTATACAAAAATGTAACTATGTGGAAATTTCTTCGAATTCTTATTGGATACCATCCAAGTTGGTCGCGGAACATGGAGATATGGTCGAACTTTTTCAGGCCAAACACATAGCGTATGCATTGATTTTGTGTCCGGTCCAACTTATCCAGCAACTCTTCAGTACAGTCCAAGAAAGCTACATCACCGTAATCAATCAGAGGAAGCAAAAGAGAACGAGCAAGCATAAAATGTTTCCGTTTACATCTAAACTGAACTACTCTCATAAGTCGACCCATTATCGGCTACATTGCCAGTCAATGTATGCCCCAATGACAAGGTACTTGTCTGCTTAAATTACTTCTCCGCCCATACAATATTAGCCCCTAATTTTGTTATAAGCACTGTGAATAGATTTCGACATCGATTTTCTTTTCTTGAAAGATTAGGCTTTGAGAAAGAAATCTATCCTAATAGTCGAGGATAGCCTGGCGTAGAGCGTGCTAAGTTTCAACACTGAACCAATAACAGTAAAGGTAAAACCAACAGCCGTGTGGTTTCCGGCTGTAATAGAATAGAATAGAATAGAATCACTCCGTCTCTTCCCGTGGATATCGTACAAGGCGACTAAGGGAAATACATTATAAAACATCGATCAGGCCTCCCTAACCCGTCTGGCCAGCGTGGGGAGTGTAGACCAAATCCTCCTTCCGTCTAGGACGGACGAGAGAGGGTCGTGCTCCTGTAGTGGACTAAAATGACCTGATTGATGAAAACCAACAGAATCCGAACCTCCTGCACAACGGTAGCGACCTTTGCTATCGATGTGTACAGACAACACAAGAACGGAAAAAGTCTGCCATAGAAACGGTCCATTATGTTGTTTTGTTTGTTCCGGCTTTACAAATGGGAGCTGTTTTGTTTCCACATTATTTATCTCTCTTAAATCACGGGTCAACCCCGGTCATTTGATAGGCGTGCGCGGAGATATGGATCCAAAGCGTAGAGGCCCCTTTGAGAAGTTTGATGTAATGTTGTATGCCCGCCGTGACCCGCTCCAGGATATGTCAATGGAACGATATGCCCATGAGCAGGTCTCGGCAGGCGATGAGACTTGCGAAGTGTGATGGAAAATAAATGGGCTATGGAGATGAGATCTGGTTGAACTTAATATCGGGCTATTACAGAAGAGGGACGGACGCCTGCCATAACTGCTTTTATTGCTAGTTGTTTGCGGCAGGCGGTGGCTTGCCACTCACTAGATGGGCCCCCGAAATGCCAGGAAAACGGCCGGGGGCAACACCGGTGTGAGTGACTCAGGGATGTCGAGAGGCCACATTATTTTATTATTATCCTTGTTTCAGCCTTAGTATTATCTATTAGTATTTATTCTGTGGTGTGGAACTATTGTCATTTGAATTGAAATCTTTTAGTCTTGTAAACCTGGTCATCTTCCATCGTATTTTTCATATCCTACATACTTTCTTTTAATCACATCCTGAAGGCCAATTCTCGTAATTTTTTTACGAACGCAGATTCAAAGTTGACCGAATCGAGATTGTTGTTGGCAAAGTAACATACTTAGTTTGTTTAATTTTCACTCATATTTCGATATAAACCCGCTATAAATTTAATTTTGAAGTTACATATTGTGCTACGAGAATACCAAATGTGACATTTGTGAGATCGAGACTGGATCGAAACTGAATTTTGACTATATTTTAATTACGAGAATTGCCCCTCTGTTCTCTGATAGATCTTACTAGACAAGCATTAGGAGTCCAAGAGCTTCATCCCATACATCATTTTTATGTTCTGTCTAACCACACCCCGGCCACTCCAGACAAACGTCGCGACGTTAACTACTACATAAACAATGGCATCTGTGCAGCGCGTTAATGAACGTTAGTGCGTGCAGCGCCTGACAAACTGTTCCAGATTGGTCTCGGAGGGGAAGTGAGATCGATACGAGAGAGCGGCAGGGAATGGCCTTACTGCACGTAGTGTTATTACTTATACTGTGGTTCTATCTAACATCATCATCAGGTCCATTTTAGTCTCCACTACAGGAGCACGACCCTCTCGTCCGTCCTAGACGGAAGGAGGATTTGGCCTAAACTTGGCGATATTTGATAATGTATTTCCCTCAGTCGCCTTGTACGACATCCACGGGAAGAAACGGAGTGATTCTATTCCAGTCTACTGGAAACCACACAGCTTATCTAACATAACATCAAAATACTTTGTTTGTAATAGGCTGTACAAAGTAATCTGTTGAATTAATCCATTAACTTCCACATTTATAGTTTTAGATGTACTGTTACATTTAACTAAACCCGTCATAAACGGCCACCCCCAATCCAAAAGCGTTGAAATGACGAATTTTTACGATTGCCCCTCGGCCTGGTTGCTGTTTTAACACCGTTTTTACCCTTTATAGTGTGCATTTAACGTTTAATAGCGAACCCAATCGCCGAAACGTGTCGTTTTATGCTACATTAAACTGAGGCTCTGGTAAATGACAAAATTGATGGAGACAGAAGATCCATTTGGATATTAATTGGGTTATTATGCCTACACTTGTAGCGAAAAGGGAGCTAGGTAAATGTCCAGTCCCTCCTGGGTGCAGTGGACTGGCCATTTGCTCCTGCAGTGGCCGATACGATATGATAGTGACAGCCCTAAATGCAGGACCTATGAAGAATTAAATGAGGTAATAAGTCACATTATGCGTCAAAGTATCAAGGATGCCCCAAACAATTTTGCTGGAATTAAAGCACAGAACTGAGGCTTCACGTGTCAAGTGAGGACACATTGAACCATAGTAATAAATAAATCTATACTAATATTATAAAGCTGAAGAGTTTGTTTGTTTGGTTGAACGCGCTAATCTCAGGAACTACTCCTTTGAATTGAAAAATTCTTTTAACGTTAGATAGCCTATTTTTCGAGGAAAGTTATAGGCTATATAACATCACGCTAGCACGCTACCACCAATAGGAGCGGAGCACCAATGAAAAATGTTGCAAAAATGAGAAAAAAATATTCTTTCGTAGAGCTTCCGTTGCGTGCGTTGCGTAAACGGTTCAAGTCACACAACAATTATATACGCCAGAATTATTCATCTTAAAAAGTTCTAAAAAAAGTCCGTGATAGCATATGTCTATCTTTTAAGATTGGCTCACTATAACCTTTCAAATGGTAATCTTACGCTTCACTCCCAACGCGATGTCACACGCAGACGAAGTTGCGCGAGTCAGCTAATCTATCATTATAAGATTAAAGCCGACGTTGCTAGAGTTGGAACAGCTCGGTGGCGTCGTTGCGTGTGTGAGTCTAATCAAACTCGCAAGTTAAGTAACGTCGGCCGTGGCCTGTCTATGGATAGGTTTATTTATCTCGAGCTTCGGAGAACACGTTAAGCCGTCGTTGTCACTATAGATGACAGTCGTGAAGCCAAGTCAGAGCCAACACGCAGTTGAGCAGCGTGATGGAGTATGCTCTAAACCCTTTCAATTGAGGGGAGACCCATATCCCAGCAGTGGGATGAATAAGGGTTGACGACGACGTTACTCGACTTGCGTTCGACTAGACTCCTCAATTTAAACACGTGCAGCAGATCCGTCAAAGAATGAACCTTCTGTATAAATGCTACTTTAGTTAGATACTTGGTTTTGAATAATGTTCTAGTAAATTAAGGGAATTTGAGGATTTCCTATTGAATTCGTAATGGATTTATTTGACTCGCTTTTAGTTTTCAAAGTTGAATTCCCCGTTTATAGGCATTCACGAAGTTTACAAAGATATGTTTTGGTTGATGGCGGAATTATGAACTCATTTATAAATTGACGTTCTTATTGTTTGTGATAAATTTGATAATTAACTTTATTTTGTTAAAAACAGTACAATATATACAATAAGGCCATAGGTTTGACAAACATGTACTGTGCGATACCAGAGGAGTTTTCTACCTCGAGGCACACTCGAGGTCTGAAGTTGTGGAATGAAGAGATTGCCAAGGCTTTCTCAATAGTTTTCCCTGCCGCTGTGTCCCAGTATTGTACAACTCACCATAAATTAAAATTCAATCCACATCATCCGATCTACCAGAGTACGCTTTTTCAGACATTTTCTACCACGAACTGTGAAATTGTGGAATCAACTTTCCTCAGCAGTATTCCCAAATAAATTCGACATAGGAGTCTTCAAGAACAGAGTAAATTTTTCCCTTATAAGGCTGGCAACGTATCGGCGACCTCATGGTGTTGCTGATATCTATGTGCGGTGATGATTACGTTCCATCAGGTGATTCTCATGCTCGCTTGCCCTCTCCCATATAAAAAATAGACTACAGTATGGGGTTCTTCAAGAAAGAGTTTTTTACAGAGTAGGCAACGCGTGAGTGATGCCTCTGGTGTCGCAAGGGTCCATAGGCTGCGATAACTGCTTACTATCAGGCAGATGGTATGCTTGGTTGCCATCCAAGTGATATGAAGATAAGGAACAAAGTTTCCATATGGTTCCATAGGTTCCATAGACAGACACTGAATAGTGTGATGAAGATAAGTTTTCCTAAGTCTTCATGTGCCTGATACTTTGACGCAACGCCCGTGATCCACTGGTTCTAAAACTTATTCAGTTCATTGCTCAATTACACCTATCGTCGATAACCGTTATACATCCCACTGTTGGGATACGGGTCTCTCCTCAATCGACGATGGGATTTAGAGCATACTCCACCACGGTACTCAACTGCGGGTTGGCGGAAGGCCAGTGTTTTCAAGACGCCTAAATGACACTGACTTGGCTTAACCACTGTCTTCTAATAACAACAGACAGGACCGACGGCTTAACACGGAGGAACTCGAGATAGATAAACCCATCCATGAACAGGCTACGGTCGACGTTGTTTAACTTGCGTGTTCGACTAAACTGACGCGCAACGACGACGTCTAGCTCCACACCTTTAGCTATTCGTAAATTACTAATTATTTTTCTTTCTCCCTTTATTTTGTTTGACGTACATATTTAATGTACATTAACAATAAGACGGATTGTTTGAGGGAACAAAGTGAACGACAAATAAACTCCAGAGTTTTGTGGATGGATTACTGAAGCGGAAATATTTGCTAGGAGATAATGGCGAGGCCTCAACGAGGTCTGCAATGATCGATAGGCTTGTGAAAATTGAATCGCTATGGATATTTTATACTATGTTGAGTGGAAAACAAGCTCTTGATGTTAAGCAGTTACCGCTACCATATAAACGATTGCAATATTAACAGTCACTCGCCGCCACCTCCGCTGCCAACGCAGCAACTCTCCTTCCTTTCTGGTGACCTCACTCATTCGCAAGAACACAACAAATCTCAAGGGAATTGTTTGTATATTGAAGACGAAAATTGTAGCCAACCGTCTGGTATATAATAACTTATATACTAGACGGTCTCCTCTTAGTATCTATAGTCATAGTAAGTGACTGAGAGGACGGAACCCTTTGTAAAGCTTTGTATTGGTGGCGGATTTTTGCATTGTATATTTTTACTGCTGTGAAGTCGCAGTGTGGCTCCATCTACGTATTAAGTATTACACTACTAAACAAGGCATATTGTTATTTCGCTGCGGTATTCCGTGAGGTGGAGACACTTGCACTGTCACCCAGACTTTTTATTTTGCAATACAATATATCTATGGGGTCCATATATTGTTGTATATCTTATTATTTGTATGTATACAATACAGCGGAGTTGGTTACCCTTTTTATAAGTGAAGAACGGTTGAACCGATATTTTTGATCATTGATTTGTTGGATTCATCTCTACCGAATAACAGAATAACTGTTAAAACGTCGGAAAAAATATAAGAGAATTTGCTCATAGATAAGTTTTATAATTTTGCCAAAAAAAAATACCGACTCCAAAAATTACTCTATAATCGTACGCACTACTAAATAGTTAAAAACTCTATCAGAACTGAATTTTATGATATGAAAAAATTACGACCAATCTATAAGTATAACCCTTTGAAATAAAAAGAGTTTTTTTTAAAATCGGTTTATAAATGACAGAGTAATAAAGTAACAAACGTTAAAATAAAATACAGCCGTATTGAGAACATCCTCATTTTTTGGAGTCGATTAAAAACTATAATTAAATTCGGCTAATAAATTAACACGACATTTTTTGGTTCTGTGGCCATCCGAAGATTGTTGGGTCAGGTAGTATTTTCGTATAAAATAGGGGTATAAGTGGTTTATCAACATCTTTGAACCAAAGCCAACTTCACCTGCACGCGGTGCACCCTGCTGACTGACAAACGAAGCTCTGGCGAAAAGAGAGGTAGGGAGCGTAATTGTAAGCTTCCCGACTGGGGGATGTACCTCCACCTCACAGAATACCGCAGCCAAATAACGGTTCCCTTGAGGGCTGTTGTGTTCCTGCGAGTAAGTGAGGTCTCCAGAAAGGAAGGAGATGCTGCGATGGCAGCGGGGGTGGCGGCGCGCGAGCGATATTTTATGTTGCGAGCGTTAATATGGCTACGGTAACCGCTTCACATCAGGCGGGCCGTATGCTTGTCTGCCACCCGAAGTAGTATAAAAAAAAAAATAACAAAATTATTACTAGAACGTATTCATAAGTATAACTTAAAGTACATTTTTGGTAAGATATACAGACAGACACGCGAAGGTTTCACGGAGCACGTCTGAATAACTTGTTTTAACGAGCTGCCGTACTTGACTACTTTGACAGACTCATTACTGTTTGAAATAATGCAGTCAAAAGTTAAGGAAATCTTGGAAGACATGGCGTGTGACTAAATTTGGACTTATTGAGTTGTTTCTTGATGATATTCCCTAACTTGGAAAGTGAGTTTTAGCAGCATAAGTATTTTTATATGTACCAGTAAAATAGCAAACATATAACTCTAAAATACCTTGTGACTCGATTCTGTGAGCTATGAGGGTTGTTGATGCTCACAAGCTCACAGTCTTTCCTCTCTTTTCGTGTTCTACCGACTGTACAATGGGTCCTGGAACTGTACAATTCAGAGGCATGTTTGACGTATGACAAGGGAATTGTGATTTGGCTGCGGTATTCTGTGAGCTGGAGGTACTTTCCCCAGTTGGGTAGCTTACAATTACGCTTCCTGCCTCTCTTTTCGCCAGAGCTTCGTTTGTCAGTCAGCAGGGTGCAGGTGAAGTTGGCTTTGGTTCAATGATGTTGATAAACCACTTACATCCCAAAAATTCTACTTCTTTAAGGAGAAGCCACGAGCTGAGGCACTGCTTTGTTCTGTTTTGCACACCGAGTTTCTTTAACGCTAGCTTTATATACGTTTTCTGTAAGAAATTTTGAGAGCGTGTTATTTTTATCCATTTTTTATCAGAATAAATCCTTCCGTGTTCCAATGAATGGGCAGAAAACTTATTTATGCCGGGACGCGTCGAGCTCGCTAAACTTCGCCAAACAAGTTTTTATGCCTCCGCAAATAATGAATACGGACACTCATTCTGCTGACTCTACTAATTATTGCCTCGTTTTTGTAGGGATCGGTAAACAAATTAGCGCTTTTCAGACTGTCTATTAATTCCTACCTATTGCTCTTTAACCTTGGTATGCCTATTCCTACCAATGTGTATTTTAATACCTGCACGAAGGATTGAGTTTGGTCAGTTGTTTGATATATCCGCCCAAGGCTGTTTCTACGTATTGATCATAGTTTTTTTTTCTTTTTATACCACGACGGGTGGCAAACAAGCATACGCCCAGCTTGATGTGAAGTGGTTACCGTCGCCTATAGACACTTGCGACAATGAGTGTCGCTCGCGCGTTGCCACTCCCGCTGCTAACGCAGCAACTCCTCCTTCTGGTGACCTTACTCACGCGCAGGAACACAACAACACTCCAGGGAGTTGTTATTTGGCTGCGGTATTCTGTAAGGTGGAGGTCTTCCCCAGTCGGGCTAACATTGTGCCCTACCTCTCTTATATAGTCTACTCGTAGTCCCGCTCCATGGATAGGGAATTTGTCTTCACATTCATCACAAACTGGAAACGAAATGGTCCCGAATAGTTCGCGACAGATAACTCTTCTGGATCCACACTTGGTTCCAGAAGAGTTAACTTTCGCAAGCTCTCTAATTGTGGTAACCGCTTCACATCAGGCGAGCCGTATGCATGTCTGCCACCGGACGTAGTATAAAAAAAAACAAGTAGTGCTAACAGCCAAGTTCTCGCGTAAAAGCGCCATTTTCATTAATTCGGATGAGTGACTCCGTTTACGAGGCCCTTTATACCTTTGTAATTTTGTACCTACGTTAATTCATAATTAGCATTTTAATGTGATGAAATTAATTGCCCGTGGTGAGGTAGTGCGGTGTTAACTGTTTAAATAGTTTGTTGCTGACTTTTGGCTAGTTAACTGATCGCCGAAACATATTACGGTATTTTATTACGATGTTCAATTAAAAACCTAATGAAGTCCATATATCTTTTTGACGTAAAACAGACGTTTTGCGTTCATGAGTTAATATTACTTACTGTATACAACATTGTACAATGCAATACAATATTATTATGTTATCTTTATTGCACCAAATAAAAGATTTTACAAAGGTATTAAGACCGCCTTTTGTTGTCTTATCGCTAAGCGATCTCTTCCAGACAACCTTAAGCCAGAGGAAACAAGAATGATAGAAAGCAAGTATGAGGCGCATAGCCTACATAAACATACCTACATACACATACACGTGCATTATTATTAATATAAATTACTGACTTGGCGTCAATTTTACCATTTTACAGATTGAAACCCTCTTAACATATAATTTGTGGAGAGTAACAGGCTCACCACGATCTTTAGAGGCAAAGCTAACCTCAGCTGCACGTGGTGCACCTTGTTGATTAGCGAAAAAGGCTCTGACAAAAGAGAGGAAGGGTACAACGTATTTGTAATCAGCCAGACTGGGGAAGTACCTCTACTTCACAGAATACCGCACCTAAATAACAATTTTCTTGAGGGTTGTTGTGTTCCTGCGAGTGAGTGAGGTCACCAGAAAGGAAGGAGTTGCTGCGTTGGCAGCTGGAGTGGCAGCGCGCGAGCGATATTTCATGTTACGAGCGTTAATATGCCTACGGAAACCGCTTTACATATGGCGGGCCGTATGCTTGTCTGCCAACAATGTATTTATAAATAATGTATTAGCTTCGCTGTAGTCGGGTAAAAAAACTGTAATTCAAATAATCTGTAAAAGAGCTAAATATATCTCACTCGAACTTAACCGTATTATTACAGTAACTACTCAGATTTCTTGCCTCATCGATTCAATGGACAATTGAATTGGTAAATCGCAGAAGGTACGCTGTTTGGTTATTTATTGCCTACAACGACCTCAAGCTAAGGCTGCCTTGTGCACCAACCTTACGGTCATCACAGAATTGCAAGTCTTTCGCCCAGTAAACCAACCAGACAAGAGTACCTTTACCTACCTCGCCATCGCACCCGGTAAACCAACCAGGCACACAATGGTATTGGCAGCCAGGTCAGGTCTTACTGCCCTTTCGCCTGCAAACAGACTACATAAGCATTCTTAAATCGAGTGGCTCGTTGCGACAACGCTCGGTTTCCCAAGAACCGGGACCTTACCACCACTCCCCAATCTCCTTCATATTCAGACCAGGGGCCCATCGGCTAAGCTGGAGCCGATTGTCATCGGAGTTTTTGATTGCTTAAATCAAACTTCAGCTTAGATTTATGGTATTTGTGTTTTAGCATAGCTGGTAGAAACCATGGAGCTCTAACGACTAAGCTGAAGATATTTGACAATAACTAAATCGAACTTTTTCGAACAGAAATATTCTATGGTAATCGGTTTAATCTTTGGCGTTAAGGCTAGTCTAGTCTCTACCGCCTAAGTTAAAACCGATTCCTATCTAACATTTCAATTACAAAAAATCTTACTTTAAAGTTAATGATAAACATTTTCAGCTTAGCCGCTAGAGCCCCTATGGTTTCCATAAGTTACGCCAAACGCAAATGCCAGCTATCTAAGCTAAGTTTAATTTTCATGGGCAAAAAATCGGTTGATAACCGGCTTCAATTTCGGCGGTAGGGTATATAATGTGTGAAGGGCGCTGATACGAAGTGGACCCTCTGCACTTTATCATTCTGTGGTTAGCGGTATACCCACAATTTGTACTCGTCAGCTAACTGGTGATTATCTCGAAAGCGGTTCACTAGTTATTACAGAAAGTGAAGTATTTGTTTGTGTTAATCATTAACATGAAATATTGCCTTAACTAACTTACCTTTAACTAGAGTGATCCAGACGCTTTTTTCACATTTTTAAATAAGTAACCCTTAGTTAGTTCCGGTAAGTAGGTTGTGGTGATTTTTTTTATATGAGAGGGGGGCAAGCGAGCATGTGGGTCACCTGATGGAAACCATACTCCTTCCTTTCTTTCTTTGATGTGATTTCTCTCTTTCTTTTGAGTGATTCGAGATTTCAATGAAAATAAATAAATATTCCTTGACAAATTACACACGGCCATCTAGTCCCAAACTAAGCAAAGCTTGGACTATGGGTGCTAGATAGCTGATATATATATACTTAAATAAATATTTTTTTGTAAATACATACATATAATACATAGAAAACACACCAAGACAAACACACATGTTCATGCAGACAAATATTTGCCTTCTGCGGAAACCGAACCCGCGATATCGGCGTCAAAGTATCCATTGCTAGCCATTCGACCACCGGACTGGTCACTACTTGTGTTAAGTCTATAGGCTACGGTGATCGCTTACATCAAGCAAGCGAGTTTATCGCGTTCTGATAGACTGACGCGGCTGGGGATTTAGTTTTATAATATTTAATGATATTGATTCGACGACCTCGGTGGTCGACTGATTAGCAATGGCCACTTTGACTCCGAGGTCGCTGGTTTGATCCCTGCACAAGATAAATATTTGTGTGCGTGAAAATGTCTACTTGTCTTGGTCGGGGTGTTTTCTATGTATTTACAAAAATAAATGTATTTAAGTAAATGTAAGGAGTAAAGAGGTTTTTACAGGGTCGGCAACGCGCGTGTGATGCCCCTGGTGTTACAGGCGTTCATAGGCTACGGTAACTGCTTTCCATCAGGCGTGCCGTATGCTTGTTTGCCACACTGGTGGTATAAAAAAAAAGTAAATTTTACAGTTGTCTAGTACCCATAACACAAGCTTTGCGCTTATTTTGGGACTAGATGGCGCTGTGTAAATTGTCCTGAAATATTTATTTATTTAAGGATACATTATATATGACCCATATACATATAGATATGACCAAATAAACTTTAACCCAGGAAATAGCGATGATAAACTGATGATAAATGAGGGTTAAGCGATATGTCACTTTAGCTGCTAGGTCATTACAGTCAATTATTATATGACGACAACACCGCCTTCGCACTTAACTGCTTACTAGTTCATCTCTAAGAGTGCGCAGTAGGATTAGACAACAATACAAAGCCTAATAAATAAATAAATTGTCTTTATTGTGAACAACAGGTTTTACAGATGTTACAAGTTTATATCGATCCATTCTGTGTTCCGATCGCGATCTCGGAGTCAAAAGTGGCCATTGCTAACCATTCGACCACCGGGCTCGTCAATAATGGGGTGTGTGATGCCTAGTATGAGCATGTCTGTGTATGGCGAATGATATGAGTGGGTTTTGAGTGTCGAGATACTTTCAATGAGTGAGGCGCGGGCTACGGCTGTAAGAACGATCGTATCCGAATTAGCAACGACCACCAAAAAGGGCAATGAACAATGAAGGCCGGTAGTAAAACTACTACTGTCTTGGAACTCACAACGAACGTAATCAGAAGAAATTAGTAGTAGTAGGAAGCTTTTGGAATTTGACTTCCCCTCTTGGCAATGTGAGGATCAAAGTTGTCAACGTGTGGCGACCCTAGCAACGTGCTAGCGTCGGTCTGTTGAGTCAGCTTTTCCGTGCATGGGGACGCGTGGCGTCCGAGTCACTAGTCACCGCACGGCACCCGCCAAGCCAACACTAATTCTTGTACCCTGTATGTGACAACCTTGAATAAAGTCAGTGTTCATTGAGAGACGAGTATCTCTTATTTACGAAGACCTGAGAACACGCACAACCCACACTCCCAACAAACGTAAAGTAATAAGTTGCTTTGCCCTCTTCTACAATTTTATTTCTAAGTAGCTGGCCCGGCGAACTTCGTATCGCCACATTTCTTGATTGTTTGTTCGTTTTTGAAACAACTGAACGTCAGTCTGTCAATGTTTTGTATATATTAGGTTGGGGAAAAAGTCTTTTCGTATTTTATATGAAAATTCAAAACATTTTTTACTAAAGTTTATTTACATTTAACTAAAGTATGTAGGTGCCATTTTGTTCGATAACTTTTTGCCATCTTGTAGGTAGAGACATGATCCCATTACTATAGAAATTTTGGGACTTCTGTTCAAAAAACCACGACAAGTGGTTTTGGCAGTCTTCTCGTGATGTTAACCTGACATTGCCTAAAGAATTCTGAAGAGACCGAAACAGGTGGAAATCAGAAGGTGCAAGGTCAGGACTATACGGCGGATGCATTAACTCCTTCCAGTCAAACTCTCTTAATTTTTGCTGAGTGGCTAAAGATGTGTGAGGTCTAGCGTTATCATGATGAAAAATCACACCCCTTCTGTTAATTAATTCCGGCCGCTTTCTCTCAACTTTTTGCTTTAATCTCATCAGTTGTTCACAGTAGAGTTCAGAATCGATAGTCCTGCCTGGCGGTAACAGCTCATAATGAATAATGCCCTTCCAATCCCACCATACACACAGCATCACCTTATTGCGGGTTAACCCGGGTTTTGCCAGAGTCTGTGAAGCCTGACCGGCCTTTGACCACGACCTTTTTCGCACGTTCTTGTCGTACGTGATCCACTTTTCATCACCAGTTATAAGCTTCTTCAAAAACGGTTCGCTTTCATTACGTCGTAGTAAAGGATCGCAAATGAGTACACGGTTCATTAAGTTTCTTTCAGTGAGATCGTGAGGCACCCAAATATCGAGCTTTTTAGTGTACCCAGCTTTTTTCAAATGCGCCAAAACTGTTTTGTGGTCAATTCCTAATTCTTCAGCTACGTCGTAACTACTGATATGCTGATCTTGCTCCACTTTTTCAAAAATGGCATCCATTTTATCCGTAACAGGGCGACCAGAGCGACGTGCATCTTTCACATCAAAATTTCCTGATTGAAAACGCTTAAACCAAATTTGTGCTACTCTCACAGACACTGCACTAGATCCATAAACGTCACAAATTTTTTTCGCAGCTTGCGTTGCATTTTTACTTTTTTTGTAGTAAAATTTTAAAATGAATCGAATTTCTTCATTAGATTCACTCATCTTGACAGTAAAAAAAACAAATGAAAATCACACATTTACCTAATTTGAATTTGGAATTATCTTTTTTAAAATTTAAACTTTTTAAAGATATCAAAACCTGAAAGATACAAATGGTATAACCAAAGAGATTTTATTACAAGTTCAAACATACTAAAATGCGAAAAGACTTTTTCCCCTACCTATTATTATTGAAGATCTCTAATTCTTTTAATCTTATTCACTCACTCACTCACTTATGATATTAAGAGATTTTTTTTAAATCTTCAATTTTCTTTTATGAACCAACCTTGTTTACTGATAATAACAACAAATAAAATATACATATCCAATTTAGTGCAGGCGCTCCGAAGTAATCCAATAATATACATTTCGGCGATTCATTTTTACTTTATTTATTCAATTCTTAAAATCGATCGAACGTTACCAAAAAACTTTACGCTTGTCTTCGAGCGATATATTTCGTAAGACTTGCATATTTAGCAAGTTTAATTTCGATCAATAGAACAACGGGAATAACGAGGGCCCATACTAGGAGAAAGAATAAAGGAGAAGAGGACGAAAAGCAAGAGGTAGAAGTAATCTTCAGTCGCGTGAGTTCTTCTACTTTGTTCCTTATGATCACACTGGTTTATCTGGCCGTGGTTTCCGGCAGACTAGAATAGAATCACTCCGTCTCTTCCCGTGGATGTCGTACAAGGCGACTAAGGGAAATACATTATAAAACATCGATCAGCCCCCTTACCACCAACTCTTATTGCGATTCAATAACAGAATAGAATGCTTATTCATACCAATGAATAAGCGACTCTATCCAATTTGAAATAGAGTCGCTTATTCAATGGTATGAATAAGCATTCTATTTAGTTATTGAATCGCAATAAGAGATGGTGGTAAGCGGGCTGGCCTCCCCAACCCGTCTGGCCAGCGTGGGGAGTGTAGGCCAAATCCTCCTTCTGTCTAGGACGGACTAGAGAGGGTCGTGTTCCTGTAGTGGAGACTAAAATGACCTGATGATGAACGATAAAAAACACTGGTTTATTGTTTGTATAGCCACGAAGAAATCGTCCCTTATTTATTTTGCGTTGTTTATGAGACTGCTTCAATACAAAAGTTCTTACCACAGTAAATACGAGAAAGAACTAAACACCAACGAAACCATTTTAATTTAAAAGTTTTAATTCGAAATTTCTTGGAGCGTAAAACACGACCAATTACAATGGGTCCTCCGCCAGACACAAAAAGCGTTTTTAACAATAATCCTATCAAAGACCGCGAGACAATGGACTGACCCTTAAGTTTATTTCGGGTTCTGGTAGATCCGGATTTTTGCTCTGTTCGTGCCATTGTAATGGTGATATTTTTTTTATCCATTATCGAATAATTGTGGACTAAAGGATAAAAGGATATGACTATTACGCGGGTTCGATCCCCGCAGAAAACAAATATTTTGTGTGCATGAACATGTTTATTTGTCTTTGAACTGGGTGTTTTCTATGAATTATATTACTAAGGGTACTAGAGCACTGATATTATACATTGTAAGATAATATCAGTGCTCTAGTACCCTTAGTACTAGCTTTACTTATTTTGGGACTAGATGGCGGTGTATAATGTGTCCAGGAATATTTACTTATTTATTTATTGCAAATTGTGATTGAGTGTAGATTGTGAAAGTTTGTGAAGATGGACGCATGGAAATTTGTTATCACGCGGTGTTGACTCTGTAAAAAAAACTCATTTACGCTTATTAACCTACACCGTAAGTCTCCGTAGGAAATATTAGCATGAAGTTAATTCCATAACTTAAGAGCTCCCAGTAAAAAAAATCCACTGGAACCACATAATAAGCATTCATTTTGACGCGAATGCGTGACGATATGTTGTGCGCGAAATTTCATCCAAATCCATTTAACCTGTTTAGTCAAAAAGTAACAAATATCCAATTATATACATTTTAAAGACTAACACTGGTAAAACTTTACAAAAGTTCTCTCTTCACACGGGAAATGCATTAGATAATATTTCTAGAACTTTCCCAAGTAATATGAACTTCTTTGCTTGTTACAACTTAAATTACGAATGTGGTAGTATAAGTTTTGAATTTTCCTAAAGCCTCCGCAAGATGCAAGTCTTGGATTATGCTCCGTATACTGTTCCAGACTTTGGTCCTGGCACAAAGTTCGGCTTATTAAACAGTCGGACTGTTCCATTTCTTCACATAAAATGTATTCTTTTTACTTTTAGCGCCACTGTGTTTTTCCTTTTAGTGGCATTAATTAATTAATGTGGGCCGGCCATCTGCCAAGTCAGTGATGGCAGATGGGGAGGAAAAATTGTAGAGTGGAAGACGCGACAAAGTATTTGACGTCCATGTACATTAGGGACTGATAACGTTACCGCAAAAATAACCATACTTGTTCAAGAAATACTGTTATTTTTAGAAATGATATCACTTTTTAACCGACTTCAAAAAAGGAGGAGGTTGTCAATTCGACTGATTTTTTTTTGTATGTATGTTATTTGATATCTTCGCGAATTGGTAACCGATTTTCAAATTTCTTTTTTTATTTGAACGGGTATGATTGCAAGATGGTCCCATATTCACCAAGTCAGGGTCTGATGAGGAGATCCCAGAAAAATCGATGGAAACCCATAAATTTGCCCTGTTGACCGCTGAAGTCGGTTTTTATTTTTTCTTAAAAATCATTATTTGCTGAGGAATACGAAGGCCCAGATTCGGCTAATGTACAGCCACATCTTCTTTGATTTAGCTTGGTCTCTTTTTTTTTAAATTAAATCTCAAATCATGACTATATTTTTTTTTTACATTTTCCAGAAGATACTTTTTCTTCGTGGAAAATTGTAGTAGCTTTAGTGAGGATATCGAAATCGATTTGAAATAAGACTTGCGAGGCTGCGAACGTCTGGTATAGTCGTAAAATGAAAAAAACTTTTAAACCAAGAGTTACACCTGGATGCAATGATTCGTTGTCCGCTTCAAGAATGTCGAATCTAATAGCAGCATTCGTCCATTTTATTACTTTCCCAGCTATTTGCCATTTGTGTGTCGAGTTACAGTCAATTTTATTTTCATGGTGTTTTATTCAGCTGTCTAGACCGTCGACAAACTTTTTTGTATATGGGCTAATAGATACGATGTAGGAGCTTAAGGGCTGCAATTCAAAGGTGAATTATTATAAAAGAACGTTGCATATGGTATTAAGTTTATATGCGTCCATTATCAGTCATCTCTTTAGGCTTTTAATTAATATTCTTGGACGAATTACGCACTGCCATGTAGTCCCAAACTAAGCAAAGCTTGTATTATGGGTACTAGATAACTAATATTATACTTAAATACATTTTTGTAAATAGATACCTACATTTAATACATAGAAAACACCCAGACCACAAATATTGTCTTATGGGAGGATTGAACCCGCGACCCCGGAGTCAAAGTGGACATGGTTAGCCATTCGACCACCGGGGTCGTCATTATGGGGGGGGGGGGGGATTAATGCCTTATTTGTTATGTCTTTAAAATATAGTTTTATATCTTGACTGCCATCTCTTTAGCGTTTGCCACAGACTAGACCAGCTCCTACTCACAGGCAACAACTGAAAATCAGTGTTGCAAGTTCGACACTGTGTTGCCCGTTTGTATCACTGCAACAAACACCAAGCAACGCAGGGGCGACTTCGGTTTGTTTGCCAGCCTTTGCCAGCCATGAAGTAATGTCATTCACATTCATTATGAATGGAAGACAGCCATAGTTTTACCCCCGGGACTGCAGACTACATTGTTCATTGCCTTTTTGGTAGGCATTGCTGTTAGTCGTGGCTACACAGGAGATAAGAAAATAGAGATCGTAATATTGTTTTTAGTAAAAAAAAAAAAGATTTTGCGACGTTGATCCCGTCCGCCTTTTGTACCTTGATTTATATCTATACGTACAGTAAATTTTATTTATACCACGTCGTGCTCCAAATAAGCATACAACCCGCCTAATGTTAAGCAGTTACCATAGTTACAGTTACAAGTAACGTAGCGTCGCCGCGTCGTTAGCTAATCGACACGTGCAGCCGAGGTTGGGTTAGGCTCAGACTATATATGTATGTATAATGTATACAAACTGTCTCTCTTGCACCATGTAAACAAACATTGTACCTGTAAATAAGTTAATATCTCTCACAGCACTATCAAATTACTGGCCACATCAAACAAGTGACAAACTACGCGACCCGGGCTTACAGCTACGTAGGAATATCCATCGGGAATTGGAAACGTGGCACTCCCGACATGCGTATGTTCACTAATAATTTATGCACGTTGCTTTAGTGAACGACATTACAGCTGTAGGTATACAAGATCTAAAATGAGAAGATATAGATGCGTTTTCATTTAGCGGTATGAACATTCTTATTGAAAGGGTTAGGTTTGTCATACCTAGGAAAAATCACCGACAAAATAGTCAATATGTTTAGGAAAAATAATATTCAGGTTGCCCTCAAAACAAATAATTCCCTCAAATCACTTTGCAATTGTAAAGATAAAATCCCTCCCAATAAAAATCCGGAGTCTATAAGTTGTTCTGTGATGACTGCCAACACGTTTACATAGGTCAAACCGGGCGTAATTTTCAAACTAGATTTAACGAACATATATCAGACTATAAAAACAACCGTCCAGAAAAGTCACACTTCGCGGAACATCTTATAGATGAAGGACACAAGTTATCTCCCAATAATTCATACAAAATACTACACATGACATACAAATGACTAAAACTTAATATTAGGGAACAATCTATCTATAAATATAAAATTCAAAGTCCTGACTGACTGACTGACTGACTGACTGACTGATATATCAACGCACAGCCCAAACCGCTGGGTCTAGAGATTCCAAATTTGGCACGTAGGTTCCTTATGACGTCTAGGGGTACACTAAGATAGGATTTTTCAAAATTCATCCCCTAAGGGGGTGAAACGGGGGTCCAAAGTTTGTATGGGGAAACGAGATTAGTTGGACTATTTTATCCGAAACTTTACAGGAGTACTTCTATAGTTAAATGAGTAAACACGTGTTTCAGGATTTTTCAATATTCAACCCCTAAAGGGGTGAAATGGGGTGAAAAAGTCTAAAAATCGTCATGGGTATTGTTTTTATAGTTTGTCGGGTCGCTGATTACGAAAATAACAACTATTATCTAATCAAACATAGCCGACGTGATAAAAAGTCGCCCCTGTGGGGGTGCGATGGGATGGAAATGTCTAAAATGGGGTGAAAAAGTTTAAAAATCATCATGGGTATTGTTTTTATGGTTTATCGGGTCGCTGATTACGAAAATAACAACTATTTTCTAATCAAACGTAGCCGACGTGACATAAAATCCCCCCTGTGGGGGTGTTATGGGGTTGAAATGTCATAATATTAATATGGGTGTTGATTCTATGGTTTTTTGGGACGTCAATTACGAAAATGGCATCGATTTGAAAATGTAACATAGTGGACAAAAAATTACTTAAAAGTATTTTTCAAATTTTAACCCTAAGAGGATGAAACTGAGATGAAAGTTTGTATGGGGAAACGAGCTTAGTTGGACTATTTTATCCTAAATTTTACATGAGTACTTCTATAGATAATTGACTAAACACGGGTTTCAGAATTTTTCAAAATTCAACGCCAAAAAGGGTAAAATGGGTCCCAAATGTCTGAAAAACGTCATGGGTATTGTTTTTATGGTTTATCGGGTCGCTGGTTACGAAAATAACAACTATTTTCTAATCAACCATAGCCGACGTGACAAAAAGTCGATGCTGTGGGGGTGCGATGGAATGGAAATGTCTAAAAGAGGGTAAAAAAGTCTAAAAATCATCATAGGTATTCTTTTTATGGTTTATCGGTTCGCTGATTACGAAAATAACAAGTATTTTCTAATCAAACGTAGCCGACGTGACATAAAATCCCCCCTGTGGGGGAGCGATGGGGTTGAAATGTCATAATATCAATATGGGTGTTGATTCTTTGGTTTTCTAGGACGTCAATTACGAAAATGGCATCGATTTGAAAATATAACATAGTGGACAAGAAATTATTTAAAAGGATTTTTCAAATTTTACCCCTAAGAGGGTGAAACGGAGGTTCAAAGTTTGTATGGGGAAACGAGTTTAGTTGGGCTATTATATTCTAAATTTTACACGAGTACTTCTATAGATAACTAAACACGTGTTTCATGATTTTTCAAAATTCAACCCTTAAAAGGGTAAAATGGGTCCCAATAGTCTGAAAAACGTCATGGGTATTGTTTTTATGGTTTATCGGGTCCCTGGTTACGAAAACAACAACGATTTTAAAATTCAACGTGGCTAACGTGACCATCATCTCCTATTGGGGTGGGGGGACCATCATCTCCTATTGGGGTGCTATGCGGGTTGAAATATCTAAAATGCGGTCAAAAAGTCTAAAATCGTCATGGGTATTGTTTTATAGTCTATCGGGTCGCTGATTACGAAAATAACAAGTATTTTCTAATCAAACGTAGCCGACGTGACATAAAATGCCCCCTGTGGGGGTGCGATGGGGTTGAAATGTCATAATATCTATATGGGTGTTGATTCTTTGGTTTTCTAGGACGTCAATTACGAAAATGGTATCGATTTGAAAATATAACATAGTGGACAAGAAATTATTTAAAAGGGTTTTTCTAATTTTACCCCTAAGAGGGTGAAACGGAGGTTCAAAGTTTGTATGGGGAAACGAGTTTAGTTGGACTATTTTATTCTAAATTTTACACGAGTACTTCCATAGATAACTAAACACGTGTTTCATGATTTTTCAAAATTCAACCCTTAAAAAGGTAAAGTGGGTCCCAATAGTCTGAAAAACGTCATGGGTATTGTTTTTATGGTTTATCGGGTCGCTGGTTACGAAAACAACAACGATTTTAAAATTCAACGTGGCTAACGTGACCATCATCTCCTATTGGGGTGCGATGGGGTTGAAATGGCCAATTAACATCATAATGATGTACATGGTGTTCGTATTGTAATAATTGTTATTGTGTATTGTAGAAATCTAAAGTGTCATGTTGTGATGTTAATAAACATATTTTCTTTCTTTCTTTCAAATGTCTAAAATGCGGTCAAAAAGTCTCAAAATCGTCATGGGTATTGTTTTATAGTTTATCGGGTCGCTGATTACGGAAAGAACAACTATTTTATAATCCAATATAGCCCACGTGACATAAAATCACCCCATGTGGGAGTGCGATCGGGTTGAAATGCCATAATACCAATAATATGGGTGTTGATTCTATGGTTTTCTGGAACGTTAACTACGAAAATGGCATCGATTTGTAAATATAACATAGTGGTAGTTAGTTAAAAGGACTTTTCAAATTTTACCCCTAAGAAGGTGAAACGGAGGTCCAAAAATTTTATGGGGAAACGAGATTGGTTGACTATTTTATCTTAAACTTTACACGACTACTTCTATAGATAAATGAGTAAACACGTGTTTGCCCCGAATTTCACGCGAGCGAAGCCGCGGGCGAAAGCTAGTCTATAATAATAAAAGGCTTTGTCCTCACTGACTGACTGACTGACTAATCAACGCACAGCCCAAACCGCTGGGTCTAGAGATTCCAAATTTGGCAAGTAGGTTCCTTATGACGTCTAGGGGTGCACTAAGAAAGGATTTTTCAAAATTCATCCCCTAAGGGGGTGAAACGGGGGTCCAAAGTTTGTATGGGGAAACAAGATTAGTTGGACTATTTTATCCGAAACTTTACACGAGTACTTCTATAGATAAATGAAAAAACACGTGTTTCAGGATTTTTCAAAATTCAACCCCTAAAGGGGTAAAATGGAGTGGAAATTATTGAATCGCAATAAGAGATGGTGTAAGGGGGCAGAAATATTTATTTACTAGCAAAGTACCCGTGCTTCGCTACGGGACCACTCCTGCTTTACGTCTATTTTTGTTAAGATTCCAGATATTTAATTTTTTCCCCATAAAGGACTGTTTCGTATTGACCATTATTACAAACATACACCATTTAGGTTAAGACGTCCCGGTAAACAATTTTTGGCATTAGCACCAGGAGTCAAAATTGCAAGGCTTCCAGGAGAACTTACTCCTGAGCAAGCTACATACAACTGATCATGAGAGAAGAAGTCCTGTATCAAGTCAACCCCAGCGATCTTTAGAGACTGCCCCTGAGCTTTGTTAATGGTCATAGCAAAACACCTTTATGGGAAATTTAAGTCTCTTATACGGAGTAGTCTGATGGAATAATGGGAATGCGGGGTATAAAGAGAGATTCCTCAACAGCGCATCCCTTACTGTCCTCACTCGACAACTCATCGTTCCAGTTGTTTAATACGTGAACTGGTGGCACGAACCTCCTGATGATACACTTCCGTTCCATGCAAGTGGTAGGAGATGGAGCGGAACAGGCCAGCTCCATCACCTTCCACAGCTATAATGGTATCACACCTTCCACAATTATAAATTTAGTCAATTTTTAGTATTTATATATTTTATATAAATATATAAATTTATATTTAGTATAAATTTAGTATTTATACCCCATAAAGTCGGTACTTAGAATAGCGCGCTGTACAAATGCTAGGTATAGCGCCATCTAGTGATGAGTTAATTAAAATATAGATATATAATTTTTAGACATTTGTTGGCTGGGCGCTGGTCAAAAGTTAATCAGTTACCCATAAACATCCCCTTTTTATATGAGCAACTATTCCAGCAAGTCTCAAAATCGTAGATGAATCGATTTCCAAAAAGAGGGTTTTTTTTTCACCCTCTTAGAGGTGAAATTCCGGAAAATCCCGTCTTAGTGCGCGCTTACATTGTATAGGGAACACATATCCAAAGTTTCAGGTTTCTAGCTTCAGTGGTCTGGGCTGTGCGTTGATTAGTGAGTCAGTCAGTGAGGACAAAAGCTTTTATACTACAATCTAGCTTTTCCCCGCGGCTTCGCTCGTGTGAAATTCGCGCATTTTAGATTATCCAAGTCAAGTCTAACACGCAACGCAACCACCTTTAATTGTACTAAATATGGATGCAAGAACTTTCCAGATAACTACGACCCGATGAAATATAAAAAAAATAATATCCTTGATAATTTTCAGACGTTTTGTCCACATTTTACTCCTTTTTTTTGGTTGAATTTCGAAAAATCCTTAAACACGTGTTCATTCATTTATCTATGGAAGTACTCGTGTAAAGTTTCGGATAAAATAGTCCAACTAATTTTGTTTCCCCATACAAACTTTGGACCCACGTTTCACCCCCGTGGGGGATGAATTTTGAAAAATCCTTTCTTAGTGCACCCCTAGACGTCATAAGGAATCTACTTGCCAAATTTGGAATCTCTAGACCCAGCGGTTTGGGCTATGCGTTGATTAGTGAGTCAGTCAGTCAGTCAGTCAGTCAGTCAGTGAGGACAAAGCCTTTTATTATTATAGATTTATTAACAGGAAACAGTATATCATAATTCACATTGTTTACCGTAAGCAATACCGGATAACATTAAAAGTAATTGCTTACCTGTAATAAAAATCAGTTACCGTTAATAACATTTCTTCAAACATATTAAAATCTGATTTATAGTCGCGTGTCAGTTCTGGTATAATTGCTAATTACAAACTTTTATTGTTTCAACGTGGCAGTCTAGTCCATCACGCAAGTCAAGCAACTGCGACTGTAGCCTGTCCATGGATGGGTTTCCGGGCCGTCGGTCTCGGTTGTTGTCGTTAGATACATTCGTTAAGCTATCCCACTACGCTGCTCAACCGCCAACCCGCAGTTCTTTCGATTGAGGGGAGTCCCGTACCCCGAACGAAGCTCTGGCGAAAAGAGAGGTAGGGAGCGTAATTATAGGCTACCCGACAGGAGAATGTACCTCCACCTCACATAATACCGCAGCGAAATAACAATTCCCTTGAGGGTTGTTGTGTTCCTGCAAGTGAGTGAGGTCACCAGAAAGGAAGGAGATGTTGCGTTAGCAGTGGGATGGTGTCGCGCGAGCCATATTTTATGTTGCGAGCGTTAATATGGCTACGGTAACCGCTTCACATCAGGCGGGCCGTATGCTTGTCTGCCACCCGACGTAGTATAAAAAAAAATATTATGTGAGGTCCTTTTCGTTCTTCAAAGTTTTTTAGCTGCCCGACTGGGGGGGCAGCTAAAAAACTTTCTTGCGCAATACACCTGAATCAATTTATTATTAAGAAATGTAACAGTCTTACACATTTTTTTTTAAATCACATATCCTGTGACTGTAGCATTGAATGAACTAGCTGGCAGCGATGCAAAAGTCGCGATGCGGCGTGCAGTCCAATCCAATTTGCGGCGGATTGGGCCAGATATTACCGGACCAAATGGGATTGTGGAAGTGCCTGCTGCAGGTTTTGATTCAGATGGTACGCTACAAATCAACTACCTACACAGATTGCATTTTACATAGATAGAAGAAAGAATTTACACAAAACAATGAATGCAATGCCTATATCTAATCAAAACTTCCAATTCTTACTAATGTCTTCTGAAGGCCAATTCTCGTAATTTTTCTACGATCGCAGATTGAAAGTTGACCGAACGAGATTGAATTGTGAATTGATTAAAATTATATACTTGATTTCATTAATTAATTATTATCAATTCTTGTTGTTGGCAAAGTAACATTTTTAGTTTGTTTAATTTTCACTCATATTTCGATATAATCCCGCTTAAATTTAATTTTAAGTTACATATTGTGTTACGAGAATACCAAATGTGACATTTGTGAGATCGAGACTGGATCGAAACTGAATTTTGACTATACTTTAATTACGAGAATTGCCCCTCTGATTAGAGATGGGCAAGTGCCCAGTGAGTACCTGTAAATGCCCAATAAATGCCTAGTTTTGGGCATAAATCTAATTAAAATAAAAAAAAGCGAAGATTAACGTAACCGCCTTTTTGGCGGTTACGTTAATCTTCGCTACGCAGGAGACACAGTGGGAATGTGTGGTGGGTGGGCAGCCTGGTACAAAAGAAACACTCCAAAACAAATTCATTCCGTCCGCGCAGGGGTCTCTTGCTGTGGGGAAGCAGTCGCTTGCGGTGGGCCCTCTCCAGGGGAATCCAGTGCTGTTTTCATTCCTGGAATCCCCACTGTCGGGAGGTCCCTGCTGAACCGCCGCGGGGGCTCGCTAGTGCTCTACCCTTCGGGCTGAGTGCATTCGGCGCTCGCCCTCCCTCTCACTAGGTTAGTTTTCGCTTTAAAAGCTAAAAGACTCCATTTAAAAAAAAAACCAAAACAAATCATTAATTATTTTTACATGTAATTTATTAATATTTTTATGTAATACGACAAAATTAATCTGTATCTTATAAAAGGCAACCATAAGTCACTGATCTATCAACGTACAGCTAAATCCAATGGACAGATCGGGTTGAAATTTTACATATAGGTAGATATGACGTGACGTAAGAAAGGATTTTTGAAAATTTGTGCTACGGGATGCACAAACTCGCGACGCAAGGTACCTTTATTAGGTATGAAGTTCCCCCACAAACAAAATAATTAGATAAACCTCTCATGTGCATGCCTTGTGAAACTTCCGGCCGTAATATTGTGTAGTGATAAAATCCTCTTTTTACGACGCACATGGATAATTCAAGGCCTCTCTGCGCCCGTTCGTTTATGGCCAGTGACAGGCTTTATTAGGGTGCTGAAGTCATTTGAGACATACAACGCGAATAATACTGAAAGTTACAGAGCGCGGTAACCAAGATGATGTCTTGGATACAGTACTTTGCACATCTTGTGTGTACTTTGCATTTATAAAGCTGAAGAGTTTGTTTATTAATTTGATTATACGTAATAATAACAAACCAAGAACTACAGGTTCAAATCGAAAAAAATGGAGTGTGTCTGAGTCACACGGTCGTGTGTTATACATGGATACGTTAAATGCACTAAAATTATCTCAAAATGGCAGCGCTTCCCCCTCCCCCGCACGTGATGTTCCATGGTCCTTACTTAGCGTATTAAATTCATTGTTCCTTCATCTATACAGTGGTGTAATTGAATTTTAAATATATAAATATTGTCAGACAAATTACACAGCGCGATTTAGCCCCAAAGTAAGCGAAGCTTGTGTTATGGTTACTAGACAACTGATAAACATACGTAAATACATTTTTTTTTGTATATACATACTTATGATACATATAGAAAACACCCAGACCAAGACAAACAGACATGTTCATGCACACAAATGTTTGTCCTGTGTGGGAATCGAACCCACGAGCGCTGGTGCACGAGTGGTGGTGGTGGTGAAGCCGCGTCATTGACCGCTACGCCACCGAGCTCGTTAATTTTGGATGGAGATGATAGATTTGTAGCTGCAACACCAAACTTGTTATCAGCCCGATTTTGTTATCATTCGTGTTTTGGAATTGCCTCCCTGTAGAAGCAATTTTAAAGACGTATTACCGTCACAATATTTTAGTGAGCATCGATGAAAAATGTTTTGGGGTGTAAGTGGTTTATCAACATCTTTGAACCAAAGCTAACTTCACCTGCACGCGGTGCACCCTGCTGACTGACAAACGAAGCTCTGGCGAAAAGAGAGGTAGGGAGCGTAATTGTAAGCTACCCGACTGGGGAATGTACCTCCACCTCACAGAATACCGCAGCCAAATAACAATTCCCTTGAGGGTTGTTGTGTTCCTGCGAGTGAGTGAGGTCACCAGAAAGGAAGGAGATGCTGCGTTGTCAGCGGGGGTGGCGGCGCGCGAGCAATATTTTATGTTGCAAACGTTAATATGGCTACGGTAACCGCTTCACATCAGGTGGGCCGTATGCTTGTCTGCCACCCGACGTAGTTCATGAATGTACCTATGTAACTTAATTAAAATGCTTCATGCTTAACCTAGCCTGATTACAAGTATTTTTTGTCAATCTACGCAAAAAAGTAATCATATAGCTAACAAAGGAATAAAATGTAGCTAGAAGCGAATCAAAATAAAAAAAAGTCACGTCACGACTATTATAAGTGTTATAATTTAAAAATATCATTATCTGGAACGATACTATCCTTTCTACAGACAAGTAATTATGACAGACTTCGCGAAAATGAATGAAAAAAATTAAAAGGAAAAAGCCAAGAGGAATGTTTTTTTTGTTCGTATCATCTGTCCCGTGGGAGTAGGGTTGCCAGGTGGCCAAACCTAATAGCCGGACACACCAGCAAGTTTGGTCGGACATTTGGGTAAATAAGCCGGACATAAATCATAAATCATTTATTTCTTGCCAAATATGGGTAACAATGATCTTATAATTATTTCTACAGTTGAACAAACCATATTTTACCTTTTGAACCTATTCAAATCCTATGCATGCCTACATGCAAGCAATTTTAAAGTTAATTATCTAAATACATGTCAATTAAATAAGTCATTATCAATTAAATATTATGTATCTAATAAGTCATTATCAATTAAATATCATTATCAATTAAATATTATTATTATTATGAATAAATTATGTCACCAATTATTAAAAGGTTTTATCCTTTAAAAATTCGTCAACAGAATAGTAAGCCTTTTCTGTTAAAAAGCCCTTAAGCTTTCTCCTAAAACAGTGCACATTTTCTTCAGCTTTGACAGATTGCGGTAATTTGTTAAATATTTTCGGTCCCATACAATATACACTTTTGAGAAACATAGCAGTATTAGACTTTATAGCGCACAGTTTATCATTATTCCGTTTACTTGATAACACATTACAAGTGGCAATGTTTTGTTTAACACCCTATATTATTGAGGATTTTGTGTCACAGTATTAATAGGTGTATGTATGTTGTATTAAAATCAACGCGCGACCGGGGGCCCTACCGGCTAAGCTGAAGCCGATTACCATTGGATTTTAGCTTAGATTTATGGTGCCTGTGTTTAGCTCAGCTGGTAGAAACCTGAGAGCTCTACCGACTTAGCTGAAGATGTTTGTCAATAACTTAAAGGTAAGATATATTTTTCGGATCAAAATATTCAATGGTAATCGGCTTCAGCTTCTGGGCTCGGCCACGCTCGGCGCTCTCGCTCGTTTGCGTATTGTAAAAAGCCTAACAAAAGCCAGACTTGTCTGGCTACTTGACTTGTCGGCTAAAATGAACGGTGTCCGTCTTGCCGAACACTGTTCATTTTAGCCGGACAATCAATCAAAAAGCCTAACTATGTCCGGCTTTATCCGGACGCCTGGCAACCCTACGTGGGAGGGAAATTCATGATAAAGAGAGATCATAAAACGTATTTTTTGTTTCAGGTAATTCTACTTGACATCTCTAGTTAATTACAAAATATGTTTTTTTGTCGGTAAGTGTGTTTACTTTAATAATAATAAATAAATATTCCTGGACAATTTACACAGCGCCATCTAGTCCCAAATTAAGCGAAAAGCTTGTACTATGGTACTAGATAACTTACTGGTATAATACTTAAATACATTTTGTTTTAACGGTTAATTGGTTCAGAAGACGTGAATTTTATTTAAAATTTAGAATTAGATACTTCATAATAAAATTTTGATTTAAGATTCCTTGACAAAGTAGAATTTATTTCTATACAATTGAAAAGCCAAAATTTACCACAAAATAGTATAATAAAATAAAATATTAAAGTTGATACTGTTGATTGTTGCCACTTGGTGGAACATTATTATCTATCATAATGTTATATTATAATAAAGCACTTATACTGTTCCACGTAATTATATTTAATTTTACCGACCGGTTTCGCCGCTGTGAGGTTTCAGTTTCAGATTCAGTTAATTTATTAATAACAATAATTTACATTGTGTTGAATTTCATAGCATACATTAAAAATAATCATACAATAATAATAAAATAGAATATTAAATTACAAAAATTCGTCAATAACAGTTACAAAAATGGGTGGGTGGTGAGGTGGAGGTACATTCCCCAGTCGAGTAGCTTACAATTACGCCAACTAACTTCACTTGCACGCGGTGCACCCTACTGACTGACAAACGAAGCTCTGGCGAAAAGAGAGGTACCTACCTCTCTTTTCGCCAGGTCAGCAGGGTGCACCGCGTGCAATTGAAGTTGGCTATGGTTCAAAGATGTTGATGAACCACTTACACCCCAAATTATTCTATTCTATCTACCTCGCAATCCTGTGTAGCCAGGTTTAAATAATTTAATCCTGGCTACACACACACACTACACAGTGGTGGGAATGTGTGGTGGGTCGTGGGGACCCCCACGTAAACAAAGAATCCCATGATGAAATTTCACCGAATCGAAATTGAATTATGAATTGACTGAAAGTTTTATACTTGATTACAATTTATTAATTAATATCAATTTTCATTGCAAGCAGATGCTTTTATTTTTTTATTTATTCTTCGTTTGAATTGCTTTTAGTCGAGTTACGAGTAGATTGCGTTTCAATAATAATCGCACTATAAATAAACTTCGCAGCTTCATATCATGTTACGAGTAGGGCATGAATCTCGGAATCTCGGAATATCGTAATATCGGAATCTCGGAACCGATTTCCGATATTATAAATTCCGATACTGAGTGACCCAATATCGTAATATCGAAGTCAGACAAATTTAGTTTTTTTTTTGTTTTTAAATAAAGTTAATAAGAGCGCCACAAGTGAGCCAATATGTGACGTTGTTGTAAACATGTTGAAACGCCTTAAATATAAAGAAAATCCAACTAGTACCATCGCCGACACAGAAACAGAGATGGAATCAACGACAACTGCTTTATTATCTTCCGATGAAGATGATAAACCCTTAGCTCGTCACGCTACAACGAGTAAGTTAACCCTCCAACAGGAACTGGAAAAGTGCAAAGAAAAGACGAGAATCGTATCCTCGTCAGACAAATTTGATATTTTGGGGTTTGTAATGACTAAAAAAGTAATATACGACAACAGAGGTGAAAGAGGAGTTTATCTGACGCAGGCCTACACTTACCTTACATGAGTTTGGTCTACAAGTGTTGAAAGTGTACGTGTTTTTCGTCAGCCGGTTATTTTTGTAATAAAATACGAAGTTCACCGACAAAATGCTTGAAACATTGTCGTTTTGAGAATGTATTGCAAAGAAAAACGTGCCTTTAAAAAATAAGCCTAGTCTTCATTTCTAATAATTTATAGTCATTCCTAATAATTGTTGATTTCGCTGTTATTCCCTCTTCTTCATCGTTACGCTTTTGACAGAGCGTTCGAACGGTCGTGGTCGTCATGAGGGAGGATTCGGGGTTGTAGTTGCTCGCTTCACAATATCCCGCCATCTCGTCCGATTTGAGGCACTTTTAGTAGCACTCATGCAGTGGGCCGCCCACGGCAGACTTTATCTGGTCGGTCCACCGCATGGGAGATCTGCCGCGGGGTCTTGTACCCTCGACTCTACCCTGAACCACAAGGCGTTCGATGGATTCACCTTCGCATCTTGAGGCGTGCCCGAAGAATTTTAGTATACGCGATTGTAATAGAACAGATAATCACTGCTTGATGCTGAGAGAATCCACGATACTCCGAGCATTCGTCTCCAGCACCACATCTCTAAAGCGTTGATCTTTTTCTTTTCCACTTCGCGTAAAATCCACGTCTCTGCATCGTATAAAAATATGGGGAAGACTAAAGTTATTACGAGCCGGGTCTTAGTGGCTTTAGTTAAGTTCCTGTTCTTCCATATTTCTTTCAGCTTACCCATTGCGTTTCTTGCTATAGCCATGCGTCTCTTTACTTCATCCACGCAGCCACCGCTGTTCATTACAAGAGAGCCAAGGTATATATAGACCTGGACCACTTCACAGTTTGCGATCTGTGTTACTTCTGGCATGTTACTGTTGGCGAGATCCACGATCATTATTTTGGTCTTAGTACGATTGATCTTTACTCCGAACTCTAGGTTTACGCGTTCCATTCTGAGAAGTAGTTCTTCCATATGACATTTATTAGTTGCAAACAAGGTGCTGTCGTATCGCATACCGCAGGTTTGCAATCCTGTATCCACCAACTGCTACACCGTCTGTCCAATCCTTCAAAGTGATTCTCATTATAAGTTCTGTGTATACTTATAATAAAACAAGAGCGCTGATATTATGCATTCTTGGCGGACACCGGCACTGAGGTGGAAGTTAATTGACAAAATGTCATCTGTCCGTACCGAGGCTGTTCCTTCTTCATACAAACGTCTAATAAGGTGAACTAGATGTCTTGGTGTCCCCATTGCTAACAGCGTATTCCAGAGCTTTGGCCATTTCACCGAATCAAACGCTTTGGAGAAGTCAACAAAGCAGATATACTCGTAAGTTGGCTTGTTGAATTCTCGAGCCTAACAATGAGTATTTGCTCTCGAGTGCCCTTCCCCCTTACAAAACCAGTCTGTTCCGGAGCAATCCCCTTAGACAGATAAGCTTTGCCTTTCATTTTGAATATGTAACAAGATCTTGCTAGAATGTGATATAAGTGCAATAAGGCGGTAGTTGTTACATTTCTTAGTTGACCCCTCTTTGTGTAACGGGGTGAAGACTGTATGAGTCCATTCACCAGGCCATATTCCGGTTTCCCATATCTTATTACAGATGGTGTATATAATTTGTGAGCCGTGCTCTCCCAGGGCTCGTATGGTTTCGATTGGGATCGCTTCTCTGCCCGTCGCTTTTCCTTTTTTGAGGTGGTTTATAGCGGCTTCAACCTCTCGTATAAGTATGGAGGGCTCCAGTTCCTCACTCTCAGGCTCCGCGCTGGGAAAGTTCTTGCATCGTGGATCTTCAAATAGGGACACAATAACCTTTCCAAGTCTCTGAGATTTTATCCAGTTCTGTCACTATATTGCCACTAGTCTTCGATGGCCCATGTTTTCGATGACAGTAATTTTGTAATGATGCGAAGTTTATGGTACAAATGTTATTCCTAAATGTTGATTTTGCTTCGATATTTTCATTTGATATGTTATTGATGTTGATTATGAGTCCGTTTAATTAGTAATGTACTTATGATAATATCGAGAAATCTGTGATTTAATAAAAAAATCCACAAAGTTTTGTACCAAATTAAAGAATTTGATCTAAAATATTATGTTTACTGTATCAAACTCAACTTTATGAGGATGTATAACGCATTTGTGAAATTCCGATATTAATATCGGAATTCCGATATTGAGATCTAATATCGGAAATCAGTATCGGAATTGAAAACTTTCCGATATTACATGCCCTAGTTACGAGTATATCAAATGTGACATTTGTGACATCGTGATTGAATCGGAATTGAATTTTGACTACATTTGAATTACGAGAATTGCCTCTCTGATACAAGCATCACAATCCGTCTAATGTTACTATATTTTTATTCTAGGTACTTCGATGACAGACAAACATACTGTCCGCCTGATATGAAACGGTTACCGTAGTCATTTAGCTCGCTCTTGCAAAATGAAATATCGCTCGCACGCTGCCACCACTGCTGCCAACGTAGCAACTCCTTCCTTTCTGGTGGACTCAGTCACTCGTAGGAACATAACAACCCTTAATGGAATTTTTATTTGGCTGCGGTATTCTGAGAGGTGGAGTGGTATGTACTTCCCCAATGAGGCAGCTTACAAATACGCTGTACCCTACCTCATTTGCCAGAGCCTCTTTCGCTAGTCGGCAGGGTGCACCAGGTGCAGGTCAGGTATTTCAACTGCGTGTTGTTAAATCCGCTGACATGACATTACCTCCCCATGAGTCCAGAAGACTGAGGACGTTAACGACACTGCATTTAATTAAATCTGTTCAGGCGTTTCGAACTTATGATAGAAAAATAATTGGTTTGCTGTAAAGTCGGCTTACGGACGATAATTTTAGGTGATAACGTCATAAGAAACATAGGCCGATTCGTACCTCTCTATCGCTTGTTCCGCGCTCTCGCATGCACGCTCGGCTCGGGCGGAACGTGACAATGAGTCATGCTGTTTCGGGCGTGCAGCCGGCGTTCATCGATCTATAAGACGTTATCACATCAAAAAACTCACAAACATACATAATTAATAGAATTCTTTTTTAGGTAAATTGTGGAAAAAAAGGAGAAAGTTGCATTTTATTAACAACCATTTTTAAAGCCAAGGTGAATTTCTACTAGAAAGAAAACGGAGCCTCCGAAGTTCTTGTGACTAAAACAAATGGACTGAACAACACTGTTGTTGGAAGACATTGAAACATAAGCCGTGTAGTTGGAAATGAGAATAATTCTGTGCAAAACGAAGATTTATCGCTGTTGCGAAATACTTCCTAAGGGCCTTCACGGGCAAGGAACGGTGTAAATAAATTTACAACCCGCTAATTGCTTGTAACTTAAAATTCATATATGTGTAAATGTTAATGTTCCTTATATAAAATGGATTTAGTTTTAATATTAATATAAAATTAATTATATTTTAAATGAAATATTAAAAATAATAATCAACAAGCAGGTAAAGAAAGTAAAGGAAATAATAAATTAATAGGACGTAGAGGAAGAGCTACCCAAAATAGAGATTAAAATTAAAAGAAAAAAAAAATAACTAGACTAGGTTTCATCCTTCTGAATCTGTTAGGTTAAAATGTGATTTATAAACATTGAATATTGTAATACCTAAGTAATGTAATACCTAAGTATATTGTTGAGCAAGTCTATGAATTTTATATTTTTAATAAACATTGCCATTTTGCCGTGTGGTTTCCGGCAGACTAGAATAGATTCACTCCGTCTCTTCCCGTGGATGTCGTACAAGGCGACTAATTGAAATACATTGTAAAACATCGATCAGGCCTCCCTAACCTGTCTGGCCAGCGTGGGGAGTGTAGGCCAAATCCTCCTGTCTGGGACTGATGAGTGGGTCGTGGTCCTGTAGTGGAGACTTGATGATGATGATGATGAAGATGAATGAACATTACATTTCATAAAAATCTTCAATAAACATTATATTTCATAAACCTAATCTTTTATAATTGATTCCATGGCACATGAAGCGTAGTTTTTATTTCCTCTCATTTAAACAACGTTTACACGAAAGGCTGAGACGAATCGGTTAATTTTGTTCAATTTATGTTTTCTTATTCCTTAAAATTAGCCTTGTGTCCTATAGACCGTTCAATGTTTATTGTGATATATGTGATTAATCACACCAATGCTTTTTAGCACTGGTGTGAATAAACCTAGAAGAATAGAAAATTCAAAATAATATATGTTTACCCAAATGGGTGCTATGATCGATCCCTGAGAAATGCCATCCACCGTCATTCTATTTAAATCCACGACAAAACTATTAAGTATTAAACTGTCGCCTAATTTCCATTCGCAAATGGAACTAAAAGCTAGAATTAGCATCGAAAAGTGGTTCGAGCGATCCAGTGGCAGAATTATTCGAAAGCTATTCTGAATACCATTTGATTGCTGTATTCACTACGAATGTTGCTACTCCCGAATGCTAATTGCAATAAGAACAAGTCAATATAATGGTGTTTGTATCGGAAAGCAATTTGTATGTATGTAAACAGCTATGTTTGTTTCTTTTATTGTCAATAGTTTTTAGGATTCCGTAAACAAACATAGAAGTTTGTTTAGCAAACTTAAGTTTAGCTATTTTCGTCCGGTCTCACACAGTATTGTATCCACTGAAAAATGACATATTTTTTTATTTGGAAATTACAAATTTAAAAAGGATATAAATTATTATTTTCCTTTGAAATGGAAATCTAAAATTATTTACAAGTATAATGTTCGTAAACTTTATTATAGCTTTAAATGGGGCTTACAAACATCAAAACGTTTTACATTAGTTAACGAGCGAGCGCGGGTCAGTTTCGCGTGGTCAAAAAAGCTTAGCGCGCGGCGATGTCCCATATGTCACTGGTGGCGAGCGTCGACGGGCCGCGGGGCGAGCCAGACGAGTGGCGGGCGGGGTATTCAGGTACTCGCCGTTCGTTCCGAGATCGAGAAGTTTTGGGTCCACGCGTTACAGCCTCCCCCTCTAACCCAGACGTTGCGCCCCCGAAGTCGGGTTAGCCTTACGAGGTCTCCCCCTCTTACGTTTCTCCTGTACAGGAGCCTGGACGCGCCCAACAAAAGGAGTCAAAACCGAAACGTGGTATCTACCTAACAAAGTACCATCGCTAATGCGCTCCAAGGCATAAGTCGAAGCACCAACTACCTCCTGCACACGATACGGCCCATCACGGCGAGGTATGAACTTTGGTGTCTGTCCTCTGCTCGTGTCGTTAGAGCCTTGAGTCTTGAGCAATACGAGATCCCCTACCTTGTTATCCGGCGCCGGGCGGCGATTCTCGTCGGCGTACTTCTTTCGAACTGCCTGGGCCTTTTCGTGCACGTCTCGAGCATCGATCAACACTGCAGGCAAAGACTTGAGGAACGGCGTGATAGAGAGAACGACATTCTCATTTTCGACTATAGTTCTCATATCAGAGTATATATCAGCAGGCGCGCGCATCTCGCGCCCGAAATTTAAATAAGCAGGCGACTGGTTTGTGCTTGCAGTAACCGCAGAGTTCATGGCAAAACGAATCGCCGCAAGATGGACATCCCAAGTGTTGTGATCATTACCTACCAAAATAGCCAGTTGAGGTTTGAGGTCGCGGTTCTTGCGCTCGACGGGATTAGCCTCAGGGTGGTAATATGACGTTAGAGCCTGTTTGATCCCCATGACGTGGCAGGTTTGCTGCATCACCTCGGACACGAATTGAACGCCGTTGTCACTTATGAGCCTTCTCGGGACACCGTAGCGCCAAAACACCTCGTTCACTAACACCTTAGCACACTCTTCACTAGTGGCGGATGAGAGACTGAACAATTCTACCCACCTAGTACAAGTATCCTCCACTATGAGGATCCATTTGTTACCAGAGGGCGTCTCTGGCAACGGACCAAACAGGTCCACTGCGAGGACTTCGAATCGGCGTGATGTAGCGGGCACTTGAAGCAACCCAGCAGGCTTCCGGGTATCTGCCTTATACCGCTGGCACGCCACGCAGTTTTTAATGTATTGAGCAACGTAAGCTCTCATACCAGGCCAATAATACTTACCGACGATGCGCTGTAACGTTCTCTCTACGCCGAAATGTCCAGCGGTAGGGGCGTCGTGGTACTCAGCCAACACGTCCTTGCGCTCGTGTTCCGGTACCACCAAACAAGCGTCATCATCGTCTTCGTTCTCGGGACCATAACGATATAACACACCGTCAGCTATAACATACCCTTTGTCAGACCAAGTCCTCCCCCTAAACGGATCGTCGGACTCCAATGCTTCGATGATCTTATGTACCTCGGTGTCCTTCGCTTGGCTCTCTCGAACATCTTTGGGGCAGCGCGACGGCAGATCCACAACGGCAAGGCACAGGTCACAGTCTGCGTCTGCAGCGCACGCGGGACGCGACAGCGTGTCCGCGACCACATTTGACTTACCAGGTGTGTACTCTATCTTTAGGTTGTACTCCTGAAGACTGAGCGCCCATCTAGCGAGACGACCACTGGGCGATTTCAGACTCATGAGCCACCTTAGCGGCTGATGATCGGACTTGATTGTTACCTCTGAACCGTCAATGTATCCACGGAACTTAGATACAGCCCACACGACGGCGAGGGCCTCTCGCTCCGTCGTGTTGTAATTTCTCTCTGCTGTCGTGAGGAGACGACTAGCGTACTCGACAGGTCGTTCGTCGGTCCCCTCCCCCTGGAAAAGAGCCGCCCCAAGAGCATAGCTGCTGCTGTCAGTCCTGAGGACGAATGGTTTCGTCTCGTCAGCCTGACGAAGAATAGGAGCCGAAACCAGGAGAGACTTAATCTTCTCGAAGGCGTTTTGCTGCTCAGGGCCCCACTCCCAGGTGCTTGCCTTTTTTAGCAAACGAGTCAACGGCGCACTGGTTTCGGCGTACTTTGGCACGAAGCGTCTGAACCAGCTTGAGGTTTGCAGAAAACACTTCAGGTGCTTCACGTTCTGAGGAGGAGACATGTTGGCTATAGCGGAAGTTTTGTCCGGGTCTACATGAATACCACCTGGTACGATGACATGGCCCAGGAACTTGACGCTCTCCCTCGCGAAGTGGCTCTTTTCGCGATTCACCCGCAGATTAAACATAGCGAGGCGATTAAACACCGCTTCCAGATCTGCGAGGTGCCTTTCAAAGGACTCCTCAGACAGCACTAGCAAATCATCCAAATACGCGACCAGAGTGATACCAGGTAGGTTGGACTTGAACCGGTCAATGAGCCTCTGGAAAGTGGCCCCAGAATTGCGAAGCCCCATCGGCATGCGCTTGAACCTAAAGGTACCCAATGGCGTAGTGAAGGAAGTGAGGTCCCTATGGTCGGGATCTACGCTCACCTGGAAGTAGCCAGACCTGAGGTCCAGCGTAGTCATAAACTCGGAGGTCTTCGCAGCGTGGAGCACGTCTTCAATCCTGGGGAGTGGGTACCGATCAGGCTCAGTCACTGCGTTAAGCTTACGGTAGTCGACGCACAGCCTGTAGCTCCCATCCTTCTTCTTCACCAAGACGACGTTGGAAGCCCACGGGGATTCGCACTCCTCGATGACATCCGCATTGAGCAACTTTTGCAGCTCCCTCTCCAAAGCTTCCTTCTTCGACGGGGACAACCTATAAGGAGGTGAAGCGATGGGTTCCTGATTTTCACCTACCTTAATCTTGTGGGTGGCGAAATCTGTAGGAGGTCCCTCGGCAGCAAACTGGTCTGCTCTGCTATGCAGAAACGCATTGAGCGCATCTCTGTGCTCTGGTGGAAGCTTCGTTCCTTCGTCGTCGCGCAGCGAAATGTTGGAGATATCGGCTCGCATCAGCTCTGTGCTATTTAAAATAAAAGATTGCACGAAAGGAAATACCTGGTCGGGGTTGTCAGAAAAGTACCACGACTCCTGGGCCAAGTCCAATACGACACCAGCCTTAGCGATAAAATCGCGGCCTAACAATGTACGAGTATCTTCCCCCGGGAACGTCACGAACTCCGTAATTACTTGCTTACCCTCTAAAACAACCGGTACCGCGGCGGTTAATACCACTTTAGTACGTCGTGATCCGTCCGCAAGCCCTATGGTGCGTTCCGTCTCACGAAACTGTACCCCGTCCGATTGTAAGATAGAATGCAATAATGGGCTAGCCACACTGCATGTAGCCCCCGTGTCTACTATCGCGACCCCCACCCTATTCGCAACGGCAATAGATATAGTAGGGTGCGATGGCAACGTCACCCCCGGTGCACGTACAGCACTGCTGTCACTGAGGATGTTGAAGTCTGAAGACTGCGCAGGTACGCTCTTACCCCGACAGTTCTCACATTTCGACCTAACCACCCCCGGCTGACCGCATCCATAACAACGTATATTATTAGTCCCCATATTAACATTGTTACTATTAGGAACCGCATCATTTGATTTGACGCCCTTATTTTGCAAATTGCGACAATCCGTAACAACATGACCGTAGAACTTGCAAAACGAACAACGAACGCGCTTATCACGTTTCACTGTCTCGTTCGAGTTAGGCGCGAGTTTCGCACCAGTAGTACCGCGCGGACCCATAGTTAACGCTACGTTCGGGATCGCGTCGCTCGCGCAGCCGTAGCTCGCATGTTCGAGAATCGTCGGGACTCGTCGCGGATATTGCGGCGCTCGGGCTCGCTACCGTGAATGCAAATGAATTTTTTGGGACTTGATTTTCCGCAATTGCATCTTCAATGACCCTCGCTCTCTCTACAAACGAATCTAAACTAATACCGACTTCATTTCTCGGTAACCGTTTTCTAACACGACGGTGTAACAACCCGTAAATTATGTCGATTTGCATACATATAGGTACTACGTACGGCAACTTCACTAATAACGATCGTACTTTACATATAAACACTTCTGCTCTTTCCGCGTCCTTTTGTTCAGCTCCGAATATCTCGCGTAGGACCTTGTACGCCGGTCGTTGGACCCCGTACATAGCACGAAGTCGCGCCACAGCGTCGGACCAGGTCGCGACGCCGGCGCGGGCTCCGCGCCACCACACGGCCGCGTCGCCCTCCAGCAGCATGGGGAGGCCGCGCAGCGCGTGTTCGTCACTCACGGCCGCGCACTCCTTGAACACCTCCGTCGCATCGATGAACGCCTCTAACACTTCAGCGTCGCGTGAACTCCCGTCGAACCTGGCGGTGCACTTGGAGAAGTTACCTCCGGTGCTGACGGTGGGCGCAGGCGTGTTTGGCGTTGACGTCGGACTCGACGGGCACCGTGGCCCACTGTAAGGGAGTGACATCAGCGTTTCCACTAGGGTTCTGTTCGTTTCCGCTTGCATTCTGGCGAATGACTCCATGACGCCTGCCAGGAATCTCTCGGCGTCCACACCTGTGGATGCGCTAGCGCCAACGGGCGCGGGTGCGGGGGCCGCGGCGGCGCCCCGGCCTGGGGCGTTTGACTTCGCCGTTGGATCATAGTTCTCCGGTTCGCTCGCGTCGTCGCTTGTAACCTCGTTACCGACTGGTTGCCGCTGGTCGCCAGTGGCTCGTGTAGATCGCGTAGCTTTCGGCATGCTCACGATGTCACACACTTTTTTATCACGTAGGCAATAGATATGGCCGTTGCGTGTGTTCGCAACGCGGGAATTACACAGATTCTCACTCAAGTAGGGTTCGAAGCCGCAAGTTGGGCACCACTATAATGTTCGTAAACTTTATTATAGCTTTAAATGGGGCTTACAAACATCAAAACGTTTTACATTAGTTAACGAGCGAGCGCGGGTCAGTTTCGCGTGGTCAAAAAAGCTTAGCGCGCGGCGATGTCCCATATGTCACTGGTGGCGAGCGTCGACGGGCCGCGGGGCGAGCCAGACGAGTGGCGGGCGGGGTATTCAGGTACTCGCCGTTCGTTCCGAGATCGAGAAGTTTTGGGTCCACGCGTTACACAAGTTTCTTATAACTTATCCTTTTAACGCAATCTAACTATTTCTATATATGTATTACTTAAAAAAATATATGATAAAACACTTTTAAAATTATAATATTTATTTATTTATCTATAAATCCAGGCTGGTGGCAATATTTTCGTTTTGTTATGTAAGAACGTCACAATAATATAGCTATAGGTGAAAGAATTACTTCGTTGGCATAAAAAATTCTCGAGTTATGATAACTTGAACATCACAATTTTGGTCTATCCCGAAAATGTTCCATACAAAAGGCAATCACGTTATGACGTCACACCTTCCTATCTTGTATGCGACGACACCTTTATATATATCTGGGGGCACGGCAGTGCCCCCCGCCAAGTTGAGCGCGAAGCAAACACTGCCGTACCATCCTTTACTGGAACCATTTCGCTGCATATTCAGGCCCCTATTTGAGAACCTCTGGATAAGACCAGAACGCAGAAATTTTCGTCATCCAGTAAGCTATAATCACATACTTAAAATCCAAAATTTCAAGTCTGTAGGTCATTTAGTCCCGAAGTTAAGCGAAAGCAAAGTTTCGCATTTATAACACTCATTCACTCACTCACTCATGATCATCAAAATAGAACTAGTACTTCCCATAATCTCAGAGAGCTGAAATTTGGTACAGAGTTAGGGTTTAATGGCCACATAAAGGGAAAACTATAAAAACTAGGATAATCGAACTGGAATACCTGGTGACCCTGATTAGAAAACACAAGAGCCCAACCAAACTATTAGAGATCGACATACCGCCTTTACAAAAAATATTCAACTTGGTGGGCCGCTTCATTTGATGTCAAAAAATCGAAGCTCTGAAGTATCTGATGAAGAACCCTCAGCTGGTCTCAGCTGTTTTAGAGATATGGTAATGCCCCCTTCTACTATTCGTACATAAGAAAATCGACTGCCATTGCAAAAATCCAGCGTAGTGGGACACATCTTCTAATTTACGTAGTATATAAAATAAAATAAAAACTAGCTTATAGACTGGCTTTTATACTTATACTTACAAGTTTACAAGAAGAAATAGTCGTACGATTAACTTTATTCTACTCGAACATTACACAAATTAAATAAACAAATTACACTAAAATATTAATTAATTTCGCTCAAAATTTGGTCAAAATATAATGCATTGGACTAAGAGTGGCGGTGATACCCGCACACGTCGCTAGATGGCGCTGACTGTATTTTAAAACGCGCTTACGTTTGGTTTTTCCGATAACCTAATATGGCGAAGTGGCAACGGGCCACATTACAGTCGTTTACGACATTCTTCTACTGCGCTTGAAAACGTTTGCTATTGCTAGGGATTAGGAGTATTTAGGAGGGATTATTTGCATTTCGTTGATTTCGCTTATTATTTCGTGAGGTTTGCTATTGCTAGGGTTAATTAGCAGGTTGTTATTATAACAAAACAATTCGCATATTAGAATTAGGTTGGGATTTTATGATTAGTGACGGATTACTGATTATTACTTAATTATTAGATTTAAAAGAAGTTTTAATTGTTAGTTATTTAGTACTCTTAGTTTTCTAGGTTTAATTTACAGTTAGGCAGTACTTCGAATCGCGTTCGTGTTTATAAGTAAGTACTTTTCTAGTATTGTAGGTTTAGTTTATTTAGTTAGATGGGTCAATCAACTATTATACCCACACTCTGCTGTCCCTGACTGTATAAAAATAAATTAACATTATTTCAATAAAATTTCTATAAATTTGTACTGACTACATGTTACTAGATTACAAAGCAATAAAATTAATATGTTCTGTATTCGATATCTACTCGAATTATTTAAATTTTGTCAGTAACTCAGTATACAATTCCTTTGTTCCATATAAAATGTGGCTGTCCCGAGCCAGTAGTAGTGTCACACAATTTCGTTTAAAAGGATATTCTTATATAGTGTAACACCCATATTATTTATTTTTGTGTTTGCTTAACAAACAAGCTTTAATTTTATTAAAATAAAATACGAATAAAAACAATCGTCTGTCTACGAAATTTTTTTGAATTCTTGTCCCGGAATTTTCCTATTTGCACTCGTATACTGAGTTACTGAAGAGAAATTGCACAAAATGTCCACTAGATGGTAGTGACTCTCGCTCGATATTGCCTACATTAACTGCCTCTTTGGCGGTACGGCGGCGAAGTTCTTTGAAAATACCGATACGCCGTTAGTCTGCGACAAACTCTTGGACGGGGTGCGTGTCTAAATTCGCTGTCAGCTGAGTTACCGTGATTTTGAAGGTACGTAATAAATATTTTTATTATTTTTTAATTTCAGTTAAAAAACATTGATTATAATTATTGATAGGTGGTTATTAATATATAAAATTCTGGTTGTGGGAAATATTATAAACAAAAAACTATCACATGTCACCTGAGTTACCGGTATACTGAGTTACCCTGGCGGTAACGCTAGAGACGTTATAAGTAACTCCATAGACATTTTCATTTTAATCCTAAGTTAGTTAAAGATAACTTACCAATAGACGACTTTACAAAATTTATTCGTTTACTGCGTTTACTGACTATATTATTATTTTTCTTTCAGATTGAAAAACTGTTATAGAAATGGCATAAACACCTGCTGAAAAACAGAAAAGGTACAGAGAAAGGCTCAAAAAAAATGTAGAGAAGTATGCAGAATTCAAAAGAAAACACCGCGAGCACTACCTTAAAACTAAACGTCTTGTAAAAGATTTGATACCTAAAGATAAAAAGAATGCTAACACAATTTGGAAGCTAAGACAACGAGGATACCGGCAAAGAAAGAAGAATTTACAAATGATTTTAGCTGTTACACCACCGAGTTCACCAGCATCAAGTGTTGTAAATTTTCGTGTTCATGCAAACCAGACACCACCTGCTGCGTCTCTCTCTTCGCTTTCATCTAGAAAGCAAGGTCGTAAGAAGGTCAAGAGAGACAGAAGCAAACTATATAGAGAAAATAAAAGACTGCGAGAAAATATCGAAAAGTTAAAGAAAAAATATGAGAAGTATAAAAAAAGATCCAGTCGAATAAAATTTTCTGAAGAAAGTGAAATAAATAAAAAAGACAACGAAAAATACACACTATTGGCAAATTCTATCAAGGAAAGGTACACGAAAATTAAGATCGATGAGTCTTTTGAATCACAGCCGTCCACAAGTAAAAACGGAGACTCTAATTATATGCACGTGGTTATTGGGAACTTTTTACATGTCCAGGTGTACAGCAATATTCCAAAGAAGACTTATTCTTATGTGTGTAAAGTATTAACTCCTATTGAAGACGATGGAGAGATAAAGGTTATGTTTAGACTTGTGTAGTTCCTGAGAGAGTAGTTCGATTGTACCAGTTCACCATACAAGCCAGTTCTTGTCACTCACTCTTTCTTGTCCCATATAGTTCACTGCGTCATTTAGTTCAATCGAGTGACAAAGAGTAAAAAGAACGGAAATACATAAAGCGTACGAGCTAGAATGAGAGAGATACGTTGTAATGCCAAAATTGCTAGCGATAGAGAGCGAAAAGGATGGAAGATTCTGAAATTGTTCGAGATAAAACGAGACAGATAGTTTCGTGCGTGGTTAACTAACCGAATTAGAACTCGAAGGCTAAGGACATAAGAACCATAAGTTGTTAGCGAAAATATGCAATAGTAGTAAAGATACAAGGCTCAATTTTTATATTAATTACTAATTTAACCACTAAATAATTTATTTTTACTCAAGGTTGACAGTCTTAAGCCTGTGAAAAGTTTGAAGGAAAATCAATATTTGTAAGGGAATTTATAATATATTTAATTAATTATACTTATTTAAAATAAAAATACAATTTCATCAAAATGATGCAATAGAACTGAAAATAATGAAGAAGGAATCAGTCAATAGAACTACTGAGTCGATTGAATCAAAGATATGTACATTGAACTAAACTGAACTAGTGAGTCAAAAGAACTACAGAAGTAATTGAACTAGATGAGTGATATAGTTTATTTGCGTCAAAAGAACTGCATCATTCTTTTCAGTTCAGTGAACTGTTTTGCGCAAGTCTAGTTATGTTCTTGAGAGTAGTTGGCAAGAACGATGCTAAGAGATTCCGACTTGATGAGCAAGATATCAGCTACAGTGCTACAAACTTATCTGACCCGGTGGCCAAATTTAGAACTAAAGCCGCCATCTTGAAATGTAGTATTGCAAGGTACAATTAATTTACCGCGTATGCACATTCCATTGAGGTGTATTTTTTTAAATACATAACTATCTTTTTCTGCACATATTTCATTTCTAACAATAAAAAATCGTCAACGAGTTGTTTCTGTGCAATATTATAACTCTCTAAAATTATATAATAGCTATGATCGCGACTTAACGTCGTGCATTTTTAAAACTAATCAACAAAAAATAGAAGGCAATTGATATTTAATTGAAACACCACACAACACAATTAATAAGTATATCAATGCTATTATTTTAACAGTGTATATATTTCTTTGATTTTTATGTTTCCTCTAAAACGGGCGACATTTCGTTTAATGGCAACACTTAAGTCGATCGTACCGCCCCCGCCACCGGGCCAGATAAGTTTGTGGCACTATACATAGATTTTGAAGACATTATTAAAATATTGCCAACACCTGCTATAATGAAGAGTTTTTTCAGTTTGATACTTCAATTGATGTTTTTGAAAAGTAACTATATCTTGCTTGTAGTTTTGTTTGTTCTATCTATGGGACCTTATTTGAGAATTTGTTTGATTTTTATTTTTGTTGACTGATAAAATATGTTAATTTTAAAAGAAAAAATTATATTTAGTTGTTAAATTGTAAGTATACCAAGTTGTACTGCATTTGATTTTCTGTGAAATGTCTCAGGTGTTACCAAAATTTGTCTTTGGAGTTACTTTCGCCCCTAATTTTAGATTAAGATTTTTGTTGATTGTGCTTTCATATTTTGGATTTAACTGCTAATTTGGTGATTGAAAGTACGCAGAGATTTTTGCACAATGTTTACTAATATTTGTGGTATATTCTACACTGAATATTGAATTCTGTGAAGAAAAAACATATTTTTATGAGACTTCAGTAACGCAAAAGACAAACTATTTACTATTTTTCTTTTAAATTATAATTATTAAGAAGACTGATTAAGCTAAACCATCTAATTTTGTATGACAAAGACTGACAATAAATAAAAAAACATCGAAATACTGTTTTCTTTCATTGTTTTAGCATCCTACATTGAAGTAACGCCGCGGACAGATTTTGGGGTAGGTTTGTAGATTTTTACGTAAAATATGGTCTAAATATTTATCAAACTCGCGCCATTTCTAGAATATAAAAGATGATATATTATAGTATGATTATTGGAAACCAGATTGCTAATATTGAACATTTTAATTTCAAAATTTTTCTGGTAAATTTATTTCTAGGGTGTGGGTATAATAGTTGATTGACCCAGATATTACTTCGTTTCGTTTAAAAATATCATTAATTTAGCTGTATTTCAGTACTAGGTAGGTAATACATTTGGTACAAAGTTCATTGATAATTAATTATATTGACACTTGTCTAATAATTAAGAGTTAACGTTTTGTTTATAGTTTGTATAAACCTGTTGCTACTGTACAAGAATCAGAACCGGAAAAAAGGAAAAGAAAGATTTGTAATAATAAAAAAACTACGCCTAAAAAGTGTCAAATAAGAAAATCTAATAAAATAAAGAAATCGCAGTAAGGAACCTTAGACTTGGCGTTGGCACGACTTTGTCAAGATTTCATTACTTTTCAGAGATAAACAAGCAGCTCCATCGAGACTTGGCTAGTTTTTTACAGAATGTTTTTGGTGGAATATATATTTACTCCGTTGGCTGGTGCACATTTAGCTGTTGGTCCTGGCTATTGTCATTAAATGACGAAATTAAGCCAAGCCTTTTGGCCTGGGTGTTTCCTATGTATTTTATGTATGTATATACATAAAAAATGTATTTAAGTAGGTATATTCATCAGTTATGAAGAGGTTTTTACAGAGTCGGCAACGCGCGTGTGATGCCCCTGGTTCGGTAACTGCTTTCCATCAGGCGGGCTGCATGCTTGTTTGCCACTTTAGTGGTATAAAAAAGTTATCTAGTATCCATAGTATAAGCTTTGCTTAATTTGAAACTAGATGGCATTGTGTAATTTGTCCTGAAATAAATAAATAAATAAATATTTCTGGACAATTTACACAGCGCCATCTAGTCCCAAATTAAGCGCAAATCTTGTGTTATGGGTACTAGACAACTGATAAATGTACTTAAATACATATTTTTTTTTGTAAATACATACAATACATAGAAAACACCCAGACCAAGACATACAGACATGTTCATGGACACAAATGTTTGTCTTGTGCGGGAATCGAACCCGCGACCTCGAAGAGTCAAAGTGGCCATTACTAACCATTCGACCACCGGGCTCGTCGATTATTTATTTACATACGTAATTAACTTTTTTTAAATTACACTGCACTGGTAAATAACAGTTAACTGTCCATCTCATGCGGGTATTTGCAGAGAAACTCATCCGAAAAATTCCTTTGACATCGTCCTATCGCCCCATATTACACAAATGGGGGGAAACTTTTTTATTTTATGCCCTGGCACAAAGGTGCGCCTGCCTAAATTAAACAAGTTATGCGTGCTACCCACCGACATATACCTCATACGAGTAACACCCTTAAACGCTGTGCGTTAAAGCTGAAAATTGTAGCGAACAAAAAAAACTTTAGGGAATTTCCCCAATATCAATATTTTGTAACGGGTTAAAACAGTTCAGTTATTCGAGTGGTTAAATTCAATGTTGCGTTTTTGGGATGAAAATTGGAGATAATGATTTTTATCAGCGGTTGTGCTAAAGACCCGCACAGTTTTCGTTTAGGTTTTGGAGTTAGAGTCGCTCACCGAGACCTTTAGATTTGAGGCCCTTCAGCTGAAGCTGAAACCGATTACCATCGCATATTTTAGTCTTACGTTTTAGTTGCTGTCAAACATCTTCAGCTCATTTGGTAGAGCGCCAGGGTTTCTGCCAGCAAAGGTAAATACAATTACCATAAATCTAAGCTTTTTTTAAAGTATGATTTTTGCAATCATTAAATCCCATGAGAATCGGCTTCAACTTAGCCAGTAGATCCCCAGGTTATTGAGATCATTTGCTGAAATTAGTGCAAAAATACAACGTACGGAACGGAGTGCGGACAGACGACGTCGAAGAATATGAACCCCCGATTAAGAGTTTCTGCGTTGTATGATGGCACACGAGCAATATTTCATGTTGCGAGCGTTAATATGATTACGTTCACCGCTTCACATCAGTCGGGCCGTATGCTTGGCTGCCATATATTATATATTGTATATATATCATCATCATCATCATCAGGTCCTTTTTAGTCTCCACTATAGGATAACGACCCTCTCTCGTCCGTCCTAGACGGACGGAGGATTTGGCCTACACTCCCCACGCTGGCCAGACGGGTTGGGGAGGGACATATATATATATATATAACACATACTTAACAACATTAATGGAGCATATCATAAGATCTAATATCTAAACGTACAATATTACATGAAAGATGAATGAAATTACAGAAAATTTCATTAGGATTCACAAAAGGGTTCCTTTATACAGTCGTTTAGCCACTACAAATGATGGAGGGACGAAACAACACTTCCAGAATGACGGATAAGTAATAAGCAACATGGCTGAATTTACATTTACCGTTTAATTTGTTTCCACTCGCTCCTCGCTCCGTTAAAATAAGCTCCTCTAGTATTTCTCAGTCAAATGGTGCTTCCTTTGTTAGTTCATCTGACGCTGAATATTTTATAAAGGGATGTAATTTGCTGAGAGATACTGCCTCTTTCTCCTTACTAAATGTCCTTAGTTGCCCACTTATGCATGTAAATGGATGTTTGCTTATGTGGCGCTTTAAGAGTGTTTCTTATACTGAACTTGTTTTTAGAAAAAATGCAGGGAAAACTGTCTCTAGGCTTAACTTGCCCATATTAAAAAAAAAATTGGTGTGCCTGTGTCATAGACACGGAAGTGTGTTGTATGTGAATACGTTATATACACTAAAATTATCTCAAATTGGCAGCACTTCCCCCTCCCCCGTGCGCGATCAGTGTCATCTATCCAGTGGTGTGATTGAATTTCGGATGGAGATGATAGATATGTAGCTGAAACACCCAACTGTATCCCCCGATTTGGTTATCATTAATTTTTTTGAAAGCTGGAAGCAGGTGGATACGGAAAGCGAAGCATCATCACATATGAAAAGCATTGGGAACGAAATTCAGCATTCAGGGTAGATTCAGGATGACAATGATGATGAGGATGATGATTATTCGATATGGACATTTTTTTTCTGCGTGTTTTTGCAATCAATCTTAACACTATGAGCGAATCTTTTCCGTGATGCTGTCATGCAGAATGGCTTCCCACTAGAAGCGCCTACTCATCTGCTGCCCAGAGCTACTGCCGGTCTTCTAGCTCTAGGATATGATGATGTTTTGATCATCTGACATAATGGTCTAGTAAGAGTTGACGAAATATGGTCGTTTTTTTAAAGGGACGGGGGGGACCACACATTCCCACCACTGTGTCTCCTGTGTAGCCAGGATTAACAGCGGCGACCGCAAAAAAGGCAATGAACAGTGAAGTCCATTGCAGTCCCGGAGGCAAAACTACGGCTGCCTTGGAACTCACAACGAATTTAATCAGAAGAAATTAGTAGGAGGTGGTAGGAGTAAGAAGCTTTTGGAATTTGACTTCCCCTCTCAGCAATGTGAGAGACAGCAATGTGGCAATATCGAAGACTATTGGAGACCTAAAACATTGAGTTGTTACCTAACACATCGATTCCAATAATAATGAATGAAATGGAAAATCGTCTGAACGCTTGGTAATTCTTCTTTAAATAAATTCCCTTAAAAAATATGGGCATAGCTTTAAAACAAAGTAGGTAACACGATCGACCATAACAAACTCGTACTCATATCTTCATAAAAATAAATTAAATATATTTTACAATGTGCACATCAAGCCCTTTCATATGATACCCCATTTGAACTAGTAGCTTCAATTAGAAATTTCGACTTCCTGTAAAAAAATATAGACCCCCTATTTTATAAGGCTTAATTACAAATGTATAGTTTTGAGATTTATTCTTGTACTTGTAGTCTATAACGATGTTACTTGTCAAATTTCATAGTTCTAGGTCAACGGGAAGTACCCTATGGGGACAGTATCTATGGGTTTACTTGAGAATGTGTCGAAATATGCGTTTTTTGCTGGCCGTATCTTTTTTTTACGTAAACTTAGCAGTTTGATTTTTTACAACTTCATGGGACTGTAGACCTGAGTATACAGTTCAAATTTCGGCTTGATGCCTCCACGCATTACATACATACATACATATAGACATAGAGGGTCTTGACAGACAGACAGTTACATTTTTCCTTTTAAGGTACGGAACCCTAACAAAGATAAATCGAAGCGATGCTAAAGCATTCCGAGTATATGTTTATTTATTCTTTCCTACCGATTCCACTTCAGATATTTAAACATCAGTGAATGCACCCGTTTTATACAAATTCTTCAAACAGACGGGCGCCGGATGTCTCCGTACAAAGCGCTTATAACAACATTTATTCATTGTTATGTGGATGTTTTCCTTCTCTAAGCTTCACTTTGAGGCCTCTTATGAAACAGCGGACTTGGAATATCTTGCGTGTTGGCAACTTTCAGAATTCATCTATTAGATATTTTTAATTTGGTATTTGGTCTGTTTCTTGCCTTCTTTTTGTTTATAATTCTATTTTATGCTTCATCATTATCATCATCATCATCTCAGCCATTGAAAGTCCACTGCTGGATATAGGCCTCCCATCTAGATCTCCAATAAGACCGGTTGGAAGCGGCTTGCATCCAGCGCGATCCTACGGTCTTATGATTTTTTGTATTTTTATCTATTTTATTTTAAACTTTATTATTGATCATAGAATAAGGGTACAAAAGACGGACTTAATGCTAAGAGCAGTCTCTACCAGTCAACCTTTGGGAAAAGCAGATAAGGCTCAGATGCTGTTCATAAAATAACATATCTATGAAAACATAAAATTATATACGATATTATACAGACATTATACACATATACATAATCATACTAATCTTATAATTTTACACTTATACATAATATTATTATGTATAAGTTTTATTATGTATTAAAAAAACAATAGGACAAAAACAATAGGACAATGATTATTGAATATTAGTTTGTGAAGCATTTTTGGGCTGGCATATCTGAAACAGATATACGCCCCTATAAAAAAAATGATTTAAAAAAATCTAACTTACTTTTAACATACTACAGACAACACTGTCCCGCATAACATCTTTTAAATAGATCTCAAACTCACAATTCTCTTTAATATTCGTAATGAAACTGAAAATAACAAACATTTCAGCGTGCATACCACCGACCGTCCGTAATACCGAAACAGCTAAGTACGCCCGCAGTTTCAGCTCGCCATTCCACAAGATATGAAAGGCATATTTTTAAGCCCCATTCACGACGCTCTGATTTGGGGTGGATGCTTTTTCGCCATATTTTTTTATGTCTACCTGCTGAAAGATAGTGTTATCTTTATGCTGTTTGTATGACGATTCAAACTCTACCGTACTGAATACTAATGGATGAATTTATTTGGTATTGAGTAGATAAGATCGATGGCATAAGATCTGGACCAATATAGTATTAACCATTATTACTATATTATGTAGGTAATAAAAATATTTTTTTCATTTTACTATACTAGATATCTTCCCTTTGAATAAAGTCAGTCTGTTGCGAACCCCAAACGTGTGTCATTAACTATATTCTCGTAATGAAAATGTAGATACTAATAACAAGGAATATACATAAACGTAATATTTAACATTACTGTCGTACAAATTTCTGATTTGTTGTATACAAAATACTTAATATTAAATAAGCTGGATCGTAATATTTAAAGTAAAAAATAATTATTTCTAGATAATAGAATTGTTTCTAGGTAATTGATTCCAGCTTCTTAGCCGGTGATAGCACCACCTGAGAATCTCAAGAAATCCCTGAGAATAACAAGCTGGAATCTCAAGAAATCCCTTAGTCGCCTCTTATGACACCCACGGAAAGAGGCGGCAGTGGCTTTTAGTATTCTTTCTCCGTCACCGCACGGATATGCAAAGATATAAACCACACCACAGACACACACAGACAGACCAAAGATATACAACTACAGCCACAGTAACACAAAATGGCTATAGCTCACCTACATGTTTTGTTCTAACAAACAAAACGCTGGCAGTTCTGATGATGATGATTTACGGTCGCAGAATGAAAGTTGACCGAATCGAAATTGAATTGTGAATTGACTAAAAATTTTATACTTGATTTCATTAATTAATTATTGTCAATTTTAATTGTTAGCAAAATAACACTCTTAGTTTGTGTAATTTTACGGTTATATTTCGCTATAATCCCTTTTAAGTTAGTCTTTTAAATTTCATATTCTGATACGAGAATACTAAATTTGACATTTTTGAGATCGAAACTGGATCGAAACTGAATTTTGACTCCATTTTAATTACGAGAATTTCCCCTCAAGTTATGCATGCCCATATTAACATTAAAGTTCAAACCAATATCAATGAACAAAAATAGCTCTACCTACATCGATCACAGGTTTATAAATACACAAGAATGACATCACAAAATAAACAAAACCCAGTAAATTATGTCACCAGAGAACAATTCCGAAGTGTTCCATATAATAAGGTTTCCCCCGCTTCAGTTACACATAGAAACATCGCGGCACAGCGAAACAAAGGCAGTCGAACCCAAAACAAACTTATCTCGACCGGAAATCGAACCCAGGACGCGAATACTGTTAACTGTGCAGTGTCTGTTGTCCTGTGGCACTTATGCTGCGGCTACACTACCTTACCGTCTACCGGGCTGTTACCGCCATAATTGTGGCATTAAATTACCGTTTAAATTACTGCGTGAAGTGGTGTGGTTACACTAGAGTTTACCTAGATATGTCAATAAATTAGGCGGTAAAAATATCATTTTTCAAGATGGAGGTTGACGCTACAGCTGTTATATTTATTTAGATGGTTTCGGTCTTTTTTCTTCTTCAAATCATCATTGTACACTGCGATTTTTATCGGGGTATACCCGACTGAAAGCTCATAAAAAGATACGGTTCGCATTGAAATAATTCCAAAACTCAAGCTTTTTTCGTTTGACCACTCTATGTCGGTCGATACGTGCGTCGCCGTTGAGCTCATGTTGCACACTGGACAAACGGTAGTGTGGCCACAAATGCATTAATTACTGCGGTAAATCTCTTTGATGTGCGAAAAAAGACCGCCGCCGGAGCTATTGTCTACCGTCATTTGCCATATTGATTGGCATTGTAAAATTATGGCCATAAATCGTGGTTACACCTAGGCGTTGTTGAAATTATGGCAATAATTATTGGCATATCACGGTACTGTAGCCGCAGCATTACGAATGGGAAATAATTTACGCAAACTTTAAACCGACTACTTAGGAAGTTAAGGAAAATATGACGAGAAAAAAATGGGGTGTGGCAATCAGACACGGCCGTGCATTGTACGTGAATACGTTATATGCACTAAAATTATCTCAAAATGACAGCGCTTCTCCCTCCCCCACACGCGACGTTCCATAGACCTTACTTAGCGTAATAAATTCTCTGATCTTTCATCTATCGATGATAGATTTGTAGCTGCAATACCAAACTGTATCCCACGATTTTGTTATCATTCTTTTTTTTTAATTGCCTCCGTATGGAAGGAATTTTAAAGACGTACTCATGTCAATTTTTTTTTTTTATTTTAAAACAACCATATTGCTATTATGAGGTTCATATCATGTTGTTATAAATGTTTTCAATAAATAAATAAATAAAATAAATAGTTAATTGATTCAGGTGTTATTTTGCGGAAGTCAAATTTACAGGCAATTTGATCTACACTACTTTGCGTGCTTCCGCCACCAATTAGTTCATGCAAACTACTACCGGCCGGCACCCGCCCACTACCGTTAGTAGTTGCATGCGACTGCCGTGGCTGCTTTGGTCGTCTCTGCTCCAGCTGCTGTGGTCGTCTCGGCGAATCTCCAACATCTGAAACAGAAGATACATGCGACCGCCGCTGCCCCGACTGCCGTGGTCGTCTCTGCGACACGTGTTTCGCCTCTACGCGAGGCATCCTCAGGCGATCTGTGGATGTTGATGGTTAGAACAACTCAACTAGGTCATTTGTAGGTTGTTGTTCTAACCATCAACATCCACAGATCGCCTGAGGATGCCTCGCGTAGAGGCGAAACACGTGTCGCAGAGACGACCACGGCAGTCGGGGCAGCGGCATTAGATAACACAAACAGTTCAAAGGTAATGATTACATTATAAAAAAATAATCATTTTACCATTTCAAGGTTCAGTTCATACTACGGACGAACTTTTAAATGATAAATTTATTATCTAAATGACAAATTTAAAATGTTTTTTCATAATAAAAATGATTTCTCTGAATCTTAAATGATTCTGGTAAACCTTCAATTCGAAGGTTTACCAGAATGTAAATTGTTTAAAAAAAAACTCGAAAGTGGTCTCAGTTGCTCTTCGCGAGTACAAAATGTTGTTCCCTTACTAATGATTTAAGTTTGCGAGAGGAATCCTGTGGGTGCTCCAACTTTTAAATGAGTAAATGGTACAAATAAACTTTCCCTCACTGGTCATTAATTATGGACAAATTAATTGGATGATTAGGGCAAATTAGAACTCATCTTTGAAGATTATGACAGCAGTATTTTAGGGTTTACTCCTTAACAATCGATTCTAAATGTAACATTACTTGCGCTGTTAGCAATAGGCTTGTTGCCCATGTTACAAAATTATAAAAACTCTCTATCAGTAACGTAAAATACATAAAACTAGAACGATCTGCGATCTTAAAATTTTAATAACTTATGTCCGACGTGTTTTACGTTCGGTCAAAGTTTGGTGGGAAAGTCCATTTTAAAGGTATGAAATTATAAAAAATAAATATTACCATTGTAGAAACAATAAAAAATACTATAACTTTTGTTACGGCACTGGCTACATAAACGCAATATTTAACATAACTGACGTACAAATTTCTGATTTAATGCATATAAAATAACACGGTGTGACGTCATAACGTGGTGGCCTTTTGTATGGAGCGTTTTCGGGATAGTCCAAAATTGTGATCTTCAAGTTGTCATATCTCGAGAAGTTTTTATGCAATCGAAGTAATTATTTCACCTATATTTATATTATTGTGACGTCTTTAAATAACAAATCGAAAAAAAAAATGGGATACAAGCCTTCGGCTATTAGTCGGCAAAAAGCGCCAACTATCTTCTTACTTTGTTTACATCTTAAATGCATATGACGAGCTCGGTGGTCGAATGGTTAGCAATGGCCACTTTGACTCCGAGGTCGCGGGTTCGATCCCCGCACAAGACAAACATTTGTGTGCATGAACATGTCTGATTGTCTTGGTCTGGGCGTTTTCTATGTATTATATGTATGTATTTACAAAAAAAAAGTATTTAAGTATTATATCAGTTATCTAGTACCCATAGTACAAGCTTTGCTTAGTTTGGGACTGGATGGCCGTGTGTAATTTGTCCAGGAATATTTATTTATTTATTTATATAGGAATATTTATTTCATTTTTTCATTATTAAATATTAATAGGGTAAAAAGTACGAATATAATAAATATATCATGCTCGATTTTTTTTTATAATAATAATCGTTTATTTCACTAATGCAACAATTTTAGATTACAATGTAGTAACACTGAAACATTTTTAGCTTAAATAAATGGGCTCCGATTCTCAAACTAGGTCTGACCTGTATCTTAAGAATCGGAATTCCTTCTCATTTGCTTTAACTTAAAAATATATAACACAAGTAGGTACATAACAGTGCAATTAGGATTATTACGACAATTTAAACTTAAGGGTTAATAACGATTGCATTAATTATTATTATTATTTCCATAAATCATGCAACGCGAAAGTTTATAAGTTATTATTACTAAACATTTTAAAACATAAAGTGTAATAATAAAACGTTTTAAGTAATTTTATGGGAACTTTTGTACTTTTGACCGGCGTATTATGAACATGGGACCACTGTGCTGTGGTCCAATTCCAATATAGTGATGGACCGTTACGATATCGTAGTGACTTAGTCGTTGAAGCCCTTTGACTACGTTCACACGATTCCATTAAATTGTAACGTATTAAATTGTAAATGATCCTCTTGTCAATGCGTGCCGAATGTACATGGTATTAAACCCTTAAGTTTAAGGAGAGACTTTGAGTGTTCTACCAATTATACAGTGGCTTGTGTTCGGAAGAGTTGTTGTCTACAGTCTCCGTCTACAGTCGCTTGCCATCGGCAGAAAGTTTATCCTCACACATTGGAGCCAAGATACTCACAAACTGTGCGATTCCAGAAAGGTTTTCATCTACGGACTCTTAGGTTGTGGAATGAATTACCTGCCGAGGTTTTCCCAAGAGGCTGCAGCATGAGGTTCTTCAATAAAAGGCGTGAAGAGGTTTTTACTTCATCGGCACCGCGAGAGCGATGCCTTTGGTGTAGCGATCGTCCATAGGCTGCGTTGATTGCTTGCCATCAGGCGGGTCGTAAGCTTGTTTGCGTAAAAAAATACGGGAAAATAATATACGTGAAAAATTTGAATCGAATAGTCATGTGAACCCAACCAAATAGTCGTGTGAACGCAACCAAATGACTAACGACTAAGTCGCTGCGATATCGTAACATTTGAACATTACGGGAATTGGACTACTGCTGCACTAAGTCCAAATCAGTCAGTCAAAAAAGAGGTAGGGTTCAGCGTATTATAAGCAGCTCAACTGTGTTGAAGTTCCTCCGCCTCATAATTGACCGCAGACAAATAACAATTCCATAGAGAGTTGGTGTTTCAGCGAGAGTCTGAGTGCAGCGATCCTCTGTACTTACTTACTTATACTTACAAACATGTGCAGGCTATCACCACCTCACATAAAGCGGAGTTATGCTTGTTTTCTTTACTACCCGTAGTGGTGTGAGATTTTTCTCATTAAATCCAGCGCGGCATTTTCTGTAAGTCATCACTTTGTCTAATAAATTTCAATTATAATGTCAGAAACTTCACTTATAATTTGAGCCCAAGAATACTGCCAATACAGCACGGCGCCATCTTTTTTATCTCGTCAAATCTTCGTCATCTGAGCGCGAACAGACAGCATCTAAAAATATCGCTTAAAATTAAAAAAAAAAAACAAATCACAAGCACATTATAATCCCCGAAACGTGATTTCCAAGGATTTGTCGCCCTAAGCAAGCCAATATGGATTCCTTCAGTCAGCCTGCCCTCTCGGAATTTCACATTGATTTTATTTGCGTTATTCTCGCCTATAAAGCCAGCTTCGCCGTTATCCGCGAAGCCTTATTTTCCGATCTATTTACTTTTGCCTATCAAATCAACTATACGTTTTTGTACACTTAATTTTCAGGATCATTTAATCAAATGTTCAAGAATTTGGACATTTTGTCTTTTGATCGCTGAAGCAACATTTTACTTCTAGGTTAATGGCTCGAGTAGGCTTTCTTTTTATGAAGCTATGTTTTATTTGTAGTTTGTGTCCGCGACTTCGTGCGCTCATATTTTTTTTTTTTTTTTTTATACTACGGGTGGCAGACAAGCATACGGCCCGCCTGATGTGAAGCGGCTGCCGTAGCCATATTAACGCTCGCAACATAAAATATCGCTCGCGCGCCGCCACCCCCGCTGCCAACGCAGCATCTCCTTTCTTTCTGGTGACCTCACTCACTCGCAGGAACACAACAACCCTCAAGGGAATTGTTATTTGGCTGCGGTATTCTGTAAGGTGGAGGTACATTCCCCAGTCGGGTAGCTTACAATTACGCTCCCTACCTCTCTTTTCGCCAGAGCTTCGTTTGTCAATCAGCAGGGTGCACCGCGTGCAGGTGAAGTTGGCTTTGGTTCAAAGGTGTTGGTGAACCACTTACACCCCCATATCATATCCCGGTATCCCGTGGGAGGTTTAAAAAAAAATCTTAATTAAACTAGGGAAGCTTACGTCATAATGACTATTATGTCACGCCAAATTTCTATTCGATCCGTCCAGTGGTTTGAGCTATTCGTTGATAGATCAGAGTGCGGCGAGTTTTTTTGTAAAATAAACCGACCAAATTGAAAAGAACTCTCATGTTGTAAATTAATTAGAAGCGTATTACATATCAATTTATCAAAATGTGAGTAATCAATTTATCAAAATATCATTATTTAAAATGTGAGCAAGTAAGTATGGCCGTGTGGTTTCCGACAGACTAGAATAGAATCACTCCGTCTCTTCCCGTGGATGTCGTTCAAGGCGACTAAAGGAAATACATTATAAAACATCGATCAGGCATCCCCAACCCGTCTGGCCAGCGCGTGGGGAGTGTAGGCCAAATCCTCCTTCTGTCTGTGACATATGTCTCGTCAATATATAACTACTATTATAGAAGTATCGTTTTAGCTATACTCACCGTAACGCTTATAGAATCATCATCATCATCAGGTCATTTTAGTCTCCACTACAGGAGCACGACCCTCTCTCGTCCGTCACAGACAGACGATTGGCCTACACTCCCCACGCTGGCCAAACGGGTTGGGGAGGCCTGATCGGTGTTTGATAATGTATTTCCCTTAGTCGCCTTGTACGACATCCACGGGAAGAGGCGGAGTGATTCTATTCTAGTCTGCCGGAAACCACACGGCTTATAGAATACTGATATTGAATTAAAAATTTAAAAATCCCTTGACATAAAAACTTAAGTTCCCTAATAAATAATAAGAAAAGAAACTCAATCTTAAAGTACCTAAGTATGTATTAATAATTCTAAAAGAAATACGTCGCGTTGGGGGACCGCTGCGAGGGCAGACGTCGTTGACGGTCGCATCACACGAGTAAAGAAACGGTTTACTCATGTAGTCGTATCCTAAACGCAATATTTTGAAGTAATTTTATAAAAGTTTTCTTTTCTTGATTTTGTTTTTAAATTCATCTATGTTGCTTAGTTAGGTTAGGTTAGACTATTTGTAATTAAATTGTTAGGTTTGGAACGGTCCCCCAACGCGACGTATTTTTTTTAGAATTATTAATACATACTTAGATAGTTTAAGATTGAGTTTCTTTTCTTATTTTTTACTTTTTAAAGGGAACTTAAGTTTTTGTGTCGGGGGTTTTTTTATTTTTTTTATTTTATACTTTTTATACGCACATACTTATTATAATGTAGATTTGGTTAAGTTGTTATATAATAATCTTATATATAGCTTCGAGGCAAAAGTACTTTCGCAAAAGGCCAAGCCTATGTAGCCTCTATTTGCGACCCTGCTTGGGTATATTTGCTGACATTCGGATTTCCATCCCCATTTTCTCCCCCCCACATATATTTGCAGACATTAGGTATTTTCCCCACTTTTACCCTCCAGAGTTATTTCACAGCTCAAGCGATTTTCATTGAATATATTATTTTGTAATATGCACGTGATGCGCTTTCATTTGAGACCAAACTCGAGTATATTTGCAGACATTCGGTTAATCTTCCCCACTTCCCCCCCTCCCCCCCCCCCTCCCACACAAACTTTTAAACGGCTCAACCGATTTTCATCAAACATGTCTAAGAACACTCGCACATAAGTCACCTTTAATACAAAAAAAAAACTAAATTGAAATCGCTTCATCCATTCCGGAGCTATGATGCAACGGACAGACAGACAGACACACACACAGACACGTCAAACTTATAACACCCCTCTCTTTGCGTCGGGGGTTAAAAAATAACATACAAGTAGGTATGAATTACCCTAAAAAAATATATTCAATAAATTTTCCGATTTATTTTACGATTACATAATATTTGCTCGCGAATAACATAATATTTACTTTCCATTCCAATTTAACATCAAAGGGTCTGCAGAATAATGCTCGGCATTCATCTTAGGATGTATGGTAATATTCTATTCACACGGTCCCATTTCCCATTCAAGACTTGTGATCCTTGAAGTTTTCTAAGGAGTTTGGTTTGGATGACTTTAGCTAGATAAGACGCGTTTTGAAGTGGAGGCCGCTACAAATTGACATGCGAAGGCGGTATGATGACTAGGCATAAGTGACATAGTAGCACATGACTACTTTTTGTAGCGATACAGTAGTGCGACTATCGAGTTTCATTTGACGAGCTCGGTGGCGTAGCGGTCAATGACGCGGCTTCGACACCAACGCTCGTGGGTTCGATTCCCACACAGGACACACATTTGTGTGCATGAACATGTCTGTTTGTCTTGGTCTGGGTGTTTTCTATGTATCATAAATATGTATTTACAAAAAAAAAAATGTATTTTCGTATGTTTATCAGTTGTCTAGTACCCATAACACAAGCTTCGCTTACTTTGGGGCTAGATGGCACTGTGTAATTTGTCTGACAATATTTATTTATTTATTTATTTCATTTCGTCGTCAACGCCCAATTACATCGCTACTTTTAGGCAAGGGCAGATCCACCTCTTTAGGCTTTTAATGCCTTATTTGCCATATTGCTGTCTCTCACATTGCTAAGAGGGGAAGTCAAAATCCAAAAACTTCCTACTCCTACTATTTTTTTCTGATTAAATTCGTTGTGAGTATGGCAGCCGTAGTTTTACCACCGGGACTGCAATGGACTTCACTGTTCATTGCTTTTTTTGGCGGTCGCCGCTATTAATCCTGGCTACACAGGAGTGGTGGGAATGTGTGGTGGGCCCCAGTCCCTTAAAAAAACCGGCCCCCCTTAAATATTTGTTTTATTATGTTTTTTAGTATTTGTTGTTATAGCGGCAATGGAAATACATCATCTTTGAAAATTTTAACTGTCTAACTATCACGGTTCATGAGATACAGCCTGGTGACAGACGGACGGACGGACAGCGAAGTTTCAGTAATTTTACCCTTTGGGTACGGAACCCTAAAAAAGGGCAGATCCACCGTTGTGGTAATTAAAATAAGTTGTGGGCACGGTGGGCATACCCAGCACAACCCTTCGGAAAAAGGGACATAATCAAATTCAAAAGTCCTTTATAAGTCGTGATTGTTCATGAGCAAGTTCGTACTGCGACTCCGTCCTTCTTCGATTTTCGGGTGACTGTGACCACAGCCTTATTTGAGGGCTGGATACGCGCCTGCTTTTAGGCGTTAGTATTTTTTTTTATATTACGTCGGGTGGCAGACAAGCATACGGCCCGCCTGATGTGAAGCGGTTACTGTAACCGTATTAACGCTCGCAACGTAATATATCACTTGCGCGTAAGGAGATGCTGCGTTGGCAGCGGGGGTGGCGGCGCGCGAGTAATATTTTATGTTGCAAGCGTTAATATGGCTACGGTAACCGCTTCACATCAGGCGGACCGTATGCTCTTCTGCCACCCGACGTAGTATAAAAAAAAAAACTTTGATATGATACGCTCTATAGCCACCGTTTGCCGGATTTCCATAGTCGAGGTATCATTAACTTCATCTCAGTTATCGGTGTCGCTGTGATGTATATTGTTGTAGGTTGGTTTGACAAATTTGCATAATTTGTCTGGCTGAACATCTATAGACACCGTATCGTTTGACATGGTAAAATGTCTATACACCAGTCTCTAAATCTAGTCAAAAAAATTATTAAAATGTAGTCAAAATTCAGTTCCGATCGAGTCTCGATCACTCAAAAGTCAAATTTGGTATTCTCGTACCACAACATGAAACTTCAAAATTTAATGGATTTTTTTATACCACTAGAGCGGGAAACAAGCATACGGCCCGCCTGATGGAAAGCAGTTACCGTAGCTTATGAACGCCTGTAACACCAGGGGCATCACACGCGCGTTGCCGACCCTGTAAAAACCTCTTCACGCCCTTTTTGAAGAACCCCATGCTGTAGTCTCCTGCGTAAACCTCGACAGGCAGTTCATTCCACAGCTTGACCATACGCGGGAGAAAACTTCTCTGAAACCGTACGGTACGCGACCACTATTTCAAGAACATGTACAAAGGCGGGCTTATCTCTATATGAGATCTTTACCAGCCAACTTAAATAATCTAATTGGTATTATATGGAAATATGACCGAAAATTAAACAAACTAAGAATGTTATTTTGCCAACAATAAGAATTAACGAATGAAATCAAGTATATCATTTTAATTAATTCTCTATTCTAGAATTTCGATTCGGTCAACTTTCATTCTGCGATCATAAAATAATTACGAGAATTGACATTCTGATGTACTCGAATGAAATAGAAGAAAAAAGATTGAATCATGGCAGTAGACAGAATACTTTATAAACAAAAGTGTATTCATTTTATAATATTAAGTACCCGGCTACATTGAGATTCAAACCTAATATTAACAAAGAGAATACTAAACGAGACGAAACAAAGGATCCAGCGAATCAGGTAATAGCCGAAACGATGCCCGTAATCCTTAGTTATTTTTAGTGTTGTAGCATTTTTGTCGATTTAGAATTCGATACAATATGATATCAACATATGTAATTTGTAGTAATGTATGTTCCCTACGTGATACATACGATACAATTGTTCAAAGATGTCTTTAAAAGTAAAGGTAGCTGACACGGCAAATGTTGTTTTGCCATATAAATTTAGGGGTTGATGGTAGAAGGGTGAAAATTTGTAGTTGTATGTATTTTTTAATGCCACATTATAAAAAAGAAAAAAAAAAGGTCCAAAAAATAAAAATAAAATGTTAGGGGTGGACAACCCACTATCACTTAGGGGTATGAAAAATAGATAGTAGCCGATTCTCAGACCTACTGAATACACTTATATATAAAAATTCATAAAAATCTGTCAAGGCGTTTCGGAGGAGTATGGTAACTAACATTGTGACACGAGAATTTTATATATATTAGAAGATGATAAAGCCAATTCTTCTCATTATTTTACAGATCGCAGAATGAAAGTTGACCGAATCGAGATAGAATTTTGAATTGACTAAAAATGATTTACTTGATTTCAATTATTAATTTAATATCAATTTTTATTGAGAACAAATTACTATTATTAGTTGGTTGAATTGTCTGTCACATTTCGTTAATAATCACACTTTAATTAAACTTTGAAATTTCGAATCGTGGTAAGAGAATACCAAATGTGACATTTGTGAGATCGAGGCTGGATCGGAACTGAATTTCGACTACATATTAATTACGAGAATTGCCCTTCAGGAGTGGATTTAGTTAAATAAAGGAATAACGAACTACGTCTATTTTTTATAGATAATTAAATTTAAACAATCAATGATAGACTAAACAATTATTCTAATTCTAATCCCGTAATAAATTAGCAGACCACTTTGGGGTGTAAGCGGTTCATCAAGATCTTTGAACCAAAGCCAACTTCACCTGCACGCGGTGCGCCCTGCTGACTGACAAACGAAGCTCTGGCGAAAAGAGAGGTAGGGAGCGTAATTGTAAGCTACCCGACTGGGGAACGTACCTCCACCTCACAGAATACCAGCCAAATAACGGTTCCCTTGAGGGCTGTTGTGTTCCTGCAAGTGAGTGAGGTCACCAGAAAGGAAGGAGATGCTGCGATGGCAGCGGGGGTGGCGGCGCGCGAGCGATATTTTATGTTGCGAGCGTTAATATGGCTACGGTAACCGCTTCAGATCAGGCGGGCCGTATGCTTGTCTGCTACCCGACGTAGTATAAAAAAAAAAAAAAAAAAAAAGAGAGTGATGCGCAAAACAAAAGTTATATTAAATAATGTCACCAATAACATCCTATAATAATCGAAGGATGTCGCATTCCTTAATATGGCTGGTCGAAGACAGTTGTCAGGCATTGGAAATTTTTGATTCTGCTCGTTTCGCAGTTAGAATTATTTATGTTTATGTACAGTCGCAAAAGTAACCAAGTGCCCTACCGCCGTTGCTGAAGTCGATTACAGTCGAATATTTTGATTCGAAAAATAGGTCTTAATTTTAAGTTATTGACTAACATATATTCAGATTAGTATGTAAAGCTAAGCTAAACAAATACCACAATGATTTTGAAGTTTGATTTTTGCAATCAATAATATCTGATAGGAATCTGCTTCATTTTGATAAATTTTGACTTTATTTTGAATTATATATCATTATAAAATTTTGTAAAAATGCAAAACAATAAGCAGACTAATGATTTTGAAAATTGTATCTTCTCTCCATTCTTACAGTTTTCCGAAAATTTTGTATATAATGCGCTATCCGGGTTACATTTATTTTATTGACTGTATTTAAATTTTACCTAAAGAACGATAAACGTGCGATATGCAAGCAAATCTTTTACTCGATATGAAATGAGAACGTCCCTACGAAACGGAACGTCTCGCAAAGCGCCCTAAATGAGAATCGGAAGGTTTGACTTGACGTACGTTTACCTTTGAGACGTGGCATTTTGATGGATAGTCTTATGCTCCCGTCCCAGTAACGCCTACTACTAAGTAAGCGTTGACAAGCCGGTTTAATTATGTATTGTTAATGCTTGCAATTTGGGAATGCTGACAGGTCATTTGTTTGTTTTACCTTGGTGTTGTTGCCCGACTGACAATGTGGAGGATAATGTTTGCATATATTTAGTGTGTAGTCTAAACCTCGTGATGATGAATAGGGTGTAAATTATAATTAGCTACATCAAAAGATAAACATCATCGTTGAGGCAAAAGCTCACCGTGTATGTTGGATTGGTCATCAGGAAAGGATGGCAGAGGATCGCAGCGTGAAGAACCTTGAAAACCCAAGGGTTCGCTGTCGCAGTGGAATATGACGTGCGTGATAATGATGTGATCATGATCATGATGTGGGCAACTGATATTTTACAATGGGCGTGTGACCAATGTTCTAAAATTATAAAAACTCTATATCAGTAACGTAAAATACATAAAAGTAGTACGATCTGCGATCTCAAAATTTTAATAACTTATGTCCGACGTGTTTTATGGTCGATCAAAGTTTGGTGGGAAAGTCCATTTTAAAAGTATGAAATTATAAAAAATAAATATTACCATTGTAGAAACAATAAAAAATACTATAACTTTTGTTACGGCACTAGCTATATAAACGCAATATTTAACATAGCTGTCGTACAAATTTCTGATTTAATGCATATAAAATAGCGTATCGTGACGTCATAATACTGTATGCCTTTTGTATGGAGCGTTTTCGGGATAGTCCAAAATTGTGATATTCAAGTTATTATATCTTGAGAAGTTTTTAGTGTATATGTTATGGTCAATGTAATAAATTAGTTATAATTCATACTGACCGATACTCGGTCAATGTAACAAATCATGTTTTGGTGATATGAGTTAATTTTTGGTTAGGTTAGGTTTTTCTTGTGTCCTGTCATCGGAAATAGGAGCTCCGCTGCGGAGCTCCGTCAACCTAGATTATAAATGATGTGGTGCCAAGTAAGCTTAACAGTTAATAATTGACAACTTATTACTTTGGCCGGCCATTATAAATAGTGACCAATTTATTACGTATATATATATATATATATATCATGAAGTCTCCAAATTTGCACTCACCCAAATCATATAAACTCTGTCTTCACATCTGGTTTACAACTTACATACCCCTTTTTGTCACCAATAATGTCCCCTAACAGTCCATAAATTAACAATACCGAAACACCGCGGACAATAACTAATTTCCAAACTTGTCCGTACTTGCAGTAGGATTAATTATTATAATAGATGGCCGGCGTGTGCCTTATTTCGGCACTGCCCAGGTCTCAGATCTTGATTTTAACTAGACAAAAAATTAGTCGTTAATTTGTCGAAATTTGTCGCCCAAAGCAAAAAATTTGTCGGGGTCCCGTTAAAGAGTTATAAGGTTTTTTTTGTGGCAGTGCCGAAATAAGCTTATTTCGGCACTGCCCACTCGGGATCTATTAAACTACAAAACATAGCGAACATATGATTTTCCCCAGAATTAGTCGTCAATTTGTCGAATTCAGACACCAAGTATCAGAATTAGTCGACCTCCCGTTAAAAAGTTATAAGTATTTCTTTGTGGCAGTGCCGAAATAAGCCTTATTTCGGCACTGCCCAAAAAAACTACACCACCTAGCGAAAATCTGATTTCACCCAGATGTTGCCTTGAATTTGTCGAAATTTGTCGGATATAAAACACAACTGGTCGATGCGTAATTAAAAAGTTACACGCATTTTAATAATTCTCATAGTAAATATAGTCCGAGATCTTGCATCAAAATTATATCATGCACAAAATGCAACAGTAAACGTTTCATTTCCTTCCTTTTTCAGAGTCTGGCAAAGTTTGTCAATGCATGCAACTGTTTTCTGATCTACGAATGCTTTAGGTGTTCTTTAGCACTACATTAGTTGCTTTTTACGATAGCCATATGTGAATGGGGTGGTGTTATTCTACTCTGCCTACGTTAGGCTCTCTGACTACAACGCGAATTATTAAAATGCGTGTAACTTTTTAATTACGCGTCGACCAGTTGTGTTTTATATCCGACAAATTTCGACAAATTCAAGGCAACATCTGGGTGAAATCAGATTTTCGCTAGGTGGTGTAGTTTTTTTGGGCAGTGCCGAAATAAGGCTTATTTCGGCACTGCCACAAAGAAATACTTATAACTTTTTAACGGGAGGTCGACTAATTCTGATACTTGGTGTCTGAATTCGACAAATTGACGACTAATTCTGGGGAAAATCATATGTTCGCTATGTTTTGTAGTTTAATAGATCCCGAGTGGGCAGTGCCGAAATAAGCTTATTTCGGCACTGCCACAAAAAAAACCTTATAACTCTTTAACGGGACCCCGACAAATTTTTTGCTTTGGGCGACAAATTTCGACAAATTAACGACTAATTTTTTGTCTAGTTAAAATCAAGATCTGAGACCTGGGCAGTGCCGAAATAAGGCACACATGGCCGGCATGCGTCCCATCGGCCAACTTGCACGGCAGGACTGTAGTCCGGTGTCCCAAAAGACCAACTTAAACGAGAACACTATAGTTCTGTTCTAAACATACTGTATATATGTGCGTTGAGGGCACAACATGCGGCTAATGTAAATATAGGACATGTTTTTACCCGACTGCCAAAAGAGGGTTCTGTTTTTCGAGCGTATGTATGTATGTCTTTTTATTTGGCACGCTCTACAGCCTAAACCGTTTGACAGACTTCAACATAAGAGATGTCGTTAGATTCTTCTTAATCACGCGAGTGACATAGGCTATATCAAATATAAAAAAAATCAAAATGGCGGCTGTAAGTCGCAAAATTGTCGATGGCGTAAATTTTTTTTTTTCTAAATATATCGATATGGGTATCAAAATAAAGGTCTCGATGACCTGATTTCAAATATATATTTGATATATTAGTTTCTGCCTGCGGCTTTGCTTGTGCGGAATTATATTATTGTTGCGCGTGATTAATAAATTTGTAGTAGACGGGTTTTTTTTTTTAATAACTTAATTATTATACAACTAGGTATGACTCACCTGATGGAAAGCATCGTACCCTATGGACGCTTGCAACACCAGAGGCATCACTCACGCGTTGCGGATCCTGCAAAAACCCTTTAACCCCTTTCTCGAAAAACCCCATACTGTAGTCTCCTAGATACCCAGTCGCCAAAATTAATGATGTCATAATTAATTTTTACCTCCGATTCCTTAAGGCCCCAATGGTAGATTTTAATAGTTGTTCTATCTTAAATTCAAATTCAAAATATCTTTATTCCTTGGACTTTATAAAGCACTTAGAAACGTCATACAAATTAAATATAAGAATATGTATAAATCATTACTACTCTAAATCCGCAGAGCTTCGATTCACTTTCATCACACTATCTTGAATGTGAAAGTGAATTTAACTTATAGCACAGTATAAGTAATAGTTCTACGTACAGTATGGCCACTCCATGCCGCTCTCTCGTGTCGACCTCACCTCTTCTTTGAGACAAATCTGGAACAGTTTGTATGGCGCCGCACGCACACACTCATTCGCGCTCTGCACAGAGGTCATTGTTTATGTAGTAAACGACGCGATATTGTATGGAGTGGCCGGGGTGTGCTTATAGCGCAAAACATTTCGAGGTTTTAACAGAGATTTAATTTAAAAAAAAATAACAATTAACAACACAAGTTAACAAAAATAAAAATATATTGTCGCTGGGCGGTGCATAGCAGGGATGGGTGGGTGGATGATACAGAGTGCATAGAACTAATAATAATTAAACTTTTTTTCCAGATGGTGGACAAAAACCTGAACGGAAATCGCTTCAGTGGATTGTCAAAAGCTAATATAAAAGTTTGCCTATCATATTTGCCGTCGGCAAATATGATAGGCAAACTTTTATATTAGTTAATTATTATTAGTTCTATGCACTCTGTATCATCCACCCACCCATCCCTCCTATGCACCGCCCAGCGACAATATATTTTTATTTTTGTTAACTTGTAATAAAAAAGATTTGAAAAACTATTTTATTGAAAATTATAAAAAGTCTGAGATATGGTAAACGAAACGCTGGTCGTAGGCACCACCCCGCGACAATATATTTTTGTTAACTTATAATAAAAAAGATTTGAAAAATTATTTTATTGCGGACTCTAAAAATTCTGTGATGTCGGTACAAATCCTTAGATATGGTAACCCTAGTCGTAGAACTATAATGCGTTCTATATAATAATTCATAATTCATTTCAATAAAATCATTTCGGTTCGATATGTAGGGACGTCTCCATAATATAACCATAGGTGAAAGAATTACTTCGATAGCACAAAAATCTCTCGAGATAGGTATAGTAATTTGAAAATCACAATTTTTAGACTGCCCCAAAACGCTCCATACAAAAGACTACCGAATTATGACGTCACATGTTTGTATTTTGTATGCATCAAATCAGAAATTTGTACGACAGCTATGTTAAATATTACGTTTATGTGATTAGTATCATAATAGAATTATAGCATTTTTTATTGCTTCTCCTATGGAAATATTATTTTTTTAATAATTTCATACTTTTAAAATGGACTTTCCCGCCAAACTTTGATCGACGCTAAAAAAAGTCTGAATATCTTCAATATTAGAATGAAAGTTTGCAGATCTTTATAGTTTTGTGTATTTTACGATATTGTTAAATAATTTGTACTTAAACATTGGAAAATAGCCTATTGTATACAGTACAAGTGTACTTCATAAATGCGCTAACAATTTAAACTATACTCAAACAGGTTAAACCTAGGTCGTCCATCTTAGCTCAAACAGATTTGAGCTGAAATTCTAAGCTTTAAACGCTAACCGCGGACATAAACTGTACGTAAACGCTGGACTTAGGTTTCTAGACAGGATACCTAGACTTCAGAGCTCTCTAGTGTTTACTAGTTTTAGTCTAAATTGTGTTGGAAACCTGAAGACCAATTCCCCTAATTATTTTACATCGCAGTATGAATTGACTGAATGAAGGAAGATTAAATAAATAAATGTTCCTGGTCAAATTGCACAATGCAATTTAGTCCAAAACTAGGTAAAGCTTGTACTATGAGTACTAGATAACTGATATAACGCTTAAATAATTTTCTTTTGTCAATACATACATATATATAGAAAACACCCAGACCAAGACAAACAGACTTGTTCATACACACAAATATTTGTCTTATTCCGGAATCGAACCCGCGACCTCGAAGTCAAAGTGGCCATTGCTAGCCATTTGACTACCGAGCTCGTCTAGATTAAATTATAAATTGATTGAAAAGTTTAAACTTGAATTATTTCCAATTCTTGCAAGCAGAATGCTATTCTTATGAGTTTGTTTAAATTTCGGTTATATTTCCATGCAATGACGTTACAGTTAAACTTAAAGTTTCATGTTTATATCAATGGCCAGGCTAAGGTTACCGTTGCTTAACTTACGTATTCTATTAGGCTAACACGCACAATGACGCTATCGAGCTCCTCGTCGAGATATAAAAGGAGTACTAGGTATTTCTTATTTTCTGTTACAAGATTAAAGTCCGTATTATGTACAGCGTATTAGTTTTAGATGCTATCGTAAACTAGCGAATTCTATGATATAAAAATGAATCGCTGAATGTGTTGCTTGACAAATCTCGAGAACAGCTGATCCGATTTCGCTAATTCTATTTTTAGAATATTCGTTGAAGTACGAGGGTGGTTCTTACGCAGAGAAAAATTTAAAAATTTGCCTGAAAAAGTCTAAAAACAACACAAACGATTCGTAATAATACAAACGATTCGTAATAATACTTAAAAGTAAATTTGAACTTTAATACCATACCATAAAGTTCAAGTGTTAGTGGAGAGGTTCCGGGAAGGCAAAACAATTGAGTGACGTTATTATCGTAGGCGGTACGAAGTTCGCCGAGTCACCTACCTAGTAAAAATATATATATAAATTGCTTGAAACTTAATTATTATGAAATCTCATCCTACCCTAATAATAACTTTAAAACTTTCGCGTGAATGATTTATGAACAAGTTAAGTTAATTAAAAAAATCTAAAACCCGACTGCACCTACAACAGATTTATTAATCACGCGTAACAATAATATAATTCCATACAAGCAAAGCCGCAGGCAAAAACTAATATATCAAATATATATTTGAAATCTGGTCATCGAGACCTTTATTTTGATACCCATATCGATATATTTAGAAGAAAAAAAAAATTACTGCAACGACAATTTTGCGGCTCACAGCCGCCATATTCATTTTTTTTATATTTGATGTAGCCTATGTCACTCTCACAGCAAATACGAATCTAACGACACCTCTCAAGCTAAAATCCATCCAGCCGTTCAGGCTGCAGAGCGTGCCAAACTATTATACATACATACATACATACTCTCGAAAAACATAACCCTCCTTCTATCGCAGTCGGGTAAAAATAACAACGGGATCAGTCAGCCTGTGACCACGGCGCCGCGCCGGTGCAACCTGGGGCCTTACTGCCGAAGCTGGAGCCGATTACCATCGGAAGATCAAACTTTAGCTTATTTGTCATTGATTTAAACCGAAGATCTATTTTCGTGATCAGAAATGCGGCGGTAGGCCCCTGGGCGAAACGTCAGGCAATGTAAATACCCTTATGCATGATCACATTAATTCCCGTTATTATTTTTCATTCATCCTACCCTATTCTTATTTGCATTAGCCTTAAAATTGCCTTGTATAATGTGATACTGAATTTTCAAAACGAAACAATGACAAAAGCGGCCGTACGCTATAAGAGTTCTCTTCCAGCCAACAAAGTTAATTGTGAGTCCATATTCTATTTGTAATTTCATCCGAAATTCCTCTGCTTGTCCTCGTAACTGATGGAGTAAGTTCGCAAAGATAACGAGCCACGCTGCGACTTCGAGTTCCAACATTATTATTTACAGATGCATCAAGCAATATTGCAGCTGGAGTGCCTCTCGGTGCACTTTGTAATTTGATACAATAACGTAGGAGTACTTGTTCGCTCTATACTTGATGACTTTTACCCAAATTTCTTTATTCTCATAATGTGCAAATTGCAAAATATACGTTTTAAAACATATGGTTTTAAAACGTTCAAATCTCACAAGATCCGAGTCTCGAAATCTCCTAGTTGCAAAATACCTACATCTCATGATAGACGATAGACTCATGATACGAGGGGAGGCCAATAAGTTCGCGGAATGGAGGGGTTGATGGGGATAAATTTACCCGTCCAGGTAGGCACTAGTTAAGCACCTCATTAAGAGTATATATACCAAGTTTGAACCTAATCGTGTCATTAACTTTTGAGTTATCGACCTGCAAACAACTAAATCGGGAAGAAGTCAGCCAGTATGGAGAAAATTGAACACCGTGCCGTTATTAAGTTTCTTACCAAGCAAGGAAAATCCGCTCAGACGATTTTTCAAGAGCTGTTAGCGGTTTACGCGGACTCTGCCCCTGGTAAAACCATGGTTTACAAGTGGCATGGTCTTTTCAAACAAGGAAGGGAGTCCATTGAAGACGACCCCCGCTCCGGACGGCCAATTGAGGCCACCACACCGGAAATCGTCGAAAAAGTAGAAAAACTTGTATTGGAAGATGCCCGACTGAAGAAGAAGCAACTTGCAGCAATGGTTGGAGTATCCGAATCAAGTATTTTAAATATCCTACATCATCATCTTGGGATGACTAAAGTCAGTGCAAGATGGGTTCCGAGAATGCTCACGCCACTTCAAAAACGCGAGCGTGTCGAGTGCTCTCACCAGTTTCTGGAGCTCTGTGGAGAGAGAAAGGAAGAAGTTATGGCCCGGATTGTTACTGGAGATGAAACCTGGGTTCACCACTATGAACCTGAGTCGAAGCAAGAGTCGATGCAGTGGCATAAAAAAGGCACACCTCCTCCAAAGAAGTTCAAAGTGTCACAATCGGCCGGAAAGATCATGGCGACTATCTTTTGGGATACAGAAGGTATTTTACTGATCGATTATAAAGAACGTGGTGCGACTATAACGGGACAGTACTACGCTTCTTTACTGGAAAGATTGAAAGAAGCCATTAAGAAAAAAAGAAGAGGAAAACTGTCAAAAGGTGTGCTCCTTTTGCACGACAATGCACCCGTCCACACGTGCCATGTTGCGACGGCTGCCATTCACCGATGCGGCTTTGAACAATTAAACCACCCACCATACAGTCCAGACTTGGCCCCCAGTGACTATTATTTATTTCCAAAAATGAAGAAAGAGCTGCGTGGAAAGAAATTTGACGACGATGATGAAGTCAAGTCGGCAATTTCGGCCTATTTTGACACCAAAGACAAATCATTTTTTTTCGATGGTATAAACAAGCTATTTGAGAGATCCGAAAAATGTATTAGGGTTAAAGGAGAATATATTGAAAAGGAAAAATAATTTGGTGTTTAATTTCAACCTCCTTCTCTCTCATTCCGCGAACTTATTGACCTCCCCTCGTAGATGATCATCATAGACGAGCTCGTTGGTCGAATGGTTAGCAATGGCCACTTTGACTCCGAGGTCGCGGGTTCGATCCCCGCACATGACAAACATTTGTGTGCATGAACATGTCTGTTTGCCTTGGTCTGGGTATTTTCTATGTATTATATGTATATATTTACAAAAAAATATATTTAAGTACATTTATCAGTTGTCTAGTACCTATAGAACAAGGTTTGCGCTTAATTTGGGACTAGATGGCGCTGTGTAAATCGTCTAGAAATATAAATTATTAATTATTTTATATATTATCTCAAAACATTCGAATTGCTGAATATTCAAGTCTCACAACATTGAAGGGTGCAAGCAAAGAACAGGGAACGCCCTAATGAATAGATTTTGAGAAATACCCGATTAAAAGTTTAGAAGTATATTTTATTTTGTATTGCAATCGGCGTATGCAGTTACTTTTACTTTGCCTTTCGGGAGCCATCTATTTACTTTTTTAAATACTTACTGATTGGGAATTAAACTACCATAGATAAAGATTTGCTTCCAATATAAAATAGAAACAATTAAAATTGTGACGTTTCCAGTTTTATGCCTGTACTTCTCTCAACTCACGCTTCACTCACACAACAACCCTCAAGTTTTACTTTCGGGTTGTTGTGTGAGTGAAGCGTGAGTTTAGAAAGTTAAATACATACATTTGAACTGTGTTATTTGACCGCGGTATTCTGTGAAGTGTAGATACTTCCTCGGTCTGGCAGTTATATTTTTACCTAATTTATAGAAAACACCTAGAGCAAGCTCCGCCTACCCGCAGCTGAGCGGCGTGGTGGAGTACACTCTAAAACTCTAAACCCCTTCATTTGAGAGAAGACACATATCCCAGCAGTGAATGAATATGGATTGACGACAACAACCCAGAACACGGCAAACAGACATGTACTTCATACACACATTGTCTTATGTTGGGATCGAACCTGCGACCCCGGAGTCAAAATGGACATTACTAGCCATTCGACCACCGGCCTCGTCTTATTTATTATAAATAAATGATTTTATCTTTCTTCTTCTTTCTTTCTGGTGACCTCACGCACTCGCAGGAACGCAACTACATATAAGGTTTTATAGTTACAAAGCACCATGTGCAGTGCAAAAGCCCTGAACGATATTGTCAAGGTGCTCTATTTTGATACTAACTGGCTAGCAGGCTCGTATTATTGTGGTTCAAGTAAGAAGAGATAGCGAATATAAATATTACATGTTAGAAAATAGGAAGTGGTGAAACTGCTGAACTGAACGGAAATGAACATGCTGTGCTGGATGTGTGGAGTGACGCGCAAAGACCGCGTCAGGAACTCGTGCATTCGCGGTAGCCTTCATGTCCGTGACATTGCAGACAAACTGCAAGAAAGTCGCCTACGTTGGTATGGCCACATTTTACGAAAACCGACAGGCTATGTGGGTAACAAATGTCTAGCTATGCCCCCGCCGGGACCCGGTAGAAGGGGAAGGCCAAAGAAATGCTGGCTTGATGTCGTAGTGGATGACATGCGGGCCAATGGTCTCACACAAAAGGATGCCGAAGACCGGGCGAAGTGGAGAAGAAAAACTAAGAAAGCGGACCCTGGGTTCTCGGCTACACTTCGGCGGCAGGGCCCCTGATCACACAACCCTTAAGCAACGACAACCTTCTGGCACATAAATTCAACTAAAATAAAGGCTATACTTTACTGTGCCTCTTACAGCAACTTGAAGAATAAGATTTGGAAAGTCAAAACACATCGTGTCATTTACCCTGTGATTTGTTAACACACTGCTTGTTTTTGTACACAAAAATCTAGATACAACGTATCAATAATTTATTTATACGAAAAAAGCTAGATCCAGGGCGCATTTCATAGGATTTCTTTGTAATAAATGTACCGTCCATAATTTCCAGACAGGCCTTTACAGGAGGATTTTATCTAGGTTCATCCGGGATACGCCTAGATATCCTGAGGCCCTACCGCCTAAGCTAAAGCCGATTACGGTCGATTTTTTGATTGCGAAAATCTAACTTCACCTTAAATTTGTGCTGATAGCGATAAGTTTAGCCGGTAGACACGGAGCCTCCGTCTCTACCGGCTTAAGTTGTCTAAGCTCTACCGTTTAAACTGAAGTTGCCTTGTCACAGAATAAAAAATAGTACTAGTATTAAAAAATACTGATGACATGTCCGGGTATTAAGATTCAAAATCCGGAATTTTCGCGTTTCCTGCGTTGTCCTGGTTGCTATCGAGATATATAGAGATGGCAACCCTAGTTTAAGATAATAAGGGCCTATTGGACGACGAGGTATACAAACTGTCTATCGTAGTCTCGCTAATACAATACCAGCGAGACGACATTATGATACATTGTGTGAAAACCTCATAATGTAATAGGTTCTTATTGTGTGAACCTCGTAATATATATTTTTTTTGACTTTTTATTGAATGAAGTAACATCAGTACGGATTCGAGAATTAATGTCATCCGAGTATCAACGGATATTGATTGTAATAACTTTTAAACTTTCACATTGCTTGTTAAAAGTATAATAACCACGGAAATGCGGACATGCATGTAAGGTACTTTTAAATACCTTTATTATACCGGCCGTGGTCACAAGCTGACTGTCAGGCAATATTAAGTAAATGTATGTATAAGTACCTTACATGCATGATTGATCGCGTTAATTCTCGTGGTTATTACAATTTGATATTGAATGTAATTAAATTCAACTTGTAACTTTTCATTTTGCTGCAGTGTGTGCCGCGGCACATTGGTGTACCGTTGTCATGAGTGCGTGTGCATCGGAAAATAAGGGTATCTCACAAAGCTAAATAGACGAACGGAAGAAAAATTCTTATACTAATAAAAACTGATTTTTCAATTATGGTGTATACCTCCAAAAAATTTTTGTTTTTCTAAATGTACCTTAAACACAAAAAGTTTGCAGAACACTGCATTGATACACACACAGGCACGCTGTAGCCTATAAATTGTGTCAAGTCGGCTCCTTCAATTAGCACATTTGACTCAGAGACGTCCAATTAGCCCCTCTCAACGGCACGGTAGGGACAAAGTGCTTAGTGCGTTCGCGTCAAATCGCCTTGCAGCACACTTCTGCACTAATTACTTAAGTATTTGCACCTTTGAGGATGAAAAGAAACATTATCTTAATTAAATTCAATTTGCAAAGAAAAATGTTAAGAAAAAAATGTTTTTCAATACAGCTCCCACGAGTGGCACTTTCAAAGGCAGTGAACATTCCATGAAACTTCGACTTTGTACACTAGTGAAAGTTTTTTGATTTGTATTTTTTTTTTTGTTAATCTTTGTGTGATGATGTATTAAATAATCTGAACAACAAAACAGTCCGCGGAATTAGGTTCAGATTATTTATGTCGGACAAAAAAGCAGCGGACAAAAATCGATCGTCTGATCAGGGTCTTAAAACTGCAATCATCCATTAGTTATAAATGTACATTCGAAGACACATTTTTATATCTTTATTTGCATGTACGCGAGTAGGCAACTGAGCCAAAAAAGTTGCGCATTTATAGCATCAGTCGCATTGCGTAACGGACTCCAAACTTGGCACTGGTACAGCTGCTGAATCATCCTTGACCCTGGCTGCGGATGACAAACGATTGTCTGTAAGTATTGTTCTGGACAAAAACGGTTCTGGAAAACAGGATATGGCATCATCGCCAATGTTTACGTCTGGAAAGATACGTGAGTGAGACATTATACAGTGATTATTTCGAATTCCTAATCGTTCTGCGGCTGGAGGATATTTTATGTCATTGAACACATTAGCAACAATTTAACCGACATACATTAAAATGTCATGATTTTGCAAGTAGGGATGGTCAAAATGTTGAGCATTTTTACATAAATTCCCTGTTTATGCCCAAAAACAGGGGATTCATAGGCGCCTATGGAGAATTTGCCAAAAATACCCGGCATTTTGCCCATCTCTATGTGCAAGTGATTTAGCGTCATCTTCACAGCTAGTCTTCTCGTGGGAACTGTCCCTTAAGCTTCGCCAGGTAACTGGTAGGGTTACATCCTAACAGTTACCTGACGCTTGACAAGCTTGAGAGTCAGTTCCCAACCAGCCTGCTCAGGCCGATAATTTATGGGTGTTTACTGAAAATGATTCGATATCAAAATGTGTGGCCCCATTATATCCAGCAACCCCGCTGTCCAGAACTGAACTGTACATTTCAGAGAATGTGGCAGTCGGAGGTATAGCGAGGCAGAAGGTGCTAAGAATTCCTGGTCGACGAAACGTTAGGTGACTAGGTGTCCTACCCTTAGAAGATTCCAAAAAGCTGAAAATGGTTGGATGTGGAAAGTAGGGGATATCACGGTGGACTCTATTCAGCAGTGGATAGCAGATGGCGAATATCAAACTCCAACTTAGATTTATGGTACCTTTGTTTAGCTTAGCTGGTGGAAACCCTGGACCTCTACGAACTGAGCAGAGTTTATCAATTACTAAAACGTAAGACCTATTTTTCCAAACATTCGATGGTAATCGACTTCAGGTTTAACGGGTTCCTATCCTATCAGCAGTAGCGTCCCAGGTGACGATGATGATGTCTTTTGTCCGCCATTCCGTATCTGCGTTATTATTAAACTAAAATACAATCATTGGTATTACAATTTTCACTAAAACATTTGCAGTTGTCATTTATTAATTGTAATTTACCGCAACAAGGCACAATCACAATTAGCCGTCATGATCCTGAATTTAAACCTCGCGTATTAAAACCGTCCATGCCGGCTGGCTTTTGCTGGCATATGAATTGACGTAGAAATTATAATAAATATATGAGTTTAACATTTCTCATTTCCTATTATATTTCTATAATATTTCCTATTAACTTTCTGATGTGAACTAAATGTTCTGGGTCCCCAATAGTGTTAGATACTTAAAATCCGTGGTGTACAGCAGTTGAGCTTCACTTGACTAGCCATCTCTTCAGGCTTGTAATGCCTTATTTGCCATATTGCTGCCTCTCACATTGCTATGAGGGGAAGTCAAATTCCAAAAGCTTCTTACTCCTACTAATTTCTTCTGATTAAATTCGTTATAAGTTCCAAGGCAGCCGTAATCTTACCCCCGCGACTGCAATGGGTTTCATTGTTCATTGCCTTTTTTGGCGGTCGCCGCTGTTAATCCTGGCTACACAGGAGACACAGTGGTGGGAATGTGTGGTGGGCCTCCCCCCGTCACTCACCCCCGTCCCATCCCGACACCAATGTACAATTATGGCGTAAACTCATGAAATGGCAGTCGATTAATGGCTAATAAAGAGAGATTTATTGCGTGTGTCAGTCTAATGGAGTAATTTAAGCAATGACGAGCGTAACCTGTTTATGGATGAGTTTAGTTATATGAGCTCCTCTGTTCTTCGTAGCGTTTATTCGGTTTAAAGATCTGTATCATAAGAACAAATTATAGTTCACTTAAAATGAGCAGTATTTAGCATTTATATCTTCTAATAGATAAAATTCTCGTGGTGTTTATTACCAAACTCCTCCGAAACGGCTGGACCGATTTTTATGAAATTTTGTGTGCATGTCGGGTAGGTCTGAGAACATCTATTTTGCATACCCCTAAATGATAAGGGTAACCCACCCCTAAATATTTTTTTTTTATTTTACTGACAATTTTTTTTATTTTTATTGTATTATGATTTAGCAATGAAAAATACATGTACAACTTACAATTTTCACCCTTCTACCATCAGCCCCTAAATTTACATAGCAATAAATGTTATCTATCTATCTATCTTACCCAATGCTTTTCACTAAATGGGATCCTCCTTCCGAATCTATCCATGTTATACTAGATTATGGTTGTTATATGATTATAACAATAAATTATATCACCGACCCAGTACACATATGAAAGACGGTGGACATTGGACACTATCATCAATATTCGCATTACCATAATTACATCGGCCCATATCGGTCAAGAATCGATTACGTAATCGGATAGTGCGATCGTTGACCGCGTAACCCGATGCGTCTCGTCTCGAGAACTCGGCCGCTCGAGCTGATCATCGATTGTCACGGCCCGTTACCTGCTGACGTGTGAGCACTATTATTAGTAGCTAAGATGTGTCAATTGACGACTGACGAGCTCGGTGGTGGAATGGTTAGCAATGGCCACTTTGACTCCGAGGTCGCGGGTTCTATTCCCGCATAAGATAAACATTTGTGTGCATGAACATGTCTGTTTGTCTTGGTCTGGGTGTTTTCTATGTATTATAAGTATGTTTACAAAAAAAAAATGATCAGTTGTCTAGTACCGTCGGAACCCTTAACTTCGCCTGGGTTTTGACACTTTTTTAAAAATATTTTTCAGATTTTAAAGTATTTTGAGTAACAATGAATGAAAAACAATTTTTCGTATCTGTGGCTAGTGGAATATACTATTGACGCTCTAAATTTCATTGTCTAAGTGGCAACAATTTGGTCACAAATATAGTAGGCGAAGTATGGATATTTTCCCCTAACTTTGCCTAGGTATGCCGAAACGTCAATAATAAACATTTTGTTGATCTAAAAGAGTCTAAATAATGCAGTATGTGACAGGTGAATAAGCACCTTACTTATAGCAGAACATGGTCGTATTTTCTTTAAAAAATGTATGGCAGGCGAAGATAGGTAACTGTCTGAAGTTAGCTTCATACGTTTGATGAAATGTTGATAGGGCTGCCAAAAATCATGTGATCTTACCTAACTGCAAAATAAAAGAGGATAACTGTTTTGTGAGTAAAAATTAAATAAGGTTACATAAACTATTTATTGTATTTATTTATTTTAAAAAGTCAAAAGGTATATATTTTTCAATAAGTAGGTACAAAATTGTAGGCTGCCAAAAATCATGTGATCTTACCTAACTGCAAAATAAAAGAGGATAACTGTTTTGTGAGTAAAAATTAAATAAGGTTACATAAACTATTTATTGTATTTATTTATTTTAAAAAGTCAAAAGGTATATATTTTTCAATAAGTAGGTACAAAATTGTAGTCTAAAAATATATGATTCAATTTAAAATCTAGTATATATAGTATATCTAGTATATTTTGGACTGCAATTTTGTACCTACTTTTTTAAAAATTACAGCAAAAAAAGTTTGTCTTACATTTTTGAACCAACAATTATCTTATACATTAAATCAGTCCCATTTATGTCAAGTCAGCCGCAGACATAGGAAATTGTTTTTAGTAATTATTAATTAGCTTTTAGTTATAGGCAGGCGTCCAAGAAAACAGAATTAGTGATCGACCTTTAGTTTCCGAAATATTCGCAATTCTGTAAAGTTTAAAATAAATATGGCATTCCATGGTATAAATTGATTATACCTATTATTTATTTGGGAATCATCTGCAAGTATTAGTATATCTATGTCACAAGTAGAAGTGTTTATTTTTCTATCAAGGTTTAAAAATACTTTATTTCAACTTTCCGAATTTAAAATTTGATTGTATAAAAAAATATAGGTATACGCCAATGTTTTTTTTAATCTTTAATGTTAACTGATTATTCTACATTTAACTCAATACTACTAGACCTTTTTGCAAAGATGATCACATAGAAGGCACAAAAAAACTTAGAACAGGAATTGACAATCCTAGGGATGGGCGAAGTTTGGCAACAAGATAGCTGCCGCCATCACCTGAAAAATATTTTAAACAATTAAGACATCTAGACACAACTTAGGCATAAAATAATAATGTCATATGAAAGGAAATTAGTTATAGATTACAATAAAATGAAAAGTTCAGCATTACCTGTTATATATCACTGCTTAAGGGGCCAGATCGTGAAAACTGTGAAAAGAGTGTTACGATTTTTCATATTTAACCTATTTAGATATGATTGATATCAATGATAATTTGTATATATTACAATCAAAGACCAAAAATTATTGTATGATTATATTAAACTCTTAAAATCTAATAGTTGTTTTATAATAAAGGTCAACAAACGCACAAAATTGAGAAAAAATGCAAAAACATGCCTTCGTATTTTTCAGATTTAACCCAATAAATCAACACAAATTGATAAAAAGAAACACTTTTTGAACACTGAAGAAACCAATAAATATAACATATACTTTTTTTTTGTACCTTTACAAACAAAGACTTCCTCTTTTAAAGCCCTAAAATCTAGATATGTTTTACGTAAATTCTCCATAGAAAAATGTATGAAAAATGACGCACATTCCGATATTACGAATTAGTACCCAGCGCCGCCACTAATACGCCAGTGTGTTTTTATATGTCAAGGTGACACCACGCGCGTCGGATGCTCCGGCAAAATTACGTGTTGTGAATTTGTGTTTTTTGTGAAAAACTGTAAGTATAACTAATTTACCAATATAATGAATGTATATAAATCGTAAAAAATACAAAGAATGAATTAGATACTTTGTTGAGTAGGTTATTTTATGAACCTTGTAAAATATGTATCAATTCAGGCTTGAAACATGATTTCAACATGCTATAGCCAATATCATAAACGTATCTAGTCGGTAATCGAGGGTTTTTTTCGCAGGACTGATTGAATTTGAATTTGCCAGGGAAAAGAAAGTTTAGTACGCATTATAAAAATATGAAAGCCAAAAGATCTCGGAAAAAATGTAAGTTCCTTCCTACTTATTTATTTATCTGCCTACTTTACTACGTCTTGTCCTAAATACCTACCTAGAAAAAAATTACGAGATTTCTGTGAAAGTGTCATGTAAAAATCCTAGTTTTATTTGTGAGCTTATCCTGTCTAAGTAGTAATAATAATATAATTTATTTTCATTTGAACAGGGTACATTACAAAGCTAATACAATACCTATGTCATATGATTTAGATCGCTTGATTCAGACATATACAATAGCATGTAAATATTGGTTTGTATTATAAGTAATAAAGTCAATTTCTACCTAGTATTCGTTTTCATGTTCATCATTATTGTCTAAATATCAGATTGTGGAAGTAGGTATGTTTCATAACAGAAATAGCACGGGCACGCGGCTTTGTCGACATACTTACCGCCAAAGAGACGCGACGCGCCTAGGGTCTGGTGTTGTACAAAAATTACAAAATAATTATAAAGTGGATAATAATGATGAATAATATTTCCAGTATTGAAAATAAAGAAAACCTTCAGGCCGAGACTCCAAGCAACACTGCTATGCTTAGACTACACACTATAGACGTAAGTTGTTATACGTAATTCTTGTAGACTTATTACATAAATAAACAAACTACCTTGGGGTGTAAGTGGTTCATCAAGATCTTTAAACCAAAGCCAAATTCACCTGCATGCGGTACACCCTGCTGACTGACAAACGAAGCTCTGGCGAAAAGAGAGGTAGGGAGCGTAATTGTAAGCTACCCGACTGGGGAATGTACCTCCACCTCACAGAATACCGCAGCCAAATAACGGTTTCCTTGAGGGCTGTTGTCTTCCTGCGAGTGAGTGAGGTCACCAGAAAGGAAGGAGATGCTGCGATGGCAGCGGGGGTGGCGGGGGTGGCGGCGCGCGAGCGATATTTTATGTTGCGAGCGTTAATATGGCTACGGTAACCACTTCAGATCAGGCGGGCCGTATGCTTGTCTGCTACCCGAAGTAGTATAAAAAAAAAAAAATACCTAGTTAGTGATGGACGAAGACAAAATCTCAGTAGTGTGAAGTCTTCTAGTATCGGCCTCCTCCTAATATCGGCCTTTGCGAGAAAATGGAATATAGGGTAAGTGCTCCATTGAATGAACCCTTAAGGGCATTCCAAACTTTGAAAATTACAGCCAGCTACTTATGAGATCCTAACCAAAAAATATTTTATTTTATTATGTTCACAATTTATTCATGATTGATACAGTATACATATTTTAGCAAAAATGCTGATAGTTATTGAGATAATCTGCATTTTATACAAATATGGGGTATATTTGTATAAAATGCAGGTTATCTCAATAACTATCAGCATTGAACACACAAATCACCAGAGAATGAACAAAAAAATCCAGTGAATAAACCTTTTGAAACCCATTGAATGAACTACCACTTTTATATATCAGTTCTATATATAAATTATTATGTAAGAGTTTATTTCGGGTAATTGTTATTGTAAATATATATATATTTTTATTATATTAAATAGACGATATGATTACTATTATAATTGCGTGTTACTTGATATTTTATAACCTAAAGAGAACTATCTAACATTTTTTTTTTATACCACTAAGGTGGCAAACAAGCATACGGTCCGCCTGATGGAAAGCAGTTACCGCAGCCTATGGACGCCTGTAACACCGGAGGCATCACATGCGCGTTGCCGACCCTGTAAAAACCTCTTGAAGCCCTTTTTGAAGAACCCCATGCTGTAGTCTCCTGGGAAAACCTCAACAGGCAATTCATTCCACAGCTTGATAGTACGTGGAAGAAAACTTCTCTGGAACCGCACAGTACGTGACCATTTCGGTTCTAAAGTGTGAGGATGAATTCCCTGTCGATGGCGAGCGGTGCGACTGTAGAAGGAAGCCGTGGGCATCATGTCAAACAACTCCTCTGAACACACCCCATTGTACAAACGGTAGAACACACAAAGGGACGCAAAATCTCTTCTCAGACTTAAAGGTTCTAAACCGTCTGTCAGTTTGGGATCGTCAACAATCCTCACAGCACGCCTTTGAATCGAGTCACAGGGTGCAATCTAGGCGCTCCCGCCCATAGATGGCAACAGTACTCCATATGCGGCCGAACTTGAGCTTTGTATAAGTCTTTGCCGCGGGTTGAAGTAATGTTTCGCCCTGTTGAGCACACCTAGTTTCTTCGATGCCAGCTTGACCTTCCCCTCCAGATGACATCGAAACTGGACGTCGCTGGAGATGTCAACTCCTAGAATACCAATACTATTGGCGATGGTGAGGGGTGTGTTTTCGAAGTGTGGAGCCACAGCAAATGGGGTTTTCTTAGCGGTGAAGAAGAAGAAGAAGAAGAAGAAACATTTATTGTAACATGACACAACACTATTACATAGTTTACAGGTAAGATATTTAATAAAGAAAGACGAAACAATAGTGCTGCATGATGCCACAAATTGGACCCAGCTCAGCATTATGCTGTGGTCTGACTATGTTAGACCCCAGCGCTGATTTTCAGCTGAGACCAATCCGTGACACCACGGACGAACAAACAGACGCAATACAGGTGTTTATGTGTCAGTAAATGTAAATTATTTTAGACAACATTATGGCACATAAAATCTAATACTAATATTGAACAATTATGATACCGCTGGTATCGGGTTGATCCAAGAGATTCTCCAATTATTTGAACAAAGAGCATACCTGACACAGCGATATCACACAGTCAGAAACAACACTATATTGAAAGTAAATAAAAAATAGTCAGGCTCTAAGAAACCCGTATCCAGGGCCCCTAAATCATGACAAAAACGTTTTCTAAATCATAAATACAATGTGAGTGAACATACGAATGACTGGTTAATGTATAGAATGAATGACAATCATCCGTTCACTCAGCGAAACTTATTTGTACTTTGTTATTGTCGTTGAAAGAAAAATTTTTTACTTAATTCTGTGAAAAAAGTAACTCTCTCACTTTGTGTCTAGTTTATACGAAAATAACATGATAACCTACATCTGTTACATTTATAATAACAAGTATAATAACATTGTGCTTTTTTTACCAAAACGAAATAGTGTTCTTATTAAAATCTAGTAAACACAAATGCTGAGCCTTGTAACACTGCGGGCATGCATTTTCGGTAACGATTCGACAAGCATAGTGCTCCATGCTATTACTATTTTGTTTTTCTGAAGTCTCCACGTTTACATTGAATTGGTAAGTACAGAAAAATCGTACCTAACCTCCAAAAAATAGAACGAAGATATTTCGGTGTCGATTGCAAAATAAGTAGCCATATCATTCCATTGCTCAACCACTACAGCCTTGTAAAAAACATAGACATCTATATAGCTTATAGAATTAATAGCATGAAATTAATTTGATTGAGATGATACTGACTTCGCTCACAAAGTAGCAAATTATTCTATATATTGAATTTTATTGCTTTGACAACCTATATCCACAACCCAAGCTGCTGGGTCTAGAGATTCAAAATCTGGCACATAAGGTCCTTATACCAGGGGTGCACTAAGAAAAGATTTTAGAAAATTCCCACGGGACACCGGGACGTATAATCTAGAGTAACATAATATAGTAGTGTAATAAGTGTAATAAACAAATATATATACCTGTCATTAATTATTATTATTTTTTTGTGTATTTATTAAATGTGCCTTAAGGGCTGCATTAAATGTGTTTATTCGTTTTAGGGTCTGAATTGGCGGAGGAATGATATTCCAGCATTTTGTTGCCGCAAATCTAAAACTTCCACGAAATGCAGCTGACCTGTGGCAGGGCACAGATAATCGAGTCAATAAGGAACGAGTGGAATAGCCACTGTCATTCTGCATCCAGGCCAACTTAACATAAAGGTATTCTGGTTGCTTGTAATTAATCACACCAAACATGAGACTTGCAAGATGAAGGTAGCGGCGTGATGTCATTTTTAAGATGTTATATTTATTTAGATAAGGAGTTACATGATTTCGAGGTGGGACATGAAAGCAAAACCGAGCACAGGCATTCTGGACGCGCTGCAGTAACCTTTCCGTTTTTGCCAGTAGGCATGGGCCATAAACAACATCAGCATAATTTAGCTTTGAGAGGATTAGAGAATCACAAAGCCTAATTCTCAGTGAACGCGCAGACTTGTGTCTTAGAGGGGTTAAATCGCACTAAGTTCTGTCGCCCCCAGTCGGACACTCTACTTAGTGTGCTCTCAATTTGCGACACAAGTTGTTCGCGGCTCTCCTCCACCAAAGAACGAGGGATATTTGCGCGGCCCGTGTAATAAGTGTCCCCGGTGCTGTCGTCCGCATAACAATGAATGCTGTCATTATACAACATATCATTAACATGCAGCAGAAACAGCGTCGGGGACAATACAGAACCCTGCGGGACGCCAGCATTGATGTCCTATGTCCTAGGTGGCTCTAATGCTTCTGCTGGACAAGAAGCTAGCAACCCATTCGCATAGCCCCTCGGGCAGACCGTAAGGCTAAGATGCCAAATGCTTAAAACATAATATTAATACTGGATTATTATTATAAAATATTTAATATTATTATTCATCACTTCTATGTTAGATTCTCCTTTCTCTTCTAAACTATTATATTTCTATAATAGAAGATTGGTTCTATATGTCATCACTATTTATTAATTTCTTTTTAGCTTGCATTTTGCTGTCTTTCCATGGTCGTTTTAGCTGAAAGGCACTTCTATGTGGAGATCTTTATTTATTTTATTTAATCAGTTCACTCCGTCTGGTTTTCGTCCTGGGCACAGTACTATTACTGCACTTCTAAAAGTTACTGAAGATATCAGGCTAGGTATGGAGGATAAACTGGTAATAATAAAAGAACACCTCGTTCGAATATTGGTCAAAAAATTGACAACCGTTTATAAAAGTTGTGTACAAAAAATTTGCCAACTGCATTAAGGCTAAGATGCCAAATGCTTAAAACTGTGTGTTCATTGACTAGATTTTCTTCAATTTCGTGATCCAATTATCGAACACCCCTATAATTTATTTATGATAATTAAAATTTATGCAATCTGCTTTTTGTAAGATAAAACAGTTCTTTTTACATCCTACTCGTACTATCAAATTTTGTTAACACTATCACACTTATAGTGTCTACAAAGTGAATATCAAAACACGAAGTCTCAGCAATGCCCTAAATTCTGCTCCATACAATCAAAAATACGACAGAATAGTTTCATTTTAGGCGGTCGCGATTTTGAAACTATAGGTCACAGGCAAATACCTGTGTGTTCAGTTGACGTAATATAATGTTTCGATTGAGAAAAAAATACTGGCTTGAGTAGAAAAGCTTAGATTTCTTATTATATTGAAAAATGTGTGTTTTGTTCATTCACTGGTGGGTGTTAATTCACTGGAGCACTTACCCTAACTATTAAAATAACCCTAAAATTATAATAGTTTTTATTCAAAAAGCGACTCTATATGCGAATAATCCATATTTTGGTGCGGGTGCTTCAATATTTGAACGTTCAGTTGGCAATAGAGCACGCGCCGGTACCGACTTGTGTCGTTTAGTGGCAGTGGCGAGTCAAATCCCGGTTGCGAGCGCATTGAGTTAGTTAGTATTTAAATGGAATTAAACATACCTATGGTATTTTATATTGTTTTTTATTGAAGAAAAACCAAGGTTTTTACATTTACTTGTCTTTTTTATGAAATAATCGCAGGGTCGAGGTTAGGGATCTTTATTTATTGATAAATCCCAATATCGGCCACCCGGCCGACATTAGGAAAATGCATGAAAACGCTAAACAACATGTTTAGCTATTTTTTATGTTAACAGGAATATCAATAAGGTTAAAAATGAAACAACAGTTTTTTTTATTAAAATTATTGTCCTGAACCGACTTTACAAATAACCAGTTTTTATTACGTTTATTTATATAAAACGTTCAAGATTTTGATCTAGTGTTATGTGTTTCAAAGATGTATTCTAAGGGAGTTCTTAGCTATGTTTGAAGAAATTTGGCCCATTCTTTTTTAATTATTTTTTATAAAACAAAATAAAGCCATTATCTTTCTTTACAGGAACTAGTTATTGAAAACAGTCAAGAGGGAAAGGTGGATGAAGTGGAAGTTGGGCGTAGAGTAATAGATATTTCTTTTTTTTATAAAGCTCTTCAGGGACCACGGTCCAATGGATTGTAAGTTAAGTTACCTCAGTATAATAGGTGAAGTAAAAGTTGGTCTGGACTCAAAACTCATCATGAAATGTAGTATGTGTAGTATGAAGTTTACTGTGTGTTTGGTTGAAAAGAAAGAAGATAGCATGGAAGTGAATCATCAAATTGTATCTGGTATCATATCATCTGGTGGGAGCTACTCTCAGTTAAAAACATTAACTGCCGCAGTAACCGTTACCAATCATGTCACCTTCATTATACAATGAAATTAATAATACGGTTTGCGATTGGTGGGAAAAGACAGCAACACATTCCATGGCAGAAGCTGTCAAGGAAGAAGCAGAGTACGCAGTCTATAGGTAGTGTTGATAAAAATGGTACACCATTAATATCTGTTGCTGTTGACGGTTGTTGGAGGAAGAGATCTTATGGTAAGAATTTTTCCGCCTTATCCGGCGCAGCTGCGATAATTGGCATTAAAACTAATAATAATAATAATAATAATAATAATAATAATAATAAAAAAAAAAAAAAAAAAAAAAAAAAAAAAAAAAGTGACGTTGTCAAGTCAACATGTACTTTTCCGTTTGAAAAATTTTATTTTATGTTTTTACCTTTTCACATTCAAATAAAATACTAATTTAGAAATTTTATAATACAAAAAATGTTACAAACTAATATTTCAGGAAGTAATCAACCAAATTTTCTATAACTCTGCAACAATGGAAACGAAAAGAAAGAAGCGAGTTGACAGGAACTGTCAAATATATATGCAGACTACGACATTGTGTAGAAAATAAACACAAAAATGTAACAACATAGATTAAGATGTATCGAACGAGACTGAGGACAAGACAAGCGTCACAAGACACAAACGCACGCCCACCACCACCGCCCGTCTCGTCTAGCTCCACGTCTTCGGAGGAGCAGTACGCGACACCTCCGACTTCCAACGTGTCGAGCGACGAGGACGGGCCGCCGCCGCCCCCGTCGCCGCCGAGACCTGCGCGACGGAGAGGACGGCCCCCACTACCGGCCGGCTTGGGGTCTTCGGGGCACCCCGCCCCGCGACAGGCCCCCGCTACCGGTGGTGTAGTGCGACGCATGAGGTGGACAAATTCACTAAATGAAAACGTCATGCGCGCCTACTTTGGGGCAACTGAAGGGGGGACTAATCTCAGTGCGTACCGTGCTCGGATGCTTCCTCTGTTCCAGGTACTTGAACCGACCGCCACCGTTACAGTACAACGTCTATCGGATCAAGTGAGGGCTATCCAGCGATGTCGTTTGCTGGACGAACCTACACTTGAGCGACTTCGTCAGGAAACGCGACCTATTCAGACAGTCGACGAGGTAAGCGAAACCTCCCCTGCTGCAATGTCGAGTGTCACACATTTCCATTCGACAGTGACGCAGTCGGAGGATAGGCCAGTACACGACGACTGTGTGACTGTAAGCGTGGACCTAACCCAGAATGATGAGCAATTGAGGAGAGCATTGGATGATGCGCTTTCTGTATACAGATCTATGCCGATTGCTCAAAGACCACGTCTACCACGCTTGCCCTTGCATAAACAAAATATGGCGCTTATGGGGGCCTTAGACCGCTTGCTAGACTCATATTTGGAGACTAGCCAAGATCTAACTGATACCCATTCGATTCTGTATTGTGCCGCCATTGCGGCCTGTCGCGTAGCTCGGGTCAAATTCCCGGACATTAATAGAGCTCCGCGAACGGTCGTCGATGTACCTATCTGGCAGATGAGAATCGAGCGGCGTATCAATGCGGCTAGGACCCTCATCGGCAAGCTAATCTGCTTCAGGTCGGGCAACAACCGCCCGAGAATCATGCGCTTTGTGCACCAGGCATTCGCAGGGACCAATATCAGGCCCCAAGACTACATGCACTGGGTCACAGAGCGCATTGACTTCCTGAAGCAGAAAATTTATGCTTGGGCAGGCCGTATTCGACGGTATAGGCAGCGGGTAGATAGGTATTATCAGAACCGTATCTTCCAATGTGATGAAAGGAAGGTATACCGAAACTGGGAAAGATCCACTAACTGTGTGGTGGACGGGCAGCTACCGACTGCCGAAGAAACGTCACAATTTTGGCGTAGCATTTGGTCGATGCCTGTCAGCCACACCGAGGGCACATGGATTGATATAGTTGGGAGGGCATGTGAGTCGATAGGAGCCATGGAAGCAATAAACATAAACCAGCAGGATGTTAGCTGTGCAATCCGTTCGGCACATAACTGGAAATCTCCAGGTCCGGATGGATTGCACAACTTCTGGCTCAAATGGTTCCGTCGCTCACATGCTCTCCTGGCATCTCAGTTCCAAGATGCCCTTGTAGCTGGATCTCTCCCAAGTTTCATGACCACTGGCATTACCTTTCTGCTCTATAAGAGCGGTAGTACCACGGAAGCTAAAAACTACCGACCCATCACGTGCTTACCAACTATGTACAAGCTTCTTACATCCATTTTGACATCTAAAATAACAAAGCATATTATTGCTCATAATATTTTGGCGCCTGCTCAAAATGGATGTAAGGCTGGGTCCCGTGGTACTAAAGAGCTTCTCCTCATAGACATGACCATTTGCCAACAAGTTCGTCGAAACAAGAAGAGCCTTTCCACCGCTTGGATTGACTACAAAAAGGCCTATGATTCGGTGCCTCATTCATGGCTGAGACGGGTGCTGGAGTTGTATAAAGTAGATGCAACTCTATGCGCCTTCCTTGGTTCATGTATGGGGCAGTGGACCACAGTCCTTTGTCAACCAGGAGGTGGAGTTACTCTTGGATCGACGGATCCCATAAGGATAGAACGCGGTATCTTCCAGGGTGACAGCCTGAGTCCATTATGGTTCTGCCTGGCTCTGAATCCACTCAGCACTTTACTGAGGGATTCAGGACTAGGAGTCCGACTTCGCAGAGGGGGTGAGATCATTTGTCATCTGCTATACATGGATGACCTCAAATTGTTCGCACCAAAGAAACCAGACCTGGTGGAATTACTGAAAGTGACTGAAAATTTCAGTAATGCCATTGGTATGGAGTTTGGTGTTGACAAATGTGCGGTCATGCATGTGAAGCAGGGAAGAGTTGTAGACTCTGATAGTTTACAACTCTCAGAGACAGTGTCCCTCAGATCCCTCTCAGAAGTCGAGACATACAAATATCTTGGTATGGCGGAGTCATTGGGTCTGGCTAACGGGGACATGAAACAATCGGTGACGGAACGTTTCTTTGGACGACTGACAAAAGTACTGAAAAGTCTTTTGTCAGGTGGTAACAAGGTGCGTGCTTTCAACGGTTGGGTTATGCCCCTGTTAATCTATACCTTCGGCATACTAAGGTGGACTCAGGCCGAATTGGATACCCTGGACGTAAAGGTCAGAAAGCTGCTCACGATGTATCGCATGCATCACCCACGATCATCAGTAATGAGACTGTACATCCCACGGAAGTGTGGGGGTCGAGGCTTCTTAAATGCCAAGAACTTACATAACCGAGAGATGTGCAGTCTCAGGGAATACTTCCTCCACTGTGAAAGTGGGATGCATCGCGACGTCGTAGCAGTAGATAAAGGACTTACCCCGTTGTCTTTGGCGAACGAGAACTGGCGCAAACCAGTGGTGTTTACTACCCGTAGCCGCGAGGACATATGGAAGAGCAAGGAGCTACACGGGCGTTTCTACCGGGCTCTTAACGGGCCTGATGTAGACTCGCTCGCTTCGGTGACCTGGCTACGCTTCGGTGACCTTTTTGGGGAAACCGAAGGTTTTGTCTGTGCAATTATGGACGAAGTTATCAAGACGAATAACTACCGGAAATATATCCTGAAGGACGGTACGGTCGACATATGTCGAGCATGCCACCGTCCCGGTGAGTCACTCAGGCATATAGTTTCCGGTTGTTCTCATCTTGCTAACGGCGAGTACTTGCACAGACACAATCAAGTAGCTAGGATCGTACACCAGCAACTTGCTCTTAGATATGGCCTCGTCAGCTCCGAGGTACCATATTATAAGTATGCACCAGCACCAGTTCTTGAGAATGGTAATGTCACGCTCTACTGGGATCGGTCTATTATCACAGACAGGACTATTATTGCCAATAGACCTGATATCGTGGTAATAGACCGAGAGAGAAGGCGTGCAATTCTCGTTGATGTTACCATTCCCCATGACGAGAACCTCGTTAAGGCCGAGAAAGAGAAACTTTCTAAATACTTGGACTTGGCACACGAGGTTACCGCCATGTGGCATGTGGACTCAACGATAATTGTTCCGATAGTTGTGTCCGTAAACGGTCTTATAGCGAAGAGTCTCGATCGTCACCTCGAGAGGCTCTCGCTTGGCGGTTGGGTCAAGAGCCGGATACAGAAGGCGGTTCTTCTGGACACGGCCCGCATTGTGAGGAGATTCCTCACTCTGGAGCCCTGACCACCGGTAGCTTGGGTCTTCGCCCCGCTATCGATGGGTGCCCCTTTTTTATATTTTTAAATGTATTTTTTTTTTTATATATGATTTAGATTTAAAAATGTAAAAAATTGGAGAAATATAAATAAATGAGAAAATAATAATAATAATAATATGCGAATAAGACTCGTGCGTATAATGGGTGGGTTATACCCCTATTAACCTACACTTTTGGGATACTCAAGTGGACACAGACAGAGCTAGACGCCCTGGATCGAAAGGTACGGACGCTGATGACAGCGCATCGAATGCATCATCCTCGTTCATCTGTAATGAGATTGTATATCCCACGAAAGTTTGGCGGCCGTGGCATGTTAAATGCCAAGGATCTACACAATCGTGAGATATGTAATCTAAGAGATTATTTCTTGCAGGTGGATGGGGAGATGCATCGAGAAGTTGTTATGAGCGATAAAGGCCTAACCCCTCTCTCAATGGCAAACAAGGATTGGCGAAAACCTGTAGTTATGAGCATTCAGGATCGCATTACGACATGGAAGGGCAAGGAATTGCATGGTCGATTTTACCGGGCTCTCAATGACCCGGATGTTGACCATGCAGCTTCTGTACACTGGCTACGCTTCGGGGACCTCTTTGGGGAAACCGAAGGTTTTGTCTGTGCAATACAAGACGAGGTTATTAAGACGAACAACTATAGGAAATATATTCTGAAGGAAGGTACGGTCGACATATGTCGGGCATGCCACCGTCCCGGAGAGTCACTCAGACATGTTATCTCCGGTTGTTCTATGCTTGCTAACTCCGAGTATTTGCACAGACACAACCAAGTAGCCAAGATAGTACACCAGCAGCTTGCCCTGAAATATGGTCTTGTCGAATCTGAAGTCCCGTACTACAGGTACAATCCACAGCCAGTTCTTGAGAACAGCCATGCCAGACTCTACTGGGACCGATCTATTATTACAGACAGGACTATTCTAGCGAATAAACCTGATATTGTAATAGTAGATTGGTCGGCGCGACGTGCAATAATTGTTGACATCACCGTTCCACATGACGGTAATCTTGTTAAGGCCGAAAATGAAAAGTTGATGAAATATCGCGACTTGGCCTTCGAGATTGCCGACGTGTGGCGCGTGGATTCAGCAGTTATTGTTCCGGTGGTGATCTCCGTCCACGGATTAATAACGAAGAGCTTCGATCGGCACCTTAAGAAGCTCTCGCTTGGCACTTGGCTTAAGAGTAAAATTCAGAAGGCCGTCGTACTCGATACAGCTCGTATTGTGCGCCGGTTCCTTACTTTGGAGTCCTAGCCGACACAGGAATAGGTCTAGGCCTCTCCTGTCTCGGTTTTGTATGCCGCTTTTTTATATTGTTATTTTTAACATTGTATTTTTTTATATGTATATATAGTTTTAATAATAACAATATAGATAAGTTGTGATAAAATAAATAAAAAGTATAATAATAATAAAGCCCTTTATTTCTGAAATTAGTACCTATTACATATAAATTAAAAAAACTACATAATTAGTTAGAAACAAACAAACAAGTTACAATATGTCTCTAATTTCAGTGTGCCTTTTGGCATAGGCCTCCTCCAACGACTTCCACTGGCTTCTATCGTTTGCCACCCTTCTCCAGTTTGTACCCACAGTCAACTTTATATCGTGTTCCCATTTCATTTTTTGTCTTCCTCGCTTCCTTTTTCCATCTCTAGGATACCATTCTGTTACGGCCTTACTCCATTTTCCCCGTGTGTCTCGCATCATGTGGCCAGCCCATCGCCACTTTTGTTGGTCTATTTTTGTCAGGATATCAGTCAGTTTTGTTCTCGATCTAAGCTCAGTGTTCCTAACCCGGTCTTGTCTTCGTATGCCTGTCATGCTCCGCTCCATTGCTCTTTGGCAGGTGGCTAGTTTTGTTGCTAGAGATTTTGTTAAAGCCCAAGTTTCGCATCCATAAGTCAAACATGGAAGTATGCAGGTGTTAAAGGTCTTTCTTTTTATTCTTATTCCTAGGTTTGATTTCATTATTTCTTTCAGAGCCCAATATTTTTTCCATCCCCTGGCTATTCTTAGATCGATTTCCTTTGCTGATTGTTCCTCTGTAGAGATAACCTGCCCCAGGTATATGTAGTCTTTAACATTTTCAATGTTTTCATGTCCAACTTTGATATTTGCCTGTATGGAGTTAGTCATAAGTTTTGTTTTGCTGACATTCATTTTTAATCCGACTTTCAGACTTTCTAACTTAAAACTAATAAAGTATTGTTTTTTGGAGTTAAAAATAAATACTGCGTAGTCTGTGCACGAGCCGCAAAGAACAACAGTCAGCCCCCGGAACACCATTGTTTCAAGAATTATTCAGGATCATCTACCGGGATGGAATCGACCATAATAGTTGAGGGGTTTAAACGTTCCATTGTTGATCACGGTGTAATTTATAATAAATTTGTAGCAGACGGCGATTCTAGTACTTATAAAAAAATATTAGATTCGCGTCCGTACGATAATTTAATAGTAGAGAAAATTGAATGCAAAAATCATCTTTTACGAAACTACTGCAATAGCTTGGAGAAACTGTCAAAAGACACTAAGTATCCTTGCGAATTGCGGAAATTCCTAAAAGAAAGGTATTTGCGTTTAAGAACGGGTGTAAAATGCGCGATTAAATATTGGGCGGATCAAAATCAGTCACTCGAAGAAAAAATAAAAAATCTTATTGAAGATATCCTAAATGGTCCACAACACGTATTTGGTAATCACCAACATTGCAAGGAGTATTTCTGTAGACCTGATACTCGTCGAATAGAACCTGTTGGATTACTTCCAACAATTGTTGGATGCGGATTAATGGACGCGGTAGAAATTTTAAGTAAAAGACTGTCATATCATTCTAGAAGTTTAATTCATAATTGCACAAGTAATATAGTTGAAAGTTTTAACGGAGTAATTGCCAAATTAGTTGGGGGTAAGCGTGTAAATTATTCTTCCCGTGGTTCTTATGCGGGCTGATGCGCAGCTGCTGTTGTGTCTTTTAATACGGGATCGATTCATAGTAAAACTCATGAAGTCATATTTAAATGTAGTCCGATTCCTTTGATCGCGAAAGTGGAAAATTGTAATCGTAGAAACCGTTTAATTGCTAAACCTAAATTAAGATTGAAAAAAAGCCACAACACTGTATCGAAAGACGCTCACTATGGACCAAACTGCGAAAAACCTGATCTGAGTCCAGAATTATATGAGAAAGCCAAGCCATCTTTTTTAGCCGATTTAAAGTTGTCTTGTGCTGAAAGAGAGGAGCTTGAAAGGTCGACCCATTTGCAAAGAAGTAGTGCTGAGTGGATGAGTACAAGGAGAAAATTACTAACCTCATCATCATTCGGGGAAGTTTGTAAAAAACGAGAGAGCACAAGTTGTGCTGCTTTTGTTGGTAAAATCGTTTATGGTAGTAATATCTCCAGTTTGCTTGCTGTACGGTACGGTATCGAAAACGAAGAAACCGAAATTAGACAGTTAGAAAATCAAAAGAATATTCGTATACAAGGTTGCGGTTTGTTCGTCGACGATCAATAAATACACCAGATGGCATTTATGCAAACGGTTTAATTGAAATTAAGTGCCCACATTCTTTAGCTGGCATGACTCTTGATGAAGCAATGGCCAAACATACCTTTTGGGCAAGGCTTCCAAGAGTTATGTCATAAATAAAAATCATAACTGGTATTTCCAAATTCAGGGACAGGTACATATTACTAAAAGAAACGTTTGCATGCTTGGCATCTGGTTTGGTGCTACTGTACCTATGAAAGTTTATATTTTAGAAAAGGACGACAAATTTTGGAAGAAGAAAATGGAGATGAAATTAGTTAGGTTTTATTACGATTGCCTACATCCAGAATTAGTTGATCCTCGGCAGTCACGAAGCATGCCCATTCGTGACGCGCCCAGTATCATAGAGGCTATGAAAGAGAGGAAAGAAAGAGCTTTACGTGTTTTGAAAGAGAAGAACGCCTAATGGTTTTGAAAGAGACTGAGGTAACTTCCAGCCGGTCGATTCACGTAAACACGCCAGTCCAAAAGTCGTTTTAACTTAGAAACTTAGAAATCGCCTTTTGGTTTTCTGTTTTAAACGCACTTACTTATCTAGTCTTGGATTGTCATAAATCTTTCAATAGCTCAATTACTATACAATTCCTATACGATTTTGAAGAGTTACCTGGTGTAAAGAATCATCAAAATTGTTTCAAAAATACAGCGAATTGAGAATCTTCTTCTTTTTTTAAGTCGGTTAAAAGGGCTTAATTTGCAAAAAACGAAGTGACATTTTTAAGTCCCTACGCTACGGTTTTTATTACGTGAATCGGGCAGCTGGTACTCATTCTGATAAGTTTTGCAATAGCAATTGATTTTATCATCAAATTAGCAGAAATCAAAATTTGATCAGTAATCGTTAAAATGAAAAAACATTAGAATTTTGAACTCATATTTTGTTATTGTTTACTTACTTTTAATTAGTATATTAATAATTTATAAACTTGTGTTTCATTTATTTTTGTACAACCCTAGCACGCTTTTTAGATGGCGACTCATATTTGTTATTGTTTACTTACTTTTAATTATATGAATCATTTTTATACTTTCGTATACTAGCGTAGCAAAAGTTATTAACTCAAAAATTACAAGCAAAAAAAGTTGACATGGCCGATAATTGGTGCCACCACCCTATTTGAGTTTACGCAATAGGCACATTTCCTTGCGTAGAGATATACACTAGCGAGGAAAGCTCGATGTTATTTCGACCGTACTTCCTACTGAATTTGCAATTATTTTGTTGAATGAATATTTTACGAAATAGGAATAAACTTTGGTAGGAAAATTACAAATAAATACATAGTTGGAATTTTTGGTAAGTAGAATACAAAAAGGTCAGTCCAGACCTGCTCTTGATTGTTTAATATAAATAGAAAAACATAAAAATTGTGTCTCAACTACTCTTATTAATCTAGTAATTAATATTTATTATCATTTTGTAACGAAAAACTAGTCTTAGAATATTTTACACTCGTCGTTTATTTCCAATAATTCAACATTTTTGTTATGCTGTAAATATTCAACTTCAATAACAATTGGAACGTTTGTCGCAAAACATTTTGACAATCGCGCTGTCTTTGGGTCATTCACCCGCCCCGTCGGTTGTTTCAGTAAACAGTAGCGCTGCGGTCGCTCGAAACCGACGTCGCGCCTAGACAATCTGGGCCCTTAAAACTGAAGTTACAACACCGCCAAGAAAAAACGTCACGACAATCCCACGGATGAAATGCATTGGTCGCCAGTAAAGTGAAGTTAGCTACAATTTCTCTACAAAATGTCGCTATACACGAAAATTACTTACTATTTAGGATTTTTATGCGCCATTTGCGCTATAAATCTTTTGGAAAATTCAACATAATTGAAATTAGGCGAAGATAGGTAACACAGGCGAAGATACGGGCTTATACGGTACCCATAACACAAGCTTTGTGCTTAATTTGGGACTAGATGGCGCTGTGTAAACTGTCCTAAAATATTTATTTATTATATAATTTATCATCATCAGGTCCATTTTAGTCTCCACTACAGGAGGACTACCCTCTCGTCCGTCCTAGACGGAAGGAGGATTTGGCCTACACTCCCCACGCTGGCCAAACGGGTTGGGGAGGCCTGATCGATATTTGATAATGTATTTCCCTTAGTTGCCTTGTACGACATCCACGGGAAGACACGGAGTGATTCTATTCTAGTCTGCCGGACCACACGGCCATTATTTAATTTAACGTGTACATATGTGTACTGTTTACATATTTTCAAGTAACACTTGGGGAGTAAGCTGGTGAATGCGTGACGAGAGCGTTACGAAAAGTGTGATGGGGCGAGGCGAACGCAAGTTGAGAGGGAGATAATAATAGATAGAGATAAATACAAGTTTTACTACAGTCGTGTGCACTATAGCACACCCGTTTCTTATTTTTAGGGTTCCGTACCTCAAAAGGAAAAACGGAACCCTTATAAGATCACTTTGTTGTCCGTCTGTCTGTCTGTCTGTCTGTCTGTCTGTCAAGACCCTCTAAGTCGAGAATGCGTGGAGGTATCAAGCTGAAATTTGAACTGTATACTCAGGTCTACGGTCCCATGAATGAAATGAAATTGTAAAAAAATCAAACTGCTAAGTTTACGTAAAAAAAAGTTACGGCCGTTTATTCAGCATAAAACGCATATTTCGAGATTCTCAAGGGAATCAAAACCTAGGGTATCAAAAACGAGGGTACTTCACGTTGACCTAGAACTATGAAATTTGGCAAGTAACATCGTTATAGACTACAAGTACAAGAATAAATCTCAAAACTATACATTTGTAATTAAATCTTAAAAAATAGGGGCTTAGATTCCTGAACTATTTATAATGATCCTACGTACGGAACCCCCGGTGGGCGAGTCCGACTCGCACTTGCCCGGTTTTTTTTAGGGTTCCGAACCTCAAAAGGAAAAACGGAACCCTTATAAGATCACTTTGTTGTCCGTCTGTCTGTCTGTCTGTCTGTCTGTCTGTCTGTCTGTCTGTCTGTCTGTCTGTCTGTCTGTCAAACATTTCTATGTCGAGAATGCGTGGAGGTATCAAGCTGAAATTTGAACTGTATACACAGGTCTACGGTCCCATGAAGTTAAAAAAAAATCAAACTGCTAAGTTTACGTAGAAAAAAGTTACGGCCGTTTATTCAGCAAAAAACGCATATTTCGACACACTCAAAGGAATCAAAACCTATAGGGTACTTCCCGTTGACCTAGAACTATGAAATTTGGCAAGTAACATCGTTATAGACTACAAGTACAGGAATAAATCTCAAAACTATACATTTGTAAATAGATCTAAAAAAATAGGGGGTCTATATTTTTTATAGGGTGTCGAAATTTCAAATTGAAACTACTAGTTCAAATGGGGTATCATATGAAAGGGCTTGATGTACACATTGCAAAATATATTTTATTTATTTTTTTCGACGCATTATTTCTTATTTATAATGAAAAATATCAAATTTAATAATGATACTACGTACCTACGGAACCCTCGGTGGGCGAGTCCGACTCGCACTTGTCCGGTTTTTTTTTGTTTTGGAGCCCATTTGGGATGTAAATACCTAATTACCTACTTTGAGCCAAAACAAACCCCACCTGCACGTGGTGCACCTTGCTAATTGAATAACGAGGCTCTGGCGAAAGAGAAGTAGGGCACAGCTTTACAATAAAGTTTTTCCTACACTATGCTTTAACATAACATAATATTTCGTCGTATAAGGTGTCCATCCCGGCCTCGACAGTGCTTTGAATCCTTCGTCAGGGGTTACTTTGATCCTTTCCCTGCCAGTGTAGTTTCCATATTTATAGCATTATTTTTTGATATATAGATATATAATTTCAACATAGAAATGGACATGTAGAGCCTATACTGGTGTAATCATAAAGATTTGATAATAATTTTTCTTTGATTTGTTGGATTTGTTTCCGCCCCGAATAGCAGAATAACTATTAAAAAAATCGGAAAAAATAACGTAAACATATTTACTTACAAGTTTACAACTTAACAAGGTGTAATTAAGTGTTAATATAGTATTGGCCGTGTGGTTTCCGGCAGACTAGAATAATCACTCCGAGAATCACTTCCCGAGGATGTCGTACAAGGCGACTAAGGAAAATACATTATAAAACATCGATCAAGCCTCCCCAACCCGTTTGGCCAGCGCGGGGAGTGTAGGCCAAATCCTTCTGTCTGGGACGAACGAGAGAGGGTCGTGCTCCTGTAGTGGAGACTATAATGACCTGATGATGATGATGATGATGATTTAAAGGCGAAACGAAGTTCGCCGGGCCAGCTAGTAGTTTATAGAGAAGGAGTGCTGAATGCTAATGTTTTTTTTTTTAATTATGCATAAAATACATTAAAAAAACTATTACATACACTACCATGTATTTGGCATACACACGCATACTCTTTTGTTTATTGATAAAGTCATAATTTAAATTAATTATGGTCGAATTTCGACCACCAAACATTTGTGTGCATGAACATGTCTGTTTGTCTTGGTCTTCTATGTATCATAAGTATGTATTTACAAAAAAAAAACCGGACAAGTGCGAGTCGGACTCGCCCACCGAGGGTTCCGTAGGTACGTAGTATCAATATTAAATTTGATATTTTTTATTATAAATAAGAAACAATGCTTCGAAAAAAATAAATAAAATATATTTTGCAATGTGTACATCAAGCCCTTTCATATAATACCCCATTTGAACTAGTAGTTTCAATTTGAAATTTCGACACCCTATAAAAAATATAGACCCCCTATTTTTTAGGATCTATTTACAAATGTACAGTTTTGAGATTTATTCCTGTACTTGTAGTCTATAACGATGTTACTTGCCAAATTTCATAGTTCTAGGTCAACGGGAAGTACCCTATAGGTTTTGATTCCCTTGAGTGTGTCGAAATATGCGTTTTTTGCTGAATAAACGGCCGTAACTTTTTTCTACGTAAACTTAGCAGTTTGATTTTTTTTTAACTTCATGGGACCGTAGACCTGAGTATACAGTTCAAATTTCAGCTTGATACCTCCACGCATTCTCGACATAGAAATTCTTGACAGACAGACAGACAGACAGACGGACAACAAAGTGATCTTATAAGGGTTCTTCCTTTTGAGGTTCGGAACCCTAAAAAAAGATGTATTTACATATGTTTATCAGTTGTCTAGTACCCATAACACAAGCTTCGGTTACTTTAGGGCTAGATGGCGCTGTGTAATTTGTCTGACAATATATATTTATATACAGTGCGAATAGGATGTCAGTTAAACCGCCCTTTATGAGCAATTCAGTAATCAATGGGCCGCGGCCGCGACTTGAGCTGAATAGCCGCCATTACGGCCGTCGACGGCCGCGTAATGAAACACAATTAACTTGATCGCTGATAATCAAGCCGCGATATCGCTTAACGATCGACTTGATAGATTGATTGATATTCTGTTACTTATTTACTGATTGGTATATTAGAACGAATGATACTCTGTTAACGTGGACTTAAGATCAGTGGTTTTCAATCTTTTTGAATACGGAACCCCTTTACAATTTAACTAGGCCGGATTCTAGCCCACGGGGCCGAAATCTAGGTTAAGTGGAGCGAGTAGATTCGCTGAGTGTATGATTTTCCATTCATTGCAATGGAAAATGTATTTGATGATCATTCCTTAAGGATATGATCGATTTCAATTTTTTTTCTACACAAACGTCAAGCATGTCGAGGTCTTTAATTGTGACAAGTTACATCAAAATCGGTTCAGTGGTTTTGGATCCTATTTATTACTAAGAATGACTTCGGCGTGTATAAGCGTTAGGTCCATTGAAAAATTTCTGGCGGCCCCTTCCCCTCCCTATCTCCCTCCGTGAAGAAATTTCAACAATTCAGCTGGCTATGAAAGCTTTAAAATTTTTAGTGCCAATTGCTACCGACTTTGTAATTAGGTCTTTAATGGTGAATATAAAAGTTAAGAAGAGAAATAGGCTTCAATTGTAAAAAGATTTGTTTAAAGATCTTAATTGATCTATTATTGAACGATAATCAGTACAGCTTACTTTTTTGACGTTATAACGTCTCGTAAATCGATGAACACCGGCTGCACGCACGAAAAAGCAGACTCATTGTCACGTTCCGCCTTAGTCGAGCATGCAAGTGAGAGCGCGGAACAAGCGATAGAGAGGCACGATCAGCCTAAGCGTTCGGTTTGTGACGCTTCAATCTCTCTTCCGCTCCATCGGCCAATGTTTTCTTATGGCGTTATCACGTAAAATTATCGTCCGTAAACCGACTTCACAGACAACCAATTTTTATTGTAGCATATGACCTACAAACATTTGCATTTGTCCCCCGCCACCCTCTGAAAGTAACTTGATCATCCCTCTGTGGCTCGCACCTTACAGATTGAAAATCACTGCTTTAGAGCATCGTTATATGATCAATGGGGAAATGTGTGACGTGAATTTTTGACTGAATACACTCATGTCATTTTACGGCGTAGAGACATCGTGTCTTATTATGGACCCTCCGAATTCCAAAGCTTCAAGGTTGCTCTGCATGCGATGGAGAGAGGTATGTGCTCATACCTGATTCTATCACTCTACGTGCTATACTTAGTATTTCATCATCAGGTCATTTTACTCTGAACTACAGGAGCACGAACCTCTCTCGTCCGTCCCAGACAGAAGGAGGATTTGGCCTACACTCCCCACGCTGGATTATGGATTATAATGCATTTTAAAAATCTTAGTATTTACCATATTTCTATTAACTCTAAACATCGATACGATGAATTTGTCAGTGACCAAGTCACATCACTATAAGGTAGATTTTTTCCAAGGTATTGGACGTGCACTTACGAAATCTAATTAAAGTCAATGTTTGGCCATGCGATTTGATACCCAAATCTTTGATTTTTCGTTATGTCTTTGATTTTTTAATGGAAAATAATAACATGAGCCACAAAATATACTAAACGAGCCACAGAAATACTAGGTTAGGTTACGTTTGGTGTGTTTTATATCAACTTTAGTCGCCAAGTCAGTATAACAGTCGCCCTGTTTCACGATTTTAGATGCTCGGTTTATTTTTTTCCTTTCGGTTTACCTTTTTAAATTTCCCAAAAAGTTTTACAAAAACATGAGCTTTAAATTTGTGTGGAAATTTTATGTTAAAATTAAAATTAACATGAATAATAATGAGGAATAAAATTCAATAGATATTAATGTTTAGATCCTATCGACATAGTGTGTATATTAATACAAAGTATGTATATATAGTAAGTGTATCTATACATATCTATACTAATATTATAAAGCTGAAGAGTTTGTTTGTTTGAACGCGCTAACCTCAGGAACTACTGGTTCGAATTTTAAAAAATCTTTTAGTGTGAGCTACCGTGTATATATATATATAGTATAGTATATAATACTATGTGTCTATAGATTAAAAAAAATGCTCTTAAAATAAAAATCCTGGATCGTAAAAATCGGTAACAAAATGTATAAGTATTGCTATTTAATTACTAGTCTATTGATCTACCGAAAAAAAGCAGGAAACAATAGGTTTGTGAGTAAACTTTGTATGTTTGTTTAGGCTCTGTTTATAAAGAACTCTCTGTAAACACGCCGGGGCCAGAATTCGTTCGAGACACGGCGCACTCGGCAAGTTTAATAAGATTTCAAGAGGTAAAGCAGTGCAAACCACAGACATGTAAAGGGTAGGAGACTAAACATTACATACTTAGAACGTGAAGCAAATTTTCGTTCGTAGCTTATTTTTCTTTATACTACGTCAGGTGGCAAACAAGCATACGGCCCGCCTAATGTGAATCGGTTACCGTAGTATATAAACGCTCGCAACACGATACAACGCTCGCGCGCTACCAACGCAGCGGCTCCTTCTTTCCTGCCCCCCTAGCCAAGTGTAATGCATAGCGTAACGAACGTTAGATAGATCACGTGACATTTGTCAATTCGAACATTTTAGTATGAGCTCCACAGTTCAAATTAGCGATCGCTACGCTTTTCTACTTCGCAGCCAAGTGTAATGCGTAGCGTAACGAACGTTAGATAGATCACGTGACATTTGTCAATTCGAACATTTTAGTATGAGCTCCACAGTTCAAATTAGCGATCGCTACGCTTTTCTACTTCGCAGCCAAGTGTAATGCGTAGCGTAACGAACGTTAGATAGATCACGTGACATTTGTCAATTCGAACATTTTAGTATGAGCTCCACAGTTCAAATTAGCGATCGCTACGCTTTTCTACTTCGCAGCCAAGTGTAATGCGTAGCGTAACGAACGTTAGATAGATCACGTGACATTTGTCAATTCGAACATTTTAGTATGAGCTCCACAGTTCAAATTAGCGATCGCTACGCTTTTCTACTTCGCAGCCAAGTGTAATGCGTAGCGTAACGAACGTTAGATAGATCACGTGACATTTGTCAATTCGAACATTTTTTTAGTATGAGCTCCACAGTTCAAATTAGCGATCGCGTCGCTTTTCTACTTCACAAACTGCCATTTGGCTAGCCCCCTGGTGACCTCACTCACTTGCCGGAACACAAAAACCCTATAGTAAAAATATTTTTAATGTATTTTTTTTATAATATAATAATACAATTAAATTAAATGTACTAACATAGATTATAAGGTTTTTTTGTTACATAACACATTATGGACTATTTCTATTGGTCTCGTTTCATTTGTAGTCCAGAGTTAAAAGTTTTAAATCACTACCGCCCGCTCCATGCTGCGAATAACCGTCTTGTCACAGAATATAAAATAATAATAATCATCATCATCATCAGGTCATATTAGTCTCCACTACAGGAGCACGACCCTCTCTCGTCCGTCCTAGGCAGAAGGAGGATTTGGCCTACACTCCCCACGCTGGCCAGACGGGTTGGGGAGGCCTGATCGAAGTTTTATAATGTATTTCCCTTAGTAGCCTTGTACGACATCCACGGGAAGAGACGGAGTGATTCTATTCTAGTCTGCCGGAAACCACACGGCCAAATAAAAAATAGTATTAGTACTAAAAACCCTGATGACATATCCGGCGTTAAGATTCAAAATCGCATTTCGAAAAAACCAGTTTTCACGCATCTTGTCCTGGTTGCTAGCGTCTAGAGATGGCAACCCTAAGTCTGCTTCTCTTTATACGTCTGTGGTACAACTGCATTTTAGTTCTACATGCACTGTACACGTACCGTTTGAGCAGTTTTGATTGATAATAAGACGGATAAAGGCCCCTGTGGGTTCCTTTTGATAAATGATCGCACACCGCGACCATTAGTAACACCAGAGGAGACATACTCGTACATTCCTTGTAACTACTTTTATGCTGTTCGAAGTAACAAATTCAAAATAATTTTATTTCGGATGACAATGTCAATGGATCTTATCCATTGACATATAAAAAAAAGACGTGTGGCACTCGGGGACTGCCGCGGTAAAGCTATTGCATAGCATTTTGTATCAACTTATGCAATTATAATTTTATTTATTTATTTTATTCATGCAGTATTGCTTTTTCTTTGATATTAATTCAAGTTACACTTTTTGAGCGTGGTGACCGATAAGAAAACAAATTTTTCTATTATTAAATAAATAAAACGAGTTTCGTTGAGTCGTACAATACGTCTAATCGCACGCACACAACGCCGTATCGAAGACTGCCGAACTGAAACGACGTTAGACGATGCACGGCCTTCAAGCCACACCTCCTTGCCCGTCGGAGTGGGGAGCGTGAGGTTTTTTCGTTACGGAATTTCTGGATTCGGTCCCCGCGCTCAAGGCCCGCGATAGAAGCTATGCAATAGCTTAATATGCAATAGCTTAAAAATAATCAATTCGTAAAATACGTAATATTATACCAAAGTTACAATAATAATTATGTAAATACTATACTACTATTTTATTTATATGAGAGGTTGGCAAACGTGAATGTAGGTCCCCTGATGGCAAGCAATCACCGCCCATGGAGATCAGCAACACCAAGGGCTCGCCGATCCATTGCAAGTCTATACTCCTTCCTTTCTTTCTTTTTGGTAACCTCACTCATTCGCAGGAACACAACAATCCTCAAGGGAATTGTTATTTTGCTGCGGTATTCTGTAAGGTAGGTACTTCCCCATTCGGGCAACTTAAAAAATACGCTATGCCCTACCTCTCTTTTCACCAGAGCCTCGTTTGTTAGTCAGCAGGGTGCACGATGTGCAGGTGAGGTTGGCTTTGGCTCAAAGATGTTGATGATCCACTTATATTTTCAAGCGTATTTTCTTTAAGGAAAAGGCATTGTTCAGTGAACTTGGCGTTACCAATTAGATTACACATTCAGTGGTGTCATGTCGCTAGTTTTGTCAAATTACGAGTATGTCCATGAGTTTTGCAATATATATGTGTGTGTATAAATATGTGTATATGTGTGTGAATAAATATAAATATTATGTTTGGGTGTTTGTGTATGTTATGCCACTATCAAAACAAAACAGCGACCTAAATAAACACATATTTCTGGACAATTTACACAGCGCCATCTAGCCCCAAATTAAGCGCAAAGCTTGTGTTATGGGTACTAGACAACTGATAAATGTAATTAAATACATTTTTTTTTGTAAATACATACTTAGAAAACACCCAGACCAAGACAAACAGACTAATAATAAATAACAGTTGTAAACAATAAATATTATGCATAACGATGCAATCGTTTAGACATCATTAAAATTTCAATTCACATTCGTAATAAGTATATATCAACGCCCAAATGCTCACTGCCGCTTTTAAATAAGATAATTTCCAGAGGGAAATTGGTTTCTGCACAACACTTATAAGATTTTTCACCGTTTTCCAAAGCCATTGGAACGTAAGTATCTGAAATTACGATATAAATTGCTCATAAAGAGGGAGGGGAAATGTTAAATTCGTTATTTAAGCTTATCATGGAACCTGATTTTACAGTATTTTGTGGTTCGTCGGTGGTACAAGAACCCCATTTTTTGCTTGTTACCGGTTATTGTTTTCAATTCAATTTATCTCCAGCTTCTCTGTGTTTTGGATGCAATCGGGGAACACGTTAAGCTATCGTCCCCGGTTGTTATCAATAGATGACAGTCGTAATCAGTGGTATGGTAAGGTAAGGCAGTGGGCTTTGGGTAACTTTAAAATACTGGCCTCCGCCGTTTCGTGTTTGAGAAGCATTTTTTTTATACTACGTCGGATGGCAGACAAGCATACGGCCCGCCTGATGTGAAGCGGTTACTGTGTACTGTAGTACGCTCGCAACATTAAAAATATCGCTCGCGTGCCGCTACCCCCGCTGCAAACACAGCATCTCATGCATTTCTGGTGACCTCACTCACTCGCAGGAACACAACAATCCTCATGGGAATTGATATTTGGCTGTGATATTCTTTGAGGTGGAGGTACTTCCCCAGTCGGGCAGCTTACAATTACGCTCCCTACCTCTCTTTCCGCCAGGGCCTCGTTTGTCAGTCAGCAGGGTGCACCACGTGCAGGTGAGGTTGGCTTTGGTTCAAAGATCCTGATGAACCACTTACACCCCAATATTTCATTTTGGCTCAAACACACCACGAATATAGTAATATTCGTGTTGTATTTGAGCCAAAATAAACAGTCGTTTAGGATGAAATTCCGTATTTCGGAATATTATAATATATATGTATATATATGTATTCCGTATTTCGGGGGACACGTTCGGTCCCGGTTGTTGTCATTAGATAACAGTCGGTAAGTCATATTTGCCATATTGCTGTCTCTCACATTGCTAAGAGGGGAAGTCAAATTCCAAAAGCTTCTTACTAATTTATTTTCATTATTATTTTTCTGATTGAATTGGTTGTGAGTTCCAAGACAGTCGAGTTTTACCCCCGGGACTGCAATGAAAGTCGGCAAGTCACTTGGGTGACTTGAAAATACTGACCTCCGTCGTGAACATGAGAAGCATATTGAGGTAGGCTCTAAACAGGGTATATAATAAACATCTTAGCTGTAGATTCCCTTCGATTGAAGGAAAATCCGTATCCCAACAGGATAAATAATAATTGATCAGAGACTCCTGTTTTATACAAATAATACCGAAAATATGCATCGCTTGTCCAGAATATTTACGTCCTTATCTGAAATGTAATTATTGTGAGCTTTACCATGTTTTTCAAACCCATTAATTTCACCCAGGTAGCTCGTGTAAATTAGTTTTGCATTGCTAATCTCGCCGGACCACGGTAAGCCTCGAGACGGGCTCAAAGCGAGAGAATTTAGAAGAGGCGAGCTTGGCGGGTAACTGAATTTTATGACTTATTTACTTGCAACCTAACCGCCAGCCTTTGGGATTAAATTCATTTAAATCTTTGGAACTAAAATCAAATTTTCAGTGAGTAGTAACATCAACGTAGCATGCAGTTAGATTTAGTCGATACTCGTGTAATGTAAGTTGAAGCACACCCCGGCCACTCCATACAAATGTCACATCGTTTATTACTATAGGTATAAACGATGGCGTCTGTGCAGAGCTTGAATGAGCGTTTGTACGTGCATCGCCATGCAAACCGTTCCAGATTCGTCTCAGAGGGGAAGTGAGGTCGATACCAGAGAGCGGCAGGGAGTGGCCATATTACTATTATTTATACTGTGATTGAAGGTGGTATCATCTGACACAATATTTAGTCTAAACAAGGACAAACCCTCTATATACAATAAAATATACGGTTATTGCATCAGAAGAAAATTAAGATATACGTACATGATATACAGTAACATAGACAGTACAAAAGGCGGCCTAATTGCTAGGTAATTTCTTCCAGGCAACCGATCGAAGAAGACAATTTTTAATATAAATGTAAGTTTCGCATCTTAATGGCCATACTGTATTATTATTTATACTGTGATTGAAGGTGGTATCATCTGACACAATATTTGGTATATACAAGGACAAACCCTCTATATACAATAAAATATACGGTTATTGCATCAAAAGAAAATTAAGATATACGTACATGATATACAGTAACATAGACAGTACAAAAGGCGGCCTAATTGCTAGGTAATTTCTTCCAGGCAACCGATCGAAGAAGACAATTTTTAATATAAATATAAGTTATCTTAAAAAAATTGGTTGCCTGTAAAGTCGGTATACGGGCGAAAGTTTTACGTGACAACGACTTTGAGTGGTAAAATGTTTTCGAGTGGAAGGGACGCATGCCTTTCACTTTTTATGTCTGTCTCTCTCGCTCTTAGAAGGGACACGCGTCCACGACACGCTTACAATGAGAGCGAGTGAAAGGCACGCGCCTTTCACTCGCTCTCATTGTAAGCGCATAACGTGACCCAGTTTCTTGAAGTGTCACCCGGCTAACCAATTTATAAGACGTTGTCACGTCAACAATAAACAAAAATACAAGTAATAAAAGTATATATAGGAAAAAGATTGGTAGACGTATCTGGTGACCCAAGATCTGGCACATTCCTTGCCCATAGGATTAGTTTATTTATAAACATGGGTCGATAAACGATGCCACATGGGTCACTTGTAACTTTTGTCATTTTTTTTAGTTGTAGATTAGTTTTATTTTAGTAATATTTAGTTTTAGGTTTTTTTTAATACTACGTCGGGTGGCAGACAAGCATACGGCCCGCCTGATGTGAAGCGGTTACCGTAACCGTATTAACGCTCGCAACATATTATATCACTTGCGCGCCGCCACCCCCGCTGCCAACCGCAGCATCTCCTTCTTTTCTGGTGACCTCACTCAGTCGCAGGAACACAACAACCCTCAAGGGAATTGTTATTTGGCTGCGGTATTCTGTGAGATGGAGGTACATTCCCCAGTCGGGTAGCTTACAATTACGCTTCCTACCTCTCTTTTCGCCAGAGCTTCGTTTGTCAGTCAGCAATGCACCACGAGCAGGTGAAGTTGGCTTTGGTTCAAAGATGTTGATAAACCTCTTACACCTCAAATTACTTGTACTTAGGTACTTAATTTTATAGTTGGTATATTCAGTTCCATGTTGGTATATTGTGTAATAATAAAAATTTGAACATTAAAAACAAATAATAAAAGTCTCAATATGAAACAAACATTACAATTATAAGAAGAAAATGTCAGGCAGGCACTGAACAAGATTACAGTAATACCACTACAGTCAACAAAAAAGAATGGTTTTTAACCCGAGTTTTAAAGGTTGCCAGCATTTGAACCTGCCAGAGATTCAATATTTAAATCTCTTTAGAGCCAGCCGAATAGCTAGTGTTAGAGAGTTCCACAGGCAAATAACTAGGTTTGGGAATTGAAGAGAACATCAGTGTCCAGAAGGGAGAGAATATGCAAATTTCTGCGACTACTGATCGTGAACCACTTGAGTTGCGCACGAAATAAACACAATATGATTATATTTACGAAGATAAAATACAAAATGTATGCAAAGGTTTTGAAAACGCTCAAGTATTTATTCATTTAGTTGCTCTTCAGTAAGATCAAGATAACAGGAGTCCGCGTAATCATGTATTGGAAGAAATAGGGCAGGTACCAGCACCAGTGTCTAATAATATATACAATCGTGGAACTGCTTTGCGCATATTACATAATTATGGGTGACTTCAACACAAATCTCCTAAGTAATACTACTCAGATAAAATATCTGAACTGCCCCCCTAGCCAAGAGTAATTCGTAGCGTAACGAACGTTTGATAAATCACGTGACATTTGTCAAAATCGAACATTTTAGTATGAGAATAGGCTATTTTCCAACGTTTAAAAATTGTATAAATTATTTAACAATATCGTAAAATACACAAAACTATAAAGATCTGCAAACTTTCATTCTAATATCTTCAGTCAGACTTTTTTTAGCGTCGATCAAAGTTTGGCGGGAAAGTCCATTTTAAAAGTATGAAATTATTAAAAAATAATATTTCCATTGGAAAAGTAATAAAATATACTATAACTTTTATTATGATACTAATTACATAAACGTAATATTTAACATAGCTGTCGTACAAATTTCTGATTTGATGCATACAAAATACAAACCTGTGACGTCATAATTCGGTAGTCTTTTGTATGGAGCGTTTTGGGCCAGTCTAAAAATTGTGATTTTCAAATTACCATATCTCGAGAGATTTTTGTGCTATCGAAGTAATTCTTTCACCTATGGTTATATTATGGAGACGTCCCTACATATCAAACAGAAAAAAATGTTAGTCAAATAGCCTACTGTCAAATGTCACATGATCTGTCTAACGTTCGTTACGCTACAAATTACACTTGGCTAGGGGGGCTGTTGTATAGATAGACTATTCTATTTTAAAGAATGTTATATAGGTTAATTGAACCCTGTTATGCAGAATAGATCCAACCTACATTTTGTTACTTTTAAGTTAAAGCTATTTAAAATTTAATAAGAATAAAAATATTATGCCATATAAGTTTTGGGAAGCACATGTCATCAAACTGTTAGAATCTGTTGCAAATAAATAAATAATTCATTCATTCATTCATTCACTCGATTTGAAGTTTCTCGCATATGTCTCACTCAATTTGGCTTAGTTTGTCGGTTGGGTGTATTTTGCATATCGGGCTCCAATTCTATTGTTGTATCTTGTGTTGGAAACCAATGGAAGTCTGGCTGTGTTGCAAACGCCCAATGAAATCACTGTATCTTCGTGTACAAAACAAATTTTATATCCGTTTTTAGGGTTCCGTACCCAAAGGGTACAAAGGAATCATATTACTAAGGCTCCGCTGTCCGTCCGTCCGTCCGTCCGTCTGTCACCAGGCTGTATCTCATGAACCGTTATAATTAGACAATAGAAATTTTCACAGATGATGTATTTCTGTTGCCGCTATAACAACAAATACTAAAACTCAGAATAAAATAAATATTTAAGGGGGCTCCCATACAACAAACGTGATTTTTTTTGCTCGTTTTTACTCGCAATTGATATCGGCAATAGGTAGACGCTTGAAATACTCACATAATATTTAGTTATATATTCACTTTAAAAATAAATAATTAAATAAAAATAAAACAAATATTTCAGGGGGGCTCCCATACAACAAACGTGATTTTTTTGCCGTTTTTATAGATAATGGTACGGAACCCTTCGTGCGCGAGTCTGACTCGCACTTGGCCGGTTTTTTAAAGTTAAATCTACAACAGTATGAAAAACTTAAAATGCAACCTTTAAAATTCACGATCCATTTATAGCATTGCAAAATATTCCATTGTGGTCGCCGGAAGCCAGAAAGCCTTATTGGGCTGCGTTGGCAATGATTGGTGCTCGATGAATACAAACCTCCCTTTTACAGTTTGTTGACCTGCGTAGGTGTTTAGTGCTTATGACCAATGTGGCGATTCCTGTTCCTATAGTCTCTTTGGTGCTGCTATTTGCTTGTTATGTGCATATTCCTAACTGTTAATATTTTTTTACCAATTTTAGATAACTAAAGTGTTAGTTATTTGACTAATACTTTTGTCATTTTAAGCTAATAGCGAAATCGGTCCTGCTGTTCACGCGTGATGCCGTGGGTTCATCAACATCTTTGAACCAAAGCCAACTTCACCTGCACGCGGTGCACCCTGCTGACTGACAAACGAAGCTCTGGCGAAAAGCGAGGTAGGGAGCGTAATTGTAAACTACCCGACTTGGGATTGTACCCCACAGAATACCGCAGCCAAATAACAATTCCCTTGAGGGTTGTTGTGTTCCTGCGAGTGATTGAGGTCACCAGAAAGGAAGGAGATGCTGCTACGGAAGCGGGGGTGGCAGCGCGCGAGCAATATTTTATATTGCTAGCGTTAATATGGCTACAGTAACCGCTTCATATCAGGCGGGCCGTATATTTGTCTGCCACCCGACGTAGTATAAAACAATAATAATAATAAAGAACTATTTCTGTCAGTTGTATGTCAATTTGCTACTCGGTGCCCGTAGCCCGTAATATGTGCCTGGGACTAAGGTTGTCCCAATATTGAGCGCTCGGTGTAACGAAGGTTGACAGTCGCAATACTATTTACTCACAGTGAAATAAAATAAGAGATATTATTTATTACGGACACGTGTAATGTGTAGGATCTTGCAATAACCATTGATTATTTAAATAGTTGTATCCATAATTCCATGGTCACGTAATTTAATATGGCGCCCGAAGGTAAAATGGCATATCTTCAACATTCGAAATAGTACTTTTTATATCTCGAGGAGGAGCTCGATGGGCCTAGTCAATTCAAACACTCAAGTAAAGCAGTGGCGTAGCCTGGTCATTGATGGGTTTATTTATCTCTAGCTCCTCCATGCTTAGGAGGAAACGTTAAGCCGTCGGCCCGGCTGTTGTCAGTAGATGACAGTCGTTAAACCAAGCCAGTGGCCTTATGGCGGCTTGAAAAGTACACTTCGTTTACTTTAGAAATTTAAGTATAGTATGTACTAACTACTCCTTACAGTGGACTTCAATGTTCTATATAATAATTCCATCTACTGAGTAGAGGGACTCATAATGCTAGTTACCAGCAGATAACAAAAAGGAGCATTTTTCTAATCACTTTATGGCGAGCATTTCTGTGCCTCACCACATGACAGAAGTGAAAACTTCATCTCTTGCTCCGTCTCGCTCGTTCCCTGAGGATTTTACCTGATCGAGCATAACAGAACTGAGTGCTTAGTACGAGTTTTTTCGTCTACTCAGTAGAGGGACGGAATTATTATTATTGTTGTTACTACTGAGTAGTAGGACTTGTAGAGTTGTTATATTGAATTTCTTACTATTTCTACCCATTAAAACTTACCATGCATCACTTGTCCATCTGCTATTAAAATTATATCTCACTAAACTTCACGGCAGGCACCTTCACAACTACGTCATATCGAGATGAGTTACCGCCCTTCGCACCTCAGTAGCGGAAGAGGGGAGAACGGTCCAAGTCTAATTTTAAGTATTCTTGCTAAAAGCACGCTGCCACGTGAGCCGCATCCTAATGCATGCTATTGTCCAATAGTAGCCGAATAGGCTCGATTCATAATGCTAGCTACCAGCGGACAACAAAAATGAGCATTTTCTAATCACTTTAAGGCAATGTATGAGAGTTCTTCTCTATTCAGTCGGTTTGTTTACATTGACTTGATCGAACGCGAACAAAACACTCTCACTAAGCACTCAAAGCTTGACGCGTTACATACCCGAGCGTGACAAGTCAATCTCATTCCCTTCAAAAATTATACTGATACCATTAATGGCACTTCGTGAAATTTTGAATGATAATTATTTAAAATCACTTTTTTTTATACAACTTAGGTGAAAGCAAGCTTATGGCCCACCTGATGGAAGTCCGTTACCGCAGCATATAAACGCTTAAATAACACTAAGGCCGAAGCTGAATCCGATTACCATAGAATAAATATTATTAATTTAGCTGGTAGAAGCCCTAGATTTCTACAGACTAATTTGAAGAAATTTGCCATTAACTTTAACTTTAACTTAACGCTTATTTTAGGAATCTAAAATTTCGACGGGAATCGGCTTCAGCTCATGCGGTATGGCACCAGGGGCATCACAAGCCAATTGATACTGTTCTATTCATTTTGAAATCTTGCAATTATACTCGTAACCCTTCAATTACGAGACGCCGACTGATTTTAGTTACTTTTCAGTTCACAACTCGTTAATCGCTTTCCGCTTGCGCAAAACCACTGCTTTTGATACTCGCAGACTCGACGACTCGACGTCGACTCCAGCCCGTCTATTGTCTGCGATCAGTTAAATTTGAATTTGGAATATTGCGAATTGTTTTAAACTTTACGCCGTCGTTCCTGCATTTAAATTCGCCAACTTTTAATTTTTGATTTTTAAGTGTGGCTTCGCGTTCATTTGTTCCGGCTTGTGCAAATTATTTGAGTAAGATGTCCGTGCTAATGGGTGAGAGATCGTTTTACAAATAATTTTATTTTAGATAATCTTAAGTACCTATACGTAATTAAGCTGTCTAAGATGAATTAATAACTTTACAAAAAAGTGTTAATACACAAATGGTAAGAAATTTTATCTAATTTAATTTAATTTTATCTAATTTAATTTAATTTAATATATTATTTATTAATAAAGCGCTAGTACTACTACGTAATTAAATTTATTTTTACCGACCGGTTTCGCCTTAATGCATTTAAAGGTAAACAGATAGTGTTATTTAATTTTTTCGATATTGCGGCTCGACTGGCAATACAATGGGGTAAATTCGAAAAGAACGCGTCGACATCTATAAAACCACCAATTATCAAACCCGGAAAACTTTCCAGGTGAAAACACCAAATGACTGAACGATTACGTACGTTACACGATAGCGCTGATACAAGTCAAATAAAAGCTATATAAATATTTAAATTCGGTCACAATAAATAACAGGAAATATATTTATGTCACTGAACCGAACCAACTGTTATTACCTAGATCAATTTTGATGCACGGATGTTAGGTTGGACCACACCCCGGCCACTCCATACAAATGTCGCGTCGTTTACTACTACTTAGACAATGACGTCTGTGCAAACCGTGAATGAGTGTGCGTGCGGCGCCATACAAACTGTTCCAGATTTGTCTCAGAGGGGAGGTGAGGTCGACATGAGAGAGCGGCAGGAAGTGGCCATACTGTACGTAGTACTATAACATATACTGTGGTTGGACACTCACCTTGAAAGAAGAAAGGAAAATCCTGGGACCAACTGTAAGGGATCCGGTTGGTTGGGTGCCCGAGGTACTGCTGGAGTGACGAGGTACTGAAGGACCTGCAGAACATGTGGAGTATCCTTCGAACCTACAACGTTAAACTGTATCCGATTTTGTTATTGTTAGATTTTTGCATTGCCCCCGTATGGTAGCAAATAAAGGTCTATTCACGTCACAAAAGAACCTCAACAGCGGGAGTTGACTTAGGATCAAAAGCCGTGGCGTCATCTGGTGTAGGAGTAGGGTTGCCACCTATACTGTTTAAAACAGTATTATACTGTTTTTGACTACATTATACTTTTTACTGTTGAACAAAAATAAAGTATACAAAATACTGTTTTCAGCATCAAAATACTTAACACTAATGTTAGACTTATAGCTCACACATTTTTTTTTTAAATGAGCTCCTCGTTCGTTTTAATTTTAGTTATAATTGTGGTGAGGCATATGAAGTTTTTAAAAAAAGACTATATTAATAAGTTATTAAAATATGTATTTAAAACATTAAATAAATAAAATACTGTTCATTTTTCTAAAATACTGTTTAATATCCTTCTCAGACCTCAATATACTTTATTTCTTGTAAAAAAAGTTGGCAACCCTATGTAGGAGGTCAAGATTCACTTTGGGTCCTTGCACCGCAGCAGTAAGCAAGTAACCGAACTGAACTACAGTGAATAAAAATTAGATGAACACAAATATAGGAAGCAATGATACAAATAATAAGCAAATTACTTTTCATATCTTAAAAACTTCTCATGTCATGAAAACCCTTTAAATTGTAATTTTTTTTTTTCATTTAGCCATCCTTGTAATTTTGTCTTGAACATTTTTTATATGATGAATGATGATGATGATGATGATACTTTATTCACAGAATATGGTTAACAATAAGGCGTTATAAATTGTATGGTCCTCAGCATATTCCACCAAAATGGCATGTGAATCTATATATATAAAAGAAAGTCGTGTTTGTTACAACACTTATAACTCGAGAACGGCTGGACCGATTGCCATGGTTTTTGATTTGTTGGATTTGTTTCCGTCCCGAATAGCAGAATAACTCTTAAAAACATTGGAAACATCTCGAAAAAATAAAATAAAAGAAAAAACATTTTCCCATACAAAATGTTCGTGGTTGTCGTAGCTGTCAAATGTGACGTTGTCGTACGTGCGTACGCCAAATGTATGCGTGCGTTCAGAAATGTATATTAAGCTCATTATAGAACAAATGTCATAGATTAAAAACAAATGTTAACTCTATTGGTCTCATTTTTACGTCTTGAAAGTTGGCTGTGATTTGTTTTGAAAACAGTTTTGTGGATTTAAATATTTAGTGCAAAGAGAATGTAACCACTACGTTTTATGAGACGGATGTGCCATACAAATAGCGTAATTCTAATATGTATGAAATGGAAGCGAAAACAATCAGAATTTGTACCAAATTCGCTTTCGATTCATAGAGTCGTTTTTTTACTTTGAGTTGCGCCAGGCTGATTTATTGGTTCTAAAATATTTATGCGTGCGTTCAGAAATTTAAATCAAGCTCCATAAATGTATATAATATATAAAATAATGTCGTGTCTTGGTCGGGAAAGTATTAAAAACATTGAAAAATTGACGAAAGAATTAAATAAAAGAAAAAACGTTTTCCCATACAAATAGTGCCAGTTAAAAAGGATTGGAATATTTATTGATTGTTATGTAAATGTCAAATCGATTGGTATCACTTTTACGTCGCGAATGTTGTCTGTGATTTGTTTTGTGGATTGAAATATTTATTGTTGTCAATTGGTACTTTTTTTGTGACTTTGTAAAGTACTGAACTTATTATTTACCCACTGCTGGGATACGGGTCTTCCCTCAACCGAAGATGTTTAGAGCATACTCCAACACGCTGCTCAACTACGGGTTGGGCCACTAACTTGGCTTAAGTACTGCCATCTAATGATAAATACCAGGACCGACGGCTTAACGTGCCTTCCGAAGCACGGACGAGCTCGAGATAACATAAACTCATCCATGAACAGGCTACGGTTGACGTTGCTTAACTTGCGTGTACAATTAGACTGACACGTGCCTCACGCCATCGTGCTTCTCTATTATTTTCTATTATTCATTGTATTAATTTCAAGAAATCATAAATTTTGTTCATATATACATCACGACATTAATTGACTGTTAGGCGGTACGAAGTTCGCCGGGACAGCTAGTATTTATATAAAAATAAGAAAAACAAATTTATAATATATAACATTTTCATGTCATTTGGTATGTTATTATAAATCTTTACACACATAGCTATACAATTTTTATTATATTTTAATAGTCTGGGATTTATAGTCAAGTACAAGTTTTTTTTAAGTACAAGTTAAAAAATATTGTAAGTACAAGTTTACAATAAAAAAATATTGTACATTTGTAAAGCGTTCTCCCCTAGCATGGTAAACATTTTTATCGAACTAATTTATGGACATATAAAAGCAGCAGTTATTTACAAGCTAGTGTTATTTACGACACAACTTTTACACATTGTGCTGTCATATGATTTGTTGCAGGCTTTTGTCGGTTTCTGTGGTAGCTGGGGTGTATGGATTTTGATACAGTTCATGTTTTATGGGAGTTTTGGAGTAGCTGGCCGGCGAGTTATTTAGTGCTCATGTTTTGTGGAGAGCGCATATTTTGATGTCAATGAACCAAAACGCGTCTTCATAACAGAACTCTTTTTTAGGGTTCCGTACAAAAGGTAAAACGCACTGGACCCTTTTACTGAGAGTTCTCTGTCCGTCCGTCCTTCCGTCTGTCACCAGGCTGTATGTCATAAACCTTGATAGTTAGACAGTTTAAATTTTCATAGATGATGTATTTCTGTTGCCGTTATATCAACAAATACTAAAAACAAAATATAATAAATACTAGCTGCCCGCCCCGGCTTCGCACGGGTAGAAAGTGTTGTTTTCTTTTCCTCGCAATTTTTATGTACATAAGAACCTCCCTTATACCTTATCGAAAATATTAAAATAAAAATTAGCAGAATTGGTCGAGCCGTTCTCGAGTTTTGCGCTTAGCAACATTCATTTTAATATGGGACCACCTGGAGAGTGTACCCTCTCAAACGAATAACAATTATTAAAATTGCTGTACAATTGACGGAGAAATCATTGAATTAAAAAAAATACATATAGTCGAACATAGAACCGCCATACAGGTACAATAAACAACAATAATAGGTAATTTCTGGGACAAAAACTATTACCATAGTCGCCTTGTACGACATCCACGGGAAGAGACGGAGTGATTTTATTCTAGTCTGCCGGAAACCACACGGCCGTAAGAAGGAAGAGTGGTATACGCGGAATAAATACAGTTTCATCGGCACCACTCCCAGTGAGAATCTCAGCTTCAATTATACATATTTCGCTGCTAAACATTGACTTTACTTCAGGAAGGAGATCTTCCCCAAATTTTAATAATATTTTTGAAAACTCTTGGGCACGTAAAGTTCTATCCACAGCTTCTACTGCCTTATTGTTTTTTTTTTTCGCATTCATCTGAAACGGCAATCCTGAAACATTTTCGCTTTGTCACAGTTTCGTATCGCAAAGCATGTCGGTGTTTCCGTTCTGTATAAATCGAGTATAATATTGAACATTGTATTTGCGTCATTCCGCCTAGAAGTAATATATGGCTGCTATACCTGGCGATGCTGCTGTGAGATATTATTTTGGCGCCTGATTTCAGCGATGATTGCTATCGTCAGGTATGTTTTTCCAGTCCTTTCTGAAGAATCTAAGAAAAACAGTTTCCCCTCGTTGTTTAAAAGACTTTGCATCACAAAATCTTGCTACATAGCGTCCCACAAATGCACGCATTCTTCTGGTTTGTGCGAATATATACCAATCGTTCCATTTCAATTTTAGCGTACACGTCTATAATAAACTGACTAAATAGACCACGTTACCTTTGTAAATAAATAAAACGATTGCGTCTAACGTGTAACATAAAAGTAGCACTGCGCGGTTATTTTTTTACAATACAATCAATATTTTGTTAAACTATCTATTGTTTTTTTAAGTAGCTTTTTTAGTTCTATTTGCTATTATGGCGTGTTTTTTAGTTATTTTTTAAAACTATAATTTATTGTATACACCATGTTGTTTATGCAAATAAATTTAGCTTTGTTCTGCATCAGGTGTTCCAAATATTGGATTTTTGTACCTCAATAAAAAATACTCATCAGGCTGAACAACTTTTGCTAAGGCGTCATTTTTATATTTCTTATAGTTTAGCTGAACCATTATGGTTCTGCATCAGGTGTTCCAAATCTAGGATTTTTATACCTCAACAAAAAATACTCATCAAGTTGAACAACTTTTGCTAAGGCGTCAATTTTATATTTCTTATAGTTTACCGTAACCATTATGGTCCTGCATCAAGTGTTCCAAATCTTGGATTTATATACCTCACCAAAAAATGCTCATCAGGCTGAACAACTTTTGCTAAGACGTCATTTTTATATTTTTTATAGTTTAGCTGAACCATTATGATTTTGCATCACGTGTTCCAAATCTTGGATTTTTATACCTCAACAAAAAATACTCATCAGGCTGAACAACTTTTGCTAAGGCGTCATTTTTATATTTCTTATAGTTTAGCTGAACCTTTATGGTTCTGCATCAGGTGTTCCAAATCTTGGATTTTTATACCTCAACAAAAAATGCTGATCAAGTTGAACAACTTTTGCTAAGGCGTCAATTTTATATTTCTTATAGTTTACCGGAACCATTATCGATCTGCATCAGGTGTTCTAAATCTCGGATTTTTATACCTCAACAAAAAATACTCATCAGGCTGAACAACTTTTGCTAAGGCGTCATTTTTATATTTCTTATAGTTTAGCTGAACCATTATAATTCTGCATCACGTGTTCCAAATCTTGGATTTTTATACCTCAATAAAAAATACTCATCAGGCTGAATAACTTTTGCTAAGGCGTCATTTTTATATTTCTTATAGTTTAGCTGAACCTTTATGGTTCTGCATCAGGTGTTCCAAATCTTGGATTTTTATACCTCAACAAAAAATGTTGATCAAGTTGAACAACTTTTGCTAAGGCGTCAATTTTATATTTCTTATAGTTTACCGGAACCATTATGGATCTGCATCAGGTGTTCTAAATCTTGGATTTTTATACCTCAACAAAAAATACTCATCAGGCTGAACAACTTTTGCTAAGGCGTCATTTTTATATTTCTTATAGTTTAGCTGAACCATTATGGATCTGCATCAGATGTTCCAAATATTGGATTTTTATACCTCAATAAAAAATACTCATCAGGCTGAACAACTTTTGCTAAGGCGTCATTTTTATATTTCTTATAGTTTAGCTGAACCTTTATGGTTCTGCATCAGGGTGTTCCAAATCTTGGATTTTTATACCGAGATGGAAATTTCGTGTCAACGTTTTCAAATCGATGCCATTTTCGTAATTGACGTCTCAGAAAACCATAGAATCAACACCCATATTGATATTATGACATTTCAACCCCATCGCACCCCCACAGGAGTGCTCTTGTGTCACGTCGGCTATGTTAGATTATAAAATAGCTGTTGTTTTCGGAATCAGCGACCCGATAAACCATAAAAACAATACCCATAACGATTTTCAGACGTTTGCACCTCATTTCACCCCTTTAGGGGTTGAATTTTGAAAAATCCTGAAACACGTATTTACTCATTTATCTACAGAAATGCTCATGTAAAGTTTCGTATAAAATAGTCCAACTAATCTTGGTTCCCTATACAAACTTTGGACCCCCGTTTCACCCCCTTAGGGGTTGAATTTTCCAAATTCCCGTCTTAGTGAGCACCTACGTCCTAAAAGGAACCCCCTTGAAAAATTTGACACTCCTAGCACGTGTAGTTTCTGAGATTTCGTGATGAGTGAGTGAGTGATTTACTCTTTTATATATATAGATTTAAGGGGGCTCGCATACAACAAACGTGATTTATTTGCTCGTTTTTGCTCGATATTGATAACGCCAACAGGTAGACGAGTGAAATATTCACAGAATATTTAATTGTATATTTACTTTAAAAATAAATAATTAAATAAAAAAAAAACAAATACTTAAAGGGGGCTCCCATGCAACAAATGTGATTTTTTTTGCCGACTCGCACTTGGCGAGTTTTATTTATATACCACGTCGGGTGACAAACAAGCATACGGTCCGTCTGATGAGAAGTGGTTACCACTCACAAAATACCGTTTATTATCTTACAGGAAGCACAGAGGAGCTCAAGATAAACAAATCCATCTATGGATGGATCAAGATAAACAAATCCATCCATAGATGGATTTGTTTACGTTGACGTAAGGTATAGTACGGTCGACGTTGCTTAACTTGCGTGATCTATTACACTGATACCACCAATGATACTTAATAATTCCTAATGATACTCACAACGACGGCATGACGTCATGGAGCATCTCAATTTCTTTATTAAAAAAAATGCTTTACGTTCTTCAATTGAGAGTCAAGTCGACTTCCGATCTCACTTCCAATTCAATTCCTTTTCATTCCGTTACTCTCCAGACGTTACCTTGCCTAATAAAGCACTGCTCATCCCCACATAACAAAGATGCAAAGTTCAAAGGTAATTGGTTTTTTAATAGCGTGAATTTACGTTCAAATTTCATTAAGTTGATTATTCTAAATTTTAATCCCTTTTAACGACCTTGGGGAGTTAATTCGTCTTGTATTACTTCTGTAATTTAATATGTTTTTATGATTTCAAACTTCAAATGTATGAAACACACTTCTACAACATTGTACCGTAGTATGTATTAAATTAAATAAAAGCATGCGTAGTGGAATAAATCTTTATATAAATTAATAAATCCATGTATGTATACGTAAATTTATTTATTAATTAAATGCGGGCAGGTCGCCACATATCTGGCGCCCAAGTGTGGGTACTATTTTATTACTGAATACTATTTAAATAAATAAATATTGTCAGACAAATTACACAGCGCCATCTAGCCCCAAAGTAAGCGAAGCTTGTGTTATGGGTACTAGACAACTGATATATATACGTAAATACATTTTTTTTTGTAAATACATACTTATGATACTTTATACATAGAAAACACCCAGACTAAGACAAACAGATATGTTCATGCACACAAATGTTTGTCCTATGTGGGAATCGAACCCACGAGCGTTGGTGTCGAAGCCGCGTCATTGACCGCTACGCTACCGAGCTCGTCGACTCTCATACGGATTATATATAGATGTATAGATTTATATTATTTGTATGTTTTTTTAGAGCCAGAAGTGGTTTGTTCGATGCATTAATATTAAACCTATTGTATGAACCTGCTTCTACAAATAAATGATGTGATTTGGTACAATTATACTAGGCATAGGAGACCGACGGCTTAACGTGCTCTCCGAAGCACGGAACAGCTCGAGATAAATAAACCCATCCATGTACGGGTTACGGCCGACGTTGCTTAACTTGCGTGTTCGATTACACTCACACACTCAATGACGCCACCGAGCATTCGTATGCATAATTTGCTTAATATATATTTTTTTAATGTTGTTTTTAATGTACGCATAATTTCCGAATGTGAATGAAACAGGAATAACATGAATAGTTCCAGTGGCGGCGTTCCAGTGCCGGCGATATGTTCTAGTTTACATCGAACTGGCACCTAACCAAGTTATGATCAAAGCCAGTACAAAACCTATACAGGATGGCACATATCTTAACCGGTAGCCAATGCAAATGGCTGGTAACAATCTGGTACAATTGAGGTTTCAAATATCTTTACGATAGTCTAGGCATCAAAGCCAACAGGTCGGATGGTCTATAGTTGGATTACACGCTGGTTGTCACAAACGCATTTCGTCACTTACGCATTATGTCAGATTACGCCGTTCGCCATAAACGGGATTCGTCACACACGCAGTTTGCCACCTACGCAGTTCGCCACAGACGCAAGTCGTCACATACGCAGTTCGCCACACTCGCAATTTGTCACATACCCAATTTCGATCCTTTTGTATTGGACTTCCGACCTTATGTCCGGCAACGGACAATTCCGTTGCCGGAATAAGGTCGGAAGTGATATACTCGTACATATATTAATATGTACGAGTATATAGGCGGTGGTGTAGGATATATATGGTGTGTGACTATGATGTATGTATATGTCACTATTTTATATATACTTACAGTCAATCTAATGAATTGGTCATTATTTATTGTTGTAATTTTTGTGGTATTAATAGATATTTTCTGGTTGAATCTAAGAAAAATACGTCTTCAGTTGAAGATAGTATATTTGAAAGTACAATATGTCAAATTTAAAAAATGGTAAAAAACATATAAATAGAATACAGGTGTTTTATGATTAGCCAGTTCCAACACTCCCCCTTAATCTAAAAACCCCATAAAGAATTTAAAAAAAAAGAGGTAGAAAAAATAAGGATAACAAAATAATAACAAATTAAAATAATTATTTTGTTAACCCTATCCCAGCTATACACCTATTATGTGTGACAGGCCCAAGCGGTTTGGTTAAAACATCAGCAGGCATGTCACAGGTTTTCAAGTATTCTAACAAAATTATCTTATTTGACACTTTCTCTCTAATAAAATGAAAACGAGTATCTATGTGCTTCGTCCTGTTGTGGTGGACGGGGTTATGTACTAAATTTAGAGCACTCTGACTGTCTGACCATATCTTTACAGAGTGTAATTTACCTGTAATTTCAGATATAAAACGCCGCAAATAACTTGCTTCCTTTGAAGCAGCCGTCAGTGCCATGTATTCAGCTTCCGTGGACGAGAGCGCTACCGTAGGTTGTTTCTTCGCCTCCCATGCCACTGGTCCACCAGCTAACTTAAACACGTAGCCCGTGTATGACTTCCTGTCAATTGGACAATTTGCCCAGTCGGCATCAGAATATCCTACTAAGGATTCATCAGTTTTACTATACGTTATGCAATAATCTACTGTTCCTTTAAGATATTGTAGTATCCTTTTTGCTGCTTGCCAATGTTCACGTGTAAAACATGTATTGAATTGGCTTAAGTAGCTCACTGCGTATGCAATATCGGGACGCGAGTTTACTGCTAGATACATGAGACATCCTATCAGATTTTGGTAAGGTAATTCAAGTGACTCACCATCGGTTATCTTTTCTAGCTTTTTCTGAGCTAAAGGAGTACTCGCCGACTTACAGTCGCGCATATTAAATTTATCTAAGACTGACAAAATATAGTTCGACTGACTTACTTTGATAATATCTTCACTACATTTGATTTCTAATCCCAAATATGATTTCAATATACCGAGATCTTTCAAAGTAAAATATTTTTGCAAATCGTTTTTGACAATGTCAAAAGTATAGTCAGATTTACAGTAAATAATTATGTCATCGACATAAATTCCTAGAATGACAAGTTCACTACCAAAAAGTTTTGTATATACACAAGGTTCGGAAGGAGTTCCTATAAAACCTATTTTTAAAAGGGTTTCATCTAACTTCTTGTTCCACTCTCGAGATGCCTGTTTAAGCCCGTAAAGAGATTTACGCAATAGACATACCTTGTTTTCATGTCCTTTCATTGCAAAGCCAGGAGGCTGTTCCATGAAAACTTCTTCGTGTAAATCTCCATTTAAAAATGCGGTATCGACATCTAAGTGCCACATTTTTAAACCCATTTCAGCAGCCAATGCAAATAAAGTGCGTAGGGAAGAATGACGGATGACCGGTGCAAAGGTTTCATGGTAGTCCACGCCTTTCGTCTGCTTAAAGCCTTTCACCACAAGTCTTGCCTTGTACTTAGTACAGCTTCCGTAAGCATCCTTTTTTAATCTGTACACCCATTTGCATGGTATGACCTTCTTATTATTTGGTCTATTCACAAGCTCCCAGGTATGAAGTTTCATTAGTGAGTTATGCTCATCGGTCATTGCTGACATCCACTTATGAGCATCTTCAGTATGAACAGCTTCATAGTAACTCGTTGGTTCATTTGAACATATTAAAGCTTGATAGGTCAGGAAATCTGGAGGTTTCCTACACCTAGAGGGATACCTTGGTTCCTCAGTTGGCTGTTGATCCAAGCCTACGTCTAAATCACGTTCAACTTCTTCGGGGCTCACCGAAGTAGACGGACAATCTGCATTCACGCACCCTGGACTTACAGAAGTAGATGGTTCGATATTAGAATTTGGACAATCGGTACAATCATAAAATTCATCCTTTTCGTCAACAAAATTATCATCAAATATCAGCATCGGTGACGTTTCATTCTGATGATTCGATGACTCCGTTTCTTTTAAAGGTGTAAAATAATTCTCAAAAAATGATGCATCTCTTGACTTTAAAATGTGTCTAGGATTATTACAGTCTCGAAAAATATACGTGTTGGGATTTTCCGAGTAACCAACAAAAATAGCTTCTTCGGCTTTCACGTCGAGCTTTTTCCTTTGACATGAAGGTACATGAACAAAAGCTCTACACCCGAAGACTCTTAGATGACGGAGATCATTTTTTCGTCCACACCACTTATCGAGAGGAATTTGACCGTTTAAATATCGATGAGGGGACCTATTCTTCAAATAAACAGCTGCTTGAAATGCGTCTTCCCAATATGCTTGAGGTAAGGAGCTTTCGGCCAACATCGATCTTGCCTTCTCAACTATCGTTCGATTAGTGCGTTCCGCAACGCCATTTTGTTGAGGACTATACGGTGTTGTAGTCTGATGCTCGATACCTTTTGAAGAAAGATAATCAGCAAACTCTTTATTTACATACTCTTTTCCACCATCAGTTCTAATGGACTTTATACGGGAATCCAATTGATTTTCCACTAAAGCTTGAAAAATACGAAACTTATTCATAACTTCAGTCTTCGAAGATATAAAATAAACAAATATCAAGCGTGTAAAATCATCTATAAAAGTTAAAACATACTTGTTACCCTGAAATGATGTCGTAGACATCGCTCCACAGAGATCGCTATGAATCAATTCTAAAGGGGATGTTGCCTTACTGTACGATGCTAATTTTTTAAACGGTTTTCTAGCCTGTTTTCCTTGAACACAAGCGATGCAACTACTTTTGTTTACCTTGGTATAGTCTACACCTATCCCGTGATTCTTAAGTTGATTCATGCCTATGCGACACAAATGCCCTAACCGCTTATGCCAGAGTTGATACCTGTCTAGACAGTCAGAATGCATAGAGTTCGCAATACAAATATTGTCCACGTTGTGAGGGATATTGACAGTACAGTCAAGCGTGTACAGTCCTCCACAGGGCGAAGCATGAAGTACAGAATCACCTGTAAAACAAAAATTATCATTTTTATAAAAATTACAACCGCTTTTATCAAAAACAACTATAAAACCCTTTTCAACTATTTTTTGAACAGACAATAAATTAGCATTTAAATTAGGTACAAAAGCAACATTATTTATAGATTTTACTACGTCTTTAGGTGTCGTAATCGAAATGGTTCCAATCCCGCAACATTTAATTTGTTCTCCGTTAGCGACGGTAACTTTTCCATTGTCAAACAGAGAAATGTTTGTAAACCAATCCCGTTGTGACGTCATATGCTTAGTAGCACCAGAATCTACGTACCAAACGTTGCTGGAATCGCCAGACGTATTAAGTGCAGTGAAGGAGGCAGCACTGTCCTTCATCTTGCCTTCCGCGGTCTTTTTCTGCCTTATAGGACAGTCAGGCCGTTTGTGTCCCGGGGCTTTGCAATCATAACAAATAATTGCCTTTTTATTCTTCGGTCCACATTTTATCGCTTTGGTTTGTAAAACAGTATTATTTGATGACGTCTCCTTGGATATTTCATTTAAAAGTTTTGTCTTGACTACTGTTGACGTGACATTAACGTTGCAGTTCTCTAGCGCCATAATAAGAGGATCAAACCTTGGTGGAAGACCTCCTAAAAGTATAGCTGCAATTGACGAGTCGTCTATCACCCTATCAATATCCGCCAAGTCTTGTGCGGTAGACAGAACGGCGTTTATATATAACTCTAAGTTTTCGTAGTCAGATAAACACATTCTATAAAGCTTTCGCTCCAACGCTAGTCTGCGTCCCATCCCCTTGTCCTCAAACGCGTTTTGCAAGGATTTCCATGCATCAGCAGCAGTTTTTGCGCATCTAACATGGATGATGGCCTCACCGTCCACTGACAAGCATATCTTTGCGAGTGCCTTGCAATCGTTCTTTTTCATTACAGATGCTGACGTCTGGTCATCATCTGGATAACCAGCTACTGCTTGCCATAAATCCTCGTGGATTAAATAATTTCTCATTTTAAATTTCCACGTAGGATACCCATCTCTATTTCGAAGGCTGAATGTAGGAATTGACGAGGAATTCGACTTACTTGTACCATCTCCAGTTCCGTGTGCCATGTTGACGGAAAGAAAAATCGTTTTCCAATTGATACAACTTTTTGGTCACAAACACAAACGTTTCTTTTAGAAAACCGCTGAATACCTATTAATAGAGCTTCGTGCTGATAACGTGTTGTAATTTTTGTGGTATTAATAGATATTTTCTGGTTGAATCTAAGAAAAATACGTCTTCAGTTGAAGATAGTATATTTGAAAGTACAATATGTCAAATTTAAAAAATGGTAAAAAACATATAAATAGAATACAGGTGTTTTATGATTAGCCAGTTCCAACATTTATAATGGCTGGCCAATGTAGTAAATTGTTAATAATTAAGAAATTAATAAAAATTTGAAATAAAAATTTAAAATACCTACTTAAATAAAAAAAAAAAAAATAATAAGCTTACTTGGCACCATATTATTCATCATCTAGGTTGACGGAGCTCCTATATCCGATGACAGGACACAAGAAAACCCTAACCTAACCAAAAATCAACTCAGATCTAACCAAAAGATGTTTTATTACATTGACCATGATGTGTACTGTCACTATGATGTGTAGTATGTATGTGTATCATGTCTGACTATGATGTGTATTATGTATGTTGTGTGTGAATATGATAAGTATTATGCATATGTGGTGTGTAACTATGATGTGTATTATTTAGCGTGTTATTATAGACTAGCTGTCACCAACGACTTCGCATGCTCTTATCCCGGCATCCTGTTAGAATTACCAAAAATCCTTTCGTATTTCACATCAACAAATTGCACATTGACAAATTATTCATATTTAATGTAAAAATTATATCAACATATATGCTAATTTCCATTATAAAGCTATTTTTTATATTGGCTTCAAAGATAATTAGCTCCTAATTCAATTAATGTTCATACATTATATGACGAGCCCAGTGGTCGAATGGCTAGCTACGGCTACTTTGACTCCGAGGTTGCGGATTCGATCCCCGCACAAGACAAACATTTCAGTGCATGAACAGACTTGCTGTTTGTCTTGGTCTGGGTGTTTTCTATGTATTATATTATAAGTATGTATTTACAAAAAAAATGTATTTAAGTACATTTATCAGTTGTCTAGTACAGATAGTACAAGCATTGCGCTTAATTTGGGACTACATGGCGCTGTGTAAATTGTTCAGATATATTTAAAATATATATATATATATATTATAATGAAACTCTAATTACATCGTAATATGTTCCTTTAAATTGAAGCTTTTATTATTAATTCTTTAACAAAATAGTACTTCTTTTATACTTTACTACATAGTAACGACATGAAATTTTAGTTCAAAAGAATATTCTACGTACATTTTCATTTGAAGGCTGAGAGCTACAAAAGATAAACAACGCAGAATTGAATTGTTTTTTATGCTTTGAACAAAATAGAAGTTTTGCTTTCAAAACCCTTTGTTTTTGCTTTACAGTTTTCAATGGAATAGGGAATTTGATGCGCGACGTACATTTTAATTATAAAAAGTAATTAGGAGCTCGCCGTCTGCGTCTGCACCCGACGAACGCTGACCGCACAATGCAAATGCAAACATTTCATTTAGCATGCGGTCGCTTGTGAGGTCGTTTTGACGCCCGCGGCCGTTTTATTTGAGTCCCGTGGCGCGTGATACGCTGGGGAAATTGAGAAAATTTTATTACACTTTTTGAAAAGTAAGGGGCCTATTACACGTCGTAAGTGTTGTTACATACTATCATGGTGCTGTCACGTTTGCACCTTACTAATAATCACCATATTATAATGTAATAGGCCTAATAGCGTAGAGCTTTTTTTTTGAAGACCGACGCGCGCGGGTGCACCTCCCAGCTGTGCTGGAGGGAGGCGGAAAATCCTCTTTGACATCCCATCAGCCTGGTTGCTACCAGACTGACCTTTCAAGGGCGAATCAGGCTTTAATTTGACTATACCACCTGCCTAACTACTTTTAGCCATGATAACTTTAGAAGCGCAAACGGAAGCGTAGAGCTCGAGAGGCTAAGCTTTTAAACTTTATATTGAACATGCATCTGTCCCTATATTAGCTGTTCCCTCTAGTATCTCATCATTATCTTACGAGAGCAACTTGAAGTACACGTGGTGCACCTTGCCTATTAGCAAACGAGGTTGTGGCGAAAGAGAAGTAGGGTGAACTGCTAAAAGCATTTATTTTTTACCTTCAAGTTTACTTCGATAACATGACAATTTTAACCAAATATTTTCCACGCCGACTTAGTAAAATCCGGTACGGTTTTATTCTTTGTATTACGATGGTTGTAGTAAGTGCCTTTTGTAGGATAATACTTTTATATTCTTGGGCCCGACGGATTTACGTGTTTTTATTTTATTTGTCCAGCTTCTATGAAAATGTCTTGCGGACCCAATTAATTTTTCGATGAAGAGTTTTGTTTACTGGCCAATAGTAATATTTTTAGAACATAAATGAAACTGATAGAAATTTTGGCAGCACTGTAGCGTAGGGTACATCTGTCAATTCATAGCAAAGATGATTGACAAGAATCAAATGTCTTGTTGACGTCTTGTGTAGTCTTGTCGTCTTGAAGTTTTACTGTCAAAAAATTCAGTACAATTTGACAATCTGGACCCGATGCCTACCTAGCGACATCTCGTGTCAGAAAAACATATCAAACATCCCCGGACTAGCCTAAGGTCAAATTTAAGGCGAAGTATTCCGCTTGCTCTTATAATTTATGCCGAACAAGAATCTCGACCGACACGCCGCAAAATGAAGGTATACCCCACTAGCGCATGTTGAATCACTGTTTACAGTTTTCATCGGACGCTGGGGTGAAATTATTCAAAGGTTACTCTGGACTTACTATTATGGGGTACTACTCCCCGAAGTGGTATGCAATTTTAATGATTTAATGGAATTAACATTAGGATTTAGATTCCCTACGGTCGGTAAAGGGTTAACATGATAGTTTTCAAATCTTAGTTATATGTATACTCAACTTTATAATATTATTGCACACGGCTGTAGATACGTAACGTACATATAATGTACATATATAAATATAGGTATGGCCGTGTGACTAGAATAGAATAACTCCGTTTCTTCCCGTGGATGTCGTACAAGGCGACTAAGGGAAATACATTATCAGATATCGATCAGGCCTCCCCAACCCGTTTGGCCAGCGTGGGGAGTGTATGCCAAATCCTCCTTCCGTCTAGGACGGACGAGAGAGGGTCGTGCTCCTGCAGTGGAGACTAAAATAGACCTGAATATGAAATATAGGTTAATAACAAAACACGAAGGGAATTTTATTTAAGTTTATTATTATACGCCATTGAGCTCCTCTTATGTTTTATATATAGACGAGCTATAGGGGAACATCACGGCAGTAAAAATTGGCTACAATTAGAGTTGGGCAAAATGCCGGGCATTAACGATAAATGCCCAAAAAGTACTTATAAATTCCCTATTTATGCCCAAAACTAGGCATTTATTGGGCATTTACATGTACTTACTGGGCAGTTATTGTAAATGTCTGGCATTTTGCCCATCTCTAGCTACAAAGTATTTACTCAATACCTACCCATCGATACATGCAGTAGCCAATAAAGTAAAAGAACGTGAACACACAGGCATGCATCTTATCTACAACTTTTTAATAATTGATTTTGATTAGCGCTAACGTCTTGCCGGGACGGTAACTCTCGCGGGACTGAGTGGATGTCGGGCAATTACCTTACTTTCTTCTTGCCATAGTGGAGGCAGGTAGAACACATCTGTAGGTAAACACATCTTCGCTAACAGAACTTTAAATTTCCAAAGCATTTTGCAACAGTAAATATACTGACGTCTTGCTGCGACGGTAACTGTCGCGGGACTGAGTGAATGTCGGGCAATTACCTTACTTTCTTCTTGCTACAATGGAGACAGGTAGAACTCATCTATAGGTAATAACATTTTTGCTAATAGAGCATTAAGTTACCAAAACATTTTGCAATAGTAAATATACTAACGGCCTGAAATATCATATCTTAATATTTCTTACGTAAGTCACAGAATGTCGTAACATAATACCATCTTTATCATGTTATTATAATCCAATTTACTTATTAGCTTATTACACATGATACTAAACTTTGTTCGTCGTACTCCCCTCATTTTGCCTCGGGCTGTCTCTGGTATTACACGACTGTTTCTTATATTTGAGCCAATTACCGATCTCAAAGAGTATCAAGAGTATCAATTTGCAAAATAAATAACATTCTCCTGTTTGTTTACTAATTATGTGATTCTGAAAAGGACAAGGTTCAAGTCTGTGTCTAGGGTAGGGGTGTAGCCGCACTAGAAAGAAACGTTGAAAAGCGATCGATGGTCCATCGAATTCCATTCGTCTTTTGCGATACATTTTCCTTCTTCGACTCACTGACGCATCAAATTATCCGTCCATCAACTCCACGGAATTTCGTTCAATGAACATTTTATTAGCAGACGCTGATAGAAAAATAACTGAACTCGGTTCAGTTCCCCGGATTCGAGAAAGCCGTGATTCAAAGGATTCCATTCAACTTTTTCATTCGGTCGTCGCTCAATGGAGGCCCTCACTAGCGAATAAGATTGATGTGGGTGAACGAGTAGGGCTGTCAAAAATAAAATAAGATGTTGCAATGGGAATAATGAGCGGTAAGTGTCCAACATTGTGCCGATTACAGCTCAGGGTAAAATCATCTGCCCTATCAATTAGTAATCGAGACTCTGTCGAAAGAAATATATAGGGCTTGTCGAACCCGATTTCTCTAAACAATACCATTAACGATGATTGTGTTCCTTTAAGTTAGTGAGATCATCAAGGGACGAAATGATACATTAGCTGCGGGGATGCCAGCGCGCGAGCGATACTCCCTATAGGAAACGTCTATCCGCTATGGTAATCGTTATACATCAGGCGGGTTGTATGACTATTCGGCACTTGACATGGTATAAAAAAGAACTCTCTGATGAGTTCTTAACCCTGGCGTTTGCTACTTTAGTATTAATTTTTTTTTTTTTATACTACGTCGGGTGGCAGACAAGCATACGGCCCGCCTGATATGATACAGTTACCGTAGCCATATTAACGCTCGCAACATAAAATATCGCTCGCACGCCGCCACCCCCGCTGCCAACGCAGCATCTCCTTCCTTTCTGGTGACCTCACTCACTCGCAGGAACACAACAACCCTCAATGGAATTCTTATTTGACTGCGGTATTCTGTGAGGTGGAGGTACATTCCCCAGTCGGGTAGCTTACAATTACGCTCCCTACCTCTCCTTTAGCTTACAATTACGCTCCCTAACTCTCCTTTAGCTTACAATTACGCTCCCTACCTCTCTTTTAATATGTAGATATTTCGTATCGTCATACGTTTATTTATTTATTTATACTTTATCACTACATAGTATAAAACAAAGTCGCTTTCTCTGTCCCTATGCCCCTTTGTATGCTTAAATCTTTGAAACTACGCAACAGATTATGATGCGGTTTTTTTTAATAGATAGAGTGATTCAACTGGAAAGTTTATATGTATAATATATGCATAACATAGTAGAAAAACACTGATAATTTAGAGGTTTCTAATGTGATGTCGTAAATAAACACATTTTTTTGCTCTTTCATTGCAAACGCTGGCTGAACCCAACGAGATAGATCAAAATAATGTAGTACAGTATTGTTCACCTTAAAATGGTCTACAAAAAAGTTCGCGATGGTATATGTCTATCTCTTAGTGGTAACACACAATAACCGTTATTTTATCCTTTGCTTTTTACAAGAAATAATGCCTTATTTACGAAGCGATTTTAAGCAATACAGAATTAATCCTTATCCAATTAAGTACCTTAAATACATTGCGCATTTAATATAGATCAATATGGCCCTTCACAGCATGTAATTTAAATGAATAGTTTAGAAGATATTACACATTTAAAATGCAGGGACATAACGGCTGTGGCGGTACTGGCCGCGGAGCTGGCGGCGTGTGCCTATAACTGGGGAAGGACTGGATAGGACAAAGCGCAAAGACCTTCTGTAGTACATTTAGTATCAGCATTGCACCCGTGCGAAGCCGGGGCGGGTCGCTAGTTGACCATAAAATAAGGGTTCAAAAGGTTGACTTAATGCTAAGAACATTCTCGGACAGTCAGCCTTTGGGAAGTTCAGTAAGCAGTAAAGTAGACCTCTGAATTAAACTACCACGCGTAACGACGCCATTCAGCACCTAAGTAAGGCATGACTATTCAAGTGCTTTGTGACAACCCTATTCTCCTGTATACGTGCCCCACTCAACCATAGAAAACACTTTATGTGACATTAATCAGACATTAGTAGGAACAATTATTTAAGACAAGGGTCAGCTAAGAACAAGCAATATAGGTTTAGGTACCCTGTTGTTATGTAACCTATTCTTATCGGTGAGTTTAGTATATACAGTCGTTATACTTATGTGTATTTGGGGTGTAAGTGGCTCACTACGATCTTTAGAGCCAAAGCCAAATCACCTGCACGTTGTGCGCACCCTGCCGGCTAAAGAGACTCTGACGAAAGAGAGGCAGGGTACAGCGTATTTCCTGCCCCTAAGAGAAAGTAGCTTCACCTCACAGATTACCGCAGCGAAATAACAATTCCCTTGAGGGTTGTTGTGTTCCTACGAGAGAGTGAGGTCACTAGAAAGGAAGGAGTTGCTGCGTTGGCAGCGGAGGTGGCAGCGCGTCTTTAAACTCAACTCGTTAAGAGTTTTCCAATATTTATTGCCCCAGATTGGAAATACCTGTGATTAAAGTACGTATACAGATTTAAAAAAGTTAAAAAGCTATAAATTATGAATCATTATTTTAAAAATGTATGTCGTGTAGAGGTGCCCTTAAGACACAGTATAAATAAAAGTACTACGTACAGTATAGCCCACTTCCTGCCCCTCTCTCGTATCGACCTCACCTCCCCTCTGAAAGGAATCTCGAACAGTTTGTATGGCGCCAAACGCACACACGCTCATTCTCACCCTGCACAGACGTCATTGTTTATGTAATATAAGGCCGCGTTTCCACCTGCAAGCAAACTCGCGAAAGTCTTGCAGAAGTTCCTTGCTGTATCGTTTACATGTTGTACTAATTCCTGCAATTTATTTCTGCAATCATTGTCGTGCGAGAAGCTCGCGGTTCATACTGTCGCAACTTACCGTGCAGGTATTTACACACGAAAGCTTACGTGTGTCGCTATCAGAACTATCGCAATTTATTCTATTTTATACTCTGAGATCATGACGTCAAGACGCGTACGTGTAGCATTAACTATAGTAACGTTAACGTGTAACAAGTACTGCATTAACTATTTTGTTGTTGAAAAAGAAAAAAAGATCAATTTGGGTTCGAGAATGGATTTCTAGGAGACGAGAAGCTGGTGTTTACCATAATTTACTACGCGAAATACAACTGGAAGATGGACAGCAGTATTTCAATTTTACTCGTATGACCGCAGTCATTTTAGAAGCGTTATTAGTAAAAGTTGCTCACATTATAGAAAAACAAGACACACATTTCAGAGATTCGATATCACCGAAGCAAAGACTCGTCTTAACTTTGTCGTGGACTCATTCTTCTCAATTAAAGAAAATCAAAAGTCGTGCGTTCGATACTTGCTGCGAGATATACGAAACTAGACCGATAAGCAGCGAGATCTGTCGCGAGTCGACGCGTACATGTTTAGACATGCTTTCGCAAGTACTCGCAGGAAGCGCTTGACAGACTGTCGCGACAGCACTTGCTACGGGGTTTACACTTGGAAGCTGCTGTCAGACAGACTGTCGGACATTTCTCGCGGATCTTGCAGGTGGAAACGCGGCCTAAGAGAACGATGTGACATTTTTATAGAGAAGCCAAGGTGTGCTTAAGTGCTAAATGTATATTTTAATTTTTGTTTCAGGTATGTAATCAATAAAAAACCGGTCAAGAGTGAGTTGGACTCGCGCAGAGACGTGTGGTGTATACAGGTACATAATTACTCTTACCAATCTGTGATTACTTCTTATTTCGGCATTCCTGTCAATCCAGCAAAATGTCAGGCAATTGTAATTGGTAGTTCTAGGCAGATTGCCAAGATTGATTTCAGTTCTGTGTCGCCTGTTATGTTTGAAAATAGTGTTATTTCGTTTAATTGTACTGTTAAAAATCTAGGTCTTCATATGGATTCAACTCTTAGTTGGACCTCACAGGTGAGTAGTGCAGTCATATCGGCATTGAGTTTTCTTAATCGGTTTAGGAATTTTCTCCCAATTAGCACTAAGGTCATTCTTGTTAGATCGCTTATTTTCCCTATCATTGATTATGCTGATGTCTGTTATCCAGATCTAAATTTAGATCTTCTCAATAAGTTGGACCGGCTTATCAATAACGCTATACGTTTCATCTTCTGCCTTCGTAAATTTGACCATATCTCTTCTTATCGGTCTCAACTTAAGTGGCTCCCTATTCATCAACGGAGGCAACAGAGATTGCTTTGCGTACTTCACACTATTCTCACTAGTCCTACCTCTCCGGAATATTTAAAGTGCAAGTTTCAATTTCTCTGTGACTTTCACAGCCTTCAACTTCGTTCTGACAATACTCGTCAACTTTCCATTCCATTATTCCATTCTGGCTTTATGTCTGATTCCTTCACACTATAAGCTTCACGCCTCTGGAACGCGCTGCCTGAATCGCTTAGAAGTGTTTCAAACAAATTTACGTTTAATAAGAAAATCCATGCTTACCTTTTAGATGGTTTAATAAACTAATGAGATGATCATCAGTTTATTAAACCATCTAAAAGGTAAGCATCTTTCTATGTATGTGTATGTATGTTTATTATTTGATATAATACAATATTGTATGTATATTTTATATGTAGGTATGTTTACTGTTAATTAGAATTGAATAGAATAGAATATTATTTTAGTTGAATAGTTATTACCTCTATTTGTGAGATGTTATTTTCTGTCATTTGCTTAGAACCGCATTCATGAATTTCTGCTTTTCCCGAAGGTTGACTGGTAGAGAATGCTTTTAGCGTTAAGTCCGCCTTTTGTACCCTTATATAATTTTGTGGTCAATAAAGTTTAAAATAAATAAATAAATAACTTGTAGATTATAAATGTTTTACAATATTCAAAGATATAGCGATGTTTTTTGAAGTACCAATTGCATACAATTGATACGAAACAGGCTACTAGTCAATTACATTTGGTGGAATTCACTAGACTAGTCATCATCCCCACTTTGCGTGTAAGTGAGGTACAAAAAAAAATATTTCAAGATTTTATTTTATCTTACATCTCTACTACTACGAGTATGTCTTAGAGCTAAGCAGCGGACAGACAGAAAGACGGTCGATATGGCAAAACTATAAGTCCTCCTTGTTAACCACGGAACCCTAAAAAGGGGGTCGCAGTACTCAGGTAAGTAATATGAGACTTAATTTCATTTCATGTATAACTTTCTGAAAAGTTCGAGAATTTTCTCAATTACCCTAAAGTCATACGGTCGCATAGAATAATAGCGTAAGTAAGTTTCTACCATTTTTTTCTTGGTATAATTCTAATATTACTTTCATGGAAAACTTTTCGCTTTTGTATTTTTATTTTCAAGGTTTTCTTTACTAATGAAAATGTTTTATATACTTGATGGCAAGCAAGATCGAATCACGCGTTGCGTACCCATGCCCTGCCTTGTTTGTAAATTAGAAATGTCGGTCTATTTATAAATGAACATCTCGACTAATTTACAAAATATGTTGATATCCATCCACGGCAGAAAAGAGACAAATTTAAAAACCGATTGTACCAGCCTCACGTTAAACTTAATTTTATATGAAAAAAATATTTACATGTGCATAAAATTGTATAATAAACTTCCTGACGAATTAAAAGTGTTGCATCATAGTAGATTTAAAACAGAATTGACAAAATGGTTCTTGGCACATTGCTTTTATAGCGTCAAAGAGTGTTTGGACGACAAAAATATAATATAGATTGAATTGTATACCTTGACTATCAAATGATGAATAAATATAATATATCTACTTACAATATGTTACAATATTACAAAATCATTTGGGTAACTGCTTCACATCAGGCGGGCCGTATGCCTGTCTGCCACCCGAAGTAGGTAGAATAAAAATAAACATAAGTACACACCTACATGTACTTTGCTTTACAGCTCAAACTGAAGCTTGTATATTGTTGACTAGCATTGTTTGCAAGACCGCAGTCCATTTATCTGGTTTAGAGATATGTCACTTTGTATTTAGGGTGCACAACTCTGTGCTCATTTTATATACAGCTAAGAGCATCAAGCTTGAATAACAATATAACTGTATATTGTTATTGCGATTATAACCATTATTACGCCCAGTTAGAATTTAATTATAATGTACATAGATGTCATGGCCATCATGGTATATAGATGGATGGATTGTATTTCATGATATAGTCAGCTATTGTATAAAAGTCAACCTTTTTTAGAACGAAATCTGCACTAACAATTTAAAAAAAAATCATATCTAGCCAAATTGTTTGAAAAAGTTTCTTCACGGAGAGAGAGGGGGAAGGAGGTGAGGCCGAGGCATGATTTTAATTTGTAAAGGGGTCCTATGTTCAAAAAGATTGAAAAACACTCATCTAGACCGACCAGGTCTAGTCATCGAGACCAAGATTTGGGGTGTAAGTGGTTCATCAACATCTTTGAACCAAAGCCAACTTCACCTGCACGCGGTGCACCCTGCTGACTGACAAACGAAGCTCTGGCGAAAAGAGGGGTAGGGCGCGTAATTGTAAGCTACCCGACTGGGGAATGTACCTCCACCTCACAGAATACCGCAGCCAAATAACAATTCCCTTGAGGGTTGTTGTGCTCCTGCGAGTGAGTGAGGTCACCAGAATGGAGATGCTGTGTTGGCAGCGGGGGTGGCGGCGCGCGAGCGATATTTTATGTTGCGAGCGTTAATATGGCTCCGGTAACCGTTTCACATCAGGCGGGCCGTATGCTTGTCTGTCACCCGTCGTAGTATAATAAAAGGTATTATTTTTTATACACAGTGCGAACGAAGAGCGCGACCCCAAGTTGAGAAACAACGCCATATACCATGCATTACCTTTGAATTTTTCATAAACAGACAACCAAACTTTGATTAGCAATTTCCTTACTAATTAACTGTCGATCCGGAAATTTACCGCCAGCTTCAGGTTATTTGCCATAAATATTATAATATTCATTTAAGATCGGCGCGGTTTTCAAGTTTGCGTTAATAAGTTGTTAATTTTACTTTGATTTATCTTGCTTTTGCAGGTTCGCCCGCGTGATTGTAAAAATAACCTATGGTTTTGGATGTAATCTGTCTAGAGATGGGCACATTGATGAGCATTTACGATAAGTACTCGTACATATAAAAATAAATAAATATTTCTGGACAATTTACACAGCGCCATCTAGTCCCAAATTAAGCGCAAAGCTTGTGTTATGGGTACAAGACAACTGATAAATGTACTTAAATACATTTTTTTTTGTAAATACATACTTATAATACATAGAAAACACCCAGACCCAGACAAACAGACATGTTCATGCACACAAATGTTTGTCTTGTGCAGGAATCGAACCTGCGACCTCGGAGTCAAAGTGGCCATTGCTAGCCATTCGACCACCGAGCTCGTCAATTTTTTTTTTTTTTTTTTTTTATACTACTTCGGGTAGCACCCAAGCATACGGCCCGCCTGATGTGAAGCGGTTACCGTAGCCATATTAACGCTCGCAACATAAAATATCGCTCGCGCGCCGCCACCCCCGCTGCCATCGCAGCATCTCCTTCTTTTCTTATATATAAATGTTCGGGGGCCCTACCGCCGAAGCTGAAGCTGATTCCCATCGGAATTTTTGAATGCGAAAATGAAACTACTGCTTAGATTGTTGCTAATGATGTTCAGCTCAGCTGGAAGAAACCCTGGAGCTCTACCGACTGAGCTGAAGATGTTTGTCTAACTTTAATCTAAGACCAATTTACTGTATCAAAAAAACAGGTGGTAATCAGCTTCAGCTTCGGCAGTAGAGCCCTTGAAGCTCAACAACAACAAGCCAAAGGTAAAATAGCATATTTTCAAAATTGCATTATAATAAATAATAAATAAATATTTTTCAATTTATACACCGCCATCTAGACCCAAATTAAGCGCAAAGCTTGTGTTATAGGTACTAGACAACCGATAAATGTACTTAAATACATTTCTTTTTTGTAAATACATACTTATAATACATAGAAAACATTATTGTTGACAGTTTTGCATTCTTTAGGCTTGTAACAGAATATAAGAAATAGTACTACTTTAACAGGTTCACTGTCCCGAAGCAAGTTGCGATCTTCTTTTAACAGGTTCACTGTCCCGAAGCAACTTGCGATCTTCTCTTAACAGGTTCACTGTCCCGAAGCAAGTTGCGATCTTCTTTTAACAGGTTCACTGTCCCGAAGCAACTTGCGATCTTCTCTTAACAGGTTCACTGTCCCGAAGCAAGTTGCGATCTTCTTTTAACAGGTTCACTGTCCCGAAGCAAGTTGCGATCTTCTTTTAACAGGTTCACTGTCCCGAAGCAAGTTGCGATCTTCTTTGTATACGTCCCCATAGTAATAATGACACCTACTCGTAACACTCATGAAGTTTCGTATTAAGTTACGTCATTCTCTTCAACTATTTTATGATACTTTATGTGTCACAGTGATTAAAACTACCATCAATCATGTGGACATACCAGTGAAGTCACCCTTGAGGCACATGTGCCTCATTGAGGAAGGGAGAACCCTCATGAGAGGTAGGGAGCGTAATTGTAAGCTACCCGACTGGGGAATGTACCTCCGCCTACAGAATACCGCAGCTAAATAACAATTCTCTTGAGGGTTGTTGTGTTCCTGCGAGTGAGTGAGGTCACCAGAAAGGAAGGCGATGCTGCGTTGGCAGCGGGGGTGGCGGCGCGCGAGCGATATTTTATGTTGCGATCGTTAATATGGCTACGGCAACCGCTTCACATCAGGCGGGCCGTATGCTTGTCTGCCACCCGACGTAGTATAAAAATAATAAAATAAAAAAAATTGGACTGCGAACCTGTTAATGTTAAACTGGCTGAAAACGTCGTAATAGACCCTTAATCTCCATCGATTGATTGGACTCTTGCATCTCAACAGTGAGATCTATATGCCGAAAATATGTTCTGATGCTGTAAGAGACATATTCTATTACAACTACATTATCTGAATAGGCTATTTGACTAACATTTTTTTCGGTTTGATATGTAGGGACGTCTCCATAATATAACCATAGGTGAAAGAATTACTTCGATAGCACAAAAATCTCTCGAGATATGGTAATTTAAAAATCTCAATTTTTAGACAAAACGCTCCATACAAAAGACTACCGAATTATGACGTCACAGGTTTGTATTTTGTATGCATCAAATCTGAAATTTGTACGACAGCTATGTTAAATATTACGTTTATGTGATTAGTATCATAATAAAAGTTATAGTATTTTTTATTGCTTCTCCAATGGAAATATTATTTTTTAATAATTTCATACTTTTAAAATGGACTTTCCCGCCAAACTTTGATCGACGCTAAAAAAAGTCTGACTGAAGATATTAGAATGAAAGTTCTAGTATTTTATGATATTGTTAAATAATTTATACAATTTTTAATCATTGGAAAATAGCCTATTGTATATCGTAATACATTATATACATACCGTTACTCCATGGTTAGTATATTTTTATAAGTTTTGTACATTATCTCGTTTATTTTGTGTTAAATTTTATGAACTTCTAGCATCGCTATGTCATGGAAAACACTCAATATGATGAAATATTTTATGGCCACCAGCGTGGCTCCAGTGGTAGATTGGGATACTAAATATGTTATCAACATAATCAAGCATTGGCTTCCGTATATTGAACAATTTTGAATAATACTCGCCATCAAAAATGCTTTCCGCCGTGAGGAAAATAATAAAATAAATATATAATTTTCCTTACGAGATTGCCTTTTAACTTACCGTTTGAAGTTAAATTGAAAAACAGTAATTTATTTCCATTTGTAAATAGTACTACTATAATATTTGGGGTGTAAGTGGTTCATCAACATCCTTGAGCCAAAGCCAACTTCACCTGCACGTGGTGCACCCTGCTGACTGACAAGCGAAGCTCTGGCGAAAAGAGAGGTAGGAAGGAAGCGTAATTGTAAGCTATCCGACTGGGGAATGTACCTCCACCTCACAGAATACCGCAGCCAAATAACAATTCCCTTGAGGATTGTTGTGTTCCTGCGAGTGAGTGAGGTCACCAGAATGAAAGGAAGGAGATGCTGCGTTGGCAGCGGGGGTGGCGGCGCGCGAGCAATATTTTATGTTGCAAGCGTTAATATGGCTACGGTAACCGCTTCATATCAGGCGGGCCGTATGCTTGTCTGCCACCCGACGTAGTATAAAAAAAAACTCTTTATTATGGCAAGCATTACTGTGATATCAAAAAAATTATTTGACTAAATAATTCAAATAAAAAAGGAATTTCTATAAAAAAAAATTTGTGAGTATAAAATCTACTTATTGCAGTTTTTAACTGTCCGCATAAAATTTAACACTTTCAAACTAATATCGTCGTCGTCGTCAACCTTTATTCATCCTACTGTTGGGATACGGGTCTCCCCTCAATCGAAGGGGTTTAGAGTGTACTCCACCACGCTGCTCAACTGCGGATTGGCGGAGGCCAGTGGTTTAGCCGCCTAAAGGCCACGGACGTGGCTTAACGACTGTCATCTAATAACAGCCGGGACCGACGGTTAACGTGCCCTCCGAAACAAGATTCATCTATCGATCTAATATAAATATTTAATAAATTACAAAAATGGGACATCTTACAAAACATTAAAATTTATTATAAGTAAAATTTTAGTAGTTTTGTGTCATAACGACATTATTTCACCACAGTATAAGTAGTACTACTTACTGTATGGCCAAACCCTTCTGAGACAAATCTGGAACCGTTTGTATGGCGCCTCACGCACACACGCTCATTCGCGCTCTGCACACACGTCATTGTTTATGTGTAAACGACGCGACATTTGTGGCCGGGGTGTGATTTCACTTCACTTAAATCTTCCATTGGCGCCTTGTTCTTCCTTTTTTTATCTCGATTATTGACGGCCGCCATGATGGATAAAAAAAATAAAACTGTATCAGCGCCTCTTGATGATGATCAATAATGTTTGACCATATCGTAGTGCGTACTTATGATATGGTCAAACATTAGTGATCATACTAGCCGTGCTGTGCGTAGCTTTTTTTTATACTACGTCGGGTGGCAGACAAGCATACGGCCCGCCTGATGTGAAGTGGTTACCGTAGCCATATTAACGCTCGCAACATAAAATATCCCTCGCGCGCCGCCACCCCCGCTGCCATCGCAGCATCTCCTTCCTTTCTGGTGACCTCACTCACTCGCAGGAACACAACAGCCCTCAAGGGAACCGTTATTTGGCTGCGGTATTCTGTGAGGTGGAGGTACATTCCCCAGTCGGGTAGCTTACAATTACGCTCCCTACCTCTCTTGTCGCCAGAGCTTCGTTTGTCAGTCAGCAGGGTGCACCGCGTGCAGGTGAAGTTGGCTTTGGTTCAAAAATGTTGATGAACCACTTACACCCCAAAAGCTGTTCTTATCTTCAAAAGCTGATTTATTGATTATTGGTCTGGCCAGGCCTGATCATGATGTAGGCAGCTGATATTTTCCATTTCATGAAATGCAACCATTTCATTCACGATATTTCATTTCTAAGATCTAGCCACATTGATTTACATGTCAACAAAATCTTCAAAAGAAACCACCTATAAAAACTCGCCAAAAATTAAAATTCCATCCACATCACCTTGGCGCCATATTTGGCGATCTACTACAGTACGCTTTTTAAGGCATTTTCTACCACGTACTGTAAAGTTGTGGAATCAACTTCCCTCAGCGGTATTCCCAAATAAGTACGACATGGGGGCCTTCAAGAACAGAGTCAATATTTCCCTTAAAAGGCTGGCAACGGATCGGCGACCCCTTGGTGTTGCTGATTTCTATGGGCGGTGGTGATTGCTTTCCATCAGGTGACCCACATGCTCGCTTGCCACCCTCTGTTATATAAAAATAAAAATTAAATACCTATCCAATTAATCCCTCATAAACTATACTAATTTTGCTGTGTAAGGAGACCACCTATAATGGCAATAAACAAGGTTTCTCATTTACGCGTCATCAAACGATCCGTGTGCCTTATTTCGGCACTGCCCAGGTCTCAGATCTTGATTTTAACTAGACAAAAAATTAGTCGTTAATTTGTCGAAATTTGTCGCCCAAAGCAAAAAATTTGTCGGGGTCCCGTTAAAGAGTTATAAGGTTTTTTTTGTGGCAGTGCCGAAATAAGCTTATTTCGGCACTGCCCACTCGGGATCTATTAAACTACAAAACATAGCGAACATATGATTTTCCCCAGAATTAGTCGTCAATTTGTCGAATTCAGACACCAAGTATCAGAATTAGTCGACCTCCCGTTAAAAAGTTATAAGTATTTCTTTGTGGCAGTGCCGAAATAAGCCTTATTTCGGCACTGCCCAAAAAAACTACACCACCTAGCGAAAATCTGATTTCACCCAGATGTTGCCTTGAATTTGTCGAAATTTGTCGGATATAAAACACAACTGGTCGATGCGTAATTAAAAAGTTACACGCATTTTAATAATTCGCGTTGTAGTCAGAGAGCCTAACGTAGGCAGAGTAGAATAACACCACCCCATTCACATATGGCTATCGTAAAAAGCAACTAATGTAGTGCTAAAGAACACCTAAAGCATTCGTAGATCAGAAAACAGTTGCATGCATTGACAAACTTTGCCAGACTCTGAAAAAGGAAGGAAATGAAACGTTTACTGTTGCATTTTGTGCATGATATAATTTTGATGCAAGATCTCGGACTATATTTACTATGAGAATTATTAAAATGCGTGTAACTTTTTAATTACGCATCGACCAGTTGTGTTTTATATCCGACAAATTTCGACAAATTCAAGGCAACATCTGGGTGAAATCAGATTTTCGCTAGGTGGTGTAGTTTTTTTGGGCAGTGCCGAAATAAGGCTTATTTCGGCACTGCCACAAAGAAATACTTATAACTTTTTAACGGGAGGTCGACTAATTCTGATACTTGGTGTCTGAATTCGACAAATTGACGACTAATTCTGGGGAAAATCATATGTTCGCTATGTTTTGTAGTTTAATAGATCCCGAGTGGGCAGTGCCGAAATAAGCTTATTTCGGCACTGCCACAAAAAAAAACCTTATAACTCTTTAACGGGACCCCGACAAATTTTTTGCTTTGGGCGACAAATTTCGACAAATTAACGACTAATTTTTTGTCTAGTTAAAATCAAGATCTGAGACCTGGGCAGTGCCGAAATAAGGCACACAAACGATCCAGCAGTATGGTTAGATATTATATGGCGCCCACCGTGGGGCTTTCATAAACTTTTACGTCACGCTGCCTTTATGGCGTCCATCGTTGAAAAATAATGGGGCAAACTAATTAACAAAATATGTGATAATTTCTGTATCTACATTGTATTTTCATAGAGAACATATTTAAAATAAATAAGTTTATTAAAATCGTAACTCGCCGATGTCTGTACATAGAAAAAAAAATAAGTAAAACGAATATAAGTCTTTATGCGAGCAACAGAGGCTAAAACAATTATTTTTAGAATTTTTGTCTGTCTGTATGTTTGTACTCTCATCACGCAAAAGACACTGCATGAAATTAGATGCGGCTCTCGTTATATGCGGGAGTCTAAGTTACTAATAATAATGTTGTTTATTATATGTAGTCCACGCGGATTATAACTACACATAGTTTGACCATTCCTTATCACTCTGGCTCAACATCTCATCAATGATTTAAGTAACGCGCTGTCAGTTTGTGGATGAACTCCCTGCCATGATTTACCCCGGAGACTACAGTATGGAGTTTTTCAAGAAAGCCATTAAGGGGTTTTTGCAGGGTCGGCAACGCGTGAAGGATGCCTCTGGTGTTGCAAGCGTCCATAGGCTACAATGACTGCTTTCCATTAGGCTGGTCGTACGCTTGTTTTCCACCCTAGTAGTGTAAAAAAATGGGGCGTGGATGTGTCATGGACTAGTGTCCATGGCTACTACTACTACTAGGGCTACTATGTTCTACGTGAAAACGTTACGTACTAAAATTATCTCAAAATGGCAACGCTTCCCCTTCCTCGCGATGTTCTTACTTAGCGTAATAAATGTCGACAACTTTGGTTCTCCGTCGACTTTCTTCATTCCGGATTCAGATCAATCCGATAGTCAGTGTCCAAGTCTCTGCTCCATAACAAAATGAGTATTTATTATATATTCTGTGGCAATATGGCCGAATTATGCTAGCAGTGTCCGTGCAAAATAAACAAAGTTTCACATTTACGCGCCATTAAAACGTCCATCAATATGATGAGATATTTTATGGCGCCCACCGTACGACTTTAATAAACTTAATTTACGTCGCGCCTGCCCTTTATTAAACTGTCATGGCGACATTTATTCTAAGATACAAGCAGTAACGTCCCCATTTCGTTTAATCAGCACGCGTGATGAGAATTTTGATAAACGTAAATTAATTATTGTTTAAGAGTTGAATAACAAAATGTCACTGAGCTTTATACGTTTTACGTAATGGTATAATTTTGGGGTGTAAGCGGTTCATCAACATCTTTGAACCAAAGCCAACTTCACCTGCACGCGGTGCACCCTGCTGACTGACAAACGAAGCTCTGGCGAAAAGAGAGGCAGGGAGCGTAATTGTAAACTACCCGACTGGGGAATGTACCTCCACCTCACAGAATACCGCAGCCAAATAACAATTTCCTTGAGGGTTGTTGTGTTCCTGCGAGTGAGTGAGGTTACCAGAAAGGAATAAGATGGTGCGTTGGCAGCGATATTTTATGTCGCAAGCGTTAATATGGCTACGGTAACTACTTCACATCAGGCGGGCCGTATGCTTGTCTGCCACCCGACGTAGTATAAAAAAAAAATACGCGGAAATGAACTCCGAAATTAGTTACTTTTAAGTCTTATTCAAAATTTTGAATGAATAACTATGAATATTGAATCCGATGAATACATCGGATAAAATATTCATAGTTAGGAAGACAAAACTTCTGTCGGGTCACCTTGTTTTCAATACAACTAGCACGAAAGAATGGACTGGTACAGTATAGAACAGCGGCTCTCAAATATTTAAGCAGTGTGTTTAAAAATAATCATTTTTTTTATGCCTATCGTATACTTCGTTAAACCAAAAATTATCACCCATAATAACAGTAACAAGGATTGTAAAAATAACTACACCATAAAACACGGTGCAACGACCTCATCGGATACTGTTAATAGTTGTAACATGGCAGGAACTATGCTTTTGTCAAGAACAAAGCAAGCGAATCAAATGAAATGAAAGAGAAAAAGTGCAAAAGGAAAATCAGACAAAATGGACCCAGATTGACATTCAGGAGAATATGAAATAGTCCTAGGCTGAGATTGTAAATTCATTTTGCAAGCATTTTCTTGCAAGTTGAAGAGATCAGAGATGTTTTAAAGTTTCTTTTGGCTGTTTCTGTACAAATAACTTTTTTATACTAGTTGGCTGTCGTTAAATAAGCATACGGCCAGTCAGATGTATAGCGGCCGGAGGATCATTTGTGATAGGTACAATGAGTTATAGCTCACGCATTAACACCTCTGAAGCCTAGCCTCTAAAGCGCTGCCATTTTGAGATAATTTTAGTGCATATAACGTATTCACGTACAACACACCGCCGTGTCCATGACAAACCTCGTTTTTAGGGTTCCGAACCTCAAAAGGAAAAACGGAACCCTTATAAGATCACTTTGTTGTCCGTCTGTCTGTCTGTCTGTCTGTCTGTCTGTCTGTCTGTCTGTCTGTCTGTCTGTCTGTCTGTCTGTCAAGAATTTCTATGTCGAGAATGCGTGGAGGTATCAAGCTGAAATTTGAACTGTATACTCAGGTCTACGGTCCCATGAAGTTAAAAAAAAATCAAACTGCTAAGTTTACGTAGAAAAAAGTTACGGCCGTTTATTCAGCAAAAAACGCATATTTCGACACACTCAAGGGAATCAAAACCTATAGGGTACTTCCTGTTGACCTAGAACTATGAAATTTGGCAAGTAACATCGTTATAGACTACAAGTACAGGAATAAATCTCAAAACTATACATTTGTAAATAGATCTTAAAAAATAGGGGGTCTATATTTTTTATAGGGTATCGAAATTTCAAATTGAAACTACTAGTTCAAATGGGGTATCATATGAAAGGGCTTGATGTACACATTGCAAAATATATTTTATTTATTTTTTTCGACGCATTATTTCTTATTTATAATGAAAAATATCAAATTTAATAATGATACTACGTACCTACGGAACCCTCGGTGGGCGAGTCCGACTCGCACTTGTCCGGTTTTTATTTTATCTATACCGTCTACGTAACTTGCGCATTCGAGTTAGGTAGCCGGCCATCGAGCTCCGCGGATAATTTAATTACACCTTACACAAATTTCATATTCAAACAACGTTAAAATATGTAGTTAAAGTGCAGTAAACTGTGAAAGTAACAGCGCGGCCAGCTGGAGGATCGAAGGCTTTTGTCTATCCTCGTAAAACCAACTTTGTTAAATTCATAAAGACAAATTCTGAACTTACCCCGTTCAACTCGGCCTTAATCTCACGGAAGGAAGATTAAAAAAGTCAAACAGAGTTAATTTGAATCGAAGGAAATTCAGCGTTTTAAGATTTCAAAATATTTCCTGGGACAAAGTTTTGGGTTGGAAAAATGTTGTTCTTGTTTGGAGTCGGAAAGGGTTTTTATGTGAAAATAATAGGTGTGTTTTAGAGGAGTTAGCTATTAGGCAAAATATAAAATACACCTCTTATTAGTGTTATTTAACACTGGTGATCAATTTATGACGATTTATTTTGTACTGGTTTCTACCGTACCATAACGTTGCCCGCGTGAGCATTCTCTAGGAAAGCATATAGCATACCTTTTTATTTCCTTTATTGTATTCCTTCTTCGATTGTGCCACAAAATTCCTAATATAGTTGATCATTTCGAACGCCTAGTATGTGTTTTTACGAAATATGAGTAATCTTTATTTTACAAACACAATCACACAAATCCTTTCTGTGAAAAAACCCATTTTAATTATGTTCATTGCTAATTTATGTTGATAAGAAACAAGTTTAGCTGGATACGTTGACGTATCTATTTCACAAAGGACAGCATCGGCTTTACTGCAATACCGCGTAAGTAGCATTTTCCTTGAAACGAATACGAAAATAAAATTTTATTAACCTTTATAGTTAATAAAGTTTTTTTTAAATCATAAATACAATGAAATATTTTTTACAATACAATGTTTTTTTAGTGTCCAGCATTTGTATATATATCATCCTTCTTTCGCATCATTATCTGTGCAGTTTTTGAGAAGCATCCAACCAGATGGACAGACATAAAAAAATCTGTCACAAAATCCTCATTATCTGACTGCTCCCACAATGCCTAAAACATAACCAAATGGATGCATATGTCATGAGCCGCCATTCATGATGCCTGAACCTGTCCACGACCACGATTACTCTGCCAGGAAGATACGACTGAGAAGAGAAGATTTCGTCCTTCTAACACTACCGTGCTCTTAGGACCGGGAATTCAATGTACGTGAATCAAACTTAGACTTCATAGCAAAAGTTAGATACGCGGTGTTCCAGTATAACTGACGATAGGGTTATTGAAAATTCTTATAGCATATTCGAGCACACTCGGGTGAAAACGGGCCGGGGCAGCCAGTAACTTACGTGCTCTATACCCGAACTCGGAACATTTCCGTAAAGTTCTCGAACGAACCGCCGAATTTGTTCCGTTCCGAATTCGGGACACGTCTCAAATAATGTAGTATCTCACTTTCTCTTATTTTACACTCCACCCTTAATGGAGTAAAAGGTTTATTAAGAGCTTATCTGTGAGTGCGGGTTTTACACCTTTTCCCAATCCCAATGCTATTATGGAAAAGGAATATTTGGAATTTAGGATAATGTCGAAGATTTAAAAGGACCTATCTTTTGGTAGCGACGTCGTTGCGTGTGTCAGTCTAATCAAACACTCAAATTAAGCAACGTTAGCCGTAGCCTGTCCATGGATCGGTTTATTTATCTCGAGCTCCTTCGTTCTTTGTTGCAGCTATGTTTGGTGGGAGCGTCATTGGAAGGGCTCCTAAATTGTATAATAAACTACCAAAAAATATCAAAGAATTGACTTTAAATGAATTTAAAAAGAAATTGACATGGTTTTTGATACATAAATGTTATTATTCTATAAATGATTTTTTGAATGACATTATATGATTATGATAATTATATTTAATAATATTTTTTATGTAATTAGATTCTAAGGTATATTTTATGATTTGTGTAATTTTCATGTCAACGTAGACAAAATGTATATGGAAAAATAATATATGTATGTCACTTTATCTACCTACATTTTTCGCAAATGAATTGATTGTTTGATTGATTGATTCTTCGGAGGGCACGTTAAGCCGTCGGTATGTTGTCATTATGGATGACAGTCGTTAAGCCAACTAAAAAAAAAATTAAAAAAAAAAAGGCAACGCGCGTGTGATGCCCCTGGTGTTACAGGCGTTCATAGGCTACGGTAACTGCTTTCCATCAGGCGGGCCGTATGCTTGTTTGCCACTTTAGTTGTATAAAAAAAAAAGCCAAGTCAGTGGCCTTTAGGTGGCTTGAAATCACTGGCCGCCAACCCGCTGTTGAGCAGCATGGTGGAGAATGCTCTAAACCCCTTCAATTGAGGGGAGACCCATATCCTAGTATGAATAAGGGTTGACGACGTATATCTTTCGGTAACATTTTAGCAGATGCAAAGTATGTTAGTTAGCGTGCAATTTTCAACTTTCGTGGCATATTTTACTGCATTTGAACTGAAAAACTAAACAAAACTCGATTTATTATTTTGACCAAAGGACCCTATGCCTACAGCTGATGCGCCAGTCTGCATCAACCTTCCGGTTATATCACCGGTTTACGAGTCTCTCGTCCAGTAAAACAACCAGACGAGAGGACCTTTACCCGCACCGCTCTTGCGCTCAGTAAACCAACCGAGCACGCAAGCGGATTGACTAAAGGACAACGTACCCTATACCTATCAGCTAGTGCGCCCCGTGTGCCAACATTCCGGTTATATCACGGGGATGCGAGTCTCTCGTCCTGTAAACCACCCCCAGACGAGAGGACCTTTACCGAGCAAAGGACAGTCATTATGAAATTCATCACATTGTCAATAACCTTATGTCTGTATACGCAGCAAGATTTTTGTTTAATAAAATAAAGACTGACGGCGAAAGTTTGACGTCCATAGTATTTAGTACCTTCCGAATTGTATAAATAAATAAAAAAATACCTTAATTGCTACTGAAAAATCCTAAATAATTTTCCAGCATGGCCGTCAGTTACCTTACCTTAAAAATACTTAGGTTATATTAGTTGTTTTTTTTTTTTTTTTTTTTTATACTATGTCGGGTGTCAGACAAGCATACGGCCCGCCTGATGTGAAGCGGTTACCGTAGCCATATTAACGCTTGCAACATAAAATATTGATCGCGCGCCGCCACCCCCGCTGCCAACGCAGAATCTCCTTCCTTTCTTTCTGGTGACCTCACTCACTCGCAGGAACACAACAACCCTCAAGGGAATTGTTATTTGGCTACGGTATTCTGTGAGGTGGAGGTACATTCCCCAGTCGGGTAGCTTACAATTAGGCTCCCTACCTCTCTTTTCGCCAGAGCTTCGTTTGTCTGTCAGCAGGTGCACCACGTGCAGGTGAAGTTTGCTTTGGTTCAAAGATCTTGATGAACCACTTACACCCCTAAAAGTTGGCCGTGTGGTTTCCGGCAGACTAAAGTAGAATCACTCCGTCTCTTCCCGTGGATGTTGTACAAGGCGACTAAGGGAAATACATTATAAAGCATCGACCATGCCTCCCCAACCCGTCTGGCCAGCGTGGGAGGAGTGTAGGCCAATTCCTCCTTCTGTCTGAGACTGACGAGAGAGGGTCGGCCCCTGTAGTGGAGACTCAAATGACCTGATGATGATGATGATATTATATGTCATCATACTCGGATAAGCCATTTACGAGGAAAGCCTGACATTTATTTTTACGTTAACACAATGGCCGCTTTTATAATTTGCCGGAGTACGGCACGGCGCGGTTTTGCCGTGGACGTCTCCGGTAATTCGTCGCCGTCGACGGCAAGCCGTGCCGTAGAGCTCTTTTATAATTGGCCGTAAAATCATTTACGCTTTACGTCTTCAAAGTGCGGACGTCATGTTCTCGAAGAGGCAGCGACTACTTTATTTGTTATATTTAAAACGTAGAAAAATACATATTACTAGAAAGTATTGGCAACATCCGCTTTTAAAAGTAAAATATTTAGAAGGATCATACTACACGCTATTTGATAAGCTCAAAGAAGATCCAAATAAGTTTTTCAATTATTTTCGGATGTCAATAAAAACGTTTAATAGATCCTTTCTCATCTGAGTAATGATTTAAAATAACGTCATTCTGCTTGTACAACTTACGCAAAACAGACGCAAAACTACATACTACACGCTATTTGATAAGCTCAAAGAAGATCCAAATAAGTTTTTCAATTATTTTCGGATGTCAATAAAAACGTTTTATTACATCTTTTCTCATCTGAGTAATGATTTAAAATAATGTCATTCTGCTTGTACAACTTACGCAAAACAGACGCTGCCGCCGCGCGCGCCGTCCGACTACGCACGCACGCACACAGTTACAAATTCCTTGTACGTACGCACTACACTCTCAACACCGCCGCGACGATTTGATGAGGAGCGCAGTGTGCTACGGCAACGGCACGGTCGACCGTTGACGTTCACGGCATGCCGTTACCGTGGGCGGTAAATTAAAAGCGTCTGCATACAATTCCATACATTTAGCTCTCCTATTTCGCCGTGACGGCAAAACCGTGGCGTGCCGTGCCGTGCTCCGGCAAATTATAAAAGCGGCCAATATCTCAATAAATACTGAACCAATTTCGCTCCTCAATTTAAAAATATATATGATCAATGTAATAAATTAGTGATTATTCATACTGACCGATACTTGGTCAATGTAATAAAACATGTTTTGGTTAGATTTGAGTTGATTTTTGGTAAGGTTAGGGTTTTCTTGTGTCCTGTCATCGGAAATAGGAGCTTCGCGAAGCAGAGTTCCGTCAACCTAGATGATGACTGATGTGGTGCCAAGTAAGCTTAATTATTAATAACTAGCGACCCGCCCCGGCTTCGCACGGGTGCAATGCTGATACTAAATGTACTACAGAAGGTCTTTGCGCTTTGTCCTATCCAGTCCTTCCCCAGTTATAGGCACACGCCGCCGGCTCCGCGGCCGGTACCGCCACAGCCGTTATGTCCCTGCATTTTAAATGTGTAATATCTTCTAAACTATTCATTTAAATTACATGCTGTGAAGGGCCATATTGATCTATATTAAATGCGCAATGTATTTAAGGTACTTAATTGGATAAGGATTAATTCTGTATTGCTTAAAATCGCTTCGTAAATAAGGCATTATTTCTTGTAAAAAGCAAAGGATAAAATAACGGTTATTGTGTGTTACCACTAAGAGATAGACATATACCATCGCGAACTTTTTTGTAGACCATTTTAAGGTGAACAATACTGCACTACATTATTTTGATCTATCTCGTTGGGTTCAGCCAGCGTTTGCAATGAAAGAGCAAAAAAATGTGTTTATTTACGACATCACATTAGAAACCTCTAAATTATCAGTGTTTTTCTACTATGTTATGCATATATTATACATATAAACTTTCCAGTTGAATCACTCTATCTATTAAAAAAAACCGCATCATAATCCGTTGCGTAGTTTCAAAGATTTAAGCATACAAAGGGACATAGGGACAGAGAAAGCGACTTTGTTTTATACTATGTAGTGATTGACAATTTATTTTATATTGGGGGTGTTTGATTGGACAATTTATTTTATATTTTTATTTTGGCGTGTAAGTGGTTCATCGACATCTTTGATCACGCGGTGCACCCTGCTGACTGACAATCGAAGCTCTGGCGAAAAGAGAGGCAGGGAGCGTCATTGTAAACTACCCGACCTGGGAATGTACCTCCACCTCACAGAATACCGCAGCCAAATAACAATTCCCTTGAGGGTTGTTGTGTTCCTGCGAGTGAGTGAGGTCACCAGAAATGAAGGAGATGCTGCGTTGGCAGCGGGAGTGGCGGCGCGCAAGTGATATATTATGTTGCGAGCGTTAATATGGCTCCGGTATCCGCTTCACATCAGGCGGGCCGTATGCTTGTCTGCCACCTGACGAAATATAAAAAAAAAAATCAAATGAGCGGGCTAGACCCGTGATTTAAGAGAGATGGTTAATGTAATAAATTAGTTGTTATTCATACTGACCGATACTTGGTCATTGTAATAAAACATGTTTTGGTTAGATTTGAGTTGATTTTTGGTTAGGTTAGGGTTTTCTTGTGACCTGCCACCGGAAATATGAGCACCGATAGGAGCTTGAGAGAGCTCAACCTAGATGATGTATGATGTGGTGCCAAGTAAGCTTAATTATTAATAATAGACAATTTACATTGGCCGGTCATTACAAATAATGACCAATTTATTACATTGACTGTAACATTTGCTATGTACCTCCCAAATTTCATCCAATACGGAGTACGGTTCAAGAGTTATCTGATCTTTGACCAATCTTATACAAGCACTACAGCGCAGTATCGATCGCCTGCCCATTAAGTGTTGTGATATGGCAACACACGCCCGTGTCATTAAAACGCCGAGCACTGCTACCTTTTAAAACCGAGTATCTGCATATATTATGTGCATGTGCGTGGGTGTTGTAATGATATCCGTAACGAGGAGCACACAGATGTAAAGGTGGTATATACTTAAAGTGACCATACGTCCCGTTTTGAACGGGACTGTCCCTTTTCTAGGTCACCTGTCCCGTTGTCCCCAAACAAAGCGCCGGGACGCAAAATAGTCTCGTTTTCATTACTGTCAGAGGAACTTTGCTATAATAAAACTGGTGAAGTTTTATTATTCATAACTTGTTATAATAAAAATAACTAGAAAAATATATGAATATAATAATAGTGAATACTAATTACATTAGGTTACACTTTTTCTAAATAAATAAAATTAAAATGTTGTGTTTATTTTCATTGTTAACCTGAGGGGCAATTCTCGTTAAAATATAGTCAAAATTCAGTTTCGATACAGTCACGATCTCACAACTGTCACATTTGGTATTCTCGTAACACAATATGTAACTTCAAAATTAAATTTTGCTTAAATTTAATTTTGAAGTTACATATTGTGTTACTTATTATGATTATTATCGGAATATGAGTGAAAATTAAACAAACAAAGAATGTTACTTTGCCAACAACAAAAATTGATAATAATTAATTATTGAAATCAAGTATATAATTTTATTCAATTCACAATTCAATCTCGATTCGGTCAACTTTCAATCTGCGTTCGTAGAAAAATTACGAGAATTGGCCTTCTGCTAACTGGTATAACAACTTATGTCCTGTTTTAATTTCAAAAATAAATGATCAGTTTATATATACTATATAGCAAAAATTATAAGGCCTGTAGGTACATGTGTGTCGCCGTCAACCCTTATTTATCCCACTGCTTGGATACGGGTTACCCCTCAATCGAAGGGTTTAGAGCATACTCCACCACGCTGCTCAACTGCGGGTTGGCGGAGGCCAGTGTTTTCAAACCGCACAAAGACTCGTTTAACCGACGGTTTAACGCTCTGTTGGATGGATGAGCCCATGGTATGATCCTATGTTGCCGCAAGATGTTGTTAGCACTAATAAATAATTATTGAAAAGTTGTACGTAAAAACGTATTCCTGTATACAGTGTACTAATTATTTTATACATAGACGGACAATAGGCGAACATCACGGCACTAATACGTAGCGACAAAGCGCTTACTCAAACTTTTACTCTTCTTCTTCTAGTTACATTCTAATTCAATTACTTATATATTTAACTTTTAGTGTCGTGATGTTCGCATATGGTCCGTCTATGTATAAAATAATTAGTAATTATACTAAAATTAATAACCACGGGAATTAACGCGATCATTAATCATGCAACGCGAAAGTTTAAAAGTTACTATAGTAGGTAATCATACTACTTTAAAAGAAAAGTAAGAGATTGAGTAAGCGCTTTATCGCTACTTTTTAGTGCCGTAATGTTCGCCTATGTATGAAATGTCATAGAGCATACATCTGTTGCATATAAGAAGCAGTCAACAGTAAAGCAAAATGTTACTACACTTTACTGTGCCACAGCTCGTATCATAAAGTTAGTGTAAAGAAACGTACAGTCACTTCCAGTGTTGTATACTTTTTGTAGCCAAGTGCATTGTCACTGCAATATGCATAACAGGGGCATTACCGCCCGCCTTCCATGATGGAACGATCGAAGTTGCTCGCATAACTCGTAGTTAGTTTTAGATTCTTTGACATGGATTATTTTTATGAAAATAAAAACGGGAATTAACGCGATCATGCATATGGGTATTTCATTATCATCAGCCTGTATCTACCCACTGCTGGATAATAGGCCTTTCCTAATAGTTTCAACCATATGAAATCCTCTGCTTTCCGCATCCAACTGCTACCAGCCACTTTTTTGAGATCGTAGGTCCATCTAGAGAGGGGGCGCCCTACGTTTCGTCGCCCCTTACGTGGCCTCCACTCTAGGACTTTGCTCTCCCATCTGCCATCGCTGACTCGGCAGATGTGGCCAGCCCACCGACTCGCCGACTCTGAGAGCTATGTCAACCACTTTGGTTCTCCGTCGAATTTATTTGTTCCGGATTCGATCCCTTAGAGAATCTCCAAGCATTGCTCTCTCCCTCGCTCGCTGTGCGAGTATTAGTTTGTGAACCAGACCAACGGTTAGCGTCCAAGTTTCTGCACCGTAGGTCATAGCGGGGAGGACGCACTGATGAACACTTTGGTCTTCAAGCATTGGGGTATATCTGCGGTGAGGATGTGCCGAAGCTTCCCAAAAGCTGCCCAGCCCAGTCGAATGCGTATATCGATCTCTTTGATGAAATTAAAGGGTATTACATACCTTTATTATTGACTGACGTTGCGACCCGGTTGCACCGGCCATGGTCACAGGCTGACTGTCTCAGCGGTGTGCCTCTGCCTTCGTTCCCGAAGTCGATGAATCTTCATCTACCCCCGTGTTGTTCGATATCCCTGTACCACGACATACTACACTCACGACATCCCAATTCTGCGAAATAACCGACGCGTCCGTATTATGTTCGTTTCCCGACTACAAACTATTTTTATCTTCGTGTGATGTATAAATATTCGTGGACAAATTACACACTGCCATCTAGTCTCAAACTAAAGCTTGTACGGGTACTAGATAACTGATATTATACTTAAATATAATATATATTATTAATATATAATTATTATTTTCTACTCCGTTTTTTCATACTGGCTTTATGTCCCTTCATTTCACAAACTTCACGACTACCCGACGCTACCCGATAGTCTCAGAAGAATTGCAAATGAATTTTATTTCAAAAAGAAGTTCATACTTACCTCTTTGACAAATTTGCCAAAACTATGAATCATCCTCCTATTCATATGTATATGTATGTTTATATGTATTTCTATATTATATAATATTTTTTGTTATTTATGCAATGTGTATGTATGTATATTTCCTATTGTACTATGTAATATAGTTACTAATTTATATTTGTATGCCGCATTGTAGTAGAGAACGCTATTAGATTGCCCTTTGCTTCGAATGTATCCTTAATACATTTGTAATCACTAAAATCCCTCATTCAGAATCGAGTTCCATTCACTGAATGAATCTGAATATGGTTTACATTCATAACAGCCGATACGGAAATTATCAAGCCCTTTCTATCGGGAGCACTGGTGAATGTTTGTTAATCGACTATGCTATAGGATCGATAACTATTATATACACTAGCCGTGCCCGTGACTTCGTTCGCCTGAAATTCTGTTATGGCTAGCTTATTTTGGGCCAAGCCGTTCCAGAAACCCAGGCAATGTAAAATATTAGTGTGCCCCGGGATAAAGTGTAGCCTTTCAGGGATGAAAATAGATCAAAAATTATCGACAAAAATTTAAAAAAATATAAAAGATTGTTTTATTTTCATGAATTAAGAATTTCATTTTTGACAGTATATTGAAATAATCAGTGAAAAAAAAAAAAAATATGACTAAAAGCACAATTTAATGACAGTCTCTTTTTTGCTGGCTATTTGGTATCGTATTCTCATCAACGAAATCGACCGATTTCTTTGAGAGAAATCGATATTTCACATAGAGTCCTTAGTGAAAAATAAAAATCTTAATTCATAAAAAAAAAGAAAGCATTTTTTTATTTTTTTTTTTGTCGATAATTTTTTATCTATTTTCATATAGTATAAATAAAATAAATAATTATTCTAGGACAAATTACACACTTCCCACCGGTCGCTTCCAACCGGTCTTATTGGAGATCTAGAGGGGAGGCCTATGTCCAGCAGTGGACTTCCAATGGCTGAGATGATGATGATGAAATTACACACGGTTCATCAAACTAAGTAACACTTGTACTATAATAACAATGATACACATTTTTTTTTCTAAATACATACATATAATACTCTTTGTATTAGGTAAACACCTAGACTAAGACAAACAGACATGTTCATGCACACAAATATTTGTCTTGTGCGGGGATCGGACCCGCGGCCTCGGAATTAAAGTGGCCATCGATTTTCTTATTATTCGACCACAGGGCTCCTCCCATATTTTAAATCTTCGATACCCAACAATTCGTGTAAATACTAAAATGGAATCGTTCCATTTCAAACGCTCGTGTCCTAATCGCGAAAATGCCCTCGCTCGCTATCAAAGGCCATTCTGCGACTATTCCAAATATGACCCACATTTGGGACGCCGACGCAAATAATCGAGACCCATCGAGAGGGCCAAATGTACCGTGTAATGTGCCTCGGGCAAATAATTTTTAAACGCATTTTGTTATGGTAGCTATGGAGACAACATATTTTATCGTTTTCAATGATTTATTTATACTAGTGGTCACCCATAAATTTATTGGGCTGTATGTGGTTCATCAACATCTTTGAACCAAAAGCTGCACGCACCCTGCTGAATGACACACGATGCTCTGGCGAAAAGAGAGATAGGGAGCGTAATTGTAGGCTACCGGATTGGGGAATGTACCTCCACCTCACAGAATTCCGCAGCCAAATAACAATTCCCTTGAGGGTTGTTGTGTTCCTGCGAGTGAGTGAGGTCACCAGAAAGAAAGGAGATGCTGCGTTAGCAGCGGGAGTGTCGGCGCGCGAGCCATATTTTATGTTGCGAGCGTTAATATGGCTACGATAACCGCTTTACATCAGGCGGGACGTGTTGCTTGTCTGCCACCCGACGTAGTACAAAAAAAAAATTGTCGAAATTCGACCATAATTAATTTTAATAATGACTTTAACAATAAACAAAAGAGTGTATATGCGTGTGTGTGTTAAATACATGGTTTTTTTTTTATATATTAGAGGGGGGGCAAGCGAGCATGTGGGCCACCTGATGGAAAGCAATCACCACTTCGCATAGAAATCAGCAACACCAAGGGGTCGCCGATCCGTTACCAGCCTTTTAAGGGAAATATTGACTCTGTTCTTGAAGACCCCCATGTCGTACTTATTTGGGAATACCGCTGAGGGAAGTTGATTTCACAACTTTACAGTTCGTGGCTGAAAATGTCTTAAAAAGCGTACTGTAGTAGATCGCCAAATATCAAGATGATGTGGATGAAATTTTAATTTTTGGCTAGCTGTACGATAGTGGAACTCAGCGGCAATTATCAAATCAAATAGCTCGTCCGAGCACTCCCCGTGGTACAATTTGTGTGCCTTATTTCGGCACTGCCCAGGTCTCAGATCTTGATTTTAACTAGACAAAAAATTAGTCGTTAATTTGTCGAAATTTGTCGGTCTCCCGTTAAAGAGTTATAAGGTTTTATTTGTGGCAGTGCCGAAATAAGCTTATTTCGGCACTGCCCACTCGGGATCTATTAAACTACAAAACATAGCGAAGATATGATTTTCTCCAGAATTAGTCGTCAATTTGTCGAATTCAGACACCAAGTATCAGAATTAGTCGACGTCCCGTTAAAAAGTTATAAGTACTTCTTTGTGGCAGTGCCGAAATAAGCCTTATTTCGGCACTGCCCAAAAAAACTACACCACCTAGCGAAAATCTGATTTCACCCAGATGTTGCCTTGAATTAGTCGGATATAAAACACAACTAGTGGATGCGTAATTAAAAAGTTACACGCATTTTAATAATTCACGTTGTAGTCAGAGAGCCTAACGTAGGCAGAGTAGAATAACACCACCCCATTCACATATGGCTATCGTAAAAAGCAACTAATGTAGTGCTAAAGAACACTTAAAGCATTCGTAGATCAGAAAACAGTATCATGCATTGACAAGCTTTGCCAGACTCTGAAAAAGGAAGGAAATAAAACGTTTACTGTTGCATTTTGTGCATGATATAATTTTGATGCAAGATCTCGGACTATACTTATTATGAGAATTATTAAAATGCGTGTAACTTTTTAATTACGCATCGACCAGTTGTGTGTTATATCCGACAAATTTCGACAAATTCAAGTCAACATCTGGGTGAAATCAGATTTTCGCTAGGTGGTGTAGTTTTTTTGGGCAGTGCCGAAATAAGGCTTATTTCGGCACTGCCACAAAGAAGTACTTATAACTTTTTAACGGGACGTCGACTAATTCTGATACTTGGTGTCTGAATTCGACAAATTGACGACTAATTCTGGAGAAAATCATATCTTCGCTATGTTTTGTAGTTTAATAGATCCCGAGTGGGCAGTGCCGAAATAAGCTTATTTCGGCACTGCCACAAATAAAACCTTATAACTCCTTAACGGGAGACCGACAAATTTTTTGCTTTGGGCGACAAATTTCGACAAATTAACGACTAATTTTTTGTCTAGTTAAAATCAAGATCTAAGACCTGGGCAGTGCCGAAATAAGGCACACGTACAATTTATAAAGAACGCAAAGAGATGCAACATCTCTGCGTGTAGAGAGAGACTCCAGCCGATCAGAAATCATTGGGTCACCGACGATTCGAGCAGCACTTCGTTGTATGCGGTCAAATGGAGCGAGTAAGTACTGGGGCGCACCAGCCCAGAGATGTGAACAGTACTTCATATTCATATGAGGCCTAACTTGGGCTTTATACAGTTGAAGGCGATGCTGTGGTGTAAAATACCTTTTGGCTTTACAGATGATGCCAATTTTCCTATAAGCCAATTTGGCCTTGCACTCCAAGTGACCACGGAACTGTACATCACTGGATATGTCAACACCCAAGATACCAATGCTGGAGCTAATAGTAAGGGGAATACTTATCAATCTAGGAGATACGACAAATGAGGACATTTTTGCAGTAAACGCACATACTTGTGTCTTTGATGGATTCAGCTGGACTAAGTTCAGTCTACACCAATCAGAGACGTGTCCAAGAGACGTCTCAATCTCAGACACAAGTTTTTCTCGGTACTCATCGACGCAATCCCGAGAAACATTACATAGACCATGTATCTTGCGTCCACGGTACTGTCATCTGCATTGCAATGGATGCTGCATACATGCAGCAAGTCATTGATATGCAGAAGAAACAATGTGGGGGACAATACGCAGCCTTGTGGCACACCAGCGTTGAGGGGTAATGGATCGGAGCGTGCACCGTCAATCACAACTTTAATGATCCGCCCAGTGAGAAAGCTCCATGTGCTGGATAGTAGCGCTTTATGCCACACCCGATCAAAGGCTTTTGCTATGTCCAGACTAACAGCCAAAGCCTCGCCCTTGCTTTCCACTGACTCTGCCCAACAATGAGTCAAATATACCAAAAGATCACCAGCCGAACGACCATGGCGAAAGCCATATTGGCGATCATTAATCAGCTGGTGATCCTCTAGGTATGTTGCTGTTGGTTGATAATATTTTCCATTATCTTGGAAAACAAGGATGTTATAGCAATGGGCCTGTAGTTCGACGGATCTGAGCAAACACCTTTTTTAGGGATCGGGTGAACCAAAGCCTCCTTCCACGAGCTGGGGACCACGCCAAGCGAGTACGAGTACCGAAAAAGGTGGACTAGAATTGGGGCTAACTCCGCGGCACATATTTTCAAAACAACGGACGGAGTGCCATCCTGCCCACTCGATTTATGGATGTCCAGGGAGAAAAGCGCTCTACGCACGGCTCTTTGCGTGAACTTAACTTCTGGCATAGAGCTCTCACACCGAGGGATGGTAGATGGTGTGGCTCCCTGGTCATCGAGAGTCGAGTTAGATGCATAAAGAAACCCTAGGAGATCGGCTTTTTCTTTTGCAGTATGGGCCAGCGAGTCATCCATCCGTTTCAGTGGTGGAAACGACGACTGACAGAAGTTACCCTGAACGGCTTTGGCGAGCGACCAGAACGCACGAGACCTAGATGGCAAGCGCACTAGTCTGTCGCCAATTTCGCTTATAAATCTGGACTTTGCCTTCGCGACAACCCTTCAACGATGGTAGTGTGTGTAATGTTTTTTTTTTATTCTTATGTATTATTTATGTATATTTAAAAAAAATATATTAACATTCTGCACTCCTTCTCTATATAAACTACTAGCGGCCCGGTACGTGCTTCGCTACGTATAAAGTGAAATAATAAAAAAAAAAATTGGAACACCAAATTCATTTATTCAAACAAAAAAATATTTTATTAATTGCTAGCTATTTTAAAACTTAAAAATTTGGATAAACAAATTTTTTGTTTTTCCATTTTGAGCATGAATAAACAAACGGCTGGGGGTACCGACTCTAGAACAGGCAACATAAAGTCAAAGCACGTCCAAAATGAAATGACCGCATGAATGACATAACAACATGCCTGTACTGTCAACACTGAAAAAAGTTTCAATTCGACAGCACAATGAAAAAAGTGAAATTTGATCAAAATGATCCGCCATTTATTGAATTCAATTGTTACAAAAAATGTGATAAATGAAGAACCGCTGCACAGATTTTGTACAAACTTCACCAAAACCATCTACTAAATAGTCCGAATAAACCCTAAACATTTGGTTTGGATAGGTGAGCCCGTTCTTGAGTTATAAAATTACAACGAAAAGTGGCATTGATTTTTATATATATAGATAAGTGTGCGAAATTTCATACTCCTCCGTCCGCGTAATTTTTGTAAAAAGGGATACAAAGTTTTGACATTGTAAATGTCGGTCAAATCTTTTTCGCCATGGATATACATAGATAATTGAGATTTCGCCATGGAACAAGTGTCCCCAGGTTCAGAATTTAATTGTGGATCCGATAGTGAAGGAATTTTAAAAATTGGCTGGATAGCTTTTGAGAAATTTTGAAAATTGTCCATTTACAAAATTTCTCAAATCTTTTTTTAGTAAGTAATTAATTTAAAAATTACTATTACATATATCGAAAAGATGTGAAAACGCATCTTCTAAGATAGATTGCGCGTCGATTGAGACTTCTCCCAGTGAAATGGTTAATAATTGTGTCCTGTAGGTGTGCCTTTACGAGCGTGAAAAAAATTATTTTTGACATTGAAAAAAAATAAAAATTCTTTTCGCAAGATTGGCAGGGTCTGTGGATTTTTGCTTCACGTATATTTATCACATATATAATTAGATTTGAAGCTGGTAAAATGATTTTTTGGATCTGCTAACCTACAGTTGAGTAACATACGTAATATAGTAGGGACACTCAAAACCTCTTCAGCCGAAAAGGCACATATTGTAAAAGTGAGATAATTATGTCGAAAACATATTTGAAATCAAGCAATGGGGTCTGGGGAAATGGCCGTGTGTCGTGTATGAATACGTTGTATGCACAAAAAATATCGTACGTAGTTACTTAGCATAATAAATTCTTTGATCCTTCATCTATCCAGTGGTGTGATAAAATTTTGGTTGGAGATGATAGATATGTAGCTGCATCCCCTAACACCCGTGTGCCCGACACCCGTGGCCGTGTGGTTTCCGGCAGACTAGAATAGAATCACTCCGTCTCTTCCCGTGGATGTCGTACAAAGCGACTAAGGGAAATACATTATAAAACATCGATCAGGCATCCCCAACCCGTCTGGCCAGCGTGGTGAGTGTAGGCCAAATCCTCCTTCTGTCAGAGACGGACGAGAGAGGGTCGTGCTCCTGTAGTGGAGACTAAAATGACCTGATGATGATGATGATCCCCCAACACCAAACTGTAGCCCCTGATTTTGTTATCATTCTTTTTTTTTTAATTTCCTCCCTATAGAAGTAATTTTAAAGACGTATTCAAACATAGCTATTAAAATCAAAATAAGTACATACACGTCCTGCTGAAGGTCACACGTCCAGGCAAATTAAATACACTAAGCATTACTTCAGCTACATGCCAGTAATATCTTCCAAATAACAATGTCAGTGATATTCTTTGTTAAGAAATAGACGTTTAAACGTTTATCCGTTTATTTATAGTCTTCAAGGAAAATATCTAAGGTAAAGAATCTTTCTTACTTCTAATACTTGAAAGTTTTGTATAAATATTTTCCTTATTAAATCGCGGAGTAGTGTGCAGCGAGGAGTTGGGAACTATGCCAATTTCCGGAGTTAAGAGTTGATCTCATAAAAATGCCAAGATTAATATTGTTATATTTTTAATTGTACCGAAGCAAAGTTTGTTCAATGCGTAGTCACTCTCCGGCAAGAATAATGTTGGAAACAATGATGTTATAAATGCTACAAATATGTCTCAAGCGTCAAAAATGTACACCCGTAAAGTGAGCCAACTGTCTCACTTTGCAATTAGTTCGCACAAAGCCGTCGACACTGACGTTTGTGACAATTGATTGAAATGGGTAAAAATGTCGCCTTCTGTATTTATGTCGATAAAGTAAACAAAGCCCAAGGGATCACATATCACACTAAAGTCACAATATTATTTGATGTTAATATTTTAGGTTAACTTAAAAATTTTGCAAGAAAAAAGACGCTATTGCGCCTATTACGTAATCAGTGAGGGAAAGAGATTGCAAGTATATTAAAGCCTCTAGATGATAAGGCTGGCGATAGCCTTAGATCCCTCAGGCGAGGTAAACCGTTTTCTGACGCAATTCAGTATGGGTATGCCATATCTATAGTACCACAAACACAAGTATCCACAAACCAAATATATATATAGTTACCATATACCAGAATGCTGGGCTCCTACGAACTCCCTTCGTAGATGTCATACAGATATCCGCTACATATACATACTGAAGAGTTTAATCGTAAATCAGTATCAATGACAGTCCAACTAAAAGAAAATACAAATCCCATACCCATTTAAAGAGGAGTAAAGCAGATGACGTAAAATCCTCAAAACAATTTGCAATATTCAAGACCTTGGCATCAATATCGACGGGACATATCTCAACCACGCTGATGATACTCGTATAGTTATTATCGCTGACACTCGACAAGATCTTCAACACGTGTTAGAGCAGTTATCTTGCGTCACTGATGTTCATTGCTTGAAGACTCCTAACTCGTATTTGTTCAGGGACACTGTTGAGGGTAGTTGGCTCCACAATTTCACCGTCCGTGGTAGAAAATGTCTTTAAAACCGTACTATGGTAGACGGCCAATCATCAAGATGTCATGGGTGGAATTTCTAATTTTTGCGAGTAGGACGATAGTGGAACTCAGCGGCTGGAATTAAACTGAACAGTTCATTCGAGCACTCCTCGTGGTATAATTTGTAGACCTTAGTGCAAGTGGGGTGTATGTAGCAAAGCCAACCTCACCTGCACGGGGTACAACCTACAGATAAGCGCACGAGGCTCTGGCGACAATCGCCAACCCGCCTGCCCAGCGTGGCGACTTAAGGGCATTACTCTCCAATTTATACAAACAAAAGTATATAGCCCCAGTACCCGGCAGTCCTGCTATCCCGGGCCAGGTGGCGGTATCGATACTGGCAGGGCGAGGGGTGAGAACAGTCTACGAAGCGTTGGACGCTCTCCTTCTAGATGTTCCGATGACCGTAAGATAGCGGCTCGATGTGGAAGTCGGAGGATCGTATTCGGTGGAAAGCATTGAGGAAGGCTTATATCCAGCAGTAGGTAGATACATGCTGATGATGATGTGCAATATAAAATATGGCTGTTAAAAAGATAATATTTTCGCAGCAATCCAGATTTACGACACTTGGTATTGTATGTTAACACCACCCGCCTTTTTTCCATATTTTTACACAGCAGCGGTGCATGCAGCGGAACAAATTGAAAAATGTGATCGCTCTGAAAGCAATCTGCATAGGGAATCCTCAGGGATTTGCACTCCATTCCCATACTTCGCAGTTGTAGGAAATGGAAAATGTATATATAATGTGTCTGTTGGTCATCGATTGTAAATTTTTAACGTTCTTGGTTTGTGACTTGAATGGTAAATGCATGCTTTGCTTTTTTAACCGTTTTAGAAACATTTTTTTTTGTTATTATGCTGTGATTTTTTTATTTGAAACACGTAAGAGTTGGCTGTGATTTTTATACCCCTAATTTGTTATTTCGACAGATAGATACTTCAATTTTAATTATTTGAGTATATATATAAAGTTTGTCCATCAGAGACAAGTAAACATGGGTAATGCTGGTACAACTGTACCATTTCCGTCTTTTTAAGAATATTTTTGGGCTGTAAGTGGTTCATCAACATCTTTGAACCAAAGCCTGCACTTGGTGCTCCCTGTTGATTGACTAACTAAGCTTTGACGAAAGAGAGATGCGTGTTTATAAGCTGACTGGGGAAGTATCGGTCGGGTACGGGGAAGTATTTTGCGATTTCTGTAATTGATGAGTAAATACTTACTGTCATATACGACCTCGGTGGTCGAATGGTTAGCAATGGCCACTTTGACTCCTAGGTCGCGGGTTCGATTCCCGTACAAGACAAACATTTGTGTGCATGAACATGGCTGTTTGTCTTGGTCTTGGTGTTTTCTATGTATTATAAGTATGTATTTACAAAAAAAAAGTGTATTTAAGTTCATTTATCAGTTGTCAAGTGGGTACTACCCATAACTCAAGCTTTGCGCTTAATTTGGGACTAAGATGGCGCTGTGTATATTGTCCAGAAATATTTATTTATTTATACACTTGTACACACTAAGCCCAGTTTGTTTTACGTAACTTCAACATAAAGTTAAATAAACAAAATTTTATATTTCTTTAGATCAGGGATCGAAAAGGTTCGTAAAATACCGGTAAAGTACCGGTACTTAGAGGTTCTGATACTAGAACCCGTACCGGAACCGGAACCTAAATCTGGAACCTGGACCGAAACCTATATTTTACAGGTTCTTCTTTAAATCCTGTCCGAACTTGAATTAAACTTAGAGTACGTCCACGCGGCGCGTTACACCGTCGTAACGTAATAATTTTGGCGCATTGCCGGCCACTTAAGCGCTACGTCAATTTTTTTTATTAAAATTTTTAATAAAAAATGCCGTACGTATTAAATTTAAGTAGGTATAGTTAATTAGTTACAAATTCTAAAATTCACAATCAAATCAATAATAAATATATATTTCTATACAATTTACACAGCGCCATCTAGTCCCAAATTAAGCGCAAAGCTTGTATTATGGGTACTAGACAACTGAAAAATGTACTTAAATATTTTTTTTATTTTTATTGATCGTGAATAATGATTTAGGTCAGCAGACTGGGATGGGCTGCGTAGTATAGCATACCCATACGAAATTGTATCAGAAAACGTTTCCTGCTGTTGCATGGATAGCTAGCTATAAATAGTTACACAGACTATCGCCATCCTTATCATATCATTAATAAACATGCTATCTCTTTTCCCTACTGAGTACGGTTTTCGATACACAGAAAATTGCATTTTTACCTGTTTTGATCAATTACGTCTTACAAACGTCAGATTCCTTGCTTGTGCGAACTAATTGCGAGGTGAGCCAAGGTCGTCGCCAGCCGATGCTCCGGGGAGGGGGGGGGGGGGGGGGGAATTAATATGGAGAATGAAAAGTATGTATTATATTCACTTGTAGTACGAGCCTTACATCTACAAAATAAATTGAATACCCCCCCCCCCCCCCCCCCCGGCGACGCCCTTGGGTGCCACTTGGCTCACTTTTCGGGAGTTCATTTTTGACGCTTAGTGGCGTATCTATAGAAATGTTACATCATTGGCTGTACCAACAGGACGCGGTGGACGGAGACGGTGTGGAGTGGATTATCAAGTTTTATGAGAAGTGCTCCGCTGGGGGATCACGCACGTACTACAAACACTCGAACGCCTCACATGCTCCCATATTTTCAAAGTGAATTGGTTAAGTTTTGGTAAACATTGCAACGTTTTAATGGAATAGACTAACAATGTTATAAACAGCAGCGCCATTTTTACATAGAGTAAATAAATTTTCACTACGAAAAATAAAAGCTGATTTTTTTTATACCACTAAGGTATAAGGTATAAAATAAGCATACGTCTCGCCTTGATAGAAAGCAGTTACCGCGGCCTATGGATGCCTACAACACTAGGGACATCACAAGCGCATTGCCGACTATGTGAAAACCTCTTGAAGCCCTTTTTAACCGACAATTCGGCTGTATTTTTTTTAATGTTTGTTAGTAAATTACTCCGTGATTAATAAACCGATTTGAAATAAACTTTTTTTATTTGAAAGAGTATACTTCCAGATTGGTTCCATATTTTTGTCATCATCATCATCATCATCAGCCTGTATCTACATACATAAATATAGAGTAATGTTTGGAGTCGGTTTTTTTTTTTAATTATTGAAGTATTGAAGTCTCCTAAAAACACCCCGACAGGCAGTTCAGTCCACAACTTGATAGACGTTTGCATCACAAAGGATCACTGTCGTCAATCATCTCCGCTGTCATCGCAGGAAGTGCTTCCTTTCTGGTAACCTCACGCACTCGCGGGAATACAACAACCTTCAAGGCTTGGAAACTGTTATTTGGCTGCGGTCTTCTGTGAGATGGAGGTACTTTTCCAGTCGGACCTGTCGGACAGTTGAGCATTACACTGTTCCCTACTTTTGTTTGAATCCCGCTAGTTAATCACCAGTATATACCACTTTTAGGTGAGGTTGGCTTCGAGTTTAATATCATGAGCCACGTGCTCCCCAATAGACATACTCGACTCTTCCCAATAAGCGGCGTACTGAAGTAAACGGAACATGTCTGCAGACAAGTAAGGGACAGAGTCAACGCACAAAAATCCATGAGTGGTCTGGTCTACGTACCACCGCTGCTGCAGCACTGGACCCATTCTTGGATGGATACTATGGGCATCATGATTTTTCTATATATAGTAATTGCGCCAAGTTGATTTCCCTGCCGTTGATGCGAGATGTGATTGTACTCGTGGACTTGAAAAACATCTCTCCCATTGTACAGTCTGTAACACACAAAAATAGGTAACCTCAAAGCTTATTTCAGTCTGAATAGGCTTCGTATATTCGAAAATATTACGTTGAATTACTTTTCCTTTGAAAATATAAAAGCTTTTCTCCGTCAAAACACTACAGAATTTTCGGAATATAATTTCAGGCATACCAGCCCACTGAAACTACAGTTTTCCTTCATACCTGTAATAATACGAAATGTCCTCAGCTATTTTTTCGTAACAATACGCTATTGTGCCGAAATTTCTCCTGTGAAGATTCTGTCTTTGTTTGCTGGCCGGAATGCACCCTTTGCGGCCGTATCGTGAGGTCACGTGACGATTCACGAATGACACCTTGGCATGCTATGTGAATTGTGATCCAATTTTGTTTATTGAGACCAGGATAACAGAAAGGCTAATGGATAGCACAAGGAGATAAGGGCCGTGCGTGGCGTCCTTATATTTGGAAGCTCCAAAGATCCTGTACCTAGTAAACCAGCCGCGAGGTTTTGCTTACAATTTTTTGGGTGTAAGGGAGTCAAGATCATCTTAAAAGCCTAACCTCACCTGCACATGGTGCACCCTGCCACTAATCAAACAAGACACAGACAAAGAGGGGTAAGACATGTCGAGCCTGACTGTGAAAGTATCTCCACCATGAAGAGCTCGATGCGGTCGAATGGTTAGCAATGGCCACTTTGACTCCGAGGTCGCGGGTTCGATTCCCGCACAAGACAAATATTTGTGTGCATGAACATGTCTATTTGTCTTGGTCTGGGTTTTTTCTATGTATTATAAATATGTATTTACAAAAAAAATGTATCTTAGTACATTTATCAGTTGTCTAGTACCCATAGCACAAGCTTTGCGCTTAATTTGGGACTAGATGGCGCTGTGTAAATTGCCCAGAAATATTTATTATTTATTTATTTTACCTCACAGAGACCGCAGCCAAATAACAGTTTCGAGAATGGTTGTATTCCTGCTAGTGAGTGAGATCACCAGACACGAGGAAATACTGCGATGACAGCTGTGCTGTCAACCGACAATATTTATTGTATTGCGACCAATCACTTGCCACCGCCACTTTTTCTTCCCGACTTTTGGTATAGCCTGACATGAGTTCTGTATTCTAACGCCGACCTTACACAGCCGGAATCCGTCTCGGAATTCAGAAACTGAATTAAGGATATTAATTCCACACGCACGGAATTCCATAGCAAATTACCTATTCACTACACATGCATATTTTTTCTGATCGATCTGACAAAAAATTATGATAAAGTTTGTGAATCCGTTACGGAATTCAGAAACTGAATTGAAGAATCTGAATTCCAGATATATCTTTCCATACATTTACATACATCTTAGAAATGTATGGAAAGAGGTGTCCGGAAAAATACTGGTATGTAACGGAAGCGAACTCACACAGGCCGAAATTCAGATTATTAAATTCAATTTCAGAATTTCGTGACGGATACCGGCTGTGTACGGCGGCCTTTACAATAATGACATACATCTGGGGTGTAAGTGGTTAACCAACATCTTTGATTGAAATCCAACCTCACCTGCACCTGCACCCTGCTGATTGAAAATCGAGGCTCCGGTAAAAAGAGACATAAAGCAAAGCGTATTTTTTAAGTTGTCCGTAAGGGACAGTACCTCCACCTCACAGAATCATCATCATCATCATCAGGTCATTTAAGTCTCCACTACAGGAGCACGACCTTCTCTCGTCTGTCCCATACAGAAGGAGGATTTGGCCTACACTTCCCGCGCTGCCCAGACGGGTTGGGGAGGCCTGATTGATGTGTTATAATGTATTTCTCTTAGTCGCCTTGTACGACATCCACGGGAAGAGAAGGAGTGATTCTATTCTAGTCTGGCGGAAACCACACGGCTACCTCACAGAACACCGCAGCCAAATAACAATTCCCTTGAGGGTTTCTGTGTTCCTGCGAGTGAGTGAGAGTCTTTAGAAAGGAAGGAGTTGCTGCGCTAGCAGCAGGGGTAACCAGTTCACACATCAGGCGGGCCGTATGCTTGCCCAACGTAGTAACAAAAAAAAATATAATTTTCTCCATAATAAATCCTTTAATAAAATGTTCAGATTAATTCACACTACACTTAGAAATTTTGTGGCGACACCACGCTACTCCGGTGATAAATTCAGCGGAACATTTAATAGCAGAATACCAACATTATGCTGGAGTGGGTGTAATGTACCCACTCAACTATTTCATCTTGTACTAATGGCTTTCCACCTTTATTCACGTGTAATATGTACCACTTTCGCTGAATTTAAACTGTTGTTAATGATAATGTGAAACATTAACTATCTCACGTTGTTTTTCAACTCTATTATTATAAATAATAAATAAATATTGTCAGACAAATTACATCTATCCATCTAGCCCCAAAGTAAGCGAAGCTTGTGTTATGGGTACTAGACAACTGATAAACATACGAAAATACATTTTTTTTTTGTAAATACATACTTATGATACATAGAAAACACCCAGACCAAGACAAACAGACATGTTCATGCACACAAATGTTTGTCCTGTGTGGGAATCGAACCACCGAGCTCGTCAGTCATAATAGTCAAAGACATGTCACAATGCCGATACTTAAAATCCGTGTTGCACGGCAGTTAAGCTTCACTTGACTACCCATATCTTTAGACTTTTATGAATGAATGAATGAATGAATATTTATTTGCCAGAATAAGGTTTTTTTTACAGTTGTCATTTTGTCATTATGTTCCATATTATTCTGCCATCGACAATGGCGTGCAAATATTAAAATCATAGTAATTGAACTGAATAAATCACTGATAAATAAATCATCAGTATCACAAGATAATTAAATGTCAGATTATATTATGATGTCAAGCTGAATTAAATATTAATTATAATTATGTCAACTGAAATATAGAACATTGTTACATTAAAAAAATATGTCAAGATATAACAAACAATTGTCATACATTAAATTTTGTCACTTAAAATTTAATGCGAAGGGAACTAACTCTGAGGTTCTTATTTTTAATTTAAATCGAATGGATTAAAGAATTCTGAGCATGCGAAAGGTTAGTATAAAATAGATACGTGTTTGGTAGGGCACGTTAAGTCGTCGATCCCGGCTGTTGTCAGATGTTAGATGTCAGTCGATATGCAGTCAAGAGTAGGATGAATGAGGGTTGACGACGAGATATGGTATACGTAGAGTTCTTAGGTACATACAGTAAATTGTGTAACGTGTAATTTGGATGATGAATTTGTATTTCATGAATAGATGTTTTCTCCTTTAACTATTTTTTTAATTCACTTCTATAAGTGCCTACAATAAGGGTAAACGGGTAAAGTTCTTAATACTTGGTTGAATATACGTTGTCCGCGGTAATGGTTCATTACAAGGGCGTCAATGTCTATCGCCAAATAAGACTAATTTGCGTGATTTGCGCGTCATTTATAATAGCAATGAGTGAGTGAGGTCACCAGAAAGAGCTGATCTCTATGGGCGGTGGTGATTGCTTTCCATCAGGTGACTCACATACTCGTTTGCCACACAGAGTGAAATTAGTTTCTGCACCTGGAGAAAGTAATTTCATTCTATGTGATACGCAAGAAAGAAAAGAAGGAGCTAGGCTGGCAACAGATCGGCGACGCCTAGGTGGCTCCATGGACGGTGACGATTGCTTTGCACCAGGTGACCCACTTGCTCGTTTGCCCCATCTCATATAAATAAAAAAAATGCATGAAAACCGCTCCTATAGTCAGTCAAAAATATATTCCACAACTGAAAACTAATCTTGAAACCGAAATCAAAAACCAATACGTCACACTAAACAACTAAAATCAATAGTTAATTGTTGCTTAATAGCGATATAATAACCCTAACGTTCATAATGGGAGGAATAATAGACCCTTCGAGGTCTCCAATTTTTGTCCAAACCCATATATAATACCACAATAGTCGTGATAATGGACCAAGTTGACCGAAATTACGATAGGTGCCGCATTCATTAGTAAGGGTGGCTGGGAAATAGTTGGGCGGCACCAGCCGCTGCGGGCCACTGGGGAGATGTACCGTACAATGACGGTTTAATAATGTGATTCTTAAGTGAAAATTTCAAAAATGTTACCTTTTTAGGGTTCCGAACCTCAAAAGGAAAAACGGAACCCTTATAAGATCACTTTGTTGTCCGTCTGTCTGTCTGTCTGTCTGTCTGTCTGTCTGTCTGTCTGTCTGTCTGTCTGTCTGTCTGTCAAGAATTTCTATGTCGAGAATGCGTGGAGGTATCAAGCTGAAATTTGAACTGTATACTCAGGTCTACGGTCCCATGAAGTAAAAAAAAAATCAAACTGCTAAGTTTACGTAGAAAAAAGTTACGGCCGTTTATTCATCAAAAAACGCATATTTCGACACACTCAAGGGAATCAAAACCTATAGGGTACTTCCCGTTGACCTAGAACTATGAAATTTGGCAAGTAACATCGTCATAGACTACAAGTACAGGAATAAATCTCAAAACTATACATTTGTAAATAGATTTTAAAAAATAGGGGGTCTATTTTTTTTATAGGGTGTCGAAATTTTAAATTGAAACTACTAGTTCAAATGGGGTATCATATGAAAGGGCTTGATGTACACATTGCAAAATATATTTTATTTATTTTTTTCGATGCATTATTTCTTATTTATAATGAAAAATATCAAATTTAATAATGATATTACCTACCTACGGAACCCTCGGTGGGCGAGTCCGACTCGCACTTGTCCGTTTTTTTATAATAATGTCAAATTTCCAAATTTAACAAATACCATCTTCCAGCCTTAGCGGCAAAACCGGTCGGTAAAATTTAATATAATTACGCCCAAAGGCCACTGATTTGGCTTAATGACTATCGTCTAAAAACAACATCCGGGACCGAAGTCATAACGTGCCCTCCGAAGCACGAAAGAGCTTGAGATAAATAAACCCATCCATAGACAGGTTATGGTCGACGTTGCTTAACTTGCGTAATCGACTAGGCTGACACGTGCAACGACGCTATCGAGCTCCTCATAAACATATCGAGTTGTACCAATTCTACAGTGAGACATTCAAGAATGCAACTGCAGATATACTTGTATGTATTCAATGGTACTGCAGGAGTGCATATACAAAAGGGCTGCCCCTTCTCGTAGAGGGGAATGAATAGTAAACCGCATGATGAATAGTAAGAAAACTGGGCCGCAAAATTATTTTTTCTCAGGCAACGCAAGTATAATGAATACCTCGTTACACTCAATACTATAGCCTAGGAACCTTCCAACAGTTCTACGAACAAATGAAAATAAACTTTTTTTTATATCTACTACGTCGGGTGGCAGATAAGCATACGACCGCCCGACCTCGCCTCGACCCGCCTGATGTGAAGCGGTTACCGTAGCTATATTAACGAACGCAACATGAAATATCGCTCGCGCGCCGCCACCCCCGCAGCCAACGCAGCATCTTCCTCTCTGTATTTCAAATAATTTGTTCTTACATAAAACGTGATAAAAATCCATGCTCTTCCTTATTAGTAGTAAGTAACTAAATTATTTGCAACTTTTATTAGAAAGAAAAAAAGAAGAAGAAAAGTCCAGAGGGGCAATTCTCGTAATTAAAATATAGTCAAAATTCAGTTTCGATCCAGTCTCGATCTCATAAACGTTGCATTTGATATTCTCGTAACACAATATGTAACTTCAAAATTAAATTTAAGCGGGATTGTATCGAAATATGAGTGAAAATTAAACAAACTAAGAATGTTACTTTACCAACAACAAGAATTGATAATAATTAATTAATGAAATCAAGTATATAATTTTAGTCAATTCACAATTCCATCTCGATTCGGTCAACTTTCTGCGTTCGTAGAAAAATTACGAGAATTGGCCTTCTGAACAGAGCAACATCTTGGATGCGTAATACTAATGACAAAAATAAAATAGGCAAGTTTAGAGTAGATTACATTATAAATATAGTTTGTCAGAATAAATGCGTGTGTGAGGATGAGTGTGCGTGTGTGTGTATGTGAGCATATATGCTCACATACACACAAACCACTCCCTATAGGGAGTGGACACATATTTGGGTGTTTGTACATCTTCATTTGTGTGTGTTGTACGAAAAAGGCAGTATCATCGCTATAATAATACTATTATGCCCTATTTAAAGTCATAAATACAATCCATTACATTATTCAGTCTATACGAAATTACGAACAAAATTGTCGACAAAACTGTCGCCGACATACAGCAATAAAATTAAAATAATACATTACGAAATTCACTCCGTTTGATTTTTTTTTATGAGAGAGGGGCAAACGAGTATGTGAGTCACCTGATGGAAAGCAATCACCACCGCCCATAGAGATCAGCTCTTTCTGGTGACCTCACTCACTCATTGCTATTATAAATGACGCGCAAATCACGCAAATTAGTCTTATTTGGCGATAGACATTGACGCCCTTGTAATGAGCTATTACCGCGGACAACGTATATTCAACCAAGTATTAAGAACTTTACCCGTTTACCCTTATTGTAGGCAATTATAGAAGTGAATTAAAAAAATAGTTAAAGGAGAAAACATCTATTCATGAAATACAAATTCATCATCCAAATAGGCTATTTGACTAATATTTTTTTCGGTTTAATATGTAGGGACGTCTCCATAATATGACCATAGGAGAAAGAATTACTTCGATAGCACAAAAATCTCTCGAGATATGTTAATTTGAAAATCACAATTTTTAGACGGCCTAAAACGCTCCATACAAAAGACTACCGAATTATGACGTCACAGGTTTGTATTTTGTATGCATCAAATCAGAAATCTAAGGCAACTAATTTAACCATCTTCCAAGGATCGTAGCGTATTGAAAATTGACAGCTGTATGTAGTTCTGATGACAATACAATAATATGGCACTGTCGAACTGATCTGATGATGGAGCCGGAAGATTTGAACTGGAACTTCATGATAGAATATCGTATCATAGCTGTTTTTGGATTTCTTAGAAAAGTCTTGTAATTAACTTTGATCACGATTAGGTTTCAAGGTCTGATGACGAAGCCGGAAGATTTTCACTTTTTAGTTTGATATGCTTTTAAAGCGATTTTTTTTAGTTTTTTTAAACTATATTTATACCTATACAACTACGCATCAATAATTACTACCCAACAACGCAAAAACTACTTGACCATTTTCAAAGAAAAATATTAAAACTGGCAACGTGTAAACATGAAATTGAACGGCCGCCATTTTGTAACCCCGGCAATGAAATGGCGGACTTCATTGTATGCGAAACTGCGGAACGCTTCGGACGTGCCGGCGACAACAGCTAGGCGAATGTTTTAGATAATTCTCGAAAAATCCAACAATTTCCCGCCGTCCGACGTTACCGCATAATTGAAGTAGGTCGAGTGAATTTTGCACTTTAGATGCACGTGTCATTACGGCGTTTTTGCAGGAAACGGAATTTGCATTAAGTTGAGCGCTTGGGAGCAAAAAAAATGTGTTCAATAATTTACAGAAGTAATATTTTGGATCTTACCATTTTGAAAGACGTTACATTCAAATAGTATTTTCAGAAATTATATTGGAAATTGTTACTAATCATAATATAACTAGGTGACTCGCACTCGAAAGACTACTTTAAGCCTTGTAGTGAACTACATGGCTTAAAGTAGTCTATGGTAAAGTAGTATATGGTTTCTTTTTATTGTTTTAACATGGGAATCCTAAATAAATCTAGAATTAAATGTATGCAAGTAGTACTATGTGTATATATAAATTTCGTAACATTCCAGTGAAAATTCCATTATAATCGAAGTAGCCAAGCACCCAGTGCAAAAAAAGACTTAAATTGTAAATAATAATATATATTCTTTATTGCGCATAACAAATACAATCAAGGTAAATAAATAAATATTTCTGGATAATTTACACAGCGCCATCTAGTCCCAAATTAAGCGCAAAGCTTGTGCTATGGGTACTAGATAACTGATATTATACTTAAATACATTTTTTTTTGTAAATACAATACATACATAGAAAATACCCAGACCAAGACAAACAGACATGTTCATGCACACAAATATTTGTCTTGTGCGGGAATCGAACCCGCGACCTCGGAGTCAAAGTGGCCATTGTTAATCATTCGACCACCGAGCTCGTCAAAAATTTGATGTTACACAGGTGATTACAAAGGTGAGCTTGTCTCTACGAGAGATGTCTTCCAGCCTACCTTAATGGCTGTACTCGAAACAATACATTGGAAGGATACACAACGTAAAAATGAAAAATAGAAAATAAATAAAACTGAATCCATGACAAATTATATACTTGTAGGTAAACATTGATAAATAAATATATATATATTAATGTTTACCTACAAGTAGATGTACATACATTTACATATCTACATAGACTACATCAATAAATTCTTTACCAATATATTTTATTTATTTATTTATATACTTTTAAGGCCGTCTTATAAAAATAAGTGTGTAGTGTGCACAGACGTCCTTGTTCAAGGCAGATAGCAGAAGTAAGTAGCTTGTTTTCGGAAAATCATCGGAATCCGATCGAGCAGCGTTATTCCTAACACCACTCTGTCCATCGCTCTTTGTGCTACTCGGAGGTTCTCTGTGGATTTCAATGTCAAGGTTGCCGTTTCTATTCCGTAGGTAAAAACTTTTAAGGACACACTGATCGAAAACTTTCTAAACTATGTAACTCTAAATAATAATAACATTTCATTTCCTTAAGGCTCTGACTATAGAGCCTTAAGAAAATGAAATGTTATTATTACTTAGAGTTACAGAGTTTAGAAAGTTAGAGAGGAAAGTCATTACTACTCACTCTTTAATGCTCAATAATAAACATTTTTCTACAACGAAATGCTTACATTTGACAAAACTGTCAGCGTTCTTCCACAAATGGGGTCACATTACCATTGCAGTGAACGGGATCTAGTCGTCGTCGGCACGGCCGCTCCGTAACGGAAGTGACGTCAATGCCAGGAATTACTGTGTTGCACATTTTTATTTCATAGCCAACTAGCTTTCCGACCACAGTTTCATCTTTTTATTTTTACTAGTTTTTCGACTTCACTCGAGTACAATTTGTATTTGGTTTTTGCATGACCTTTTTTCCAGCTCTACTGCATTCTATAAACATATGTTTGGTTATAGGTTACATTTTAGCGTATCTCCTTTTGATCTTTTACCTTTGTCTCCTCTTGCCATGATTACCAAATTACGTATCTCTCGTTGCTAATTTGCTGTTCTCTCACTATACGTATCGGCCCCTGTTCTCCTCCATTTCTCCTCTTTTTCCTCTCCAAATTCTTCCATTTCCTCTCTTCAATCTCACGTCTAAATTTCATATTAGAAGCAGTGATTGCGATTTTATTTTATTTTTCTTTATACAAAAAGTTTAATTATTTTATACCCAAAAACTTATGGGTGGTATCGTAAGTGATGAATTTTCATAATGCGGAAAGACGTGTTTCATTATTTTTACCCGACTGCGACAGAAGGAGGGTTATTGTTAAAGAGTCTTAAGTACACAAAAGACAATGTTTGGTCACCGTCACTCACGCCTAACAAACAATCAGTCGCCTAAGACGTTGTCCTAACTGGCAATCGGTCGTACGATCATGCGATGCGTTGATGAACGACCGTGCGATCAAACATACATTTTTACGGAATGTCCTAATTGAAGATCTTACAATCAATTTATTCTAATTTGAATCGCATCGCGTATTCGTACGACCGATGATCAATTTATAATTTGAATTTAAAAAAAACCTTGTAGTTAACTATAAGGTTTTTTTTAATTCAAATTATGTGTGCAGTTTGTTCCAACTTGAGATATAGGATAGTCTTTAACTCGATTTATAGTCGCATTATTTTTTTATTGCAAATTATTTGTTCACAATTATCTGTGAGTACTACCTCCACCTCACAGAATACCGCATCCAAATAATGGTTCCCTTGAGGGCTGTTGTGTTCCTGCGAGTGAGTGAAGTCACCAGAAAGGAAGGAGATGCTGCGATGGCAGCGGGGGTGACGGCGCGCGAGCGATATTTTATGTTGCGAGCGTTAATATGGCTACGGTAACCGCTTCACATCAAGCGGGCCGTATGCTTGTCTGCCACACGACGTAGTATAAAAAAAAAAAAACTACTATTGTACTACTATTGTAATCTACTATTGTACTACCAAATTACCTTACACCGCCATCTGTTGATGGCGGTGTAAGGTAATTTGGTAGGGTAATCTTAACATATAAAAATTTCGTATCACGTTGTTTGTCCGCGATGGAATCCGAAACTAGTGAACCGATTTAAATCAAATTTTGCACACGTGTGCAGTTTGATCCAACTTGAGATATGGGATAGTTTTTAACTCAATTATAAAACAGAAACACTTATTATTCTCTTCAACATAGAATTATGGATTGAGTGTGGCTCAGTAGTATCTTTATAGCCAAAACCAACCTCACTTGCACATGGTGCATCCCACCGGCTAGCAACAGGAGCTTTGGTGAATGCGAAATAGTACTATCTACTATTGTAACAGATGGCGGTGTAAGCTAATTTGGTAGGGTAATCTTAATATATAAAAATTTCGTGTCACGTTGTCTGTCCGCGATGGAATCCTAAACTACTGGACCGATTTTAATAAAATTTTAAACAGTGTGTGCTGTTTGATCCAACTTGAGACATAGGAATTCATAGGATAGTTTATAACTCATCGGAAAAATTAATGTAAAAATATTTAAAGGCGATTCGAAGTTCGCCGGGCCAGCTAGTAATAATAATAAATATTCCTTGACAAAATACACACTGCCATCTAGTCCCAAACTAATCAAAGCTTGTACTATGGGTATTGACATATATACTTAAATACATTTTTTTTGTAAATACGTACATATAATACATAGAAAACAAACAGATATGTTCATGCACACTAATGTTTGTCTTGTGCGGGCATGGAATCGAACTCACGATCTCGGAATCAAAGAGGCATTGTTAACCATTCGACCACCGAGCTCGTCAGTTTAGTATCTATAGTTTGTCTTTAGTTGCAGTTTAGTATCTAAGTTTGGTATTTTTCCTATAAATTTACCATTATTCATGGGTCTGTAACTTGTAACATAGTAATTTTTGTCAAATAATATTTCTCAGATACCTAGTAGGTATTGCAAAATCTATTTTTCGGTAATTTCTACGCGGCGCCGTGTAGCGCGAACTATAAATCTTGATAAATGGCGGCAAACGAAACTGAAAACCTGAAAATTTATTACTTGCTGTATAAGATTGCAGCTAATATGATGAGCTGGTATATTACTAGCGTAGACTGCAGAATTTGAAACGATAAAGCGGATTTATTTAATAAAGGGTTTGGTCGTGAATTTAGAGTGTTAATGAAAAAAAAAGCTTTTAATGTTAGCCTAACATTTTTTTTTAATTACCAACTTCTGTGACTTCACTTACTTACTCCTATGTTTTAATCTCCATATATCTGTTGTTATAATATCAGGGTATCTAAGACAATGTTTATATATTAAAACCTTCTCAGAAAAATATGCAGTCGAATGGCGTAAACCCCATTCATATCGATTAAGTAGTTTTTGATAAAATTGGAAACATATGTAGGGTCAAACAGAAAACCTCCTTTTTGAAGTTAGTTAAAAATTTATCAATTTACAAATGTTTGAAATATGTTCAATGCATTTATCTCCCTTTTCTACCAACCATCTTGACAAGCCATTTTTTGCCGTCAACATCATCATCAGTCTGTATGTACCCACTGCTGTATATAGGCCTTTCCCAATACTTTCCACCATATGCAAAGGATTGCATATGGTGGAAAGCATTAGGAAAGTGAAGGATTGCTCGATCGATCGAGAGGGGGCGCCCTACATTTTGTCGTCCCATACGTGGCCTCCAATCTAGGACAATTGTTGTACTAAAATGTATTTAAATGTAAGTACAGTGTGAACGTAGCCTAAAATTTATTAAAGATAAAATATTGCCTCTAAATAATAATAACATATAGTCAGAGCCTTAATATAACTACAGGGGGATATTTATTAAACCCAAAACTAATCTAAGCCCGTGTTTTACTTAATACATCTAGCGACCACGACAGTATGCGAGCGTTAGTAGGGTTGCCTCCACCAGAAAATTTAATTTTGTACGCTTAACGATATTAAAATTTCTTTTATATTTTTGCTCAACTTCATAGAAGTTGAAAAGGACGGTAATGATTGCCAGTTTGTGGTGTGAATAGGGCCTAAGAAGTTGTAATATTTTCTGACAAATTGTGCTTTAAAAATATCCTTCGTAGAAACTTACTACGACATCGTACAGCACCGCAGCCGCACTCTTGTTTTCTGATGTTATAGATTTTAATACATTTCTTAAGTTTTTTTTATATTCGTTTGTTTGCATTGCTTTGACATGTCTATTGGTTGATTGCTCAGGAAGATTATCAGAAATTACTTGAGTGATTGATAAGTCCACTTATTGTACTTACTCCTGACTGGAGTAAATTTATCTTAGAAGTTTGTTTTAGTCATCTGTAAATTAGGTAGACAAAATCGAAAATATCTTTTTAACAGATTATGCATGAACAGTTTATTACACAGGTGTCAGCCCTAACTGTGACTGACTCCATCTTGGTCCTTGTTGCGGCTCATTAATTATGAAGCTTACAGGCCACCTGGTTTAAAACAGTTTCTGAAATTCCTGTGCTAGTATAAATAGTAAAAAAAATCTATCATATTATGTAATGCCCGTAGCATTATAAATAAATAAATAATTCTTGACATATTACACAGCGCCATCTAGTCCCAAACTAAGCAAAGCTTGTACTATCGGTACTAGATAACAGACTGGAATGTATTATGAACGTAGAATGTATATTTATGTATATACATAGAAAACACCCAGATCAGGCAAACAAACATGTACATGCACACAAATATTTGTGTGCATGAGCATGCGGTGATCGAACTCGCGACCCCGGAGTTAAAGTGGCTATTACTAACCAATCGACCACTGAGCTCTTTAACATACATTTACACACATACAACAACGTCATCATACATTACAGTTACACATTGTATAAAAATAGGGGCCTAATAAGTTTAACCTAAGTTTTTGTGTGCAATGACATATGGTGCAGAACTTGGACACTGACCATCAGACTGGTCCACACGCTAAAGGTCGCCCAGCGAGCGATGGAGAGGGCTATGCTCGGGGTTTCTCTGCGGGATCGAATCCGGAACGAAGAAATTCGACGGAGAACCAAAGTTGTCGACGAGCGTCGACATAGCCTTCAGAGTTTGCAAGGTGAAGAGGCAATGGGCCGGTCACATCTGCCGAGTAAGTGATGGCAGATGGGGGAGGAAGCTGTTAGAGTGGAGGCCGCGCGTAGGACGACGAAGTGTTGGGCGCCCACCTTCTAGATCAGGGCTATCCAAACCATATGTAATACCGGGCCATTACAAATTACTAAACCGATTAGCGGGCCGCAGAAAAAAATAAGTACTTGACATTTTTATTACCTACTTTGAAAGTTTAAGTTTAGTTATAACTGGTTAGTTATAAAACTTAAACTTTTTTAATAATATATAACTTGCAGTCAGATTAGTTGTACAAAAACCAGTAAGAAATTATATAAAAACCGGTAGGTATATGAAAAACACGTCACAGGCCGCTCAAATATAAGCCGAGGGCCGCATGCGGCCCGCGGGCCGTGCCTTGGACAGCCCTGTTCTAGATGGTCCGATGACCTTAAGAAAGCGGCTGGGAGCGGCTGGATGCGGAAGGCGGAGGATCGTATCTGGTGGAAAGCATTGGGGGAGGCTTCAGCAGTGGATATAGGCTGATGATGAAGCGTTTGTGTCGTCATAACTCTCACACGGCTGAATCGAATTAGTTTTTTTTAACTGTAATCTGTTGGATGAAGTTCTTAGTAAACATTAACAAGGTATTTGGCTGCTGTAAGGTGGAGGTACTTCCCCAGTCGTGCTAAATTTATTATTTGAGACGTCCATAACGTGATTGAAAAGCAATCTCTTGATTAGTCCATCGCTCACGGAATTGATCGATGGAGGTATTTGGAAGACTATCCTACTGATACTATAAATGTGAAAGTTTGTGATAATGGATGTAAGTATTGTAAGTTATCCATCATCTTTGAGCCAAAGCCAAGCTCACCTGTACACAGTGCACCCAGCTGATTAACTAACGAATCTCTAACAAACTGGGGGCCTACCGCCACAGCTGAAGCCTTATACCATCGGTTCTTTTTTTTTCCCCAAAAATTGGACTTAGGTTAAAGTTATTGACAGACATCTTCAGCTTAGTCGGTAGACCTCTAGGGTTTCTACCAGCTGAGCTGAACATCCTAAGCTTTAGTTTCATTTTCGCATTCATAAATTCGGATGGTAACCTGCTTCAGCTTCGGCGATAGGGCTCCAGGGCCGGCTCTAGGATCCGTTCGCACAAACCGACTCGGAGAGGAAGGCAGATTTTGATGGCGTTTATAGATATATCAACCTCGGTGTCATAAAGATATTTTTAAACGAAATGTATTTAATAATGCAATAACTATTTATAATAAAATACCGAATAAATTAAAATTATTACAAGGAAATACATTTAGGAGGAATTTAAGTGACTGGCTAATGACTAATTGTTTTTATAGTATTAAAGATTTTATAGAATATTGTAACAAAATTACTACTTAATATTTGCACGTCTGCATGCAGGCAGAATACATCTACCAATGTACTGTAATAAGACCTCATATTATGATATTGTGTATTCTGGCAAATAAAATTATTATGTCTCTCTTTTCAATCACGGGTCAAGCCCGGTCATTTGATAGGCGTGCGCGGGGATATGGATCCAAATTATTATTATTATTATTATTGTTTAAAATAGAGTTTTGGGACATTTGTATAAGGTTTACTTTTTAAATTCACTTCTTTTGTTGTTGAGAATGCACGAGATGTTTAAAGTAAACCTTATGCCAATGACACAAAACTCTATTTTAAACGCATTCAAAATCTGCTCTCCTCTCCGAGTCGGTCTGTGCGAACGGACCCCTAGGGTAGAGCTAGTGGGGTCAGATGGACTGTGCCAAAACACCTACTGTGCGAAAAAAAATATTTTGATAGTTGTAAATGGCTCACCACGATCCTTAGAGCCAAACCTCACCTACACGTGGAGGACCCTGCCAGCTTATTTGTAAGCTGCCGGACTGGGGAAGTGCCTCCACCTCACAAAATACAGTAACCAAATAACTAATCCCTTGTGGGTTGATGTGTTCCTGCGAATAAGTGAGGTGACTAGAAAGACAGGAAGGAGTTGCTGCGCTGGCAGCGGACGCGCGACAAATATATCGCGTTGCGAGCGTTAATATGGCTACGGTAACCGATTCACAACGGCCGGGCCGTATTCTTGTGCGATTTGCATGAATAAATATTTATAGTACAAAGGCGGGCTTATCCCTTTAAGGCAGTGGTTCTTGACCTTTTCTTGACAGCGGACCATGTGATAAAATTTTTATATCGTCACGAACCACCAAAAATTTGGCAACAACGACGGCGTTTAACTTTAAGCGAGCATTCCGACTCTCGATATTGAAAAATAGAAAGGTAGGTACTTCACGCTAGTCAACTTTGTTGTTTCATCAACATAGTCCTTTTGTGTTCATTTGGAATTTTGGACCTGTGTCAGGGTTGTTTCATTTCGAGTGATTTTTTCATCTGGAATATAACTTCCTTAGGATGCCCACGAACCGCTTGAGATGCCCTCATAGACCACTAGTGGTCCGCGGACCATAGGTTAAGAACCACTGCTTTAAGGGATCTCTTCTAGCGATTTTTTGAGTATTTGATATAATTGCAAAATAACTGATGAAAGGTTTTATTAAAATAAGAACCACGCGGGACGCGGGCGAAGCTGTGGGTATCAGCTAGTAAACCATAAGTTACAATTTTAACTCGTACCTAACCGATTGGTGGGTAATAAAGGGCGCCATAAACTACAAACGGACCAGGCTTAATATCCTGTTAGTGTAGGGATAACATTAATCTTGGTGTGACAGTTCGCGAGGGCGCAGGTTCGAATTCGATACGTAAAGCGAACTATTATATCTATTATGCAGCCACAGAAATAGAAACCTCAATTGTACGGTAAAGGAATAAATAAATATTTGTGGACAGTTTACACAGCGCTATCTAATTCCAAATTAAGCACAAAGCTTGTACTATGGGTACATACATACAGTGAAGCGTCGATTATCCGAACGTCGGTTAACCGAACGACCGCTTATCCGAACTATTACGCCCGCCCGAAATTTTAGACCTCATGACTAATAAAACCACCGCTAGCACCTTATCAACTACAAGTTCAGATAATGAAGATGAAAATGTAATTGGTGCTTTTACATGCTTAGACATTGCCTTTCGTTGGATTGAAACACATGCTGAAAGCAACTCGTATCAAATATCGGTCCTTAAAAAGTACCTGACCTAGCCACTTGTAAGCGGATAAGCGAGCTTCGGCAGACGAAGATTGAAGACTTTTTAAGCGTTAATTGTATCTAGTACATACATGTTATTAGGTCGACGAAGAGTTAGGCGCCCTCCCTCTAGAATCTAGAGTCTCTATGGATCTCTCGTCTCTACCATCTAGAGTCTAGATGTTCCTAGATAGCGGCTGGATGTGACAGGCGGAGGATCGTTTTAGTGGAAAGCATTGGGGAAGACTTATATCCAGCAGTGGGTACATACCAGCTGATGTTGATGTCTGATGATGACATACATGTTTTACTATCTACAAGATTGTACTTATTGTGTTTAATTCCTATTTGTCATTAATATAGTTAATGTTGTTGGTAGTGTAAATATGGTTTTCATTTAGCTGTACGTAAACATGTATGGCTGGATCAATATACATTATAGGTAGTTCGATTATCCGAAAATACCGGTTATCCGAACGATGTCTCCCAATTAGTTCGAATAATCGACGCTCTACCATATAAATTTCTGGTATATAGAAAATGCCCAGGCCAATACAAACAGGCATGCACACAAATGGTTGTCTCGAATAAACAAAAATATGCAGTACACCCGGTATATTCGAACCTTCTATTTTTTTTAAACCACTAAAGTGAGAAACCAGCCCATCTGATGGAAAATAGTTCCCTCTGTAACAAAAATCAGAAACAAAAATATTCATTCATGACGTTTATCTCTGAGTAGGGTTACCACTTAAAAAACAGGAATTTGCGTGTGATATTCATGCTGGAATTTCTCCTACTTTCAGAAATAACTGTTTATTTCTGAAAGTAGGATAAATTCCAACATGAACATGACACGAAAATTCTTGTATAGAGGAAATTGGAAATTGACTATCAGGAAATAATGTAGCATAATAGAAAAACAATAGAAGTTATTGTTTAAAAGGACTCTAAATAAAATATTTCGATTTATGAAGACATGCCGGCGCCATAAGTATAAAATTAGGACAATAGTTACCCAACTGCTAAGAGATATTCAAACGACTGGATGGATTTTTGAGGTTTGTCTCAGCAGTCCAACTGTTTCGAAAAATAAACGGATTTAAACGTCGATTACAAAAATATAACTTATATGTATAAAATAATTTTTAGATAAACACACATGACGAAAACTGATTTTGTTTTTTAGTTTATAAACTTAATTTAATATTTTTGTGTACATACTTACCGCACTTGCGAAAAAAACTAAAATAGCTATTTTTAATAAGTTGTTATATCTCGCAGTCCAAATTAAATGTCACGTTTATTGAAAAGTTAAGAATATTGCCAGGAAAGATTTTTAGATCTGGTAACCCTATCAGAGTCCACGGCATAATTTCCACAGATAGCATCAATTCGTGAGTATCGCAGACTATTGAATCCTTTTCTCCCTTGTTTTACTACAGTTTTATTTCCCTGTCCCCATTATCGATGGAGTAGATAGCACTGAGGGGAGATTCGGTCAAATTGCACGTTTCTTTCTCGGCAACAGAAAAATCTTTTGTAAAAGCGAGAGGACAATGAAGAAAATAAAGTTTTTTTTATACATATAAGCATTTTACATACAATTCAACATAATGTTTTTTTTCTTCTTTCCTTTCAAATGACCGGACTACACGGGTCAATGTAGTACAGAGAGTGTTATTAATATTTTCTGCTTTCATTCCCTTCGGCACTGAATAAATAATAATAATACTTGATTTACTTTCAGTCTTTCCCTTAGCTCCAGTGTCGAGAACGGCAATATCCGGCGCTGGACAACAAAGCGTTCGCTATGGTGTCTCCCATTTCGCCCGACCTCCCATCAACTATTACTTGAAAAATCGACGACTTGCCGAGACAAATCGAGATCTCTTAGATCTTTTCGAATGATTGCTTGTGACTTATTGCCAAGTTCAGATGATGAACACACGGCCGGGAAGGACGGTCAATCATGGTGTTCTTTTTTAAGTAGGAGCAATCATTGGCTTTGTAGCTTTACCAGTAAAGGACTACTAAATACATCTAAAGTGCGTTCGATTGCCGGCTCACTATAGAATTTTCAGAAAAAAATCTTTCAATATTTATGTTGATGTATGATGTATTATTAAAAACATGTTTCAGGGAATAGTTACAATTTGTTAAACATTTAAAACTAAGAGTAGGACTCTATTATATATATTACCCACATCAACAATGTGTGTAAATATATATCTATATATATTACCCACATTTATTGACATAGTTTATTCTGAGAGAGAATATGCAGAATAGAAAGAACTATAGTTACATAATAACTGCTGAAAATCTAAATTGACAGATAATTTCTTCAGTCACATACTGACAATACATATTAATAAAACTCAGGTATTATGTAAGGGCTAAACAAAAAAATTTTTTTTATTACAGTTGCTCAAAAAGTGGCGTATTGCAGGGACGTATAGCGTTCGGGATGTGGGCTATTACATACTCGTGCTTTTTCTTTACCTTTTCCGAACTCGTGCGTTCTCTTTCCCAACTGTCAAAATAATGTCTATTAAAAAGCAAAAAAAATACCACGAAGTTTTTACTAAAAAAAAATCATAGAAGTTTTTATGATCCATGCAAATATTTCTAAAAAGAAACTACTAATTTGTTTCAATATCAAATTTAATGATTTGATTCAATGAATTAGGTTAGGTTTCATTTCATATCACTAAAAAAATTCTACTGAAGACTTGGCTGTATGGGTATAGTTTCCTTTGCCTACCCAGAATGGGTGAAGAAAACAAAAAAAAAATCTCTGCTTATATTATTTTACGGTTGGCGCCATTTTCCTAAAATTTTCTTTGCGATTAGTTGAGTTTATTGTGTTTTTATCATTTTATTAAATTGCTTCATTTTTTCGCAACTGTATTAAAAATAGTTGTTCAGTACACGTGCGGAACCGTCATTGCAACTTGTTCCGACTGTCAACCCCACTGATCTGTATGTTAACCCTCACCTTCCGCTGCGCCTCGGCTCGGGTAGACATTTGTCGGAACTCTTTGCAATGACAGGCTTTCCGCACTCGTAATGAAATATACTATTTCATATATAAGGTGTAATTGAATCAGACGCAAATATTTTAAGGGCCATTTCTAGTACATAAATAAAGGTTATTGGTATATTTTATTTTTATTTCTACACGCTAGATTTCGAGAAAACCCTTAAAACAATACGACCTAAAAACCTGTAAATAATCACTCTGTAGCAGGGAACTCGATTACATTGCCCACGCACACACCGACAAAATATTAATTTATCAATGAAATCGACAAATGGCGCCCGAGTCTTTACACTTTACCGAGAATTCGTGTCTAGCGCATGCGTAGAAAGGTCCTTTCTTGCACCGTTGATTGACTGTCCGCTCCCACCCGCTCTCAACGCGCCTGCGCAGTGGCGAGGCGTAGGTACCGCGCAGCGACGTATGCACTGTATGCACGTTCGCCATTGTTTTACATATCTCGATAAGTGCGCATCGTTCTCGTGCCGTCCTGTGCTCACGCTACGATATCGGTAATCAATATGCCTTATGGTTTCACAAACCAGGAGTACCAGCAAATGTTACCACGATGCTGGAGAAGTCCTAACGAGGGCTCGAGATCTGTATGATGAGCGGTACAGAAGAGTATTGAACATACGGACAATACTCGGTGCGGTCCAGAGACACCGAGAGAGCGGAAGTTACCAGCCTCGTCCCGACGCGGGGAGGCCACGACACCCTGGGCGGCGCGAGGAAGAGGTGCTGGAGTTCTTTCGCCGCCATCCCGTGGCGAGCACCGCCGACGCTGCGCGTGTTTTCAACGTGTCGCGGTACTACGTTTGGAAAGTGCTGCGTCATGACGGGCTGCACCCGTATCATTACACACGGGCACAGGAACTTTTGCCAGCCGATCACGCGCCGCGCGTCGAGTTCTGTCGCTGGCTGCGCCGCAACCAGAATTGCAATGTGTTGTGGACCGATGAATGCACTTTCACACGCGTCGGAGTTTTCAACATCCACAACGCACATTACTGGTGTGATCATAACCCGCGCGTGATTCGGCCTGACCATTTTCAGCACCGTTTTAGTGTGAACGTGTGGGCAGGAGTGCTCAATGAAGTCGTTTTAGGCCCCGTGTTCCTGGATCGACTGAATGGGGACTCGTACTTGAGGTTCTTGCAGCATGATCTCCCGGAGCTGCTGCTGGAAGTACCTGTGTGGGACTGTCGTTGGATGTATTTCCAGCACGACGGAGCACCGGCACATTACACCAGACGAGTGCGAGAATACTTAATTCAGGAGTTCCAGGGGCGTGTGATTGGGCGTGGCAATATCATCGCCTGGCCACCACGTTCACCTGATCTTACGCCGTTGGATTTTCACGTTTGGGGTAGGGCCAAGGACCTGGTTTATGGGAATGATGGTCATACTATCCGCACGGCGGAAGAACTACGTACGCGTATTATCAGGGCTTTTGATGTGATAGCCAGTGAAACTCAAGTGCTCAGTTCAGTGCGCAGACACGGGATCAATCGTGCTATACAGTGCATCCACCAAAGAGGAGGTCACATCCAACATTTGATGTAGTGAAGTGAAGTACGCAAGTGGCCATTGTAAATAATCTGTGTAAATAACAATGAATTTTAACTTTTAACCACGCCAAGTTAATACAACAATTTTTTTGTAAGTACGGGGTATAGCGGGATAAGTACCAAAGTATTATCTAAGGGGCATGGAGACATTTAAGTAACGAAATAACAATTACTACATACTTTAACCTACTAACACATTTTGTCACAGCATTTACTTATAAATTGACTAATAGTACCTATGTCTAGCTACAAAAATCAAGTTGTATTAATTTGACAGTCCACAGCCTGTAAAAGTGTGATGGGAAGTTAAAATTCTAAAAGTTAGATTTACATTCGAAATGAGAAATAAAAATCGAATCCAAACACGACATATCTGGTGTTATTTTTCCAAGAGTGTACTAGTGTGCTAGATATCCTGGCTACGGCGTCAGCTCATCATATTACCACCGTCGCATTGTAAGTAGAATCTAATACCGACAAAATGAATCCAAACACGACACATCTGCTATTATACCACCCACTACCGATAGTAGTTGCATACGACAGCTATGGCTGCTTCGGTCGTCTCTGCTCAAATTTCCTGTAAATTTGACTTTCGCAAAATAACACTTGAATCAATTAACTAGATAAAAATAAGCTTTTGTGTGCCACCATGATACTTTCCGTAGGTACCTACTAAGGAGTTTGCCTTGCGTTAGTTAGTTACACGTTTTTGTAGGTAAGTTAGTACTTACTAAACATATGTTGTATAGAAAGAAAAATTAAAGGCTATTTATTACACTAAAATTTTTTTCAAAAAAATTCAAAAATAATACTAATAATAATAAATATTGTCAGACAAATTACACAGCGCCATCTAGCCCCAAAGTAAGCGAAGCTTGTGTTATGGGTACTAGACAACTGATAAACATACGTAAATACATTTTTTTTGTGTAAATACATACTTATGATACATAGAAAATACCCCGACCAAGACAAACAGACATGTTCATGCACACAAATGTTTGTCCTGTGTGGGAATCGAACCCACGAGCGTTGGTGTCGAAGCCGCGTCATTGACCGCTACGCCACCGAGCTCGTCGAATTTTTGAGGTGTAAGTTCACAACAATCTTTAGACAAATCCAACCTCACCTGCACGTGGTGCACCCTGAGCCCAATAATGAGGTGACTATTTTTTATGAGGGGTGTGTGAGTTCACAACGATCTTTACAGATAGACGAGGTCGGTGGCGTAGCGGTCAATGACACGGCTTCGACACCAACGCTCGTGGGTTCGATTCCCACATAGGACAAACATTTGTGTGCATGAACATGTCTGTTTGTCTTGGTCGGGGTATTTTCTATGTATCTTATGTATGTATTTACAAAAAAAAAATGTATTTACGTATGTTTATCAGTTGTCTAGTAGGTATAACACAAGCTTCGCTTACTTTGAGGCTAGATTGCGCTGTGTAATTTGTGTGACAATATTTATTATTATTTATTATGGAGACAAAGCTAACCTCACCTGCACGTGGTGCACCCTCCGACTATTTTTTGAGGTGTAAGTGGCTCACAACGATCTTTAGAGACAAAACTAACCTCATCTGCACGTGGTGCACCCTGCCGACTATTTTTTGAGGTATAAGTTTACACAACGATCTTTAGAGAGTTCCTGCGTTGAGAGCGCGAGTGGCGACGCGCGAGTTTTGATCTGCTGCTGTAACAGCTTCACATCAGGCGGGCCGTATGCTTGTCTCCCACCCGACGTAGAATAAAAAAAATGTTGTTAGATTAGTAGTAGTATCAATTACCTTGCCGCACCCGAACCGCCACCACCACATAAACTCATATTCATCCCACTATTAGGATACGGGTCTCCCTTTCAATCGAAGGCATTTAAAGCGTACTCCACCAAGCTGCTCAACTGCTGGTTGGCGGAGGCCAGTATCTTCAAGCCCCTCATGCCACTTACTTGGCTTTACGACCATCATCTAATGACAACAGCCGGGAACGATGGCTTAACGTGCCCTCCGAAGCACGGAGAAGCTTGAGATAAATAAACAAATCCATAGACAGTCAACGTTGCTTAACTTACGTGTTCGATTAGACTGACACGCGCAACGACACCATCGAGCTCCTCCGCACCCGAACGCCACCGACAAACTAAGATTTGAATTCGTCCGATTCTTCGCGCGCTAAGCTACCATGGGGAGGGATTGGATTCTTAAATTATGAATGACTGTGTAGTAGGTGATAGTAGTGTGAGTGCGCGGCTAACTAGTGTGAGTGCACGGCTAAATACAGGCTGATTTTGAAAATAATATTATAACTTTGTTAGGAAATTCAAAAATAAAAACTAGCGTGTAGATTTTTATTAAACTTTGGTAATCGTGTTTCTCTATCATAATTATACCATCCCTAGAAATATTTGCGTCTGATTCAATTACACCTTATATAGTAATTACTCAAAGCGTAGTAATTTCATTTTTGATAATAACATTAACCGATGTCATTCTATATAAGTATAGTTGTTCGAACTGAAACTATAACTACCTTATAATACCGAACTTATAGCCTCTATGTTGCTTTCCTTTTGATTTTTCTTCAAGTTGTAATATTTGCCCAACTTGTAGCCTGTAATAATATGTCCCTTTGACATGTTAGATATTGGCAATTTGATCTACACTATGTTAACTATGTTAGATATTTTCGGCTCTGTTTATAGGTAAAAATATTCGCACGTCTGCAACATGTGCTTTCAAATTAATGTAGTACTTGTAGAAGTTGCAGTCTATATGTTCGTTAGACATTTTTGACATTTCCGTCTTTATTAATAGGTGAATTTAATCGCACGTCTCTAACGTCTGGCTTCAAATTAATATAGTGCTCGTCGAACTAGTAGTCTGTACGTCCGTTAGACATCTTAGACATTTCGCTCCTGCCGTTTGTTTATAGACGAAGATATTTCGCGCACCTGCACCTGTAATATCTACCTTCAAATTAATCACGCCCCTTTGTTCTTGAGATTAATTGTTTTTGCTCTGAACATCCCCTTAAAAGCTTGTCGAAATCACTAAATGAGATACGACGTATTTTGTAGGGTATTAAAGATTATTCTAATTGGAATTGATAAATTTTGGATCTAGAGATCGATTTAGCTGAGTAGATAAAAACTGTGACGTCATTTTTATTTAGACATCCTGTTACACGGGGCTTCGCCCGCGTGGTCACTGTTTCGATAAAACTTAGATTTTTCGAAATGTCTAGTCAAAGCAGAGTGTTCGTCGCGATAGAAAAAGGGAGTGCGCCTCTGGACAATCGCCCTGATTAAGATCGAAACTAGTTCGGCAATGTACGCACTCTATATTAACCCCCGACGCAAAACCAACGGGGTATTATAAGTTTGAGGTGTCTGTGTGTGTGTGTCTGTATGTCTGTGACATCGTACGGATGAACCGATTTTGATTTTTTTTTATTCAAAAGGTGAAGTCGGATGTGTGCGCAAAAAGGCGTCACACAATAAAAACACAATTATAATTAGAAGAATGGGCTTGTTGATACACGTAAAAAAATATATTTACGTAGTCTTCTAAATTATTTCTTTGTCTGTAAAAGCCACAAGGGGGTCGCCAGAAGTTTTCAACCTGTAAAGGGGTCGCGATTCCAAAAAGATTGAAAAACACTGCAATATGTAGTAGATATATCGATTAGATATATAATAGATTGATAGCTGACCAATACATGCGAACGGTTATCGAATTAGAGTAATGTAGCGGCAGTTAGTAGCCGCAGCAGACCGCTGCAAATCTGCTTAGTGCGGCTCACTTTCGGCTGTTGATCCTATTAGAGAACTTAAAGGGATTGCGTGCTCTATATATATTATGTATCTACGGTCAGGATTGTATTCAGGTTGTCATACACTGCGCTGTGATAATATGTCGTAAGATAACATGGCGTCTCACTTTTATTGGATGACACGAAGATGGTTATCAAAGGCCACTTTGACTCCGGTCGCGGGTTCGAGCTCCGCACATCACAAATATTTGTGTGCATGAGCATGTCTGTTTGTCTTGGTCTGGGTGTTTACTATGTATTATAAGTATGTATTTACAAAAAAAAATATTTAAGTACATTTATCATACATTTAAGTACATTTATCTAGTGCCCATAACACAAGCTTTGCGCTTAATTTGGGACTAGATGGCGCTGTGTAAATTGTCCAGAAATATTTATTTATTTGTGTACATGAACATTTCTGTTTGTTGTCTATATATTATAGGTATATATGTATTTCCAAAAATAAATGTATTTAAGTATATATTATGTCACATTCATAGCAACCTCCCCAACCCGTCTGGCCAGCGTGGGGAGTGTAGGCCAAATCCTCCTTCTGTCTGGGACGGACGAGAGAGGGTCGTGCTCCTGTAGTGGAGACTAAAATGACCTGATGATGATTCATAGCAACGAATGTGTCATATATGTATATATTATGAACATGTCTGTTAGGTTGTCATAGTCTGGGTGTTTTCTATGTATATCAGTTATATACAGTTATTACATATGTATATCAGTTATCAAGTAGCCATAGCAAATAAGCTTTGCTTAGTTTGGGATTAGATGGCGCTGTGTAATATGTCTACGAATATTTATTTATTATTAGTTCTTATAGCTTCGCTCATTCCGCTGCCGCATACATCTGTTCACTAGCGCACAGTATATCAGAGCTGTAGTTCTCTGTGTAAAGAAAAAATATAAAAGTTTTACATAAAATATTGTTTTTGCAACATTTTTCATTAATGCTGAGCTCAGATTGGTCGTAGCGTGATGATATAAACCGAGGAAGGTTATACTCCCTCGATAAATGGGCTATCCAACATTAATATAATTTTTCAATTCGAAAATACTCGCAGTTCTTGAGTTTAGCGCGTTTAACCAAACGAACGAACAAAGTCTTCAATTTTGTAATATTAGTACTTATAGCTTCTTATCTATCACATGTAGTGGAGGACAATCCTAATATGTTCTCATGTCTCAACATTCTACATAGTTGTACTCTATTTCGTCCCTGCGAAACGAAGGAGCGAAACCTACAAAAAGAAAATTTCGCGATATCATCATCATCATCATCAGGTCCATTTTAGTCTACACTACAAGAGCACGACCCTCTCTCGTCCGTCCTAGACGAAAGGAGGATTTGGCCTACACTCCCCACGCTGGCCAAACGGGTTGGGGAGGCCTGATCGATATTTGATAATGTATTTCCCTTAGTCGCCTTGTACGACATCCACGGGAAGAAACGGAGTGATTCTATTCTAGTCTGCCGGAAACCACACGGCCGATACGATATGATATTTCGCGATATAAATAAAAATTAATACAGTTAATTTTAGGTTATGGTCATATAGTCAAGGTTAAGAAGTTCAGAAAACGTATTTAATAAGACATTAAAAATTACTTTCATTTATTATGTAGTGCTAGGCACTTTTAACAAAATAAGTTTTTTTTTTATATTTGGGTAACTTTAATCAAAATCAAAATAATCTAAAATCATTTATTTTTAACTTGTGTTGATTACAAGCGTAGGGACTTTCCTTTTAAGTTTTAGAATAATTTGTGTTCGGAAAGACCCTCTGTTCCGTACAAAATATAATGATATTTGTATAAACTTTTGAACGTTCATATTTAAAAAAGAATACAAGTAACAAGGATAATTGAAGCATTATGTAGTAAGTTAATACATGTAACAAAAGAAGATTTGTGGAATACTTGTGTTTACACGTTTGCTGAGGGGCCATTCATTTATTACGTAAGACGATTTAGGAGGGGGAGGGGGGTCGGCCATGTCTTATTTTTTCTTACAAGGGGGTGGGAGGGAGTCTTGATAGTTCTTACGTAAGATCACAAATGCGCAATATTAAAATTATAGATGAATGATTAAAACCAAAGTTTATTACTTGTAAGTACAAATAAACATTTCTAAAAATTGTTACTTAGAAAAATTGTTTTTTTCCTTTAGATTCTTACGTAATAAATATTTAACATGGGGGAGGGGGGTCGGCCTATTCTTATTTTTTCTTATCATAGGGGGGAAGGGGTCAAAAACTAGCGAAAATAGTCTTACGTAATAAATGAATGGCCCCTAATATAAAGAAATCACTACAACAAGTCTAACCTGGTCTCATGGTACTCATAAAACATTATGTTTCAAGTTAGATTCTAGTAAGTTTCACAAAATATTACCAGTGTTACTAATTAAAATTTTTGTATTTGTACTAATTTTTGGAAAATAACAGTTACACCAATGCGATTTGCAGGGCATGTGTGGCGTTGGCTTTCTAAAGGCCTATTTGCGTGTTTAGTTAGTTTGCTATAGAATCTTCGGCTATTGGTTGATCGTATCGTACTAATGTTTGGAGTGGGACTCTGTAATTCATGATTACTTTGGAGATAAATAGTCCGAGAAACTATCTGATACATTACACTAATGATTAAAAGCGGTAAGGCGTAGCTCAAGAATGAAATCAAAAAGGTTATACATTTTTTTATATAAAATATACCCCTCCAGAAATTTTACATGTCATTTGGCGTTGGTAAGTCAGAGAACTTCGGCTCATGCTTAAACATAAGACTTATTTTTCGAATCAAAATATTCGTTGGTAATCGGCTTCAGCTTCGGTGGTGGGGCCCCAGATCGGCGACCCAAGCGGTGGTGATTGCTTTCCATCAGGTAACACATATATGCTCGTTTGCCCGGCTCTCTAATTAGAAAAAGTAATTATAAAAAGTAGTTCTATAGAGCCCCTGTTGTTAAATATTTTTGTTATCATTATCATTATGTATGTGACGCCCTAGCCGGCAAACAAATCGAAATCTTAGGAAAGGCATACCCGGTCCTGGAGGACTACATGCTCTTCCCATTAAGCGGCATACTGAAGTACACGGAACATGTCTCCAGACAGTCAGGGCCCCTGACTCAGGGGAGAGTGACTAAAGGATTAGGGAGAGCACAAAAGATCCATGAGGGTCGACGTGTCACAGGTGCGGCAGCACTGGATCCACTCTAAGATAAAGATAAGATCATTATTTATTAATAAATCGATCATTTTTTTGCCAATCTATAATGATTGTGAACGGAACGTGATTGTATACAGAGTTTATCCCATGCGGCGCTCACTTTATTAACTTAATCATAAATGCCATAAACTTCGCATTATATTCCTCAAGCCTTAAGTGAATAAAATAGAACCGAATGATTCAAAAAGGAATATCAAACCCGTCATAAATCTATAACGTCGGTACAGGTTCAAGAATTACCCAACAATGAGCGCAACCCTCAATCGCTGATCTGAATATGCGATGAGAACTCGAAAGAAATCGACGTTAAAAGATCAGAAGGCGTTTAACTCGCAAATTGAGTTACTTGTTGAGTGTTGCTCGGTTTTATTAGCTTCCGTAGGGAGGTCGGTAATATACGTTTGATTTTAAATACAATAAAGAAATATGCTGTGTTGTCCGCCAGTTGAGATTTCTTTTTAAATGACGCCAGCAGGCGTAGCACGACGTTTTGCGAAGGCGATCTTGACGCCAAGCGAATGATCACTCTTTTTTTTTTTTATACTACGTCGGGTGGCAGACAAGCATACGGCCCGCCTGATGTGGAGCGGTTACCGTAGCCATATTAACGCTTGCAACAGAAAATATTGCTCGCGCGCCGCCCCCCGCTGCCAACGCAGCATCTCCTTCCTTTCTTTCTGGTGACCTCACTCACTCGCAGGTTATTTGGCTGCGGTATTCTGTGAGGTGGAGGTACATTCCCCAGTCGGGTAGCTTACAATTACGCTCCCTACCTCTCTTTTCGCCAGAGCTTCGTTTGTCAGTCAGCAGGGTGCACCACGTGCAGGTGAAGTTGACTTTGGTTCAAAGATCTTGATGAACCACTTACACCCCAAATCTTTTCTCTATTGACGTGAATACTTCCTTAAAATTGTTTCCATAGGGAGGCAATTCAAATAATTTTAACAAAAAAAAACCGACTCTAAACATTACTTTACATTTATGTATGTAGATACATCCTGATGATGATGATGATGAAAAAAATACAGGACCAATCTGGAAGTATACTATGTCAAATAGTAAAAGTTTTTTCAAATCGGTTTATAAATGACGGAGTAATGGAATGACAAGCCTAACAGTGGGTAGATATAGGTGTGATAGTGCTATGATGATGATGAAAATATATAGGCCCAATCTTGAAGTATACTCTTTCAAATAAAAAATAAGTTTTTTCAAATCGGTTTATAAATCACGGAGTAATTAAGAGACAAACATTAAAAAAAATACAGCCGAATTGAGAACCTCCTTTTTTTTTTAGAGTCGGTTAAAAAACGAAGCATAACCAATAACATAATCGGGGATACAGTTTGGTGTTGCAGCTACAAATCTATCGCCTCCATCCAAAATTCAATCACACACAGGATATATGAAGGATCAAAGAATTTATTGCGCTTAGTGAGGACTATGGAACATCGCGTGCGGGGGAGGGGGAAGCGCTGCCATTTTGAGATAATTTTAGTGCAAATAACGTATCCACGTACACACACGGCCGTGTCTATTACACAGCCATACCCCATTTTTTTTTAACCATCTTTCTCCTGATTATTTGAACCCCGTTTTGACAAATCTCGTGTACCCTATACTCCACTTTTTCGATCTACCTTCATGTCAGACTCCTTTCCTTTGCAAGCATCGCGTCTCTGGAACACGTTACCAGATGCCATCAGAAAATTTTACAGTAAGTTCATTAACTTAATCCACAGAATACCGCAGTTGTTGTAATGCTGCGAATGAGTGAGGTCACCAGAAAAGAAGGAGTTGCTATGTTGGCAGCCGGGGTGGCGGCGCGCGATCGATATTTCATGTTGCGAGCGCTAATGTGACTCCTACGGTAAACATCTGAGCCCGTCTGCCACCCATGCATGCTCCACGCTTGTTTTCAATTATTATAAAAAAATACTACTGATTATAACTAAAAGAATTTCAGTTAGGTAGGTACATTTAAAACAGAAGAAAATTCTTCATTATTTACCTACAAAACAGAAACATCTCCCTTATCAATTAATAAGGAAGAATTGTACTAGTTAATATTTAATACAAAATATGGCTGGAACCCCGACCAGTTTTAGAAGACCTCTCGCATATTGGATTATGTCTTGAGATTCGGAAGAAAGATAGATACACCACGAGTACTGTAGCTTAACGTAGATGTGGACTTATATAGATACCGCTAAGATTCATCGTCGACAACCCTAGGATGTAACTCACTGCCATTTTTAGAGCCTAATCCAACACTGGGTGCAACACGTGCAGGCGAGTCGCACGTGTTGCACCCAGTCGACTGTCAAACGAAGCTCTAGCGAAAGAGAAAAAAAATCGACTCTCCTATTGTTGAAGTCGGCTAAAATGTAGTCTATGTTACCGTTGACGAGCTCGGTGGTCGAATGGTTAGCAATGTCCACTTTGAAACCGAGGTCGCAGGTTCGATTCCCGCACAAGACAAACATTTGTAGACATGAATATGTCTGTTTGTCTTGGTCTGGGTGTTTTCTATGTAATATAAGTATGTATTTACGTAAAAAATATATATATTTAAGTACATTTATCAGTTGTCTAGTACCCATAACACAAGCTTTGCGCTTAATTTGGGACTAGATGGCGCTGTGTAAACTGTCCAGAAATATTTATTTATTTATTTATTTTTGACACCTTAATCATCAAAATCGGATGTATGTGTTGGTTGGGCACTACGAAGAACATAGGTAAATACAAACATACATACATAGACTGCTAAAATCATAACCCTTTTGGCTTCGTCGTAGTCGATTAAAAAGGAACTGCCCCCTTACCACCATCTCATTTTGCGAATCAATAACTGAATAGATTGCTTATTCATACTAATGAATAAGCGACTCTATTCCATTTGAAATAGAGTCGCGTATTCTTTGGTATGAATAAGCAAGCGATTCAGTTATTGATTCGCAATAAGAGATGGTGGTAAGGGGACTGTCCTACGGTCTTAGTGTGAGTTTTTTGTTCGCGTTCGATTATGTCAACGTAAACAAACCGACTAAATAGAGAAAAACTCTCATGCTGTGAATTTATAAGACGCGTGTTACATATCAAAATTATGCAGATTACTTGCTCACATTTAAAAAGTGAGCAACCCGGCTAATTTGGATATGATACACGCGTCAGGTAAATTTACAATATGAAACGTTTTCTCAATTTGACGACTTCTGACGAATTCTGACGAGTTGAGAGACAATTCTGACAAGCTCGGTGGCGTAGCGGTCAATGACGCGGCTTCGACACCAACGCTCGTGGGATAGATTCCCACATAGGACAAACATTTGTGTGCATGAACATGTCTAGATGTTTTCTATGTATCATAAGTATGTATTTACAAAAAAAAAATTGTCGGCTTGTAAAAGTTAACACAGTCGAATGTGACCAAAAAGCTTGCACTACGCACTGTACGATTTTTTGTAGACACGTGTACATTACCGCGGGCGTAAACTACTTATAAATAAATTTACTCAGAAACAGCACAAAAATTGGATATTTAAATGTTAAGAACAAACAAAGGGCTCTAAGTGAATTGGCGATGAGATATAAAAATATTGCCGAGAGGAGCATCTCATTACTTATTCCGTTTCGACGATTTGTACGGGGCTATTGTTTTTTAGGGTTCCGCCGGTTGGATATTATACGAAAATTGAGTTGCGATACATATTTCATGGGGGGTGACTGTGATACAGGTGTGTGCTCGATCAATTTGACAGAGGTAGTCCGTTTGTCTTGGATGTGATAGATATGTTCTTGAAATATGGCTCTTAAGTTTACCGTCGTCTATTTTTCTATAACGTTTAATGTTAAAGAAAATGCTATAAAACTTTATATATTTATAGGTAGATGGCGCCACACTGCGACTTCACAACTGTAAAATATAAAAATGCAAAAATTCGCCAACATGATAAACCTTCCTGGTAGCTCATTTGGAAGAGCACTCGATCTGTATCGAGAGGTCGTGGGTTCAAATCCCAACTAAGAGGAAAGGTGAATTTTTCTATTTTTTTAATATTTCTAAAATGTACATATTGTACGAGCGAATTAAAAAAATTCGCCGCTCGTCGTCGGCAGGGAATTCATTCTAACACATTGGAACCAAAATGGTCGCGTACAGTGCGGTTACAGAAATGTTTTCTTCCGCAGACTCTCAAAAATGAAGTGGAATGAATTTCCTGCCCAGGTTTTCCCAGGAGTCTGCAGTCTGGGATTCTTCAAGAAAGGCGTGAAGGGGTTTTTAAAGGGTCGGTAACGCGTGAGTGATGCTTCAGTGGTGCTACCTACCACCTATGTGGTTGAATGGAAGAAAAAATATGCTGCGCCGACCCCAAATATTGGAAAAAGTAGTAGCCAATTATTTGCTGATAATTCAGGTAGTCTCGGCATCCCACTTATTATATTCATGCCACTGCTGGGATATGAGGTCTCTTCTTAATCGAAGAGGTTTAGAATACACACCCCACACATATCGCTTGGCGAAGCTAGTCTGTTCAAACCGTCCAAAGACTTCGCTTAACGACTATCGTCTAATGAAAAGAGCTGGGACTGACAACTTAACATGCACTGCGAAGCACGGAAGAGCTCGAGATGAATAAATCCGTCCATAGACAGGTTACGGCTGACGTTCCTTACCTTGCGTGACTGATTAGACTAACATGACGAAGCTATTGACGCCTTAAGAAGTATATTATGTATAGTATCTCAGTATCCTGAAATAGCCGCTTCGACCTAGAATCTAGCCATATCTCCCTCGACACTGAACAATATAGGCCATAAACTACTTAATAGCCAATTTCCCCGTTTGCCCATTCAGTTCTTTATTGTTACATGAAATGAACTGAATTTATAGTTACTCTAAGTTACATAAGGTAGTGCTACATAAGGTAGCAAGGTGTAGTTTGATGTAACAGTGGTGTAACTCCATTTTTTACGATATAATTCTATATTTTTTTCTCTTTATTTAGTTAATAGGTTATAAAGTTGTAAAAAAAACATGTCAGTCCCATCGTACTTTATCAAGTAATCACCTATGCGGTGGACGTTGCTTAACTTGCGATTAAACTGACACGCGCAACGACAACATCGAGCTCCTCTGTCTGCTCATCTTTATTTATTGTTACTTATTTAATTATTATTTTGCGACAACAATTTCATCTACATAAGAAATAAGTTCGTTTGCATTTAAGCCAAAAATGTTTGTTTAATGAAAGACACTTCCAAACATAATTTATGAGCCAGCTACTATGATCAACCACCTAACAAACCTACGATCTAACCAAAGCTATGGCTACTAGATACTAGCTATATTGTTAGTTTGTGTAAATACAAATAAAAAAACACCCAGACCAGGACAAACATTTGTATACTTAACAAACATTATGTTTGCGTACACAAATGTTTGTCTTGCGCGGGAATCAAATGCATGCCCGTAAGGTTTATTTAGTTTCATCTTCTTTTAGGTCCATAGTACTAACTTCTAGTCTTCAAATGTCGTATTTTAGTAATTTATATTGTACCATTGACCGTGTGGTTTCCGGCAGACTAGAATAGAATCACTCCGTCTCTTCCCGTGGATGTCGTACAAGGCCACTAAGGGAAATACATTATAAAACATCGATCAGGCCTCCCCAACCCGTCTGGCCAGCGTGGGGAGTGTAGGCCAAGTCTTCCTTCTGTCTGGGACGGACGAGAGAGGGTCGTGCTCCTGTAGTGGAGACTAAAATGACCTGATGATGAAGATTTTACTCATAAACATTGTGACTCCAGCCAGCAGCTATTTTACAAAAAAAATGGGGTTTGGTTAAGTCATGGACACCGCTGAGTGTTGTACGGGAATAGGTTATATGCACTAAAATTATTTCAAAATGACAGCGCTTCCCCCTCCCCCGCACGCGATGTTCCACAGTCCTTACTTAGCGTAACAAATTCTTTGATCCTTTATCTATCCAGTGGTGTGATTGAATTTTGGATGGAGATGATAGATTTGTAGCTGCAACACCAAACTGTATCCCCCGATTTTGTTATCATTCGTTTTTTAATTGCCTCCGTATGGAAGCAATTTTAAAGACGTATTCACGTCAAAATGTAGTTGTTGTTATTACTTCCTCAATATATTGAGGTATCACGTTTTGCGATAAGTTTCAACATAAAAATAATAAGATTGTATGTGTATGGAGTTACACCACTTTTGCAATGGACATCGCAAATTTCATTACTACAATTTCAGAGACAAAATATTTTACCTACAGGAAAGAATAACAAAGTTTATGAATGCTAAAACTAGGGTTGTCAACTATACTGTATAATATAAATATATGTATTAATAACCACAATTTGGTCCAACATACTTTATCTCTTCTTCTATTCAATAAAAGGCAACTAGTTACTCACTGATCTATCAACACAAATCTCAAATCACTGGACGAATCAGAAAGACATACATATAGATAGATCTTATGACGTAGGAATCCGCTAAGAAAGGAGTTTTGAAGAATGCCTCGGTAAGCAGGCCAAGTCCAAGCAGGTATTGTGTGGGGGTGGCAATGGGAATGGCAGCGTGAGTTATGTATTAAACGTATCTATAAGTTTGTACCAATCGGGTCTATATACTTACCCGGTCTATTTATTTGGCAAGTATAAAAAAAACTACATGAATTATTTCAATATACACCAACAAAAACTAAGACAAACAGCTGCTCTGGGCACATAAAGTTGCCCAAACTACCCTTGGAACCTTTCCACTTATCTCTATCGCGCACTTGCCCATATTTCATCCACCCGTCCACTTCATAAATATGCGTGCGGAACATAGATTTAAACAACGCAAGATACCGCATGTTTTGAAAAACGAACATCACTTTGATGACGTGACGCGCGCCATTTAGTGCCGTTTTCACAATGTAAACAGAATCTTTTTCATCGCAATACGCCACACAGTTTTATGTTTTCAGCGGCTTTTGTACGCGGCATATAAACTTAATAAAGTAAATAACTAAAAATATAAAAAACTCGACTGCAAGAAAATCATTTTATAAGCAATGCACTAAAAAGACCGAAATAAGATTCAAAACAGAAAATAAAATATAAACAAAGTAAACTCTACTTCGGTTTAACACGCCATACATTGTGAACTGAAACCCTTAGTTAAATACCCGCATTAACTTTGGTAGCAGGTGCATTAATTTGCAAATTAAAAATAGAAATAAAATTAATGGAACAATAATTAATCGAATAATATTCAAATATTTGCAAGCTCTAAAAATGTACACAGTAAATTTATGTAGCTTTTGTTCACGCACTTGGAATAACATCTTGCCGTATCTAGTCGAGTATATGTCTGTGGTATCTACGGAACCTTTTACTTGGTGTATATTTATTTCCAACCTGTTTCATCTCGGAATAGACGCTATTGTTTGTGAATAACGCATTTTTCATTCGCTTATAATTCAGCAAGTTCCCATTGTTTGATTTCTAATTTATTTTGTTAGGAAATGCGTTCAGATTTCAATAGCTTATTTGAATTTGGTTCATCGATATTTATATATCTTTGATAAATCCGGTCATCCAGTGCAACAACTACTTTTATAGCAAGAGTTCCCTGATAGTCATGAAGGGTTTTTTTTTTATATGAGAGGGGGGCAAACGAGCATGTGGGTCACCTGATGGAAAGCAGTCACCACCGCTCATGGAGACCAGCAACACCAAAGAGTGCCCGATCCGTTGCCAGCCTATACTCCTTCCTTTCTTTCTGGTGACCTCACTCACTCGCAGGAACACAACAACCCTCAAGGGAATTGTTATTTGGCTGCGATATTCTGTGAGATTTAATGATAATATCGTCATCTTAAATGTTTAATTTTTAAAAGTTTTAGTTTAGTTTCACCGCGGTGTCTGTTATCAAATTCAAGTTAGATTTGACACAGTTCGCAGTGTCCGATTGAGCTGAAATTGGGCACACATAGGTTCCCGTGGCAATACACGATTACCAGAATGCCGCCATTTTTTAACCAATATGGCGGCTGCCAGGTGATTTATAATTTCCAATGTAACCCGTATGATATGGCTACAGTAACCGCTTGACATCAGGCGGGCCGTATATCTGCCACCGATGTAGTATAAAAAAACAATTCTCACAACCTTCTCTGTGAATTCCTGCTTAACAATACTATAACCTGAGCCACTTGCCATCGTATGTACATATAACTGAAGATATGTACATACGATGCAGCAGAGAGGCTAATAAGCCGATAAAAGCGTCGACTTCGGTAGTGGCTACCCACAGCCGTAATGCAGGTCCCATTATCGGCTTAAGCTGACTACCTGTAGCCTGCTAGTACTGGTTATAGACTCTATAATTATATCCTTCACAGCTCTGGAGCCTGTTATCCATCAGAGAATCCTCTAGTTTAGTATGTTAGCTAAGTGGTATATGCTAGGGTTTGTTAGTTTCGGTATTATTTTGTAATGTTTAATTTAAATTAGTTGCACTGGCAACACATTCTTTCAAGCTATTGACTGCGCTGGTCTGTGATTGGCTAAACGATCAGACGCTACCAATTGATCATTTCTGATTGGTAAATAACTACCAATCAGGATACTTTATTTTTACCGCGAAAATCAGACGAAATGTTGGAGCAAAGGCGGCTTTTTGAACATTCTTCGTTCGACTGTTGAAGTGGAAGGTTCAGTTTTTTTCTTCACTTTTAATAGTAGTCTGCATCGGTAGTATAGTAACTATATTACATGCAAGGTAGAAGGAGGCTGTCCTAAATATATATAATTTTTAAAACGATTGTGAACATTTTTTCAATTAAATTTTCAAGCGCGAAGAATCCTGAATCTCGACTTTAACATTGTTTTGCTTTACCATTTCTATATTTTATGTGTACCTACATATCTTTGTACTTATTGCAAATGTTTGGTCATTTTGGCTTTTCCATTTGTATATTATGTATGTATTTATCTATTATTGTAAATGTTTATTTATAACTAGCTGAGCCGACAGACATTGTCCTGTCTTCTTTACTATTAATATTGAATTCGAATTGGTTTCGCGCAATCTGTCAAATGACTGAGAGTTCTGTCAAATGACATAAAGTTACATTATATTTTTTTTTATTGTCGTTCACTTTTCTAAATTTTCTAATTTTCCTCGCACATTACATTTCATAAGAACCTTCTCCTGAGAATAAGAAATGCAATATAAAAAGTAATAGCGAAATCGGTCCAACCGTTCACGCGTGATGCCGTGACTTGTAAAAGTTCACACGTGAATTGTAAAAGTTCACGAGTGAATTGTAAAAGTTCACGAGTGAATTGTAAAAGGCTCAATGTGCAAATGGTACAATATAAATTACTAAATACGGCATTTGAAGGCTAGAAGTTAGAACCATGGAGCTAAAAAAAGATGAAACGTTTGTAGCCGTTTGTAGGCTACAAGTAAAGGTAAGCGAGCTCACGGAAGGACGTGGGCTTGAAGTAATGCGTAAATAAGGTTTAAAGTCTGTGTGTACCTTAAGTATTGTCAAAATACATATAGCGCCGACTCCGTCTTATCTAACGCTCATGACGTATTAAACAAAATACCGTAATAGCGAAACCGGTTAGTAAAAATAAGTTAGTTTAATCAAGAGGAGCAGTACAAGTGATTTTGTTAATAATAAAATGCAAATTTATTAGCGGTTCACACAAATTCAAATCAGTAAACAGTAGAATTCGATCATATGTTTATCCGTAGTTCCATCTTACATGCAATGCTCGTGGTATAAGTGGTCCATCAACATCTTTGAACCAAAGCCAACTTCACCTGCGTGCGGTGCACCTTGCTTACTGAGAAACGAAGCTCTGGCGAAAAGAGAGGTAAGGAGCGTAATTGTAAGCTACCCGACTGGGGAATGTACCTCCACCTCCCAGAATACCGCAGCCAAATAACAATTCCCTTGTGGGTTGTTGCGTTCCTGCGAGTGAGTGAGGTCACCAGAAAGGAAGGAGATGCTGCGTTGTCAGCGGGGGTGGCGGCATGCGACTAATATTTTATGTTGCGAGCGGCAACATGGCTACGGTAACCGCTTCACATCAGGCGGGCCGTATGCTTGTCTGCCACCCGACGTAGTATAAAAAATAAAAATGTCAAAAGCCACAAAACGTAAATAATGTCGCGTCTTCTTCTACTCGGTCCATGGTAGAAGGGATTATAAATCGCATTCGATCCTTCGTTTATCCGTAGTTCTTTCCTGCGTGCATCCTCAAAAGGCACGTAAAGCATTATGTCGCGTCTACTTCCACTCTTTGGTCCATGGCTGAACGGTTTATAAAGTGAATTCGATCCTACGTTATCCTTGGTTCCTTCCTACGTGCATCCTCCAAAGCCACGTAATGCAAGCTACATTAACGGCTTAAACTTGCGTGCATTTTGCTTTTATAGTAGAGTCTGCATACTTTGAAATTTAATTAACATGCTGTTTTCCTGTGCATGTTTACTCTGTGGCTTTTAATAATAGCACGAATATGTTTTTGTACGCCGAAGCTATTGTATTATTAATATTGTTTTAAATACTGACATATTGTATTCACAATAACTTTATCAATGAATTTTGCACGCCATAGTTTGGCCAAACATGTTGAGACAAAACTTATTGTAACGCATATATTTTCTCCATATCACATGTTTAAAGCAATTAAATATATCTTTATCTTTATATTATATATTTGGCCGTGTGGTTTCCGGCAGACTAGAATAGAACAAGGCGACTAAGGGAAATACATCACCAAACATCGATCAGGCCTCCCCAACCCGTCTGGCCAGCGTGGGGAGTGTAGGCCAAATCCTCCTTCTGGCAGGTACAAACGAGAGAGGGTCGTGCACCTGTAGTGGAGACTAAAATGACCTGATAATAATGATGATGATGATTATCTTTATAAATTGAAATATATCTTTATCTAAAGCCGATTACTGTCGGATTTTTTGATAGCGAAAATCAAACATTAACTTAGATTGGCGCTAATTGTGTTTAGCTAACTGGTAGAACCCATTGAGTTCTACCGACTAAGCTGAAGATATTTGTCATTAACTTAAACCTAAGGTTTATTATTGCTATATAGAAATCCGACGGTAATCGGCTTCAGCTTAAGCGGTAGGGTGGGGCCCTGGCGGTAGGGTGGGGCCCTACCGCTTAAGCTGAAGCCGATTGTCGAAAATAACTTAATGTGTTACTCTGTTACCGACGAACTCGGTGGTCGAATATCTAGATGGCTCAATGGCTACTGCGACTGTGAGGTCACGGATTCGATTCCCGTTCAAGACAAACATTTGTGTCCATGAACATGTCAGTTTGTTTTTGTCAAGGTGTTTACTACATATATATATAATACAGATTTACAAAAAAAAATTGTCTGGAGAAATTAAACTATTAAACTGCGGGTAACTACGCTAGGTAAATACGCTACGTTTGTTTGTCTGTTTATCCACTAACTGGTTTTAGTCTACGCAACTGATTTTCATTAGTTTTGATGAAGTTTTCACTATAATACATTATGTATGTACAGGCAAAGTAGGCCAGTCACTGGTATTACATAAATTTGGTTTTCCATAAATGTTCAATCGGCAATCCAAGACAGCCGTAGCCCCCCCCCCCCCCCCTCCAGTTACCCCTCTGGGACTGCAATGGACTTCATTGTTCTTTTTTGGTGCTCGCCGCTGTTAATCCTGGCTACACAGGAGACTCAGTAATGGTAATGTGTGGTGGGCCCCATTCCCGTTTAAAAAAACACTCCAACCTTAAATTAAACCCATAGCCGAAAATCTTTAAAACGGAGAACATAAAACTTCCAACAGCAAATCCTGACGTCGAGTTTAATTAAAATATCGACGGCCATTATCGGCACGTACCTAAGTGGTCCCCGAATCGACCATAAATTTATACAGCTTACCTTATATTATTTCTATGTACGAAACTCACACGAGCTACTTTTATTACCGATTAAATAAAGTTAAGATCGATTAAAGAGGTATTTTGGTTCCCGCTTGATCTATTTATCTAATATACCTTCTCTTAAATATGTATAATTCGGTATTCTATAGAATGCCTAGCGCTCAAACTTTGCAATTCCTCAATGTCTTGGAGAGAAATCTGTTATTTATTATTTCCGAAAGCAAAGCAATTTGTGCAAGTGTTGTTTTTCGGTTAGTTTACGCTTCTCATAGGAATCCTATTTCTGAGATACCCATTTAGACTATAGTCTATAATAATATACATAAATTATTTTATACTAGTCATTCTATATACATTGACTTCATCTGAAATTTGAGGATATGAAGTATCATAAACATAATTATTTTTTCTTCCAATAACATATTCCACTCGACCTTGCTGCACTGTAATTCTACATTACATTGTAATAAAATTACAATTTACATTGTTATGTAAGACAATTGTGGCAAAGTGGAAAACCCCGTTATTAAGAAAATATGTATCGCATTGGCTTCTTTGTATGCATCTGCAAAGCTGGCTACCTAAAAGTTTTTGCCAACTCCAATTCGCTGAAAAACTGTGTCGTATGAGTCGGCATGGCGTCTTATTCATGTGGTACCCTCGTTGTCGCTAAATAAGTTAATAGCCGGCGCTAACCTCACACGACGACCCTAAGGCGGTCGGGATTGAGGCCAAGCAAAGTTATCTAGCTATTACCAGAAAATAGCTACTACCTGAAACTAGCTGCGACCTGAAATTAGCTACTACCTGAAACTAGCTGCTACCTGAAACTAGCTCATTTTGCGTGTAGGACGTTGATTGCTTTAATGAAAATTTGATGTAAGCTTTTGTGTCTGCTGTGCTGTTAGTGTTAAAAAGCATTGACATGGATTTTTGGGGTGTAAGTGGTTCATCAATATCTGCATCAACATTTGCTGTTCCCTACCAGGGTTCATGTTTGGAACTAATTACATATTGTGAGAACCGATCATACAACATGAAATTCTAATAAAAAACTTGAATCTTGATACATCTTTGAACCAAAGCCAACCTCACCTGCACGTGATGCATGCTGACTGATAAACGAGGCTCTGGCGAAAAGAGAGGTAGGGCATAGCGTATTTTTAAGCTGACCAACTGGGGAAGTACCTCCACCAGTACTCCACCTACAGAATACCGCAGTCAAACAACAATTCCCTTGAGGGTTGTTATGTTCCTGCGAGCGAGTGAGGTCACCAGAAAGAAAAGAAGGAGTATAAGCTGGCAACGGATCGGTGACCCCTTGTTGTTGTTGATCTCCATGGGCTTTGGTGATAGCTTTTCGTCAGGTGACCCACATGCTCGTTTGCCCCCCCCCCCCTCTCATATAAAGTAAAAAAAAAAAAATAACTATATAATAGACTTTTTATTTAGCTTGTTTAAGCTTTTACTGGAATAGCAGTAAGGCTCTCTGTCTCTCTGGGATGGCATGACGATTTCGCCGGCCACGGTATCCAAACAGTTTGTCTTGAAATGTATGGCGGCTAACTCACTGTATGGCGACGACGGTGTGGCAAGAATAATATTCTGTATTGAGAAACTGTGACAAGAACGCGGCTGACGTCTAAATTAATTTAATGAAATAATTTGACATGTGCCTGAACGAAAACTATAAATAGTTCTTATATAATTTATCTTAAATAATCACATTAATATTCTAAACTTGTAAAGATTGTAATGTAGCTAATTTGGACATTTCAATATGCATTGTTTGGATACATGTAAGCGAGGCCGCCATGGCGTTTTCCTGGTGAGAGAGAGCTCTAAAACTTCTTCCTTAGACTTCTAAAACTTCGACCTTATCTTTTGCTCTTTTTTTATAAAATTAATTTCGAATTATTATATGTTTCACTATAATATATATTTTTTTCCTAGTTTCGAAATTAATTTAATAACAAAACAAAACTGATCCATCCATGCATAATTCATACATATCAGTCGTATCTATCTATCCTGAACAAAAACATTGCAAAAATAAAAATTTACAAAAATATCTACATAAATTTATTGTCACAACAGAGCAATAAATTCCGCGCGACATTGACTACATATTAGAGTGTATATGGACTCTTATCATTATTTATAGCATCCAAAAATATCAATATCATTGTAAAGTCCGTCCCCCACCGCACCAGGTGCTCGCCGACGATTGGGCTCATAAATTTTGAACCTAATAACACTCCCCTACTTTCCAATTTCGCATGCATTTTATTCTGGGCCCCCAAACAGCGGACTAAAGAAAGACCACCGAATATTATATTTCCCTAAAATTAAGGTAATTTCTCGTCTAATCCAATTTGAATAACGGTGTAGGGAGCCTTATCGTTGAGTTTTGGTGAGGTAGATGGTTGTTATAAAAATTGGAAACTGAAATGTTAGCCTTAAATGGAAGACAGGAGAGCGTCGTCACTGAAAAAGTAATAGTTCGCAAACTTGTGATGTCAACTTCCCTCAGCCGTATTTCCAAATAAATATGACATGGGAGCCTTCAAGAACAAAGTCATTTTTCCCTCTAAAGGCTGGCAACGGATCGGCGAACCCTTACTGTTGCTGAACATGACACAGGTCTCGGGTTGCAAAATTTAAACCACTGTGTACTAAGCACAAACTATATTTAATTGCACAGGTAGGTTTACAACTGTGGGTTTTTATTAATACCAATACAATACCAAGAAAAAATATCCGTACAACAGATATATGAGTAACAAAGAAAATCTTAATAGTAAGTTGCAATTTTGCCACTAACGCCATCTCGTATCGAGTGACGATAAATTACCCTTGTGGTTTAACTAATGTTAAACACACAACCATAACGCGATGTAAAATACCACTAGCGCCATCTAGCGGCTAGTGGCATCAATTAATCGGACATACCGCCCACCAAGGACATGTTTCCAGATGTCCTTCCGTACCGCCCACCGTGCAAGAATCGAGAGTTGTAACTATGCGGCAACAATATGCAATTGGAACTCCACCCGTCATGTCATTGGTAGTGGTCTGCCTTTCCATATCTTAATTACATACCTTATACATCTAAGAAAAAAAAGAGAAGCACTACAACATATCCCCATTTACTATATAGGTTTTTTTTTTTTTTTCAAATGCATGTAAATGAATTCCGAACAATCCACTAGTCTACAAATTAAACCTATCTTACACATATTAATCACTTACGGGCAAGACACATATTTTACTAATTGGACGTTTAATTTGTCCATCCTTTGTTTTGACCGTAACTACCCGCGTGATCTCGTCAGATCCTGGATGTTTTTGTGCAATCTTGCCCAACAACCATCTACCGGGAGGCAAATTATCCTCCTTAACTAAAACTATAGCACCCTCAGCAGGTTCTGGGTTCTTAACAGACCATTTGTGGCGCTGTAGGAATTGATGTAGGTAGTCCTGCGACCAACGTCGCCAAAAATCCTGTAACATCCTCTGGGTGAGTTGCCATCGTCTTAGCGTCTGAATGTTACATTTTTCATAATTTGAATCCGGTACTAAGACGAGTGGTTCCCCAACCAGAAAGTGTCCAGGCGTAAGGACAGTGAGTTCATTCGGATTCTCCACGTATGACAATGGCCTTGAATTAAGGCATGCCTCGACTTGACTCAACACAGTAGTCATTTCTTCGAAAGTCAACGTAGAGTTTCCAATGACTCGTTTAAGGTGATACTTCGTCGACTTTATTGCCGCCTCCCAAAGACCTCCGAAATTCGGAGCATGTGGCGGTATAAAGTGCCACTGAGTTCCGTTGTCCGCGAGATACTCAGCAAGTTCCGGAATTATGGTCGACTTTTCTTCGTCGAACAACTCCAGCAACTCACGAGCAGCTCCCACAAAATTTGTACCGTTGTCGCTGTACAATTCAGCACAGCGTCCGCGTCTGGATATAAATCTTTTAAAAGCCGCCAAAAATCCTTTAGCCGTGAGATCACTCACAGCCTCCAAATGTACTGCGCGTGTAGACATGCAGATAAACAAAGCGATGTAACCTTTATAAGATTTGTTTCCACGACCTTTTGAAACTCTTATATTTATCGGTCCTGCGTAGTCTACACCGCTGCTTAGAAAAACTTTATTTGGAGTCACCCGAGGAGACGGAAGTTGTCCCATTAATTGTGTCCTCGCTTTAGAAGAATATCTAATGCATTTCACGCATCTTCTTACATAGGCTTTGACCGAATTATTTACTCCTAAGATCCAATATTTGGATCTTAGATAGTTTATCATTATTTGTGGGCCTCCATGTAAGGTCTTAAAATGTGCATCAGCAATAAGAAGTTTCGATAAAAGGGACTCCTTTGGCATGAGAATTGGATGCTTTCTACAATAATCAAGTTGTGACATTTCTAACCTCCCTCCCACTCTAATAATTCCAGTTGAATCCAAAAATACATTTAAAGATTTTAATTTATTTCCTTTCTGTTCCAAATTTCCTGTTGTTTTTAATTCGTCTAATTCCTTTGAAAACTCTTCTTCTTGACATTTTCTGATACATATTTCCAAAGCTTCTTCTATTTCTTGCAGCTTCAGATATTTAGTGGAGTGCTTCACAGTAACTTTCCTTCGAAGATTCAAGAATCTTCTGCAATAAGCAACAACTCGAAGAAGTTTGGGTAGAGAAGAAAATCGATTCCAAATTGTAACATCTGAAGAAACTAAATGTACCTTAACTTCCTCCAAGTTCGTCACAACTTTCTTAGTTTGCGATTCCACCATGGGTTGTCTAAGGAACTCAGGACCATCAAACCATATGGTAGTTTTCGACAGCTCAACAGGAGATACGCCGCGAGAGGCGCAGTCTGCCGGATTGTGCTTAGACGGAACGTGAAACCAGTGATGAGTATCTAAGGTAAGTAAAATTTCAGCTACTCTATTTGCCACAAAAGTCTTCCAACGACTTGGGTGACCACTCAACCAAGCTAAAACCACCTCAGAATCCGTCCAAGCATATAAATTAGTCTTTGGTATTCTCATGACTTCAGCGACTTCCGTAATAAGTTTGGCTAGAAGAACCGCTCCACAAAGTTCCAGTCGAGGGATGGACACCTGTTTTATAGGAGCAACTTTAGTCTTTGAAGAGACTAAAAATACGTGAACGTCGCCATCCGAATTCAGCACTCTGATATACACCACTGCAGAATAAGCCATTTGTGAGGCATCAGAAAACCCATGTAACTCAACCGTTGCATTACTGGAATCTGTGCCTACCCATCGAGGAATTCGTACTTCTACCAATGATGCTAATTCTTTGCGGTAAGTAATCCACTCATTCAATAAATTGCTCGGCACTTCTTGATCCCAACCAATTCCTGCCAACCACAATTTTTGAATAAACACCTTCGCTAATATAATACTAGGCGCTAACCATCCCAGTGGATCGTACAATCGCGAAATATCGGATATAACCTTTCTTTTTGTTCCAGGTTCCAGGTCTAGCGGTGGGAGATCAACGGAGTAATGGAAGACATCGGTACGTGGATTCCAGGTAAGTCCAAGTACTTTCACTATATTATCCAACTTTATCCTTAGTTCTTCATCCTTATCCCTCTTTCCTTCTCTAAGCCTATTTAGTAAGTCTTCGCTGTTACTGACCCATTTTTGTAACTCAAATCCTCCCTTTTTTAATATTGCGTTCATTTCTACATATATTTTATAGCCATCTTCTATGTTTTCAGCTCCTGTCATCAGGTCGTCCATGTAGAAGTCGTTCAAGATTATTTCTGCAGCTGCTGGATGATTCTGGCTTTCATCAAGGGCCAACTGATGTAACGCGCGAACTGCCAAATATGGCGCAGAAGATGTACCAAAGATAACAGTTACCAATTCGTATTCTTCTATTTCCTTTTCAGGGCTATCTCTCCAGAGAATACGCTGAAAGACGGTGTCTCTTCGGTCTACCCACACCTGGCGATACATTTTGATTATATCTGCAACCAAGCATATCGGATGTTTTCTCCAGCGCATAATCGTGTGGCGAAGCTCAGCTTGTAAGGTTGGGCCAACCATCAAATTGTCATTTAACGACACCCCGTTTTTACCCTTACAGGATGCGTCAAGAACAACGCGAACTTTAGTGGTCGCTTTGTCATTTCGAACAACAGCGTGGTGAGGTAAGTATACCGCTTCCTTATTATTTTCATTACTTTTCGGTACTCTTTCCATATGTTTAAGATCACTGTATTCTTGCATTACCTTAGTATATTCTTCTTTTAATTTAGTGTCTTTTCCTAGCCTGAATTCTAAATTTTTAAATCTTTTTAATGCTATACTTCTCGATTCACCTCTTTTACAGTCAGGATCAGCATCACGTAGAGGAAGACGAACAATATATCGCCCATTCTCATCTCTTCTAGTCGTTTTTGTAAAGAACTCTTCACATGTTGCTTCCTCTGCTGTTAATATTTTATTTCTTCCAGGTGGATCTGCTTCCAGTTCCCAGAATTTTTTCAGCATATCATCTGGTTCAATAGATGCATGCATCGTTATAGTATGGGAGCAGATACTAGAAGAGAGACCTTCAGTGCCTTCAGTGTCACTAACGCCCGAAAGGATCCATCCGAAAGCCGTCGCCTGTGCAATCAGAGCTCCTCCAATGCTCTTTTTGAAGCCTTCTTGGATAACTTGGCCCAAAATATCAGCACCCAATAAAATATTAATTTTATTAGGTCTGTGATATTCAGGGTCAGCTAACTCATCTTTCTGCAAATTTACCCATTCAACCTCGGTTACCTTCATAACCGGGAGAAGGGACGTAATGGACTTGAGCACAAACGCGTTAACCTTGACTTCAAAGGTTGGGTTCATTCTAGAGCGCAGCTTAAGAGTCACTATGGACTTTGATAAGACACTGTTCTCATTACCTACACCTGTTACAGTGTGCCTTGTAGAAGTTTTCTTCAAACCTAAATACTGAGCCATAGCTTCAGTTATAAAGGATCCTTGGGACCCTTGATCCAGCAACGCCCTTACTACCCGAAATGTTCCGTCTTTCGACTCAGCTTTCACCAAAGCTGTAGGTAATAAAACTGTTCTCTTACAGTTTCCTGTCGAAAAGCACGAAACAAGAGGCTGGCTGGATCCCTCCGCTGCCGCGGTCACTTCCTTGTGGACTGTATTACCTCCGTTCGTCGACTCTTTACCTACCGCGGTCGACGTAGGTTTATTCCTACCTATGCAGTTACCACTGTCTGCAGACCCAGAGACCATGCTAGGATGCAACAATGAGTGATGGCGTCTTTTACATATTTGACACTTCATATTATTTTTGCAGAATCTTGCTGAGTGATTATCCTTTAAACAAATATAACACAAATCCTTATCCCGAACGAAATCACGCCGAGTATCACTTGATTCTTTCAAGAAATTTTTGCAACTTGTGAGTGCATGTCCCGCTGCACAATAGGGACATGATGACTCCTTCTTATTGTTTATGACATGAAAAGATTGCGATCCCTTTTGGACTCTGTCAGAACTTGGTTTGCTGTCTACCCCTTCTAGACCACGATAACGAGCCGTTAAAAATTCTGAAAATTCCTTGAAGGTTGGCAAGTTATCTGAAGGCTCTGATGCTGCCTTTAGCTCCCAAGCCTTTCGCGTATCGCGGTCGAGTTTCGCGCTAATTATATGAATAATTAGTATGTCCCACGATGAAACATCTACACCCAAATTTCTGACAGATTCCAAACAATCAGTAGTTGTACTAATCATTTTTTTAATATCATTTGCCGACTCAGAATTCAAAGTTTTTTGGTTCAATAAACGTTTTAAAATTCCATTTGCCAAAAACCTTTTATTATTATACATAGCTTCTAATTTTTCCCAGCAAGTTTTGTAATTATCACAAGTAACCTGAACATTTTTTAGTAAGAGCTCCGCTTCACCCGTTAAGTGCCCTTTGAGGTAATATAACTTTTGTGCGTCATCTAATGACTTATTTTCGTGCACCAACCCTAAAAATAAATCTCTGAATGTTTGAAACTCAATATATTTACCTGAAAATATAGGAATTTTTATTTCTGGTAAGCGGACATGAGCACGGCTGCTACCCGGAGTTTCTATTCCCGAACCACTTGATCCTAAATTAGCAAATGAACCTTGTACTTTAGCCTTAGCCAACATCTCCTTTAAATCAGTTTTAAATTCCATAAACAATTCTTCCACTTTATCATATACCCCGTCTTTGTAATAATTTGAGGATAAAAAATCTGATCTTTTGATCTCGCTGATGATCTGAGTATGGGTTGACGTAAACAAAGACCATAGTTGTTCTAAATATTCCAAACGAGTTTCTATATATGATACAGTTAAACGATCTTTAGGAGATTTTTTGAAGTTCATTTTTGCTTTATTCATTTTAGCATGAACATCGTCCTGAATACTTTGAAACGAATCCATCTTTAATTGTAAGTTCACACAAAATCCAAAAAAATATACTGAACTTCAAAAAATGTCTAATAAAAAATACAGAATTAAATGTTAATCAACAAATTATACTACTTGTAAATTCAATACAAACGTAGCCTTAAAACAAATATTGTAAATCGAAAATTAACACCACTTAAAATATTAGTTCTAAAATTAAGTTCAGTTTCTTCACTGCACAAAATTTTTCCAAGTCTCGATTCCACAAAATTTTTATAAGACGATGAATTTTTACAAGTTACTAATCACAAATTATTCTAAGTCCCAGATGAAATCTTCAAAAATTTTCTAAGTGTTTGACGAATTTCTGACGGAAATCCGGCACGGATTCCCCGTCTCAACCACTTTGCACTTAGAAATTTTACAAGTTAAAATTTATTTAAAATGTACTCACGGTTTACCTTGTAGTTCACTCACTTCACTTAACTCGTTCACTCACACAATCGGTCGGCTCCTCCCGTACGTCGCACCTCCGGCTCCGGTCCGGACTTCACCTCCCGGCACCTGGCACCCGGCGTCACCACACTGCTATGACGCGCACCTTGCGTCTGGTAGGGACGAATCTGAGCAGCGATCCACTGCCCAGTGTGACGTAGCGGGTGGTATACACCACCACCACCGATGACCACCAGAAGCACCACTAGCTGGTACTTGCCAAAAGCATCCGGCTCGAAGGACCATGAACACGACACAGGTCTCGGGTTGCAAAATTTAAACCACTGTGTACTAAGCACAAACTATATTTAATTGCACAGGTAGGTTTACAACTGTGGGTTTTTATTAATACCAATACAATACCAAGAAAAAATATCCGTACAACAGATATATGAGTAACAAAGAAAATCTTAATAGTAAGTTGCAATTTTGCCACTAACGCCATCTCGTATCGAGTGACGATAAATTACCCTTGTGGTTTAACTAATGTTAAACACACAACCATAACGCGATGTAAAATACCACTAGCGCCATCTAGCGGCTAGTGGCATCAATTAATCGGACAGTTGCTGATTTCTTTCCATCAGGTGACAGACTTGCTCGTAGGCCTCCTCTAAAAAAAACTATTTTTAAAGTGGAAATATTACTACACTATTCTCACAAGGACTGCTGGAGATGGACCTTTCAATGCTTTCCACCAAAGCTGATCTAACCACTTTCAGGCGCTTTTTGCTATCATTGGTCTATCTATTTTTGGGGTGTAAGTGGTTCATAAACGTCTTTGAACCAAAGCCAAAGAACAAATTGTTGTGTTCCTGCGAGTGAGTGAGGTCACCAGAAAGGAAGGAGATGCTGCGTTGGCAGCGTGGGTGGCGGCGCGCGAGCGATATTTTATGTTGCGAGCTTTAATATGGCTACGGTAACCGATTCACATCAGGCGGGCCGTATGCTTATCTGCCACCTGACGTAGTATAAAAAAAAATCTATAAGAGGGGAATATAAATTTAACAAGTTAGCCAGTTCACACACCATATTCGTCGACGACCCTTATTCATCGCACTGCTGGGATACGGGGTCTCCCCTGAATCAATAAAGAAAGGGGTTTAGAGCGTACTCCACCACGCTGCTCAACTGCGGGTTGGCGGAGACACGCCGTATTGGATTTTATTATTCATTGAAATATTTTTCCATTTTAAAAATATTTATAAAAAATAAATAAATATTAAATGATTTTATGATATTATATGTATTCCCGGCAAGTTAGCCAGAATCAATTCAATCAATAATTTATTATTTGTTATCGTATTACGTAATACGAAAATTGAATATTTTTATACGTTCTACTAAGTATCATGGTTTGTTTTAGTTTCTTGTTAAATAAATAATAAATTATTATTTCTGGGCAATTTACACAGCGCCATCTAGTCCTACATTAAGCGTAAAGCTTGTGTTATGGGTACTAGACAACTGATAAATGTACTTAAATTCATTTTTTTTTTGTAAATACATACTTTAATAAATAACAAACACCCAGACCAAGACAAACAGACATGTTCATGCACACAAATGTTTGTCTTGTGCGGGAATCGAACCCGCGACCTCGGAGTCAAAGTGGCCGTTGCTAACCATTCGACTACCAAGCTCGTCAAATCGTGAAGATGAATTAAAGGAAAAAATCTGACTGTATTAAAATACATGGTATTTTGAACTTTCAGCGATATCCATCCATTTTCACAAACTACCACGTCTTCACAAGAGATGAAATTTACTGTAAAAATTTTATGTATGTTGTGCCAGTGGAAATATGCAAAGCTGTGTGAAAATTCTAAAGTCTAGACACTCTTAATATACCTGTAATTTTACTGTAGAATAAAATACATTCTAACAAATGTCTTTTTCTATGACTTTCAGTTTCCTTGCATTACTTGTTCTTGAATCAATCATTTTTTCTCTGAACTTTTGTCGTGAGCTTTAAAATTGCTTCCATAGGCAATTAAAAAAAATGAATGATAACAAAATCCAGGGATACAGTTTGGTGTTGCAGCGACAAATCTATCATCTTCATCCAAAATTCAATCACACTACTGGATAGATGAAGGGTGAAAGACTTTATTACGCTAAGTAAGGACTATGGGACATCTCTTGCGGGGATGGGCAAGCGCTGCCATTTTGAGATTATTTTAGTGCATAGAACGTATTCACTACAGCCACACTCCATTTTTTTTGTGACCGATTTAGATTCTATAACTCGATAACTTTTTAAGTAATTTTGTGATTTTTGCACCTTGTAAATGTAGTACTTGCTACATTTACAAGGTGCAAAAATTGCTTCATCATCATCAGGTCATTTTAGTCTCCACTACAGGAGCACGACCCTGTCTCGTCCGTCCCACACAGGAGGATTTGGCCTACACTCCCCACGCTAGCCAGACGGGTTGGGGAGGCCTGATCGATGTTTTATAATGTATTTCCCTTAGTCGCCTTGTACGACATCCACGGGAAGAAACGGAGTGATTCTATTCTAATCTGCCGGAAACCACACGGCCAAGGTTTAATGGCCAAAAATTGCTTACTGTGCTTTAAAATTTTCCAAATTTGTGCTGATACAATATAATAATATGAAAACATTGCCCTCTAAATTGATAAAAAGAGGCTCAAGATATTACGTAAAAAAAATACGGTCCTTTAAAGATACTATCCATTTCGTTTCTCCCCCAATTTAAGGTCTTAACAATAAGTCCAAATCGTTTAACTAGACAAAGGTAACCAAACGGGAGAAACAGAAAAAGTAAACCAAATAAATCAGTCTAAATGAGACAGCCATCCCTACTGCGAGTCACAGGGCTGTGACTGTGACGCCCTTGGATCAAGTTAGGGTGATTGTACATGTAACATTTTAACACGACTGTATTCACTTTTACGTAAACGTCTTATCATTGATATTGAAATGTTTTTCAATCTTTTTTAATACAGGATCTTTTTACAAGTTAAAAATGTCTGGCGGCCCCTCTCCTTGAAGAAACTTCAACAATTCAGCTAGCCAGCTGAATTGTTAAAGTTTCTTTTGAAATGAAAGGTTTAAAATTGTTAGTGCCAATTGCTATCGTCTTTGTTCTTAGGGTAGGGGAACTAATTAGGTCTTCAATGATGAACATAAAAAATAATAATTTAAAAAAAAACCGACACCAAACATTACTCTACATTTATGTACGTAGATGCAGGCTGATGATGATGATGATGATGAAAAAATATGGCACCAATCTGGAAGTATACTCTTTCAAATAAAAATAAGTTTTTTTTATAAATCACGGAGTAATTAAGTAACAAACATTAAAAAAAATACAGTCGAATTGAGAACCTCCTCCTTTTTTGGAGTCGGTTAAAAAGAGATCATAGGCTTCAATTGTAAAAAGATTTGCTTAAAGATTTTTGTTACATAATTAATTCACAATAATCAGGCCATCTTATTTTTATAATAGCGTATAACCTACAAAAATTTACATTTTTCCACCTCGACTCTCCTACCTAACGTAACGTGCTACCCACAGTTTCAAAATTACTGCTATAATGTAAGATAATTCATAATTGGACACACATTCTATATATAATATTAAGAAATCTACTGACCAATAATGTAGCTTTCATAAACAACATATATTGCAAACTCTTTTGTGTGTAAACGTGAACATATTATAATGCCGAAAATTCCTATGTCGTACCATAGCGTTTATTATTTTGTGACAGCATGCACGCTATGTGCATCCTCACACATTGGAGGCTAAGTGGTCGAGTACTGTGCGGGTCCAGAGAAGTTTTCCCCCACGTACAGGTCGCGTGGCGAGTTAAGATCGCTCGGCAAAAGTAGAAGGGGCATGCGCAGTATTCACTTTCTAGGTCTATTTGGCGGGGCAGAGGAGTAAGGGGGGCGGACGCGACAATACCGACGCGTAATTGGTGGATCAGTCGCACTTTACCTCCCGCCTCGCGTCCGTGCGTCTCGTGTCTCCTGGGTACTGTTGCGTACAAATAGTTTTTCGTATTAGTAGTACATCGTAGTGAAAAAAATGCCGAAAAATAAAGTTTTAACACGGCAAGCCAGGAAAATGGTTTACGACGTGAATTGTTATATTAAAAAGGAAACTAATGAAATCGGTAGTAAATTAAAGCAGGTAAAAAATACAACAGCAGAAGCTGTCATTACAGAAAAAATTTAATGTTTAAAATGTAAAGGAGTATTTTGGTTATAACATGTTGTTTTTTTAAGTTACGCAAAACTTTTAGTGTGATCTACCTATATTATTAACTAAAACTTACTTTATTTTTTATTTTTCTTAATATACTAGCAATAAATCACAATCAAAAACTAGTGTTATTATAATTATGTTAAGTTACTAAGGGTTAAAAAAAGAAAATAAGGAAAAAAAAATTTTTTTCTTAGTAATTTTGTGCGCGATTGTACACATGCGCCAATTGCCCCCACTAGTTTTACCGAGCGATCTTAACTCGCCGCGCGACCTGTACTGTCAAACTGTGGAATGAACTGCCTATCGAGGTTTTCTCAGGAGATTATAGCATGGGGTTCTTCAAAAAGAGCATGACGAGGTTTTTAAAGAGTCGGCAATACGCGTGTGTTGCCCCAGGTGTTACAGGCGTTCATAGGCTACGGTAACTGCTTACCATCAGGCTGGCCGTATGCTTGTGTGCCACTTTAGTGGTATAAAACTATCTCCTACATATAGCGTTCATTTATTTTTACAACAAAATACCAATGATCGTATGATATCAGAACACTAATGACAAACCTATAATCCACATAGAGAATATGATATTTAGATAAGGTACTTAGTGAATAGATATTTAAGTAAGGCACCGTTTGATTGATTTGATTGATATTTACACAGATTTCATGAAGGATATTTAGTTAAGGTAGCTGCCACAGTAGCTACGACTGGCGAGGTATTCTCGTGTCTGTTTTAGAGTATGGGAGTAGTTTTATCTGTATTCTGAACAGAGGCAAAGTAAAGTGGATGCTGTGTGAAATATCACGATCTTTAGAGCCAAAGCCAACCTCACCTGCACGTGGTGCACCCTGCCGACCAGCGTAAAAGGCTGTCGCAAAAGAGTAAAAGTAGAGACTGGTGAACTACTTCCACAGCACAGAAACCGGAGACAGATAACAATTGAGGGTTGTGTTTCTGGGAGTGAGTGAGGTCACCAGCAAGGAAGGAGTTGCTGCCTTGGCAATGAGGGTGTCGGCGCGCGATTGATATTTCTTCTTGTGAGTTTTATATGGCTACGGTAACCGTTTCACCCGACGTATTAGTCCACCCGACGTAGTATAAAAACTTACTCTCGCTTACTTTGGGGCTAGATGGCGCTGTGTAATTTGTCTGACAATATTGATTTATTTAAAATAATTTTAAGAAACTTGAATACGATGCCTGGCTGCTCGAACTGATCAGCCTGGCATTAGGCAGCATATTTTTTAAATTCTACATAAATTAATAATGAATTTAAAAATCTGTTTTGTTTGTTCTAGGTAATCTACGAAACGGCTTAGCCGACTTTAATGGGATTTTCACTGGAGCACAGCATAAGTAATATGTTGGAAGGTAAAGAAGTTCTTATGTCTACACTACACAAAGTATATTTTTATCCCGAAAATACTTAGGGTTCCTGTTTGAAAATTAAAACATCAATTCAACTGAAAAATATCATAAAATAAAGTTTATCCACATTTGCTAAGTCGCGTACTATATTGGTTCTAAAATATTTATGCGTACGTTCAGAAATTTAAATCAAGCTCCATAAATCTATATAATATATAAAATAATGTCGTGTCTTGGTCGGGAAAGTATTAAAAACATTGAAAAATTGACGAAAGAATTAAATAAATGAAAAAACGTTTTCCCATACAAATAGTGCCAGTTAAAAAGGATTGGAATATTTATTGATTGTTATGTAAATGTCAAATCGATTGGTCTCACTTTTACGTCGCGAATGTTGTCTGTGATTTGTTTTGTGGATTGAAATATTTATTGTTGTCAATTGGTACTTTTTTTGTGACTTTGTAAAGTACTGAACTTATTATTTACCCACTGCTGGGATACGGGTCTTCCCTCAACCGAAGATGTTTAGAGCATACTCCAACACGCTGCTCAACTACGGGTTGGGCCACTAACTTGGCTTAAGAACTGCCATCTAATGATAAACACCAGGACCGACGGCTTAACGTGCCTTCCGAAGCACGGACGAGCTCGAGATAACATAAACTCATCCATGAACAGGCTACGGTTGACGTTGCTTAACTTGCGTGTACAATTAGACTGACACGTGCCTCACGCCATCGTGCTTCTCTATTATTTTCTATTATTCATTGTATTAATTTCAAGAAATCATAAATTTTGTTCATATATACTATATGTACATCACGACATTCATTGACTGTTAGGCAGTACGAAGTTCGCCGGGACAGCTAGTATTTTAATAAATTATAGTATGTATTTATTATTACTACAAAATTTGGATATATATTTTTGTATTTTTGCTCTTCGCTACCCTATGTTTACATTTTCTCTGCCATTTTTTCAAAGGTTGTCTAGAAGAGATCGTATGGCGATTGCCCGCCCTTGTACTGTTTTTTACTGTTTTTATTTATTACTGTAATGTATTTTTCTTCTAGTACAATAAATTGTATAGTATTGTATCGTATTTGATCACAAAGGGCTTTGTTTCGCATTATATAAAGTTCTCTCTCTTGTTGTAATTTCAACTAATCACTTTGAAATACTGAAATGAATGAGAGAGTGAATCACGGGCCACTCCCTGAGCTCGTCTGTGACGCCCTACGATCGGATTACTATTTTGTGTTTATCGAGTTAGGGTTGACACGAATTTGCTTTGAATATTATGTAGTTAAATAATTTTAACAAAAAAATACCGACGCCTCTAACTTAAAAGACAAGTTCCTGTGATTGAGTGAGGTCACCAGAAAGGAAGAAGATGCTGCGTTGGCAGTGAGGGTGGCGGCGCGCGAGCGATATTTTATGTTGCGAGCGTAAATATGGGTACGGTAACCGCTTCACATCAGGCGGGCCATATGCTTGTCTGCCACCCCTCGTAGTATAAAAAAAAATCATAACAAAAAAAAATTATGTTACCTTTGCCAGCCCTGGTTATTAGGGCGCTACAGACGGTTTTCCGGACGACCAGTCACTCGTTATTAAAATGAGTGGAAGCGTAATTACCTGGGGTGCGTATGCAATATGCATTTCATTTTGTCATTAATATTACGTCCATTTAGGTGTGGCCGCCAAATTGTATGCTAAAAGTAAAAATAAACATGCTCTCGATAATTATGTCTCCCAGGGGTGCATGTTTGGGCCCTAACATACATCCGTATAGCGAACGAGTGATGATGATGGTGGGACTCCAGTGATAATTTTTAGAAAGAACGGTAGAAACATAGATTAACAATTGGTCGCCGCTCCGCTTCGACTAGATGCCGCACTATCTAAAAACAACAGCTCCGTGAATGCACCAACTCAATATTGTAGTGTGCGTAAAACAATGTGCAGAGATGCTAGTGTGCGTGAAGAATTGTATTGCAACTGATGTGCAGAGATGCTAGTGTGCGTGAAGAATTGTATTGCAACAGGCTCGGGTACGCCGAGATCGGCGTAGTATTTGTTGCCGCATTTTACAAGTGCGCCGCGGCATCTAGTCGAAGCGGAGCGGATACCAATTTGATAATCTAAGGGTAGAAACCAAAGCCGATTTATATCGCTCAGTTTTTTTTATACTACCTTGGGTGGCAGACAAGCATACGGCCCGCCTGATTTAAAGCGGTTACCGTAACAATATTAACGCTCGCAACATAAACATTTTGAAGCTCGCGCGCAGCCACCCCCACTGCCAACGCAGCATCTCCTTTCTGGTGACCTCACTCACTCTCAGGATCACAACAACCCTCAAGGGAATTGTTATTTGGCTGCGGCATTCTGTGAGGTGGAGGTACCCGACTGGGGAATGTATCTACCATACATTTCCCAATCAGGTAACTTTTTGTTTGTTTAAAAACGACCTGAGCAGAAGAGTCAGCCAGTTTATATAATCCTTCAGATTATCTGTCAGTAAGTCCATCTGACAAAGGTTCTTCAGCCATCTGACAAAGGTGCACTTTGTGATAATTTGTGCACTTTGTGATTTTTTTGCATCCTCTGTTTTTTCATATGGGTATATAGAGACATAAAAGTATTCTGTAATCTCTAGTATTACAACTGTGAAAACCACATCTCATTTGGTGCAGTAGTTTTTGCAGTAAAGTTCGTATCGACATACAAGGAAACAGACAGACAAACAGCCAGCTGGCTCAGAAACGAGGCAAAATTACATCGTATGGATAAGTTGCCCGACTGTGGAAGTACCGCCTCCATCTCACAGAATACCTCAGACCAAATAACAATTCTCTTGAGGGTTGTTGTATTCCTGCGAGTGAGTAAGGTCACCACTCTTCTACCTAGTAAGGAGTTGTTGAGAGCGTTTATGGCTTCGGTAATCCGGTAAATCCGTCACATCAGGTGGACCGTATGCTTGTTTACCCGCCATAGTATAAATAACATGTATGGTCACGAGAACCTAACGAGTGTGCCTAATTTCAGTTCAATCGTACATTGAAAAGTGGGTCAGATTTAACATGCAAGATTTGGATGTAGTCGACGCGGTGAAACGAAATAAAAGCTTGTGAAAATACTGTTTACTACGGTGATTTTTATTCGTTTAAAAATAACATCAACTACATCTAAATGTCTGGAAAATTTGGAATGAAAAAAAAACCGTATTAAAAATTTATTACAACAACATTCCCAATTGCCTACCGAGTGTCACCAATCAAGAGCCAGGTATATTGAATTGACCAAGAGCCAGTATGCATTTTTGAAACGTTAATTCAAAATATGATTTGATTTATGGCCGCATATGTAGATAAGTAGTAGTAGTATGCAGTAATATGATTGACTTTTTAGTTTCAAATCATTTTTGTTCGTAAAATAAGCCAATACATAACGTTCTATTCAAAGTTTAGAATATTTGTATCTACTCACAAGTACATATTTTTTGTTTGTAATTAATACTTATCCATAACATATTACTTACCTATATTATGATCATATTACTTAACTATATTATATTATTTACCCATCTAGGATTTAGACATCAGTAAAAACTAAAAAATTAACACTTTTGTTAATTTTTTATTTCAATTTATTTATTTCCTTAAATATGTAAATTTCAAGATTATTGGATCATTATTTTGCTGCAGTCTTTAACAACAGACACACACTTAGATATTTTCATGTAATTAAATATTCCTGGCCACAAATTATATGTTTATTAGATAACTGATAAATATATTAATTTTTTTTTTTTAAATACATAATAGAAAACACCCAGACCAAGATAAACAGACATGTTTCATGCTCACAAATGTTTGGCAAAGTAGCAATTGCTAGCCATTCGACCACTGGGCTCGTCATATCAAGTTTTTTTTTAATTTACACAGCGCCATCTAGTCCCAAATTAAGCGCAAAGCTTGTGTTATGGATACTAGACAACTGATAAATAAATATTGTCAGACAAATTACACAGCGCAATCTAGCCCCAAAGTAAGCGAAGCTTGTTGATAAATGTACTTAGATACATTTTTTTTGTAAATACATACTTATAATACATAGAAAACACCCAGACCCAGACAAACAGACATGTTCATGCACACAAATGTTTGTCTTGTGCGGGAATCGAACCTGCGACCTCGGAGTCAAAGTGGCCATTGCTAACCATTCGACCACCGAGCTCGTCGAATTATTTTTATACTTTATACACGCTTCCGAGCACATATTTACCAAAATCTCGAAGCCGAAAAATAACAGAATAACAATTCTTTGTCAGTCGAAAGTAACGAAAAGGAAAAAATACATGCAACAAGCTTTTACATGCCCGTTTCCTTTCATATTACCCAATCTCTACTTTTTACCCTCAAATTCCATTTTACCGATTCATCCGACCGAATGTTATGTAATTCCCCAGTGGAGCTCCAGGTGTAGAGGTTTAAATTCAATTACAAGTGGAAGTAAAACAACCCGGCGATTGGGAACTAACTGAGGGCACAGAGCACGGAGGGAATTGGTTGCAACACGCAATATGCTTCCACTGAACGGTTTTCCGTTAAAGTTTTATGTACTCTCGAGTCCAGCTCCAACGGAATGCTGTGTTTCTGTTTCCATTAAGTGTTTAGTTGAAACATTTTTTTTGCAACACGCGTTTAATTTAATCTTAATTATTTTATTTTTATTTTAATCGACTTTTTATACCACTGATACCACTGAGTCTAGAAAAAAACATTCATCTTAAAAAAGCAGTCATCGCAGCCTTTGGGACGAATTTTAATGAAAAGTAGCAAGGTAATATAGATAGATTATGGTACCTTTTTTTTTTTTATACTACGTCGGGTGGCAGACAATCATACGGCCCGCCTGATGTGAAGCGGTTACCGTAGCCATATTAACGCTCGCAACATAAAATATCGCTCGCGCGCCGCCACCCCCGCTACCATCGCAGCATCTCCTTTCTTTCTGGTGACCTCACTCACTCGCAGGAACACAACAGCCCTCAAGGGAACCGTTATTTGGCTGCGGTATTCTGTGAGGTGGAGGTACATTCCCCAGTCGGGTAGCTTACAATTACGCTCCCTACCTCTCTTTTCGCCAGAGCTTCGTTTGTCAGTCAGCAGGGTGCACCGCGTGCAGGTGAAGTTGGCTTTGGTTCAAAGATGTTGATGAACCACGTACACCCCAATATTACCTGTAATGTACCTGTATATATTTTTATATGTATATATATTTAATGTTTATGTATATATGTATGTATAATTTATATATGTCATAATATATTTTATATTGTATTGCTATACTAAATTATGTATTTTCCAATATTACTTGATACCGCGTACGTGATTTCACTCCTAAAAGGTGGACGGGTTGAGAATGCATTAAGTCCGCCTATTGTACCAAAATATTGTGGTCAATAATGTTTTAAATAAATAAATAAATTATTATGCTTTATTTGTGCAATAGAAAAAAGAAGTACAATGGAATTGTAATTATTAATAAAGACTTGTTTGTATGTAGTAATTAGTACTCAGGTATTTTATCCCTGATATTGAATACTTTCTCTGAAAGTGGTTAATAACTGGTGGAGGTTTGTTCAAAAAAATTTTTTTTCGGTTGCCTACAATTCTGATTTTGTTATTACGTCCCGAGGTGCACAATTTATTAAAGGATTTGATAATAAACTTTCCTTTGTATTATAAATTATACATGGCGAACCGATACTTCGCATTTTTTCGAGAAAGTTCCGATGTCTCGAAATCTACTGAACCGATTACAATGCCCAGTGAACATATTAATCGTATTTACATTACCTATCTACTTTTGCTCCAAATTTCATCAAAAGTGGATCAACGGTTTTAATTCCTAACAAAGTGAAAAATTGTACATATGTCACAGTACCAAATTTATACAAATCAGTGCAATAACAATTCGGAGATATCGCAACACAAAATTCCATATAACGATCCTAATGTTAAAAATTTCACATTATGTTACTATACCAAATTTATTCAATATCAGAGCAATAAAGTTTCAGACATATCGCAACTCAAAATTCCATACAAAAAATAATTTTCGACTTGATGACGAAGTACTGCAGTCCTATAGTACCTCCAAAGTAAAAGTAATATTTTCGGGGCTATTATATTCATGCGTTTTTTGTTTAAAAAAATGTACAACGCAGCTATTGTCCCCAGGCCTATTATAAATTCAATTAAAACATGCACGTCATCGGAACTAACTGAGAGCACTCACTCGACGCATAATTTCGCGCTGTATATATAAATCAAAATGGCGTGTTTTTAAAACACAGCGGTATTACGACGTTGACTAAAATCAATGATAAATAAATAAATAATATTTCTGGACAATTTACACTTTTTTTTTATACTACGTCGGGTGGCAGACAAGCATACGACCCGCCTGATGTGAAGCGGTTACCGTAGCCATATTAACGCTTGCAACAAAATATTGCTCGCTCGCCGCCACCCCCGCTGCCAACGCAGCATCTCCTTCCTTTCTTTCTGGTGAACTCACTCGCAGGAACACAACAACCCTCAAGGGAATTGTTATTTGGCTGCGGTATTCTGTGAGGTGGAGGTACATTCCGCAGTCGGGTAGCTTACAATTACGCTCCCTACCTCTCTTTTCGCCAGAGCTTCGTTTGTCAGTCAGCATGGTGCACCACGTGCAGGTGAAGTTGGCTTTGGTTCAAAGATCTTGATTCACCACTTACACCCCAATACACAGCGCCATCTAGTCCCAAATTAAGCGCAAAGCTATGGGTACTAGACAACTGATAAATGTACATTTTTTTATAATATTACTAAGGGGTGTAAGTAGCTCATCAACATCTTCCAAGCTAAAACCAACCTCACCTGCACGTGGTGCACCCTGCCGACCAGCTAACGAGGCTATGGCGAAACAGAGGTAGGACGCAGCGAAACATCATACTGTGCTCCCCTTTCACTGGTCAAATTGGGAGAGGGGCACAGTGCGGTCGTTCGCTCCAGGCTTGGCCAGCATCCGACTGGGGAAGTGCCTCCACCTGGCAAAAAACCGCAGCCATAATGGCTATGCTGTGTTCCTGCGAGTGAGCTAGGTCACCAGGGCTATTTTAGAGGAGTTGTTATGCTGACGGCGGTGAGACCAGCGGCTGTCGAACCGCCGTTAGCGGTGTAGGCGCGGCGTGTTGGCGCGGCGGTCAGGGAGACCCGGTGAAACGGCTGTCCGCTGGCCGCCCGCAGGTCAGTAGGGTTCCCGAACCCGGGGATCACCTAATCTCCGCCCCGGGAGGCTGAACCGCCAGCCTGTGTAAAGTCCCTGTTGTAGTAGTCGTGCCGGAGGAGGAGACCGGAGTGGACCCGGCTGCTGCAGCAGGGGGGGACCGGGGGCCCTTCCGCCCGCCGCGCTAGCAAACCGCACAACCTGCACTGTACTGCGGGGGTAGACACCGCGCTTTTGTCTCTTGCGCCGTCAGTGAAACAACTCCTCTTATTTATAAACCTCTAACCGCTTTCATATGGCCAGAAAGAAAAAAAAGAAGATCTTTCCAGCGGCGTCCTCATCCACGTTCGACGTGGACTTCTGTAACGTCAGGGGACTTCACTCAAACATAAATGCAGTTCACCAACATCTCGAAACTGCAAAGCCGACCCTACTTTTTTTAACGGAGACTCAAATATCTTGTCCGGCCGATACATCTTATTTATTATACCCCGGGTACAAACTTGAACATTCTTTTGTACGTAGAGCCGGGGTATGTATGTACGTCCGGGATGATATTTGCTGTCGACGTCTTCATGGCCTAGAAGACAGGGACCTGTCAGTGTTGTGGGTACGCGTGGATCAGGGCGGCCGCACCCGGATCTACGCGTGCCTCTACAGGTCTCATAGCGGTGATACGGACACAACTCGATTGATCGAGCACCTGCAATTGGCGACTGACAAAGTCATCGAGAGGTACCCCTCCGCGGAGTTAGTGATTTTGGGAGACTTCAATGCCCACCATGCCGAGTGGCTCAGCTCTCGGTCCACTGACTTCGCGGGGAGGTCTGTACATGATTTTGCTCTGGCCTATGGTTTCTCACAGCTGGTTCATTCTCCAACGAGAATACCAGATATTGAGGACCATACTAGCTCTCTACTGGACCTTCTGCTGACCACACACCCGGATGGGTGTGTGGTCAGCAGTCTCGGTGGATGCGCCACTTGGTTCATCGGACCACTGTCTCATCCGGACACAAGTGCCATGCGCTAGCCCTGTCACACCCCGGTCTACCGGTTGGTGTCGCATGTGGCACTATAAGTCAGCAGACTGGGATGGATTGCGTGAATTTTATGCATCGTACCCGTGGAGGCAGCTCTGTTTCGAGTCGGAACATGTGGACATCTGTGCATCTGCTGTAGCTGAAGCCATTTTAGCTGGGATGGAATTATTTATTCCAAACCGGCGGGTAGCTACTTCAGGTGCTAAGAAGTGGCCGTGGTTTAATCGGTCTTGTAGGGAAGCTAAACTCCACAAGCAAGCTGCATACGAGGCTTGGACCACGGCACGTATTAACGGAGCTCATAATGTTTCTGACTTGAAACGCGAGTTTAATGCTGCCTCGAGGTTCTGTAAGAGAGTAATTGCCAGGGCTAAGTTCGAGTTCATCGGCAGGATTGGTGAGCGCCTAGCTAAGCACCCATCTGGGAGCCGTGCGTTTTGGTCGCTCGCTAAGGCTGCCGAGGGAAATTTTTGTCAGTCGTCCTTTCCACCACTTCGAAAACCGGATGGTAGTCTGGCCCACAGTGCTAAAGAGAAAGCCGATCTGTTGGGGAATCTCTTTGCCTCAAACTCTACTTTGAACGACGGGGGCGCCGCACCGCCCTCCATCCCGCGGTGTGGTGATTTCATGCCAGAAATCTCATTTTCTCAACGAGATGTTCGGCGGGCATTATTATCCCTCGACGTTCACAAGTCGAGCGGGCCAGATGGCATTCCGGCAGTGGTGCTAAAGCTGTGTGCTCCTGAGTTGTGTCCTGTACTTACGCGCCTTTTCGCGCTCTCCTATTCCACCAGGCAAGTTCCATCATCGTGGAAGACTGCGAACGTGCACCCTGTGCCCAAAAAGGGTGACAGATCAGACCCATCGAATTACAGGCCTATCGCTGTTACCTCCCTTCTCTCCAAGGTAATGGAGCGCGTCATTAACAATCGGCTCCTGAAATACCTAGAAGATCACGATTTAATCAGCGACCATCAATACGGCTTCCGTCATGGTCGCTCGACTGGTGATCTTCTAGTGTATCTTACACATCGCTGGGCTTCAGCCGTGGAGAGTCAAGGTGAGGCATTGGCTGTCAGTCTAGATATGGCGAAGGCGTTCGATCGGGTCTGGCACCGTAGTCTTCTTTCGAAGTTGCCTGTATACGGTCTACCAGAGGGTTTATGTGAATGGGTCGCTAGCTTCTTGTCCAGCAGAAGCATTAGAGCCGTTGTTGATGGCAGTTGCTCCGATAGCATGGACATTAATGCTGGCGTCCCGCAAGGCTCTGTATTGTTCCCGACGCTGTTTTTGCAGCATATCAATGATATGTTATCTATTGACAGCATTCATTGCTATGCGGATGACAGCACCGGGGACACATTTTATACGGGCCGCGCTAATATTCCCCGCTCTCTGGTGGAGGAGAGCCGCGAACGACTTGTGTCGGAAATCGAGAGTACACTAAGTAAAGTGTCCGATTGGGGGCAACAGAACTTAGTGCGATTCAACCCCTCTAAGACACAAGTCTGCGCGTTCACCGCTAAGAAAACCCCTTTTGCTGTGGTTCCTCAATTCCAAAACACACCCCTTACCATCGCCAAAAACATTGGGATTCTTGGAGTTGAAATCTCCAGCGACGTCCAGTTTCGTTGTCACCTGGAGGGGAAGGTCAAGCTGGCGTCGAAGAAACTAGGTGTGCTCAATAGGGCCAAGCAGTACTTCAATCCGCGGCAAAGGCTTCTGCTCTACAAAGCTCAAGTACGGCCGCATATGGAGTACTGTTGCCATCTGTGGGCGGGAGCGCCTAGATACCAGCTTGCACCTTGTGACTCGATTCAGAGGCGTGCTGTGAGGATTGTTGACGATCCCAAACTGACAGACGGTTTAGAACCCTTAAGTCTGAGGAGAGATTTTGCGTCCCTTTGTGTGTTCTACCGTCTGTACAATGGGGTGTGTTCAGAGGAGTTGTTTGACATGATGCCCACGGCCTCCTTCTACAGTCGCACCGCTCGCCATCGACAGGGAATTCATCCTCACACATTGGAGCCTAAGTGGTCGCGTACCGTGCGGTTCCAGAGAAGTTTTCTCCCGCGTACGGTCAAGCTGTGGAATGAACTGCCTGTCGAGGTTTTCTCAGGAGACTACAGCATGGGGTTCTTCAAAAAGGGCGTGAAGAGGTTTTTACAGGGTCGGCAACGCGCGTGTGATGCCCCTGGTGTTACAGGCGTTCATAGGCTACGGTAACTGCTTTCCATCAGGCGGGCCGTATGCTTGTTTGCCACTTTAGTAATATAAAAAAAAAAAAAAAAAATTTTTTTTTTTGTAAACACACATATAATACATAGGAAACATCCAGACCAAGACAAACACATGTCCATGCACACAAATATTTGTCTTGTGCGGGAATCGAACCCACGACCCCGGAGTCAAAGTGGACATGGTTAGCCATTCGACCACCGAGGTCGTCAAATGTCATTATATCGCATATTATATTGGTAGGTTTGTAAGTTTAGAACAAAAATATAGTATCTATGTATGTATGTTATGGAGGAGCTCGATGGCTTCGTTGCACGTGGCAGTCTAATCTATCATGCAAGTCAAGCAACGTCAACCGCAGCCTGTTCATGGATGGGTTTATTTATCCCGAGCCCCTTCGTCCTTCGGAGGACACTTTAAGTCGTCGGTCCCGGCTCATCGTGAAGCCAAGTCAGTGGAATTTAGGCGGCTTGAAAACGGTGGCCTCCGCTAACCCGCAGTTGAGCGGCGTTGTGGAGTATGCTCTAAACCCTTCGATTGAGAGGAGACCCGTATCCAAGCAGTGCGATGAATAAGGGTTGTCGATGATACATGATATAGAACTCAATGTGTCTGTCTGTTTCAATTTTCACTTACACAAATTACTTTATTAATATACGTAAGTGCACACCCCGGTCACTCCATACAAATGACGCGTCATTTACTACTACTACACACAATGACGTTTGTGCAGAGCGCGAATGAACGTGTGTGCGTGCGGCGGCATACAAACTGTTCCAGATCTGTCTCAGAGAGGAGGTGAGGTCGAAAGGAGTATCCATACTGTACATAGTACTATTACTTATACTGTGGTAGTAGCCAGATTACAGGATATATCTAAACTAATATTATGTCTATTAGTTTGGTTGGACGTGCTTATCTCAGGAACAATTGAACGTTCGAATTGAAAAAATCATTTAAGAGTTGGATAGACCATTTATCGAGGAAGGCTATATAAATAAATAAATATTTTTGGACAAATTAAATACTGCCGCCTAGCCCCAAAATAAGCAAAGCTTGTACTAATAACGGGTACTAGATAACGGATATTCTACTTAAATACATTTTCTTCTTGTAAATCGGTTAAGCTGTTGAATGAACTGCCTGTCGAGGTTTTCTCAGGAGACTACAGCATGGGGTTCTTCAAAAAGGGCGTGAAGAGGTTTTTACAGGGTCGGCAACGCGCGTGTGATGCCACTGGTGTTACAGGCGTTCATATGCTACGGTAACTGCTTTCCATCAGGCGGGCCGTATGCTTGTTTGCCACTTTAGTGGTATAAAAAAAAATATAAACATATAATTCACTGAAAATACCCAGCCCAAGACAAACACATGTACATACACAGAAGAAATCAGTTACAACCCCACACGGGCGAAACCGTGGCGGGTCGCTAGTTTTGTTATGTAAAATAATCTATGAAGCAAGGTTTGACAATAAATAAAATCAAATCAAATCGAATTGTATTTATTCCTTGCACTTTATAAAGCAGTTAGAAACGTCATACAAATTAAATATAAGAACATGTATAAATCATTACTACTCTAAATCCGCAGAGCTTAGATTCACTTTCATCACACTATCTTGAATGTGAAAGTGAATTTAAGTGCCAGTTCCGGCGACGGGGCTTCTTAAGAAGAACTGGTAAGAAACTCAAGGCCGACTCTTTTAATTGCCAATATCGTTACATTAAATACAAATACAATCATTAACTTAACATAACAAGAGCAATTCATTTCCAAATACTTTTATCGTTTATGTAATCTAATAATAATAATAATCGTTTAATTTTCTCCACAACAAAATAAATACAGTTATGTGGTAATTACAAAAAACAATAGTTTGTACCTTTAATTACCTTAAATTTTTGTACTATCATCGTGTCATTTAGTAACGAGACAAATTCGTAATTACATAAAATAGGCTAGTCGCCAATGTTACAAAATTATAAAAACTCTCTATCAACGTAACGTAAAATACATAAAACTAGAACGATCTGCGATCTTAAAATTTTAATAACTTACGTCCGACGTATTTTATGTTAGATCAAAGTTTGGTGGGAAAGTCCATTTTAAAGGTATGAACTTATAAAAAATGAATATTACCATTGTAGAAACAATAAAAAATACTATTACTTTTGTTACGGCACTGGCTACATAAACGCAATATTAAAAATAACAAATTTCTGATTTAATGCATATAAAATAGCAAGGTGTGACGTCATAACGTGGCGACCTTTTGTATGGAGCGTTTTCGGGATAGTCCAAAATTGTGATTTTCAAGTTATCATATCTCGAGAAGTTTTAATGCAATCGAAGTAATTATTTCACCTATATTTATATTATTGTAACGTCTTTATATAACAAATCGAAAAAAAAATTGTATACAAGTCTATTCCTCTCGGTACTACAATGACAAAAATAGGTAGCAAGTTTCGTCACAAATGATTTTGAAATCGTGAATAAAGAGTCCACTCGAGCATAGCTGCGGGCACAGCTAGTCTTTTTATACACCCCTGGTCATAGATAAGGCGGTTATCTAGAGGTCCTATTAAGCGCATCTCGGCATCTTTAGCTGGTTATCTGCAATCTCTTTATAGTCAGCTTGCTCCCCTTAATGAATTGCTGCTTTGTTTTCCACAGTGCTTGTGACAGCCCTACAGACTATGTCTTTGAAATGGTATAGTCAGGGACAAAATTTATGAACAAAACTGACAAAAAAAATGAATGAAAACTTTCATGGAAAAATGTGAATTAGAAATGAATGTACAGCATAGAGGAAACGAAAGAAAAATAAATATCCTTTTTATACTTAGTTTCGAAAAAGCGAAGAAAAATATATATCAGACCCCCTAGCCAAGTGTAATTCGTAGCGTAACGAACGTTAGATAGATCACGTGACATTCGTCAATTCTCATACTAAAATGTTCGATTTTGACAAATGTCACGTGATCTATCTAACGTTCGTTACGCTACGAATTACACTTGGCTAGGGGGGCAGTTGTGTTTCAGCAATGTGATCGAAGAATGGTAGCAGTCCGACTGAGGAAATAGAAATAGTTACTAACACCATAACATTTTGTTATGGTTTACGATATATTTACTTTTTGACTACCTACAATAAATATACTTATTAAGATTTGATTTAAATAAAACATTTTTGTGCTAATTACATACCATTTTTCAACTTTTAATTGAATTGCTTCTGTTCGAGAATTCATGCCGCGTAAAGCCTGGATAAAATTTATCCCGTGTTCTTTATAAGTATAAATTTCATCAAAATCCATCCCGCTGTTACGTGTGAAGGAGTAATAAACATCTAGTTATCAATATAGTATCCATTCAATCAAGTAGTCTCTTCTACCCTTTGACAAACCAATGATAAATTTATTTATTACTAGCTGATGCCCGCGACTTCATTCGCGTGGACTTTATGATTCCGGCATATTAATACAAATACGAACTAAAGTAGATACATAAGAAAATATTTGGGGCAGTATTATACGTTAAAAGTCAACAAATTATTATTTTTATTTAAGATAGTCACCATAGTTTCAAAAAAAAAAAAATGAAGAGAGTCTTTCCTTCGGGAGCTAATATGAAAAGACCTCAAGCGTTACTAATACTCGATAAAGCCACATTGTTGGCAGTTTCGTGTCACAAAGCATGTCGGTGTTTCCGTTCTGTATAAATCGAGTAGAATATTGAACATTGATTGTATTTGCGTCCTTCCGCCTAGAGGTAATAATATGGCTGCAATACCTGGCGATGCTGCTGTATGATATTATTTTGGCGCCTGATTTCAGCGAGGATTGCTTTCGTCAGGTATGTTTTTCCAGTCCCTCCTGAAGCATCTAAGAAAAACAGTTTCCCCTCGTTGTTTAAAAGACTTTGAGTCACAAAATCTTGCTACATAGCGTCCCGCAAATGCACGCATTCTTCTGGTTTGTGCGAATATATACCAATCGTTCCATTTCAATTTTAGCGTACACGTCTATATAAAACTGACTAAAGTTCTATATATATATATATATATATATATATATATATATATATATCTATATATATAAAAGAGAAAATCACTGACTCACTCATCACGAAATCTCAGAAACTATAACACCTACAAACTTGAAATTTGGCTGGTAGGTTCCTTATAGGGTGTAGACATCCGCTAAGAACGGATTTTACGATACTCTACCCCTAAGGGGGTAGAATGGGGGTTGGAAGTTTGTATGAAAGTCCTATGTTTTTGAAGCAAGAGACTTGAAATTTAAAATGTATGCTCTATAGATGGTGTGGAGGTGTACTAATAATGTGTCTTTGGAAATCAATTCCATTTTGGGGTTAAAACGGGGGTTGGAAGTTTGTATGAAAGTTCTATGTTTTTGAAGTAAGAGACTTGATATTTAAAATGCATGCTCTATAGATGGTGTGGAGGTGTACTAATAATGTATCTTTAGAAATCAACCCCCTTTTGGGGTTAAAAAGGGGGTTGGAAGTTTGTATGAAAGTTCTATGTTTTTGACGCAAGAGACTTGAAATTTAAAATGTATGCTCTGTAGATGGTGTGGAGGTGTACTAATAATGTATCTTTAGAAATCAACCCCTTTTTGGGGTTAAAACGGGGGTTGGAAGTTTGTACGAAAGTTCTATGTTTTTAAAGTAAGAAACTTGAAATTTAAAATGTATGCTCTATAGATGGTGTGGAGGTGTACTAATAATTTATCTTTAGAAATCAACCCCTCTTTGGGGTTAATACGGGGGTTGGAAATTTGTATCAAAGTTCTATATTTTTGATGTAAGAGACTTGAAATTTAAAATGTATGCTCTATAGATGGTGTGGAGGTGTACTAATAATGTATCTTTAGATATCAACCCCTTTTTGGGGTTAAAATGGGGGTTGAAAGTTTGTATGAAAGCTCTATATTTTTGAAGTAAGAAACTTGAAATTTAAAATGTATAGATAGTGTGGAGGTGTACTAATAATGTATCTTTAGAAATCAACCTATTTTTGGTGTTAAAACGGGGGTTGGAAGTTTGTATGAAAGTCCTATGTTTTTGAAGTAAGAGACTTGAAATTTAAAATCTATGCTCTATAGATGGTATGGAGGTGTACTAATAATGTAGAAATCAGCCCCCTTATGGAGTTAAAACGGGGGTTGGAAATTTGTATGAAAATCCAATGTTATTGGAGTTAAAGTTTTTAACTTTTTCATCTTTTTCCTTTCATTAGGTATATAGCTTTTTCGAATGTAATTAAAAATTATTTGCAAATAACTAACTCCACGCGTACGAAGTCGCGGGCGGCCGCTAGTATATATAATCGAGTGCTACAAGTTAGACGCAATAGTTTTATTTATTTTATATATATATAATATTTTATATATTATTTTATATATATATATAAAATAAATAAGACTATTGCGTCTAACTTGTAGCAGGTAAGAATAAAAGTAGCACTGCGTGTGGTTATTTTTTTTTACAATACAATCAATATTTTGTTAAACTATTTATACTCATCAGGCTGAACAACTTTTGCTAAGGCGTCATTTTTATATTTCTTATAGTTTAGCTGAACCATTATGGTTCTGCATCAGGTGTTCCAAATCTTGGATTTTTATACCGAGATGGAAATTTCGTGTCCACGTTTTCAAATCGATGCCATTTTCGTAATTGACATTTTAGAAAACCATAGAATCAACACCCATATTGATATTGTAACATTTCAACCCCATCGCACCCCCACAGGAGTGCACTTGTGTCACGTCGATTATGTTAGATTATAAAATAGCTGTTGTTTTCGGAATCAGCGACCCGATAAACCATAAAAACAATACCCATGTCGATTTTCAGACGTTAGCACCTCATTCCACCCCTTTAGGGGTTGAATTTTGAAAAATCCTGAAACACGTGTTTACTCATTTATCTACAGAAGATCTCGTGTAAAGTTTCGTATAAAATAGTCCAACTAATCTTGGTTCCCCATACAAACTTTGGACCCCCATTACACCCCCTTAGGAGTTGAATTTTCCAAATTCCCGTCTTAGTGAGCATCTACGTCCTGAAAGAAACCCCCATACAAAATTTGAGACTCCTAGCACTTGTAGTTTCTTAGATTTTGTGATGGGTGATTTTCTATAAAGAAAAATTTTCTTTAAACTTTAAATGACGATAACTTTTTAATCTGACATCAGATTTCGATGAAACAAAGCCTATATGTTGCTCAGGGATCACCTTAATCTTTTAGTGAAAACCGCGTAAAAATCTGTTCAGTAGTTTTAAAGATTAGCGAGTACATACAGACAGACAGACAGACAGACAAAAAAATCAAAAAAATCTTTTTTGTGTTCTGTTACTCTTTTTTTATCGCCCACACTCATTTTTTGTTAATTTTATCAAATGTACAGACACGCGGTTCCTACTGTTTTATTATATGTATTGATGATATGTTAGGAACCAATGGTATCTTTATTCCATTTGAATAAATATATTAGGAACATTGGAATATATTTAACATTGGTTATCTCTACTGATTCTTTCTATTAAATTTGTTATGAATTCCAAGTCAGCTATAATTGTACCCCTGAAACTGCAATGGATTTCATTTATATAAATAAATGATTTTTTTATTACCTTTTTGATGGTCGTCGCTGTTCCTAACGACTCCTGAGACGCAATGGTGGTAATATGTGGTCAATCTTGAATATTATAAATACATTAAAATACACGAAGTATACATCCCTTTAGCTGTCGGGTAAAAAAGAATTATGTCACGTTACTAGTATATAGTTAACGTTACTTACGTGGTGCCTTCGTTTTTAAGGAGAAAATCTCCTGTGCTGGTCTTTGGTTATCATTTATTTAAACTTCATGCACAAGATGCACAGGCGGACTTAATGCTCCACAAGCATTCTCTACCAGTCAACCTTAGGATGATGCAGAGATAAAACATCTCAGGTGCGAAGGGAGAGTATAACTGAAAATTAAAATGTTAATTTAGGTATAGTACAATATTAAAAGTTTATTATGACAAACAGCAAATCGTGGCTTCCAAAATAAGGCAGTACTAATTACCACTTATCAGTCCCATATACATACCTAGCAGGGGTCAATCACTTAACATGCACCTATAGCCTCTTCAAAGTTGATTAAACTCAAAGCGTCCCAAACCGTCCCTTGTCCCATGATAGAATATTAAATACGTTCTAAGGCCCAATACTTCGGTGGTTACCGTACACAATACTCTGTGTTATCATTTATCTTTGTATTTGTTGAAGGTGCCCACGCAAACCGTCAATGGAAAACGGAGGAGACGAATGGTATAATTCATAAGAGACTAGCGATTTGCGACAATTTAAACCTTTTCTTTTTTTCTCGTCTTTTTTTCTAATCTATAAAATTTACTTTATATTATTACACTTGAACATAAACACATAATTAATATGTGTAAAAATATTTGGTATAGCTTTTGTACTTGACTCTCGCTCATAACATATCATAAGTAATATTGTAACTGTGATATACGTATGATAACTGTCATAAGGTAAAGTAATCATGTACACTTAAATTTTAAACATTTTATTTCTTCCAAATAAAGGAAGAAATTTACGGTTATTATGATTTTCCGCTAGCGTTTGTAACTTGTTTCATATTTTCCGGCTGTAGGTCCAGACAAGGCGTCCCGGACAGATTCTGACGGACAATGGGGATAGGAAATAGGGACGCCACGGGACGACGACCATTGTTGCCATGTAAAACGAAAAGATAACACGGGAACAAATTCGGAAAGGGCACGTTGCGATTAAATAAAAGAGCTTGCTATAACAGTAAATAAATAAATAGTAAATAAATATTCTGGAAAGATTACACAGCCCCATCTAGTTACAAACTAAGCGAAGCTGGCTTTTGGTACTAGATAACTGATAAATGTGCTTAATATAAATAATTTGTTTTTGTAAATACATCCACAGAAAACACGCAGGCTAAGAAATCAGACATTTTCGTATTATTCGTGCATACAAAATGTTTGTCTTGTACGGGGATCGAACCCACGATCTCGGCAAAGTCAAAGTGGCCATGTAATCATTTGACCACCGAGATCGTCAATGTAATTACTATAAAACACCGGACGCAAAATTCCGAGACTTTTCCGTATGTCCCGGCTATTTACAAAACCCCAACCCAACGCCCCCGTCTTTTTTTTTTGTCAGAAATATAATTGGATACGAAGGACTGGACAATAAATACTAAAGGATGTAATTCTTTATTTGCACTTAAATAGTGTAGATATATTGCATGTTGATGGTCGTGCTGTTATAATGTGGCTTAACTTAATGTAGCCATATTCAATGACATGCAAATATTAAAGTTACAAGTTCTATGTTAGAATTAAATTACAATAATTAAAATACAACTAAAATATAAATAGCACAAATCTAAAATTTTTGGCATAACAATTAACATTAGATAAAATCAATATACCTAATTACCATATTTACGGAAATTTCACATAAAATTTCGCATTAAAACATTGCCTTTCAAAAAAAGATGCTGTATGTTTTCACCTTTTCACGAGGGAAACATGCTGTGAATTTTGATAGCGTGTACATGGTGTAAAATTGCATTTAGGGCGAACCAACCAACCTGGCGAGATGGACGCTGTCGCTCCAAAGTCGCTCGTCAGCATTGTTGGAATTGCTTTACCGCTGGATTTTGCACGTTATAGTAATTCTAGATGCCGGAATAAGAGCTCCTTTGTGTTAGGAGAATGTTATATAGCAAAGCCGAAAGTTTGTTTATTATCTTTAATTAAAAGATTTTTAATGCCTCTAGATGAACTTCGTAACGTTACAAACTTTGGACTCCATATCGACTGCACTCTAAGTTTGACATCGCAATTTTTTTTTTATACTATTCGGGTGGCAGACAAGTATACGGCCCCCTGATGCGAAGCGGTTACCGTAGCCATATTTAACGATCGCAACATAAAACATCGCTTGCGCGCTGCCACTCTCGCTGCCAGCGCAAAATATCCTTCCTTTCTGGTGATCTCACTCATTCCTAGGAAGACAACACCCCTCAAGGGAATTGTTATTTGGCTGCGGTATTCTGTGAGGTGGAGGTACATTCACCAGTCGGGTAGCTTACAGTTACGCTCCCTACCTCTCTTTTCGCCAGAGCTTCGTTTATCAGTTAGCAGGGTGCACCGCGTGCAGGTGAAGTTGTCTTTGGTTCAAAGATGTTGATGAACCACTTACACCCCCAAAAATCACTGAGGTGAATCGTACAGTCATATCGGTATTAAGATCTCTCAATCGGTTTCGAAATTTTCTTCCATTTAACACTAAGGTCACTCTTGCCAATTCACTTATTCTACCAATCATTGATTATGCTGGTGTCTGTTATCCAGACCTAATGTAGATCTTCTCAATAGGTTGGACCGGCTTATCAACAACGCTATCCGTTTCATCTTTTGCCTTCGAGTATTTGATCCTGTCTCTTCATAACGGTCTCAAATGGCTTCCTATTCGTCAGCGCAGGTAACAGAGACTGCTTTGTGTACTTCACTCAATTCTAACTAATCCTCTATCTCCAGAATATTTAAAAAGGAAATTTCAGTATGTTTGATTTTCTGCTTGTCCCGAAGGTTGACTGGTAGAAATGCTTTTAGTGTTAAGCCCGCCTTTTGTACCTGTGTTTACATAATTTGTGGTCAATAAAGTTTATATAAATAAATAAATAAACGCTATCGATCCAAAGTCGAACGTCAGCATGTTGAAATTTCTTTACTACTCGATTTGGCACGTTATAGTAATTCTATTCTAGATGCAGCTATAAACGTTGTACACAAAAGAGCTTCAGTCTTCCGGGAGGTTTATGTGTTTAATAAATTTATATCATCCTACACGAGCGAAGCCGTGGTGTGTCGCGAGTATTTGATGACATTGCAAATATTTTATAACTCTGACTAAGTAGCCATTCGCTTCGATGTAATCCATGCTAGTATTATAAATGAGAATGTGAGTTTGTTACGCTCTCACGCCGTAACTACTCACCCGATCACCATGAAACTTTGTACACATATTCTCAAAGGTATTAGGAAGGACATAGGATACTTTTTATAAAAGAATGGGACGAGTCCGGTGGTCGAATGGCTAGCAATGACCACTATGAATCCGAGGTTGCGGGTTCGATCCCCGCACATGACAAATTTGTGTGAACATGTCTGTTTGTCTTGGTCAGGGTGATTTCTATATATTACATGTATGTATTTACAAAAAAAATGTATTTAAGTACATATATCAGTTATCTAGTACCCATAGTACAAACTTTGCTTAGTTTCGGACTAGACGGCGCTGTGTAATTTGTCCAGGAAAAGAAACGAAAAAGTAAACGCGAGCAAATCCGCGGGTGGAAGCTAATATACTATAAACCACAAAGTGTTGTTTTCGTAGTTCAAGTAATCACAAGGAAATCGAATCTGTATCTCATTCATTAGACATAGAGTAGTACATTATCTATGGTTGTACAGTCAACAGTGTATGGTGTTGTTTCCAACATCTAAAATTGGATACGTCTGTAACTTGTGTTGTTGATTGTACCATTCTCTTGATTACCTGTTCGATCAATATGGCGGAAGAATGATACCCCGGGGAAAGGGTTCCTACTTTGATGGGAAACTCGGAACTAATTCACAGTATAAGTTTAAATAGTTTGTGGGAGAAAATATATTTATTTATTTAGAAATCCAACAGCTTAATAAATATTTCTGGACAATTTACACAGCGCCACCTTGTCCCTAATTAAGCGCAAAGCTTGTACTATGGGTACTAGACAACTGATAAATGTACTTAAATACATTTGTTTTTGTAAATACATAAAAAAACACGCAGACCAAGACATACAGGGATACAGGCACGTTTATGCCCACAAATGTTTGTCTTGTGCGGGGATCGAACCCGCGACCTCAGAGTTAAAGTAGCGATTGCTGTTGCGGTTCGACCACCGAGCACGTCATTAAAAAATATTTCAATCGGAGATGTTTTTACCTATAGATGCGTTTGACCTGCCTTCATTGTAGCAAACAGATACCAAAGTATCTGCCCGACATGCACTCAGTCCCGCGCCTTTTAGCGTCGCGGCTGGACATTACCGCTAATCAAAAACATTAGAATGTTATTTTTTTTTTAATAACATTCAAATGTTTTTATTTATTCAAGTTCTTTTTCTTTCTTTGCGTACACTCAGTACGCAAAGAAAGGTAAAGAACTTGAACATAGGACGGCATTTTATCTACAACATTCCAATAATAAAAACATTTGAATTTACATGGGTAAATATTGAGTAACAATTTTTTACTGCCGAGATGTTCACCTATGACTCGTCTGTATATAATACGTCACAGATTTCAATACCGGTTTTATAAAGCTCTCATTCCAGCATCCATCTCCAGTAAGACCTCTTCGAGGAAAGCAAAATTAAAAAAATGATGTCATTCGCGTTAATTTCCTTTAAAAATTCTCTTTGGTTCAAAAACATATTAAAATATTTTCAATTGAAATCTAAATTATTATAATATTTAAGGTGTTGAAACAAACATTAAAGCTAAAAGCAATGGTTCTTGACAAAATAATCAGAAATAAAATTAATTAAATAGATTAATGAACTTTTCTCACCCCTGCTTCTCTTTGTAACGCACGCCAACAACCCTATCCATTTCGAGCGGCTGTCTCGCAACCCTGACATGAAATTACATGGTATTGTTTGGCAAGTGTGCATTCAAATGAATGTTTAGATTCCGTATTCGATTTTTTAATATCATTCGATTTGCAAAATATCTGGCATGCCGGTTGTTTTATTGATCAATGAAGAGTAAAGACCTAAGTGCTATAAATTTTGTATAAGATTTTGTTGATGCTCAGTGCGTTTATCATAGGTACCTGCGTTTAGACACTGCAGACATTTGCAGTTCTGTGCGTTTATCATAGGAAGTGAAGTAAGTTAGTTTGAAGGTAGCGACTGATAGAAAATTGGGCATGATCTGAGGAAGTTTCGCAGTCTTGTTTAAAAAAAGATCTAGTTTGGGCCGCCAAATGTAAGGCAAGTCCTGCTTACAGATACACTGGGAAACATTATTACAGTACTTGCCGCGTTGTTATCGTTATTGCCATCTCAACATCTTGTTATGGATTTTCATGTGACCTTACTCACTGGCAGGAACGCAAAATATCTACGGGAGATTGTTTTTTTATTTTACATCTCTCATATTCGGTAAGTAGGTCCTTATTACCCCCAAATGGGGCTTGTAGGTGACCAATTAGCGCTCTAGGGTAATAATGTAGCTATAAAAGGCTCTAGGGCGGTAAGTAATTAAAAAAAAAACACTTCACTCTTTCAAAAAGTTCGCGTACATCTAACCATCATACTGGCAATAGACATCATGCATTCAGCCCAATGACAAAAGAGGTCGCTTCGCTATTCAGCCTTGTCTTCGTATGAGTATAATAGTCATCAATTTAAATATCGAACGACGAAGCTCAATTTCCTTCTAGAAAAAAAAATAAAATAAAAAAAAAGAGATGAAAAAAGGCGGGAATAGAAACTTTTACTTTTAATATTGTTTGTTTTCGGGATTTTTTTATAATTACGTGCTAATTAGGAAAAAAACATGAGTTCTGCAAGTGATGAAGATATAAGCTGCACTCCCGATTCAATGAAAATGGAAGCTGAAGCAGCAATTAACAATATTTTGCCTGAAAGTTCTAAAGAGAGATATTTGAAAACTTACGACGAGTTCATGAAGTGGCGAAAAGAAAAACAAGTAAAGTCTTTTATTCTTGTAATCCCGGTTTTTTTCTACTTACCTCACAATCGAGATGTAAAGCAGAGTAGTTAGCTCGGGTGTAAGTATCAATTGCACCCTCGAACTATAGGCGCCCTCGCTGCGCTCGTGCGCCTAAATATCTCGGGCTGCAATTGATGCCTTACAGCCCTCGGCTACTAATCTACTATTATAGTACTTAGGTGGACAAACAAGCATACGATATGTCTGATAGGAAACAGTCGTCGTAGCCTATGGATGCTTGCAATACCAGAGACACACGTGTTCCTGACCATGTTAAAAACCCTTAACGCCTTTCTTGTGGTACCTCATACGGTAGCCTCTTGAAAAAACCTCGACATTCATTTTACGTTTTAAGAATATTCATATTTTTTCAAAAAATCGCTCTGAAGCGTGTCTATTTGAAAATAAAGTCGTATACTAACGGTAAGATGTATATAAATTATAGAAAATGATAAACAAACAGTCATAATCGCAACATTTCATTCGAAAGAACCTTTATCTATAATTTCCGACAGAACCCTAAAAGTGGACATTTAGGGACAGACGTTAGCACCCCAGTAACACAAAATATTAAATATTCCTTTTTTAACTCAATTTTTTAAGATATTTACATTTAATTTGAGAGACCCGCAATTTTTAAGGAAAGTGAGGGGACCGGTCTTCGCCTGTTTCTTATTTAGTTTGCCCCTTCGTTTGCAGTCTTTCTGGGCAATGAAAATTAGATAATGCCAATCAAATATAGAATTCTTTGCAGAAAAAGTTATAAAAATATATTAGTTAAAGAAATAAACGACGCAGTTAAAGAATAATAAAATGAAACATTTTTTATTTTGATATAAATAAGATTTTCATTTAGTGTAGAACACACAACGGCGTAGAACGTGTGTAGGTAGTGCCCACAAGAGCCTCGGGGCTAAATAAACAATTCCATTTAATTCCTTAGCTTTTCTAGCGTGCTCCGCGTAAACCAATACTTTCTACTTGTCTTGTGCGGGGATCGAACCCGCGACATTGGTGTCAAGGTAACCATTCTACCACTGGATTCGTCATAATGTTTTAACATGCTACTAGATTCTAGTAACTAGAATACCTTATAATGTTATAATAAAGCAATGGAAATATCTACATATTTCCATACCATTAAGGCAGCACGTCTACACGTCCGAATAGAATAGACCGTCTGATGATCAAAGTTCTAAGCAATGAAACAATTCTCTATGGAAATTCGCATTATATTGTCTTGAATACTCAGTACCAAAGTTAAACACTCGTATAATAGGTGTGAGTTAATAGTCAGAGACAACGCATGTAAGGTTACAGTTTCTAACTTTGAGAAAATCCAGATGTTTACCTACACAAAAACTAGTCCAGACAAGTTTAATAACAAAATAAATATAATAGTAGCTGTGAATTTCGTTTTTTAGTCGCTCGGCACAGGGCCCGACATTTGACATGGGAACTCCATTTTAACTTTTTTTCGCGATAACTAATTGTTTGACGCTGAATCGCTTTATCTATTTTCACGATATAATACCAGAAATATTGCAGTATCATCCTCTACAATTTATTGCTTTTGGGTTATTTTTCTTTGTAGTAATGTTTAATTTATATGCTTAAACGACGACCGTTTTTAACACAAGCCCAATGGTCGAATGGCTAGCAATGGCTTCTTTGAGTCTGAGGTCTCTGGTTCGATCCGTACGACCCGAAAAGTGAAGTAATTGCCTTACCTCGGAATTAGTTCATACAAGCAAGCCGACGAAACTGACGTTAGTGACAATTGATTGAAATAGGTAACAAGTTAAGTTAATTAAAAAAAATCGAAAACCCGACTGCTACAACAGATTTATTAATAACGCGCAACAATAATATAATTAATTTCATACAAGCAAAGCAGGCAAAAACGAATATATCAAATATATATTTGAAATCAGGTCATGGAGACCTTTATTTTGATACCCATATCGATATATTTAGAAGAAAAAAAAATTACTGCAACGACAATTTTAGCCTATGTCACTGTCACAGCAAATACGAATCTAACGACACTTCTCAAGCTAAAATCCATCCAGCCGTTCAGGCTGCAGAGCGTGCCAAACAATTATACATACATACATACTCTCGAAAAACATAACCCTCCTTCTGTCGCAGTCGGGTAAAAATGCCGTCTTCTGTATTACGAAAATACACAATTTATGCCGTTAAAGTAAATAAATCCTACACAATAATACATATTTTATATTAACGGGTATTTTAGTTACACTAAAGTACACAATAATACATATTTTATATTAACGGGTATTTTAGATTAATTTCATATTTTGCAAGAAAAAGACGATATTGCGGCTATTACGCACTCAGCGAGGGAAAGAATTAGCAAGCGCCGAGATGATAAAGATAGCGTTAGTCCGTCTCAAAGGCGGTGGGAACCGTTTTCTGAAGCAATTTAGTATGGATATGCCGTATCCATAGTATTTATAACATCATCGTTACAATAGTTCCTTTCTAACCATAGCTAAGTATATGAATCCGATATGTTTATGTCACAACACTACCCGCGTGGCTCAGTAGTGTTGTCAGATCCATTTTTCTAAATATCTGGACTTAAAAAAAAACATAATTAACAATCCTTTATTTCAAAGCTCCATACTTTACTAAGATCAAAGAAACTTCATCATATAAATAAATATATACTAGCTGTTACCCGCGGTTTGCCCGCGTGGTCATTATTTTAATAAAACTTTTTCTCATGGGAATAACATGTTTTTTTCAAAAGTAGCCAATGTCACTTTCCAGTTCTTAAACTTATATCCGATTATAAAACCATGTCAATCTATTCCTTGCGAAATATGGTTCCTTGCGAAAAAGGACAATCAAACAATTGTGGCTTCGCCCGAGTGGTCATTATTTTAATAAATCTTTTTTCCTGTTGGAATAATATGTTTCTACCCTACGTCACTATGTAGACCTTTAAAAACTGTTCCATTGAAAAATCATGTCAATCCATTGGTTCCTTGCGACTTGAAAGAACAAACAAACACACTTTTACATTTGTAATATTATTAGTATGCACTGGCAATTTTATGAATCTATGGCTCATCATCATCGTCATCATCATCAGGTCATTTTAGCCTCCACTACAGGAGCACTACCCTCTCTCATCCGTCCCTGACAGAAGGAGGATTTGGCCTACACTCCCCACGCTGGCCAGACGGGTTGGGGAGGCCTGATCGATGTTTTATAATGTATTTCCCTGCCTTGTACGACACCCACGGGAAGAGACGGACTGATTCTATTCTAGTCTGCCGGAAACCACATGGCCAATCTATCTATGGCTACTGTTTTAAAAAAGCGGGATTTTAGGCGTCACGCAGAGGTAATCAATATGGAGATAATCATGACTGAAGCGACATAACACCACGACCACGACATACATTACGCGACTAAATGCGTGCAGTTGACTACGAACTTGGGGAATGTACCTTTGGGAATTTTTGTCAATATTGATAAACCCTCAGATCACAGCAAACATGGTGTGATCTGAGGATAAACCACTTTCTCAGCCGACTGTACTGCCCTCGTCGAGTGAGTGACTCTAAATAGAGAATATCGCTATTCCTTATCAATGTATAAAATAGTCTTATTCATTTATCATTAAATATAGATATTTTTCCCTTTCGAAGAACAAGCACGATACTTATCTGTACTTTACGATGCATTCGAAAAATTGGTACATTCGAACTTATCTGAAAGTATACGCCCATAAAACATACTTGAATGCCGTTTTGCGCCGAAAAAATTCTGAAGGTAAATAATATTAGCATAATTTTCCAGCTGAGTGTACAGGGCGCGGTACTATCATATGGCTTGAAACAAATGGGGCTGAAGTTGTAACCCTTCGAGGAGTTACTGAGTTTCAGAACTGTATAGAGTTGATATAACCGTCTATTTTATTATGCATCGGATGCAAATATGCGTAAATATTAGGATTACAAAAATTCAAAGTCATAACTCTTTATTGCTTATGTAAGTGTTTGTTTAAATTTTCATTGATGTGTCCGTAAATTGTACTACCTACAAAATCTATTGGAAGTAATCTGTAATCGAGAAAAATGTATCGAAAATAGATAATTATGAGTTGTGATGGTATTTTGATGATGCACTCAAAATGTTATTAATTATTAATGTTTTACTGATAATTCACTTAAATAGTACTTACTTAAATGACATATTAATAGGATAAAGATAAAGAATAAAACCGGCCAAGTGCGAGTCGGACTCGCGCACGATGGGTTCTGTACCATTATCTATTAAAACAGCAAAGAAATCACGTTTGTTGTATGCGAGCCCCTTAAATATTTCTTTTTATTTAATTTAATTATTTATTTTTAAAGCGAGTATATATAACTAAATATTATGTGAGTATTTCAAGCGTCTACCTATTACCGTTATGAATTGCGAGCAAAAACGAGCAAATAAATCACGTTTGATGTATGGGAGCCCCCTTAAATATTTATTTTATTCCGGTTTTAGTATTTGTTGTTATAGCGGGAATAGAAATATATCATCTGTGAAAATTTCAACTGTCTAACTATCACGGTTCATGAGATACAGCCTGGTGACAGACGGACGGACGGACAGCGGAGCCTTATTAATAGGGTTCCTTTTTAACCTTTGGGTACGGAACCCTAGAAACGAAGCCAGAACCTGTGCCAGAACTAAAGATTTTCATTTGGATTTGCTTAACTTTACTGCAACTTTACTTTTCACGTCTTCTTTTTCTAAGCATATTTGAGGATTCTCTGGCTGTCATCGTCTGTATAGCAGATATCTCCTCTACTATAAAAATACAAAAAAAAAATAGTTTATTTTCAAAACAGTTTTTACATGGTTATATTGATTACCTATGGTCGCCAACATGCGTCGAACCCGTCTCTGGGGCACCAAGAGATATATCGGATCCTATAGATTTAAGAGAGGTAGGGAGTGTAAATGTAAGGTACCCGACTGGGGAATGTACCTCAACCTCACAGAATACCGCAGCCAAATAATAATTCCCTTGAGGGTTGTTGTGTTCCTGCGAGTGAGTGAGGTGATCAGGAAGGAAGACGATGCTGCGTTGGCAGCGGGGGTGGTGGCGCGCGAGCGATATTTTACGTTGCGAGCGTTAATATGGCTACGGTAACCGCTTCACATCAGGCCGACCGTATGCTTGTCTGCCACCCGACGTAGTAAAAAAATAATAAAAAAATATAGATATATCTGCTATTTTTTACCTTGTGAATTGCACTTTACAAAATGGTATTCACAACTTCATGTCATTCATTTGTATTGTAAGGCAAATCTCGTCCGCCGACTGGGTCGCCGCCGCGACCGATGGCATCAATCATGCAACACGGCGACTTCATTTGTGAGGGTACTATCTGCTCTATATTATATCCGTACTAGCGCATGTCGGCGGCTTCGCATCGTATCGTTACGTCTAAACAATCATAAGCCCTGTTTAGAGATTGGTTTTTGCGCTGATATTTTGTTTTTACCTTGTTTTTGTGGCAAGGGAAATGTCGTTCCAGCTTTATTTGGGTTTTCATAGAGAGGGTCAAGTTGTCACCGTGTACATACAGCAGATCATGTTTGACAGTCACAATGTGATTGTAGCTCTTATTACGGAGGGCATAAGAACGGTACAAAGGCTGAAGTATTAAGGTTGACATGCTCTTAGCTGTACTACCTACCGTGACTACAATTCAAGTTTTTCTATCTGAAAGCCTGTACTATTATTACAAAGAGGATTAGATTTGCTTATTTGTAATGGATTAACTCTGAAACTACCAAACCAATTTTTATAATTCTTTCTTTATAATAATAGTAAGTAAGGAGGTAATCGATCACGCAAGTTAAGCAACGTCGACCGTAAACTGTCTATGGATGGGTTTATTTATTTCGAGCTCCTTCGTGCTTCGGAGGGCACGTCAAGCCGTCTGTCCCGGTTTTTGTCTTTTGACAACAACCGGGACAGACGGCTTGATGAGCGTAATGAGGAAGCTTGATGAGGTAAATTCATACTTATAATACATATAAAACACCCAGACCAAGACAACAGACATGTTCATGCACACAAATGTTTGTCTTGTGCGGGAATCGAACCCACGACCTCGGAGTCAAAGCGGCCCATGCTAACCATCCGACCACCATGCTCGTCCTTTGCAAGAGATGCAAATGTTTTTGAATTTTTCGTTAATAGTTCAAAGTTCGTGTTTTAACACTTAGATTATAATAGATTTTGAAATGTCACGTCACGTAATTTAGGACCCCTCCCACCCCCTTGTCACACAATATCACACTTCGGCGACCCCCCTCCCTCCCCCTTAACGTGTGACGTAATTTATGGATGGCCCCTAACTAGTCAAAGTCAATCAGAGTCATAAATGTGGCCAGCGTACCATGAAGGCCAGCGATTAGCAATGGTGCCTACTGACTGGTAGCATCGCGAGCTGTACACGGAACGTGACCGAGACGTTTTTTATAGCCTGCTATTGTTGGTAGTTGTTGTGAAGCTGTCTAGTATACACAATACTTATCTTTTTAACTAACAATAACTTTAACAACAAAATTTACCTACTTCAATGAATATTTTCATTGCTCGAAGTCAATTGAATGCGCATTATCGAGAATTGAGATCTTCTGTTTAGGTCGGTTAAAAAAAAGAAGAAATATAATTTATATCTGACTGCTAATATTCATTATCATCATTGTGATCTGCGCACTGCTGATCATGAATATTAGCAATCAGAAGGCCAATTCTCATAATTTTTCTACGAACGCAGATTGAAAGTTGACCGAATCGAGATTGAATTGTGAATTGACTTTTATATACTTGATTTCATTAATTAATTATTATCAATTCTTGTTGTTGGCAAAATAACATTTTCACTCATCTATAAATATAAAATTCAAAGTCCTGACTGACTGACTGACTGACTGATATATCAACGCACAGCCCAAACCGCTGGGTCTAGAGATTCCAAAGTTGGCACGTAGGTTCCTTATGACGTCTAGGGGTACACTAAGAAAGGATTTTTCAAAATTCATCCCCTGAGGGGGTGAAACAGGGATGCGAAGTTTGTATGGGGAAACAAGATTAGTTGGACTATTTTTTTCGAAACTTTACACGAGTACTTCTATAGATAAATGAGTAAACACGTGTTTCAGGATTTTTCAAAATTCAACCCCTAAAGGGGTAAAATGGGGCGAAAAAGTCTGAAAATCGTCATGGGTATTGTTTTTATGGTTTATCGGGTAGCTGATTACGAAAACAACAACTATTTTGTAATCCAACATAGCCGATATGACATAAAATCACCCTGTGGGGGTGCAGTGGGTTTGAAATGTCATAATATCAATATGGGTGTTGATTTAATGGTTTTCTGGGACGTCAATTACAAAAATGGCATCGATTTGAAAATATCAACCACGAAAAGGGTAAAATGGGTCAAAAAGTCTGAAAATCGTCATGGGTATTATTTTTATGGTTTATCGGGTCGCTGATTACGAAAACAACAAGGATTTAAAAATTCAACGTGACTAACGTGACCATCATCCTCTATTGAGGTGCGATGAGGTTGAAATGTCTATTTATCATTAAATGTGTCGTTTTTACGGGTTTTCGGAACGCCAGTCCATACGAATATTATAAATGCGACAGAATGTCTGTTACCTCTTCACGCTTAAATCGCTGGATCGATTTAGATGAAATTTGGTTGAGAGATACCTTGAGTCCTGGGAAAGGACATACCTATGATAGTTTTTATTTCAGCAATTACCTATTATTGTTAATTATTGTACCCGTAGGGCTGTAACGTGACCATCATCCCCTATTGGCGTGCGATGGCGTTGAAATGTCTAAAATGTGGTGAAAAAGTGTGAAAATCGTCATAGGTATTGTTTTTATGGTATATCGGGTCGCTGATTACGAAAAAAATAACTATTTAATAATCCAACATAGCCGACGTGACAACTCTGTAGGGCTGCAATGGGGTTGAAATGACATAATATCAATATGGGTGTTGATTCTTAGGTTATCTGGGACGTTAATTACGACAATGGCATCGATTTGAAAATATAACGTAGTGGACACGAATTACTTAAAAAAAAATTCAAATTTTACCTCTAAGAGGATGAAACGGAGGTCCAAAGTTTGTATGGGAAAACGAGATAAGTTGGACTATTTTATCCTAAATTTTTCACGAGTACTTCTATTGATTATTGAGTAAACACGTGTTTGGCCTGAATGTCACGCGAGCGAAGCCGCGGGCGAAAGCTAGTATTTCGATATAATCCCGCTTAAATCTAATTTTGAAGTTACATATTGTGTTACGAGAATACCAAATGTGACATTTGTGAGATCGAGACTGGATCGAAACTGAATTTTGACTATATTTTAATTACGAGAATTGCCCTTCAGATATAAATTATATTTCTTCTTGATATGGCTATAGGCCTCCCCAATGCTCTCCACCGATTTCCTCATTCAGCCGCTTTTTAACCGACTCCAAAGAAGGAGGAGGTTCTCAATTCGGCTTACGTTTATACTTCATTACTCCGTCATTTATTAAGCGATTTTAAAAAAAAAAACGTTTTTTATTTGAACGAGTATACTTCATCAACATCATCATCAACCTGTATCTACCACTGTTTAATATAAGCCTTCCCCAATGTTTTCCACCAGATACAATCCTCGGCCATCCACCCGCTTTCATAAGGTCATCGGACCATCTAGAAGGAAGGAAAGTAATTTTGGGGTTTTTTTTTTCGTTAAAATTATTTATCATCGTTCCATGTAGGGAAGGGACGCCCAGCGCTTCCGCGCACATTCCACGTTCCAACGCGTTGCGGGAAGTGTCTGGAGTTGCAACGTTTACATGCGGCGCCTGACGACTCACGAGCTCATTGCCGGTTACACATTTCACACCACATCTCCAGGGAAAATGGCGCCGAGCGTCAGCCGAATCGTCAGACATACTATTTGCTGTTCTTAGACTTTCCATGTCTCTTGGGAAAATAGAAGCAATGGTTTTCCGTCGCCCTCTGCCCCAGTTATTTTAGAAGTTATAAGACTCCAAGGCCGCTTCTGCCTATTCAATTAGTTGCTTCACCGGTGGTATGGTTATACCGCCATGGTCTCGGCCTCGTCCGTTATCTAGCAGCGACCACCACTGCGCCTAATAGTTGCCGCCGGCGCCGGCTATTCCTAACTTACTCGTACCATCATCGCCGCAAGCAGGTGAGGTTGACAATCGGAACTGATAAAGGTATGCCATCAAAAACATAACTTGTAAAAAAAACCAAGTCTCGCAACTCAGTTCTTCTACCGTAAAAAGTTGTGAGATCCATGTAATACCAAGTCGGTTAATTCATTCAGTCCCTACTTAAGGGATCTTCCCTCTTAACTTATTACGTAATTAGCTAACCAAACAACATCTTATACTGACCATATCAATATTAAAAATCTTTAATGTTTTAAATAAACAGATTGACTTGGCCATCGCACTAAACAATCTAATTTAATATAATATGTATCACTTATGAGATACATTGTGTTTTCATGCGATATTCCATGCATATATATATATATATAGTCCTTTCGTCGTGATAGAAGGACAAATGATTACAAAGTTTATTTTTTTATCCCAGGGAAATAAGATGTTTTTCCGGGATAAAAAATAGCTTATGTCACTCTCCAAACCGTAAATAAACTATCTCCGTTAAAAAAATGATAATACAGGTATACTGATTCTTTTACCGCAAATGTAACTTTGTAATCCCATATATTTATATGGGATTACAAAGTTATTTATGCAGTTAGCGTATCTAGAAAACTGGACGGAGATTGCAAAATATTTTAATTTTTCCTTGATTTATACAGTAAACACAAATTGTATTCTAAATTTGAAGCTTCTATGTCTGCTAGAAGTGCCTTAGAATTTTGATGATCGGTGAGTCAGTGAGTGAGTGACAAAATTAAGGAACTTTGACTAGTTATAATTCTAAAACTACTGGTTCGAATTGAATGAAATTTTAAATATACCGTGTTTATACAATACCTGCTTGGTTACTAAAAATTCAGGCTCCTAGTTTTATCCACAACAAAGTTATAGGGGGTCGAAAAAGGCCTGAAGTGCTTCGAGAAAAGGATGGTACGGCCGTGCCGCTTTTTGCTCGACTTGGTGGGGGCACTGCCGTGCCCCCAGATTATTTCCATTCCCCCCACACTCCCGATTTGTTATGGTGCACATGTCTACAATATTATCAAGGTCCGACCAAACCGATGCATCGATAATGCGGGAGGCGAAGCTGAGCGTGTACAACGCATTAATATGTCATCGTGCTTTTCAGGTGCGTATGTACTGTATGCAACATGCATGTAACGCGTTATAATTTATATAAACGGGCATCGTCCATAGCGCGACTGTCGACGCTAGCCTTGCGACCCGCGTCCTGCGTCGCCGACGCTTCGCTTTTGCAGGGCTTTAAAGAGAGAAAATTTATTTTGTATTTTACTTTTATTTGAGTTTATCCATTAATAAACTCAAATACTACTAGAAAATAAATAAGGCTACATTAACTTCCAAAGTCTCAAATTCTGCTTTGATTTTAATTAAAGACATAATTATATTAGATACCGATGAACCCCGAATATTCAGGATAATTACAAGTAAATTCCTTTTACAAAGTTAATTAGTTGTTTTACGTTAATTACATCTTGTCTGTCCCAATTGCTTCGCTCACAATAATCTGAGCTGGATTATTTACGTAAATAATTATTTACGTAAATAATTATTTTGTTGAAGAGTTCAATGGCGTCTAATCGAACATACAAGTTAAGCAACGTCAACCGTAGTCTATCCATGGATGGGTTTATTTATTTCAAGCTCCTCCGTGATTCGGAGGGCGCGTTAAGCCATCGGTCCTTTTTGTTGTAATTATTAGGTGACTGTCATTAAGTTAAGCCAGTGGCCTTCTATGTATCATAAGTATGTATTTACAAAAAAAAATGTATTCACGTATGTTTATCAGTTGTCTAGTACCCATAACGCAAGCTTCGCTTACTTTGGGGGTAGATGGCGCTGTGTAATTTGTCTGACAATATTTATTATTTTATTATACTGCTAATTTTGTTCTCACTACCTTTCTCACTCGCATCTTATGCAACTGTATGAATGCATATAACAGAATCTTTATTTCCCCCGAGAACACACTTGCGTCATTTATGAAAATACTGGTCTCACCCCTCAGATGAACAGTGTTATGGAGTTTGTTCTAAACCCTGTAAGCAGGGGAGACCTCCATCCCAGCAGTGGGATGGATCACATAAATCCGGGTGGTTACTTTCCGAACCGCGGCCCGGTCTTACACCCGGGCTTCACCAAAGCGAAGGTGAGCGGAGAAGCTTTTTAAAAATACTGACAGTTCCACTGAACTTCTGGGATCTTTCTCTCCCAGTTCCCATGGAACTGAATTCCTCCCCGATCCTTCGGTTCTATCGTCGTCGTCGTCAACCCTTATTCAACCCACTGCTGGGATACGGGCCTCCCCTCAATCGAAGTGGTTTAGCATTTTCAAGCCGCCTAAATGCCGATGACTTGGTTTAAGGACTGTCATCTAATGACAACTGCTGTGACCGACGGCTTCACGTGCCCTGCGAAGCACTCGAGTAAGTGCTCGAGATAAATTATCCCATCCATGGGCAGGCGACGGTCGGCGTTGCTTAACTTGCGTGTTCGATTAGATTGACACACGCAACGACGCCATCGAGCGCTTCTATCCCCTGACTTAAATCCTTATGCTTCAACCCTGTTTCTGCCACAAATTCGTCAAGATTTTTCATATAATTTACTAAGTAAACTATCTATACTTTTTTTACTATTTATTGACGAGCTCGGTGGCGTAGCGGTCAATGACGCGGCTTCGACACCAACGCTCGTGGGTTTGATTCCCACACAGAACAAACATTTGTGTGCATGAACATGTCTGTTTGTCTTAGTCTGGGTGTTTTCTATGTATCATAAGTATGTATTCACAAAAAAAATAATGTATTTACGTATGTTTATCAGTTGTCCAGTACTTATAACACAAGCTTCGCTTACTTTGGGGGTAGATGGCGCTGTGTAATTTGTATGACAATATTTATTATTTTATTATGCTGCTAATTTTGTTCTCACACTATCTTTCTCACTCGCATCTCTCATGCAACTGTATGAATGCATATAACAGAATCTTTATTTCCCCCGAGAACACACTTGCGTCATTTAAGGGGAAAGCCATTCTGATAAGAACTTTATTCGATACTCGTAACGTCTCGTTCTCGCACGTCTGAAGGAGCGAGAGGTACAATTTTAATAAGGGTGCAGGTATTTAGCTAAATGAGAGTTTCGAGTAAATTGGAATTGTATATGCACAGATTTAAACCGAGAGTAATTAATATTTTAGAGTAAGGATAGATGGCGTTTTTCTTTATTAAATTAGGTATTTTATTGTAATACTTATAAAGATATATAAGTCTTTATATGGTATATCTTTAGTATGATATATGAACTTAACGAAGAAATAATATTTCAAGAAATATAAGCATAATATAAATATTATATATACAATGTTGGTTTGTTACTTTCGTGGGTCAAAATAAATAAATAACATTTTTATTATTTTGCCAAAAAGCCATTTCTATTTATAAAATATAATACATATTAATTTATAACACCACATGAGAAATATAATTTAATACCTAAAAACTGTTCAAAGGAGCCCCCTGTCCCCTACTCGTACATGTTAAATTTAAGGAAGCTGACCGCGAAATTAATGAGCTTATAAAATCGTCCGGTCGTTCTGTCTGTCCGTCCGTTGCCAAGAAACTCAAAATTTCGAAATTCTGACTTCGGATTCGTGTAGAGCATCAAAAAGTAGTACTGCAAAGTGACCTTGGTTTCCCGATATCAATTCGGGAAAGTGGCCAAAATAAATAAATAAATAAAATAAATAAATTACGCTTTAAGGTGGCGCATGCTGCGCGTCCGATGTTTTAACATAACTTTATGACGTTTGACAGAACTGTCAGTCATTTGATAGATTGCGCGAAACTTATGCAATTATGTTATGATTTCTCGTCGAATTCGTCGTCGTCGGAAAGTAGAAAATCGACGGAAAACCAAAGTTGTCGCGACATAGCTTTCAGACTTACTAAGCTGTAATGGCAGTGGGCCGGCCACATCTGATACAGGCTTATGATGATGATAAAAATGATATTACAATATACAAATGTTATCAAATCACTCAACTATAATAAGATCCTATTCTGTTATATTCATTACTAGGAAAAGATTTGTTTTCTCGTCGATGGGAAAACTCTCAGCGGTTACGACAAAACAAACAAGCTGAAAAAATATTTGATTTCGCAATATTCAATATATTACCTCATATAAAGGGTTGTGCGAAATTTTAGGGGAGTTTCAGCGACATGTAAGGACGTATATACACGAGGTTCTACCTACAACTGTTTATCTGATTTTAGTATTTAACTAACCTGCGTCGGTGGATTAAGATTTCAAATAAATAAAAACTTTCTTTATTTATATAAGATCTTAATCAACCTTTTTCTCCATTTAAAAAAATCACCTGGTGGGTTCAAGCCTACCTAGACGGGAAGGTGATCTTTTCCTTTTTTAAAAATATTTATAATTTTTTCAATTTATTTATATGCGGCAAACACGGCAATAAAAGATGTTTTTAGGGTTCCGAACCTCAAAAGGAAAAACGGAACCCTTATAAGATCACTTTATTGTCCGTCTGTCTGTCTGTCTGTCTGTCTGTCAAGAATTTCTATGTCGAGAATGCGTGGAGGTATCAAGCTGAAATTTGAACTGTATACTCAGGTCTACGGTCCCATGAAGTTAAAAAAAATCAAACTGCTAAGTTTACGTAGAAAAAAGTTACGGCCGTTTATTCAGCAAAAAACGCATATTTCGATACACTCAAGGGAATCAAAACCTATAGGGTACTTCCCGTTGACCTAGAACTATGAAATTTGGCATGTAACATCGTTATAGACTACAAGTACAGGAATAAATCTCAAAACTATATATTTGTTAATAGATCTTAAAAAATAGGGGGTCTATATTTTTTATAGGGTGTCGAAATTTCAAATTGAAACTACTTGTTCAAATGGGGTATCATATGAAAGGGCTTGATGTACACATTGCAAAATGTATTTTATTTATTTTTTTCGACGCATTATTTCTTATTTATAATGAAAAATATCAAATTTAATAATGATACTAAGTACCTACGAGTACGGAACCCTCGGTGGGCGAGTCCGACTCGCACTTGTCCGGTTTTTTTAATTATGCAAGCGTGTTTCCGCCAACAATTTTAATTGTGACCGTAGAATTCAGAAGATTTATTCAATAAATTAATATTCCTGGCCAAATTACACAACACTATCTACAAATAAAAATAGTTTATTTTAAAAATAATATTTACAAGGTATATTAATTTACCTGTGGTTCCCAACATGGGCCGATCCCGTCTATGGGCAGCATAATCTAACTAACCAAACTCACAGATTCTTTCAATATCAGTTGATAAATCTGTATTTTTAATATTAATAATATGTACTTTATATATAAATATATAGTACATATTATTAATATTATTTATAAGTATTTATATGATTTTTATTAGGAACTGATACTTCCGCAATTTATCAGGATCTAGTCCCAAACTAAGCAAAGCTTGGACTATACTACGGTACTAGATAACTGATAAATCTACTTAAATACACTTTTTTGTAAATACATGCGCATAATACATAGAAAGCTCCCAGACAAAGATAAACAGACATGTTCATATACACAAATAAATGTCTTGTACGTGAACCGAACAGGCGACTTCGGAGTCGAAAGTATCCATCGCTAACCATTCGACCACCGAGCTCGTCATTCGATGTGCAAAAGCCCTTACCATTGCGAACCTCAACGACACAATGAAATAAAAATCACAAGAGCCACAACCCTATCGTAGTGGGTGTAACAAGTGCGTATCTTTTGTGTAGAGGCCCACCGTTTGATAAGGTCCTATACTAACGTCTCAAACTGATGTAGGGACCTTTTTTCCTTTTTCTGTAGGTTTCAGCTTTTGACGTGACAACGTCTTATAAATTGGTTAGCCGGGTGACACTTCAAGAAACGCGCTCACGTTATGCGCTTACAATGAGAGCGAGTGAGAGGCACGCGTCCCGCCTAAGAGCGAGAGAGACAGACATAAAAAGTGAAAGGCATGCGTCCCTTCCACTCGAAAACATTTTACCACTCAAAGTCGTTGTCACGTAAAACTTTCGCCCGTATACCGACGTTACAGGCAACCAATTTTTTATTTTGTACAGAGCAAAGATGTCTATGTATTCACGTTCAATGGTACGAGGGATCTTTTAGAAACATTCTTTATGATGTTAGTAGGTACAGAATTTAAAGTAAATACTAAAGATGACCTAGAACATGGAAACGCCATGCAGGCAGAGTGGCTGTTCTATCTGGCTGGTGTTCTGCCTGCCTGGCCAACAGCCAGCTTTTTTATGTCATCCGACCGATGACATAAAAAAAAACTGCTGGACCAACCTGGACTTAAATTGCCGTACTGAGAGTAGAATCACAGTATAAATAATAGTACTAGGTACAGTATGACCACTCCCAGTCGCTCTCTCGTATCGAGCTCACCTTCTCTGAGACAAATCGGGAACAGTTTGTATGGCGCCGCACGCACACACGCTCATTTACGCTCTGTATTGACGCCATTGGTTATGTAATAGTTAACGATGCGACATTTGTATGGAGTGGCCGGGGTGTGGTAGAATGGAGAGCACTTCAACAGGTATATGTCTAGCATTGGACCAAAACATAATGCTGAAAAGAAGAAGAAGACTGACGAAGACAGTCGTGATGACGATGATAGGGCTCCGTCATCAGTACCCACTGCTGGATATACTCGTAGGTCGTCCCCTAATGCTTTCCACCATATGTGATCAACCGCTTTCCGTATCAGATTTTTTTGAGATCATCGGCCCATCTGTAGGGGGCGCACAATAGTTCTTCGTCCCATACGCGGGGCCGCTTAACATTTAGAGGCCCGTGTGCTTGTTTGTCACACAGTATGGTAAAAAAAAATTGAACATAAAATAAGAGGGAACATTATAAAATAAGATATAGAAGAAACTGGAGCCCAGCCCAGCCCATTAACTTTAGCGACTTGGTTGGGGCTTTTTGTATTACTACGGTAACAAACAAGCATACCACCAGCCTGATGAAAAGCAGGATACTGTCTACAGTGCTACGCACGCGTGCAACACGAGGGGTATCAATTGCGGGCTGTGGTCTCTCGACCCTGTAAAAATATCTTTACATTTTTATTGAAGAACAGCATGTTTTTTGAAGAACGCACTTCTGCAAAAGCTTCATAATAGTATTTATTTTTCATTGACCATATAAATAAGAATATTATTTCTATGGGTTAAAAATTAATGATGGATTTATTATATACGAATTATGGATAGAATGAAAGATTTTCATTTACACAATAATTTGCTCGCAATCTTTGCCACTTCCTTTAATATATAAACATCTAAATCGACAATAACTCAGACTTAACACATTAGGAGATTCCACACGAGCGCACAGAATCACGCCGCGTCACGTCACAAGGGGTGGCCCGATCAGTAATTGATCAGGGATTCTTTCGACTCATGCTGGACTATAAATCAATCATCATATTCGCATCACTAGCTACTCATATGTAACTGTACGGCGGAATGAGTGATCGATAGATTTGATTTCAGATCTATCCAGTTCAATAGTTCTCAAAGTTTTTTGGAGTCGGACCGTTTTTTGGTGAGGTTGTTGATTACCTAATCTAAAGGCAACCTCACCTGCTCTTGGTTTAGTTTGCTGACTCTCGACGCACAGCGTATTTACAAGCCGCCTGACTGGCGAAGTACCCTCCCGCATCCTAACCGCATCTGACAGAATCGTCGTAACCCTTATTCATCTAATTCATCCCACTGCAGGGAGGGTGACCCATGCGTGGGAGACCCATATCCACGTCTCTTCTCAAACGGAGGGTTGTAGAGCATACTCCATCACGCTGCTCAACTGCGGGATGGCGGAGGCCAGTGTTTCCAAGCCGCCAAATAACAGTTTCCTTGAGCAGCATTTAGAAAGGCCTATATCCATCAGAGGGAGAGTCATACAAGCTGATGATGATGATGATGAACCTCACATCTCGGTTAGTTTTCTTCGTGCTTTTTCATGTGGTATATATTTTTTTTGTAGCTCATGTAGGCTTTGGTTTACTTAATGGGTTCTTTAACAATAGATTTTTTTCCAAAATAATGAAAAACAAAGTCATCAAAGTCAGCCTAAGTCACAGTTTTCCTCTTATTTTTATCACCAAGTTTTTATGACCTAGGAACTAGAAAATTACATAAGTAACTATGATTCTTTTTCGTCGTCAACCTTTGTACTTTAATTCTCTAAAATAGTATTACCATACAATAAATATTTTAGAAAATCAATGTACCTACTTACTTTTATACGGATGTGCTGGCGCCCCGGCAGCGGCGGTGGGACACATTGCGCCGCCCACTAAAGTACAGAACTATGAAAGCGCGAAGTCGAACCTGCACTTAACCGGTTATTTGATGTGAAACATCTAACTAGTCAGCCTGGGTGTTACCGTGGTGACCCGTCGCCACGCTTCTGTAACTATACATGTCTCTCCCCACTCGTGTCTCATCCTGCTGATAGATTCAATGTTCCACATCTGTCAAGTGTCACGCGACGATTTAATTTTTGATGTGAACATCAGATGTTTACATCACCGCAATTTCAACAAAGAGATCGATAGACGCATTCGTCTGCGCTAATTAGTACGTCCTCCCCGCTATGATGTACGGTGCAGAGACTTGGACGCTGACCGTCGGGCTGGTTCACGGACTAAAGGTGCGATAGGCCTCCCCGGTCCAAGCATAGGCCTCCCCGGCCTATGCTTGGAGCTTCTCTAAGGGATCGAATCCGGAACGAAATAATTCGACGTAGAACCAAGGTTTTTAACATAACTCTCAGCGACAGCAAGCTGAAGTGCCAATGATCGGATACATCTGCCAGTCTTCATTTCTGCCATCTTTCAGTGGTGGCAGATGGGGAGGAAGATCTTAGAGTGGTGGTCGCGTGTGGGGTGACGAAGAGGGGGACGCCCCCTTTCTAAATGGACCGAGGACTTCAAGAAAGCGACTGAAAGCGGCTAGTAGCGGCACAGAATAATATACCCTAGTAGCGGAAAGCATCGAGGAAGGCTTATAGCACTGGGTAAATACAGGCTGATACTGATGATGATGATCACGGCATTAGCGGCGGGTCATTCTCGTGACTCTTGGACATATTTTCTATAGAATTTCACTATTTCACATCTGTTAGGCGGTTTATTTTCTTGTATACTTTCAACCTCAGTGCTTTTAGTCGGTCTCGTAATAAACCTCCCCGGCCACTCCATACAAATGTCGCGTCGTGAACTTCTACATAAATAAAGATGGCTGCGCACAGCGTGAATGAGCGTGTGTGCGTGCGACGCCATACAAAGTACAATCTGTTTACCAGAGAGCGGCAAGGAGTGGCCGTACTGCAAGTAATGCTATTACATACTGTGATGTAAATGCTCCTGTGATAGGATCACTCTGTAGTAGGTAAATGCACAATTTCTGATACCGTTCTATATTATTTATAACAAAACCGTGTCTCCTATGAAAATAACAGATATAAAATTCTCATTACGGTTGCGTTTCGTACCCTATATTGAATAAATGGATCGTTGGTGGCCGTCCGATCGCGCGCGTAAACCAGGTGCACCGTGTGTGGGGGAACGTAAACTGTATGGGTTTTTATTGATTTTATTAAAGTTATTTTTAGAGGTTTTTCCAGATTGCTGGAGAAGGGTAATGTTTTTCGACATTGTCTAATGCTTCGGCATGTTCTATGAGGTTTTTTATTTTATTGCATCCGACGCTTTCGTGGCCGGTTACAGGACACCGCGCGGAATACGCTGCCGACAGACTATTCGCGTTTAATTATAGAGAGTTAAGTTTTTTATAGAAATATTTATTTATTTAAACTTCATGTACAAAATTATACACAGGCGGACTTAATGCTATACAAGCATTCTCTACCAGTCAACCTTAGGGTGATGCAGAGATAATACATTACAATATACGAGATAAGAGATTATACAAGTATGTATGTTAGTTTATAAGGTATTTATGATATGGGTGTATTGTTTATAAATGTAAACATTGCCTGTAATAAATGATTATTATTATAGTGACTCCGCTTCGCCTTATGTTAAGCGAGAAAGGGAGCCCAAATCGCTTCGGCCAAGTCGTGCTAGTTGCCATGCTGGCCCGCAACGTGCTTGTTCACGTCATTAAATTCGTCTCAATTGTGGAAGTGAGATAGGATACATTATTTATTTAAAAAAAAACTATTTGCCGTGTCCTACCTGTCGAACCTACCTACCTACGAATCTATTTCTTTAAATAGGTATGTTATAGCCAATACCCGAATCTAGGCGCTCCAAGGTTTGACTAGTTAAACATAGTTTTACCCACGAGACTGCAATGGACTTCACTGTTTATTGCCTTTTTTGGTGGTCGCCGCTGTTAATCCTGGCTACACAGGAGACACAGTGGTGGGAATGTGTAGTGGAACCCCGTCTCGTAGTTAAACTTAAGATACGTCACTTCCCTCTCCAAAAGAAAGTTGAGCTAGGCTCGCTTGGCTCGCTCGGCATTTGTTAATCACAAGCTGACCTAACCTAACCTAACCTTGACTTGCTTTTAGTTTTAACTAGTCTAACCTAGGAGCGCCTAGATTTCGGGAATTGACTAAAAGATATACTTTAGCCTAAAGTTATATTCTGTGAGTTTACTTTATAAAATAGGTAAATAAATAAAATATTTCTTTGTTATTAGTTAAATATTAATTATCTGCAACACTTATAAAATAAATAAATGTAACGTTTTCCTTGTACATAAATGTGTCACCCGTTCGTGATATATATTATCCCTACAACATATTTATACCATTATGTTGGTTAGGTTTGATGTGAATGATCACTATTGTAACTGACATGGTGGTGATAGGGTTAATCTAAGTTTAAATATAAGAATTATTGTAAGAGTCTTCGTCTTCTTCCGGCCTTTTCCCATCTCTATTTGGGGTCGGCTCGCGTAATTCTTTGTCTCCAAAGTGATCTACTCTGTGTCGTCAATGGATCTGTGTTGGATTTCTCCAGGTGTTTCTTTACGACGGATATCAATGTTAATATGGGTCTACCGCGGCGTCTTGGTTCCGATTTCGGTTCGAGCACTTTGATGACCATACCAGCGAATTCGTGTTTCTTCCAGCTTTTCGGTTATGGGTGTTGTTTTGAAACTACCTCTAATGTATCGATTTGCCACTTTATCGAGAAGAGCCCTGACCTGACCTGACCTGACCCCTGTCGACCACCTCAGCATTCTCATTTCGGCAACTTGCAACCTATCAGCTTGTTGTTTCTTGAGAGGCCAGCATTCTGCTCCGTAGGTTAAATTATTGACGACCCTGGTGGTCGAATGGCTATCCATGTCCACTTTGACTCCGGGGTCGTGGGTTCGATTCCCGCACAAGACATATATTTGTATGCATGAACATGTCTGTTTGTCTTGGTCTGGATGTTTCCTATGTATTATAACGGTTTAAGAATCTATTTTTTTTTTTTTTTTTTTTTTTTTTTCACAAAGAATTACAGTATTCACTTACGGAGAAATGATTTATATGTATGTGTTTACAAAAAAATATATATTATATATTTAAGTACAGTAATCAGTTGTCTAGTCCCCATAGTACAAGCTTCGCGCTTAATTTCGGACTAGATGGCGCTGTGTAAATTGTCCAGAAATATTATATTATATTATTGTATGAGTGTAATAAAAAAAGAACAATTTTCCACCAGCCACTTTCAGCAACGTCCTATTTTAGAGGTCAATTAAAACCCTTAATTTTCATCGTCCAAATATTCGTAAAATTTAACAACCCCCAAAACGGTATTTATGAATCAGATCGCGGCTTTATCGAACCCTACAGATAATACAGCGGGGGTTGTGTTCGATAATTAAAATCCTACATTTCCACGTTAATTATTTAGGATGCGTTATGAAATTTTAGAACGGTATCGGTTCATTTTGGTAAATTACCGATGGGTTTATTGATTTGATTTGGTACTCACTTATAGTAAGTTTATTTATTCATTAGGTGGGTTAACAAAATAGTCTGTTTTGGTTTTTATTCTGTTTGTATAATGTTTTTAACAGAAGGCCAATTCTCGTAATTTTTCTACGAACGCAGATTGAAAGTTGACCGAATCGAGATTGAATTGTGAATTGACTAAAATTATATACTTGATTTCATTAATTAATTATTATCAATTCTTGTTGTTGGCAAAGTAACATTCTTAGTTTGTTTAATTTCCACTCATAAATATATAAATTATAAATCGATTAACACCGTCTGCACGCACGAAAAAGCATGACTCATTGTCACGTTCCGCCTGAGCCGAGCGTGCAAGCGAGAGCGCGGAACAAGCGATAGAGAGGCACGATCGGCCTAAGCGTTCGGCTTGTGACGCATCTATCTCTCTTCCACTCCATCGGCCGATGTTTCTTATGACGTTATCCCGTAAAATTATCGTCCGTAAACCGACTTTACAGACAACCAATTTTTTTATATACAACGACGGGTGGCAAATGCCCGCCTGATGTAAACCGCTTACCATAACCATATAAACGCTCGCAACAAGAGATATTGCCTCGGTGCTACCACCCCCGCTGCCAAGCCAGTCATTTCTTCCTTCCTGGTGATTTCACTCACTCGCAGGAACACAACAACCCACAGAGGAACTGTTATTTCGCTGCGGTATTGTCTACTTCCCCAGGGGGGCAGCTTATAGATCGGAGGGCACGATAAGCTGTCGGTCCCGCCTGTTGTCATTACATGACAGTCGTCAAGTCAAGACAGTAGACTTAAGGCGTCTTGAAAACAATAGCTTCCGCCAGCCCGCAATTAAGCAGCGTGGTGGAGTATGCTCTGAACCCCTTCGATTTAAGGTAGATTACTTCGATTAGGACCCTTATCCCAGCAGTGGGATGAATAAAGGTTGACGACGATGAATTTCATGAATTTCTGAATCATCATCATCATCAGGTCATTTTAGTGGACCCTCTCTCGTCCGTCCCAGACAGAAGGAGGATTTGTCCTACACTCCCCACGCTGGCTAGACGGGTTGGGGAGGCCTGATCGATGTTTTATAATGTATTTCCCTTAGTCGCCTTGTACGACATCCACGAGAAGAGACGGAGTGATTGTATTCTAGTCTGCCGGAAACCACACGGCCACGGAATTTCTGAATGCCAATCCATAATAAGCGCAACGAGCGATTGAGAGGCTCGGGGTTTCTCTGAGGGATTGAATCCGAAACGAAGAAACTCGACGGAGAACCAAAGTTGGTGACATAGCCTTCAGAGTTTGCAAGCTGAAGTGGCAATGTGCCGATCACATTTTCCGAGTAAGTGATGGCAGATGAGGGACGAAGGTATTAGAGTGGAGGCCGCGTGTAGGTTGACGAAGCGTTAGGTGCCATACTTGTAGATGGTGCGATGACCTTAACAAAGCGGTTGGAAGCGGCTGCCGATGGCGAAGAATCGTATTTGGTGGAAAGCATTGGCTTATATCCAGCTAGATACAGATCCAGGTAGATACAGGCTGATGATGATGATGACTCTATAATAGTGTAACCAAAGTAATCCCGCCAATTCAAATTGACAATAGAACTCAGTAACTTATGTCTGTTTTATTTTGTTTCAGGTAAAGCGATATCACGGTTGTAACTCCACACGAAAATATCATGCGGACCTCATAATGCTGGAACTATTTATTGTTCAAGGAGTTCGACGTAACAAGTCGTTCAAGCTAGCCAAATGGCAGTTTGCGAAGTAGAAAAGCATAGCGATCGCTAATTTGAACTGTGGAGCTCATACTAAAATGTTCCGAATTGACAAATGTCACGTGATCTATCTAACGTTCGTTACGCTACGAACTACACTTGGCTAGGGGGCAGGCAATTTCAATATTACTAGTCGTTCGCCGCCGACTTACCTCACGATTGTTTCGATTTGAAATCAATTTCGATATCTGCGTGTTGGCGGAGACCTGCGTTTTCAAGCCGCACAAAGGCCACTGGCTTGGCTTAACGACTGTCATTAAACGATAACAGTCGACGCCGACAGCTTAACATGACTGCCGAAGTCCGGGACTAAACACAGTTTTTTTTATACTACGTCGGATGGCAGACAAGCATAAAGCCCGCCTGATGTGAAGCGGTTACTGTAGCCATATTACCGCTCGCAACATAAAATATCGGTCGCGCGCCGCCACCCCCGCCGCCAAGGCAGCATCTCCTTCCTTTCTGGTGACCCCACTCACTCGCAGGAACACAACAACCCTCAAGGGAATTATTATTTGGCTGCGGTATTCTGTGAGGTGTTGGTACATTCCCCAGTCGGGTAGCTTACAATTACGCTCCCTACCTCTCTTTTCGCCAGAGCTTCGTTTGTCAGTCAGCAGGGTGCACCGCGCGCAGGTGAAGTTGGCTTTGGTTCAAAGATGTTGATGAACCTCCCCTAAATCGCCAATTTAAGCTAAAGTTTGATTTCCGCAATCAAAATATCCGATGGTAATACGCTTTAGCTCCGGCGGTAGAGCCCTGTACAGGGACCTACCAGTTTATTTCTGGCGCAACTGCGCCGCATTTCGCAAAACTCATTAATGTGTAATATCGTATAACGTGTTCTACGAATTCGAGAAAAGTTTTAGGTACTCCGAACTGATAGCTAGCTGCTGAATGTTGGAAATAATTTAAAAAAAAATATGTTATAATATGGTACCTGCTTCACCCGGATGTGTAATTATTATTATATTCGGCTATTCTCCTGGAGGTACTTTCGTCACCAAACCATACTCTTAAACTTGGTTTTTAGTAGAAATAAATAAATATAAATATTTCTGGACCAAGATAAACAGACATGTTCATGCACACAAATATTTGTCTTGTGCGGGGATCGAACCCGCGACCTCGGAGTCAAAGTGGCCATTGCTAGCCATTCGACCATCGAGCTCGTCAATATATGTGTATAATATATGTTTTACTTAGATATTAGTATGGTTGATGAGTATAATGATATTTGAGGGAACTAAAAAAGAGATTCTTCGGCAACTCCACGCCCAATAACTATTATGCACCCGAAATTTCTTATATAGACTTTTGAACGGACCGGACGGGCTGACTACCGAATCAAATGACGGACAGACTAACTGACGGCCAGATTGAGAGAAACTTTAAGGGTTATATGTCCCCTAAAAATAAAATGACTGTTGCCGATTCAGAAGATACCCTAATAGTCATGTATCTCAAGAGATTCCTAACTAACATTGGCTAAATTATCGTCTCGAAAGTCATCCCATATGCCTGCGTTTCCGGATTTGGCTAGGGTTACCACATCAAAAAATTAAACTTTCTGACAAAAAAATCGTGATATTTTCATACGTTTTCTGAAAGTTTAGTCGTGATTGTGTCCATTACTGAGACTACATTTAAACAGTTAGCAAAATGTCTCGTAATCGCGCAAAAAAAGGTTCTGCACAGATAAAAAGTCATGTATAGAGGTATCACTGGTGCGTTGCTGACCCTATAAAACATCTTCACCGGCCATTCCTAAAAAAATCCCTTAATTATAATCTTTTAGGGAAACCTATTTTCCTGCCAGAGTAAATGTTTCAAAAACGTCTGTCGCGGTAACCCTACACACCCCTGTAATTAAGGTCCATACACACATCTCTGCCTTTGTTCCTCCGGCCCCGCTCGCCTAATTTCCTGTTAACTATGTATGGAGGACCGGATTCTCGCATTTGCTTATGCATTCCTAATCTTGTAGAGTTTGATTGTGTTTATCTCGTTGACTTAGATATTTTCTTAATTTTCCTGTAGGATGGCTATTGGGTTCTATATTATTATTTACTAGCGACCCGCCCCGACTCCGCATGGGCTCAATTATGCGGCTCACGCCAGCAATGTTCCCACTCAGCATGATTTTTATCCGACATCCACAATCATCGTGTGGTAGTGTTAGACAATAGTGTGACTATAGATAATTAGCACTATCAATAAAAATACATCATAATCGTAATAATAAATCGGCCTCTCATCATCTCTCATCAGGCTTCACATCGGTACTAGCATTGCAAAACATGCACGTCTAAAGATTAAAAGAAGAAGTATATTAACATAACAAGATTATACAACGTGTAACTTCAAGTACAGAATCAATTCCATAATTTTCATCCATTTTTAAAGTAACTGGTTCTGAAAATTTTTTTTTTTTTTTTTAATTGCGTGTCTATTATTAAATTGCGCTCGACAATCAAGCGAGAAAATGTGAAGTAGGTAAACAAACGTAATACCGCCGCGTCCAAAAAGTCTTAAGCGCGGTGCAGAGAGCGGCGCTTACGCGTCATTGACGCGGTGCATTTGCCTATCGTAGCCATTGGCGCGTCTTTTTGATAAGAAAGCGCCACAGAGCATTAGAATTATTAGGTGAACAAAAAAGTGTTCATTCTCAGAGAATTTTTTTTTTTTTAGAAATTATTGCTTATGTATCAATTTATAATAATAAAACTCAGTTGGGGTGTTTGAGGTTTTGCGTACTTGGAGTTACACGTTGTATATGTGATTTCGTAGCGAGATGCCTACTATCGGCCTTGGTTGACTGTTTTACGTTTTCATACAATTAGTAGCATAACGACTGCTTCAGAAAACCTCCAAACACGTAGTCGCACTATGCCTACTTTTTCGTTTTTGTTAGGTATATGTATCCTATATATATTTATACGTGTATATGTATTATAATTGTGAAACCCTTTCTCAATAGCTTATTATTTTATTTATTTGCTTACTTTGACTTTTTGACTATTTGACTTTATTTACTTTGACTACCCTGCGCCACCTACCTTTTTTTTTTGTTTTTTTTAGTTGTCCGGAAGAAATGGCATTGCGATAAGGCCCTAATTCTGTGCTCTATTTCTGTACTAGTAATTTTTTGTATTGTTGCATAAAAGAAAACAAAAAAAAGATTGCTTAAATATATTTTATTTTTTACGTCAATAAAATTGACTCTATCTTCATCCATTATATGTGCAGTGAATACTTACGTTGTATAAAGAATAACGCGTATTTGAGAGCGACGCAAATAAATACTAATTAAAAAGGAATAAAAAAATAATGTATACAAATAGTTCCCACCCATAAAGCATCATTGCCCACCTAAAGTAACAAAATGACCATTAGCCCGTAAAAGAATAAAAACAAAGTCCAAACGCAAGTCAAAGTGAGAAACAATTAGCGGCGAGCTCTGGTGCACGGCAGCTGAGAAAATAAACGACTTTTGTGTGGTCACGTGCGAGTGCATTAATGCTTTTTTCTAATAACATTGCTTATTTCGCTTCAGGTGTTCCTGGGAGCGATACCTTTGGAGATATCATATACATGCACAATATACAATACAATAATGTTGATTGTACCAAATAAAATTTACAATGAAATAATTTAAACAAAAAAAAATGGATTAGTCGTTCTACTGAGTAATAGTTAGTATTAGTATTTGGGGTGTAAGAGGTTCATCGACATCTTTGAACTAAAGCCAACCTCACCTGCACGTGGTGCACCCTGCTGACGTCAAACTTGCAGATAATTTGATCCACACTACTTTGCGTGCTTCCGCCACTAATTAGTTCATGCAAATTACTGCCGGCCGGCACTCACCCACTACCGTTAGTAGATGCATGCGACTGCCGTGGCTGCTTTGGCCGTCTCTGCTCCAGCTGCTGCGGTCGTTTCGGCGAATCTTCAACATCTGAAACATAAGAAACGTGAGACTGCCGTGGTCTTGTCTGCGACACGTGTTCCGCCTGTTGTGTTCAGAACAGTTATTGGCCTCAACGGTCTCTTTTAGGGTTCCGAACCTCAAAAGGAAAAACGGAACCCTTATAAGATCACTTTGTTGTCCGTCTGTCTGTCTGTCTGTCTGTCTGTCTGTCAAGAATTTCTATGTCGAGAATGCGTGGAGGTATCAAGCTGAAATTTGAACTGTATACTCAGGTCTACGGTCCCATGAAGTTAAAAAAAAATCAAACTGCTTAGTTTACGTAGAAAAAAGTTACGGCCGTTTATTCAGCAAAAAACGCATATTTCGACACACTCAAGGGAATCAAAACCTATAGGGTACTTCCCGTTGACCTAGAACTATGAAATTTGGCAAGTAACATCGTTATAGACTACAAGTACAGGAATAAATCTCAAAATTGTACATTTGTAAATAAATCTTAAAAAATAGGGGGTCTATATTTTTTATAGGGTGTCGAAATTTCAAATTGAAACTACTAGTTCAAATGGGGTATCATATGAAAGGGCTTGATGTACACATTGCAAAAATCATTTATTTATTTTTTCGAAACATTATTTCTTATTTATAATGAAAAATATCAAATTTAATAATGATACTACGTACCTACGGAACCCTCGGTGGGCGAGTCCGACTCGCACTTGTCCGGTTTTTTATTTATAGACGCCATAGGAAGGGAATCCATCCTCACGTATTGGAAATTAATTGAACGCATACTGCACGGTGTTAAGTGTTAAACCGAGGTGTCAAAGTCGCTTAACAAGTTACCATCTACCTGGTTCGAAGTGGAGCGGCTGGTAATCTGTCAGACAGGTCCTCCTAGTATAGATACCAGTCTCTCACATAGATGAATACACTAAAGTAATTTATTTGTAATTTGTAACATTGTACCTAATAGGCATGTGGCCGTGTGGTTTCCAGCAGACTAGAATAGAATCACTCCGTCTCTTCCCGTGGATATCGTACAAGGCGACTAAGGGAAATACATTATCAAACATCGATCAGGCCTCCCCAACCCGTTTGGCCAGCGTGGGGAGTGTAGGCCAAATCCTCCTGTCTGGGACGGATGGAGAGAGGGTCGTGCTCCTGTAGTGGAGACTAAAATGACCTGATGATGATGAATGCATGCGAAAGAATGGTTTATAAACCGTAACACGACTGAAATATTATTGAAAGAATTTCTCGCTAGCCGAGGTTTTTCCTGAATGTACAAAGGAAGGCTTTTACTGGAGGTTTTTTTTATTAACTGCATGGGGTTCTTCAAGAACAGGGTTTTTACAGGGTTGACAAGGCGTGTGTGATGCCTTGCGTGCTGATTGCGTGTCGTTAAGGCCCTTGCTAAGATATGATTATGTATTCAAAGTGGCGCGACATTTGCGGCTACAAGGGCCTTAATTGGTTGCGTGGTTATTGTACAAGGTTGCAATGACAACTTACCATCTGCCAGGTCGTATGTTTGTTTCCCATAGTGGTATGAAAAGTCTTTCTTGAATCATCTTTAGTGAATGTTTACCAATGGCCACTTTGACTCCGAGGTTGCGGGTTTGATTTTCGCACAAGACAGCTTCGCAATGGTAGCGGTAAGCGAGCGAAATATCATTTTATAAAACAAATATTGTTGACGAGCCGGGTAGTCGAATGGCTAGCAATAGCTACTGTGAAACCGAGGTCGCAGGTTCGAACCCTGCACATGACAAACATTTGTGTGCATGAATATTTCTCTTTGTCTTGGTCTGGGTGTTTTCTATCTATTATATGTATTTATTTACAAAAAAATGTATTTAAATATAATCAGTTATTTAGTACCCATAGTAACTACAAAATTTGCTTAGTTTGGGATGGTTTGGGATTGTTGGCCGTGTTTTTTTTTTTTTTTATACTACGTCGCGTGGCAGACAAGCATACGGCCCGCCTGATGTGAAGCGGTTACCGTAGCCATATTAACGCTCACAACATAAAATATCGCTCGCACGCCGCCACCCCCGCTGCCACCGCAGCATCTCCTTCCTTTCTGGTGACCTCACTCACTCGCAGGAACACAACAGCCCTCAAGGGAACCGTTATTTGGCTGCGGTATTCTGTGCTGGCAAAAAGAGAGGTAGGGAGCGTAATTGTAAGCTGCAGTCGGGTAGCTTACAATTACGCTCCCTACCTCTCTTTTTGCCAGAGCTTCGTTTGTCAGTCAGCAGGGTGCACCGCGTGCAGGTGAAGTTCGCTTTGGTTCAAAGATGTTGATGAACCACTTACACCCCAAAATGTGTAATTTGTCCAGGAATATCATTTATTTATCTTTCTTAAGTAACATAAGTCTCTAAACCAGAGATTATAAAACCCTAATTTTCTACCAGCCGCACCTCAATTTCGCGAGGTAAGCAACCTTAATAATGAATTGGATCACATATTTTCGCGAATTTACCAGATGAATTCGTTATAAGGCCAAGATGAGATTCCCTTATCAGCGAACCTTGTTTGGGGTACACCAGTATTATATTACCTTGAAAATTACCTATTTATGTGAATTATAAAGTTTCTCGTCAAAAACATAGAAGGATTCAAGCATAGAATGAGGATAGTTTATTAATCTATAATAATAAAACGCTTTGTCCTCACTGACTGACTGACTGACTGACTGACTGACTGACTGACTGACTGACTGAGTGACTGACTGACTGACTGACTGACTCACTAATCAACGCACAGCCCAAAGTGCCCAAACCGCTGGGTCTAGAGATTCCAAATTTGGCAAGTAGGTTCCTTATGACGTCTATGGGTGCACTAAGAAAGGATTTTTCAAAATTCATCCCCTATTGGGGTGAAACGGGGGTCCAAAGTTTGTATGGGGAAACAAGATTAGTTGGACTATTTTATTCGAAACTTTACACGAGTACTTCTATAGATAAATGAGTAAACACGTGTTTCAGGATTTTTCAAAATTCAACCCCTAAAGGGATAAAATGGAGTGAAAAAATCTGAAAATCGTCATGGGTATTGTTTTTATGGTTTATCCGGTCGCTGATTACGAAAACAACAACTATTTTATAAACCAACATAGCCGACGTGACATAAAATCACCCCTATGGGGGTGCCATGGAGTTGAAATGTCATAATATCAATATGGGTGTTGATTATATGGTTTTCTGTGACGTAAGTTACGAAAATGATATCGATTTGAAAATATAACATAGTGGACACGAAATTACTTAAAAGGATTTTTCAAATTTTACCCCTAAGAGGGTGAAACAGAGGTAAAAAGTTTGTGTAGGGAAACGAGATTAGTTGGACAATTTTTTCCTAAACTTTACACGAGTTATAGATAAATGAGTGAACACTTGTTTCAGGATTTTTCGAAATTCAACCCAAAAAAAAGAAGTATAATGGGGTCAAAAAGTCTGAAAATCATCAAGGATATTATATTTTATCGGGTCGCTAACGTGACCATCATGTAATTTTTTTAAACTTTGATTTATCCTTTTTAAGCGGGTTGAATAAGACTTGTGTGTTGACTGAAGTGTTATCCTAATAGGTTTTTAAATTTGTATTTGGCGTCAATCAGTGCTTATACTATCACGGGCGGCCGGCGCGGCGAGGGCGGGACGGGTGTAGTAGTTATTTGGAAAGTTCTTGCATCCGTATTTAGTACAATTAAAGGTACTATATGAAGGTGGTTGCGTTGCGTGGTAGACTTGACTTGGATAATCTAAAATGCGCGAATTTGACAAGAGCGAAGCCGCGGGGAAAAGATAGATAGTAAAAGGCTTTGGTCCTCACTGACTGACTGACTGACTGACTCACTAATCAACGCACAGCCCAGACCACTGAATTTAGAAACCTGAAACTTTGGATAAGTGTTCCCTATACAATGTAAGCGCACACTAAGAGGATGAAAATAGGGGGTTGAAATAAACCCTCTTTTTGAAAATCGGTTCACCTACGATTTTGAGACTTACTGGAATAGTTGTTCATAAAAAAGGGGATGTTTATGGGTTAACTGATTAACTTTTGACCAGCGCCCAGCCAAGAAATGTTTAAAAATGCTATATTTATATTTTAATTAACTCATCACTAGATGGCACTATACCTAGCAATTATACAACGCGCTATGGTTTCGTTAAGGGTTATTAAGGAACGGGTATATACGAGAGATTATTTCTAACCATGGGGTTATCCATGACGGTTTATCGCTCACCTCATCCCAGTAGTTATCCCCGGAGGTCCTCCATCGTGCGCGTATGGCGTAAAAAAAACTTTGTCCTTCAAATGAAGATACATCAGGTGCCGAAAACTAATTGAAAAACCTATTCTAAGTACCGACTTTATGGGGTATACCTACTTAATATAAGAATTTCGGTATTTTTCAAACAATGACGTCAAGATTTACTAAATTTATACTTGTGGAAGGTGTGATGATGCCCCATACCATTATAGCTGTGGAAGGTGATGGAACTGGCCTGTTCCGCTCCATCTCCTCCCACTTGCATGGAACGGAGGTGTATCATCAGGAGGTTCGTGCCACCATTGTTCACGTATTAAACAACTGGAACGATGAGTTGTTGAGTAAGGACAGTAAGGGATGCGCTGTTGAGGAATCTCTCTTTATACCCCGCATTCCCATTATTCCATCAGATCACCCCGTTCAATTTATGAGACTTTAATTTCCCATAAAGGTGTTTTGCTATGACCATTAACAAAGCTCAGGGGGCAGTCTCTAAAGGTGGCTGTGGTTGACTTGAGACAGGACTGCTTCTCTCATGATCAGTTGTATGTAGCTTGCTCAGGAGTAAGTTCTCCTGGAAGCCTTTCTATTTTGGCTCCTGGTGCGAATGCCAAAAATATTGTTTACCGGGACGTCTTAACCTAAATGGTGTATGTTTGTAATAATGGTCAATACGAATCAGTCCTTTAAGAGGAAAAAATGAAATATCTGGAATCTTTACAAAAATAGACGCAAATCAGGACTGTTCCCGTAGCGAAGCACGGGTACTTTGCTAGTAAATAATAAATTAATAAATTGGCCGTGTGGTTTCCGGCAGACTAGAATAGAATCACTCCGTCTCTTCCCGTGGATGTCGTACAAGGCGACTAAGGGAAATACATTATAAAACATCGATCAGGCCTCCCCAACCCGTCTGGCCAGCGTGGGGAGTGTAGGCCAAATCCTCCTTCTGTCTGGGACGGACGAGAGACGGTCGTGCTCCTGTAGTGGAGACTAAAATGACCTGATGATGATGGAATTAATAAATATTCCTTGACATACTACACAGCGCCATCTAGTTTCAAACTAAGCAAAACTTATACTATGGGTACTACATAACTGATAAATATACCTACTTAAATATTTTTTTTTGTAAATTCAAACATATTTTTTTTGTAAATACCAAAGCCAACTTGACCTGCACGCGGTGCACCCTGCTGACTGACAAACGAAGCTCTGGCGAAAAGAGAGGTAGGGAGCGTAATTGTAAGCTACCCGACTGGGGAAGTACCTTCACCTCACAGAATACCGCAGCCAAATAACAATTCCCTTGAGGGTTGTTGTGCTCCTGCGAGTGAGTGAGGTCACCAGAAAGGAGTAGCTTGTATGTGCTTGTAATATGCTGTGTCTTATCTAGAGCCTCGTTCCTCAAGGGAATTGCTATTTGGCTGCGGTATTCTGTGAAGTGGAGGTACTTCCCCAGTCGGGCAGCTTAAAAAATACGCTATGACCTACCTCTCTTTTCGCCAGAGCCTCGTTCGTCAGTCAGCAGGGTACACCACGTGCAGATGAGATTGGCTTTGGTTCAAAAATGTGGATGATCCACTTACACTTCAAACCTTACGTGTTCTGACGAGCTCGGTGGTCGAATGGGTAGCAATGGCTACTTTGATTCCGAGGTCGTGGGTTCGATCCCCGAAAAAGCAAACATTTGTGTGCATGAACATGTCTGTTTCTCTTGGTCTGGGTGTTTTCTATGTATTATAAGTACGTATTTAAAAAAAAACCGGACAAGTGCGAGTCGGACTCGCCCACCGAGGGTTCCGTACGTAGTATCATTATTAAATTTGATATTTTTCATTATAAATTAGAAATAATGCGTCGAAAAAAAAAAAAAAAAATATTTTGCAATTTGTACATCAAGCCCTTATATGATACCCCATTTGAACTAGTAGTTTCAATTTGAAATTTCGACACCCTATAAAACATATAGGCCCCCTATTTTTTAAGATCTATTTACAAATGTATAGTTTTGAGATTTATTCCTGTACTTGTAGACTATAACGATGTTACTTGCCAAATTTCATAGTTCTAGGTCAACGGGAAGTACCCTATAGGTTTTGATTCCCTTGAGAATGTCGAAATATGCGTTTTTTGCTGAATAAACGGCCGTAACTTTTTTTTACGTAAACTTAGCAGTTTGATTTTTTTACAACTTCATGGGACCGTAGACCTGAGTATACAGTTCAAATTTCAGCTTGATACCTCCACGCATTCTCGACATAGAAATTCTTGACAGACAGACAGACAGACAGACGGACAACAAAGTGATCTTATAAGGGTTCCGTTTTTCATTTTGAGGTACGGAACCCTAAAAAATTAAGTACATTTATCAGTTGTCCAGTACCCATAGTACAAGCTTTGCTCTTAATTTGGGACTAGATGGCGCTGTGTAAATTGTCCAGAAATATTTATTTATTTACGTAACATTTTTAAGAGAGGTAGGGAGCGTAATTGTAAGCTACCCGACTAGGGAATGTACCTCCACCTCACAGAATACCGCAGCCAAATAACAATTCCCTTGAGGGTTGTTGTGTTCCTGCGAGTGAGTGAGGTCACCAGAAAGGAAGGAAATGCTGCGTTGGCAGCGGGGGTGGCGGCGAGTGATATTTTATGTTGCGAGCGTTAATATGGCTACGGTAACCGCTTCACATCAAGCGGGTCGTATGCTTGTCTGCCACCCGAAGTAGTAAAAAAAAAAATCTTGTTCCCATAACTTCTAAAGCTATTATGTCGATATCGCATGCCTCGAGGAGTGATAAGACTTGTACGATAAGATACCAAGGTCGCGTATTGGCTTGGTCTCATTAGAATGGTCTTTGATTGCATTCGCTTCGGGACACGAAGGGTACGCACTGGTACCTATAAACCTGGTGGATAATTTTAGGGTTTTATCAATCTATTTTGAATTATACCCATGCCTCTTTTAAGAAACAGTACGTGGACGACCGACCATTGTATATTTTGAAAAAAAAAAAAACGTGTGGCACTCGGGGACTGCCGCGGTAAAGCTATTGCATAGCATTTTGTATCAACTTATGCAATTATAATTTTATTTATTTATTTTATTCATGCAGTATTGCTTTTTCTTTGATATTAATTCAAGTTACACTTTTTGAGCGTGGTGATCGATAAGAAAACAAATTTTTCTATTATTAAATAAATAAAACGAGTTTCGTAGAGTCGTACAATACGTCTAATCGCACGCACACAACGCCGTGTCGAAGACTGCCGAACTGAAACGACGTTAGACGATGCACGGCCTTCAAGCCACACCTCCTTGCCCGTCGGAGTGGGGAGCGTGAGGTTTTTTCGTTACGGAATTTCTGGATTCGGTCCCCGCGCTCAAGGCCCGCGATAGAAGCTATGCAATAGCTTAAAAGTACATATTTATATTCATGAGTTATCTATTTTTTTATACCACGTCATATGGTCGTGTGGTTTCCGGCAGACTAGAATAGAATCACTCCGTTTCTTCCCGTGGATGTCGTACAAGGCGACTAAGGGAAATACATTATCAAATATCGAACAGGCCTCCCCAACCCATTTGGCCAGCGTGGGGAGTGTAGGCCAATTCCTCCTTCCGTCTAGGACGGACGAGAGAGGGTCGTGCTCCTGTAGCGGAGACTAAAATGGACCTGATGATGATGATGATAATATGGCAGACAAGCATCCAGCCCGCTCTATGTGTTTCACCGTAAATATTTAGTTAACTTCTGCATAGTTTAACGCGACATTTTTAAAATACTGGTATTAAATTTCATCATCATCGTCACCATTATAACTGCTGGATATAGGCCATCCCCAATGCTTTTCACCATATTTTTAACGAGACGGGAGCTCACCACACATTCCCACCAATGCGTCTCCCGTGTAGCCAGGATTAACAGCGGTGACCACCAAGAAAAGCAATGAACAGTGAAGTCCGTTGCTTTCCCGAGGGAAAATTACGGCTGCCTTGGAACTCACAACAAATTTAATCTCAAGAAATTAATAGGAGTTTTTGGATTAATAGGAGCAATGTGAGAGACAGCAATTAGGCAAATAAGGCATGAAAAGCCTAAAGAGATGACTAGCCAAGTGAAGCTCGTACATCACGGATTTTAAGTATCTAACACTATTGGGGACTAAAACATTGAGTTTTAGAAAGAGAACTTTTGCATTTTTTTTTTATTGATAATAGTTGCAATCTACAGACCCCGGGGGTTAACGATCGTCAATTATTTTTTGCCACAATTTTCTTACTATTTATTAATTGCACGTCGCTGGTGTGCTAATAATTATATTATTGTTTAATTCTACTTATCTAAATCCTTGTATTATTTGCCTTGCAACCATGATAACCGCGGCAGACCAGTCCCCTCTGGCAGCACCCGTTCAGGAGTTGATGCATGGCACAGCCATCCCCGCATTCAACCATTTTTTTGGGAATGCGGCGGCCCGCCACACGACACCACCACCAGTTTGAACACTTTAGCGAGCAGGACTACCTGGACTGTCATGGCTGCACAGCAAAACCTCAGTTTATTTCCCTATTACCCTCTCCCCTCCTACTGTTTGACCCAGCGTATTTCGTCCGTCATTGTCCCTGCTTGATATTGCAAACTTTTGCATATTAAATATATCCATATATCCATCCTTCGTTTATTTGTATTGATTTTTCTGATAACTAATCCAGTTTTATGACGTGTTCGCGACTGATTGACCATTCCCGATGGCTGCCAACTGCACGTGGACTTTCCCAGTAATATAGCGATTATGACACAGGGACAAACGATATCAGACGTGACGTGAGCGACGCCGCGAGCCGTTTCATTTCGCATCCGTCAGTCTAAAGGCCATCGTACATTTATCAACCCCGCACACGACCAACACCAGAGAGCGTTGGCCTGATTATATGACGTTTGAATTTTTTTAACCCCTGACGCAAAAACGACGGGGTGTTATAAGTTTCACATGTCTCTGTGTGTGTGTGTGTGTCTGTCTGTGGCATCGTAGCTCCCGAACGGATGAACCGCTGTTGATACAAAGTTACGGATTACATATTTTTACACAGCCCGTTTAATATGGTAACAAATGAAAGGGCTTGACTAGTAGAATACTATACACTATGATAAATTTCAAATTCAAGATGGCCGCCACCATGAAATGGCGAATTAAAAATATTGTTCTCACAACTCCCTCAATACGGGTATCAATGAAAGGGCTTGACTAGACTAGAAGGTCGGAGGTTTTTTAATTTTTTAATTTAATTGTCTTATTTAGCCAGAATCTTGACATCAGACGCCGAAGGCCGTTCTAGTAATTATTTTACATCTCAAATTGAAAGTTCACCGAATTTACTGACTGAAAATTGTATACTTGATTTCATTAATTCCTTCATTAATATCAATTATAGTGAGCAGATGGCTGTTCTTAGTTTGTTTTATTTTCGCTCATAATAATCACACTATCATTAAACTTTGAAGTTTCGTATTCTGATAAGAGAATACTAAAAATGGCATTTGAGAGAATTGCCCCTCTGACAAATGTTGCCCTTACCTCCTCAGGCAAAACCTGTCGATCTTTACCTGTAATAGAAGTTCCAATGCGTCGAATCTGAGACGTTCGATGCCATATCGAATATGAAGACATTGAAAGACAAGGCCCGACAGAGCGTCTTTGATTTGAGAGAGATTATAGCGTTTTAGTGTATATGAGAGTATATTAGCTTAGATCACAGAAAAACAACCCTTCTTTCATTGAAGTTTATTCGTACTTAATCCCAATAATGGCAATGCACTAATAGACGTGAGTACTATTTATTTATTCTGTGCTAATACGCTCAAAATTACACTTAACTAATGTCGACAAAAAAAACATTAACAGTGCATTTAAAAGGGAGTTATTTTTTTATATTCCATTTTTATTTTTTATTGTTTTATATTTTTAAAATACTGGTATTTAAATTTTATCATCATCGTCACTATTATAACTGCTGGATATAGGACATCCCCAATGCTTTCCACCATATTTTTAACGCGACGGAAGCTCACCATACATTCCCACCACTGTCTCCTGTGTAGCCAGGCTTAACAGCGGCGACTCTCAAAAACGGCAATGAACAATGAACAATGAAGTCCACTGCAGTCCCGGGTGTAAGACTACGGCTGCCTCGGAATTCACAACGAATTTAATCAGAAGAAATTAGTAGGAGTAGCAATGTGAGAGACAGCAATATCGCAAATAAGGCATTAAGACCTTACCACAGAATATTATGACCTTACTACATAGGATCATTCCACCATAATTATGCGTTCCTCCGCTTTCCGCATCCACCCGCTTTTTTGTAACATACGGGGCCTCTATTCAAGGACTTTCCTCCCCCATCTGCTATCAGTGACACGGCAGATGTGGCTGGTCCACTGCCACTTCAGCTTGCTGATTTTGAGAGCTTCTTCGTCTAATTTTCTCGTTCCGGATTCGATCCCCGAGAAAAAATCCGAGCTAAAATTCGCACAGCGAGCTATGGAGAGGACTACTCCTCTCCATAGCTCGCTGTGACTCGGCTTGTGAACCAGTCCGACGATCATGTTCAAGTTCAAGTCATAGCAGGGAGGACGCACTGATTGAAGACTTTCTTTTAGTCTTGAAGCATTAGGGTATCCGTGCGGTTTCCGAAAGCTGACCAGACCAGTCGAATGTGTCTGTCGAGCTCTTTGTTGAAATTGCCCCGTTCATGCCGAATAGCCTGTCTGAGATTGACATAGTTTTTAATCACTTCAATAGCTGCATTCTCTTTGATAACTAGGCTAGGGCCGACGAGGTGATTGTACATGACTTCCGTTTTGTCAAAATTCCATCTCCAGCCCCACGGCTCGAGAAGCTGCAATACGGTTGTTTAGCATCCGACCGAGATTCTTCAGCGACTCAGCCATCACGACCACGGCATCGATAAATCGAAGGTGTGCGATGTATTCACCGAAATTCCCCCATATCTTCCCGTCCAGCGTGACATGCCCTTGACGTACTCCCCGCTGCAGCTGGATAGCCATATACTGCTGGTCCATACATTGTGGCACGAGAATTTTTTTATTTATCATCATTGAATTCAACATTATAAAAACTAATTTGATGTTGCAGTTGCAGGTGTCTCCTGCTAAATTTGATTTGATAAATTGGCGCCGCGAAACTGACATCAATTTTACACGTAGCGACATCTATTGTCGATTGTAACATTTTGGGAAGAGCGCCATCTGTTATTTGTCGTAGGTATGCTTATTATTTAGCATGACGTGCAAAGCAGGAATTTAGCGCCATCTGTTATCGAGAGGCGGTAACATTATGCTACGCAATGCAATACGTACATGAAAGATGGCGTAAAAGTTTCAGTTCAAATTATTTCTTTTTTTTCCACAAAAACTGTTATACGACAAAAATCAAGAATAATTTTAAAATTAAACTTGCTTAGGTTGTAGTTTTTATTTAATTTTTAGTTGTTGTAAATTTTCTATAAATTAAATGTTTTGTAATTATTTGGGCTTTATTGAAATAATAATTTTATGCATAAAATATTTTTCAATAAAATCTTACAAAAATAAAATACATCCAAAAAGAAAGCTCCGCCATGACAGTGCGATTAGACACTGCCGTGACCAGGATTCGAACCTGGGTTACTACGGCCACAACGTAGGGTCCTAACCACTAGACGATCACGGCTATCGGAACGATATTCATTTTGGCGAAATACTTGACAACTACCGAACGCATTGTAATACATTGTCGTCTATATTTTGCAACTGTTGCAATATTAACAAGTGGCAAAAAAATTGCATTTATTTGATAGATATCAGTAGATTATAAAAATTGGGATGTCTCTGTGTCATCACCATCAGACACGGCCGTGTGTTCTACGTGAATACGTTATATGCACTAGAATTATCTCAAAATGACAGCGCTTCCCGTCCCCCGCACGCTATGTTCCATAGTCCTTATTTAGCGTAATAAATGCTTTGATCCATCATCTATCCAGTGGTGTGATGAAAATTTGGATGGAGATGATAGATCTGTAGCTGCAACATTAAACTGTATCTGATTTTTGACTTGACAACGTCTTATAATTCGATGGAGCCGGCTGCACGCAAGAAAAAACATGACGTATGCGGCGTTACCTCGCTCTGAGGCGTTCCATTGAAATTTTCTTTTGAAAAATGGAAAAATGCAAACATTCCTTAAATTTCTTATGACGTTGTCACGTTCAACTATCGTCAGTAAACCGACTTTACAGACTACCGATTTTTTTTTAATTACTTTCCTACAGAGGCTATTTTAAAGACTTAAAATTTTAGAGATTTACGTCAAAAATGTACTAAATTTCTATGTACACGTACATGTCAAGTTACACTCAAAATATTTTGCAAAATGTACCTAATCTCCTTAATTACATTTTTTACTGTTGCTACAAGAGTTAAAGTAGTGGCTGCTCCCTTTGAGTTTACCATCAATCCGTATAAGAAAACTTTTTTTAAACAAAAAAATATCTATAAAATCTGTAACTTACTCCTATTTACTTTTATTATATGAGAGGGGGGCACACAAGCATGTGGGTCACCTGATGGAAAGCAATCACCACCATGGAGATCAGCAACACGAAGAGTTCGTCGATCCATTGCCAGCCTTTTATTTTATTTTTCTTAACCGAGCGGAGACCCACCACACATTCCCACCACTCTGTCTCCTTTATAGCCAGGGGGCCCTACCGCCGAAGGTGAAGCCGATTACTATTGGATTTTTTTATTGTGAAAATAAAACTTCAGCTTAGATTGCTGGTTAATTATTATTAATTAGTGTTAAGCTTAGCTGGTACATATTCTAGAGCTCAAGCTCTCTCTCTCCAGACTAAACTGTTCATGTTCATAATTAATTTTAACCTAAAACCTATTTGAACCGACTCCAAAAATGGAGGTTCTCAATTCGACTGTATTTTTTTTAATGTTTGTTTCTTAATTACTCCGTGATTTATAAATCGATTTGAAAAAATCTTTTTTATTTGAAAGAGTATACTTCCAGATTGGTCCCATATTTTTTCGTCATCGTCATCAACCTGTACATAAATGTAGAGTATTGTTTGGAGTCGGTTTTATTTTTGTTAAAAATATTGGAATTTTATTTATTTATCAGTATAGAGTAAAGAGTATTGACGAGTTCATTAATTATAACAAAGTGTGCCAACTAGTTTAGACTTAGAAAACTTAATTTACCTTTAATTAATATAAATAATAAATATAAATAAATATTGTCAGACAAATTACATAGCGCCATCTAGCCCCAAAGTAAGCGAAGCTTGTGTTATGGGTAATAGACAACTGATAAACATACGTAAATACATTTTTGTTTTTGTAAATACATACTTATGATACATAGAAAACACCCAGACTAAGACAAACAGACATGTTCATGCACACAAATGTTTGCCCTATGTGGGAATCGAACTCACGAGCGTTGGTGTCGAAGCCGCGTCATTGACCGCTACGCCACCGAGCTTGTCATTAATTAACTAATTATTAATAACCTATAATTGTTTCACTCATTTGAGTGAGGAGTCGAACATTCAAACTTAGCCAACAGAGTTAAACGTTAATATTTAACTATGTCAACCCCTCCGAAAAACACGAGAGCATATTTTATTCAGACTTATATTCATGACCTAATCACCCCCAAATCGCTATACATAAATCAGTCGTCCAGTCTGCGTGAAACCAGACCAGACATTTTTTTTACAAACCATCGGACACTATACTTGGTCTTATTCAATTCGCCCCTGTGATGTTTCGCAAACTAGGCGGCTTGTTACGTATTCTGGTTTGGCTGACTACAGGTAAAATATGGTATCTGGCATTATTTATTGCTTGAACGTAGACAAATGGATGTGAATTTGTAAGTGTTAGCGAGGATTTTGTTGTATTTTGCAATTTTCTAGTGTAACTGTGTAAGAGATAGAAGGTGATGGTCTTGTGTATGTCAATGACCAAATTTTAAACTATAAGAAATATCGAAAAATATTCAAATATGTTTCTGGATCGAATAAATAATTATAAGCAAAAATGGTGAGATTTTTGATTAATCTCTTCTCTAACTAGAGATCAAACTTCCTTTTACCAACTCTATAATATGATTGAAGGATCTAACGCGTGTATTGTATCCGGTAGAGTCGCTATTAGAATAAAAGTCTAGACAGTAATAATCAAGATAAAGATATATTTATTTGTTAACATGTGTACATGCAAGGTGTTCAAATATATAAATAGTATCTACATATTATGTTTTTACAAGCGTACAAAATTTTAAAGACATTACATAGGATGTTTTAGGTATTAAATAAATTAGTGACATGTCAATTAAAATAGTCGTAAGAGTAATAAAGATAAAATTGATGAATTTAAAATTGTCATAGAAATATTTTATATGCCTGTCCCTATGTAATATTGTAAGAAATGTTGTGTACGAAAACTAAAGGAAAGTGTTGTTTTTATTAAAGCAATTCATGTTTCCGAGTATTAACCGGACTTGAAATTCTAAAGCTGCCGATGAAATTGACTTTCAAAAATAAAACTTTGTTCAGAATTGCCACTTACCACCTCTTGATCTTTAACGACATCCAAGCATTCATCTGAAGGAGTTATTCAATATCTTGTTTATAGCGTGCTCTAATCCAATTTTGCATTGTTACTGCATGATTAATACGAGGGTAGACTGCTTCTTTCGAGATGGTTAATCAGAGATATGTTATTTTTTATTGTGAATTGTGTTATTTTGCATGCGCCGAGCTGGTTTTTTTGAATGATGTTTGCGAGTTGTAAGGACATTCTTCATTGGCCCATTCTGGTTGTCTGGTTCAGTAATCCAGTTCTTTTTAACATCTTGTACTAGAATTAGAGAAATTCAGTCAATGGAGTACATTCATATTAAGTAAGTAAAATAATAACATGAGCCACAAAAAATACTAAATGGCCGACTATAGAAATACTAGGTTTGGTATGTTTTATATCAACTTTAGTCGCCAAGTCAGTATAATAGTCGCCAAGTTTCACAATTTTAGATGCTCGGTTTATTACTATTCTAAAGTACTTAATACTTATATGTAGATTTCGGTATAGTTGGTTGTCATGTCTTTCTCCTTAGGTCAGATTTTGTTAGCACACATCTTGTATTAGCAGATTGGTACTTATAGTTTCTGCTAACAAAAGATAATAGGTACTCCCAAGTCCCATGGGATTACGAAGAGCGGATCTACAAGCGGGCGAAGTCACATAGACCATTCATTTTCTTTCATTAACTTACTCGTAACATAGATACTTAACGTAATTTTGGGAACAACTAAAAACTTTATTTTTGAATACAATATGATTTGTGATAAAATTACGATTTATTTTTTCAGCAAAAGACGCATATTTCGACACATTCTCAAGAGAATCAAAACCCATAGGGTACTTCCCTTTGACCTAGAACTATGAAATTTGGCAAGTAACATCGTTATACATACAAGGACAAGAATAAATCTCAAAACTATACATTTGTAATTAAATCTTAAAAAATAGGGGGTTTTATTTTTTTATACAGGGTCGAAATTTCAAATTGAAGCTACTAGTTCAAATGGAGTATCATATGAAAGGGCTTGATGTGCACATTTTAAAATATATTTTATTTAATTTTTCCGATGCATTATTTTTTCGTTTAGGTTATCTAACTATTTTAGGTATGAACTAGAATATTTCTTATTTATAATGAAAAATATCAAATTTATAATGATCCTACGTACGGAACACTCGGTGGGCGAGTCCGACTCGCACTTGTCCGGTTTTTTTTAAGTGTATGCAGTGATTTTTCTAATTCTCACAACATAGTCAGCTTACGTTACAATAATTATGGTTTGTAACTTGTAACATAGGTAAAATATTAACATTTTTTCATACAAAATACATACCTAATAGAGAAAGTTTCAATTGATATAAGTATTGTATGAATATTTTCCAGTCCAATAAATACTTCCCATTTTCCGAAAATTGTCCAATACTAATAAATAACGGTAGAATAAACCTACCGGCATCTATAGCTTCATATTCAAACGTGACGGTATTCATATACCAAGAAGCCCCCTAGTCCTGTCTCATTATTGTCCGAATTCCTTTTTTACCCAGTCTCCGAGTCCCGGACAATACCCCCAACACGGGGATAGCGTAAAAATCCTTTATGCGTCACCTACCGTTCTATTTCGCTTGAAGCGACGTTTAAGACTTAAACAATGGGTTTGCTTGGATTTTTTCAAAGTTTTAATCCTTTTTAAATGTGCATTTATTTGTTAATCAGATGTTACTGTTAGGAGTTAAATCTCTGGGATCATTACAATGAATTAGTCGCATAATTCAATGCACATTTAGTTTACAATAGATTTAAAAGGTTTTGACGTTATGGGATTCTTCAAAGACAAAATGTTTTCACAATAAAAGTGATTGATGAAGAACTTCGTTTGAAATCGAAACTAGTTAGTTGGCTATTCCGACAAAATAAAGAAATTTAGTGGCCTGTTTAATTTAATTTATTTCAAACAAAAATGTCTAGAAATATTTATTGTCTGCGTTTATATAATTTCTTGTATGTAAATACGATAATTTTATAATGCATACGAATTGAAAGAAAAGAATATGAATACAGATTTTAGGGGTGTAAGTGGGTCATCAAGATCTTTGAACCAAAGCCAACTTCACCTGCACGTGGTGCACCCTGCTGACTGACAAACGAAGCTCTGGCGAAAAGAGAGGTAGGGAAGAAGAAGGTAAGGGCGTAATTGTAAGCTACCCGACTGGGGAATGTACCTCCACCTCACAGAATACCGCAGCCAAATAACAATTCCCTTGAGGGTTGTTGTGTTCCTGCGAGTGGGTGAGGTCACCAGAAAGAAAAGAAGGAGATGCTGCTTTGGCACCGGGGGTGGCGGCGCGCGTACAATATTTTATGATGCAAGCGTTCATATGGCTGCGGTAACCGCATCACATCAGGCGAGCCGTATGCTTGTCTGCCAAAAATTAAAAGATTAGCAGGGGTAAAGTTAAATGATAACATAACAATAATAAATTAAAAATAACACTTTCGTTGCTGTTTTTCCTTTTCGTAGCAATATTTTTTACAGCGTCAGCCCATAATCATCCCACTGCTGGGATACGGGTCTCCCTTCAATCGAAGCGGTTTAGAGAATACTCCACCACGCTGCTCAACTGCGGGAAGCCAGTGTTTTCAAGCCGCCTAAAGGCCACTTGGCTTAACAACTGTCGTCTAAAGACAACACCAGGGACCGTTTAACGTGCCCTCCGAAGCACGGAGGAGCTTGCGATAAATAAACCCATCCATGGACCACCCACGATAGTAAAAGTCCAATTTTTTAGACTTCTGCTATCGTGTTCTTACTCAAAGTATTTGTCAGGCAGAACTCGGTTCATTATAATTAACTAATTCTCTGTTTATCGAAAATATATTTAAGAAAATGCACATCACTAAACTAATGGAAACGGTTGATTTCAAATAGGTATACATTTTGTCCATGCAATATAGTTTTATATTGTTATTTATAAAAGAATTACCGTGCACCATGGCATGCACGCCACCAGCTAATGGCTAATCGCTTATAGCTAACTAGCGAATCACTAACTATGATCACGCAGACGACGCGTCGCCTGAGTGATCATAATTATTAAATATTTTTTTCACGTCACACGGGAATAAGATGTTTTTCCGGAATAAAAAGTAGCCTATATCACTCTCCAGACCTTAAACTATTCCCATAGAAATATGTCAATCCATACAACACATTTATATTGATTGCTTTCAGCAATAAGGCCGCCTTGTTGCACATAAAAGTTGTGATAGGAAAACTGTTATTTGTATTCTCTGTAATTTATTGTGTAAATAAAGCATATTCTATCTATCTATCTATCTATCTATTTATATATATAATATTGATATGAATGTAATTCAGACATAGAATGCTCTGCATTCTGTCAACAATACTCAAAGTTTCTCCAAACTCGTAAACGTCATAAAAACCCACAAATCTCAAATGAAATCACAAAATAATCTTTACTTCTATTCTTATACACACACTATAACAAAAGAATCTTCTGCCCTAAGCTTATTTCTGTGATATATCACATCAAATACTACAGAATTTTAATAAATAATATTACAATTCTGTATAAATGTTATTGCATTTTCAAACGTAAGTATTCTTAGTAAGATTTCAAGTAGATTCAATTAACTATTCAGATAATATTTCAAATATTAAATAGCGGGGCGTAAGAAACCGTTTTCGTACCAGGTTTTTAAGATTTTGATTGAGTGCAGATTTGTGTGTGTGTGTCTAATGTCATTGAGTAAATTATGCGTTTTTATTCTGGCTAGGGCCCCGGGCCCGGTTCTCTATGCCTTTGAGTATAATCTACAAAATCCACAAATTCTTCTAAATCAAACATCTTGTCAAAATTAGTACCGTCAAATGCGCCTACTTTGCCACCAAAGGAATCTTTGCCCCAATAACAATTTCTAAGAAAAAGAAATATTGTGCAACATTGTATCAGTATTATGGCGACATTTATTACTTTGGTGCAAAATAGGTTATAGGTGTGGCCACACTGAGTATCGCGTGTGTTGCTAAGTTCACTCAGTAGCGAGTTGAGACTTGTCATGTGCGGTGCGTATTTTTACGGGCAAATTTTTGAGAAAAAAGATATAGTTAATTGTGCATCATGGCGAAAACGCAGGTTGGTACATTTGCCTTCTTATTGTAAAAAACTATTCGTTGAGTATTTTAAACCTAGTTTCACTGCTGAAGGTGTTTTAAAACAAAAGTTATATTAATGGGCAAAGTTACCCAGTAATGTTCCGATCTATAAATGTCAACATTGCCCTCCTTCAGAAATGGCCTAGGGTTATCACATTACGATACTTTGTGATTTTTTTATCTAATTTTAAGATTTATTTAAGTAGTTTTTTTATACACTACGTCGGGTAGCAGACAAGCATACGGCCCGCCTGATGTGATGCGGTTACCATAGCCATACTAACACTCGCAACGTAAAATATGACTCGCGCTCCGCCACCCCGCTGCCAACGCAGCATCTCCTTCCTTTCTGGTGACCCCACCATTCGCAGGAACACAACAACCCTCAAGGCAATTGTTATTTGGCTGCGGTATTCTTTGAGGTGGAGGTACATTCCCAGTCGGGTAGCTTAAAATTCCGCTCCCTACCTCTCTTTTCGCCAGAGCTTCGTTTGTCAGTCAGCAGGGTGTACCGCGCGCAGGTGAAGTTGGCTTTGGTTCAAAGATGTTGATGAACCGCTTACAACGTTACGCAACGTTAAAATTGGATGATTGTCTTCTAATACTTTACCTATATACAAATAAATATAATAAATAAATATATATGGGACTAGATGGAGTTGTATAATTCATATATATATATATATATATATATATATATATATATATATATATATATATATATATATATGGGGGAATGGAACCTGCGACCCTTGATGCCGAAGTGGTCATATAATATAACTCCATTTTGTGAAATTTTGTCAAAATTTGCAAAAAAACTTGTTTCAGAAGAACAAACATAAGCCCAGAATTAGGCAAAGGAAGTCAAGACGTCAGTTGGGGTCCAGGATGTATAAAAACTATACGGACGAAATGCTTGAAATTGCATGCGATGCTGTTGAATCCCATCAAATTACTTCACGAGATGCTGAGCGACAGTTTGGAATACCGAGACGGACAATAATAAACAAATTAAAAAACAAACACACAAAATCCGTTGGGCATCCTACTGTTTTAACCGCCGAAGAAGAAAACAAAATTGTTGGGGTCTTGCAAGCTTCTAGCGCTTTTGGCTCCCCGCTTACTAAAATAGATCTAAAGCTATTAGTTCATGAATATTTGAAAAAAAATTCTCGTGATCATAAATTTAAGAACGGAATTCCCGGTGATGCATGGGTCCAGGGGTTTTTAGCACGGCATGCTGATCAATTGACCCTAAGGAACACTCAAAATATTTCTAAGGCGAGAGCTGAAAAAGGACCTCAAGAAATTGGTGATTATTTTAATAATTTGAGTACTACTTTAAAAGGCATACCGGCAGAAAACATAATAAATTTTGATGAAACTAATTTATCAGACGACCCAGGTTCTTCTAAATGTATTTTTCGTAGAGGAGTAAAATATCCAGAGAGGATAGCCAATTCCACCAAAGGCAACATATCTATTATGTTTACGGCAACTGCGAGTGGTAAGTGTCTTCCATTGTATGTTGTCTATAAAGCCACCAACCTATATTCCGAATGGGTAATTGGAGGACCAGTAGACACTAGATACAACTGCACTAAATCAGGGTGGTTTGACAGCGCCATGTTCGAAAATTATTTCGAAAATATAATTCTTCCATGGGCACAAAAGAATCCAGGGACGAAAGTTGTCATTTGCGATAACTTATCAAGTCATTTGAGTGTCACAGTAATAGAGTTATGTGAGAAAAATCACATAAAATTTGTATTCATCCCGCCGAGATCAACACACCTCACTCAGCCGCTCGATGTGGCATTTTTTGCGCCGTTAAAAAAAGCCTGGCGTAAAATTTTGTACCAGTACAAACTCAGAAATCCAAACCAAGCTGCATTAAACAAAAAACATTTTCCCAAATTACTTAGCGAATTAATCGAAGCAATCCGACTAAACGAAACTAATATCATAAGAAATGGTTTTAGAGCATCGGGAGTATTTCCTATAAATCCGCAAGAAGTTTTAAAGAAGATTCCAGAAATGCAAGAAGAAATATTGTCGTATGGAATAGATCAAGCACTGATAGATTATTTAAAGGAAACGAGAGCGCCTCAGCCAATGCAAGTAAAGAGAAATAAAAAAATCAATTGCGAACCTGGCAAATCGGTGACGATTGCCGATTTAAATATTGATTCTCACAACGATACACTTAAGAAGAAAATTAAAAGAAAAACAAAAAATAATCCTTCTGAAATACTAAAACTAGGAGAAAGAAATGAGGACTCTGTAGTTTTAGATGACCAAACTGGTCTCTTTATTAAGACTGATCTGATTTCAAATAATGATATGATGAATGATACATATGAGAATCAGGACTGCTATTTGGAAGAGTTTTTTAGTACCTCCATGCACCAAGATAAAATGACTCCAGAAAGTCTTAGCAATTGCTGTATCAATGTAATTAACTTTTATTTAAGCCAATCAGTGACAAGTGTAATAGAATCATCTGCATCTGACGACAAAAACACATTTATGCCACTAAATTACAATCAAAGCTCCGTGAAAGATGGTCCTTCCAAAATAACTATACTCTCGAATGTGATCATTAAATCAGCAGTCCAACCGTCGGATGTTCGATTTTTGAATGAAGTTTCAGGAACGCTTGAAAATACAGCGTTTGCCACTATGAATGAAAGTGATTTACCAGAATGTCTGCAAGGAAAGAAAACTGAACATTGGAAAAAAATTAAAAAGAATTATTCAAGAAAGGGAAAGATCCTTAAAAAGCAGAAAATTAGAAATTATTCAAAGGGCAAAAAGTCAAAATCAGTAAAAAGAAGGAAAAAACAATCTGATAGTGAGTCGAGCTCGATGTCTGCTGATTTTGAAGTTGTTACTGCTGACACAGATGATTCAGATTATAGTACAGTAAATGATTGTTACATAGCAGAATGCTTACGGGACCAAGAAAAAGAGAACTTTGAACCAGTAAATATATCATTTGGACTTCATGACATTGAATATTTTACTGAAAACCACGAAAAAATAAAAGCCGATGATTGGATTATTGCTCAGTTTTCTACAAAAAAAAGTATTAAGCATTTTGTAGGGAACGTTTTATCGGCCAATAACATAAGTTTAACAGTTAAATTTGCGCGAAAAGTTAAGGAATCTAAATGTGATAAAGGGACCACATTCACATATCCTGTAGTGGATGACATTTGTACCATGAAACACTTTGAGGATATTATTACAGTATTGCCCAAGCCAAAGATCACTCGACGTGGTCAAATCTTATTTGATGTCGATTTTAGGAGTTTCAATATTCAATAAAACTGCATTAAATGCGTGCACGCCGTAAAACCTTTTATGCGAACTCTCAATCCTTTAATCTTTCATTTTTTTTCTGAATAAACTGATTCTAATAAAACTTAATATTAACAAGAGCAGCAGTGTATGTAAGTCTCATTTAGTAGAGAAAATTTATAAATTGTTAAAAAAAGGTTTTTTAATTTTTTTTTATTTGTTGTAATTCAAATTTCTAAAGGAAACTTAATATCGTTCTAATTGCGCTGTGCAGTGTCCACTTTTCCACAATTCTCAACATTTTTTTAGGCTTCATACATTCTAATTACGCGTAAGGAGCAACGTAACAATAAATTACTGATACTTTTTATGTCACCAGTGTTTATAGGCTACGGTATTGCTTATCATCAGGTAGACTATATGGTTGTCATTCATTATGAAAATTTTATTTACTAGATTTTCTGTATAAAAAAAATTGAATATCTAAAATTGATCAACAATATTTAGAACGGAGTTATGTCTTTGTTATATTATAATTTTGTGATTTAATTAATAAAAAAAATAATTTTAATTTAAGTAACAAAAGACTGCTTACTGCTTAAAATTCTCAAATATTATACATATGTAAGTCAAAATTTAGGATAACACAAATTATAACCCTCTGAAACTATCGTTGCTTTCAATTGCAACACTACTTTCATGTTAATTATAGTATTATTGTTTAGTACAAAGTGGTTGTTAGTTCCTAATAAATAGTAAGTAAAAATGGATACTTGTGACTAAAGTTTTTAGAAAAAAAACGAAACATTTTTTATGTTAATATACTTTTTATGATGATATTACAAAAACTTATGCTTAATGACAAATCTCTTTCACTCTTTTTTAGTTCAATTAGTGAAAGACTAAAAATAATTTGGGTAAGTATCATTAAGTTTTATAATTTTTATGTTTATTTTCTCTGATTCTCAAATAAGTATGTCCTGATATCAGGACCAAAAAAGAGACAAAGAGATTTGTCATTAAGCATAAGTTATTTTTTTTTAATTTACGTTTAAGGAACGATTCTTGATCTCAATTTTGATATTGGTAAACCTAACAATTTTACACAAGAGTTTAAAACAAATTACGTGAAGTTTTGATTTTATTGGAATAAACATTGAATTTTAAATATCCTATTTTTTATTTCTTGTGCCAATTTCCAATGTCTACAAACAACTTTTATCGCTTTACTGAGATGTGACAACCCTGACACTTCAAAATCGCTACATGCCTTTTGTATAGAAAAGCAAAAAAATGCCAGGGTAACATTGCCACCTCATTTCAATGCGAAAGAATTGATAGGATCTGTTAAATTTCTACGTTGGAAGCCATCATTACCAAAATCTATATACTGATACCTATGTCGTCCTAACATAGGTCATATTTGAGTCAAAAAATCACGTGGGGAATGTTGGCTAAAATCCTATATAACTTTGCCCGCCAATATAATCAACGAATTGTTGGATTAAATGTTGACTTATGTCAACTTTTGCTATATTATCGGATGCATATGATCTTAGAGTTGCAGCAAGTAAAGAAATATCTTTAGGACTCCATAGAAAAAAAATGGAAAACGGTCGTTTGATCTGAAAAAGCGGGCAATTTTGGCGCATTTGACGGTATACAACCGAATGAGAACCTCTCCTCCTTTTCTGGAGTCGGTTAAAAAACAAAGACCAATTCCTTGGTGAAATAAAATATGAATGAGGCACGCACTAACAAATTATAACCTCACTCAACGATACAAACGCTAAAAAATATATGTCATTAAGCAGTTACGTAAGGATTCGGCTGTCATTAAAGTTAATTGTCGTTAAGGCTTATTAATCAAACATTAACTGATACTGAGAGGAAGCTTTCTTAAATCTATACTAAGGAATTGCTTAAGTTTTCATTAAGTCATCATTAATCGACCCTGAGTAGGGCTGTAAGTTTTATTATGTGTTTATAGAGAAGTTTATTTTAAAAATAAAACTTGAACTATGTTAGAAGTTACTCAAGTTTAATCTTTTAGGCGAAATTATTTAGGCTTGTCTGTTGAAAGTATCTGAAAATTGGAATTAGAGTATATATTTGCTTTAGGTAGCTTGTTTACATGTTTTCTCCCGCGTACTGTCAAGCTGTAGAATGAATGTCGAGGTTTTCCCAGGAGACTACAGCATGGGGTTCTACAATAAGGGCGTGAAGGGGTTTTTACAGAGTCGGCAACGCACATGTGATGCCCCTGATGTTACAGGCGTTAATAGGCTACGGTAACTGCTTCCCAAATGGCGAACCGAGCTTGTTTGCCACTTTAGTAAAAAAATGTTAGAATTATTTTTGCATTGATTATGCAACGAAGATATGTAATGCAATGGCTCTATGGCTTCAAAAACCTGCCCTTGATTAAATATAATATTAACTTCGACATAGAAATCAATACATGCGTGTGAAAGTACTGCGACGCCATATTTTTTAGTTGCCCCCTATTCAACTTTCATTAACAGTGCATTTTCGCCTTGTATATTTTGATTGACACGCCGTGACGTGTCACGGTTGTATATGCTGATGTGACAAGGAAGGGTGTCGACCCCTGACCTAACAATGACATCATAACAATATTTCTTAAGGTCAGACCGTTTATCTAAGACATTAAGTAGAAAGCGGATTGTGCAGTATCAGGTTTTGCATCAAATATTAATAATTTAATAATGTTATCGCTAATCATAATCTGAGTAAGGGTAAAGGTCTAATGTTAATGCAAAAACTTGGCATTATCTTTTATTATATTACGATTACCTTGGTTATAACGATTGTGGACATTCATAACTATAGATAGATATATTCTTATTTGTATTTCTCTTGATTCACGGGTTAATCCCGGTCGTTTGATAGGCGTGCGCGGGGATATGTTGTATATGATAATGTTGTACAGCCGCCGTGACCCGCTCCAGGATATATTAATGGAACGACATACCCATGAGCAGGTCTCGGCAGGCGTTGAGATTATTACAAAGTGTGATGGAAAATAAATAGGCTATGGAGATGAGATCTAGGTGAACTAAATACCGGGCTATTACAGAAGAGGGACGGACGCCTGCCATAACGGCTTCTATTGCTGGTTATAGGCGGTGGCTTGCCTCTCACTAGATTATTATTATGTATCTCTTTATTATATGACTGGTTCTTACATTATATTGTCTACTTGGATGTCAATGTATCTGCCCGATTAAACTTAGAGACTGCGGATTCTCAGCGAATCTTCAAAGTAATTAACGGACTATTGTTCGCATACCTGACTATTTAACTTAGTGTTCAGTCAGTTCAGTTCTAACATGTTTCACCTTGAAATCTACAACAATGGTCACTTCCCATGAATTTGCTGAGAATTCTAAAAATACTGGACCATACGTTGCTTTAACATTCTTTTTATGTCGAAAACCGGTTCTGCAAAGCGGAAGCTTAGTCTCACAACGATTATTCCAGTTTTCAAAAATATCTTTAAATTTGAGTTTCTGTTAACAGCTGCCAGGTCAACTCCGTTTTGTCAAAGTCCGTGCGCATCTTTTGTAAGTGCGTTTACTTTCGATGCAACTTCACATTGTGCATAATCATTGTTAAAGGTTTTTGTTGCTGCTGCGTCAAATTTTGACGTGTTATGATGCGTGTCTTCCTTGTATCTATAACTACTGAAATATTCAGTGGTTCATAGGAGGGTTGTTTTGTATTTTGAGAAAATGAGTATATTGTAAAAGATTATTGTAGCCTTTGCTCTCTTGCATCGTTATTTTTATTTTGATTCTTAGCAACTTTGATTCAGAAATTTGTGAAAACTATTTATAACAAATAATGTTTATACTGTTAGTTGCAATGGTTATTATTACTATTTCAACTTAGTGGGCAAATGGCTAGCAATGGTAACTTTGACTTCGAGGTCGCGAGAGCGATCCCCGCACAAGACAAATATTTGTGTGCATGAACCTGTCTGTTTGTCTTGTAGACAACTGATAAATATATATATTTTTTGCGAATACATATTTATAATACAATGGGTACTCCCATAGTACAAGCTTTGCGCTTAATTTGGGACTTGATGGCGCTGTGTTAATTGTCCAGTACTATATATTTATTCATTGTATGGTTTAAAATTATGACATTTATTTAAGAGTTGGAATACTTTCTCTTTCCAAATTCGCTAGCCTATTGTATCCATTTCTTCAATTAGTTAAACGATCCATAACCAAATCTTATATAGGTACGAAATTATACGGCACCCATAGTTAACTATACGTTTCGTATGATTTATCGGGTACAGATAATTGTAATGTTGGGATACGGGTCATAAATTTGTTTAACGCCTTTGATCGTGCTGTTAAAAGGTAAAACTCATTGATGTTACGTTGTTCCATTGTTGAAGTGCATACGCGCATAGCGTGAAGATATCGTGTCTATTAGCAACTGGATTTATTGCATCTTTACAAAAACAATCCAGCGCGTTGTTCACTCTCAATTATAAAATGAATTTTCTTTAGTTTAAATATCAAACAATCTTGGTCTACATATTTGAATGTCAGTTTTATGCTACTTTTTACCCCAAATATTGTTCATTGTATCTTTCATCTTCCTCATTAGTTTCATTTCTCAAAGATGACCACAGGAGTAAGTGTAAGTGGCTCACCATGATCTTTAGAGCCAAAGCCAACCTCTCCTTTCACGTGGTGCACCGAAAAAGAACCGAAAAGAAAAGTGCAAAGAGGCTCTGGTATAGTAGAGGTAGGTACCGCGTATTTGTAAGCTGCCCGTCTAGAGAATACATACCTCCACCGCACAGAATACCGGAACCAAATAACAATGTGTTCCTGCAAGTGAGTGAGGTCACCAGGAAGGAAAGAGTGGCTGCCTTGTCAGCGGGGTTGGTGCGCGAGCTATATTTCATGTTCGAACGTTAATATGGCTACGGTAACCGCCTCACATCAGCTGTATGTTTGTCATAACGTAAAAAAAAGAAAAGGAATTGAATAAAATTTACAGTTTCAACGTAATAAGTAAAATATTGAATACTGCTGCATCTGAAATTCAGATTTTATTTTCGATCTCACGCACACAAATATATTTTGATTTTTTGTCTAACAAAAATAATTCTCCTTTACTGCCCTTACGATACGCCCTTTGTATATTGGGTGTCACCCTTCGCAATTCTCCTCCAATGGCAGTGTCTTAAAATCGAATCTTTATCTTTGGGCCCCCTCGTATATTGTAGTTGAATTGCATAAAAAATTCACACATCTCGAGGGTTGCATTTCTACGATGCTAACAATTTTGCCCCAGTTTTGGATAGGGCCCGCAAATCTCTCATTTATTTTTTGCTTCCAAATTTGAGAGATTTTTGGCGTATCTCCTCATTATTATTTGGGGCTTCTGTGGCAAAAGTATTTTAATGTTTATATCTTTTCTAGTTGATAGATTTCTTTTGTTATTGAAAGATCCTGGCTATTAATCTTCTTATTCTTGAATAACTTTTTTTTCTGCTGTTAGTATTTCCGCGGCATTCCGCACTGATAGTATTTCGACTTTAATTCAGTTTGTTGATATCAAAAATGTTAGATATATTTGCTTCATTTACACAAATATGAGATAAGGTAGTCACCTCAAGTGTCGTTTTACAAAAGTATTTGTCAGACTCAATTACTTGAATTTGAGACAGGATTTTTTAATAACAATAGATTTTTTTTACTTTTGCCATTGTGTTTAATGTATTCAAAAGTGTCTAGCATGTAAGACACTGCAATAAGGTCTATTTTGTTGTCTGTCTCAAGTATCTTTATGCTAAATAGTTCATTGTTATGTCAAAGATGTGCAAGGATTAGATTTTAAATGCGATCTAATTGGGCCCCTACTGTTGGGCATTTTGTACGCTTTTTTTAGTCTAACGTCAAGTTTGTGGAGACGTCATGCTGGTGATCCATCAATTAGAATGATTGACAATATTGTGCTATTTTGGATGAAGATTAGTGGTCGTCAATTCAAATGCGGTTTCCAATCCTTTGTCAAGGGCATCAAGTATTTTACCAACCAATTTTAAATTTGGATTTGATTTTGTCTCTTCGTTTTTTTTATTATTATACCTTAACGAAAATATTAAAACAAAAATTTGCAGAATTGGTCGAGCCGTTCTCGAGTTTTGCGCTTAGCAACATTCATTTTTATTTATAGAAATAGATTTTTATTTACACATGGGTTATTGTTTAATTGTTTTATTTATCCAATTAATATATAACATAAATACTCATTGTTACGGAGGAGTGGTTCCTTCCAATACAGGTGTTTTCACACTTAACGGAAGGAATCAACCTTTAATATGTCAAACAAATATGTTGTTACAGAAATAAATATATTTTGATTTTTTTGATTTGATTTGATCCAATTGATTAAAATAAAGTTGATCAAAATATTTATTATCGTCTGTTTTGCTAAAGTAAAGTGTTGAAAGTTTTGATCATAATGTTCAAAATTCGTTATTTTATCAATATTTTCATCGCCATTTTGCGTTTTTTCATATAAAAGCGACAATAGACAATTTCGTCGCATTATTTGATTAAAGCAACACGGTGTCGAATCATTAATCTAAATTTTGCCAATCATTACAATTCAGAACGACGCATATGGAGCAAAATGTTCAATGATACGTGAACTTATCAATACGTCGTATCATTAATAACTTGCGTTCCTTTTTTTTTCCTTTTATTCCGAAATTTGGTGTATTTTGACTTATAAATACTGATTACTGATGATATTTTTTGCCGACGGACACTAACGGCAGAAAATCGATCGTTGCTCTTCCGCTGAAATCGGGAATGCTTTTTTCCAGGCCGTTTCTTGTAATTTTTTTATCGATCGTTGTCCTTCAGCTGAAACCAAGGATGCTTTTTTTGCAGGCCGTTTCTTGTTAATTTTTTTTTTAAGCAAAAGTGCTAAGGAACATCAAATTCGAAAAGCTTCTTAGTCCTACTAATTTCTTCCAATTAGAATAGTTGTGAGTTCCAAGGCAGCCGTAGTTCTGCCCCCGGGACTGCAATGGACTTCTCTGTTCATTGCCTTTCTTAGTGATTGCCGCTGTTAATCCTGGCTCTACACAGGAGACACAGTGGTGGCAATTTGTGGTGCGTTCCGTTCGGCGCGGATAAATGTGCGTTCAGCTATACAATGTCTGTAGGCAGAGAATAAAAGGTTCGCTTGATATAAAAAAATTTTTTTTGGAGTGTTTGTGGCTCACCAAGTTCTTTAGAGCCAAAGCCAACCTCACCTAAACGTGGTGCATCCTGCCGACTAGCGAAATAGGCTCTGCCAAAATAGAAGCAGGGTACAGCCTATTTGTAAGGCAAGAACCTCCACCTCACAGAATACTGCAGCCAAATAACAATTCCCTTGAGGGTTTGTTCTGTTCCTACGAGTAAGTGAGGTCACCAGAAAGAAAGGAAAATGTCGCTGCGTTGACAGCGGAGGTGGCGGCGCACGACAAATTCTTAAGTCGCGAACGTTAATATGGCTACGGTTACTGGTTCACATCGGGCGGGCCGTATGCTTGTCTGACGTAGTACCTACAAAAAATTGTAGTTTTCTTTTTAATTATGGTTAGTAGCCAGATTGATAGTAGCCATTAAATAACTATGAGTATTATTTAGTAACAACAAAATAAGTAACAAGAATTCACTAGTAACAGAATTCCAAAATTGTTACTTTCTGTCGCCTCTACCGAAAAGTTAGTGTTAGACATCAGCGTCGTACAGTACTTGTCAATTTATTTGTTACAGTACATTTTCAAAGGCAATTAAATAGGGATTGATATACGTGGAATGAAATGTGTTTCATAGATTTAGAAGAGTTTAGAAGAGATTTCTGTCCGTGTGAATACACTACAGAGAAAAAAGTCTGCACCATATTACAGTTGTTGCCCGTATCTGTCTAATCGATCACGCAAGTTAAGCAAGCAACCTTTGCCTGTTCATGGATGGGTTTATTCTTCTCGAGCTCCTCCGTACTCGGAGGGCATGGTAAGCAGTAACGGTCGGCTGTTGTCATTAGATGACAGTCGTTAAGCCAAGTCAAACTGGCCCTTTGGCGGCTTGAATACACTGGCCTACGCCAATCCGTAGTTGAGCAGCGTGGCGGAGCATGCTCTGAGCCTCTTGGATTGCGGTATGGGTTGATGCAGATATTCCAGATCATATTCCATCTTCGTACTGACTTGGCTTAAATTCTATCGTCTAGTGACAACAGCCGGGACCGAAGGCTTAACTTGCGCTCCGAAGCACGGAGGAGCTAGAGATAAATAAACCCAAAACCCATACCTAGACAGGCTACGGTCGACGTTGCTTAACTTGCGCGTTCGATTACACTGACACCCGCAACGATGATGGCATCGAGCTCCTCAAATATTCCGTCTATGTGCCATAAATTATCCAAATCCGTTCTCTCATCTGTATAAGATAACAACCATATCCATTCCTCACAAACTTTTACACTGATAGTATTAGTAGGATGGGATGCAATACTTTTTTAAATTGTCTTTTTTTATAATACTAAGGTGGATAACAAGCATACGACCTACCTACCTGATGCTAAGTAGTTATCGCACCCTATTAACGCTAGTAATAACATCAACGGCTACACTCACGCGTTGCCGATCCTGTAAAAACATAATACTCAAAGAAATTCGTAGTGAGTCGTATTATTTGTCTAGTACTGTATGAAAGTAGATCTTCATTACGTGGATAATTACGTAACTTCAAGGTAAAATGTTACAGTTAATTATTCAATAAGGGCTCAAAAGGATAGTTCTATATTATTATGATCTCTTGTTTAGCTAAACGTTGATTTTTTTTAAAGTCGGAAGATATACAAGCTGCAGCCCGCGTGCTTTATGAGGCCAGCCTCAGCCTGACAATGTGCTTTTTTTATACTACGTCGGATGGCAGACAAGCATACGGCCCGTCTGATGTAAAGCGGTTACCGTACCCATATTAACGCTGACAAAATGAAATATCGCTCGCACGCCACCAACGCAGCAACTCCTTCCTTTCCGGTGACCTCACTCACTATCGAGTTTCACGTTTTTTTTATATATAATAAATCTAAAGGTACTTCCCCAGTCGGGCAGCTTACTATAATACGCTGTACCCGAGGTAGGGTACAGCGTATGCCAATGACAGAGCCTCTTTCGCTAGTCTTCAGGGTGACTTTGGCTCTAAAGATCTTGATGAGCCCCTTACACCCTTTACTTGGCACCCAGATATAAATATTACAACAGCTAAATTAAATTATTTTAAGTGTTGCTTATTTTATTTCGACAATACTTTACCAATTTATCAAATGTGAACTACCATACGATATACATACGATAATTTGATAAATTTAATTAATATTTTCGATTACAAACAATTTTTTTTGTCGCTCGTTGCAACGTGATCGTGACAGTGGCTGTGACGGTAGTTTCTCTTGGGAAGTCAGCTTGAGCATAGTACACTTAAGTCACCTTAAACGCTTTTCTTGAAGACTTCCATTGATCAATAACTCCATTGATATTATCCAGTTTCACATATTTTTTTTTATATATATAATAGACCCTAAAGCGATGTATTCATCCGTGGCCGTTTCGCCAACAAGGGCTCATAGTAGACGTATTTAGTAGTACAACAATTTGATACAACCTCTGATATCTACGCAATAATATAGACGCGTGTTAGTACATGATATGAGAGGTTATCTCATATACCGAGAGGTTTTATGACATAAGTGGTATCTCTCATATCATAAAACCTCTCGGTTACTCGTATGTTAGCAAAATGCCACTTACGCGTAGCGACAGGTTAGCAACCGCGCGGTAGCGCGTGACACTGTTTATTAGTAATCAAAGTAAATAAAATTTAAACGGCATTTAAATATGTATAATTTAAAATACATTATGATCTTTTAAAGATCCATCTGACGAACTGCATTGCAGTCTTAACTGCAATATTATGCTGACTTGATCCCTTTGTGGCAGGCATCAAAAGTCTACCAATATTTGTTAATGATAATGTATATATTTTGTCCTATCAGAATAAAGTGTTTTTCTATTATTTTTTATTTATAGCTATCTCTTTCAATAGAACATGTATCGCTTAGAGAAAGATATTTCCTGTGTAATGTATCGTCCCTTCTGTCCTGTGACAGCTCACATTGGTGAGCTGTGCATATTGATGCAGAATGCATTTTTGATCGCCGAGCACTAATACAAATTCGCGGTTAGCGCGTGGCTACTGTAGGAATCACTGTACTGTAGGTACGTTCTCGCATCATCTTACTGCAGTTTACGTAGGAGTTGAAGTACTGCCCTATACATCTACTGTGACGGGGTGTAAACGTCCGACGTACCATCCACGCGTGTAAATCGTTCGCGTGTAGCTCGCGCTCCACTGGCTTCACTGCGTACAGAGGTTCTGGCTTGTGGGGGTGTGTCGCACTATCGATCAACCGGTTTTATCGCATATTTTTCATCGCTTGTCACAGAATATCATAGACTAGCTACTGCCTGCGGGTTTGCCCTGCGTGAACGAGATATTTTCTTGAATTTGATGATTTTAAGTTAGGTTCATAAAGGGAACGCCAGTTGCCAAGAAAGCGGTACGAGTCGCTTGCGTAAATTGCAAAGGCTATATAATACATGAACTTTAGCGAATTTAAATTAAGTTATTTAGATGGCTTTATAGATAAAATCGTGGAACATATATTTCAGACAGTAAAAATACATTAATTAACAAATTACCTGTTTGATGCATTGAATCTCTCGTTAATTGCGTCTGGACATTGCTACGAAGTTCCAAAGTCCAATATTAAAATTGAATTTTAATTAAATAACATAACATAATCACAACTGTGTAGCCGGCAAACAATACAATGAGTATTGCTTTATACATTCTACATTCGATTTATATTTGTGCATGTATGTGGAACGGGGGTAAAATTATAATATAACATTGTAAAATCCATTGAACTGAGAAGCGGTCCAGATAAAATCAATATGCAATCACGTAATGAACGCGTCGGTGGGCGCATTTGCATTCCAGGGTTATCCGTTTATGCAACTCCGCACGCTGTTCGACTCACACTGGGATACAGGCTGATCGAGCGCGATGGGTCAATATCAATAACTCAGGGTCAGCGCTGGCCGGGAGGCGCAAATTGTTAGATGAAAGTGAGAAATGAACTTTATTGTCATTGCACTTAAGTGCAAAAACCTTTGCTAGGATGAGCATGCTCGTGCTGCCTCGGGCCAATCGAGTACCGGTGGAAGTACTCGAAAATAACAATAGAGTTTTTTTTTCTAGTTTCATCAGAAATCTCCTGTGCTCTCTATCCTCGACCACTTTTAGATCTACAGCAGACATATGGGAGAGGTGTAAATAAATAAATAAATATTCCTGGACAAATTTGACGAGCTCGGTGGCGTAGCGGTCAATGGGCTTCGACACCAACGCTCGTGGGTTCTATTCCCACATAGGACAAACATTTGTGTGCATGAACATGTCTGTTTGTCTTAGTCTGGGTGTTTTCTATGTATCATAAGTATGTATTTAAAAATGTATTTACGTATGTTTATCAGTTGTCTGGTACCCATTACATAAGCTTCGCTTACTTTGGGGCTAGATGGCGCTGTGTGAGTGTACTGTGTGTACTTTAATTATTTTCTAGTTTCATCAGAAAACTCCTGTGCTCTCTATCTTCGACCACTTTTAGATCTACAGCAGACATATGGAAGAGGTGTAAATAAATAAATAAATATTCCTGGACAAATTACACACTGCCTTGCCATCTAGTCCCAAACTAAGCAATGCTTGTACTATGGGTACTAGATAACTAATATGACCTTAAATACATTTTGTTTTGTATATACGTACCTACATTATAATACATAGAAATTACCCAGACCAAGAGAAACAAAAATGTTTGTCATGTGCGGTGATCGAACCCGAGACCTCGGAGTTAAAGTAGCCATTGCTAGCCATTCGACCACCAAGCTCGTCAAATGGCTCAACACTATCTTTAGAGTCAAAGTCGACATCATCTGGACACAGCCGTAAAGCAAATGAAGCGCTGGCGAAAGAAGATAGGACATGACTCATCTGATTTGGAAAATACCTCCACTTCACAGAATACAACAGCCAAATAACAATTTTCTTGAGCATTCTTGTGTTTCTACGAGTGAGTGAGGTTACCGAATAATATTTGGCGTATGGAAACATCCCTATCCCTGCTAATATTATAAACGTGAATGCGAGTTTGTTTGCTCCGCTTTCATTGCGAACTACTCAACCAATCATCATGAAACTTTGTACGCATATTCTCAAAGGTAATAGTACGATATAGGAGATGGATATAGGATATAGGAGATGGATATAGGACACTTTTTATTAAACAAAAAATAACCGCGGGCGAAGCCGCGGGTGGAAATTAGTATCGTAGGGTTTCTTTAAGGATTTAAAAAAAAATTATAAATCGAGATACGCCCGTACGAAGTCAGAGGCAAAAACTATATATTGTACATCGAACCTCGTTGTTTGTCCCCTAAACAAAAAGAAAATTCTAGTATTGCTGTCCCGTTTCAAATTACACCCTGTATCCTCTCATTTCGAGCACTACTGTCAATATTAGTTGCATTAGTGCACAGCTCAGTAATGCACTTGCACTCTTGTACACAGAGGGGGTACTCTCGAGGGTGAGGGAGAGTGTTTTGTGTGTAATCAGTCCTTGTGACTAGATTGCTTTCCTTCCCTCCTTGGACACGTGTCTATTGTGTGTTCGTCCCTTATTTCGAACCACATAGACTTTAGCTATATACATATCTCTGTTATACTATATAGCTAACACGGACTAAATATGTGTTCTCTAAAAATGTGTTAATAACTGAATTTGAATAAAATTTTTATTGATGTCCGTTTAGGTAATTGTACCACAAAATTTTGTTATACAAATATATTTTTTTTTTGTTATGTGAGAGGTGGCAACGAGCATGTGGGTCACCTGATGGAAAGCAATTACCACCACCTCTATACATCAGCAACATCAAGGGGTCGCCGATTCGTTGTGAACTATATACTACTTCTTTGCTTTCTTTCTGGCTGGTGACCTCACTCACTCGCAGGAACACAACAACCCTCAGTGGAATTGTTATTTGACTGAGGTATTTTGAATACTAAATGTTTGGTGTTACAATTAAAGTAATGTTGTAAGGTTTTTATAGCTTCCAATAATACGAGCCCCTCGGGTCTTCGTGCAGCGAGTCTCGACTCGCACTTAGGCCAAGTCTTTTCCTTTTATTATAACAAAGAAAGAATGCTTTTTAATTCATAAATGGGGACATCTTTTCCTAAAATGTCATACGTATTTGTTTGCACATTGCATATAAAATATCCGGGGCATCGATAATGAAAATAAACATTAAAAATCATTTTATCTTGACGTTTTCCAGAAAACCAACTCTTTGACGCCTTTGCCATCTTTATTCTCTTATCCATCACTTGAAGGTTGGCTGGTGGAGATCTCTTATAGCCATATATATAAGGTCCTAACTTATTAATTGACAATACTGAATTGAGGATGCGTATTGCTTAAATACATCACATTACTAATGGAATTTCACGGCTAGCAATTATTATTTTTTTATTTTAAGAAAAAATAAATTATCATTTTAATCAAATAAATACCATATACAGAACGCTTTAGTGAAGAAAAGTGTTTGTATAACAAAATTTATTTATCATTAAAACATGTTTAAAATGTTCTTTTTTATCTTTACATAAAACCGTCCTTGTTCACGAGTTCATACCAGTGCAAATGTTGGTAGTATCATGTGCGCATGTGCAGTCTACCTACCATTCATGCTTGCGCGCTGCGCGAACGGCGAAAGACAATCAGTCGCCGCTAAACTGAGTTTGTGAGCGCACGCGTGTTTTCTGCATTACCGGCCGGCGCCGCTACCGCCCGACAACGTAGTGCTCTTGCTCGTACGTTTTAGTTTTAGTGTGATTTGTTCAAATTTGCCATGCCAAACCGACGTTACACCAACCAGGAATACCTGGCAATGGTAATTGCGTACCGTGATAGTGAAGTGATAGTGGGGAGATTGTTCTGCAAGCGTAGAATCTACTAGAGCGAAGGCTCGGAACACGTGTCAGCAGGAACACGATTCTCACAGCTGTTTACCCTTCCGAGAACATGGACGGTTCGACCAACCTGCGGTGGACGCTGGTAGGACTCGATATCCTGCTGTCTTGAGGAGGAAATATTGGACTTTTTTAGTCAGCATCCGATGGCAAGTACCTCTGACGTATCTACATATCAGCTGCGATTGCGAGTTCTCGACATTTCAATCTACGCTATTGAATTGAGACCTCATTAGATCGAAAGAAAAAATAAATACTGTACCGTTGGTCTCGATATACCCTACATCTTGCCAAAACCGCGTCTGTTTATCAGCTGGCTGCACCACGTGCACTAAAGATCAGCTTTAACCCTAGTAGGTAATTGGTAGTGCATTGATAATAATGATACTAATGGCCGTTCGCTTATGAAAGACAGCTGTGAGGGCGATGACCTTGTGCTTCCGAGAAATCAACAGACATCGACTTCCGAGAAATCAACAGATTTGACGAGCTCGGTGGCGTAGTGGTCAATAACGCGGCTTCGACACCAACGCTCGCGGGTTCGATTCCCACATAGGACAAACATTTGTGTGCATGAACATGTCTGTTTGTCTTAGTCAGGGTGTTTTCTATGTATCATATGTATTTACAAAAAAAAAATGTATTTACGTATGTTTATCAGTTGTCTAGTACCCATAACACAAGCTTCGCTTACTTTGGGGCTAGATGGCGCTGTGTAGTTTGTCTGACAATATTTATTTATTTATTATTTATTTATTTATTTATTTATCGGCCGTTACGGCTGGCCCTCTACTTTACTTATTGGGGTATGTACGGAAGTTAGAAAGCTAGCTACATACCTATGCCGTCAACTCGTATATGGGCGATGACTTCTTTTATTTAAATACGGCGCGATTGAGTTTAGATGAAATTTTAGGTACCTAACAAGTATAATACTTGATCGAAGTACCTAACTAATTTTTTGACAAAGTTGTTATTATGATTTTAATGTTATTGAATGTTTCTTTTGAATCTTTTGCAACAATGAGTCTTGCGGCCCTATAAAAAAGTAAAGGGGTATGTTTGGCTTACCGCGATCTTTAGATCCAAAGCCTGCACGTGGTGCATCCTGCCGACTAGCGAAAGAGACTCTGGCGAAAGAGAGGTAGGGTAAAACGTATTTGTAAGTTGCCTGAGTGGGGAATACCTCTACATCACAGAACATCGCAGCTAATTTACAATTCCATTGAGGGTCTTGTGTTCCAGCGAGTGAGTGAGGTCACAAAAATGAAAGGAGTTGCTGCGTTGGTAGCGGGGTTGGCGGGGGCGCGCGAGCGTTGTTACCGTCGCGACCGTTAATACGACTACGGTAACTACTTCACATGGAACATGTCTCCAGACAAGCAGGGGAGAGTGACTAAAGGATTAGGGAGAACACAAAAGATCCATGAGGGTCGACGTGTCACCGGTGCTGCAGCACTGGACCCACTCTAAGATAACTACTTCACATCAGGCGGACTGTATACTTGTCTGCCACGCGACGTGGTATAAAAAAGTTAAAAAGAGAGGGAAAAACAGAGTTCAACGCTCGCACGCGTCACCGTAGCTGTCATATGTGGCAGTACTTGGTCGTATACGTATCGTCGTACCTAACTAGTCATTATTACAATTTCATTCTTACGCGTGATGGTAAATGCGTAAGGAAGCAAGTTAGAATATTTTTTCTTGGTATACAGAAAAATAATATCATTTTAAAAACATTTTTATTTATGCAAAATTTCATTCACAATACGATGTATACAAGCTATAGATGCCAACCATATAGTATTGTCAATTAAAAGGTTAGGACCTTATATAAGCCCGCCTTTGTACATGTTATTTATCATCATCATCATCATCAAGTCATTTTAGTCTCCACTACAGGAGCACGACCCTCTCTCGCCCGTCCCAGAGAAAAGGAGGATTTGGCCTACACTCCCCACGCTGGCCAGACGGGTTGGGGAGGCCTGATCGATGTTTTATAATGTATTTCCCTTAGTCGCCTTGTACGACATCCACGTGAAGAGACGGAGTGATTCTATTCTAGTCTGCCGGAAAACACACGGCCAGTCTATGAATATACATATATGTTTTTTATCTATATATTAATACTTGAAGCAAAATCTTTGTACCCCTTAGGAGAATTGCGCGGACGGATGAGTATGTAATTTCGCACACTCATAGTTTATATAGAGAAGGAGTGCAGAATAGTAATATATTAAATAAATAAATTAAATAAATAAAAAATCTCTTTTGTTTATTGTCAAAGTCTGTGGTAAAATATTGTTTGTCTTTAATATTATTTGTATATACTCTATAGTAAGTATTACTGAAGTAATTGTAAGAAGTATAGTCTTTGACAATAGAACCTTAATAATGTTCAATTTCGACCATTGCGCGACCACTAGTATACAATAAAGATACTACAAACAAACAAACCAATTTCTGAAGGGCCTGAAATAGTATCAAGAGTTATTCTACAGTCATAAAGTCGCTCTCGAGAGCTCTCTTGCGATGTAAACTATGTACACGTAGCAACAAACTTCAGTAACGATAGAGTACTAAAACTTCGGCAGGTTTATATCGAGTCGAGTGCCCTTAAATATACAGTACTGCACCACTGGCTGCCTAAGTGATGTTTAAAGTTTAAATTAATATACATATATGGAGAAAACCTTATGCAATAACTAATATTATCATCATCATCAGGTAATTTTAGTCTCCACTACAGGAACACGACCCTCTGTCGTCCGTCCCTAACAGAAGGAGGATTTGGCCTAAACTCTCCACGCTGGCACGGGTTGGGTTGGGGAGGCCTGATCGATATTTTATAACGTATTTCCCTTAGTCGCCTTGTACGACATACACCGGAAGAGACGGAGTGATTCTATTCTAGTCTGCCGGAAACCACACGGCCAATAACTAATATATATTTAAATAATCCCGAATCTAGTAATACATAGTATAGCAACAAGTTTTTACATATAGTTCACTACTTCATTTAAAACATCACCGTGGACTGTGAATACATGTCTTTAACAACTGTACTGTATATACCTCAGGAGCGGAAGGAGACTGGTGACTTGTAATACAGGTGGGTGCCTAACTAGCTCAGGCACCAGTTCTCTCCACAGCTAAGGTTTAATTTAGAACTTCACAACGTGTTTAAGCTACCTTAGTTAATAATCCTGTTATCTTTGTGGAGAGAAAAATAAATAAACTACTATTAATATGAATATATTTAAGTTATACAATAAATAATATACAAAAAAAAACCGACTCTAAACATTACTCTACATTCATGTATGTAGATACAGGCTGATGATGATGATGATAATGAAAAAAATATGGGACCAATCTGGAGTTATACTCTTTCAAATAAAAAAAGTTTTGTTCAAATCGGTTTATAGATCACGGAGTAATTAAGTAACAAACATTAAAAAAAATTACAGCCGAATTGAGAACCTCCTCCTTTTTGGTGTCGGTTAAAAACTTTCATTTGAATGAAAGTTTTTGGCTTCTATTCGAGGCAGGTATCCCCCGGCACAGCTTTAAAGAAACATTTCTTATATAAACATCCCAACACTTATTCTATTAAGAAGTTTTGCAAGCCTTTTTAGAGCACTTACATAAGTGTCGGTCGAATCCCTTCAAGAGTTGTTACTTTTTAATGAGTCAGATCGCCTGCTGGCGTGGCGACTCGTCGCCGTACGCTAACAACTCTGCAACTCTCTGGTTGCTCAGCTATCCTTTCAAGTATATTTTGTATTCGAAATAGTTTCGATGTTTTACTATAACTTTCACGGCCTAATTTTTTTATACTACGTCGGATGGCAGAAAAGCGGTAGAAAAGATATTTGTGACATAAAAAATCGCTCACGGGAAGCGGTCCTCGTTGATATCGCAGCTAGTACTTATCTTCGCTTCAGATTAGGTTCTATTCGTTCTTGGTTAGGTACTAATCTTCGCTTTCTACGACTTCAAGTCGATGTTAGCAGTCGCCATCTGTAATAAAATACAACTTAATCTTGTACATTTTTTTGCCTGATGATGAGTCAAGTTCCCGTTATCTGCTTCAAATGTAAGGTCCATCCCTCCCGGGTAGGGTCGCCATACGTCATAGTTTAGTTTGATTTATTCTAAAGTTAAATTTTAGTTTAAAGAACAGCGTCCAGGGTCTGCAGTCCGAGTTTTCTTCTTCCTTTCTGTAGACCTTTCTCACTCGCAGGAACGCAGCAACCCCCAAGGGAATTGTTATTTGGCTGCGGTATTCTGTGAGGTGGAGGTACATTCCCCAATCGAGTAGCTTACAATTACGCTCCCTACCTCTCTTTTCGCCAAAGCTTCATTTGTCAGTCAGGCAGTCAGTGCACCGCGTGCAGGTGAAGTCGGCTTTGGTTCAAAGATGTTGATGTACCACTTACACCTCAAAAGTTTAATGGTTCTAGAGACTTCAACCCTAATCCCGTCCACTCTGGCATCGATTGTTCGTCGCCTTGGCTGATAGCCTTTATACGAATGCGATGTGATATTATTTCCCCGATGATATTCAGCTCATCCTCATCCACAAAGTTTTCAACTTTGTCTTTAATAAATACATACCTTGTAATCTGTCTATGTAAATAAAAATGATTTCAACTTCTGGTATTTTTTGTTTTAATATTTTCATTAAGGTATAAAGGAAGATTCTTATGGAGAGAAAAGATTTAAAAATTGCGAGGAAAATAAAATACCACTTACTACCCGTGCGAAGCCGGTGCGGGCAGCTTTTAATAAATATTTTTTATATGTGACCCAGTCCGCCCTACACCATGTTAATTATAATTATGATAATATTATAACAATCGGCGGATATCCGTCATCGAGCCCAAGTCCAGCGGTATCGACCCCCTGGTCGTAAATATCTATCACTTCTAACATCTACCGCAGTGCCGTAGGTGGTCGGTCACCCACCACTCACCGCTCACATCGGTACCAGAGTCGCTTGCCGTGACAGTTTTAACGCTTCAACGCATACGGAACCACGCGACATTATAAAATATGACTTATAACAAATTGTGGTACAAGTAATAAATTAAAGCGATAAGCAAACAGTGCTTTATTAATATCCAATACTCCGAAATTAAATGAAAAAAATTCAAAAAAATTAAATAATCAACGCCTAATGGCAGAATAAAGAATTTCATTTCAGTGAATATGTCGAATACACTAGAAATGGAAAACCATAAAAATGTCCAAACTTAATACATAATATACGGGCCTCCCGGCCATTGATTAATCCATAGAGTAACAACGAATTATTTTTTATACTATTGGGAAAGAAAATAATACAATTTTATCATTTTCATTCACCGCAATATTACCTGTAACTTTTGGAAATTAATATTTAAACAAAATTTATTCATCACAATATTTTTTACTTATGGCGAAATTAGCAGGTACCACGTTTCGAACAGTTTAGGTTAATTTGATTTCTTTCTGTTTAATATAATATTTATTAATTTTTAGGGTTCCGAACCTCAAAAGGAAAAACGGAACCCTTATAAGATCACTTTGTTGTCCGTCTGTCTGTCTGTCTGTCTGTCTGTCTGTCTGTCAAGAATTTCTATGTCGAGAATGCGTGGAGGTATCAAGCTGAAATTTGAACTGTATACTCAGGTCTACGGTCCCATGAAGTTAAAAAAAAATCAAACTGCTAAGTTTACGTAGAAAAAAGTTACGGCCATTTATTCAGCAAAAAACGCATATTTCGACACACTCAAGGGAATCAAAACCTATAGGGTACTTCCCGTTGACCTAGAACTATGAAATTTGGGAAGTAACATCGTTATAGACTACAAGTACAGGAATAAATCTCAAAACTATACATTTGTAAATAGATCTTAAAAAATAGGGGGTCTATATTTTTTATAGGGTGTCGAAATTTCAAATTGAAACTACTAGTTCAAATGGGGTATCATATGAAAGGGCTTGATGTACACATTGCAAAATATATTTTATTTATTTTTTTCGACGCATTATTTCTTATTTATAATGAAAAATATCAAATTTAATAATTATACTACGTACCTACGGAACCCTCGGGGGGCGAGTCCGACTCGCACTTGTCCGGTTTTTTTTTAATATAATATTTATCAGTTTTTTTTTTCAACCACTAATTTATAATTTAAATTAATTAATCATGTAAACTTTTAAATAATACAAACTCTTATGATTTTTTTAAAACAATTCTACAGTCTACAATTCATATCCTAATCTGTCAAAAGTCTAGTTCGTAATTTTTTTTTTATTAAAGACATATCGCCACCGCTTGTGACCTGTGTCTTGTTTAAGACGCTAAGTGTACAACATATGTTACAAAACAGTTTTATTTTAATATTTCCTAAATAATTCACCCCGTCCGTGGTATTAGTGTGTCCAAATATGTTTTTAATTGATCGTAATGGTGTTCAAAATTACATTAAGTGTACGATGTTACTAATTGTTAGTACCTTGTCTAATTTGTTTAGTTATTAATGTATTAGTTTTTGTTGTTGGGCGTTTTAACTTTATTTCGAACTAGCTGTTACCCGCGGCTTCGCTCGCGTGATCGTTATTTTAATAAAACATTTCTTTTCGTTGGAATAAGATGTTTGTTCTGGATAAAAAGTAGCTTATGTCACTCTCCAGACCCTTAAATTATAGATATGGGTCTTCCCTTAAAGGTAATTTAGAGCATACTCCACGCTGCTCAATTGCGTGATGGCGGAGTTTTCAATATAACAATCTTCAACAGCCCAGCTTATCGCAGGGATCCAGAGAGGCTAAACAGGGACATAGGCTGCATGTTGAGAGGTTTCATCTCTCAGTCGATCAAAAATTAAACATTTTTTGAAATGAAAATATTCGATTTGAATCGGCGTTAGCTTCGTCGGTATATATATATGTATAATTTTTACTTTTGTTTCTAGAAACATTTCTTTTTATTACGTAATTTGCTATTCACACCAAACTGTGAAATTTCAAATTATACAGTGCATTTCGAACGTCAATATTTCATAGAATACAGCAGGAGGAACGCAAATTGGAAAGTCTAGACTTTTCGCTTGAACCATAATTGCCATTCTGGCCGCAACAAGGAAACTTTCCTTTTGTCCAATTATCCGCAGTTTCACCGTAACATCAGGTATTATGTCAAATGACAGATTATTAAGTTCGCGATTGTATCTGGCCCTACGTTGCCACAGAATAAACAATACCACAAGTGACATTACTATGAGTTTAAAATGAAATTGTTTGTTTATATTATTTGTATGTACGAGCATGTTTGTATGTGAAACTAACATTAGTTTAAAATTCACTAAATTCCTACTATTATAAATCATTATAAATAATACATATTTAAAACAAAAGCACTTTTGTTTCGTTTTCATTTAGAAGAACAACATATTAATACGTTTTCTCATAAACAAAGATTTTTGAAAATCCTCACGGGATACTGGGATACGACTCGCTGGCAGGAATCAACGCACAGCTCAAACCAGTAGCCGGATCGGGTTGAAATTTGGCATACAGGTGGCTAGTTAGACGTAAATACTTGCTACGAAAGGATTTTTGAAAATTTCCACGGGCTACCGAGATACCCGCGTACGAAGTCGCTAGCGCAAGCTAGTTCATTACATTTGGACTAGCTTCTCAAATCGCACCGCGTGAAGACACAATTGGATAAAAAGTGTCATATGTATTTTCCGCCGTTTACCCGTGGAGGAGTCACAATCTTCCATATATGCTTCCATAATTATCCCTACTTCCCTACTAATCGCTACTAATATTATAAATGTGAATGTGAGTTTGTTTGTTATGCTTTCACGCCAAAACTACTTAATCGATCATCATGAAACTTTGTATACATGTTCTCAAAGGTATTAGGAAGGACATAGGATTATTATTAAAGAAAAGTAAATACGGGCGAAGCCGCGGGTGGAAGCTAGTATCAACATTCTACGACAGCAAAGTTTTTAGAGTTTGCAATGCGCGATCGCCTATCGCAGTTTGCAACACTAGAGGCGGTGTTGCAAGCGGCGATAGGATGCTTATCCATCGGGGAGTACGCATGTTTGTTGTTATCTTAATAGTATTAAAAAATCTATTACAATGAATGAATGAAAAGGAATGAACTGCCTGTCGAGGTTTTCTCAAGACTCAAGAGACTACAGCATGGGGTTTTTCAAAAAGGGCGTGAAGAGGTTTTTACAGAGTCGGCAACGCGCATGTGATGCCCCCTGATGTTATAGACGTTGCTACGCTACGGTAACTGCTTTCCATCAAGCGGGCCGTATGCTTGTTTGTCACTTTAGTGGTATAATTTTTTTTTCTCACAAACAAAATAAAGACATTCCCCAGCAACAACAAAATGTTCACGCTATGTGAAGTTTCACCCAAATCGAATTAACAATCAATAATCGTTATTAATACCGCATGAGCGATTCGACCAATAAATTAATCGATAACGGAACCATCCACTCGTGTACTATTTTGAAGGATCAACGAAGGAAAGCGACTCGTAAATCGCGTTTAGTTTTGCCTCGTAAAGTAATCGAGCCCTGACGTTTGTATGGCGGAGCGTCGAGACGCGACAGGGGAAGGTATAGCTGGCGGTTGGAACTTCCCCTTGCTGAATTGGTAGCAATAGCACATTAAAAAAATTGTATACCTTAATAGAAAGAGTTATCGTAGGCTAGGCGCATAAATAAATCTATCTAAGTATATATAAAAATGACTCCGTATTTCCCTTGGTTACGGCATAACGCGTGAACGGCTAGACCGATTTCGCTAATTTTTTTTATGTTGTTATTGTCGGGAGATAGTTCTTATGAAAGAAAAAATAAGAAAGTTGCGCGTAAAATCAGATAATTTAAGAAAACTAAACGACCATATTAACTGTTCTAATGTAAATTTATGACTATTATCAAAGACAATAATATAACTATTAGCATAATAGCGACGTGCAATTTATTAATTGTAAGAATATTATAAGATAAAAATAGAACATTGTTAATAAAAGGTACGGACCCCGGGTCTGTAGACTGTAATATCAATAAAATAAAATAAAAATTAAATTTATGTCGTTTGACAGAACTGTCTGTCATTTTACAGATTGCGCGAAACCAATTCGAATTCTATAGAAGACAGGACAACGTCTGTTGGGGCCAATAAATATTCCTGAACAAATTACTATGAAAACGACGTCTAGTCCCAAACTCAGCAAAGCTTGTACTATGGATATACCCATAGATAACTGATATTATGTAGGCACTTATATACTTTTTTTTGTTGTAAATAGATATATATATATATATTATATCTAATAACTACATAGAACAGTATTCCGCATTTTTTTTGTGTCTGATGTACATCAAGGAAAACGAACATATTTGGAGGTATTTGGTAGAGCGTGGACCATAGATGAAAAATCTGTTTTTTTATGTGTAAATATTTTTCTTTTTTTTTGCTATTTAGCTTTAAGAGATAACCTTATTTTTCTAAGGCACACCAACTAATGACCACGGTACACCAGTGTGCTGAGGCATTTTGCGGAACACTGGGGTGTAAGTGGTTTATCAACTTCTTTGAACCAAAGCCAACTTCACCTGCACGTGGTGCACCCTGCTGACTGACAAACGAAGCTCTGGTGAAAAGAGGTAGGGAGTTACGGTAACCGCTTCACATCAGGCGGGCCGTATGCTTGTCTGCCACCCGACGTAGTATAAAAAAAAAAATACTGACATAGAAAACACGCAGATCAAGACAAACAGACATGTCCATGCACACAAATATTTGTCTTGTGCGAGAATCGAACCCACAATCTCGGAGTCAAATGATGATGATGATAATGACAGATTTTATTCAGTAAAAAAAATTCTTTCTTGTTATTGAAAAGTGTAAAACTATATTACTTTTAGTGCATCGTCACAAAAGCTTTGATGATATGTATTTTCAAAGAAAATCTTCTTGAATTTAATTCACATTTACATTTCAGTGGAAATTTATACAGAACTCATTTATATTTGATAGGTTTTTGTGGAGAGGTGCATTGACGTCAGTGGGAGTCGATGACCCTCGCAAATAACGCTCACTTCACTTATTTTACGCTATAAAATATTTTTTATCTGTTTTCTAGCCCGCCATCCCGCCTACTGTCTCTGTAAATTATGATTGAAAAAAAAAATAATTCGTTTGTAACTTGTTAGTTGTGGAAAATTTTTTGATTTTCTGAAAGATGTGAAAAACAGAGAAAATCAGTTTGTCCTAGTTGCAATCATTCGATATAAGAATATTATTTGTCAGTAATATATTTTTTATTTGTAACTAGCGGCCCGTCCCGGCTTCGCACGGGTGGACATAAGATTTTTTTTATATTTTTACCTTTTATTTAGCAATAAATATAGCCTATGTTACTCGGGGTGAATGTAGCTTTCCAATAGTCAAAGAATTTTTGGAATCGGCACAGTAGTTTTTGAGTTAATTTATTACAAACATACACACAAAACAAAAATACTAATCTTTCCTCTTTATAATAGTAATGTAGATAAATGCATGTGTGTATATGTTTGGGGTGTAGGTGGTTTATCAACATCTTTGAACCAAAGCCAACTTCACCTATACGCGGTGCACCCTGCTGACTGACAAACGAAGCTCTGGCGAAAAGAGAGGTAGGGAGCGTAATTGTAAGTTACCCGACAGGGGAATGTACCTCCACCTCACAGAATACCGCAGCCAAATAACGGTTCCCTTGAGGGTTGTTGTGTTCCTGCGAGTGAGTGAGGTTACCAGAAAGGAAGCAGATGCTGCGTTGGCAGCGGGGTTGCGGCGCACGAGCGATATTTTATGTTGCGAGCGTTAATATGGCTACGGTAACCGCTCCCAATCAGGCGGGCCGTATGCTTGTCTGCCACCTGACGTAGTATTAAACAGATTATAAGTTAATTAAAAAAATTAAAAACCCGACTGCACCTACAATAGATTTATTAATCACGCGTAACCATAATATAATTCCATATAAGCAAAGCCGCAGGCAAAACTAATATATCAAATATATATTTGAAATCAGGTCATCGAGACCTTTATTTTGATACCCATATCGATATATTTAGAAGAAAAAAAAAATTACCGCAACGACAATTTTGCGGCTCACAGCCGCCATATTGATTTTTTTTATATTTGTTATAAACAATTATACATACATACATACTCTCGAAAAACATAACCCTCCTTCTGTCGCAGTCGGGTAAAAACATAACCTCCTTCTTTTTATTTATTTGCCGAGCTCGGTGGTCGAATGGTTAGCAATGGCCACTTTGACTCCGAGGTCGGGGGTTCGATTCCCGCACAAGACAAACATTTGTGTGCATGATCATGGCCTGTTTGTCTTGGTCTGGGAATTTTCTATGTATTATAAGTATGTATTTACAAAAAAAATGTATTTAAGTACATTTATCAGTTGTCTAGTACCCATAACACAAGCTTTGCGCTTAATTTGGGACTAGATGGCGCTGTGTAAATTGTCCAGAAATATTTATTTATTCATTCTGTCGCAGTCGGGTAAAAAAAATGTTTATTTGTTATAGTCAGTACTCGAAATCGAGCCTTTCTTAGGTTTGACTATTTAAACCTAAGAAAACTCTACTACTTATACCTCAAAAAAATTCAAAAAATTAAAATATCTTTATTCCTGGGACTTTATAAAGCACTTAGAAACGTCATCAACAAAACGTCGTCAACAAATTAAATATAAGAATATGTATAAATCATTACTACTCTAAATACGCAGAGCTTAGATTCACTTTCATCACACTATCTTGAATGTGAAAGTGAATTTAAGTGCCAGTTCCGGCGACGGGGCTTCTTGAGAAGAACTGGCAAGAAACTCAAGGCCGACTCACCTATACAATAACCTAACGTAACCCCACCTCCCCCTTCAAAAGCAAGCAAAGTCGAGCTCGCTCGGCTTATGTTGGTTACAACTTTAACCTAACCTAACCTCGACTTGCTTTTGGACAGGGAGGTGAAGTAAGGGAGGTTTACCTACTCAAACCTAAGAGTGCCTAGTTTGTACAAGAATATTGAAGTTTATTTATATGTATATGTTGTTACTAGCTATTATTCTACCCGCGGCTTCGCTTCGCATGGACATAGTACCTGGATATAAAATATATGTTAATCCAGAATATATTCTAAACCTATATATACCAAATTTCATCCAAATCCAATAGAGTCGTTTACCCTTAAAAGAGTAACAAACATCATTATTCGATATGTATGAAAATAGGTCATAATAATACATTATGGTACAAGCGTGTAATGTTGGTGATTACCGCTGAGGCGCTATTGAGACCCGAGCCTCTAGGCGAGGCTCTTAAAAGAGCCGAGGACGGTAATCATCAATACACACGTGTATCATACGACGTTTTTCAACACACTTGTGAAGAAAACAATACTAAAAAACTACAAAACGAGTTGTGAAAAATTTTTCGCAATGGCGGGATATGCGCGCGCATCTAACATGGCGATCGGCCATAGACTAAAAGAACTAGGTTTCTTTTATTTGCTTTCCGTTTTAGCCACGTACAAAATTGGGAATTTAAAGTTTTCTTTATTACAGAGAAAACAAAAATTATATTAGAGTGAAAGTTTTATTTATTAAACACATACAAGTTGAAATTTTCATGCAATTAATGCATGAAATGATCAAGCAATTAATTGGTACATTAATTTATTTGTACTATTGAACACGATCTTTTTTGTATCGAAACTTTTTTAAGAACAAAGCAACTCAACCAATAAAAAAAATCTTTATAACTCACTAGTAAATAGCAATGAAAAAGTCACAGTTTGATTATAGGTGTCATTATGTGCCTAATTGCTGTGAAATTAGAGTCACTTTATGAGCAAGTGTGTTGAAAAGTATATTTCATACTGCTAGGAATAATTGACATGGCAGAACAACGGTTACTATATAAATAATTGTTTCATTGTACGGAAACCCACGCGACAAGCAAGATTTACTCGCAATTATCGCGTTCTTTCTGAACGTATAGTGCCTCTCAATCTCTTGTTCTGCGCTCTCGCTTGCACGCTCGGCTCAGGCGGAACATGTCAATGAGTCATGTTTTTTCGTGCGTGCAGCTGGCGTATAAGATGTCAAAAAAAAAACGCAGAGAGCTAATAGGTATATTGATGTTGACCTATAATTTTCCTACGCTCCAAAACATGAAACATTCTATATTAACACACGAGGTCACCTTGATTTTTCTAGGCAGTGGCTATGACCTATATATTCTTTGCTGTTTTATTTTTTTTATGTTATTAATATCTAATAAAAGTTCATATGTGTCAGTTTTCATTTTAACATTAGTGTAATCAAAGTCACGTTTTATAGCGTAGTTTACATTGTATATGATATCAGTTTTAATGACAATGTCATGATCGTTAACTGGGCTATTTTAAACATTTGCTATGATTTACCTGTCATCTTTAATATAGGGTTGCCACCCGTCCGGGTTTCCCCGGATTTGTCCTAGTCCGGATTTGTCCGGGGAGTGGCTGTCACTTTACATTACTACTTTTTGATGCTCTACACGAATCTGAAGTCAGAATTTCTAAATTTTGAGTTTCATGGCAACGGACAGAAGACCGGACGATTTTATAAGCTCAATTTTTGCTTAAATAATACTAGTACTAAAAACACTGATGACATGTCCGGGTTTTAGGATAAAAAATCCGGAGTTTACACATTTTGTCCTTGTTGCTAGCGTTTAGAGATGGCAACCCTATATTAATACCACGATTTTTGTTTTGGTATTTTAGTTAATAATCGCACTCATTCATATTTGCGATTTGTACAATCGGCTGTGTTCAGAGGAGTTGATTGACATGATGCCCACCACGGCCTTATACAGTCACACCGCTCGCCATCGGCAAATAATGTCTTCAGCAAAGTATATAAACTTTCAATCAAAACAAGGCATGCTTTTGCTGTGTCTAGTGTAATCGCTATCATTTATGACTTAATACCAATCCACCCCAGCTTCACACGGGTTGGCTGACGAGGCGCACCGTTTTTTTTATTTATTTTTTTTTATTCTTGTCGTGGACAAGGATTTTATGCATTTTAGGATTTATTTGTTCTACATTTATATACAGTTTTAGTCTAAAATTACAATAATAAATGAAGCATTAGCGAGGCATATAGCGAGGCGCACCGTTACCGCACCAGCTCACGTGATTTTTTCCCACATCTCCAACAGTCGTCACATTTCTGCCAATTTACACGAAAGTACAATGGATTATCATAAATCACTATGTTCATTACGAGACGGAGACCCACTCCACATTCCGACCACTGTGTCTCCTGGATTAACAGCGGCGACCACCAAAAAAGGCAATGAACTATCAGAAAAATGCATGAAGTCCATTGCAGTCCCGAGGTACGGCTGCCTTGAACTTGAACTCACAATTTAATCAGAAGAAATTAGTAAGAGTAAGAAGCTTGGAATTTGACTTCCCCTCTTAGCAGTGTGAGAGACAGCAATATGGCAAATAAGGCATTAAAAGCATAAAGAGATGGCTAGTCAACTGAAGCTCAACTGCCGTACACCACGGATTTTGAGTATCTGACACTACTGGGAACCTAAAACATTGTGCGTGTCACTATGTTCATTAGTGAAAACTGTATAAAAATACATTCAGTAATTCTTGAGTTCTATGTACATTACTACGTACTCTAGGTACTATTCATCTCTATACTAACAATCTGTCTGATTCCCTCGCCATTAAAGGCATGTTGGAAAAGATTTTTCCGATGTAATTGACAGACAGTAGAAATTAGAAAGCGATACAATAATTCCTTTGAAGGTTTTTTATTGTAGGTACTGTCATCACCATTCTCGCTTGTTCTCACGCCGCTGTTGAACTGTTAAAGACCCCACTTTCATCATGATTAAAATGTTTGTATGTATTGTTGTACATTTTAATGTAAATGAGGTAATTAGATTTCAATATCCAAAGTCGCCATGACTTACCATGCAGAACTTGGAGTCTGACCGTTGGGCTGGTCTATGGACCAGACCAACCGACTTTCAACTTAGGAATTGAAAGTCGCACAGCGATGGTGAGAGCTATGTTCTGCATTGTTGGAATCGCATATGTGGCGGAAGGCATATTTGGCAAGTTTTCAAGATTATACCGTGAGGAAAGGCACATCCATATAATATAGGATGATAGGAGGATAAATATAGCGCTTTAGCCTGTTTGGGACTTTATATCATATAACAATAACACGGTTACATAAAATTAACAGTGTAAACAAGGTGCACAGCTTATCTCTTTAAGAGATTTCTTCCAACCAACCTTAATAATAATAATCATCATCATCAGGTCATGTTAGTCTCCACTACAGGAGCACGACCCTCTCGTCCGTCCCAGACAGAAGGAGGATTTGGCCTACACTCCCCACGCTGGCCAGACGGGTTGGGGAGGCCTGATCGATGTTTTATAATGTATTTCCCTTAGTCGTCTTGTACGACATCCACGGGAAGAGACGGAGTGATTCTATTCTAGTCTGCCGGAAACCACACGGCCGAAACCTTAATAATAGTTTATAAATATTATTTGGCTGGTAGGCGAAATATGCAAACATGGATATGTTGACATTTTATGAATTTATACCATAATTATCTAATCGACTCATTTGAGTAAAATAGTGCTCTGTTATTTTTTTAAAGTGGTCACAGTGATACTGTCTCGTATTTCCGCTGGTAATTTATTCCAGAGCAGTGCTTCACGAACAATAAATGAGTTAAAGAAAAAAGTTGTGTTGGAACGGATAATTTAATGTTTCCTCGTTTTTCAAAGTTTTCCATTGACGCTCCGCTGCTATTGATCGTACAAATGCGACCATTGCAAAATGTCATACATATATTTCCTAGAATCTGACATCATGATAGCAAACATGACTCACATGTATTTGTATGCACCTTGTATATTGTGAGTTTAATCAGCTGATATGCTCAGTGACTCGTTAAAATAAATATGATTAATAAGTAATTCGTTGATTATCCAAATTCTAATCACTTACCGTGACGAATTCTTTAATTATATATCTATTATAAATATTTTGAAAAATGGAAAAATTCACCTGCCCTCCCTAGGTGGGACTTGAACCCACGACCTCTCGATGACCGGTCGAGTACTCTTCCATCCAACTGAGCTACCAGGAATGCTCGTGTTGCTGACGATTTTTTTTGCATCTTATATTCTACTGTGTGAGTCACAGTGTGGCGTCATCAACCTATTAAGTAATTACACTACTAAAGAAGGCATCGCAGTCCATCGTTGCAGATGAAATTCGGTTATTTTTTGGTTAACACCAAAGTAATTAAATTATTATTATTTAAATAGTTGTCTTGGCCAACTTGCCAGAATATTATAAATATTTTGAAAAATGGAAAAATTCACCTGCCAGGGGGGGCAGGTGGATGCAGGGAGGTGCAGGGCAGGAATTTAGGTAGGACTTGAACCCACGACCTCTCGATGACCGGTCGAGTGCTCTTCCAACTAAGCTACATAAGCTACCAGGAAGGCTCGTGTTGCTGACAAATTTTTGCATCTTATATTCTACTGCGTGAGTCACAAGTGACACGTGAGTATATATATACCTACTTTACATTTAGTGTTCTTTAAAGGAAAAGCGTATTAGAATAACATTTTTTGATAACTTGATATGTTTTATAACATTTTTTATTTATTTGGAGCCTAAGTAGTAGCATACTGTGCGGTTCTAGACAAGTTTTCTTCCGTGTACTGTCAAGCTGTAGAATGAACTGCCTGTCGAGGTTTTCTCAAAAGACTACAGCATGGGGTTCTTCAAATAAGGCGTGAAGGGGTTTTTACAGGGTCGGCAACTTGCGTGTGCTACCCCTGGTGTTACAGGCGTTCATAGGCTACGGTAACTGCTTTCCATCAGGCGGGTCGTATGTTTGTTAGCCACTTTAGTGGTATAAAAAAATTGGAGACTAAAAAATGTATTCCATTTGCATACATAAATAAAGTTAATATTCTAGCATAAAACGGTGCGATATACGATACTATTTTTAAAATATTTAATCACTCTGAAAGAAAGGAAGGAGTATATGCTGACAAAGGATCGGCGACCCCTTGGTGTTGCTGATCTCCCTGAACGGTGGTGATTGCTTTACTTCAGGTGACCCACATGCTCGTTTGCCCCCCTCTTATATAAAAAAAAATAGATTTTTGCTAAAATTAAAATGTAAGGTAAAGTTATTTTACCATTTATTACTACAATTATATTTGCAAATAATAAATACATTAATTGATTCATTCATTAGGCTTCATTTTGCATAGTGTGGAAAATACCGTACCTATACAAATACTAATACCTAATATGCTAGTATTGCATTAACATAATATTTCGTGTACAATATTCGGTTAATACCGGTAGCAGCATGCTAATCATGTCCAAATCTGGGCCAAGGATGTAAAAACATAGGCACTAGGTTATGAAAAAACTTAGACTTGCAACATTTTAGCACATGCCATTTTAAACGTAATTTACTAAGTAAAGCAAATAAAATGCAAGCATTTGCAGACACGAGCAGGCTTTTGCAAGATAAACCACGTATTTCAGCATAATTATAAAAGATTTGGTTTATAGTTTAAACTCCTTTGGTAGGCCTGTCAGTTATGTATCTACGTAATAATTATAATGAATATGTATGCATGCTTAGAGTGTATATCGTGTTATATAACATTTTTTAAGAAAAAAAAAATAAAGATCACTCAATAGGTAGTGTTTATGTATGTATGTATGTATTTATGAGAATAATGTATTTTTACTATATATGAGTGTGCCAAAAAATGTCGATATTTTTATTTTTTTCTCTCAGTCCAAAATTTCGTAGATTATGTCCAAATAAAAGTCCTGTCCAAAGGGCAGCTCTAATTTAAATTTTAAGAGGTTCTCCAACGAACCTGAAGCTGAAGTTTTCCCATTTAAATAAAGCATATAGCTACTCCTAACTTACCATACTGTCCCACTGCTGAAGATTGCCTGGAATAGATCTCTTAGGGATAAGCTTACCTTTGCATTTCACTTACGTAACATCGTGTAACCTTTTTTTATTATTCGACGAGCTCGGTGGTCGAATGGTTAGCAATGGCCACTTTGACTCCGATGTCGCGGGTTCGATTCCCGCACTAGACAAACATTTGTGTGCATGAACATGTCTGTTTGTTTGGTCTGGGTGTTTTCTATGTATTATAAGTATGTATTTACAAAAAAACGTGTATTTAAGTACATTTATCAGTTCTCTAGTACCTTATGGTTACTAGACAACTGATAAACTTCACAAGCTTTGCGCTTAATTTGGAACTAGATGGCGCTGTGTAACTTGTCCAGAAATATTTATTTATTTATATTATTTATTTGCAATGACCAATAATAATAAGGTTGACTGGAAGAGATCCCCATGTGGGATAAGTCCGCCTTTGTATCCCTTTATTTTACATGTACTCATTCGTTGTAATTTGAACAATAAAGATAATACAAACAAACAAATATATATAATAATGTTGATATTCATATATTCACAACAAAATTAGTCGCACCGTAGCCTATAATTTTAAACGCTGGTATAGACAGCTTGTAGACTGTAACCATCCCAGTGCATGAGGGTCAAGCGTGGTGCTACAAATGTAACCATTCCAGTGCATGAGGGTCAAGCGTGGTGCTACAAATGTAACCATCCCAGTGCATGAGGGTCAACCGTGGTGCTACAAATGTGACCATTCCAGTGCATGAGGGTCAAGCGTGGTGCTACAAATGCTACTTGCTCTACTTTACTTACATTTGGTCGTTTCGATCGATTCGGTCACAGCCGGTATTCGATCACCGACTAGTTTACCGGTGCAAACCCTAATCACAACTCACAAGTAAAAGAGTTAAACCAAAAACAAACTACTTTTAATGTATAATTACTTATTAATGTAACCATTAAAAAACTAATAAACCAGACCGAATTCCTACCGTAGTCTTATTTTGGTTACGAAATCAAATATAACCATTGCGACAATTATGACTATCTCGTCAACCACAAAAGTGTCACACTTACAAAGCAGCTCTAGTAATTTAACATCTCCATACAAGTCTTACGACACAGACATTATGTTCATTAACATCGCATTATCTTTAACCAGCTTAAACTTGACCTTCGTTGTTTATATCTACCCTAAATTACAAGACCGAATCCATCCACCACGGAGATCTAAGGTAATGGTCGAAGCCAATCTCTTTATATTTGACGATACTAAAAAAATTCTCACGATTCCTACCACGCTCATCGGCATCTTTAGAATATCCAAAAACAAAACCTCTAATTGCGAACTTAACGGTATTATTAGTTTAAGTTCATATTTCTTTGACAGGAATTCCTTAACTTTCTTTAAATGCATGTTTCCCAATTCATACCACAAAAGTATCTTATTTATTATTAGTGTTGTCCTTTCAAATGCGGTCGTAAAATCTTTTATTAACTTTAGCTCGTAAAATCTTTTGTAAGTAGCGATCTGACCAGATTTTTATATTACTCTGATTACAGTTTAAAAGTTTCTGAGTCTGTCGTTTCTTTTCCATTAGTTTTACGACGTTATGACAATAGTAATGACAGTTTGATGAATGCTGTTGCGAATAAAATTATTGTGATCCTCATATCATTTTTTTGTTTCAGGTATGGCGGCTTTTTATTTGGTGCTTATGTGGTTATCTGCGTATGGTTCGTATCATTAATATTACTTGTTTCTTTTAGCCGTTGTTTCTTTATTTTAGAAACAAAATTATTAAAATTTGTTTAAATTATTGTGCCAGCATCACCGATAAGTGGTTTATTATTTATTATTACAAAATTTATAATGCTTCTTTTTTGGACTAGGATCTCTCATCTGGCGTGTCACGCAATCAATAATATTTCACATCAATAAATCCTACAAGTAGCTAAAGAATAAATATTGATATCGTCATGTGTGCTCACAGTGGATACTGCGAGCACACATGACGATTGACGATATCAAAATCAAGAAAATATGTTTGCCCTGTTTGTGGGAGGAGCCATCTCATGTTGTCAATACTTAGAAAATTTAAATCCATATTTAACTCAGTGAGTTTTTTTCCTTTTCAATAATTGACAATTATCCAACAATTCTATACTAAATGACCATTATATATTAGTATCTTTATATTACGTCCCACAGATCTCCCACAATAAACATTTTAGACTTAAACAATCCGTAGCAAATTAGCTCAAGGCAATTTACTAAAACCAATATTTTAATACCAACATCTCGTGCCGTCCTACGCGGAATGCCGCAAGGCTTCGCTCTAGGTCCTGTACTGTTTAGAATCTAAACGTTAAACATTAAGGTTCTTTGTCTTTGTCTATTATGATAATGAACGATATTTCTAGTTCTCTGTTATAATTTATTTTAAATATGTAGGAGTACATATGCGTGGGTTCGTCTGGTACAAACAGTTTTTAAGGAAATGGAAAGGCTGAGTTAACATGATCGTCGGATAAGGTCATTGTTCTGACTTTTGTTGAAGGAGGTTTTGAGTGGGATGGAATGTTTAATGATACTCTAACAGGTTACATGGTTCCACTCTTATCTTCATTAATGTTGTATTGCATTTTTAATGTTCATTCACCGAATCTCTCATTTTCTGTTGCATTATGTTATGTGGAAAGTACATATGTGCATCTTATTTATGTATGTATTAACCCGACTGACAGGGATTGTTATGTTTTTAGAGTGTATGTATATATGTGGATTTCTTTGGCACGCTGTACTGTCTAAATCGCTTGACGGATTTCAACATAATGAGATGTCATTAGATTCGTCTCAGCTGTTAGAGTGACATATTATTTCAATAAGGCGATCGCGAAAAAGATATTGGAGGGTGGTAGTAAAAAAAATATATGTTAGAATTTTGCAACACGATTCACGCAATCTGTCAAATGACGACATAAAGTTACATTAGAAAAGTTAATATGGTTATTCAATTTTCAAATTTCAACTTTGTTAATTTTTTTTTCTTAAGAACCTTCTGATAATAACAAATATAACGTAAAAAGAAATAGCGAAATCGATCCAGTCATTCACGCGTGATGCCGTGATCAAAGGAAATAGGGCTTCATTTATATGTATACTAGGTTTCACTCACGGCTTCGCCCGCGTAAGTATCCTTCCTAACACCTTTGAGAATATGTGTACAAAGTTTCATGATGATCGGTTGAGTAGTATCGTCGTTAAAGTGTAACAAACAAACTCACATTCACATTTATAATATTAGTAGGGATACAATATATCCAACAAAATCTTTAACATTATGCCGTGTAAAAATATTATCTTGACAAATGTTGAAGCTAGTTATCGTACAGCGACGTAACCGGTTCGATTCCCGGCCCGCTCCAGAGTCAGGACGTGGGCGACATTCTCTAAATGGACAGACTAACAAATAGGGGCATAATTAAATTGTAAAACTGATATACAGGTTCCGAGGAATGCTTTGTTACTAAGGCTCTCTCTGTATTGATTACTGTATATATTTTACTCTGAAGGTAAGTAATAGGTTTTGACGTGACAACGTCTTATAAATTGGTTAGCCGGGTGACACTTCAAGAAACTGGCTCACGTTATGCGCTTACAATGAGAGCGAGTGAAAGGCGCGTGCCTTTCACTCGCTCTCATTGTAAGAGCGTCCCTTCTAAGAGCGAGAGAGACAGACATAAAAAGTGAAAGGCATGCGTCCCTTCCACTCGAAAACATTTTACCACTCAAAGTCGTTGTCACGTAAAACTTTCGCCCGTATACCGACTTTACAGGCAACCAATTTTTGTTAAGTCGTTATGTTACTTGAGTTGTTTTAATTGTATATCATTATTATTGATCTATCTATGGATCTGAATGTAATCATCATCATCATCAGGTCATTTTAGTCTCCACTACAGGAGCACGACTCTCTCTCATCCGTCGCAGACAGAAGGAGGATTTGGCCTACACTCCCCACACTGGCCAGACGGGTTGGGGAGGCCTGATTGATGTTTGATAATGTATTTCCCTTAGTCGCCTTGTACGACATCCACGGAAAGAGACGGAGTGATTCTATTCTAGTCTGCCGGAAACCACACGGCCACTGAATGTAATGATATACTTCTTGTTCATCAGTGTTTTTCGATATTTTAGAATATGGGACCCCCTTTAAAAGTTAAAAAAACTCTGGGGGCTCCCTCCTCCCACCGTCTCCCTCCATGAAGACAATTCAGCTGGCTATGAAAGCTTTTAAATTGTTAGTGCCGTTTGCTACCGATTTTGTTCTTAGGTGAACTAATATTATTGTTAGTCTTTAATAGTGATTTAATAGTGAATCTGGGGTGTAAGAGGTTCATCAACATCTTTGAACCAAAGCCAACTTCACCTGCACGCGGTGCACCCTGCTGACTGACAAACGAAGCTCTTGCGAAAAGAGAGGTAGAGAGCGTAATTGTAAGCTACCCGACTGGGGAATGTACTTCCACCTCACAGAATACCGTAGACAAATAACAATTCCCTTGAGGGTTGTTGTGTTCCTGCGAGTGAGTGAGTGAGGTCACTAGAGAGGAAGGAGATGCTGCATTGGCAGCGGGGGTGGCAGCGCGCGAGCGATATTTTATGTTGCGAGCGTTAATATGGCTACGGTAACCGCTTCACATCAAGCGGGCCGTATGCTTGTCTGCCACCCGACGTAGTATAAAAAAAAAATTAAGACAATTCAGCTGGCTATGAAAGTTTTTAAATCGTTAGTGCCGTTTGCTACCGATTTTGTTCTTAGGTGAACTAATATTACTGTTAGTATTTAATAGTGAACACAAAAATTAAATAGGCTAAATTGGAAAAAGATTTATTAAAGATTTGAGTTCATGAATTATTGAACAATAATCAGAGGCCCTGTCGCCGAAGCTGAAGCCGATTACCATCGGATTTTTTTTTTTTATACTACGTCGGATGGCAGACAAGCATACGGCCCGCCTGATATGAAGCGGTTACCGTAGCCATATTAACGCTCGCAACAGAAAATATCGCTCGCGCGCCGCCGCCCTCGCTGCCAACGCAGCATCTCCTTCCTTTCTGGTGACCTCACTCACTCGCAGGAACACAACAACCCTCAAGGGAATTGTTATTTGGCTGCAGTATTCTGTGAGGTGAAGGTATATTCCCCAATCGGGTAGCTTACAATTACGCTCCCTACCTCTCTTTTCGCCAGAGCTTCGTTTGCAATCAGCAGGGTGCACCGCGTGCAGGTGAAGTTGGCTTTGGTTCAAAGATCCACTTACCACGATCGCATGATGAACCACTTACACCCCACAGATCGGATTATTTGATTGCGAAAATCAAACTTCAGCTTAAATTTATGTACTTGTGTTTACCTGATCTGGTAAAAGCTCTGGAGCTCTGCCAAGGCTTCAGCTTCGGCGGTAGGGCCCCAGATCGGCTTACATTTTTTTTATTGTAGCGCATGAGCTACAAACATTTTACATACAGGTGTAATATAGTTTTTAATGCTCAACTAACAGCTGCTTCGGTGTGAATGCACCATTAGAAAACAGTACAAACAACATGCTACAAATATACATACTAAAATATAATATTGATGCTTACAGCAACCAAATTAACTTGACCTATGATAATAGCATGCCATTTCCACCAGATATCGGTTTTAATATCGGTAAGCAGAGAGTGGAAGGTCTAGGAAGACTGGATCTAGGTTCAAAATGTAAACCGCATCGTGCTGTCAAGATGGTAAGATATGGAATTGCACGACTTTGAATGTAGAAATGAAGCGATGAAGCGCTGCAGATTGCTGTAATATGCTTCGAGCATGTACTTTACATTTATAAATTGATATGATATTATGTAAGGTAGTGTGAATATGACACATCCAAATTTATGCAAACGACTTCAAGACGAAGGTAAACATGAATTAACAGTATACTCGACTCGTACCTGTCAGATACTATTAGTCAAGACTCTAGACATGTTTAATTTTTAACCCCCGACGTTCTATATTAGTGCTCAAAGCCCCCGACGCAAAAACAATGGGGTGTTATAAAGATTGACGTGTCTATGTGTGTGTCTGTCTGTGGCATCGTAGCTCCCAAACGGATGAACCGATTTTGATTTTTTTTTTAATTTGAAAGGTGAATTAGTCGGGAGTGTTTTTAGCTATGTTTGATGAAAAGCAATCCAAGATGGCTGCCGTCACAAAATTTTTTCACACCCCCTTTTTTCTTCCCAAAAAAAATTCTCTGGAGGGTTGTTGTATTCGAGTGTATGGCCATGATAACCGTTTCACATGAGGCGGGCAGTATGTTTGTTCGGCACCCGACGTAGTATAAAAAAAACAAATAGCAGTTTGATGATGCTCATTAACAAACAATAAATTAATTACGTAAACAATAAAATCAAATTCAATCATATATAATTGTGGCTGCAGTGGACGCAGGCTGAACAAATGAATGGAATGTGTCATGAAATTGAATGAATACGAATATTACGCGAATTCAGCTGAACAGTATACGAACATTGTTTGAAATTCAAGAACCTTGATCTGAAAAAATCTAGAGCATCTGTAATCCGCTTCACATAAATCTATGTATTACATTACAAACTGAAATTTAGTTTCACCACAGTATAAGTAATAGTGTTTCAGTGTGGTATCTGTAATTAAATCTTGCAAATTGTAAATTTAACACACTTCCCAGTGTACGATTGATTGAGCTGAATTTTGGAACTCGTTTGATTCTCGTGACATCGTGACGTATCAGGGGATATGTATTGTATATACATATCACCTTTTTGAAATTTAGGATACAAAAATGTATATAAGTACCTATTTCATTACCGCTTACTCATTATTATTAATTATGACGTTTCTAAGTGCTTTAGAAAGTTTTTTTTTTTTTTTATACTACGTCGGTTGGCAGACAAGCATACGGCCCGCCTGATGTGAAGCGGTTGCCGTAACCATATTAACGCTCGTAACATAAAATATCGCTCGCGCGCCGCCACCCCCGCTGCCAACGCAGCATCTCCTTCCTTTCTGGTGACCTCACTCAGTCGCAGGAATACAACAACCCTCAAGGGAATTGTGGGAAAGTCCAAGGAATAAAGATATTTTGATGTTGATTTTTTTTTTTTGCATCATTTTAAAAAATAGCATTCTGCACTCCTTCTCTATACAAACTATTATAATTTTAAATTGCATCGATCTCCTCTCAAACCAGCGATACGATAAAAAATACAATCTGTAAACATCCCTATTTAATAGCAAAAATAAGCAAAAAAAAAAAACATTGACATAGAGTTACCGGACATAGTCCTTTTAAATGAATGGAATGTGAGCGAAGATGAATGTAGAGCGATTTAATTAAACTGTTCTGTTCAAATTGTGTTATTCGGGGACGCGCGCGTATTTTATTTTCAAAGTTTAATTGACTATTAGAACTTTCTCGTTTAGGCAGATTTTGTTTCATTTTTACTAAACTCAAGTCCGCTCCGTACTTTTTCTTTGGAATTACTTGCAGCGGTATCATTGCGCTCTTAAAATTGACAAGAAACGTGAACGTCGCACACCACGGTCATCATTCGTTCTTTTCTGAAGCTGTGATTAAAAGGAAATATTCAAATTCTTGACATTAATGTTATTGCTTACTAGCTGCCCGGACAGACTTCGTTTTGTTTTACTATTGTCCACGCAATTTCTATGTTTTCTCCGTGTGCCCTAAGGAAAATACAAAAAAAAAATGCCGAATTGGTCAAGCCGTTCTTGAGTTTTGCGCTTAGCAACATTCATTTTTATTTATATATATTATTTATTGTATTACGAATATGAATCTTAAATGTAATTTTATTAATGAGTTCAATATGTAATTTTGTATTATTATTAATTGCATTGTATTATTAATAATTAAATGGTATTACTTTAATCATTTTTTTAAATTGTGTTCCTTTTTACATGCCAATGTATTGGCGCAACATACTCGTAATTGTACTTATATATTAAATTTTCTTAACCTTTACCATGAAATGTTGCAAAATAAATTATTTGTATTTGTAAAGAAAGATGAAAGTATTTATATTTAATTAGTTGGTAACTTCTGCCTTAGTTACCTTGTCTATTCTTTATTATATTTATTAAATTTCATATAATTGGAAACTTGATACTTTAGTAGAGCCTCTCCTACAATCCGCCCACCACTTTTCCTGTGGGAACACGTTACCCGGGACAAAAAATAAGTCGATGTCTCTAGATGAGTTCATACAGGGTAAATACTATCCTGTCCTATCCTAAATTTTATCTACATCCGTTTAGCCATTTTTGCGTGATTGACTAACAAACATACAAACTATCGATATTATTAATTAAACAGGATTAAATTCTTGCGTTACTAAAGACATTTGAAGTTTTAATAGTGTTCTCTGTTACGTAATTCTGATATTATCATTAATTAATTGTTTATAATTAAAGGTACAATTAGTTAGATGACGTCTCTTTTGTGTCATCGATCAACCAAAAGTATATTTGCGAAGAATATGGGTAATAATTATATATACAGGTGATATTAAAGCTACCTATTCCATCATATTCCACTGTATATAACAGCGTGGCAGAATCTTTGTTTTTTACATATATTTTTCATTTATAACATGAAGTTGCATTTTCTTATCACTATGCGCTATCAGTTATTTTGTAAAATGTCAAAGTACCGCTTGAAAGAGATCAGTTATCGATTAAAGAAAAGCTTGTTTTGAAAACTACAATAAATAGCACTTGTACAATATTTCATAAGCAGAGCTCACATTTGCTAAACAATTTCCTTAAATAAACAGTACATAGATAACACGAGATAATTTTATTATGTACACAAAATAAATATTTTTTGACGATACGGAATCACCGGTAATCTTTCGCGATAATGAGAATTAATGACACATACATACATTACGACTTATACAATTATACGAATTTGTCTTCAAGGAAAGAACCATATTTCCCTAAAATCGCTGCCAACGAATCAGTGACCATTTGCTGATAAACATGGGCTGTGGTGATTGCTTAACATCAGGTGGCTCACATGTATGTTTCACACCACTTATATAAAAAAAAATATGAGAATAAAATTAAAAAAACATCACTAATGCAAACCAAAATATAAATTATATTCATCATAAATTAACCTTGTTCACGGTTATCAACAAACTGCAAATAGGTACATTCGACCTCAAAACATTGTGTAAGCTAGATAAATCTGATAAGAGATAACAGACTTGTTCGAGGGGAAGCCGGCAGCCTGCCCCTCCGCCACCTCGCGGTGGAAGACGCGCAGTTGTTACCTTGCTGCTCGGCGTACTCGACGCGTAGCGTCGTGCGGGGAATTGTAACGCGCGCATACTCGCTTTACGACTATGGGACCTTACAAGGAGACAGGATAGAACCACGTGTACCGAATAGTGATTACACAGAACAATAGGTAATCGAATTCAGTGCTAAAAGAGTAAATAAAACGGAGAAAATTGAAAAACTAATTGGATTTACAATAGCGAATTACAAACCTTGTAATGTTAAATCGTCCGGAAATATTACAATTTGTTGTGTTTCTTTTTGTGTAAGTGATGTGGATCTAATTCTGTTGAAGTGAAAAACAAAAGTGTTTATGAGGAAATAGACCTTGTCACGTTGATAATGGTGTGAAAAATGCAATATTGTTATGAATTTTGAGTGTAAATTTTGAAGAAAAAGTTTAATGATGTTGGCGGTAAAGAATTTCTTTATGCCTGAGAAGCGAGTGGATTCTCCGAGGTTCTCTCGAATGCCCGAGGCCTTGATGAGGTCCATAAGGAGGAGGTCTTTGAGAGTGAAGAGGACGAAGTCGCTGGTGCTTGTCAACGAGAAACGGAAGTCCGGTGAGTGGTAGAGTATGACTAATTTATTTTTAATAATTGTAATAGATATTTTTAGATTTTGGATGTGTTCCAGTAATGAAACTAGTTTGTACTCTTTGGTTTCCTTCATAAGACCCACGGAATACCTATACAGAGTTTACGGTTGCGCATATTTATCATGTTACTTAATTTTGATTTAAAGAAATTGGATTTTTCGAACTTACTATATGTATAGACTATGGTATCTGCTTGCCATCACTATTTGCATGTTAGCCTTAGTTAGTTAGTTAGTGATGTATCAAAAATTAAGTATGAATTTGTTTTGCAAACAATATACAGCAGAATTTCATGACAAAACCAAATATTTTATTATATCTTTAAAAAGTGTAGGTAACGAATACTACCGAAGAATTCAGATAATTTTGGACTTTACAAAAACTCACTGTTATTAAACGGCACATACAACGAACGAAAATATTCGTGTTTATTATTAAAATATTGACAAACAAATGGTAAAAAAAAAACACTGAAAAATCATAAAACAAGCATTTAAATCGTCTAAAATAGCGACACAACGGAGATACACTTTTAAGGTGATAAATTTTGAAGTATGAGTAGCTGTGTTTCGAGAATAACGAATATAATATTTGTGAGGTCTAGACTGGATCTTAACCGAATTATGACTACATTTTAATGACGACAATAATTGGCCCTCGGGTATAGTGGACAATCGGCCTTAGTCAGATGATATAACTCTGTGTAACAAATAACATCTCATTATGAATGAAAATTTGCAATTCAGTCCAACAATAAACGGCTATTGCCATTTAGAAATCATCAATACATAATTCATTGCACGAATAATACTGATAATATTCAATAAGACGATAATTATCATACTATTTGCTTTTCAAATTTACCTTCCGTAATTATCTAGCTAGGGTTGTCGATTGTTGCAAATAATTAAGCGGAGTGAGCGGAACGCTTTTATACGCTGAAAAGTCACTCTTGTAAATTAATAGGCCCCAAAACCACTGAACCGATTTTGATGAAACTTGTTACAATTAAAGACCACGACATGCTTGAGGTTTGTGTTGAAAAAAAATGTTGATCGATTATGTCCTTGAGGGATGATCATCAAATACATTTTCCATTGAAATCAATGGAAAACATACACTCAGCGATTTCGGCCGCGTGGGCTAGAATCCGGGCTGGATTCTACAGTAGTAGTAGTAGTACAATTTCTTCAAGAAAGAAATTTATCCTCAATAATTGTTTTATGACCTTTTCTTAAAGAAAATTTATCTGTATACAGTATGTACTTACTGTAAACTTTTGCACGCATCTTTAAAAGTTGTAACCGTAGTTAGTACCATAAATAGCGTATACTTATTCTGTTTCAATCCAGAGGTCGTACCGCCTAAGCTGAAACCTTTTTTTTAGGATTTTTTGAGTGCAAGAATCTAATTTCACTTTCAACTTTATTAATTGAAAGTGAAATTCGATTTTTGCACTCAAAGAAATCCGATCTGATCGGCTTTAGCCTAGACAGGGTCCTGGATTGAAACATACATACGTAAAAGCACTAATTTGTCAAAAAAAACTCTATGAGGATTCATTGCCAGTATTTTTAGGGTTCCGTACCCAAAGGGTAAAACGGGACCCTATTACTGAGACTTCGCTGTCCGTCCGTCCGCCTGTCACCGGACTGTATCTCATGAATCGTGATAGTTAGGCAATTGAAATTTTCACAGACGATGTATTTCAATTGCCGCTATAACAACAAATACTAAAAATCAGAATAAAATAAATATAAGGGGGCTTCCATACACCAAACGTGATTTTCTTTTGCCATTTTTATAGACAATGGTACGGAAGTCCGACTCGCTCTTGGCCTGTTTTTTTTTAAAGTAAACAAAGTAAATTCTTGTTTAGCAACTTAGGTTTGAAATTTTCAGCGACCTCTGTTTAGAGTTCTTAATTTACTAATAGGGTTTTATCTACCTTTAGAACTATTAGCCTCGATTGTACGTGCTGAATCTGTCACGCAAAGTTAAGCAACGTTTGTCACGGTTAGGCCGTGAATGGCCTTGTATTTGTGAAATAATAACTGTACTTTAGCATTATCTTCGTAGGTAGGTAAAACAAGATATAAATAATGGTACTCCAAAGGCAACTTTACCTGCATGTGGTGCCCCCTGCTGTTAGCAAATGACCTTGTGGCATAAGATGAAGTATAGCGAGATTTCTGGCTGTGGTTATTAACTGTGTTAGTAATAAATAATTGACGATTGTCAGTCAGCAGGGTGCACCACTTGCAAGTGAGATTGGCTTTGTTTCAAAGATGTTGATGAACGACTTACACCCCAACCCAAACATATTTATCATTTCCATTATAATATTTTGGCCTAACATAAATTTTTTATACCACTTAACTGGGAAACAAGCATACGGCCCGCCCGATGGAAAACAGTTATCGTAGCCTATGAACGCCTGCAACACCAGATCACATGCGCGTTGCCGACCCTAAGTTCTATATATATATATATATATATATATATATAGACTCTTTGTGGCTCGGATTATTAGTTATTTGCTAAAAATATTCCATTGTTTTACTTGGTGAGTAGTTTTCCTAGATGTAATTATACACTGCGTTTTATAGTCGTCTGTCAGGCGGGCAAATATGAGATAGAAGATATGTATGTCAAATATATATAACGACGTCATACGTAACTGTTTAGCGCATTATTGTGATTTCCATAGAAAGAACCAGCACGTGACGCGAAACAATAATAATAAATATTCCTGGAAAAATTACACACGACCATCTAGTCCTAAATTAAGCAAAGCTTGTACTATGGGTAGTACATAACTGATATTATACTTATTCATTTTTTTTGTAAATACATACATCACTACATAGTATAAAACAAAGTCGCTTTCTCTGTCCCTATGTCCCTTTGTAAATTTAAATCTTTGAAACTACGCAACGGATTATGATGCGGTTTTTTTTAATAGATAGAGTGATTCAACTGGAAAGTTTATATGTATAATATATGCATAACATAGTAGAAAAACACTGATAATTTAGAGTTTTCTAATGTGATGTCGTAAATAAACACATTTTTTTGCTCTTTCATTGCAAACGCTGGCTGAACCCAACGAGATAGATCAAAATGATGTAGTACAGTATTGTTCACCTTAAAATGGTCTACAAAAAAGTTCGCGATGGTATATGTCTATCTCTTAGTGGTAACACACAATAACCGTTATTTTATCCTTTGCTTTTTACAAGAAATAATGCCTTATTTACGAAGCGATTTTAAGCAATACAGAATTAATCCTTATCCAATTAAAAACCTACATATATTGCGCATTTAATATAGATCAATATGGCCATTCACAGCATGTAATTAAAATGAATAGTTTAGAAGATATTACACATTTAAAATGCAGGGACATAACGGCTGTGGCGGTACCGGCCGCGGAGCCGGCGGCGTGTGCCTATAACTGGGGAAGGACTGGATAGGACAAAGCGCAAAGACCTTCTGTAGTACATTTAGTATCAGCATTGCACCCGTGCGAAGCCGGGGCGGGTCGCTAGTATAATACATAGAAAACACCCAGACCAAGATAAACAAACATGTTAATGCACACAAATATTTGGCTGGTGCGGGGATCGAACCCACAGCCTTGGAGTCTAAATAGCTATTGCTAGGCATTGGACCACCGAGCTCGTCAAATTGCTCTATTTCTAGTGTGAATGCGATGGACACTATCAATTTGTCTATAGCCTTGGTTCCGAACCTAGGGGTAATTACCCCCGCAGGGGTAAAAAAGGAATTCTATAGGGGTAATCAAGCTGATAGACGATAACAAATTAGTTCAGACCAATAAAATGTAATCTAAGGAGAAGGATAAGATAAGTTTCCTTTATTGGTCGTAGGTGTAACAACATTTTTGGGGTGTAAGTGGTTTATTGGGGTGTATTGGTTCATTAACATCTTTGAACCAAATCCAACTTCACCTGCACGCGGTGCAACCTGCTGACTGACAAACGAAGCTCTGGCGAAAAGAGAGGTAGAGGTAGAGAGCGTAATTTTAAGCTACCCGACTGGGAAATGTACCTCCACCTCACAGGATACCACAGCCAAATAACAATTCCCTTGTGTTCCTGCGAGTGAGTGAGGTCACCAGAAAAGAAGGAGATGCTGCGTTAGCAGCGGGGGTGGCGGCGCGCGAGCGATATTTTATGTTGCACATCAGGCGGGCCGTATGCTTGTCGGCCACTCGACGTAGTAAAAAAAAAAGAAACATTGAAAAGGTTAGGAAACGCTGGTCTACTGCTTTGTCCGTCTACAGCAGTATGTTTAATTGTTATTCCAAGTTATGTTTTTGTCATAAGATCAGTACATTTCACACATGTTGCAGAATACACTGCTTTTACGAGCACCATATGGTAATGTTATTCGTTTATGGTTTCATTATTATCGAATACAATATCTGACATGGTTCCCATAGGAAATCTAGTAGAGCTTTCATGCGATGCAGTTTACGCTTACTCTACCGACTAAGCTAAAGATGTTTGTCAATAACTGAAACATAAGACCAGCACCCTTACCACCATCTCTTATTGCGATTCAATAACAGAATAGAATGCTTATTCATACCAATGAATAAGCGACTCTATTCCATTTGAAATAGAGTTGCTGGTAAGAGATGGTGGTAAGGGGGCCAACCAAAATATTCGAAGGTATGTTTCAGCTCAGCCTGTAGGTACCCAGATTTCATTTTAATAAAAAACATTAGATTAGGCGGTCGTTAATGGAAATTATATTTTTTTATAGATAATCTTGTTATTAAAACTCAAAATTATTAAATGATATACACACACGTTAAACCTATATAAATAAATAAATATTCCTGGACAAATTATACACGACAATCTAGTCCCAAACTAACTATGGGTACTAGAGAACTTATAAATATACATAAATACATTTCTTTTTGTAAATACATCATCATCATCTGACGAGCTCGGTGGTCGAATGGTTAGCAATGTTGGCCACTTTGACTCCGAGGTCGCGGGTTCGATTCCCGCACAAGACAAACATTTGTGTGCATGAACATGTCTGTTTGTCCTGGTCTGGGTGTTTTCTATGTATTTACAAAAAAATTTATTTAAGTACATTTATCAGTTGTCTAGTACCCATAACACAAGCTTTGCGCTTAATTAGGGACTAGATGGCGCTGTGTAAATTGTCCAGAAATATTTATTTTATTATTTATTATCAGGTCATTTTAGTCTCCACTACAGGAGCACGACCCTCTCTAGTCCGTCACAGACACAAGGAGGATTTGGCCTACACTCCCCACGCTGGCCAGACGGGTTGGGTAGGCCTGATCAATGTTTTATAATGTATTTCCCTTAGTCGCCTTATACGACATCCACGGGAAGAGACGGAGTGATTCTATTCTAGTCTGCCGGAAACCACACGGCCAGTATCTTGGTCTGTGTGTTTTCTATGTACATATTATATATATGTATGTATTTACATGAAAAGATGAAAGTGGTAGTTTCGGGGTAACTTGAAGGCAGACAGTGTAATGACCGAGAGAAAAAAAAAATATGCTCTCCCATTCTTATACAATGTTTTTTTAGGGTTCTGTACCTAAAAAGGAAAAACGGAACCCTTATAAGATCACTTTGTTTTTTTCTGGCTACCCGCGCCGGTTATCCTTTATACTTATTTTTTATACTACGTCGTGTGGCAGACATATATAGGGCCTGGCTCTAATAATAATTATAATATAAATTATCGATGGTGCGCTGCCACCCCCGTTGTGAACGCAGCAACTCCTTCCTTTCAGGTGACCTCACTCACTAGCAGGAACAACAATTCTCCAGGGAATTGTTATTGATTTGTTTATCTACATTAATATTATGAAGACAGTAAAATTAATCTAGATAATCAAACAAATGGATTCCTAGTCAAATTACACAGCGCCATCTAGTTCCAAACTAAACATTTCCCTTTTCCTCTTCCTATAACCCAGGGTTGTTTAGACGAAGGGTGAAGAAATACTTACATGGGTCGTCAAGGGGAGGACCGCCAGCGCTGCACTAATCGCAGTGATGCCTGTCCTCACATTTAGTCTTCACTTGTACTTTCCATCAGGGAAGGCGGAGACATTTTAACCGACCACATAAAAAATAAACAAAACTTTTATTATGAATAACATCCAGATCAAAACAAACAGACATGTTCATGCACGCAAGTGTTTGTCTTGTGGTTGTGCGGGGATCGAACCCGCGTCCTTTAACGCCAACGTTGTAATTACTAGCCATTGGACCATCGAGCTCGTTTTATGTTATAATTTAATATTAACTTAATGTCCACTAATTAAAATTAACAATGTCTTATCAACAATCACGCCTAATTAACTCCCCCCACATAGCACGTGTCAGAAATAACATTCATAAAAAAAAACTGAACTGCCCACAACCGCCCTTAACTTTTTGTTCCTAACATTGACTAATTATCAAATGCACCTGGCCGGCGCATACCAAGCTTAAATGTCACACTTTACGTTACAAACGACAAATATTATTTCAACTCTCAACTCTTATCAACTCCTTTTAAATTGTTAATGAAATACGTTTCATTTTATACTGGACACATACTATAGATTATTTTACAGCGACTAATCTCACTTGACCGCCGTCTATTACCAATCTGTATTTAAAGTTTGTTCAAAATGTATCATTTTATACTGGTCAATTTTGATAGGCTTTTAAAAGGCTTTTTTTATTATTTTAAACTTTATAGCTTCGCTTCCTTTTTATAGGCATTTTGTGTATTGCGAACGATTCAATGATACTTTTAACTGCCTTTTACAATTACAAAACTATTTCTACTGCATTAACAAGTCAGGTGAAAACGTATATCAAAAACCTGAAGGACTATAACCCTTTACCCTTTGGCCAAAGACCTTTAGAAAAATCAATACTAATATCATAAAGCTGTAGTTGAATTTTGATTATTTTTCACGATAATCTGTGAAACTACCAATCAGATTTGGAAAATTATTTTTACATTTGATATCTCAATTCTTAAGGGAATATATTGGTTATATTATTTACTCTCACGCTACGACTATTAGTACATTAGGAGAGAAACCGCGGGACACAGCTTATTTTTATATATAGACACAGCCAGACTACTCCTTGCGGCAAGCTATAGTGTAATACCTATTTATTACATACGTGACATTGTACATGGAACCAATACGCATGTGTGTATTCAATTTCGGAATAAACTGTCACAGTTTATTTCATTTTACCAGTAGTTCAGTCAATACTTTATTACCTAAACATCTGTCGGCTATCTTGTAATTATCGTTATTTTGCAAGCCGTGCATAACGTAATAAGCGTTTACCATATCATTGGGCTTCGTCGACCTGAAAATTTGACTGGCCGTGTTCAAGTACAAGGTCATTGTACCGAGGTTTTAAGGGTGTATAAATACTGTTTACAGCGTGGATTAAATAAACAAAACCTACGGGAAAAGAAGACACCTCAAATTTCTAAATTGCAAACATCTATCATTTTTAACCATTTTCTTTAACGAGTCGGTGGTCATGGTATTTTGAGGTGATTAAGTAATCAGATCAGAGAAATGTCCGAGGTAAAATAAATTAATAATAATAAATTCCTTATCGACTCGAAATAACAACAAAATCAACTAACAAAGTAACTGTTCGTTAACAGTTACTCTGTTGAGTATAGATAGTCGTAAAGTTGTGTAAATCATAAATAGTCCAGTTCATTGTATTTTATCAATGTACATATTTTCAGCGAAATTCATTGATTAGCGAAATTCATTGAGCTTATGAAATCGTCCGGTCGCGTCGTTCTGTCTGTCCGTTGCCATGATACGCAAAATTTTGAAATTCAGACTTCGGATTCGTGTAGAGCATCAAAAAGTAGTAATGTAAAGTGACCTTGATTTTAGGATAACAAATTCGGGTTTTCAAAAAAAAAAAAAAATTAAAATAATGAACTATGACGAAGCCGAAAACACTAACTAAGTAGATTATAATATTATGTAATGGATGACGTTTCTAATTATTAATCATTATGCCCAATAATAATTAAGTTATTAATTATTATAATTAACAGATAATAGCGGGAACCCCGCGAACTATAGTTCAGTAACCACATAAAGTATGATAAGTTGTAACTCAAAAAATACATAATAGGTATGTATTTTTTGAGTTACAAGTTCACAGTGACGAATTGAATAGGGACATTCTGGAGTCGACGCAATGTCAGAATATTTGGTATAGACCAAGTATTCTGGCAGAGGTTCCCAACCGATGGTCCGCGGACCACAGTGGTCCGTGAGAGGTAAATTATGGTCCGAGATACAAACTTATAGATTACTTATAGAAAAGATATTGCTCACTATTATACAAACTACTAACATCTCGAGTTATAGAATAATGGATTTATATGCTGGGGGACCGTACACCCAACAAAAACCTCGTAGTGGTCCGTGAATACAAAAAGGTTAGGAATCACTGGTCTATGGGCAGGAACTATATGGATCAGGAGTTCAGAACTTGTAAGGCGTTTAATTTCTTTGTTGAGGAGGACGCTGGCGTCGTTGCTCTGAATGTCAGTCTAATCAATGAAAGATAAGACTAGAATCTAGTCAATTAATCTTTCGCGTGCCAAGGTCTCATGGTGGGTACAGAGCTGGGCACAGCGTTAAAATTCGCGGCACGCGAGGGGTTAACATCTGAGTAAAAAACATTGTTTTATTCATGCTATATCATTGTGCGACATTTAAAAGTCCTTGACAAAAATATCTATACAGGCTGTGTGGAGGCAAAGGCGTTATTATGTATGTACATACACTACGTATTTACATAGGTATTAGAAATGTAAATATGGCAATGTTTTAGGTACATAAAATATTTAATGTATTTAGTAATATTTTGCGTTTAAAATGATAATGTTTTCAAACAGGCAAAACCAAATTTTCGTCACAGATCATTTAGAAGTCAGTTATATCCTATTAGACTATAACAAAGGGTTTTTAAAAGGTTTGATACCCTTGGTGTTACGTCCCATAAACTACTCGGGGCTAAGCACGCATTACATAACTCGGGTGTTTCAACCCAAATTCGTAATCTGTGCCTCAGTACATGAATATAATTTTATTCTCGAAGCGTTAATTAACATCTATTACAAACCATATCTTTTAACTGAACAATATGCAATAAATAGTATAAAGCTGCATATGGTACATACATAGCCGTTCGATAGAATAGCTATTTTAATCATTTGGCTGCGACTAAGTAGTCATTTTATGTCAAATCCAACATGGCCGACCTTGTGTGCATGTGTGAGAAATACATAACGCGACCTCGTGAGAAATGCGCTCGCGAAAACCGACGCGTAATCTATTTTTAAATTTCATTATTTTTATCTCGGGCTATAATGTGCTGCAAGAATTTTATTGACATCAATGATGTTATAAATACTATAGATATGCCACTAAGCGCCAAAAAAATAAATAAAAATGCACAATTTATGTTGATAAAGTAAATAAATCCCACGGGATCAAAGTTTATCACATTTTAAGTTAATTTCATATTTTTGCAAGAAAAAAGGCGCCATTGCGCCGGTTACGAACTCAGCGAGGGAAAGAGATAGCAAGTATATGAAAGCGCTGAAATTATAAAAGTAACGATATTCATAGAGATGGGAGACGGGAGAAGCGAACTGTTTTCTGACGCAATTTAGTATGGGTATGCCATATCTATAGTATTTATAACATCATTGGTTGATATGCAAAAGAACCGTGGAAAAGTACGACCACACGACGTTCATGGTGAGAACTGACTTAAAAACAAAACATGATATGATACTTAACAAAATACAGAGAGTAATACTTATTTCAATATTTTATAGTAAAAAAAAATTGGTTGTCTGTAAAGTCGGTTTACGGACGATAATTTTACGTGATAACGTCATAAGGAAACATCGGCCGATGGAGTGGAAGAGAGATAGATGGCTCACAAGCCGAACGCTTAGGCAGATCGTGCCTCTCTATCCCTTGTCCCGCGCTCTCGCTTGCACGCTCGACTCAGGCGGAACGTGACAATATGTCTTGCTTTTTCGTGCGACCAGCTGGCGTTCATCGATGATATCACGTCAAAGTATAAGAGCCCTAACACACTAACACCTAACACACTAAAGCAAATGCTTTAGTGTTGGCAATTGGCATTCTACGTCTATTTTGTTCGGTATTTCCCAGACATTAGCATTGGAACGTCACGTTTACTGATGCCACTGCTAGCATTTTAATCGGCAGTCTTGTGATTGTTTTAAAATTAACATTGTTTTTTTATACTACGTCAGGTGACAAACATGCATACGACCCGCCTGATGTGAGTAGTTACTGTATATATACCCTCACAACATGTAATGTCGCTCGCGCGTCGCCACCTCCGTTGCCAACGCAACAACTCCTTCCTAAATCATGAGTTATGTATGGGAAGTGAAAAAGAAGGAATCTTTATGTCAACCCGAGTGTCATAGGGTATGTAACTTAAACTTAATTCTCATAATATCAAAAAACGCAGTCAAAGTGTGTCATAAAAATCGTTTTGTTTTTTAATATTCCTATTGAGTATTAAAAAAACAGAACGACTTTTTTTGTTTGCTCTCCATACAAAATGATACACTTTGACTGCGTTTTTTGATATTATGAGAATTTAGGTAGGTACTTTGTAGGTAGGTGCTTTTTTTTTTATTATCAACTTCTTTCAAAAGTTTAAAAATACAGTTTTTCAGTAATTAAATGTAACTGTATCTTCTCAACCATTTCTTACAGTATCTAAGAGAGATTAATGTCTTAAAACTAGTTTAATAAAAAAGATACACAAACCGTTATTCGCGATTGGGAAGATTACTCAAGACTGCACGTTTTTATCCAGATTTTTTGTAGCACCAAACCGGAATCTCGATAACAATGGCGTTGTAGAAAAAAATCTTGTTATTGACCAACCGCAAAGCGAAATCACGTGATGATCAAGATTGCCCGATTGTACTTCTAAATGCTTCTATATGGAAAGCTCTAGGATTTTTTTTCAATCGTCTTCCTATATTAATAAACAGTAATTTCTAGTATAACATATTGAGAATTACTGTATTCCTGCGATTGCGTGAGGTTAACTGATGCAAAGAGCTGCTGCGTTAGCAGCGGTGGTGGCAAGCGCGCAAGCCATCCTTGTATTGTGCAACTAATGCGAATGTTTATATGATTACGGTAACCGCTTCACTTCAGGCGAGCGCGCCCTATGTTTATTAGTTGCCCTATGTTTTTTCCATTTATACACCTTACGTTGTATAAATGAAAAAAAACAGTCACTTTCGCTTTCGGCCCAAATCACCTCGAACCCAAATCATTGATATTATGCTTGGCTTCACGCCCAGCTATAATCATATTGTTCCATGGACGGGATCCAAATGGAGTACTGATTAAATTGCCATATTCGGTGATAATTATATCGACACATCCGGAGAACAGAGGGGCAATTGTCGTAATTAAAATGTAGTTCCGAGTTTTTATTGCGACTTTTTTTGGTCACATTCGACCGTGTCAACGTTTACAAGCCGACCAAATTGAAAAAAAAGTTTCATTTAGTAATTTACCAAACGCGTGTTACGTATCCAAATTAGCCGAGTTGCTCACTTCAAAATAAACACGTAAGCGAGTTTGTGTTCTTTCTTGAAGTGGTATGAGGGAAAAATTAATTGGCAACCACTGTTCTAGATTATTTGTTTCTTTTCCATCAATAGTTTTACCACGTTTAAATAGGTACCCTATGATATAGAAAGGGCAAAGATTTATTCACATTTCTGCAATAAAACAACTTAACCCGACGAATTATGAATTAATCATAAGATAAATCTAATTGAGAAATTCAAATTTTGCGAAAACAACTCCTAGTTTAAAATCTAGACATTGAGAAACTTAATCTAGAATATAATTTCTCTTGGTTGAGAAACTATTTTGAGCCCAATATTAAGCACTTGGTACAGTCATTATGGTTTTTTTAATGGGATTCAGCTCAGGCGGTAGGGCCCCTGGGGCCCTATCGGCTAAGCTGAAGCCGATCGCTACTGGATTTTTTGATTGCGAATGTCAATCTTCAGCTTAGATTTTATGATACCTTTATTCAGCTTAGCTAATAGTAGCTCTTGGCCGTGTGGTTTCCGGCAGACTAGAATAGAATCACTCCGTCTCTTCCCGTGGATGTCGTACAAGGCGAGTAAGGGAAATACATTACCGAACATCCATCAGGCCTCCCCAACCCGTTTGGACAGCGTGGGGAGTGTAGGCCAAATCCTCCTTTTGTCTGGGACGGACGAGAGAGGGTCGTGTTCCGTAGTGGAAACTGAAATGACCTGATGATGCGATGTGAATAGTAACTCTGGAGCTCTATCGACTGAGTGTTTGTAACTTAAACGTAAGACCTATTTTTCGAATCAAATTATTCGATGGTAATTGTCTTCAGCTTCGGCGGTAGCCCCCTGGTCTGAATAGTTATACTATTCGGAATAATCTGACCTTAACTGGTGAGAATTACCCAGGCACCCGTCTAAATTCTCCGCTCATTTCATTTCAACTTGGTAATTGGTACCTATTCGCGTACTACCTAACTTCCCCACATAGACAATCAGGTCATAAGTTCATTAGAAAATTGCAATTGCGCTCTAGTTCTTAGACAATATGAAACCCGACCTGCCTACGAAGCGAATCGGTCCAATTCCAATAATTGGTACCATTCCAATTGTTGAGTCCAATTCTCTGAACATATGGGACAGGCGCCATTTTATTGCCATCTTGCCTGCCTGTAGATGCCCTTATATCATCATCATCATACGCTTGTCTTTTCCCATTATCATTTTTTTTTTTCAGTTTTATCAGCCGCCAGTTAACTCTTTCTTACCTACATAACCTCTCATACAATCCATCCACCTTTTTTGGTCTTTCTTTGATTATATCCATTCAAGGCAAACGAGGGACATCCCTCAAGGGAATTGTTATTTGCTGTGGTATTCTGCCTCTCAGAATACCACAGCAAATAACATTTGAAGATACGCTATGCCCTCTCTTTTTGCCAGAGCCTCGTTTGTCTGTCAGCAGGATGCACAACGTGCAGGTCAGGTTTGCTTTGGTTCAAAGATGTTGATGAATCACTTACACCCCAAAGTATTGTACGAATCCAATAAGTAACAGTAATAAGAGGATGCTTGAGTAGCATCTATTTAGAAGGTATCTACTCAAGCTAGTGAGCATATCATTTTGAGCTTCCCTAAAACTGCTCGATCGGCGTCCACCGCTTCACAATCAGTACGTGGTTCACCATGATTTTATTGATAGTTTACCTGAAAATATAACCAAATGACAATTCATTAGTTAGTGTTTTACCAGTAATCATTCTCCACGGACTAACGTGAAACGTCGTCATAATTCCGCCTGCCGTCCGTCACGATGAGTTACCACTATACGAACAAAACTTTCCCCTGTCAAGCTGTACATAAGTTTTGACACGTCTATTACATAAACTACACTATAGAAAATTGCTAAAGTTTTCTTGCAAACTCATAATAAATTTATTTAATGTCGGCTGGCTTGTATGGTTCCGTCGTCAGTAATAGAAGTTAGCGGATGCGTATTTTCATTTCCAAAGATATTGTTGTATTGTGTATTTCTACGCAATTTAGTTTGTGTGAAATTTCGATTTCACAGTCTCATTGGTATTCGTGAATAAAAAGTGATTACTTGTAATAAAATAACGATATTTCAAGTACACATTTTACCTTAGAGCAACACGGCCCCCTGCGGACCGGAGCCCATGCTGTTCTAAGTTTTTTTTATACGAGAGGGGGGGGGGGGGGGTAAACGAGCATATGGGTCACCTGATGGAAAGCAATCACCGCCGCCCATGGAGATTAGCAACACCAAGGGGTCGCCGGACTGGTAACCTCACTCACTCGCAGGAACACAACAACCCTCAAGGGAATTGTTATTCGGCTGCGGTATTCTGTGGGGTTAAGGTCGGGCAGCTTAAAAAATACGCTATGCCCTACCTCTCTTTTCGCGAGAGCTTGTTAGACGGCAGGGTGTAGGTGTAGTAACACGTGTAGGTGAGGATGTTGATTCTTCTTACATTTAATTTTTAGTTGCATTGAAATATTCTACCAGGTATTTCCCAAAGGTTCACAGTACTTTCTTCAAGAACACAGTTCTTCAAGAACTTGGTGTGGCATCGCGAGCGTCCATAAGCGTTCATAAGTGATTACTGCTTACTAACCATCGACTCCCGCTATCGCTACCTCCTATCACAAAATCCATCGTATCCCAAGACGCAGCGCCCAAGGCAATTTATTGAGGTCAGCTAAACCCTATGTTATTGAAAAGGATCCGTATGTATTGCGGTCCTCGCGTGTTTTCCTACCATGAGACTCGCGGGATACGTTCCCTATTGGAAATACATACATTATGATACCTTATGCTATTGAAGATAGAGTTTAAATTCGTAATAAAGAAGGAACGTGGTCTGGGACCGAGAGGGTTTTTGGAACAAAATCGAATTAGATGGAAAGTTTCGGGAGAGGTTTTCTTAGGAAACGTGTGGGAGGCTGACATGTTTACATACTAGCGGATTTTAGTAACTTCACTAGAGTAATAACTAAAAACAATGTCAAGCTACTGGGGTACCTTAGAATTACAGTATAGTTACTGCAACCCATTAGTTCAAAAGTGCCGTAAACCCACGTTAGTAAAAATACTGATTTTATCATCTCAAAGAGAACTTGACGTGTTGCATCCATATCCCCGTGCACGCCTACCAACTGATCGGATTATAATATAAATTATTTTGCAGTTAACGTATGCGAATTAAAAAATATGTAATTATTTGTAAATTGGGTGAAATGTTCATCAGGCAGGTCGTATACCTTTTTGACACCTTAGTTGTATATAAAAAAGAAATATCGGGCATTTACGACGAATTCGAAGTATACATAAATGCTTAGTTTTTGGTCAATAATAGGGAATTTGTATGTAATTATTATTAAGGTACTTTATGGACGGTTTAGAACCTTTGAGTCTGAGAAGAGATTTTGCGTCCCTTTGTGAGTTCTATCGATTGTAAAATGAGGTGTGTTCAGACGAGTTATTTGACATGATTCCCACGGCTTCCTTCTACTGGCGCACCGCTCGCCATCGACAGGGAGTTCATCCTCGCACATTAGACCCGAAGTGGTCACGTACTGTGCGGTTCCAGAGAAGTTTTTTTTCCACGTACTATCAAGCTGTGGAATGAACTGCCTGTTGAAATTTTCCCAGGAGACTACATCATGGGGTTCTTCAAAAAGGGCGTAAAGAGGTTTTTACAGGGTCGACAACGCGCATGTGATGCCTCTGGTGTTACAGGCGTCCATACCCTACAGTAACTACTTTTCCTTAGTCGGACCGTATGCTTCTTTGTCACCATGTATGCTTGTTTGTTAAAAAAACTTATCTAATAAAATAAATCATATAAAAAGAATTGCTCTACTCTACTTGCAAAGTAGTTAATTATGTAAAGAATATTGATCTACTATCATACACGATCTACGCACGTAAGGCATCTACAATTGACGTAATCTATCGATTCAGTTATTAGATCACGTATTCATCATACTACGACCGTCGTCATTCGTTCGTTCATTACCGGCATTCATCACTCGTTCTCAAACGACCAGTGAGTCATGTTTGCACATGTGTGACATTGACTTTTTAGTCTACTGTTTCTAGACCTTATAAAGTCCTTTTGTCTATCATCATCATCATCAGCCTGTACCCACTACTGGATATAAGCCTTCCCCAATGCTTTCCAGTAGATACGATCTTCTGCCTTCCATATCCAGCCGTTCCCAGCCGCTTTCTTAAGGTCATCGGACCACTCAGACCTGACCTCTTAGTCTTCTGTGAGGAGATTTTGTGTCCGTTTATGTTCTACTGATTGTACAATGGTGTGTTCAGAGGGTTTGTCAGTCAGCAGGGAGCACCGCGTGCAAGTGAAGTTGGCTTTGGTTCAAAGATGTTAATGAACCACTTACACCCCAATAAATATTTAATTGATCCACAAAAATAACCTGATTTGCACATCACACCCTGCATTTGACGAGCTCGGTGTTCGAATGGTTAGGAATGGCCACTTTGACTCCGAGGTCTCCGAGGTTCGATTCCCGCACAAGACAAACATTTGTTTGCATGAACATGTCTGTTTGTCTTGATCTGGGTGTTTACTATGTATTATAAGTATGTATGTACAAAAAAAAAATGTATTTACGTATGTTTATCAGTTGTCTAGTACCCATAACACAAGCTTCGCTTACTTTGGGGCTAGATGGCGCTGTTTAATTTGTGTGACAATATTTATTATTATTTATTATTTGCTGTGCAATAAGTATTTTTTGATGTGCAAAATAGGTTATGTTAGGTTTGCAATGTATTTATTTGATGTTACGTTAAATAGTATCCCCTTTTTAGTCCACGACGATTGAAAAACGCCCTCTCACCGATATGATTCACTTACTACATGTTATTCTCCATATAGATAATACGGTACAGCCGCTCTAAAAACAAGAATCACAAGATATATCTAGCGATAACTAAAATTGATATGACAGGCATCTATCGCTTTTGCTGACAACCTTAAACCTACTAACCCAGTATAGAGAGCAGATAATAACATCTAGCTATGGTAAACTGATGATGAATAATTTTAGCAAAAAAAAACAGACTCCAAACATTGCTCTACATTTATGTATTTATGTAGATACAGGCTGATAATGATGATGATGATGATGAAAAAAATATGGGACCAATCTGGAAGTATACTCTTTCAAATAAAAAAAGTTGTTTTTAAATCGGTTTATAAATCACGGAGTAATTAAGTAACAAACATTATAAAAAAAACAGCCGAATATAGAACCTCCTCTTTTTTTGGAGTCGGTTAAAAAGCGATGGTGAGGGCTATGCTCGGGGTTTCTCTGCGGGATCGAATCCGGAACGAAAAAATTCGACGGAGAACCAAAATTATCGACATAGCCTTCGGAGTTTGCAAGCTGAAGTGGCAATGGGCCGGTCACATCTGCCGAGTAAGTGATGATAGATGGGTGAGGAAGGTATTAGAGTGGAGGCCGCGCGTAAGACGACGAAGGGTTGGGCGCCCTCCTTCTAGATCAGTGGTTTCCCAACCTTTTTTTGTTCGGGGACCACTTCCAAATCCCTGTTCAGTGTAGTAACCCAACTGTCCTATAAATCCACGACACTTTATCTCGAGAATATAATATTTGGTTTAGTATTGCTCAATCTCTTACATTATTTGACGAGCTTGGTGGCGTAGCGGTCAAAGACGCGGCTTCGACACCAACGCTCGTGGGTTCGATTCCCACATAGGACAAACATTTGGTGGCTGGGTGTTTTCTATGTATCATAAGTATGTATTTACAAAAAAAAATGTATTTACATATGTTTATCAGTTGTCTAGTACCCATATCACAAGCTTCGCTTACTTTGGGGCTAGATGGCGCTGTGTAATTTGTCTGACAATATTTATTTATTATAAATCATCTTACATTATAATCTCTTACATTATAATGCATCACGGTCCTTGTTTTAGCTCTCACGGACCACCGGTTGAGAACCCCTGTTCTAGATGGTCCGATGACTTAAGAAGGTGGCTGAATGCGGCAGGCGGAGGATCGTATCTGGTCGAAAGCATTTGGAAAGGCTTATATCCAGTAGTGGGTAGATACAGGCTGATGATGATGATGGTAAACTACGTCTGTACCAGGCTTTTACCGAAATAACTAGATAGTAGTGTCGCGAAAAAGAACGTTAAAAAGTAGGTCAGCTGTCAACTAGCAAGCCTCCGCAAATGGCCTCCGCGATTGGTATAGGCGTCCTATTTCCAACTTACGCCATTTTGGTTTTTAAACTGTTAGAAAATGGAACGGGAGGCGCCATTTTCTTTAAGCCTGCCTGGAGCGAATAAGAAGTGTTGTGTTGACAGTCATTTACTTTTTCTTTTCTTTTACAGTCTCTGTTTTGTATTCTGTTTAAAAATCTATACTAATATTATGAAGCAGACTTTGCTTATTTGGTTGGATGCGTTAATCTCAGAAACTACTGGTTCAAATTGGAAAGTTATGGATAGCTCATTTATTGAGGATCTCATCAGCTACGACCAATACGAGCAGAGCATCATTGAAAAATCTTTCTGTTCGTCTTATCACTCCCCGGCGACTCCATACAAATATCGTGTCGTTTACTACTACATAAACAATGGCGTCTGTGCAAAGCGTGATTGAGCGTGAGTGCGTGCGGCGCCATACAAACAGTTCCACATTGATCTCAGAGGGGAGGAGTGGCCATACCGTACATAGCACTATTACTTATACTATGTTCTTATTTCAGCCATTATTATCATTAGTTATCAATAGGCCAGGATGAAAGGACAGACAGACACTATCCTGCCTCCCCTGCTATTTCTTGTCCTATCGCTGTCTATCCCTGTTCATCCAATGCAGCGATATATCGGTTTGTCTGCGTCTCTACCGGCCATTATCGTACGTAACAACATCGCGCGTACCTACACGTTTAAACAAATAAATTGCAACGGATGTTGCAAATATGGAAGGAAGTAAGGGTTGTCAATTCTAGAAGTCGAAAAAATAATAGACGCGTCATGAACTCGTGCTCTTGATTAGTAAACACTATTGATGCAACCGTTATTATATTTTTATAAAAATATGCTAAGTCAAAAAAAAAATCAAAAATATTTATTGAACCAGAATGTACATATACAATTAACACAAATGGCTGGGTCCTCCTTTTAGGCAATAATAACTAAGTAGTAGAACATTTTATAAATGAAAAAGTGATTCGTTTTTTTGCTTATATTCTGTTTATTATTTTAAACAGTGTACAATCTGAACAAAATTTTATGAACTATGGGAATTGTATGAAAAATCGTACCGTCATCATTTATATATATTTGACAGCGTGAGCGAAAGCAATTCGAATTCAATATTCATAATTAGGAAGTCAGGACAAGGTCTGTCAGGTCAGCTAGTATTTTATAATGATGACTGCACGCACAACAACAACAACAAAGGCCCGCAGATGCAGCAAAAATAAAAAAAACCGGCCAAGTGCGAGTCGGACTCGCGCACGAAGGGTTCCGTACCCTTATCTATAAAAACGACAAATAAATCACGTTTGTTGTATGGCAGCCCCCCCCCCCCCCCCCTTAAATATTTGTTTTATTTTTATTTAATTATTTCTTTTTAAAGTGAATATATAACTAAATACTATGTGAGTATTTCAAGTGTTTTTCTACCTATTGCTGTTATCAATTGCGAGCAAAAACGAGCAAAAAAAATCCCGTTTGTTGTATGGGAGAATAAATTAAATATTAAAGGGGGCTCCCCCTTTAATATTTAATTTATTCTATTTTTTAGTATTTGTTGTCATAGCGGCATCAGAAATACATCAACTGTGAAAATCTTAACTGTCTAACTATCACGGTTCATGAGATACAGCCTGGTGACAGACGGACGGACGGACAGCGGTGCCTTAGTAATAGGATTCCTTTTTACCCTTTGGGTACGGAACCCTAAAAAGAAATGTTGCAAACATACAGCGAGTTAAAAGGCGTTGAAGCATAAAAATCATCACGATGAGAGAATCATAAAATCAGCTATAGGGTTCTTGGTATAAAGACAGGGCATGATTTTAATTCTCGACTGAGTGTCATTGTATTGAAATCAATAAAAACTATTTCTTATAGAGTCATTACATGCAGTAATTAATAATCTTTGCCTTGGATTACTGCTGACAATGGTACGTTTACAAGGTAACTTAATTGATCGACCGTGAAGGACTCGCCATGATTTAGATTGCTTGACTTCAAATGATGCATTGTGACTGAATGCTTCATAGAATTACAATTGTTTGTTGGTAACAATAGGGATTTTTCAAGGAATCTTTATTATTTTGATTGCCTCGAAAACTAATCTACCTAATTGAGTTTCACTCGGTGACCTGTTGACCTAATAAATATCAAAATTTGTACGTAATTTTTACAAGTATATCGTAATTATCCTAAGGTGAAATATCAAATCGTACAAAATTCAACTGAATATAATATAAAAAATAAATAATAATTTGTAGAGAATCAAAAGTCTGCCAATTATGGTAAATTCTTTTTTTTTTCTCAATTATATCAATTGGCAAAAAGTCTCCGGAAATATGTTTATTTTTTACACGTATACGACATCATTTCAGCTTATTGCTGTTCAGTGGCCAGTGCTACTGAATTTCAAGGGATCCAGAAACCACATTAGTCGTCGTACGATTTGAAGTCTACTGCGTACATTTTATTGAGTAATTTGCAACAATGTGACAACCCTATCTTGTATCGTGGGTCCGCCGACAAATCATGCGAGATATCGACCTCAGCACAACTATAAATGAGTATCGATGTATCTGCCAGAGATTACTGCCTACTAAGGTAACATTGTATTTAATTTATCGACAAGTTATCTGAAGATAGTTGTGGTACTGGTTTTGATTTCCTTATATTGTCTAAGTGGAATGATGGTGAAATGGAATTCCTTTTGACCGAATGAAACTCTACACCAAATAAGTACAAATGTAAAAGAAAAAAAAAATGTATTTTTTTAATGCACTCAACTAAAAAACTGATCTCACTCAGAAACTCAGAAACTTAACCTGTATTACACAAGTTAAGTTTCTAGGAGTGAGTGAGGTCACCGGATGTGAAAAGATACTACATCAGCAGCGGGGGTGCTATAAGCGCATGAGCAATATACTTGGTATCGCAAACGTGTATAGGCTATATTAATAGCTTAATTGCTTGATTAGTGTCCGACGTAGTATTAAAAGAAAACATTATCTATCTATAGCAACAAAACTGTTTCTTAATATGCACTAAGTCCGCTCGTAGAGGTATAAAAAAAAATCGCCCATATTGTTCCAAAAAGGCAGCTTCTTTTATTTTGATTTAATCTTAACTTAGATTGCTTCAAAAGTAAATAAATAAAGAGTATAGTTTTATCAGAAGTTTAGTGTACAAACATAATCTCTACAAGAGATCTATTGCAGACAACCCTAAGCTAATAACAGAAAAGATTATCAGAGATAGTCAGCTCTAAATGAACTAATCGATAAACAAATAATTACTATCGATATCGAGAACATCCCTACTGGTACACAACGCACTTCCTGCAATTTGTACAGCTGTATTTCTCATCTGTTATGTACATAGCAACAGTTAGAGAGCTTATTGCCTTGATATAGAGTTCAAATTGTGCACGCAATTTATGTATTCGTGATTTAGACGAACTTTTCTGACCTTCGATATGGTATTAATTGTTTTGTAGGTCAAATAATGTCTGGGCCTTAGATAACGTCTGGATATTACATTGACCTCTAAATATTTTACTGGGATTTAGATATGATAGTTTATATTGACCTGATTATCTTGGTTTTATTTTTACATGAGGGGGGGCGGAGGGGTAGGGGTAAAGCAATCACCACTGCCCATGGATATCAGCAACACTAAGGGGTCGGTGATCCGTGATCAGCCTATACTCCTTCCTTTCTTTCTGGTGACCTCACTCACTCGCAGGAACACAACAACGATGAAGGGAATTTTTTTAAGGCCCCCATGTCGTACTTATTTGGGAATACCACTGAGGGAAGTTGATTCCACAACTCTAAAGTACGTGGTAGAAAATGCCTTAAAAAGCGTACTGTAGTAGATCGCCAAATATCAAGGTGATGTGGATGGAATTTAAATTTTTGGCGAGTGGTACGATAGTGGAACTCAGCGGCAGGTATCAAATCAAATAGCTCATCCGAGCACTCCCCGTGGTATAATTTATATAGAACGCAAAGAGATGCAACATCTCTGCGTGTAGAGAGAGAGTCCAGCCGATCAGAAATCATTGGGTCACCGACAATTCGAACAGCTCTTCGTTGTATGCGGTCAAATGGAGCGAGTAAGTACTGGGGCGCACCAGCCCAGAGATGTGAACAGTATTCCATATGAGGCCTAACTTGGGCTTTATACAGTTGAAGGCGATGCTGTGGTGTAAAATAATAGGTTGGGGAAAAAGTCTTTTCGTATTTTATATGAAAATTCAAAACATTTTTTAATAAAGTTTATTTACATTTAACTAAAGTATGTAGGTGCCATTTTGTTCGATAACTTTTTGCCATCTTGTAGGTAGAGACATGATCCCATTACTATAGAAATTTTGGGACTTCTGCTCAAAAAACCACGACAAGTGGTTTTGGCAGTCTTCTCGTGATGTTAACCTGACATTGCCTAAAGGATTCTGAAGAGACCGAAACAGGTGGAAATCAGAAGGTGCAAGGTCAGGACTATACGGCGGATGCATTAACACCTCCCAGTCAAACTCTCTTAATTTTTGCTGAGTGGCTAAAGATGTGTGAGGTCTAGCGTTATCATGATGAAAAATCACACCCCTTCTGTTAATTAATTCCGGCCGCTTTCTCTCAACTTTTTGCTTTAATCTCATCAGTTGTTCACAGTAGAGTTCAGAATCGATAGTCCTGCCTGGCGGTAACAGCTCATAATGAATAATGCCCTTCCAATCCCACCAAACACACAGCATCACCTTGTTGCGGGTTAACCCGGGTTATGCCAGAGTCTGTGAAGCCTGACCGGCCTTTGACCACGACCTTTTTCGCACGTTCTTGTCGTACGTGATCCACTTTTCATCACCAGTTATAAGCTTCTTCAAAAACGGTTCGCTTTCATTACGTCGTAGTAAAGAATCGCAAATGAGTACACGGTTCATTAAGTTTCTTTCAGTGAGATCGTGAGGCACCCAAATATCGAGCTTTTTAGTGTACCCAGCTTTTTTCAAATGCGCCAAAACTGTTTTGTGGTCAATTCCTAATTCTTCAGCTACGTCGTAACTACTGATATGCCGATCTTGCTCCACTTTTTCAAAAATGGCATCAATTTTATCCGTAACAGGGCGACCAGAGCGACGTGCATCTTTCACATCAAAATTTCCTGATTGAAAACGCTTAAACCAAATTTGTGCTACTCTCACAGACACTGCACTAGGTCCATAAACGTCACAAATTTTTTTCGCAGCTTGCGGTGCATTTTTACCTTTTTTGTAGTAAAATTTTAAAATGAATCGAATTTCTTCATTAGATTCACTCATCTTGACAGTAAAAAAAACAAATGAAAATCACACATTTACCTAATTTGAATTTGGAATTATCTTTTTTAAAATTTAAACTTTATAAAGATATCAAAACCTGACAGATACAAATGGTATAACCAAAGAGATTTTATTACAAGTTCATACATACTATAATGCGAAAAGACTTTTTCCCCTACCTATTACCTTCTGGCTTTACAGATGATGCAAATTTTCCTAGAAGCCAATTTGGCCTTGCACTCCAAGTGACCACGGAACTGTACATCTCTGGATATGTCAACACCCAAGATACCAATGCTGGAGCTAATAGTAAGGGGAGTACCTTCCAATTTAGGAGCTACGACAAATGGGGACTTTTTTGCAGTAAACGCACATACTTGTGTCTTTGATGGATTCAGCTGGACTAAGTTCAGTCTACACCAATCAGAGACGTGTCCAAGAGACGTCTCCATCTCAGACACAAGTTTTGTTCGGTACTCATCGACGCAATCCCGAGAAACATTACATAGACCACTGTATCTTGCGTGCACGGTACTATCATCTGCATAGCAATGGATGCTGCATACATGCAGCAAGTCATTGATATGCAGAAGAAACAATGTAGGAGACAATACGCAGCCTTGTGGCACGCCAGCGTTCAGGGGTAATGGATCCGAGCGTGCACCGTAATTTGGTAATTGTTATTTGGCTGCGGTATTTTGTGAGGTGGAAGTTCCACAGTCGCTTAAAAAATACGTTATGCCCTACCTCTTTTTTCACCAGAGCCTCGTTTGTAAGTCAGCAGGCTGCACCACGTGCAGGTGAGGTTGGCTTCGGTTCAGATGTTGATGAACCACTTACCCGCGGCTTCGGCTTCGACTCATTCATTCATGGTCATCTATATATATAAAATTCAAAGTCCTGACTGACTGATTGACTGACTGACTGACTGATATATCAACGCACAGCCCAAACCGCTGGGTCTAGGGATTCCAAATTTGGCACGTAGGTTCCTTATGACGTCTAGGGGTACACTAAGAAAGGATTTTTTAAAATTCTTCCCCTAAGGGGATGAAACGGGGGTTCAAAGTTTGTATGGGGAAACAAGATTAGTTGGACTATTTTATCCGAAACTTTACACGAGTACTTCTATAGATAAATGAGTAAACACGTGTTTCAGGATTTTTCAATATTCAACCCCTAAAGGGGTGAAATGGGGTGAAAAACTCTGAAAAACGTCATGGGTATTGTTTTTATAGTTTATCGGGTCGCTGATTACGAAAATAACATCTATTATCTAATCAAACATAGCCGACGTGACAAAAAGTCGCCCCTGTGGGGGTGCGATGGGATGGAAATGTCTAAAATGGGGTGAAAAAGTCTGAAAATCATGATGGGTATTGTTTTTATGGTTTATCGGGTCACTGATTATGAAAATAACAACTATTTTCTAATCAAACGTAGCCGACGTGACATAAAACCCCCTGTGGGGGTGTGTTATGGGGTTGAAATGTCATAATATCAATATGGGTGTTGATTCTATGGTTTTCTGGGACGTCAATTACGAAAATGGCATCGATTTGAAAATGTAACATAGTGGACAAGAAATTACTTAAAAGGATTTTTCAAATTTTACCCCTAAGAGGGTGAAACGGAGGTCCAAAGTTTGTATGGGAAACGAGCTTAGTAGGACTATTTTATCCTAAATTTTACACGAGTAGTTCTATAGATAATTGACTAAACACGTGTATCAGAATTATTCAAAATTCAACGACTAAAAGGGTAAAATGAGTCCCGAAAGTCTGAAAAACGTATGGGTATTGTTTTTATGGTTTATCGGGTCACTGATTACGGAAATAACAACTATTTTCTAATCAAACTAGCCGACGTGACAAAAAGTCGCCCCTGTGGGGGTGCGATGGGATGGAAATATCTAAAAGGGGGTGAAAAAGTCTGAAAATCATCATGGGTATTGTTTTTATGGTTTATCGGGTCGCTGATTAGGAAGTTAACAACTATTTTCTAATCAAACGTAGCCGACGTGACACAAAATCCCCCCTGTGGGGGTGCGATGGGCTTGAAATGTTATCATATCAATATGGGTGTTGATTCTATGGTTTTCTAGGACGTTAATTACGAAAATGGCATCGATTTGAAAATATAACATAGTGAACACGGAATTATCTAAAAGGATTTTTCAAATTTTACCCCTAAGAGAGTGAAGCTGAGGTTTAAAGTTTGTATGGGGAAACGAGTTTAGTTAGGCTATTTTATTCTAAATTTTACACGAGTACTTCTATAGATAATTGACTAAACACGTGTTTCATGATTTTTCAAAATTCAACCCCTAAAAGGGTAAAAATGGTTCCCAATAGTCTGTAAAACGTCATGGGTATTGTTTTTATGGTTTATCGGGTCGCTGATTACGAAAACAACAATGATATTAAAATTCAACGTGGCTACGTGGCAACGTGGCAACGTGCGATGGGGTTGAAATGTCTAAAATGCGGTCAAAAAGTCTGAAAATCGTCATGGGTATTGTTTTATAGTTTATCAGGTCGCTGATTATGGAAAAAACAACTATTTTGTATTAGTTATTAACACAAATTTTTTGTAGTTATCCAATACAAAGTTGAAATGCCATAAGCCCATAATACCAATATGGGTGTTGAATCTATGGTTTTCTGGAACGTTAATTACGAAAATGGCATCGATTTGTAAATATAACATAGTGGACACAAAATTAGTTAAAAGGACTTTTCAAATTTTACCCCTAAGAGGGTGAAACGGAGGTCCAAAAATTTGATGGGGAAACGAGATTAGTTGACTATTTTATCTTAAACTTTACACGACTACTTCTATAGATAAATGAGTAAACACGTGTTTGCCCCGAATTTCACGCGAGCGAAGCCGCGGGCGAAAGCTAGTTGTTTTAATAAAACCTTGGTTATTCCACGGGAGAATAAAGTTTTAATTAATTTTTATCCCGGTTAAACATCTAATAACATATTATGTTATATGAAGTAAACTATGACACTCTCCAGACTTTAAACTATTCTCGTGAAAAATCCATCCAATCCATTGATTCATTTCGATGGAAAGAAAAACGAACAAACACACTTTCACAGTTATATTATTAGTATGGATAGATAGATGCATTCTTCTGGCAGTTTGCGCCAGGATGCAATCGCAGTTTCCTGCAGGAGACCGGTTCTGGTAAACTGCACGCATGCAAGCGTCCTCTCTGCGCATTAAGTATTAAGTGTATCCAAGTAATTGCCCGGGTTACGAGAATAACTGTACTTTCTTCCTGGATTAAATGCAATAATAATTTGCATAGAATTTAAAACTTACTTGCAAAAGTAAGCAAGTTCTAATAGAAAAAAAACGAGTGTGGTTTGCACCACACGACTGAAGTATAACTTCTTTAGCTCTACTAAAGAATCCCTCTCAACTTCCGTTCGCCGTTTCCGTAACGCTCTCGTCACGAATTCACCAGCTTACTCGCCAAGTAAAGCGCGCGTAAAGAAGTTTTACTTCAAAAAGGTAATCTGTACTAATTATATCACGGGGAGTGCTCGGATGAGTTGTTTGATTTGATACCTGCCGCTGAATTCCACTATCGTACAACTCGCCATAAATTAAAATTCCATTCTTATCATCTTGATAATTGGCGATATACTACAGTACGTATAAGGCATTTTATATCACGAACGGTGAAATTGTGGAATCAACTTCCCTCAGCGGTATTTCCGAACAATTACGACATGGGAGCCTTCAAGAATAGAGTATTTAATTCCCTTAAAAGGCTGGCAACGGATCGGCGATCCTTTGGTGTTGCTGATCTCCATGGGCGTGGTGATTGCTTTCCATCAGGTGACCCACACGCTCGTTTGCGCCCCACTCATATAAAAAAAAAAACTAATATCCTTCAATCACGTCGAAACGAACTTATACAAAAGAATTGACATTTGGATATTTTATATTTTTTACAGGGATTTAAGGATTTTTTACAGGGATTGTTTATGGTTTGGAAACCGACATAGGCTAGTTTTATTAAAATAATGGCCACGCGGGCGACGCCGCGGGTTACAGCTAGTACTACATACTTTATTTTAGAGCCGACGCTGAACTGAGTTTGTTTTTTTTTGGAGTTAAACTCACGAAATTACTGTACGAATTTTTATACGGTTTTCGCCAATGGAAAACAGGATTATCTACTACATATACGACGCCGCTTGCCAAACAAGCTTATCGCCCGCTTGATGGAAGGGGTTACCGTAGTAGACGCACGCAAAACAAGGTGTATTTTTGCGCGGCACAACTGCTACTAATGCAGCATCTCGTCATGTCTGGAACGTCATTCACTCCCAGGAACACAACAATACTCAAGGGTTATTGTTAATGGCTCAAAGGTCAAAGTCTATATGGCTACGATAACTGCTTTATATCATAGTTAATTGATTCAGGTGTTATTTTTCGGAAGTCAAATTTACAGGCAATTTGATCTACACTACTTTGCGTGCTTCCGCCACCAATTAGTTCATGCAAACTACTGCCGACCGGCACCCACCCACTACCGTTAGTAGTTGCATGCGACTGCCGTGCACTGCTTTGGTCGTCTCTGCACATCTGACCACAGCAGCTGGAGCAGAGATGACCAAAGCAGCCACGGCAGTCGCATGCAACTACTAACGGTAGTGGGTGGGTGCCGGTCGGCAGTAGTTTGCATGAACTAATTGGTGGCGGAAGCACGCAAAGAAGTGTAGATAAAATTGCCTGCTTTATATCAGATGACCAATTCTCGTAATTACTTTACATCACATAATGAAAGTTGACCGAAACGAGTTTTAAATATGAATTGACTGAAAATTGTGTAGTTGAATTCTTCCATTTATTTATAAGTATCAATTCTTATTGCCACCGGCATAACAATCTTAGTTTGTTTAATTTTCAATCCTATTTCGATGTAATCACACTTTAATAATACTTTGCAGTTTCATATTATGGTACGAGAATATCAAATGCACAGAAATAAAAAAACCTTTTTTATTTCTGTGATCAAATGTCACGTTTGTGACATCGAGTCGAGGCTGGATCGAAACTGAATTTTGATTCAATTTTAGTCACGAGAATTGCCGTCTGATGGGCCTTGCGCTTTTTTGGCATCGTATAAAAAAAACAGTCCCCACACACAATCTCCTTTTAGTTAAAAAATAGTTCCTAGAATAAATTTGATTCCTCGTAAACAAGAAAGTAAACGTATTTATAAACTTTTCCGCAAAAACAGTGTTGCGAAAAACATTTCCTTTACCCATATCGATAAAGAGCACGTGTCCGATTGAATCGATTTACGATTCAGTCGGCGAGCAAACAATGACTTCCGTTTCCTGCGACCACGTGCGCTCGCGCACCGAAACGACCGCGATACGTCGGTGGCTTTACATAATTTACTTATTATTTAACCATCCAGTTTATTGTGTGCTAAATATTATATTTAATAAAAAACAGATGTCATCAGAAGCCCGTCAGATGCGAAGTTTATAATGTAGATACCAGTGACGGTGTGGACGGCGATAATTTCTCGCTTTACTAAACGGACGTAGAGCAGCTCCCTTACCACCATCTCTTATTGCGATTCAATAACTGAATAGAATGCTTATTCATACCAATGAATAAGCGACTCTATTTCAAATGTAATAGAGTCGCTTATTCATTGGTATGAATAAGCAATCTATTCAATTATTGATCGCAAAGATGGTGGTAAGGGGGCAGTACTGAGGTACTCAGCGACGTTATAGAAAAAAAAAATCAATGTGTAAAGAAAATAAAACAATCTTTATACATATACTCAAATAAACCTACCTATTAGTATATATATATATATATATTATATATATAAATAGAAGGTGTGTGCACGGCGTTAATACGAATGTTTGCGAGCTTATATCGGTCACTGAAAGATAGTCAATCCGTGGAGCCGCGGAGAATGTTTGTATTTACATTACTAAAGCTATATGTATAAGTTACACCAAACTCGAATGATCAAATGGTAAGATTCGATGACTACTTTTCGACACCATCGTAAGACGCTCTATTGTAAGTACCATGACACTACATTATAATTTTCCACCAAAGCTACAAGAGTTTACCAACTTGAACAAACATTTATCTCCTGCACTAGATGGGTTGGTTTTACATTGTAAGTAAAATATCGGATTTGATCTTTAGGTTAACAACTAACAAATTACCGACGTAAATTACTAACAAGTAAATCTTGTAAAGAATTAAATTATATATTAAATTAGTATTGAAATGTATATAAATAAAATTAGCATAATAAAAGGCGCGAATTGGCAGGAAAAATGAATGCATTCATCAATTAACTTTATATAACTTATAAAGAATTTAAAACATCAAAATATATCATTAAACGTACGAATTACACCCTGCTGAGTTTCTGGGCGTTGCTACAGCGACCAAGGATAAATTACTTAATAATGATCCAACAAACCGAAAAATTCACGTATCAGAAAACATATAATTATCCGTATTAAAAAGTACCAGTGGAGACACGGGCGGTAGAGTTGGGACTGTCGATAAAAAAAATCATCGTAAATCTTGATAGCGATGCCTAAAATGTATTAGTATGCAAAAAAATAGTTTTATGCAAAATATAATTAAATTCAGTTTCATTGATTATAGAAAGTCTGGCAATTTTAATTAGAAACACTCAAATAAAGAAAATGAACACAGGATATCTTTTTGGAATGCAAGACCAAACATATCAAATATCGATATCTTTAAAATTGCCCAAGCAGCGCTACCAAAAGCAAAAATAAGCATATTTCATCACCCATATTTTTACGGGATAATGAATTTGAATGAACTCGGAAATAAAAATCCTAATTATTGACTTTCTATTACGATACCGCAAAAGCAAATTTGAGCCAATAGAATTAAAAATCTATACTGACAACAGACTGAGTGAATCTTTGGTAGTTTCAGCAGATCTTACGAATATCACCGCAGTATAGACCTTAATGTGGATTCGGACGCCAAACAATAAAGCGCTCAAGGTCTATAATAATGCAACGATTTGAATGTTATATGGTGCGACACTTGGCCAACACATTGCGTATCGACTATTAACTGACAAGGAAAATGTTCTAAGTGACGTCACGATGAAGACGCTGGTATTCATTTTTTATTGCGTTTCATTTATGAACACATATATAGTGCATTATATATATATATATATATATATATATATATATATATATATATATATATATATATATATATATATATATATATATATATATATATATATATATATATATATATATATATATATATATATATATATATATATATATATATATATATATATATGTATATATTGATTATCGAAAATCTTATTGTCGATGTCGATACCTATAATTGTGTACCCGCATTTAACGCTAGAAGATTAATTGAAGAGAACAATAGTGGCGTGATTTATTTTAAACTCACGATTACGCTATTAAGTTGCGTTTGTTTACTGATATAAACAGGTCACTTTGCTTGTAGCGCACGTAAATGATATGATTTTAAACATTTATACATTACTCATAAATACTGAGATAATAAATTCATTTAATTCATTTATTGATCAATGCGACGATTAGTAAGACAGTTCAATGTCTGATACAATAACAACTTAACGTGTGTGTGACGCATATATTTGTCTACAATACAATCATAAAAGAGAATGGCGATGTTGGCGATCATCTTTTGTTACATATCACTGGTTATGGCTCAGAATAAGCAGGATACTTCCACCACTGTTAGATTCAGTACCACTTGAGTAATTTGCCCACTATTTAATATGTATAGTCGCCGTTGCAGTTTGTCAATGCCAAATTACTGAAGTGATGATACATCAGTGATAAATATATGAATCTATAGATGCTCGTTTTTGACAATACACACATTTTGCATTAGCACACATATACACACGCATACACAATTACCTACATGCTACTAAAATCAATCAATAACATCCGCTCCATTTTAAAATCTACTATCGATATTTTTACTCGACAGATATAGATCAGGTGACCTCACTATTAAAGAATAGGGTTTCGCTCACAGTTTGCCGACATACAAAGATTTCTTAATTCGTAATCTATTCGCAAAGGGAACACACAATGGAGGTCTTGCAAGCCAGGGCAGATGTTTTGCAGGTAAATCGGAGCAGGCAGATGCTTGTAGAACAATACAACCGATATCTTAGTCGGCTTTTGTTGACTTTTAATTAAATTATTGTAAGTTTGAGAAACACTTCAGGATGGTGTAAGACATCAAGAGGTTTAGATAGTTTGTATCCCTATGGATAAGGTATACTGCAGACTTTTATTTGTGCCAAATCTAGTTCCATGGGCCAGAGAGAGTGAAATTACGTGGCATAAATACTATCGGCTACTTCAAGGTAAAATTAGTTGACTGGAAGTGATCCATATAAGGGATAAGTTTATACATTTTAATTTTTTTAAACATTGTATAATGTATTTTTTGTTGTATGTAATAAGATTTTATATAAAGATTTTATGAGGTAACTAGGGTTTCGAATTTAGAGGTCTCTCTGCCTCTTAAAGGTCTCAAGAAGCGAGATTCTTCAGCTTTCCCAATCTTAGTCCTTTTTTAGTCGCTTTTCTAGTCAAAGTAACTTAAATGTGACTTTTTTTTATAACATTTGCACTTTTATGAAAAGAAAAACACTTCAATAAATGCATCAAACATTCAAATTCTTTGCATTATGAAATTGAAAGTAATACCATTTACGCCGTACGTATTTTGCCTATGTTTGGAACGTAACATTCAAAGATATAATTTCGTAACATAATTCATATCTCTTATTAAGTTATGCTGCAACGTTGATTGGAATTACTTTAAGATTAATTGCAGTCTTTAATGGTAACAAGTTCGATCAGTTTTATGTCAGACACATTATAACCCAGTAGAGTTATAAATTGAACTTGATAAATGTATCTTAATCGCCATACGCTGCTCCGCGCTTGTATCAATCAGAAATCACAAACAAAAATGCAATATAGTATGTGCAATTGTGCATATCTAAAGAAACTAGTGGTGCACAGTGGTCGAAATTAGACCATAATTAATTTAAATTATTTATTATGGTTTGGCCGTGTGGTTTCCGACAGACTAGAATAGAATCACTCCGTCTCTTCCCGTGGATGTCGTACAAGGCGACTAAGGGAAAAATACATTATCAAATATCGATCAGGCCTCCCCAACCCAATAGGCCTGTGAACAAAGTTCTAAAATTATAAAAACTCTCTATCAGTAACGAAAATACACAAAACTAGAACGATCTGCGATCTCAAAATTTTAATAACTTATATCCGACGTGTTTTATGGTCGATCAAAGTTTGGTGGAAAAGTCCATTTTAAAAGTATGAAATTATAAAAAATAAATATTACCATTGTAGAAACAATAAAAAATACTACAACTTTTGTTACGGCACTAGCTACATAAACGCAATATTTAACATAGCTGTCGTACAAATTTCTGATTTAATGCATATAAAATAGCGTATCGTGACGTCATAATACTGTATGCATTTTGTATGGAGCGTTTTCGGGATAGTCCAAAATTGTGATCTTCAAGTTATCATATCTCGAGAAGTTTTTATGCTATCGAAGTAATTCTTTCACCTTTAGTTATATTATTGTAACGTCTTTAAATAACAAATCGAAAAAAAAAAATGGTTCACAGGCCTATTGGCCAGCGTGGGGATTGTAGGCCAAATCCTCCTTCTGTCTGGGATGAATGAGAGAGGGTCGTGCCCCTGTAGTGGGGACTATAATAACCTGATGATGATTATGGTTATGTAAATTATTTACTATAGACACATAATATTAAAGACAAACAATATTAATCTATTCTCAATTTGGCGACAGATTTTAACAATAAACAAAAGAGTATATGTGTGTGTGTGTGTGTGTGTGTGTCAAATACATGTTAGTGTGTGTAATGTTTTTTTTATTGATTTAATGTATTTTATATGCATAATTTTAAAAAATAAAGACAAACAGACATGGTCATGCACACAAATAAATAAATAAATATTCCTGGATAATTAATACAGCGCCATCTAGTCCCAAATTAAGCGAAAAGCTTGTACTATGGGTACTAGACAACTGGTATAATACTTAAATACATTTTTTTGACGTGACAACGTCTTATAATTCGATGGAGCCGGCTGCACGCACGAAAAAACATGACGTATGCGGCGTCACCTCGCTCTGAGGCGTTCCATTAAAATTTTCTTTTGAAAAATGCAAACATTCCATCATTAATTTCTTATGACGTTGTCACGTTCAACTATCGTCAGTAAACCGACTTTACAGACAACCGATTTTTTTAAAATATATACATATAATACATAGAAAACGCCCAGACCAAGACAAACAGACATGTTCATGCACACAAATGTTTGTCTTGTGCGGGGATCGAACACGCGACCTCGGGCTCAAAGTAGCCATTGCTAACCATTCGACTAGCGGGCTCGTGAAAACAGAGATTTATATTTTACCCTTAAATATACTGTATGTAGCCATCAGAACCTATAATAATCAGAGATATACATCGGTGGTCACACGAGCTCGGTGGTCGAATGGTTAGGAATGGCCACTTTGACTCCGAGGTCGCGGGTTCGATTCCCGCACAAGACAAACATTTGTGTGCATGAACATGTCTGTTTGTCTTGGTCTGGGTGTTTACTATGTATTTACAAAAAAAAAAAAATGTATTTACGTATGTTTATCAGTTGTCTAGTACTCATAACACAAGCTTCGCTTACTTTGGGGCTAGATGGCGCTGTGTAATTTGTGTGACAATATTTATATTTATTTATTTATATTACGTGCATGAAGCTGATTTGTCGTATACCAGCCGGTATGTCAGACTCATTTCACGCTTGGCAGTGCTTTACGCAAAGTATGATAGCGTTTTTTGAACCCTTTTTCTGTTGCGATCCGAAATACACTATCGCGTTTCCCCTCACTTAAATTTTACCTTTCGTAAGTGCGGTAAATTTATATTGCTGCATTGAAACTAGAATATCGATCGAAACACATTTCTAACCCCTTTTGGAGATGTTTAAACATAAGTGAAAAATATACAAAAAATCATTAGGTACACTGTATACAATGGCGGACTTATCCTAATAGGGATCTCTTCCAGTCAACCATAGCATATATATACGTATAAGATGTTGAGCGATGGAGAGGGCTATGCTCGGGGTTTCTCTGCGGGATCGAATCCGAAACGAGGAAATTCGACGGAGAACTGAAGTTGTCGACATAGCCTTCAGAGTTTTGCAAGCTGAAGTGGCAATGGGCGGGTCAAATCTGCCGAGTAAGTGATGCCAGATGGGGGAGGAAGTTATTAGAGTGGAGGCCGCGCATAGGACGACGAAGTGTTGGACGCCCTCCTACCTTAAGAAAGCGGCTGAGAGCGGCTGGATGCGGAAGGCGGAGGATCGTATCTGGTGGAAAGCATTGGGGAAGGCTTTTATCCAGCAGTGGATAGATACAGGCTGATGATGATGATAATGATAAGATGTTTATATAAGATGTTAGTTCTTGAAAGTTTTTATAACAAGCAAGAATCATCAATCATCATGAGCATTTTGATCTTCCATATTTTTCATGGTTATGTGTGATATATAAACACATAGAGGAGCTTGATGGCGTCGTTGCGCGTCAGTCTAATTGAACACGCAAGTTAAGCAACGTCGACCGCAACCTGTCTATGGATGGGTTTATTTATCTGGAACTCCGTGCTTCGGAGGGCACGTTAAGCCGTCGGTCCCGGCTGTTGTTGTTAGATGTCAGTCGTTAAGCGAAGTCAGTGGCCTTAAGGCGGCTTGAAAACACTGGCCTTTCTCCACGCTGCTTAACTGCGGGTTAGCGCGCAGTTAAGCAGCGTGGAGTATGCTCTAAGCCCCTTCGATTGAGGGGTGACCCGTAGCCTAACAGTGGGATAATTATAGGTTGATGCCGATAGAAAAGCATGCATGACTTAAGTTTTTTGTTAAATAGCTGATTGTGGTTTCGCTCTGATTATTCGGTATTCAAACAATCTTTGTAAAAAAAACACGAGCTTTTACTATTGTTTTTTGTACACAAACCCTTGTTTTTGTATTCCTTGTTCCCTATCATTAAAAGCGATTTGAAAGCCAAACACAGCACTTACATTATAATTTAGATAAAAAGGAATGACAATGTTGCGTGGCAAATTAATTGCGAGTAGCGCCAGGGTCGATAAATTGCGGTTTAGGCTTGATTCACACTAAACTGCGGCCCTACCGCCGAACCTGAAGCCGATTACCATTGGATTTTTTGATTGCGTAAATCAAACGTCAGCTTACATTTATGGTACTTGTCTTTAGCTGGTAGAAACCGTGGAGCTCTACAGACTGAGCTGAAGATATTTGTCAATAACTAAAACATAAGACCTATTTTTACCCCGACTGCCGAAGGAGGGTTAGGTTTTTCAAACGTATGTATTATGTATGTCTTAATATTTGGCACGCTCTACAGCCTAAACCGTTTGACAGATTTCAACATAAGAGGTGTCGTTAGATTCCTCTTAATCACGCGTGTGACATAGGCTTTATCAAATATAAAAAAAAATAGTCGTTCGAGTAAATTTATTCTTTTTCTAATTTCCGTTTATTTTATACGCAGTCGGGTTTTTTGATTTTTTTAATTAATTTAACTTGTTCGAATCAAAATATTCGATTGTAATCGGCTTCAACTTCGACGGTAGGCCCCAGGACGGACGGGGTACCATGCACGCCTTGTGCAATATTTTTTCTTTTACGCGACACGGTGAATATTGAAATCATGATTTGCAGTGTCCGACAACGATGTCAGCGACGTGTATACACCTGCCGTTTGTGTATCATGTGATATCTTGTGAGTAGGAACTAAAAATTTCATTCTAACTGTCTCTTTCACTCATGAACACTTTACTAAACGAAGACAGCTGAAATAAAATTTAATTCCTAGCTTATCTTTTACTATAACTAAATCTTCGTATATACATAATTTATAAGATTCTCATAATATTACTTCTAGTTGTCATTAATTTCTATTGATTTGCGAATCCTGCCCACTCCATGCACAAATTCGTTACCCTAAGGTTGCCTTGAAAAGATTGCTCTCAGCAATAAGGCCGCCTTGTTGCATACATACAAGTCTGTAATCATTTATTGAATCACTGTACTTTTAATTTGTATTATGCAAATGAAGCATATTCTATCTGCCTTCTCTAACTGCCACGCCATGTGCATGATTTATCCTAGCCTCACAGAATACCGCAGCAAAATAACAATTACCTTGAGGTTTGTTATGTTCATGCGAGTGAGTGAGGTTATCATAAAAAGAAAGGAAGGAGTATAGGCTGGCAAGGGATGACGACCCCTTGATGCTGATCTCCATGGGGGGTAGTGATTGCTTTCCATCAGGGCAAACGAGCATGTGGGTCACATGCTCGTTTGCCCCCTCTCATGTAAAATAATCAGCGCAGTTGTCCGCTGGAATGACGTTTTATAAAGCGCGACGCTCTATCTGTTGGGTATGAATCAACCTTTCTTACGTTTCTCCATTATACTTTGGTTATAGGCGCGGCCGCTGATGTCAGTCATATTCCGAGCTTTTAACTAGCACTGGTCTGACCTTTGACTATACAATACAGCCTCAAAGTGTGTTTACTCACGCAGGGTAATTTTCAGCTCTTGAAGTTACAAGTTCAGAGCTTTACTTGTATACACTTCAAAGACGTGTAAATGCTTAATGAAGTGGATTAATTACTTTCATAAGTAAAATATTCAGCTTAAGTAACATTATACATAAGTTATATCTCTTAAAATCACAGGATATACCTGGTCATTTGGTAATATGTGCGCGAGGATATGGATCCAATGTGTAGAGGCCTCTTTGAGAAGGTTAATGTCATGTTGTAATAAGAAGTTATATTATATTTAGTTAAGTAATAATTCCTAAAAAAAATACTGATACATGTTGGGAAACCTAATGCGAAGTCAGTTCGAAAAGATGATTAATGGCTTCCATAGTTAAATGCACTTTTTCGATTGCAGTAATATTTCAGTCGTGTTAGATGTAAATTCAGTATATTAAGAACCAAACAATTGTAATCTCTCAATACATTGTTATACACTGGATCAAAACGGTTTAGTGTGTGATAAATTATACATGCTGCGAATTTACGTAATGATATACATTTTGGAGTGTATAACAGAACTAAGTAATGAAGCATACGTGCACTATTTCTGTCACTATACGAGTACATTTTAAATAGAAAACTTACAAGTAGATGTAAGTTTCATCCACAGAAGGTCTTTCGATCAATAAAAATGAACCGGCCAAATGCAACGATTACGAGGGCGCGCTTGTCGGTAATCGATTATCGATAGGTGCAGGTGCACGACTTCACTATAAATTCATTGAAAGTAGAGTTGACAACAGCTTAAAACTAAGTTGGAGTAGTAACTGTCTTTAAATGGATTTTAGATACTAAACGCCCGCGTACATTTTTGCCAGTTTATTTTTGAAAGTTGAAGATATACTTATTTATTTTATTTAAAACTGGTCATTTGCAGCAAATTGCTATATCGTAAACAGACACAATCGATTAAAAATCGCTTCATTAGTTTATGAGTAAAACACCAATATCAAAACTAACCTAAACAATTTCTACGCACAATAACTTAAGAAATATGTTTAGGTACATCAACATCCATTAATAAAACTCAACGTTTTTCTGTCTGTGCATTTATATTATGGTATTTTCTCTTTTTATAGAAGAACCACTTATCTAATTTACATTTTCTTTTAATTTGATAGCTATTTTCTACGGCCATGGGCTCTACCGTCTAAGCTAAAGCCGATTCCGGAAAATTCTGATTCCAAAAATAGGTCTTAAGTTAATGACATTAACTTTTAAGTTAATGACAAACATCTTCAGCTTAACTAGCTCATTGGTTTCCACCAGCTAAGTTAAAACCAATGACCATAAATCTAGGTTGAACTCTGATTTTCGCAATCATAAATCCGATAGCAATCGACTTCAGTTTAGCCGGTAGGGCTCCTGGTTGAAATATTCTTATATCATCATCATCATCAGCCTGTATAACTACCCAGTGCTGGAAATAAGCGTTGCCCAATGCTTTCCACAGCCGCTTTCTTAAGGTCATAGGTCATCTAGAAGGAGCGCGTCCAACGCTTCGTCGTTACGCACAGCCTCCACTCTAATACCTGTATAACTACAAAATTTTATCAAACTGTGAACAGCGCCATCTCTTGGACAAGCAACAAATAAAACATACAGAAACCTCTTCAAATAACCGCGTGTGACACGATCCTGCGGAAGACTGGAAATCACTGTTAATTAACGAAGCAATCTTGAAAATTGACATAGATTATGCAAATTACCCCGTCAGTCTACCAAGTTTCTAGCAGAATACGAGACAAGTCACTTGATAGCCTAAGTTGCGACGTTCATATGCTTGTTAAAATTAAGACGGGATCGTTTAAAATGCTATTAAATATTCCGGAAATTCTCTCAGACTAATTAAAGTTCCTTAGGAATTGCGCAGATATCTCTTAAATGAGATCGTGTGATATACTGTCATGTCATTATATATGTGGTGATATAATACCACAGTAGACACATGGAGCAGTATACCGACTACGTAATCGACATAATGCCGCTATACGATCTCTTGAAAATACAAAGGCACAATACATGTATACATGTTTTGTGTATGTTATTGCCAAAATCACTATAATTCGATCCGTATAGACGTCAACTCTTGATCATCCCATTGCTAGGATAACGATCTTCCCTCGACCGAAGGGGTTTAGAGCATACTCCACCTCGCTGCTCAACTGCGGGACGTTCCGCCGTCACCAGCGTTTTCAAGCCGCCTAAAAGGCCACTGACATGGCTTAACGACTATCATCTTGATAACAATCGGGACCGATGGCTTGACGTGCCCTCCGAAGCACGGAGGAGCTCGAGATAAAAAACCCATCCATGGACAGGCTACGTTCGACGTTGCTTCACTTGCGTGTTCGATTAGACTGACACGCACAATGACGCCATCGACCTCAATCGATCACTATACTTTCTTTTATTCTTTACATAGCCTTATGTAATTCGATCCGTATCGATCGTATATGTAAGTGTATGAAATTTACATTGCAGTATACACGCACGCCGTTCAACTGCGGTTGAGCGGAGGCCAGCGACATTGACAACTTCATCTAATGACAAGAATCACAGAGGAACTGGATATCGAACTTATCTACAAACAAGTTATGGTCGACGTTGGTTAACTTGGGTATTCGATTAGAATGACACTCGCGACGACGCCACCAGTATCGCCATCGAGATTCCCGTATCTGCATAAGAATTTAAATTTCGAAGTATTATTACTTCAAGATTAATATGTATTTGGTTATTCTTATGGTGGTTTGTTAGGAACTGATGTATATAGTATCTCCCGTATCGTATGGCTGCCTGTGTGTTTTAGACGTTATACTGTTTTTTACGTCTACTGTGTTAAAACTACATCCACATTAATAATTAGCCACTGAAAGTGCAAGCGACAACGATATATCACTTAACTGTCACTCTCTGACAACATGTGGCGCCACTGCATGACTTAAGAGTGTGGTATAAGGCAGAGGAAGATAACCTCAGAGTACAGTACTTGATGTGCTACTTTTATATGATATAAAGTTGGATATTGCAGTGCTTTTCTGACTAAAATGCAATAAGGGCGATATCTCTACATACGAATCCAAAAACATATGGCGCAAAACCTTTCTGAGTCCTACCTCTGTCGTCACCGACTTATTGCTGTGTAGCTTGCCCCGCTAGCAACTAATTGCTGTTTTTGAAATTGACATAGATTTTGATACATTTTTTATAAATCATTATTGTAAGTTATAATACCTGTGTTTACAATGTTCCCCATTGCCCATTATTTATTCTGAACTACTATTTCATGACAGCAACATTGCCAAAGCAACTTGCCAGAATTTTCCGCAATTTATCTCATTTTTTTATATGAATAAAATTCGCTTCTCCACCTAGGTGGGACATGAATCCACGCCCTCACGATAACTAATGAAGCACTCTTTCTACAGACTACCAGAAAGAAGAAGTTTGCATAAATATTGCAAAGACTAAACTTGAAAATGTACAAGTAATTAAAGAACAAATACTATTATGGACTTCCTTAACTGCATAATTAAGATACACCTTGTTCTGTTATTTATTTTATGGCAATACACATAAAACTATGCAAATATCAAACACCAGACATCCGTATATACCATACCATATGTATTACCATGTAAAGAATATATATTTTAATTCCTGTACATACGTAACAGACAATATCAAACAAACCTTTACAATCAACTCGTCACTTGAGGCTGCATACAGCGTTTAGAGCAGAACTGCACTTGTTAGTACATACACGGCTATTTTAAGACTATCCAAGTAAGTTCGCAGTAATATATGCCTTATAAGGACGGAACGGAATGCTAATAACGTCTGGTTTTGTATAGGTGTAATGGCCCGGCCACTGTAGGATGTATGTCGATTAATGTACAATATTGTCATTCTGATACCCTACGCTGTGATTTTCAAACTGTTGGTTGCGACCCCCAGGGGACTCGCCAAGTTGTATGCAGGGGGTCGCGGGAGAAAAAAAAGCAAAACGTTAGCAGGCCTGTTATTATTGTTCAATAATTCATCAAGTCAAATCTTAAAAAAAAATCTTTTTCCACTTGAAGCCTATTTCTCTAAGAATAAAATCGACAGCAAATGGCACTGACAATTTTAAAGCTTTCTTAGTGAGCTGAATTATTGGAGTTTCGAAATTTTTAACATGTAAAGGGGTCCCCTATTCAAAAAGATTGAAAAACACTAAAAGTGTATCACGCGTTCTTCAGTTGCGAACAGCGCCTTACTCAAATCTGGCTAGTATCATTATAGACCGTTTGATGTAGCACCAGAGAGCGTCAAATAGAATAATACAATAAGGGTCACGGCGGATTCCAACGTTACATCAAACTTCTCAAAGGAGCCTACGCGCTGGATCCATATCTCCGTGCACACCTTTCAAATGACCGAGCTTGACCCGTGTCTCACAGAGAGATAATAATAATTGGACATTGGAAAGAGAAAGAGGGAGAATAGAGAATAAGTGAGGGTAGAGATATTGTAGACAGAAGACTAGAGAAAACATCCCAACTAGAATAGCAAGATGAGTAATGGAAAGTTCTTCGTTTTAATGCAGTAGCAAATAATTTGAGGAGGTGGAAAGGACGACAAAGGAAAAAAACTGTCAAGATACTACATTAGTGATTAACTAAATCCCATTTTAAAGCCACTAAGGTTTTTTAATATGCTTATAATCTAGCGAGATCTTCTGGACCTCTCCGTCCAGGGACCGCCTAAGCTGAAGCCGATTACCATCAGATTTTTTGTATGCTTAGATTAGCGGTAAATGTGTTTAACTTAGCTGATAGAAACCATGAAGCTTTACCGACAAAGTTATAAATGTTTCTCAATAATTTATATGTATTACATATTTTTGGGAAGCAAAATATTCGATGGTAATCTGCTTCAACGTAAGCGGTAGGACCCCTGGTAGAGCTTGACCGAGTGATCCAGCTCCGATAGACAGATTGGCGAATCCTGTATAAGTTGAATGTGATAGACACATACAAATACAATGTGAAATCATGGATATAATGAATATTAAAATAGCAGCAATAAACATAAATATGTCGTGTACTCTGACCAGATTTCTTATCTGCCAATTAAGGATTATCACGATACGGTAATGTATCAATATTTTATCCGTCTGTGGATTAATTGGAATTACAAATTCTACTTTGAATTATTGGATATATTTTTATTGGGCTGCAGATTTCAATTCTTCTATGAACATTATTTTTCTAATTTGTTGCTGAAAATTCTTTGATTGTATGCCACTGTATCGTTGTATAATTGATTGATTAGAAATACACGGTCTTAGACTAATATTGCCAGCCCAGAGTGCAGAACATGTAAAGGGTCTAACGAGAAACACTAAATGTGTCAATGTGACGCCCTAGCCGGCAAAATGGAAATCCTACGAAAGGCATACCCGGACCCGGAGGACTACAGACTCTTTCCCAATAAGCGGCATACTTAAGTACGTAGAAGATGTCTCCAGACAGCCAGGGGAGAGTGACTAAAGGATTAGGGAGAGCACAAAAGATCCATGACGATCGACGTGTAACCGGAGCTGTAGCACTGGACCCACTTTAAGATGAGATAGACTAACATTATGTTCTTTTTCGCTTTCTTGCCGGAATTTGTATGTTTGTCGTAATAGAAAAAATAGTCATTAGATCTTCCTGATATATAGGTATGTAGTTGGAAATCGAACACGAAAAGATCTAAGACACGGTGACTTTTCCATTGTTATTTAGTCGAGTTCACTTTATTCAGATTGTCATGTTTATTTGAATCTGTCGCGGATTAATTCAACAGGAAACTGCTAGACAGAACTGCAACTGGAACTCAAATCCAACATAGCCCAATACAATAGGCTATTTTCCAATGTTTAAAATTTGTATAAATTATTTAACAGTATCGTAAAATACATCTGCAAACTTTCATTCTAATATCTTCAGTCAGACTTTTTTAGAGTCGATCAAAGTTTCAGGAAAAAGTCAATTTTTAAAGTATGAAATTATTAAAAAATAATATTTCCATTGGAGAAGCAATAAAAAATGCTATAACTTTTATTATGATACTAATCACATAAACGTAATATTTAACATAGCTATCGTATAAATTTCTGATTTGATGCATACAAAATACAAACCTGTGACGTCATAATTCGGTAGTCTTTTGTATGGAGCGTTTTGGGGCAGTCTAAAAATTGAGATTTTGAAATTACCATATCTCGTGAGATTATTGTGCTATTGAAGTAATTCTTTCACCTATGGTTATATTATGGAGACGTCCCTACATATTGAACCGAAAAAAATGTTAGTCAAATAGCCTATTGGGGGCTTCTGTTATCATCTCGTTATTTTCGTTTGTAAAATTGACTTGAGATTGATTGAAAGGACGTAAGAGTAATCACTTCACTACGTCCTTCTGGTTTTAAATTACCCGCAGAGTTCACCCCCGGAGCCTGCCCGAACAAACAGCTAAATGCTAAAAGCCCGCCCACGGCTGTTATATCTCTTAATCTTTTAATTCTTGTTTGTTTTTATATCATTTCATTTCTAAGAAATACCTACCAAAAGCTTTAATAGCTTAAAGAAGATAAATCTAAAAAGAATTATATGTTAAAGAACCTTTTAAAATATGTCGAGCAATTCGCCTTTGATCCCTTTGTGTTAGCAAAACTCCCACAAGTTCCTACCCTAACTTGTGGGAGTACGACCCAAGTCCCCACTATTGTTATTCCTATTTTTTCTGCCTTGACCTTTGCCGTTTGTTACCAGGCCAGTATTTCAAGTGGGTGGCTATTGTGGCTTTGTGGGTTTTATGTCCAGATTTGTGAGTGAATAGTTTCAATGAGATTCTTTGATACATTATGCGTTTTTGTTCCGTAACGTTCTATCAATTGGTTTCGAAGTTGTAAGATTTTTCTCTATTTATTTCTGTTTATATAGTTGTTTTACTATGAGCTGCTTATTACCATATAAATAGGCATGTGGACCTTTTTTCCCGATTTTGTTTCATACGGATTCCAGTTCTGAAACTGTGGAATTCTGGATTGTCAATTCCACAAAACACATTTTGATGAATTGTTATAATTATACCTGCCAATTTTATTTTTTTGTATTATTTTATACTTCGTCGTGTAGCAGATAAGTAACCATATTAACGCTCGCAAGATAAAATATCGCTACCGCGCCCCCACCCCCGCAACCAACGCAGCAACTCCTTCCTTTCTGGGAACCGTTATTTGGCTGCGGTATTCTGTGAGGTGGAGTGTACTTCCCTAGACGGGCATAAATACGCTGTACCCTACCTCTCTTTTGCCAGAGCCTGTTTCGCTAGTCGTCAGGGTGTAGGCGAGGTTGACTTTAGCTCTAAAGATCGTGGTGTGCCTCTTACACTCCAATACTGGTAATAATACCAGCAAACTCTACGATATTATGTACCTATCATATATCTGTAATCAACGTCACCCGAATTATTTGCTCTATTGCTAGCCCTAATGGTAATAAGATAAAGTTTATAAAAATACTTCGCTTCAGAATGAAATAAGGTCTTCATTCATCACCAAGAATGCCACGTGCCAACTGTTACTATCCAAGTCGAACAAATTGTAAATGAGCCTACAATAAAATGATTACAGCCTTCATACGTCGCCGCGGGTGTCCACTCGTAAAGTAAAAAAAAATGCCTCCGGCAAAAAAAAATAATGTTACAATTCAGTAGCGTGTGTAGAGAACGACAGATGCCATTTGTGCTCCATATTTGATTAAAAAAAAGACCGTTGGTTCTTTTAGAGTAGGACGTATTTATGTCTCTTACAGCCATTCACATTTAGACATTACGAAGGTTCGTAGTTTGGCTCATATTTATTAGAATTTTACCTCTCTCAACATTTCAGAACGTTAAAATTTCACGATATTTAAGTCTCAAAACATCCAACTCTCACAATATTCAATTCATTATATCAGTAGATGTGTGAGTATAATATTTTTTATTTTTATTTATTTTTTATTTATAATTATGCTCTATTGTCAATTATTGGTCTATTTAGTTACCTGAAATAAATGCAATTTAATTTAATTTTAATTTAATATGAACCTCGCTCGCTAGGCTTTTGATGGTCTCCTCGTGACTAATCCAATCTAACTTAAATCAGTTTTAATTTAATTCAATGACCACTTAAAAATTTAACTGAATTTTAATATTACACTTACAGATCCACTCACCTAAAAATGAATATTATGGAACATGGATGATTTAAGACTTGATTATTCTGCAACTTGAACGTTTTGAGATATTGGTATTTTGCAAATTGAAGGTTTCTAGATTTGGATCTTAATGAGATATGAACATTTTGCATTCATATGTTATTTGCAACTTGAATGATTTGAAACTTAACAATCTGGAGATTAAATTTATTATAATTTAAAAACATAACCCTTTCTCAGCCGTCGGGTAAAACATTTAAATAAAATCTTTTAAATATTTAAAAAAAACCGGACAAGTGCGAGTCGGACTCGCCCACCGAGGGTTCCGTACGTAGTATCATTATTAAATTTGATATTTTTCATTATAAATAAGAAATAATGCGTCGAAAAAAATAAACAAAATATATTTTGCAATGTGTACATCAAGCCCTTTCATATGATACCCCATTTGAACTAGTAGTTTCAATTTGAAATTTCGACAACCTATAAAAAATATAGACCCCTTATTTTTAAGATCTATTTACAAATGTATAGTTTTGAGATTTATTCCTGTACTTGTAGTCCATAACGATGTTACTTGCCAAATTTCATAGTTCTAGGTCAACGGGAAGTACCCTATATGTTTTGATTCCCTTGAGAATGTCGAAATATGCGTTTTTTGCTGAATAAACGGCCGTAACTTTTTTTTACGTAAACTTAGCAGTTTAATTATTTTACAACTTCATGGGACCGTAGACCTGAGTATACAGTTCAAATTTCAGCTTGATACCTCCACGCATTTTCGACATAGAAATTTTTGACAGACAGACAGACAGACAGACGGACAACAAAGTGATCTTATAAGGGTTCCGTTTTTCCTTTTGAGGTACGGAACCCTAAAAATGGAAAAAATTGCCTTCCCCGCCTATGTGGCATTTGAACCCACAATCTCTATGACCGGTCCAGTGCTATTTCAACTGCGCTACCAGATAGGTTTATGACGGTGACGAATTTTAATTCCATTTCTTTAAATATTTATAATATTCTGGCAAATTGACTGAAATCGACTATTATATATAATAATAAAAATATTTTAAATGTTAAGGGAAACTAAACTGCCGTAATTGACTCAACGTTCATTCATTTTGTTGTTCGTTCGTATCGACTTTATGAAGTGTCGCTTTCGGTTTTATTTAAAAGCTCTGTATCACAGTTCTAGCCTCATAAACTATAATCAGAGAGGCAATTCTCGTAATTAAAGTGTCACATTTGGTATTCTCGTACCTATAACAAATGTCACATTTGGTATTCTCGTATTCTGAAACTTCAAAGTCTAATTTAATTGTAATTATATAGAAATATTGTCGAAAATTATACAAATTTTGAATGTTTTTCTGCCAAGAATTGATAATAATTAATATTTACATAACAATAAAAATTGATAATAATTAATTCTCAATCAATCAAGTTTTTGTCGATTCACAATTCAATCTCGATTCGATCAACTTTCAATGTGCGATCGTAAAATAATTACGATACGAGAATTGTCCTTCAGTTCTTTTATATATTTTCCTTTTAGAAACTCAAAACCAACATAACCGAATTAAACGTCTTGAGATAATGTATAGGAATAATGGAAGTAACTTTATATCTTTTGATCTAAAAGCATTAGCTGGCAGCCCTTCTAGTGGAGGGCCTGAAACACAATACCGTGTAGATTGGCGACGACGGCGCTTCAACTTCCAAGGGTTAAGGCCATTAGTACATATGTAACTAATGCTATCATTAAATAAAAAAAGACGTGTGGCACTCGGGGACTGCCGCGGTAAAGCTATTGCATAGCATTTTGTATCAACTTATGCAATTATAATTTTATTTATTTATTTTATTAATGCAGTATTGCTTTTTCTTTGATATTAATTCAAGTTACACTTTTTGAGCGTTAAGACCGATAAGAAAACAAATTTTTCTATTATTAAATAAATAAAACGAGTTTCGTAGAGTCGTACAATACGTCTAATCGCACGCACACAACGCCGTGTCGAAGACTGCCGAACTGAAACGACGTTAGACGATGCACGGCCTTCAAGCCACACCTCCTTGCCCGTCGGAGTGGGGAGCGTGAGGTTGTTTCGTTACGGAATTTCTGGATTCGGTCCCCGCGCTCAAGCCCCGCGATAGAAGCTATGCAATAGCTTAAAAAAGCTATTTCGCAAAAGAATTTAAAAATAAGAGATATCAAACATTAAAGATATTATCATCAGCCCGTATCTATCCAGTGCTGGATATAGGCCTTCACCAATTGCCAATGCTTTCCTTATACAGCCACATCAGTTGCTTTTTTAATGTTGTCGGTCCATCTAGAGGAAGGGCTTCTTCAAAAAAGCATGGCTTCTTTGCTAAAAATAGTTAATCTATAAATATAAAATTCAAAGTCCTGACTGACTGACTGACTGACTGATATATCAACGCACAGCCCAAACCGCTGGGTCTAGAGATTCGAAATTTGGCACGTAGGTTCCTTATGACGTCTAGGGGTACACTTAGAAAGGACTTTTCAAATTTTACCCCTAAGAGGGTGAAACGGAGGTCCAAAAATTTTATGAGGAAATGAGATTGGTTGACTATTTTATCTTAAACTTTACACGAGTACTTCTATAGATATGAGTAAACACGTGTTTGCCCCGAATTTCACGCGAGCGAAGCCGCGGGCGTAAGCTAGTAATTATATAAAATGTTTAATTGTCTTTGTTATGAATTTAATGTTTCCCTAAAAAACTATGGGCTGTGGTGTGGGTGAGTGATATTTCATGTTCTATGCGGTAATATGGCTACGGTAACAGCTACACATCAGGTTGGCCCTATGCTTATCTGCCACCCGACCTAGTATACAAAAATATATTCCTCAATATATTCCTGTAGTTTCGGAGGATTCTGCAAAAATGTTGTACAGGCCGTGGGTGGCAAATGACAATATAGGCTCGCAAACCTTGGTGTCAGGGTACACGCGGTATTCAATAGACCATGATGGCTATCGATTTTTTTTTCTTTTTTTATACTACGTCGGGCAGACAAGCATACGGTCCGCCTGATGTGAAGCGGTTACCGTAGCCATATTAACGCTCGCAACATAAAGTATAGCTCTCGCGCCGCCACCCCCGCTTCAACCGCAGCATCTCCTTCCTTTCTGGTGACCTCACTCACTCGCAGGAACGCAACAACCCTCAAGGGAATTGTTATTTGGCTACGGTATTCTGTGAGGTGGAGGTAATTCCCCAGTCGGGTAGCTTACAATACGCTCCCTACCTCTCTTTTCGCCAGAGCTTCGTTTGTCAGTCAGCAGGGTGCACCGCGTGCAGGTGAAGTTGGCTTTGGTTCAAAGATGTTGATGAACCACTTACACCCCACACACGGTATTCAATAGACCATGAAGGCTATCGATTTTCAACCAAGGATGTAAAAGTGTACTGACAAATGTTCGTCACATAATAATAGGAAGGAAACCATAGTAATGCATCCTGTGCGTCACATACTTCCGCTCATAGGGTTGTCAACCATGCTGTTTTAAACAAAATATATTCTGTTTTATGCTCTAGTGTTCTTATGTATTGATCAGTATAATAAAGTAGAAACAGTATTTCTATTAAATAAATATTTATGGGCAATTTACACAGCGCCATGTAGTCCCAAATTAAGCGCGAAGCTTGTACTATTGGTACTAGACAACTGATAAATGTACTTAAATACATTTTTTTTGTAAATACCTACTTATAATAAATAGAAAACACCCAGACCAAGTACTTATAAGTACAAGTACAACTACTTATGTTTTTGCATGTCTTTTATGTAGACGAAATATATATGGGACTACATATCTATACGTTTCATTATCGTATACCTTTCAAGCAAATAAATGATTTATGATTGTGAATTTATGACTTATAACGTCCATTTAATTTCTACATCGAATTTCTTCATTGCGGATTCGATCTCTAATACTCTGAGGCTTCGAGAAACCGCGAGCATATCCTCTTTCCATCCTGCCCTGTGCGGCTTTTAACCTGTAAACAAGCCAGTATGGGCTCCATCTAATATTTTTTTTATATTTCTAGATTCAGGTTTTCTTTCTGTCATCTGTCTGACTTGTTTTTCAAAAGTTGACAACCCTAATCCGCACAAAGCACGCAAAGTCCGGTCAAGGTTCCGTTTATTATATTTTGTTATTATTCACGTGCCAAGTCCTAGTTTATCAGTATTATATGGATCGCGTGACTGGATTTTTAATGATTTAATTAACGAGCTAATACCCGCGGCGCCACTCGCACTAGTATTGATTCAAATGTATTTTCCACTGGGACCTTGCGGGCATTTAGCCACGCCATACATTTTTTTTAATAATTATATATTTCTGAACATATTACACACTGTCATCTAGTCCCAAACTAAGCAAAGGTTGTACTATGGCTTGTACTATTGCTTGGTCTATAGTATATATTAGATAACTGTATATTATTATACTTAAATACTTCTTTTTTGTAAAACGTAAAAAGTGTTTTTTTTTTGTTTAGTCTGGGTGTCTTCTATTTAGGTATGACATAGAAAACACCCAGACTAAAACAAACAGACATGTTCGTGCACACAAACATTTGTATTGTGCGGGGATCGCACCCCCGACCCTGGAGTCAAAGTGGACGTTTTAACCATTCGACCACCGGGCTCATCTTTTATCTATCGTTATATCTTTTTCATGTATTTTTTAACTTCTTTTTTCATTATTATTGAGTAATAGTCATTAGTGAAATAAAAAAGAAATTCAGTAAGGACGAATGGTGTTCGTATAATTAATTGGAGATATGTATATGTTTTAGTGGCTACATAGGTTTATTATATATAATACTAGCGGCCCGGTACGTGCTTCGCTACGTATAAAGTGAAATAATGAAAAAAAATAATTGGAACACCAAATTCATTTATTCAAACAAAAAAATATTTTATTAATTGCTAGCTATTTTAAAACTTAATCCAAAACATTTGGATAAACATAATTTTTTGTTTTTCCATTTTGAGCATGAATAAACAAACGGCTGGGACCGACTCTGGAACAGGCAACATAAAGTCGAAGCACGTCCAAAATGAAATGACCGCATGAATCACATAACAACATGCCTGTACTGTCAACACTGAAAAAAAATTCAATTTGACAGCACAATCCCCATCTGAAAAAAGTTTCAATTTATTGAATTCAATTGTTACAAAAAATGTGATAAATGAAGAACCGCTCCAGGGATTGTGTGCAAACTTCACCTAAACCATCTACTAAATAGTCCGAATAAACCCTAAACATTTGGTTTGGATAGGCGAGCCCGTTCTTGAGTTATAAAATTACAACGTAAAGTGGCATTGATTTTTATATATATAGATACTAGCATACCCAGCCCGCTTCGCCGGGCTTAATAATAAAAAAAATGCTCCGATCGCTACCAAACCTCACAGGATTTTCCGCTGGGTCAATCTGAAGATTGTCTGAAAATTTCGTTGAAGCCGTTTCGGAGTCTATACGGAACATACATACATACTTTCTCTTTTATAGGTACAAATAATATAAAATAATAAATAATATATATATATAAGATAGATAATTTTGGATGCTAAATTATATTAGCTGATCATGCGCATATTTGACGATTTACCACCTTTGTACCATGTTTTAAGCAATAAATGAATTGTATTGTAAGTCTGAAACAGACTTCAGTTCACTTGTAAGTCACAAGTAAGTTTGATTGAAGTCAGCATTTTTTTAAATTTAGTTTTAAACTTTTTTTTTCAACTTTCATCTACAATATGGCTGTTTAGGAGAAATCGCATCGCGATAAGGCCGACCTTTCTACTCAATTCTGTACTTGTACTTTTTTTTTTGTAAATTTTTATATTCGTGCAATAAAGTGTACTGTATTGTATGGAATTTTTTCACAAAAGATTAGTAAAGATTGTTTCTTGATTCTAATAATAATACCGAGACACATGGCTAATATTCGTAAAAATACCTCTTTGATTCCCGCATTGCAGCAGAAATGAAGAGATTGAACAAATCCATCCTCCGAACCGCAATTTGGATCTTCCATTAGTTTCTTGACCCCCGCCGAGGCTCATAACCCCGGCTTATGGGGGGCGAAACGATGGGGATTAAGGGGTTATTTCAGATTGTAGTCTTTTCACACTGAGTGAAATTGAGGGGGCGGGATCGCGGGATGTTGTTCGGATTGGGAGCATTTTCTTAAATGAAAAAAAGTGATTTTGTTATGTATAACAAAATCACTTTTTTTCTTATATAATAATAATTTGTTGTATTATATTATTAATTCACTAATGACTATTAAAAAAAAAATCTAAAATATTTATTTACCCAAAATACATACAGTTTGAAACACGTGTTTGGGTCGTCCTTTTAGGCTAAATGTATGCAATAAATTATTATTATATAAGAGAAACTTTATTATATAAAATATGTATAAAAATATTACTTTATTTTTTTATATATCTGTACTAAAATGGTCAGATAGTGCTCACTGTGCGATTCCAGAGATGTTTTCTGCCAACTCTCAAGTGGTGGAACGAACTCCCTGCCAAGGTTTACCCGGGAAACTACGGTATAAAGTTCCTCAAGAAAAGCGTGAAGGGGTTTTTAAAACATTAGCATTGCGTATGCGATGCCTCTGGTCCATACGATGTCTGCTTACCATCCGGCAGCCCGTAGGTATGCTTGTTTATCACCTAAAAAAGCCTAGTGTCGTGTAGACACTTGCAACACAAGGAGTATTCATGGGCTGACACTCCGGTGCACACGGACGGACACAGTATCTCTACAAGTCTGGTCAATACAATAATCATCAAGGGTTATTTAGCTGCGTTCTTCTGTGAGATGAAGAACTTCCCTAGTCAGGCTCGAAATTTCGAAAAATAAACGGAATTTCGAGCCTTACTGGAATTATGATTTTTTTTTTAAATGGGACGGGGGCGCACCACATTAACACCGGATTAACACCGGCATAACAGCCAGGATTAACACCGGTGACTACCAAAAAAGACAATTTAAAAAGTACGATTGAATGAGAAAGTAAATACTAGTGCAGCCTCTCACCTTAAGTTTCAGTAACAACATTGCCCACCTAGCATTATCAAAGACAACCGAGATGTCTAAGAAAATAGCTCCAACATACTTGCTCTCCGAGAGCTCAACAACTTTGCGCAGTGATAGCGCAGCGGCAACAGTAGACTTGCCATTGGTGAAACCGTACTGATTTTTATGAATTATGGAAGCACCGATCTTCAATCATACCTGCAACAATTTCAAGTATGCTTGAAAATCGCTTGCAATCTCTAAAATGTACAAAATAAACCATGTTCTTACAAATCAAATGTTAACTTTGTATCATTGAACACAAGTAAATACTATTCGTAACATCAACTTACATTAACCCTTACGTTGACACGATAAAACACCTACTTTACACCTTTACGACGCAATAAAACCGTGGCACTTATGGGCGCAACCCATGAATAACCATTCTCGATTAGCGGCAGGTCAAAAGGACCCCTTAGTTAACCAGTGATTTATTACCTTCTGGTTAGCAATAAAACTAATTTACTGCGGGAATTGGGCCGTTAATGATCGGTTTGAATGAGTTCAACTAGCCGGCGATTGTAAACATGTGTCAAAGTATAGTAAACGGCCTGTTATGGGAGCCACACACGATCAGCTTCGTGGTGTCAATCGGTTTATCATCGTAACTAGGCTGGATTCTAGCCCATGGGGCCGAAATCGAGGTCATCGAGGTTGTGTGGAGCGAGTAGATTCGAAGAGTGTATGTTTTCAATTGATTTCAATATACTTTACATTGTAAAATTAATACTGAACTAATCTTCTTCAAATATAAGTCAATCTCATTCAATATCGTTGTTTGTCCGCGATGGACTCCTAAACTACTATACCGGTTTTAATGAAATTTTGCACAGTGTGTGCAGATTGATCCAACTTGAGAGATAGGATAGTTTATAACTAGACGAGCTCGGTGGTCGAATGATTAGCAATGGCCACTTTCACTCCGAGGTCGCGGGTTCGATCCCCGCACAAGACAAACATTTGTGTGCATGAACATGTCTGTTTGTCTTGGTCTGGGCGTTCTCTATGTATTATATGTATATATTTACAAAAAAAATGTATTTAAGTATTATTCCAGTTATCTAGTACCCATAGTACAAGCTTTTCGCTTAATTTGGGACTAGATGGCGTTGTGTAAATTGTCCAGGAATATTTATTATAACTCACCGCAAAAATTAACGTAAAAATATTTAAAGGCGATACGAAGTTCGCCGGGCCAGCTTATTTTGTAAATTATTGTATTATCTAACGAAATTATCAGAAAAAAAAAGATTTGTCAGTTTCTTGCAGCATTACTTAATGTACAATTTGGAAATCTTCCGAAGATTAAGATTTAATGAGCTGGTAAAAAACCAGCCATGCATACGAAATTATAGTACTTGTCATCTATTTGCAGGACCGAGGGGCTTACGAGGGTAATTATCTATATAGATAATTACCCTCGTAAGCCCCTCGGTTACAACACCACAAAATTTCATAAAAATCGGTCCAGCCGTTTCGGAGGTAGGGGAGGTAATGTAGTAACAAATACTGCGACACGAAAATTTTATATATTAGATTAATACGTGAAGCAAAAACTTTGTACTCCTTTTTAGGAGCTCGGTGGCGTAGCGGTCAATGATGCGGCTTCGACACCAACGCTCGTGGGTTCGATTCCCACTTAGGACAAACATTTGTGTGCATGAACATGTTTGTTTGTCATAGTCTGGGTGTTTTCTATGTATCATAAGTATGTATTTACAAAAAAAAATTATTTACGTATGTTTATCAGTTGTCTAGTACCCATAACACAAGCTTTGCTTACTTTGGGACTAGATGGCGCTGTGTAATTTGTCTGACAATATTTATTTTTATATTTATTTACGAAAATTATGCGGACGGAGGAGTATGAAATTTCGCACACTTATATTTATTTATTTAAAAATACATTAAATTAATAAAAAAACCATGTATTTGACACACACACACACACACACGCATTTACTCTTTTGTTTATTGTTAAAGTCATAATTTAAATTAATTATGGTCGAGTTTCGACCACTGGGCGACCACTATGTAGCATAACTGGAAATGTAGCATAACTCAGCACAAAACAAGCCATTGATAACTTAGTGTCATTAGGGCCTATTGTGCTACCATGGTCACTAGACATTAGACAATTTGTCTCGGTGATGTCGCAATCGGAACATCGAGGACGATACAATTTGGGGCCATGAAACTGTTGAACTTATAATTTATGTGGGGTTGTTATGGAGTTTGGTTATTTGCCAGCTGCATGCACTAGACCAGTGTTCCGCAAAGTGTGTGCGGCACACTGGTGTACCTTGGCCATTGTCATTAGTTGGTGTGCCTCGGATAAAAAAGTTTGTCTCTTAAAGTTATAGACGAACAGCAGAAAAATACTTACAGTAATAAAAAATTGATTTAACATTTATCGTGTACCTCCAAAAATTTTTGTTTTCCTAGATATACCTTTGACACAAAAAGTTTGCGGAACACTGCACTAGACTACAGGGATGATAGTGCTAGGTAACATGATAATAACTGGCGAGGAACTCGATGGCTTCGTTGCGCGTGTCAGTCTAATCGAACATGCAAGTTAGGCATAATCGTAGCCTTTCCATGGATGGGTTTATTTATCGAGGTCCTTCGTGATTCGGAGGGCACGTTAAGCCGTCGGCATCGGTCCCGGCTGTTGTCATTAGACAACAGTCGTTAAGTTAAGTCAAGTCAGTGACATTTAGGTGGCTTGAAAACACTGGCCTCCGCCAACCTAGTATGCTCTAAACCCCTTTGATTGAGGGAAGACTTCAGCAGTGGGATGATGAAGGGTTGGCGACGGGATAATATACGCAAGAAGTAATGTTTGTGATATGTCTGGATATGCGATTGTGCAAGATAGATTTAGGTATTATATTCCCGGCCCAGCCGCGTAAATAATGCGACACGTGTGCGTTAATTAAAAAAATGTCTCTTAACCTACATAGCTAATTTTACTGAATTAATAATGTCTTTCGATGACTCAATAAGACCTACCTATGAATTGCTGCACCGGGTACTTCTTGTCAAATAGCTGACAGATAACTCTGGTTTAGCGAGAATCCACACTCTATTCGGGGGAACCTCACTGAGCAAGTTTTACTACTGTGTATTTCTGTAGGGACACATGCCGGATTTTATTTTCTGTTGAAAAAAATTTTTAAAGGGGATATTTATGTAGGGTCAAATTATGCAGGATCCCCATTTATGCCGTAGTGATCAGGCGCGCGGGCATAAATGCTGATCCGGCATAATGTGTCCCTACATTTCTTTGATGACGCCTTACTTTGATGTTAATGGACATGTCCTCATAAACGCTTACTTCATAGCCCCACAAGCCACAGTAGACAAATCACAGCAGATCTCGCTCGATTGCGCAACCCACGGCAGGCACAGCACGCGCTGTGTTTTTTGCCATTTCTAGAAAGTGTAACAATATCCATTGGTTTTTGTTCTGTTACATAGACTCATAGCTACGAGGAATTAAACTGTCTGTCCATTTGTCAAGTTGTCACGAGTAGTCACGATTCAAGAGAGTATTCAAAGCATTTTGATAAGAAATAACCGAAATAATGCTTGTTATCTTGATGTAAGAATTTCTATGTCTTTTGTAGAATGACGGCATAAGGACATGATTGTTTCCTCTTCGCGCCTAATGTTCGCTTTTGATTAGGAAAATTCTCGCTAAAAGGCTACGAAAGTGAATAAAGTATTTCAATAAAAAACTAATTGGCATTTAGAATTAATATTAGAAATGCTTACGCTCAGTTTGTTACCAAAATAACAACAAGATCGAGGCAGTTTCGCTATTTTAGCGAAAAGTACCAAAAACGGCCGCTTTGCTACTTTTTACTACTACTTCTAATGGCTCCTCTTCACAATGGGACGTGTTGGCCCATCAAATGATCGTCCATAATCGCCGCCATGATCGGGCAGCTCTCCACACAATCGTGTCTATTCATTTACTGACTGTCTACTGTTATGATAAGACGTCTATCGATGATGGATATCAAAGTGATCACGGCTGCGGCAATATTTCTACTTAGCTCTTATAATCATTTACTTAATGTGCGCAAAAACAGAATTGTGAATTGTAAAATCCAATTCTCATTTTGATATATTTCTTTTTTTATTTTTTATACTACGTCGGGTGGCAGACAAGCATACGGCCCATATTAACGCTCGCAACATATAATATCGCTCGCGCGCCGCCACCCCCGCTGCCAACGCAGCTTTTTCTTCCTTTCTGGTGACCTCACTCACTCGCAGGAACACAACATCCCTCAAGGGAATTGTTATTTGACTGCGGTATTCTGGAGGTTGTACCTCGGGGAATGTATTCCCCAGTCTGGTAGCTTACAATTACGCTTCCTACCTCTCTTTTGGCCAGAGCTTCGTTTGTCAGTCAGCAGGGTGCGCCGCGTGCAGGTGAAGTTGGTATTGGTTCAAAGATCTTGATGAACCACTTACACCCCAAAATTTTGATATAGTTCTATGAACCGAAAAGGTTTTTCATTCGTTCACGTCACCATATTGTGTTTGTAAATCGACAGAAAGAACTAGATACATAAGTACAGAACACTAAGAATATGTCCCTCTTTATTTTTTTACCGAGACACACGTCTACACTGTACCCGAGACAACTACGTACTGACTAATCGGCGATGTGTGGACGCGCACACAATCATGGGCCAACATTCCTTTGATGTACCGACAACTTACCGATTATCGGCGATGACGCCCGATCACAGACAAACACTCACGATCACGCCCTCTACACAATCGTGCTTGTCTGTAATCGTCCATCATGGGCCATTGTGAAGAGGGGCCTTAATGATCTCTACACACGTTGGCGCTTGGCTTCACTCGGCCAACTAGGCGAGCGACACCGAGTGATGACAAGGCAAAGCAAATAGGCTGTCTACATGTTGGCCTTCGCTTGCCATCACTCGGCAACGCTCGGCCAACGTGTGTAGGCGACTTAAAATGAAACATTTTGAGTACTGGTATTATCATCATCATCAGCCTGTCCATCCACTGCTGGACCTATGTCTATGTGGTGGGAGGCCTTATTTCACCTGTATTCAGAATATCATCATCATCATCATCAGGTCCATTTTAGTCTTCACTACAGGAGCACGACCCTCTCTCGTCCGTCCTAGACGGAAGGAGGATTTGGCCTACACTCCCCACGCTGGCCAAACGGGTTGGGGAGGCCTGATCAATATTTGATAATGAATCTCCCTTAGTCGCCTTGCACGACATCCACGGAAAGAAACGGAGTGATTCTATTCTAGTCTGCCGGAAACCACACATACTTAATTTTAATCCTTCCAGAGCAAAGCAAAGCTCCGTGTCCGATGTACATTACTATACTATTTTTTATCACGGGTCAAACCCGGTCATTTGATAAGCGTGCGCGGGACTATGGATCCAACACGTCGAGGCCCGTTTGAGAAGTTAGATGCAAAGTTGTACGCCCGCCGTGACCCGCTTCAAGATATATCAATGGAACGATATACCCATGAGCAGGTCTCGGCAGGCGTCGAGATTATTACAAAGTGCAATGGTAAATAAATGGGCGATGGAGATGAGATCAGGGTGAACTAAATACCGGACTATTTACTGTACTTATTATTAAGTTAATGTAATAAGCATTTACGGGCAAATACTACAAAACTGAGACGACAGAACAGAAAATAGACCGTGGCGTACGTTAGTACTTATATCTCGATGAACGTGACTTTTTAAATTTTCAATACAATGTTAAGCATGAGACTTACATAATATTGAGCTGTCAGTGTGATACGTGTCTAGTTAATTATAGCTTCCGTGTCAAGAGGTTTCCTAAGTCGTTAAAACTACATTGTACTGCCGACATTTAATAAATGACATAGTAGTTATGGCAAAGAATTTTTTTATTTTTTTTTATTTATTTATTTATTTATCCACTTACATCTATCTTAACAGGTTAACAACCCAATGCGATAGTGCAGGCAAAAATTACATAACAAACATTCGTTATATTGTTATATATACGTAACAAATATATACGATACAGTCAAAACTCCTAACCGGTCAAAACTAATTTTGACTGCAAAAACAGGCAAAAATGTTTTTTTTACGTGATAACGTCATATAAATAGCATGACTCATTGTCACGTTCCGCCTGAGCCGAGCGTGCAAGCGAGAAGAGAGCGCGAAACAAGCAATAAAGAGCGTTCGACTTGTGACGCATCTATCTCTCTTCCATTCCATCGGCCGATGGTTTCCTGTGACGTTATCACGTAAAATTATCGTCCGTAAACCGACTTTACAGACAATCATTTGTATTTATAAAACTAAGGTGGCAGACTAGCATATGACCCGCCTGATGGCAAGCAGTCATCTCAGTCTATGGACGCTCGCTATAACGGAGGTATCACTCACGCGTTGCCGACCCTATAAAAACCTCTGCACGCCTTGCCAACGTCCTTAGTCAATATAATTACATATTTGTTTTTAAGTAAGTGGGGGGCAAGCGAGCATGTGGGCCACCTGATGGAAAGCAATCACCACCGAACATAGAAATCAGCAACACCATGGGGTCGCCGATCCGTTGCCAGCCTTTTAAGGGAAAAGTTGACTCTGTTCTTGAAGGCTCCCATGTCGTATTTATTTGGGAATACTGCTGAAGGAAGTTGATTCCACAATTTCACATATTTATTTATTCACACAAAACAGACTACAACCACAGAATAATATACTCAGTAGAGTAGTAGAGAGTTGTAGTTAGGGTTGCCAACTTTTTTTTGACAATAAAACGTTTAATATGGTTTGGTTAAGAAAAAAATAAAGTATTAAGAAGAAAAAAAAGTATTTTTCGAATTTTATGTTTTTATTGCCATAAAAACGTATTTTGATGTGCTTTTAGCACATGCTATCAATTTTTTGCTATCTTTAAATGTTTCCAAGCTTGTTTGATCAAAACTGAAATAAATAAACAATTCGTTTTTAATTAAATTTATTGACGTTTCTATTCCTCTCTTCTCGCCGCTTTAGATCACAGTAAAGGTTGGAAATAAAGTATTTTCACATACTTTATTTGTATGCAACAGTATAAAGTATAATTACCAAAAATAAAGTAGGATACGTTATTTTAAAGTATGGTTGACAACCCTGGTTGTAGTAACCACTCTATACGAAATTCTTAATAAGTTACAATGTAGGTTGTAATCCACTAAAATATGAGTTCATCATACAAAGATAATATAAAAGAGAATTCAATGACAATTACTTTTTCATATTATTATAATAACAACAAAAATGTGTACAGTTAAGCTTTACAAAGTTATTATAAAAGCCACTTTCCACCGTTAGAGGTGGGAGTAGTTCATAAGTACAATCACTCAAGCATAAATCAATGCCTTACTACGTACATTGCAAGCTCATGAAATATACATCTATAAAAACACCACAAAACTTCATAGAGCTGGGCAAAGAGAATGTAACCACTACGTTTTAAGAGACGGATGTGCCATACAAATAGCGTAATTCTAATATGTATGAAATGGAAGCGATCAGAATTTGTACCAAATTCGCTTCCGATTCATAGAGTCGTTTTTTTACCTTGAGTTGCGCCAGGCTGGAGCTGGGGGCCTACCGCCGAAGCTGAAGCCGATTGCCATCGGCTTTTTTGTTACCAAAATTTGGTCTTAAGTTTAATTTATTAACAAACATGTTCAGCTTACTCGGTAGAGCTCTAGAGTTTCTTCCAGCTGAGCTAAACAACATTAGCAACAATCTAAGCAGTAGTTTCATTTTCGCATTCAAAAAATCCGATGGTAATGGGCTTCAGCTTTGGCGGTAGGGCCCCTGGTTTTATGTTCATTAACTTGTTTATCTAATCTCATATTGAAATTTACACATTAAAAAAATAAACACAGTATCTTAATGACAGTCTTTACGCACAAGCTATCAAAATAAATTTAAAAAGTTATTTTTCGATACAGCTCTTGTATCCACGGATGGATTAGATAAAGTAGTGTATGAAACTGCACATAATTAGGTATTAAAATACTCGTGTGGTCTATTATAACATTCGCCTTCGGCTCATGTTATAAACTCACACTCGTATTTTAATAACCCTTATTATGCAACAGTTTCATAAACTACTATTACTGATGTAGTCATGCACGAGTCTTTGAAATAAATTATCATTAGTGTTATGTCTTTTTAGTCTACTCCAAAAACTAGTTTGTCGTCAATTGCTAATAATACAGGCTTCGTATCAATATACAATATTATTATAGTAATAGACCGGTCTGTGTTTATCTAACCATAGACAAGGAAGTAACGGGATACGAGTGAAAGTTGTTTATGGTCGCTACCACAGAATTATAAAAGGACTAGAAATAACAAGTGGGCGTTACCCGCGTAGGTCAATATACTCCAATTTGGCATATCTCGATCGTCGCATATCTCAGTCGTCATTTGTCACAGCCGCGGAAACAATCATAGAAAAAAAATATAAAAATGCCTTCTTGTGCCATATTATCGTGTAAGAATAATAGTAGCAAAAATAATGTGTCTAATGGTGGCATTTCATACCACCAGTAAGTATTATTTCTCATTATTTTCATTATTTAACAGAATTTAAGCATATTCAATAAAATGCACAAACGCGAACAAACTAAAGTAACCTTTATGGGTTTAATTTTAAGATCAAATTTCTAACGCACTCCACGTCTCTTGTTTAGAACATTCTAGCGTTAATCGATTAGTGATGTGACTCATGTATCGTCAGTATTTATTTACTTGATTATTTACTCCCATCACGATATTGAAACAGTATAATTTTTGAATTATGAAAAAATATTATATCATAATTATGAACATAATATAATAAATTGTAAGAAATGTTATAAATTATAAATAAATATAGGCAGGCATAAGAAACCAGCTGTAGCGCGAGGCTTCGCTCGCGTAGCCCTTCGTTGTCACATATAAAGTATCCTATATATTAATCCAGACTATCTATATTTGTGCAAAATTTCATCTAGTCTGATCGAGTCACAAAGTTCTAAACATCCTCACAAACTGTCGCATTTATAATTATTAGTGTGAAGTATGATTTCACCTATCATCATCATATATCATCATAATTAATAAGTTTTTTCAAAAAAATATTTTTTGGGACAAGCTTCTACGGCAGCTTTTACGTTTATCATGCATTGTCATCCAAACAAACGTGTACTACAAAATTTCAGCTCAATCGGTTGAAAATCTGTCTCAAAATTAAGTTGCACCACCCGAATGCATTCCACCCGAACAAACATTGTTACATACTGACATACATACATTGTAAGTTGAAGAAAAGATTGTAAAAATATTCAATTTTATGGTACCAAAAATTATAATAGGTAGATATTCATTAATCCGGTAGCAGTACTCGGTGATACTTGGTGTTCCTCATTACTACATCACTTCGAAAAGTAGTGATATCGACATTCGTGCAGTACGGTCATTCAAATATCAGCCTTTAGTCAAGGACAGAAGTCATAATATTAAAATCAATATTAGTAGCGCCACCTTGCGTCGATTAGCTATACTGTTTAGAATCTGACAGAATAAGAAGTACAGCTATTGCTCACTAGATGCTTATTCGGGATTTAATTGTTTATGAACCGTGTCATAACTGCATAAGGTTGAATTTAAACTAACATATTTTTGTATATATGTCATTTTTTACAGTATTTTTAGACCAATCATAGCACAAACATGCATGTAGTAACACGTTAACATTTTGCTTTACATGTGTGAGTTTGGTGACAAAGGTTTTCTTACTAATAGGTCGTCATACGATTTCTACCTGTTTTTTTATTTCTGTGGTCGCTACCAACTTGCGAATTGCAGATTCTATTATTACATACAAATAATAATAACTATGTGTGAAGCAGTTATGGCAGGCGTCCATCCCTCTTCTGTAATAGCCCGGTATTTAGTTCACCATAGTCAAAGTCAAAATTCTTTATTCTGTGGGTCCTCGCGGGCACTTAGACACGTCTTTTACAATTAGGTATATTTTTTATCTACCAGCATTTCCGAATGACCATTGACGAGAAGAAATGCCGAAAGAAACTTTGTCAATATAGGTCTTTTTTAAGTAGTCATACAATATTATCATTATTCATAATACAATACATATCTCATTTCCATAGCCCATTTATTTTCCATCACACTTTGTAATAATCTCAACGCCTGCCGATACCGGCTCATGGGTATATCGTTCCAATGTTATATCCTGGAGCTGGTCACGGCGGGCGTACAACATTACATTAAACCTCTCAAAGGGGCCTCTACGCGTTGGATCCATTGACCCGTGATTAAAAAGAGATAACAATGTAATAAATAAATATTGTCACACAAATTACACAGCGCCATCTAGCCCCAAAGTAAGCAAAGCTTGTGTTATGGGTACTAGACAACTAATAAACATACGTAAATACATTTTTGTTTTGTAAATACATACTTATTATACATAGAAAACACCCAAACTAAGACAAACAGACATGTTCATGCACACAAATGTTTGTCCTATGTGGGAATCGAACCCACGAGCATTGGTGTCCAAGCCACGTCATTGACCGCTACGCCACCGAGCTCGTCAATAAATTATCTCGTTATTTAATGAAAAATTATTCTATGTTTGCGTATTTTTTTTTTTTTTTATGATTTACCATTGTTAATTTTGGTTTTTTCTTAATCTTTCCAGATTCCTTCGTCAACAGTCAAGAATGGACAGCGGCGAGAGGGGTGACGGAACTACGAGTGGGAGTTCTGGGTACACCAGACAGTGGGAAGTCGGCATTGGTTCACCGGTACCTAACTGGTGCATATATGCAAGAGGAAAGCCCGGAAGGTAAGTAAAAATACACTTGCATTTTTCTTCATTACTACATGGTATTGAATCTAGCGCCGCCTAGCTAACTTTTTGAAACTAATATAATAATGTTTTAAACAGTCGTAATCACTGCCATCTAGTAGAACGTATTGAAAACACTACTAATGTTATCTACTTTAGCTACTTCCCGCTAGATGGCGGCACTATGATTTATTTCCCAAGTAGGGTACTTTCGGTAGGTGTTTGCAGATGTCGCTGATTGTTTAATGTTCAAAATGTTTTGTAGATGGCGCTAGTCGTTTATTAAGTCAAAGTGTGTAGAAAGTACTGTGAAAAGTTCATTGATATTTTGAACAAGCATTTAGCAAAGCAAAATCGTGTTTATTTTGTGCGTAGGTCTTCACCCACGCCAAAGTATACTCATTTGTTTTGCCTGATCTTATCAACAAATACACAAACCGTATTGTGTGCGTAGGCTGCATATAAGTCCTTCGGTAAATAAATAAGCTGTAATAGGGATGAAGGCGATGAATGTATATTGTATTATTTAATAACACGTCGAGGGGTGTATGCCGGTATAATCCAACTACTGCAGGATCTCGGGAGAAAGTTTTTTTTTTATACTACGACGGTTGGCAGACAAGCATACGGCCCGCCTGATGTGAAGCAGTTACCGTAGCCATATTAACGCTCGCAACATAAAATATCGCTCGCGCGCCGCCATCCCGGCTGGCAACGCAGCATCTCCTTCCTTTCTGACGACCTCACTCACGCGTAGGAACACAACAACCCTCAAGGGAATTGTTATTTGGCTGCGGTATTCTGTGAGGAGGAGGTACAATCCCCAGTCGGGTAGCTTACAATTACGCTCCCTACCTCTCTTTTCGCCAGAGCTTCGTTTGTAAATCAGCAGGATGCACCACGTGCAGGTGAAGTTGGCTTTGGTTCGGAGATGTTGTTGAACCACTTACACCCCAAAATTATTCTTTGATTCCGAGTCTGTCTATTTGTCTTCGTCTGGTTGTTTACTGTGTAGGTATTATATGCATGTATTTACAAAAAAATATATATTTAAGTATAATATTTAGTTACCTAGTCCCCATAGTACAAGCTTTGCTTAGTTTATGACTAGATGGCAGTGTATAATTTTTCCAGGAATATTTAATTATTGCATTACGTGCCCTCCAGACCGGAGCTCTACCGTCTAAGCTGAAACCGATTACGATTTTTTTGATTGCGAAAATCTAACTTCGCCTTAAAATTGTGCTAATAGTAACAAGCTTAGTCGGTAGGGACGGAGACGCTCTACCGATAAAACTGAAGATGTATATCACAAACTCAAACAGAAGTCCGATTTTCGCAATAAAAATACCCGTTGGTAATCGGCTTCAGCTTAGGCGGAAAACCGCTGCTCGATTGGTTTCGTTCAATTTACTAATCGTTTTGCCCAGATTGCGCCGTGTCCATAGATTATTATTAATATTATATATATATAGGATTGCCATCCGTCCGGGTTTCCCCGGATTCGTCCAAGTTTGGAGGGCGTCCGGGTTTTCGTGAGGAGTTTCATTATTAGTCCAGTTTTAACTCGTTACCTCCCGCTCCATGCTGCGAATAACCGTCCTGTCACAGAATAAAAAAAATAGTACCTAATAGTACAAAAAACACTGATGATGAGTTTTATGATTCAAAATCCGGAGTTTTCACACTTCTTGTCCTGGTTGCTAGCGTTTAAAGATGGCCTATTCAAATTCAAATTCAAATGATTTATTTTGCTAAAAACATAGGTACAAAATATAGTTGTTGGTATCAATAAACGATCCATTATGTTCTGCCTTTTTCAACACTTTAGGCATGCAAAATGTCAAGATTAATAGCAAATTTAATTAAATTAATTATAAATGTCCGGTTAAGTAATTCTGATAGTCAAAGGAAATTTCTTGTTATTTAAAGTCAAATTCATATGTAATTTTATATCAAAGTTGTATTTAGTTGATGTCAAATTGTAGAAATTCATTAAGGGAGTAGAAACATTTGTCAATTAACCAATTATGCAATTTATTTTTGAATTTTTTTATTTATCTATAATTTAAAAATGAATCGCTGAATGTGTTGCTAAGCGAAAATCTCGAGAACAGCTGAAGCGATTCCGCTAATTCTTTTTTTATAATATTCCTTGAAGTACGAGGATGGTTCTTACGTAGAGAAAAAATTTAAAACATGCGAGGAAAATAAAACACCACTTTATACCAGTGCGAAGCCGGGGCGGGCAGCTAGTATATTATATAGTTCTATGCCTAGATTCTTATACATTCTGTGCTGTGAGCACTGCTGTGACTCAATTTGTATTTTTTCAGGTGGTCGCTTCAAAAAAGAAGTCATCATCGACGGGCACAGCTACCTTCTACTAATACGAGATGAGGGAGGGGCTCCAGAGATGCAGGTGAGTGCTTGATCAAATTATATAAGTCGATGTTCATCAAATGTTAAACGCAATGTTAGCAGTCAGCTCCGCAGTACCGTCCCTACTACTAATCTAGTTCTCAATAAGACGTACTGAAATAACTAGCTAGTTGACTAGCGTGGCTATTAGCATGGCTATTATATTAAACAGATAGCAACGATTAACAACCATTTCATTTCTGACTGCCGCGATTATCAGTGGTGGTAGTGGCAGAGCGGGCAAAAAGCCACGGGCCCCAGTACCAAGGGGCCCCAGGCTCGAGAGCTTAGTACAAATATAGTATTTTTTTAAGTTAGTCTATAAATATAAAATATGCAAAATTTTAATAGGTAGGTACAATATCATATTTCTTGAAAATAAAATTATAGATTATTAACCAAAAATGTACAATAGGTATACTTGTATTTCTTTAGTGTTTGTTACTTAGATGATTTTTTAGAGAGGGCCCCATCCTCTGAGGGGTCTCATAGTTACGCTACTGACGATTATTATACTTAATCTAGTCTAATAAATAGTTGTAATTTATTTTGCAATATATTATGCTAATAAATATTTGGATTTTGATATTTCGAAACCACTACCATCTAGTTCCCAGCAAGATGTATTCAAATAACTAGCTAGTTGAATAGCGTGGCTTTTGGCATGGCTACAAAATTAAACAGATAGCAACGATTAACAACCATTTCATTTCTGACTGCCGCGATTATTATACTTAATCTATGCTAATAAATAGTTGTAATTTAGTAGCGACGCTATTAGTCACGCTTGTCAACCAGCTAGTTATTGCAGTACATCATGTTGAGAACTAAATTAGTAGTGGTTTGGAAATACCAGCATCCAGCTGGCCATAAAAATAATAACGAGAATTTAATATGTTTATTCGCATTATTATTTTCATAAGATCGATGTATTTGGTCCTACTGAAGTTGGCATTTACATATACATCTATCTATGGGCCAATAACTGGTTTTTCTTCATTTAAAATTGTAACAAATGGATTCTCCTGCAATTGATGGAGAATCTATTTGTAAACTAGACCATTTATTTGGTCATATCGCCTGTCTTTTTACTTTTTTCTGTGTATATACTAAGTATGGGCACAGAATAAGTAATGATACTACGTACAGCATGGCCACTCCCTGCCGCTCTCGTGTCGACCTCAACTCCCCAAGCTGAGACAAATCTGGAACAATTTGTATGGCGCTGCACGCACACACGCTCATTAACGCTCTGCACAGACGTCATTTGTTTTTGTAGTAGTTACCGACGCGACATTAGTGTGGAGTAGCCGGGGTGTGGTGTGGGTATACAAGGAACATTTTATAATTTGAGTGTCGCGTGCCACCTACCAATGAGTTGGTATTTGAAACATTCATAAGTTATAAGGACATCGATATCAAATCGTCCGATTGTGGAATGGCTCTTATGACCTACTATCATTGTAGTGTGTTTCCATTGTTAAATTATACTCAGCATTAGATTTTATTATTTTATTTGAAATGACAGAAAACATCGAACATCGACATCTAGTGTCAAACAAAGCAAAGCTAGTAAGTATGGGTTCTAGACAACTTCTTCTTTTTTATTTTGCACAAAAATTTACGTGTGTTTTACATGATTTTTTCTACAATTGCAATGTCATTCAAATTTCAAATTGTTTACGTAAAAATTGTTTGTGAAAATGATTATATTATTATTATCTATTTATAAAACATCAAAATCAAGTGAATACGGATGATGCGAGAATAATTTGTGCAATACCACAAAACAAGTATTTATTACTATTATTAGGTATGTATCAACTATTTATTATTCTATGATATGTATCTCAAAAACTACTGACCTGATTTCGATGCTCAACGTATAGTTCGTTAAACGTCGACTGGGTTTCACGACACAGTCACACAAAGCCATGTTTTTCGGCATCATTAGGTACCGAAATGCAGTTAAAATAATGACAGAAGAAAAGAAAATCATTTATATCAAAAAGTATAAGATGTGTCTAAGTGCAGACTAGGGCCTAGTGGCAGAATAAATAATTACATTGCAGTCTATACTGTTTACGGACACCACAAAAAATAAACACTAATAAACTCGATAAACAACGAGATCGAAACAAAACAAAGTCCCTCAGTACTACCTAGGGCATGTAATATCGGAAAGTTTTCAATTCCGATACTGATTTCCGATATTAGATCTCAATATCGGAATTCCGATATTGATATCGGAATTTCACAAAAGCGTTATACATCCTCATAAAGTTGGGTTCGATACAGTGAAAATAATATTTTAAATCAAATTCATAACTTAATAAAACCTTATTAAGTTATTAAATCACAGATTTCTCGTTATTATCCTACATTACTAATTAAACGGTTTCATAATCAACATCCATAACATTTCAAATGAAAATATCGAAGTAAAATCAACATTTAGGAGTAACATTTGTACCATAAACTTCGCATCATCACAAAATCACTGTCATCGAAAACATGGGCCATCGAAGACTCTAGTGTTAATATAGTGACAGAACTGGATAAAATCTCAGAGACTTGAAAAGGTTATTGTCAGTCCCTATTTGAAGATCCACAATCCAAGAACTTTCCCAGCTCGGAGCCTGACAGTGAGGAACTAGAGCCGCCCATACTTATACGAGAGGTTGAAGCCTCTATAAACCACCTAAAAAACTGAAAAGCGACGGGCAGAGATGCGATTCCAATCGAAACCATACCAGCCCTGGGAGAACACGGCTCTCAAATTATACGAGTATACACCATCTGTAATAAGATATGGAAAACCGGAGTATGGCCCGGTGAATGGACTCATACAGTCTTCACCCCGTTACAAAAAAAAGGGGTCAACTAAGAAATGTAATAACTACCGCCTTATTGCACTTATATCACACTAGCTGATGCCCGCGACTTCGTTCGCGTGGACTTTATGATTCCGGCATATTAATACAAATACGAACTAAAGTAGATACATAAGAAAATATTTGGGGCAGCATTATATGTTAAAAGTCAACAAATTATTATTTTATATTTAAGATAGTCACCATATTTTCAAAAAAATATATAAAATAAATGAAGGGAGTCTTTCCTTCGGGAGCTAATATGAAAAGACCTGAAGCGTTACTAATCCTCGATAAAGCCACATTGTTGGCCATTTCGCATTCATCTGAAACGATTAGACAGCAATCCTGAAATATTTTCGATTTGTCACAGTTTCGTGTCACAAAGCATGTCGGCGTTTCCGTTCTGTATAAATCGAGTAGAATATTGATCATTGTATTTGCGCGTCCTTCCGCCTATAAGGCTGCAATACCTGGCGATGCTGCTGTATGATATTATTTTAGCGCCTGATTTCAGCGAGGATTGCTCTTGTCAGGTATGTTTTTCCAGTCCCTCCTGAAGCATCTAAGAAAAACAGTTTCCCCTCGTTGATTAAAAGACTTTGAGTCACAAAATCTTGCTACATAGCGTCCCGCAAATGCACGCATTCTTCTGGTTTGTGCGAATATATACCAATCATTCCATTTCAATTTTAGCGTACACGTCTATATAAAACTGACTAAACAGACCACGTTAACTTTATATTTATATATATAAAGTTAACGTGGTCTGTTTAGTCAGTCTAACTTGTAGCAGGTAAGAATAAAAGTAGCACTGCGCGGTTATTTTTTTACAATACAATCAATATTTTGTTAAACTATTTATACTCATCAGGCTGAACAACTTTTGCTAAGGCGTCATTTTTATATTTCTTATAGTTTAGCTGAACCATTATGGTTCTGCATCAGGTGTTCTGAATCTTGGATTTTTATACCTCAACAAAAAATGCTCACAGGCTTAACAACTTTTGCTAAGGCGTCATTTTTATATTTCTTATAGTTTAGCTGAACCATTATGGTTCTGCATCAGGTGTTCCAAATCTTGGATTTTTATACCGAGATGGAAATTTCGTGTCCACGTTTTCAAATCGATGCCATTTTCGTAATTGACATTTTAGAAAACCATAGAATCAACACCCATATTGATATTATGACATTTCAACCCCATCGCACCCCCACAGGAGTGCTCTTGTGTCACGTCGATTATGTTAGATTATAAAATAGCTGTTGTTTTCGGAATCAGCGACCCGATAAACCATAAAAACAATACCCATGTCGATTTTCAGACGTTTGCACCTCATTCCACCCCTTTAGGGGTTGAATTTTGAAAAATCCTGAAACACGTGTTTTCTCATTTATTTTCGTATAAAATAGTCCAACTAATCTTGGTTCCCCATACAAACTTTGGACCCCCGTTTCACCCCCTTAGAAGTTGAATTTTCCAAATTCCCGTCTTAGTGAGCATCTACGTCCTGAAAGGAACCCCCATACAAAATTTGAGACTCCTAGCACTTGTAGTTTCTTAGATTTTGTGATGAGTGATTTTCTATAAAGAAAAATTTTCTTTAAACTTTAAATGACGATAACTTTTTAATCTGACATCAGATTTCGATGAAACAAAGCCCATATGTTGCTCAGGGATGACCTTAATCTTTTAGTGAAAACCGCGTAAAAATCTGTTCAGCCCCCTTACCACCCTTACCACCATCTCGTATTGCGATTCAATAACTGAATAGAATGCTTATTCATACCGATGAATAAGCGACTCTATTTCAAATGCATAGAGTCGCTTATTCATTGGTATGAATAAGCAATCCATTCAATTATTGAATCGCAATACGAGATGGTGGTAAGGGGGCTGTAGTTTTAAAGATTAGCGAGTACATACAGACAGACAGACAGACAGACAAAAAAATCAAAAAAATCTTTTTTGTGTTCTGTTACTCTTTTTTTATCGCCCACACTCATTTTTTGTTAATTTTATCAAATGTACAGACACGCGGTTCCTACTGTTTTATTATATGTATTGATTTTAGCAAGATCTTGTTACATATTATAAATGAAAGGCTTAAAGCCTGTCTAAGAAGATTGCTCCGGAACAGGCTGGTTTTGTAAGGGAGAAGAGCACTCGAGAGCAAATACTCATTGTTCGTCAAATTGTCGGGAAGGCTCGAGAATTCAACAGGGTAACTTATATCTGCTTTGTTGACTTCTCAAAAGCGTTTGATTCGGTGAAATGGACAAAACTCTGGAATACGCTGTTAGCAATTTGGACACCAAAACATCTAGTTCACCTTATTAGACGTTTGTATGAAGAAGGTACGGTACGGACACTGACGGACAGATGACATTTTGTCGACTAACTTTCACCCCAGTGCCGGTGTCCGCCAAGGATGCATAATATCACCGCTCTTGTTTAATATATACACAGAACTTATAATGAGAATCACTTTGGAGGATTGGACAGACGGTGTAGCAGTTGGTGGATTGCAAACCTGCGGTATGCCGACAACAGCACCCTGTTTGCAACTAGTAAATGTCATATGGAAGAACTACTTCTCAGAATGGAACGCGTAAGCCTAGAGTTCGGACTAAAGATAAATCGTACTGTGAAGTGGTCAAGTCCTATATATACCTTGGCTCTCTTGTAATGAACAGCGATGGCTGCGTGGATGAAGTAAAGAGACGTATGGCTATAGCTATAAGCGCAATGGCTAAGCTGAAAAAAATATGGAAAACAGGAACTTAACTAAAGCCACTAAGACCCGGCTCGTAACAACTTTAGTCTTCCCCATATTTTTATACGCTGCAGAGACGTGGACTTTACGCGAAGTGGAAAAGAAGAAGATAGACGCTTTAGAGATGTGGTACTTCAACAACGTGGCATCAAGCAGCGAATATTTGCTCTAGTACAATCGCGTATACTAAAATTCTTCAGCCACGTCTCAAGACGCGAAGGTGACTCCATCGAACGCCTGGTGGTTCAGGATAGAGTCGAGGGTACAAGACCCCGCGGTAGATCTTCCATGCGATGGACCGACCAGATAAAGTCTGCCGTGGGCGGCCCATTGCATGAATGCACCAGAAGTGCCTCAAATCGGACGAGATGGCGGGATATTGTGAGGCGAGCAACTACAACCCCGAATCCTCTCTGTCAAGAGCGTAACGAAGAAGAAGAGGAATAACAGCGAAATCAACATTAATTAGGAATGACTATACATTATTAGAAATGAAGACTAGGTTTATTTTTTAAAGGCACGTTTTTCTTTGCAATACGTTCTCAAAACGACAAAGTAGCAAGCATTTTGTCTGATAGTGAATTTCGTATTTTATTACAAAAATAACCGGCCGACGAAAATCACGCTCACTTTCAACACTGGTAGGCAAAACTCATGTAAGGTAAGTGTAGGCCTGCGTCAGATAAACTCCTCTTTCACATCTGTTGTCGTATATTACTTTTTTAGTCATTACAAATCCCAAAACGTCAAATTTGTCTGACGAGTTTACGGTTCTCTTCTTTTCTTTGCACTTTTCCAGTTCCTTCTCAAGTTCTTTTTGCAGGGTTAACTTACTCGTTGTAGCGAGACTAAGGGTTCATCATCTTCATCGGAAGATAATAAAGCAGTTGTCGTAGATTCCATCTCTGTTTTTGTGACGGCGATGGTGCTAGTTGGATTTTCTTTATATTTAAGGCGTTTCAACATGTTTACAACAACGTCACATATTGTGGGTTTCGGAAACTTATCATCTTTGCGGCGCTGTTGCTTGTGGCACGCTTATTAACTTTATTTAAAGACAAAAAAAACTAAATTTTTCTGACTTCGATATTACGATATTGGGTCACTCAGTATCGGAATTTATAATATCTGAAATCGGTTCCGAGATTCCGATATTACGATATTCCGAGATTCCGCGATTCATGCCCTAGTACTACCTCACCCCCTAAATACTTGCTATTTTTATTCCTCCGTATTTTCTAGCCTGTGCAACAAACAGATCTCTTTCCTTTTTACATTATTTTTTCGTGTCGTATACAACAATGGACGTATACCAGGATGCTTATCGATTCGTGCCGTAAAGGGGGATTCGACGTTTTAATAGATGTTTCACTTTATTTACGTTTGGTAGGGCTGACAGCGTCAAAATGTATTGTTTCAACACCACTTGGGTGAATAATTTTAACAAAAAAAATACCGACTCCAAACATTACTCTACATTTATGTATGTAGATACAGGCTGATGATGATGATGAAAAAAATATGGGATCAATCTGGAAGTATACTCTAGCAAACAAAAAAAGATTTTTTCAAATCGGTTTATAAATCACGAAGTAATTTAGTAACAAACAAACAACAAACACAAGTAACAACTACATAAGTAACAAATACAGCCGAATTGAGCACCTCCTCCTTTTTTGGAGCCAGTTAAAAATAAGGATCCATGACGTGATGAGGTGGTAATCCCTCAGAGAATACTTGCGTTTTATATACCACCGTAGCCTATTGACGCTTATAATTGCTCGAGTGCTATAACTCCTTCGGTACTAATGGAATGAAAAAGAAAAAACATTATTTTTTTAAAATAAGTTTTAGATTTTAATTTAAAAAGTAACTGAAATATTTATTTATTGTGTTTCTCTCATTATACCCTTTCATTGGATCCCCTTAACATAGGGGTTAAAGTAAAAAATTGGTTGCCTGTAAAGTCGGTATACGGGCGAAAGTTTTACGTGACAACGACTTTGAGTGGTAAAATGTTTTCGAGTGGAAGGGACGCATGCCTTTCACTTTTTATGTCTGTCTCTCTCGCTCTTAGGCGGGCTAACCATGCCCGAGTGGAAGGGACGCGTGCCTCTCACTCGCTCTCATTGTAAGCGCATAACGTGAGCGCGTTTCTTGAAGTGTCACCCGGCTAACCAATTTATAAGACGTTGTCACGTCAAAAAAGTGAGTATCTGAAATTGGGCCTATTTTGTAAAAAAAAAATTCTTAACATTTTCCCTTCGTTTTCCAGAATGTATAGTTACTACACTGTATTTGAGTATATTTTATGAAAGACCATTCCAATTCGGATGGAAGAAACTAATTATATTGTTAATTTAATATATTGATTTGGATAAATCCACATCGACAACAGTTTTCTCGAATTCGAAGAACAGGATTCAAACAACGGCGTCGTTTCTATAGACATTGTTTAAGGAAACACTTAAAAAAAAATACTAGACATTATTTATAAAGTATTTAAGTGAATAAGCTACTAAGTTTTTAGTAATTTCATATAAATTTGCTGAGAAAAGACAATAGGTAACACTGCAAAATTTTCGAAAAATCGGCGCAAAAGCGATGGCTTTTTTTGGCTATCTAGCTAGAGTAATATTATATGTACATATAACAAAAAAAGACACCAATTTAAATGTCTGTTTTACTGTTATTCGTTTTCTTAAAAATAAAAAAATAAAGTTGTTTTGTCTATGGCTATCGTAAGATTGTATTATCTTTTTTTTGACATTTATAATACGGCAGGTTTTGAGGTTTGCGTGTTATTTTTTTTAAGGAAATAATTTATCGAGCGACTAAAAAATACTAAATGGGCGACCGAAATACTGGGTTAGGTTAGGTTTGGTATATTTTATATCTTCTTTAGTTGCCAAGTTAGTATAAAAGTTGCCTATTTCTACAATTTTAGTTGCTCCGTTAATTACTAGCCTTTTTTTTATATGCATGATTGATTGAGATGTATGAAGGGCGAGGGCGTGTTTGAATAGTAAGCTGTTAACCAATTCCTGTATCGCATTATATTACTGCATAGTTGCTATTCAGTCATTGTCATTCATTCAAAGCGGTAATTGAATGAAACGGATTGAATTGAAATGAAAGATTGCATGAAAATCGCCTTTTTTGGTATAACTTTGGAATGCAGTGAGATGAAATGCATGGTATGTGGTACTACTGTACAAACTATACATAAAGATATATTTCTCACCAATGGCAGCCCTAAATAAGCCCAGTTCCCGCGGGCGCGTTTATGGCTGTCGTACCAAATTTACAGTGCGCTTACATTTTAACGATATTTTCAATGCATCTCTTTTTACGGCCGAAATGCCATGCAGTTCTGACGTAACAGTGTTTAGGGGTTTTATGTTCGTTTGATGGACGACCCTTCGATATTTAGAGAGCACGGAATAAAAACAAGGTAGAAGGAGGCCAATCAATACATTTATATATTTAACCATTTTTTTTTATCTATTTGCTGTCCTCTATTTGCTGAGCCGGACCTAATGGCACTTCGTAGACATCATCAAACAATTAAGGCTGTAGTAATGTAGTACGTGCCTAAGTATTAGACTTACATACATACCAACTTGCATGTAATATGCTGGATAAACGTTGCCCTCCCTTCAACTGCAGTCGGGAAAAAAGGCCAAATTTTATCGCTGTGTTTTTAAATTCAGTCATACTGCATACCTCCGTTTTAGGCTGGTTTTCCTATCACGCTGACACGCTTACATATTGTATTTGAAGTTCTGTTTTATGTATGTATTATCTATATGTATCGTCGTTGTAACGTAACTCTCTATTCAGCATGAGGTTATACAAAAGTGGCAATTTATATGCGCTTTATGCATGCGCGTTAAACGTAGCTGCACACATTTGTATAAATTGCAATACGATTTACGTTTTCACCTCGTCAGCAGTTACTGTATGTTTCTATCGGCTAAAATGGGTACGACAAAATTAGAAGACATTAGGGATGTATAACTTAATACGATATTTTCTTGTTTTTACACAACCGAAGCTATTACGCTTACGCTAAAATGTTCCTGCCAACGCTCGCTCACCCTATAATCAACAGTCATTGTAACCTGTAGAAACTGTAGATACAGGCCCAAAAATACTAGAGACTTGTCCAAGTAGATATGTAAAAAATGGTTTTTTATCAATAAGCAATTACAGAAGTATACATACATATAATACATGTAAGCATAATAGTAGTAATTCCCTGCGGCTCATACATATCTTACATTTAGTTGAATACTAACACTGTCCAAAATTCGTTATATCAGCCCATATAAAACACTTGACAAATCAGCAACATCTAGCCATAATTTTAAAACAGTGAAATTGATACATAAGATTGATGTCTAATTTACGTATTTAGCTAATTTTGGATCATTGGATGTTGTTTTTTTTTTTCCCTACCGAATATAAATAATTTTTCGCTGTGTAATATTTTCTGTAATCCTAATCGATGGAAACACATCTTTACTCAGCTCTTTCCATTTACAATTGCAGTTTTGCTTTTTTTGCGGCGGTCGGTCATCTCCAGCGCCAATTTACTTTGAATTGATGTGGCGAGGTTCAAACCAATCGTTTTCCATCGAATGGCAGTGACCATTCTGCATAGACTAAGAGGATTTTATTATTTATAGACTGGCAAGCCTTTAAATGATAATCTCTATAAAGGGTGGGGATTTAATCTCCCGCAACATGAAAGGATGTTAATTGCTGTCCATTTTTATATGCGAGTTGATCGCAATAGCACTAGCATTGTCTGTCATGTTACATAATATATGTATGGAAGCAGTGATCAGCTCAGATTATCGACTAAACAATTGATTTGCGACTTCAGTTTCGTCAGTGTGAAAGAAGATATGCGCACTTCCATCGATTCGGGTATAAATTCGTCAAAAACGAACACCCGAAAAGTGAGCTAACTGACTCATCTTGCAATTAGTTCGCACAAAATTCTTTTACTCTATGCACAAGCAAGGCGACGAATCTGACGTTTGTGACTGTTTGTGTCTTCTGTATTTCTAAAATGCAATGCAATTAACTTATGTTGATAGAGTAATTAAAGCCCAAGAGATCATATATCACACGAAAATACACGATAAATTCGATTTTAACACGTAGATACTTTAGGTAATATCATGTTTTTGCAAGATAAATTGGCGCCATTTTGCACTCGGTGAGGAAAATAGATAGCAAGTTTATTAAATCGGTGATATATAAGTGATTGGCCGTGTGGTCTCCAGCAGACTAGAATAGAATCACTCTGTCTCTTCCCGTGGATGTCGTACAAGGCGACTAAGGGATATACATTATAAAACATCGATCAGGCCTCCCCAACCCGTCTGGCCAGCGTGGTGAGTGTAGGCCAAATCCTCCTGTCTATAACGGACGAGAGGGTCGTGCTCCTGTAGTGGAGACTTAAATGACCTGATGATGATGATGATGATGATGATGATATATAAGGATGGCTATAGTCAATAGAACTATTTCTAGCTAGCTATCCATGCAACAGCGGGAACCGTTTTCTGATGCAATTTAGTATGGGTAATGCCATATCTATAGACAAATAACTATTTAGTGGATATAAAGTTGTATATTTTGTCTTGGCCTTAAGTAATCTGCTTTCATTTACCCTGATATCAATCAATCTTTGTCCCGCGTAATCCTAACAACAACGTCACTGTAGGGCACGTGTCAACAGTGACTATATTTAGAGTGGTATATCGGGACAAGCGGGTCGCAGGTCAATCCGGCTAATGCGATGACGTCATTATATAATCTGTGCCCTGTGGGGGACAGATTGGCCGGCGACGCGGACTTGGATGAAAGGGCTCGTAATTTCGTCACTTGTGTTTTGTGTGTAATCAAGGTGTAGGAAATAAAATCTTATGTTCTTCAGTTTGACCTATGGACTGGCAATAAAGCTTCGCTAATGGGAACTAAAACTATTAAGGCGATTTACACTATTGGAACGTACCCATTGTGTAAATCATTGGGAGTGAAGCGTAAGATTACCATTTGAAAGGTTATAAGTAATAGTACGGTTATAGTAGTTTACAGATTAGACATATTATGCTATCACGGACTTTTTTTAGAACTTTTTAAGATGAATAATTCCATGGTATACAATTGTTGCGTAACTTGAACCGTTTACGTAGAGCACGCAACGGAAGCTTTCAAAAGGAATATTTTTTCCATTTTATATAGGTACATACTTCTATTTACATTGGCGTGTCTGTACTGTCTTACTAACTTTCATCCACTTGTTTCATGAATTTCTAAAAATCCCTTTTTAATTCACTTACGTTAGGAACCGTTGTGCAAAATTTTAATCTGTGTTTCCATCATTATGAATATTCGAATAGTCCCGTCTAGCCTGCACATTTTCGAATTGAAATCTAGCTGTTTGTAATTCAAACTTGGTTGAATTCTGTTGGTTCGTATACCAGTCGACACCCTTCCCTCGGTTGGATGGACGTCGGAACCAGTTGTTCATTAATTAAATCTGTAATCGAGCTTCGGCTGAGTTTGTGCAAACAACGCCAGGCGTACATACTTGTTCAGGTTTCAAGCCGCACTCGATGGGTGAACTGTGAATTTCCTTCGAATTCGATTGCGATATGGAATTGTTGTTGGTCTTGGCAGAGCTGTTCAAACGGCATACAATCCCTCCCAAATTACTATAATAATATAATAGGTTATAGGGCCGCAGAAATATAATTAAATTTTTTAAAGCAAAAATAAAAATACAGCGGTATCATTGTTATATTTAATAATATTTATTATTCATTAATTTAGTATAGTTCATAAAGCAGCTATGAACGTTTTTAAGAATATTCAATTCACTATCAGTTTTGTTGTAAAAAAAAATGATTGTCTGTAAACTCGGTTTACGGACGATAATTTTAGGGGATAACGTCATGTCATCGGCCGATGGAATGAAAGAAATAAAGATGCGTCACTTGTTCCGCGCTCTCACTTGCACGCTCGGCTCAGGCGGAACGTGACAATGAGTCATGCTTTTTCGTGCGTGTAACCGGCGTTCATAAGACGGATTTATACGACGTATTCACATCAAAAACTGTAGCGGTTAAAAACTGTACAAAAAGCGGTAAATTAAAAATACGACGTGGGCCGCACAAATATAAGCAGCGGGCAGCATGCGGCCGCGGGACGTGCTTTGCCCTACCCTGTAAAAGTTACTAGTGATTGTACTACTACTTACCACATACCGTATAACGATGAATATTCATACCTCCACAAAACCTACGAGAAAATAAGAAAATTATGAGCGAAACCTCGACCCAATTTCTTTATTAAAACATGATATACCTATATATTTTTCCTCAGGGCTGATCCTTACATAATTATTAGAAGCTGAAGGTATTATTTTGCTCGTAAACCTTATAAATATGAAAGAATAATGAAAAAGGACAATACTTGAGTATTCTTAGTACTATACCTAGAAATTTCACTTACCTCTAATGATGTAAACATCTGAAAACCAATTTTCGTAATTATTTACCATCATAGAATGAAATTTGACCGAACCGAGACTTAATTGTGAATTGAGTAAAACATGTACTGTGGGTTTCATTAATTAATTGATATCAATTCTTATTGTAAGAAGAATACCTACCATTATTCGTTTCTTTAACTTTTAAGTCCTAATTCGTTATAATCACACTACAGTCACATTATAAACAATAGTACTATACACAATATAGCCACTCCCTGCCGCTCTCTCGTGTCGACCTCACCTCCCCTCTGAGACACATCTGGAACAGTTTATATGGCGCTGCACGCACACACGTTCATTCACGCTCCGTACAGACGCTACCGTTTATGTAGTAGTAAACGACGCGACATTTGTATAGAGTGGCCGGACTGTGCTACAGTTAAACTTTGAAGTTTCGTTTTGTGTCACGAGAATACGAAATGTGACGTTTGAGTGATCTAACGTCACATTTCGTATTCTCGAGACTAGATCGGAACGAATATTTTAATTACGAGAATTGCCCTTCTGTACATTACATACATACAGAAACAAAACAAGCAACAGTCGCTCGAAACTATCCTATGTACGAAAGTACAAAGCCTGCTTCACATTCCCATAGTCCTGGCTGCCATTGTTCTGCTCCGTTAAATAAAGCCGCAATTCCTGGCTATTCCACCTCTCAGAGTAGAACCGGCGCGGAAATGCTCGCGACAGATTTTTAATAGCCAAGATTTGCTTCACGAGTTTCATATAAATTTATGAGAAGCGTGATGACTTTTGAAAAGGCATTTATTATTAAGGCAACTTGAAAGCTTTATTTTTGATATTTTACCAGTGTTTTGAATTGAAATAGAAATTAACTGATTAAAAATTCGGCGTCAGTTTCAAATAATCCTAATTAATTAACTACTAGCGATCTGCCTCGGTTTTACATGTACCTTGTATATACCTTTTCTGGGCAAAATAATTTCGAAAAGCGATTCTATCGAATTTAAGATTATTCTTTACGAACCAAAATACAAATCTCTATTTATAATATTAGTATAGAAGTATAGATAACCAGAAATTGTTATTAAGGTTTTTTTTTTTTTTTTGCCAATGCATACTAATGATAAGCTCTGAAAAGAAGATCCTAAATATATCTTTTGTGATGGCCTATTTGCTACGACGTATATTCTTTCATGTTCGTGACATTCTTCTTCGGACGACCTTTTTCCAATTATTAAGGGTCATTTCACAGAAACGGAGCATACTCATTTCGGCATCTAAATATACCCTTAATTCAGTGGGAAAGGCTGCATTGGTACTGTGCTGTTTGTAACACTCACAGATCTGTGGTATCACACTCAGATGACAGTTTCGTCAGTTAAGTCTATTTCCCGTGATTCCATTCCATAGAGCAGCTCTTCATTCCATAACGATCTCGGTGGTCGAATGGTTAGCAATGGTCACTCCGAGGTCGTGGGTTCGATCCCCTCACAAGAGAAATATTTGTGTACATGAACATGTTTATTTGCCTTGTATGTATTATATGTATGTTATTTGCAAAAAAAATGTAGCGTTTTAAGTATTATATCAGTTATTTAGTACCCATAGTACAAGCTTTGCTTAGTTTGAGACTAGATGGCCGTGTGTAATTTGTCCAGGAATATTTATTTGTATTTATTTATTTGTGCATTCTCTACATCAACATTCTGTTTATCTCGATTTGTGTGTTTATCTTATTGTCTTGAATTTATAGTAATAGAGTTTTACGAATTGGTCAATTTTACACTATGTAGACTTTTCTTCGGTCATTAGTCGACAATACGTATATTTAAAATTTGCTTAAAGGGAGGCAGCTCGTATCATTAGCCATAAACTGCAAACTATGTCCCTTCCTGTGCGCTGTAATTGCGTCGGCGACCTAGTTCCGAGCCTGCACAATTCTCTGAATTTCTCCTCTGGATTTGAATTAGTGACGTGAGTGTATTTGTACGATCTATCTATTGCGCACATCTATTAAAAAAAGACACGAGCTAAAAATGAGGTAGGCGCATTCAGTCAAGCGTCGCTGTTGTTCAACTTTTTTCAAATCATTGTGAGTTTGTTTATTGTCTTCTCTGAACGTCGAAGTAGACATGTCTCTCTCTGTTTTATTTATTCCTGCCCTGTCGCTTTTATTTATTCCTTTTGCGTTTCAGCTATTGAATTTACGTGCCCTTTATCAGGTGATTGATCATCTTGTATTCAAACCAAAGTAGACCAATTTGTGTTCAAAGCATCTTTGCTTTAACTTCATATATAATCTCTTGATTTAACTTCATAATTATTGAATGTCTTTAGTTCAGAGTTAGAAGTTTTTATATGACCTAGTGGTCGCCCAGTGGTCGAATTTCGACCATAAATAATTTAAATTATTTATTATGGTTATGCAGATAAATAATATTAAAGACAAACAATATTAATATATTCTCAATTTGACCACAGACTTTAACAATAAATTAAAGAGTGTGTGTATTGTTTTTTTATTCATTAAATATATTTTACAAAGCATAATTAAAAAAAAAATTAGCATTCTGCACTCCTTCTCTATGCAAACTATAAGTGTGCGAAATTCCACACTCCTCTGTCCGCGCAATTTTCGTTAAAATGGGTATAAAGTTTTTGCTTCAAGTATTAATATATAGATTCTACAAACATCTGACACGTTAATCTCAGTTAATGTCGGTCTCGCGCATCGTCAATATAAGTGATGCTTGCTATCCGTATACAACAGTATTTAAGTGTAGAAGTGTCGTTATAGCCTTAAAGCGCAAACTGTGTCCCTTCCGGCGCGCTATCCTTTGTGGCATCCCGCCTGGTAATTGCGCCAACGACCCAGTTCCGAGGCTGCACAATTCCCTGAAATAGTTACCCCTCTTCACGGTGCAGCACTATCCAATGAATGGGAAAAGCTCTGCAGTTTTATTCCAATTTTCAATATTGTTTCGTACAATTGTTGATGCTGTATGAAATATGTTTGTGGAAACTATGGCGAAGCATTTGTAGCTATTAAATTTCTATTTTCGTGTTCTATTACAATTTTGAGAGTTTTAAAAAAGCGTAGTGAGAGTGCGATTTTTTGTTTTTTGCGGCTCAATTAATCATCCAACTTGATGTGCAACGGTGCCATAGTCATTATAAAGGCTCGTAATATTAATATATCGCTCGCGCGCTGGTAGCCCCGCTTCTAATACAGCAACTCTTTCCGTTCTGGTGACCTCACTCACTCATAAGAGCACATTACTGAGGATTCAAGGGAATTGTTATTTATATGGAGCTACTGTATTTTATATGGAGGTACTTCCATATTTTATTTGTCTACGCCAACCCGCAGTTGAGCAGTGTGGTGGAGTATGCTCTAAACTTCTTCAAATGACGGGAGACACGTATCCCAGCAGTAGGATAAGTAAGGGTTGATGACGACTTCCCAACAGCTTATAAATAAGCTATGCCTTATGTCTCTTGCCAGAGCTTCGTCCGTTGGCAAGGTGCACCATGTGCAGGCGTGGATGGCTTTATTGGCCAATATTGTAGATTACATTATAAATTTCAAAACTCTTATAAAATTTTGTTTGGTGGCTCTTATCGTGTAATAACAACGTTGCGTGAATACCTATTGCAGGAAACCATAATGTCTAATTGTTGAAATATTTCGATGTCGTCATTTACAAGCGAAAAAATAATTATTTAATTGGATAATTAATAAGTATATACATTCTTAATTAAAACACGTCCGTCAATTCCAAACGAAATGTACTGCAATCAAATATTGCATGGTCACCCTAAATAGTTTATAATCACGCCAAACTTATCTATTTTCGAGTTTTTTTTAATGTTAACATAACAACCCCCAATGGAATTGTTATTTGGCTGCGGTATTCTGTGTGAGGTGGAGGTACATTCCCCAGTCAGGTAGCCTACAATTACGCTCCCTACCTCTCTTTTCGCCAGAGCTTCGTTTGTCAGTCAGCAGGGTGCACCACGTGCAGGTGAAGTTGGCTTTGGTTCAAAGATGCTGATGAGCCATTTACACCAAATTATTATTATTATAAAAAAACACAGAATATTCTAATAGCGATTTCACAAAAAAAAGCTAATTCGTTAGCTTCGTGAAACATAGATGAGTTACTTTCCCCCCAGAAACGTAAATAGGCACCTTACAAAGAAAAGTTCATTCATAATTGATGAATACTTATACTGAGTAGGGAGCGCGTTCAAAGAGTAATAAATTTTAAATGTGATACTGTAATCATATTTTATAAGGTCGCGTTAAATTAATATACCACGCTTTATTGTAGTCATTCTTGGTTTTTTATGGTAGTGTAGTTGTAAATTATGAATACGCTGAGTTTCATTCGTGCATTGCTTTATACCTTTTGCAATAGACAAAACTTCTGTAAATCTATAGTTTCATAAAGGCAGGTTATAAAAGTAATGTTGCTACATATAACTTTAGAAACTCTATACACAGAGTATATAGTTTCTAAAGTTATATAGCAGTTTTACTAAAATATATTTATTTAATCTTCATGCACACAAAACAATATACAAAGGCGGACTTCATGCTGTACAATAATATGTCTGTTTATACATTTGTACATGGTTAAAAATATATTTTTTAACCAATCTTTTACTATGTGTTAATAAAAAAAAGAACTAAAATTTTTAATTACTGTATTTCGCTCTACAAGCTTTCCTTTAATACCCTTCATATGGTTTAATGAGAAAAAACTCGTCATTTTGTGGCCACCGCCATATTGGATTGCCGGCATTTAAGCAATAATTTATTGTCACGAGAACCAAATGAGTGGTCCACATTTCAGCTCAATCGGATATGGGAAAGTGGGTTAAGATACAAGATATGATTACAAACACCACGGTGACACTAAATTAAAGCTTCTAGTAAACAAAAAGTACATTAAATAATAGGAAATACATATATAAAACCCGCGCATTAGCCGCGGCGTTCATGAAATTCATTAATTATCTGTAAAGAAATATATCACCAAAGTAAACATTGTCGTATTAACGCCACATCCGCCGCTACAGCCGCTGTGCCACAATAGAGTGTCTATGGACGAGGCCTAATAAAAATCATGCCGCCTACGTTGGGTCATAAAATGCTGAGTAAATATCTATGGGTTAACATTTACTCCCACCTATCAGTAAGAAAAATACAAGCCAGCAATTAAATAATATATTCTAAAAATACAAACTGACACAATTTTAGGTAATCTTTATATTATAAGCAAACTAACCTTCAGGCCCTTTGCAAATATTTACTGAGTCGGAGCACTAAATTTCACGCAGTGCTGAAGGTTTCGTGTTTCGTGGTTTTGGAGTAAAATTTCATTAGATATTTTTTAGATTTAATAAAGGTACGGTATCTGTTTACTTACAGATTTATCCACATAATATAAACCGATTTTAATAACTGCTCCATTTCCGATTTTCGTACTTAATTATAATACACTAACCGATTCTTAACCCACGAGCAAAAACAGTTAAAAGCGTAAGTTCGAAACTTTCGTTTGTTTGTCTGACTGTGCTTTACATTTATGCAGCTACAATGTGTACACACATTTGTGTATCATTATCCAATAGTGCTATTTTTTTTTATATAATGAGAGGAGGGCAAACGAGTATGTGGGTCACCTGGTGGAAAGCAATCGCCACCGTCCATGGATATCAGCAACACCAATCGATCGCCGATCCGTTACTAGCCTTCTAAGGGAAATAAAGACTCCCATGTCGTAATTGTACGGAAATGTCGCCGAGGGAAGTTGATCCCATAGTTTCACCGTTCGTGGTAAAAAATGTCTTAGGTAACTTAAAGGTACTGTAGTAGATCGCCATTTATCAAGATGATATGGATGGAAATTTAAATTATGGCGAGTCACTATGACCACAATATAAATACACACACACATAAATTAATCTAATATACATAAAAAACTATCGATACATACATAATACATACATTACACTACATACGAGTATATGTCTGATGTTGATTGAATTTATTTATACATCAATATTTTTAAAGGTTACCTGAAAAAAATCACTCTCTTTTACTAAATGAAGTTTATTGACTAATAGGCGACTATACACTATCGTTGAATCAGCCGGTGCGCTGATAGTTTAGTCAATCCGTTGCCGCCTCTTAGTCTATTAGTGTTAAGCAGTAACACAACAGTAGTTTACATTCTAAATTACATTACAGTTCGTATATTGTCTTCTCAGAGACAAGTAGTTTGTAGGCAAAAAACAAAAATTGTCGTCTCTAATATTTTGATAATGTTTTGTGAAATCGATACACCCAATATTACTATTATGGAGCTTTTATGTCCCGTTACCTGGGCACATTAATGAATACTCATATGGTTCGGTGCGATTTATATGTAGATAGTGATTTATCGATTTGTATATGTGTACGGAAAGGTGTTCATATTTTATGAGGTGTCGTGTGCGACGGCGTATTGTTTTAACTTGGATTGTTTTTAAATTATGATTCCATTCATATTTTCTATACATTATAAATGGGTTTATGTTATGTTAAATTGTAGCTTTGTGTGTTTACATTGAAATTGATTGTCATTGTGAGTCAATAATGTTCGTGTACAAAATTATATACTTAATATGGTCTATTATTTAATTGGTATTTGTCATATCATTGGGCGATTTAAAGTCATTGCTTATTTGATTTAACTTTTTTTTGTCGTGAATTTTTGTAAAATCAGCCCCCTTACCACCATCTCTTATTGCGATTCAATAACTGAATTGAGTCGCTTATTCAAGGGGGCAGGAGTGATAGTGTTTAGTTAGTACATTTGTCAAGACTTCACCAAAACGAAGATGAGCGGAGAGGAGATGTATTTTCTGTCATTAGAGACATCAGATGCGGTGACAAGCGTGTACGAGGTATAAAGTGCGGGGATCGAACCCGTGACTTTGCTAGCCATTCCGCCATCCGGTTCATCAAACACAACTTCTCTCCGCTCATCTCCGGTTTGGTGGAATATGGTCTTCCTGAGTTTGGGCGTAGGTATTTATGAATAAATGACATGTATCTGATATAAATAACGACTTATTTAATTATGCCCTCCCGAATGTAATATGGTGCCATATCCATATTATCAAATAATATCATCAGCAGTTAGGTACAGGTCGCGCAGTATTTAACGAGCGCTGACCTTGAATGCGCAGTAGAGCATTTTTAATAGTCAGTGCGTATGCGCGAAACTACCCCCACCACCACGTCCAGCGATCATAAAATACTGCTCGACCTATAGTACAGTCAGTCCCCTAAGACAACTTACCACTTTGCCATACATTTTAGTATGGCAGGGTGGACAGTGGTGCGGTCAGTTATCTTAGGGCACCGACTGTACCTATTCATCGTCAATCCTTAATATGTCACTGTTAGGATATAGATGTCCCTCCCCTCAATTGAAGGGGTTTAGATTTAGAGCGTACTCCACCACGCTACTCAATTGCGAGTTAGTGGAAGTCAGTCTTTTCAAGCTGCCTAAAGGCCTTTGACTTGGGTTAACGACTGTCATCTTATAGCAACAGCCGGGACCGACAGCTTAACGTGCCCTCTGTAGCACGGAGGAGGTCGAGATACCTAATAAATCAATATGGAGCAAAACCTAGCAAAACAAAAAACACGTTTGTTGTATGGGAACTCCCTTAAATATTTATTTTATTCTGTTTTTTAGTGTAGTTTGTTGTTATAGCGGCAACAGAAATACATCATCTGTGAAAATTTCATCATCTGTGAACAGTCTAACTATCACGGTTTATGAGATACAGCCTGGTGACAGACGGACGGACCGATCGCTGTCTGTCCAGCAGAGTCTCAGTAATAGGGTCCGTTTTACCCTTTGGTTACGGAACCCTAAGAAAACTGTATAAAATATTACAGATTATAAAATATATTTTTTTTTTACTTTGGGGTGTAAGTGGTTCATCAACACCTTTGAACTAAAGCCAACTTCACCTGCACGCGGTGCACCCTGCTGACTGACAAACGAAGCTCTGGCGAAAAGAGAGGTAGGGAGCGTAATTGTAAGCTACCCGACTGGGGAATGTACCTCCACCTTACAGAATACCGCAGCCAAATAACAATTCCCTTGAGGGTTGTTGTGTTCCTGCGAGGAGTGAGGTCACCAGAAAGGAAGGAGATGCTGCGTTGGCAGCGGGGGTGGCGGCGCGCGAGCGATATTTTATGTTGCGAGCGTTAATATGGCTACGGCAACCGCTTCACATCAGGCGGGCCGTATGCTTGTCTACCACCCGACGTAGTATAAAAAAAAAAGAAAAAAAAAAATGTCAAATGTACGCGCTACGGAGCCGCGGGCAGAAGTAATAGCTAAATAAAGTTACAATAACTCACATGCCGTTTACAACAATTCGCTAGTTTAAAATTCGCTACAAAAGAGGGGAAAAACGACTTTTGTAAAATACAAAATATCACCTCCATTTAAAATTTTATTACATTTAACTCTCGACCTTAATTCAAATATTATTAGGGTTAACCTTGCTTCGCCTTGACTGTTACTGTATTAACTTAGCAGGGCGTCGATAAGGCACGCGTGCCGACAGCTTGGCGCCTGAATTAAAGTACAAACTGGAATTATAGAACAAAAAGAAATTGGTAATCTATAAAGTTGGTTTACGGACGATAATTTTACGTGATAACGTCATAAGAAAACATCGGCCGATGGAGTAGAGGAGAGATAGATGCGTCACAAGCCGAACGCTTAGGCCGATCGCGCTTCTCTATCGCTTGTTCCGCGCTTTTGCTTACTCCCGTTTATTTCCCGATCCCGTATATGGTTATCCTCCCGTTACTCTTGAGTAGGTACTTGTGTATGGAAAAAGTTTATGTTGCTTATATTTTATTATATTTTTTTATATACTGCGTCTGGTGGGTGACAAGCAATCGGTTACTGCCATGTAAACGTGCGAGCGTTTACATTAAATATCGCTCGCGGGCTGTCACCCCCGCTGCCAACACAGCAATTCCTTCCTGGTGACCTCATTGATTCGTAGGAAGACAACAACCCTCAATTGAATTGTTATTTGGCTGTAGAATTCTGTGATGTGGAGGTTCGCCAGCGGACAACTTACAAAATACGCTATGCCCTACTTTTATTTTCGCCATAACTTCATTTCGCCACAGCAGGATGCGCCACGTGCAAGTAATTACACACGACCGTCTAGTCCCAAACTAAGTAAAGCTTGTACTACGAGTATGAGTAACACATATTATACTTGAATACATTTTTTTTGTGTATACATAAATATAATACGAAAAACCCAGACCAAGAGAAACAGAGATGTGCATTCAAAAGGGTAAGCTATGGCAACTCCGAGTCAAAGTTGCCATAGCTTACCCTTCGACCACCGAGTTCGTCTTTGTTCAAAGATATTGATGGACCACTACATTCCAACCCGTTTCGTTTATCTACTAGTTGAGTCGAAACCCGGTTTAGTCCTGAAAAATAATACAGAGAGAGAGCTAAACGTAACATTGTACTTACAGCAAAAAACCACACATAACAATTTGCCGTACTGTATTAGATTCTGTATGTCTTTATGTATTACGATTTTACCTACCTATCGTAATAGAATCGTGAATGTATTTTTGCAGGTTGGATAAAAATACCTTCACGTCTAGACATCAAACAATAAAAATGTAAAAAAATCCAGTACCAACATCAAAGGATAATGAGAAAATGTAATTTGCTTTGTACACAAAACGAAATGCAACGAACAATTTTCTAAACGTGTGTTGTGACCGGTATTCTATTTAAATACAAATTTTATTTTATATTAATTTATATTTTGTATAAGCAAATAAATTAGTTATTGTAATAATTAAATAGTGATCATTGATAAGAAATAGGTAATCATTGTAAATATAGGTAAGCATAATAGATGCCTAACTAAATACGAGAATCCGGACTTATTACAGTTATCACCAGTACCTAGACACAATAAAATAACTAGTTTATTGCGGTACAGGATAAAATAAAGCTGTATCTTGTATCTCTGTCTATTACATAAAGGCTGTATTGAATAGCGCGCGTGTGTGTAGATCCGAATACTCAAGTTAAAAAAAAAAAAAAGAATGAACAAATGAATGAATGCATTTTCTTATACGTCAAACTTATTCCTGTGTTGCCGTTTGCGTAAGGGGTTCCCTAGATAGGGTAAATGGTGAAGGAATTAGTCGCAGGACACGAAGAGGGCGTTACGCGGGCGTCTAGCGTGTGGCGCCTTCCTGTCGCACACTGTATTCTAAATGCAACATCGCCTGTTTTAGTAATAATCTACTTATTGTAAATCATTCTAAAACTAGATTTTTATACTTTATGTACATATAACAATAATAAACATAATATTACATAAAGCTATATTTTTTTTTACACACAATGCTAACTTGCACCTGATGCATCCTGCTATTTAACAATGAGGTTTCGGTGTATTGAGTATTAGTAACACGCCGCAGCTTACAAAAGACTGTCAATAAGGGAGAGTCCAATAACATGAAGCATTTTTGAGAATTTTTGACCGTCTCCTTTTAATGGACGCCTCCTAAGCAGTCCTTTAAATTATTATATTCCTACAAGTGCGGTCATCAGCCCACTTACCACCAAGTCTTATTGCGATGCAATAACTGAGTAGAATGCTTATTCATACCAATGAATAAGCGACTCTATTTCAAATTGAATATAGTCGCTTAGTCATTGGTATGAATAAGCATCCTATTGGTGGTAAGGGGGCTGAGCTCTTGAAAAGAGATGTCAATGAGTAATACCCTTGACTTCAAGGGTAATGCAACATAATACAGTCAAATGAGGCTCTAGCGAAAAGAGAGGTAGGGCATAGCGCCCAACTGGGGAAGTACCTCAATTTCACAGAATACCTCAGCCAAGTAACAATTTCTCTTGAGGGTTGTTGATTTCCTGCGAGTGAGTGAGCTCACCAGAAAAAAAAAGGAAGGAGTATTATAGGCTGGCAACGAACCGGCGACCCGTTGGTGTTGCTGATCTCCATGGGCGGTGGTGATTGCTTTTCATCAGATGACCCACATGCTCGTTTGTCCCCTTCTCATATAAAAAAAAAACCTGATGGTAAGCAGTTACTAAACAGTAACGTCAACAAACGGTTATCATCAAGCAGACTGTATGCTGGTTTGCCTTTAGGAGTTTATAGAGGTAATATATATTACGTAATAGACATGGAAAGGATAGGTTATTGTAACATCGTTCAGACGGTAAAGAATTCGTACAATTTCTTTGTGGGACGTTCTTACCGCCAACAAAGCTTTGGCCGTTACAGAATACCCGTCTTGTGGCATATTTTCGTGCCGCAGCATTCACTGGGTGGTTACCGAGAGAGACACAATTTCTTAATTATTTTATTTCTAGTAGCTTATTCTAGGGAGCTCTATGGGAGGAGTTAAATTGCGTCGTTACTTAAACATACAAATTAAGCAACGTCGACCGTAGCCTGTCCATGGATGGGTTTATTTAACTCGAGCTCATCTGTGCTTCGGAGGCCACGTTAAGCTGTCGTTCCCGGCTGTTGTTATTAGATTACAGTCGTTAAGCCAAGTCAGTGGCCTCCGTCAACCCACAGTTGAGCAGCGTGGTGGACTACGCTCTAAAACCCCTTCAATTGAGGGGAGGTCCATATCCCTGCAGTGGGATGAATAAGAGTTGACGACGAGAGCTTTTTCTTTCTATGTAGTTAAGTAAAAAGTAACTTTGTTAAAAATATTTTTTTCCTTTGTTTCCTCCACGTCAGTATTGTTCAGTTATTTACGTTACGTTTTCGATTGCAACATGTTATGTTACGTTACGTAGTAGTAATAATCTCACGTAGATCTTGAAAAAGATTTGTATAATAAATTAAGTTGATTCATACGCAATTCATATCTTTCACTTTTGCGAACTGCCGTTACGAGGCATAATGATAGCTCGTCGACCAGTGTTCTTTATTGACGTTAATGTCGATAGGAAAACTAACGTAGTGAAAATGAGAGTATCGTGAAAAAATAAATAAATAAGTATTTATTTAAAAAAAAGTTTTTTGACACAAATTGAAAAATAACAGTGGGAGCATAATAATAATGATATTCAGAAGCTACATGCGTTTTATTTCATTTTTCGTCTGCGAGAATTTTACTTATCAATATACAAAAAGTACTTTATTAATGTTAACTATATTTTTTTATTATCTATATTTATAAAGTATGTTTTATAACAGAACATGTCCTTTATGTATACTAAAATTACATCCAAATACGATCACAAATTTGAGCAGAAATATACAAATATCACAATATCATCAGACTATATTTAAGCTGGACTCACATTTATCCGAGCCCAACGCGCCGATCGAACCGAATTTTAGAATTCTTTATAAGATATCTTATGACACCTCGCATACCTATCCGCGCCGAATCGTGCGAATCGGGAAGAGCGGATGTCATACGATTTCATATAAAGAATTCTAAAAATTTATTCGTTCAATGTGTTCGGCTCGGATAATTGTGCGTTCACCTTAATAATATTATACTTTTCTTTCGGGTAACCTAGCAATAATTGGCAAAGTTAAATATACAATATATATGAAGTTAATTTCAAAGTGTCAAACGTGGAACAAGCAAATATACTCGTAATAAAGGAAGTTTAGGAGACATGTACGCCTCGAACTTAACATTCGCAAAGGGCAAAGTTGAATGTATAAGTATGAAATTTAACGTTGCCTACACCACGGAAAGTGGTAAAAGATTATAAATAAAAAATATAAAACAAACCAGGGATTTTCTTATGGCTTCATCGTACAATTGTGTCATCATCATGATCATCATAAGATCCATTTTAGTCTCCACTACAGGAGCACGACCCTCTCTCGTTCGTCCTAGAGTCCTAGACGGTAGGAGGATTTGGCCTACACTCCCCACGCTGGCCAGACGGGTTGGGGAGGCCTGATCGATATTTGATAATGTATTACCCTTAGTCGCCTTGTACGACATCCACGGGAAGAAACGGAGTGATTCTATTCTAGTCTGCCGGAAGCCACACGGCCAGTCCAATTGTGTAGTCAACCCTTATTCCTTATTCATCCCACTTCTGGGATATGGGTCTCCCATTAATCAAAGGGGTTTAGAGTATACTCCACCACACTGCTCAACTGCGGGTTGTCGGAGGTTAGTATTTTTTTAAATATACTACGTCGGGCGGCAGACAAGCATACGGCCCGCTTGATGTGAAGCGGTTACCGTAGCCATATTAGCGCTCACAACATAAAATATCGCTCACGCGCCGCCACCCCCGCTGCCAACGCAGCATCTCCTAAAAAGCTATCTTCGTGACATATTCTTCCTGCACATGAATACGTATTCAAATATCACTGTCAAGCACGAGAGAATAATGTTGTCAGGCAAACACACTGGACAAGCGACGTTAATAAATAAAAACTTAAAAGCTCCTGGGAAAGTGTTAAAAGCAAGTGTACGTAGAGAGGTTCAGTCAATAAAACACTACAGGGACGTATTTAGAAAGCTGCTTATGTTTTACGAGAAGCTGTACAGCTGAAAATAGAAAATCAATATTAACATTAACAAGAAAATAGAACAAGACAGATTCGTGTATTTTTCTGTAATATGCGAATTTTAATTTGTTTTTATTCATATAAAATATTTTTTTATACGCATACGGCACGCCTGATATAAAGCGGTTACCGTAGCCAGAACATAAAATATCGTTAGCGCGCCGCCACCCCCACTGCGAACGCAGCATCTCCTTTCTGGTGACCTCACTCACTCGCAGGAACACAACAACCCTCAAGGGAATTGTTATTTGGCTGCGGTATTCTGTGAGTTGGAGGTACATTCCTCAGTCGGGTAGCTTACAATTACGCTCCCTACCTCTCTTTTCGCCAGAGCTTCGTTTGTCAGTTAGCAGAGTACACCGCGTGCAGGTGAAGTTGGCTTTGCTTTTACAGTGTCTCAGAATTCATGACATTTAAATGGTAGACTAATATTATATATGACATGTTTATGCTGCATTAATTGTAATAATTTAATTAATAATAATAACTTGTATTAGTATAATAAGTAATAATAAGTTGTATTAGTAAATAGTAGTTGATATAAATATTTTGCACGCCTGCTTGCGGGCTGAATACACTGTACCTGACTGTATATACCCGAGTAACAACTTATGTAACTGTATTCTGCAAATAAAGATGATTTGATTTGGTTCAAAGATGGTGATGAACCACTTCCACCTAAATTATTACAAACTTATAGACGTGTTATTATTCTGATAAATTATAGTGTGATTTTTGTATTCTCTTGCAAAATAATAATCACTAAAAAGACACACTGTAGCAATGCGACCTAAATCAAGTTAGAAAATGGAAAATTGTTTGTAAACAAATTCAAAAATAAATATAAGTTTTGAAGTGCTTCTTTCGCACCGCAGCCGTAAAAGAGACAAACTGAAATAAAGTTTAAAAGTTAAAAATACACTGAAGATAGAATTCGTATTTGTAAAACTTTGCAGCTTTTTTATTGATTTAACCCCAAACAAAAATACAGAGTTTTACAAATTTGATACCATTCTATTTGATAACTATTATACAACAAACTGTAAAAAGGTTTAGGCACTAGGGAGGAAAGTAATCTCAAGGTCCGTGTGATAGATAACCAAAATACCTTTTTATATAAACGACAAATTTTGTACTCTCTGTTTTATATTATAACTAGCTGACCGGTCAGACGTTGTCCTGTCTTCTGCACAATGAATATTGAATTGGAATTGGTTTCGCGCAATCTAACAAATGATTGACGTTCAGTCAAACGACATAAAGTTACATTAGAAATGTTAATATTATCGTTCAGTTTTCTTAATTTTATAATATATATATATTTTTTAATATTGTCAGACAAATTACACAGCGCCATCTAGCCCCAAAGTAAGCGAAGCTTGTGTTATGGGTACTAGACAACTGATAAACATACGTAAATACATTTTTTTTTTTGTAAATACATACTTATGATATACATAGAAATCACCCAGCTAAGACAAACAGACATGTTCATGCACACAAATGTTTGTCCTATGTGGGAATCGAACCCACGAGCGTTGGTGTCGAAGCCGCGTCATTGACCGCTACGCCACCGAGCTCGTTGAATTTCCCACGCAACTTTCTTATTTTTTTCTGTCATAAGAACCTTCTCCTGACAATAACAAATATACCAAAAAAATTATAGTAAAATCGGTGTGAAATCGGTCCAGCCGTTCACGCGTGACACCGTGACGAAGGGAAATAGGGATTCATTTTGATATATATAGATAACGGGAAGATCTAAAGGGTTTATTGGCGGAAATATATTCATAAATTCTGACCGGAAGGTGGATGTTTCCTACACCTGTGCGTGTCGTAAATATGTTTTATTTATTTTTTATTTACATACGAATTCGTCGAAGATTTACTGAATCTTTAATTTTGAAAGTCGTTTTAGTTGAATTAAACATACATTGTCGGTCTGTAAATTCACTACGTTAGTTTATACGTGCGCCTTCTCGTTCTTACCAAACTCCTTTTAAATAAATAAATAATAATAATTAATAATATTATTATATAATATTATTAATTATTATTATTTATTTATATAATATAATATAATTATTACATTAATAATACATATTGTCAGACAAATTACACAGCGCCATCTAGCCCCAAAGTAAGCGAAGCTTGTGTTATGGGTACTAGACAACTGATAAACATACGTAAATACATTTTTTTTTTTTTGGAAATACATACTTATGATATACATAGAAATCACCCAGACTAAGACAAACAGACATGTTCATGCACACAAATGTTTGTCCTATGTGGGAATCGAACCCACGAGCGTTGGTGTCGAAGCCGCGTCATTGAGCGCTACGCCACCGAGCTCGTTGAATTTCCCACGCAACTTTCTTATTTTTTTCTGTCATAAGAACCTTCTCCTGACAATAACAAATATACCAAAAAAATAATAGTAAAATCGGTGTGAAATCGGTCCAGCCGTTCACGCGTGACACCGTGACGAAGGGAAATAGGGATTCATTTTGATATATATAGATAGCGGGAAGATCTAAAGGGTTTATTGGCGGAAATATATTCATAAATTCTGACCGGAAGGTGGATGTTTCGTACACCTGTGCGTGTCGTAAATATGTTTTATTTATTTTTTATTTACATACGAATTCGTCGAAGATTTACTGAATCTTTAATTTTGAAAGTCGTTTTAGTTGAATTAAACATACATTGTCTGTCTGTACATTCACTACGTTAGTTTATACGGGCGCCTTCTCGTTCTTACCAAAATCACTCCAAATTATATGAGTTATAACAAAATATATCAAAATATATAAGTTTTAAATGATGAATATTTGCAAAATAACAAAGTTTAGTCCAAGCATTGCAAGCAAAACAAATTATTTTTTATAAGTATTTTTCAACATGAAAAAAGATATTTTAATTTTGAATAAACATTGGAGATTTCTTTTTCATGTAAGAAATTGTTTGTGAAATTCGATTTTTAAAATTCTATTACATCGAATTTTGAACTACATAATCGCTTCGCACTAAGGACCGTTAGTTCACATTGAAAGTGCGTTGATCCGCGGGTCAGTGGGTAGCTCGACGCCAGGAAAGATACTTAGCCAAATGTCAAATATTTGATTCTTGACAATAGAGTTTATCATATCACTCTTCTTCCACTTAGGTAACTAAAGTTTCATAACCAGTTACAAGAAAAGACTTATTTTTCGCTGTTCATACAAGTTGCTTATAGTACGTTAAAGCGTCTGTAGGCTGCTAGTATCTAGACCAGAGGTTCCCAACCGGTGGTCCGCGGATAATGGTCCGTTAGAGGTAAATTATGGTCCGTGATACGAACGTATAATGTAAGAGATTGAGGACTATTATACAAAATATTCAAATCTCGAGTTATAGAATAATGGATCTCTATGACAGTTGGGGACCCTACACGCAACAAAAACCTCGTAGTGGTCCGCGAACATAAAAAGGTTGGGGACCACTGATATAGACAGTGGGTTGCAAAATAAAACACGTACTTTTAATAGTCAAGTGTCACAAGGTAATGACAGGGTGCCCTCGGGGGGGCGTCTTATCACCACTACTATGTTAAATAGGTGATAGCCTCCTTAAAAGATTAAATGATAGAGGGTGCACCACTATTGTTTATGCTACTGACCTAGCAATACTGATAAATGGGAACGCTGAAAATGTATTATGCAAAGAAATGTGTTTAGCCTTTCAGATTGTCGAAAAATGGTGTGACGTACGTCGACTGTCAGTAAATCCGAGAAAAACAGAACTCATCCTTTTTTTACCAAGAAAAGTATTACCAAAATTATTCAACGTCAAACTCTCCCACACATCACTAGTGAAATTTTCAAAGCATTATCGTTGTTATTAAACTGAATTGAGAGAGTCATGTGGATGCTATAAGAAATTAAAAGATTCGGTCTTAACCCAAAGATCACAGTTTTTGGGGTGTAAGTGGTTCATCAACATCTTTGAATCAAAGCCAACTTCACCTGCACGCGGTGCACCCTGCAGACTGACAAACGAAGCTCTGGCGAAAAGAGACGTAGGGAGCGTAATTGTAAGCTTATATTATATATAAAAACCTCGGCATTCGGCCTCACCCCATAATCATCTTACTGTTAGGATATGGGTCTCCCCTCAATCGAAGGGGGTTAGAGCATACTCCACACTCAACTGCAGGTTGGCGGAGACCAAAGTTTTCAAGCCCCCTGAGGCTTGATTTGGCTTAACGACTGTTATTTAATGACAAAGCTGGGACTGATGGCTTAACGTGCCCTCCGAGGGCACGTACATACATATAATTAACACAGATCAGCAATATTTTTTTATATGAAAGATCCCCCTATCCGACAGGGTATACCACGTGCAAGTAACGTTAGCTGTGGGTCTAAAGATAATGTTGAGACATTTATATCCCAAGAAACCACTTTACCTGTCATCTGTCGACCTTTGTGAAAGAGGAATTCTGGCCGCAGGGAGTTGAGCGTCGCAAATTTGGTTCGTTGGCAAAGTGGCAGATAACTGCCTAAGGGTGCGTTTCCATTGAAGCGGAACTGGGCGAAGATGAGTGTTTTTTCATACATTTCACAACTCGTTGAAGTCAAATTCCAAAAGCTTCCTACTCTTACTGATTTCTTGTGACTAAATTCGCTTCCAACCGGTCTTATTGGAGATCTAGAGAGGAGGCCTATGTCCAGCAGTGGACTTTCAATGGCTGAGATGATGATGATGCTTAAATTCGTTGTGAGTTCCAAGGCAGCTGTAGTTTTACCCACGACACTGCAATGGACTTTACTATTCATTACCTTTTTTGGCGGTCGCCGCTGTTTATCCTGGCTACACAGGAGATACAGTAGTGGGAATGTGTGGTGGGCCCCGAATTCGTTGTATCCGTTTACGATGCGAAGTATATGAAAACACAGCTTATCTCTGCCCAGCTTCGCTTCAGTGAACATGCAGTCTTGTAGGTCGCCTCACATGTCCTCGTAGACGACATATACAATACGTGCAGTACTTAAAAGGTTTTTTTGTTTGGTTATAACTGGTTGTACCTGTGGCTCCGCTCGTTTCCTGATAACATAACTATGATATTTACAAAAAAATGGTTGTCTGTAAAGCCGGTTTATGGGCGATAATTTTACGTGATACCGTCATAAGGAAACATCGGCCGATGGAGTGAAAGAGAAATGCTCTAGCTTGCACACTCGACTCAAGCGGAACGTGACAATGAGTCATGCATTTTCGTCCATGCAGCCGGCGTTCATCGATTTACATCATACGAACAGTCATACGTTGAGTCTTTGAAGTATTTATCGATTATCGATATATTTTCATATACATATTTGAACCGAATAAAAATAATTACGTTACTATCGCTTTCTGTTTCATTTTGGATTCTGCATAATATAAAACACCCACAAATTTTCCATTTTATCTTATACAAGTGGCGCCGCAAGTAGAAACCAGTCTACGTAATATCGAACTAATTTGCATTACATTAATATTCAAATTAATTAGCAGAACTTTGTCACACCGATAAAGTTGTTTACGTAAAATTGGGAGCAATCCTGTTAATGTTATCTAATTTATTTTCTTTCGGGGTTCCCGTTAATAAATTCTCATTTATTACAAAAAGTTTCTTATGCGACGAAACTGCTCTCCCTTACTCGCTAGGGCATGAAACTTTGATGCAAGGGAATGATAGCACAACGTGTATGGCATAGAAGCAATGGTTCTCAAACTGGCAGGATTTCACATTTTATGATTTAGACAGGATTAATATGGTGACTTCATATTAGCCCACTTGTTACTGTTACTTTGTGTTTATGCTAGTAATAAATACAAATAATAAATAAATAAATATTTCTGGACAATTTACACAGCGCCATCTAGTCCCAAATTAAGCGCAAAGCTTGTGTTATGGGTACTAGACAACTGATAAATGTACTTAAGTACTATGTATTATAAAATAAATAGAAAACGCCCAGACCAAGACAAACAGACATGTTCATGCACACAAATGTTTGTGTTGTGCGGGAATTGAACCCGCGACCTCGGAGTCAAAGTGGCCATTGCTAACCATTCGACCACCGAGCTCGTCTAAAGTGTTTTTACATTTTTAACATACTCTTTTGTGCATATAACACAATTTTCTATTGCTAAATGATGGTTTCTGATTACATTGATCATAAGAGCTCGAGAGCACATTGAATAGGGTGTGAACCGATTGGGGGCGAAAAACAAACGAAGCTCTTGGAGGTAGGGCATATCGAGTACGAGAAGTCCTGGGTCGAATGAAGTCGAACGAACGAACGAGAAGATCGCGACCAAATTGCAAATTGTATACTAAGATTGTTGTTACTGTGAGTGACGTCGCTGGATGAAATAACAAGTTCATAAGTCTGTTGCTAGAGTCTATACTAGATAACCCCTTTACATCAGATGGGCCCTATGATTTTAGGCATCTGACGTGGTATAAATCATCATTCTGTATCATCCACTGCTGGACGTAGGCATTCCCTGATACCTTCCACCATATGCGATCAGCCGCTTCCGATCGTTCCTTCAAAGGAACGATCGGGAACTCAAGTTCATCGTTGTTGAGGACGAACTCGGTGGTCAAATGGTTAGCAATGGCCACTTTGACTCCTAGGTCGCGGGTTCTATCCCTGCACAAGACAAAAATTTGTGTGCATAAACAATTCTGTTTGTCTTCTGTCAGGGTCTGGGTGTTTTCTATGTATTATATGTATGTATCTACTTCAAAAAAAAAATTCTAAATTCAAAATATCTTTATTCCTTGGACTTTATAAAGCACTTAGAAACGTCATACAAATTAAATATAAGAATATGTATAAATCATTACTACTCTAAATCCGCAGAGCTTAGATTCACTTTCATCACACTATCTTGAATGTGAAAGTGAATTTAAGTGCCAGTTCCGGTGACGGGGCTTCTTGAGATGAACTGGCAACTTGTAAGTATTATATCAGTTATCTAGTACCCATAGTACAAGCTCTTTTATATTTATTTATTATTATGTATTTATCGGTCCATCTGGATTGTGTCTAGTGACCTGTTATAAGTGCTTATAAAAAATGTGACTGAGAAAACCTACTGTTCTACTGTACCAGCTAGTTTGGAAACCTCTGACGTGTCTACCTACTCACTCGTAGTATGCTCGAAACAAATTTTAGCTGTACCGAGTACGTGTTTCTTAGAATATCCTCGGCTAGTCAAAGGTTAGTTTACTTTACTCGTCTCTTTTCATGCATACGACATGCATGTAAATAAAATACGAATGCTGCCATAGCGAATGTTTGTACACTTAGTCCCCATATTTACGCAAATATATGAATTTATTTGATGAGCTCAATCGATGGCAGATGGGGAGGAAAGTCCTAGAGTGGAATCGACGCATGGGGCGACGAAGCGTAGGGCGCCCTCTCTCTAGATCCTTGGTTCCGAACCTAGGGGTAATTACCCCCGCTGGGGTAAAATAGGAATTCTGTAGGGGTAATCAAGCTAACAAAAAAAATATAACAAATTAGTTCAGTCCAATAAGACCTAATCTAAGGAGGGGGTAAAATCAGTTTCCTTTATTGGTCATAGGGGTAACAACATTGAAAAGGTTAGGAAACGCTGCTCTAGATGGACCGACGATCTCAAAAGAGTGGCTGGTAGCGGTTGGATGCGGAAGGCGGAGGATCGCATATGGTGGAAAGCATTGGGAAAGACTTATATCCAGCAATGGGTAGATACAGGCTAATAATGATGATGATGTGAATAATAAATTTTTGAGTCATCATCATCATCAGTCTTCATTATCACCCTATGTCTAGCTGGAAGCGGCTGGATGCGTAAAACGGAGGATTGAGTATTGTGTACGTAGTATAAATGTTTTTTTTATACTACGTCGGGTGACCGACAAGCATACGGCCCGCCTGATGTGAAGCGGTTACCGTAGCCATATTAACGCTCGCAGCATAAAATATCGCTCGCGCGCCGCCACCCCCGCTGCCAACGCAGCATCTCCTTCCTTTCTGGTGACCTCACTCACTCACAGGAACACAACAACCCTCAAGGGAATTGTTATTTGGCTGCGGTATTCTGTGAGGTGGAGGTACATTCCCCAGTCGGGTAGCTTACAATTACGCTCCCTACCTCTCTTATTGCCAGAGCTTCGTTTGTCAGTCAGCAGGGTGCACCGCGTGCAGGTGAAGTTGGTTTTGGTTCAAAGATGTTGATGAACCACTTACAGCCCAAAAAAAAGCATTAGGGAAGCCTATTTCCTAGCACTGGTGAGGGTACATAGGGACTGATATATGAGTTCATGGTCAACCTTATTCATCCCACTGCTGGGATAAGAGTTTCCCCTAAATCGAAGAGATTTAGAGCTTACTCCATGACGCTGCCTAAGTAGTCTGCTTGCAGGCAAAAGGGGAGTAAGACTTGCTACCAATCTGGTTGAGTGCCTGGGGGGGGCTAGCCAAATGGGAGTTTGCGAAGTAGAAAAGCGTAATTTGGACTGTGGAGCTCATACTAAAATGTTCGAATTGACAAATGTCACGTGATCTATCTAACGTTCGTTACGCTACGAATTACACTTGGCTAGGGGGGCTGGTTGGTTTACTGGGCGCGTTGGTGGGGCGAGTAAATGTCCTCTTGCCTAGTTGGTTTACTGGGCGAGATACTGGCAATCCTGTGATATAACCGTAAGGTTGGTGCACACTGCACAGGATAGCATTAACTGTAGGCATAGAGTCGTGTCATCTAATGACAACAGCCGGGACCGGCACCTTAACGTGCCCTCCTAAACACGGAGAAGCTCGAGATAATAAACCCATCCATGGACAGGCTTCAGTCGACGTTACTTAACTTGCGTGTTCGATTAGACTGACATAAGCAACGATTCCACTGAGCTCTTTCATATTATGTATAATATGATATATTCGTTTTTTTTTTTTAATAATAATTTTCACCGCTGACGTAAAATGCTTTCAAATATGAATATTGAATACCATAACAGACTAGTATTACCGAAATATAAAATATATTATTACCTAATACCTCCACATAATTAATAATATAGATACTTACATAATTGCCTGCGGCATTTTGAATTATAATGATTTAGAATAAAAGTTACTTTTGTAAGAGAAAGTTTTAATTATTCCTCGTAATATTTAATAAAAGTTTAGATACGAATTTTGTTATTAAATATAGAAGTAATTTTTAATATGTAAAATAAAATGAAGCTTTGTGTTTTTTTTTTCACTGTTTGTGTCAACTGGTCTATGGATGAAAATCCTTTCTGTACGGACCATTATTAAAAAACAAGAAAAACTGCATTGAATCTTTCATTTTAATTTAGTCCATAATATTAACTAAACTATATCGTGACTCTTTGCTCGTGGTAAATAAATCGTTTGAATTTTGCAAAGAAAACATACATTGCAAAAGGAATAGGTACGAACCGAACTTGTATTCACACCAATATTGTAATATGTAAAATAACAGTACGTTATTGTGACATAAAAGGATACATCAAGTAGTATTATTATGCACTATTCTACTTTATTGTCCTGGTATTAAGGTTTACAATAGCGTGAAAATGCTTTAAGTATGTCTATTTGTGTATTCACCTAATACGGGCAATCGGGCACAATTTAATCAGTGTGGGGTTCTTTAATTAGGTCGTAATTTTGTACGTTTTGTTTGTTATGAACCCCTGGTGTTTGTTAAGGCATTTTATGGTAGTTGTGTATAATACCCTGTTACATTAAAATAACAATTTAATACGTGTCGTAATAACTTTTTATTTGTATGTTTGGAAGTGTCAATTTAATTAATGTAATTGACGGAACTATTACACTATACTATAATTAGATGAAAGTTTACCTTTTATTGAACTATTTAAAGTACTCATTCTTCATTATCATCATCATCAGCTTGTTTCTATCCACTGTTGGATATAAGTCTTCCCCAATGCTTTACACCAAATACGATCCTCCACCTTCCGCATTCAGCCACTTTCTTAAGGTCATCGGACCATTTAAAACTTCTTCTTCATTTAAAACATTTAAAGCTTCGTCGTTCTGCGCGCGGCCTTCACTCTTATACCTTCCTCTCACATCTGCCATCATTTACTCGGCAGAAGTAACCGGCACATTACCACATCAGCTGGCAAACTCTGAAGGTTATGTCGACCACTTTGGTTCTCCGTCGAATTTCTTCGTTCCGGATTGGACTCCTCAAAGAAACCCCGAGCATCAAAAACATCAACAACATGGATGGATATGTTGTTGAGCATCAACAACATATCCATCGCTCGCTGCGCGACCTTTAGTGTCTTTATGGTCATCCAGCCCGATGGTCAGTGTCCAAGTCTGCATCATAAGTAATTGCAGAGAGGACGCACTTTCTTGTTGAAGACTAAAGTCGTCAACAATAAACTTGTTCTTACAATATGCTTAAACGTTAAATAGTGTTTAGTAGAAATTATTAAAGTAGTTACTGCAAAACGTCGACTTTTATGTGCATCATCATCATCATCATCAGGTCATTTTAGTCTCCACTACAGGAGCACGACCCTCTCTCGTCCGTCCCAGACAGGAGGATTTGGCCTACACTCCCCACGCTGGCCAGACGGGTTGGGGAGGCATGATCGATGTTTTATAATGTATTTCCCTTAGTCGCCGTGTACGACATCCACGGGAAGAGACGGAGTGATTCTATTCTAGTCTACCGGAAACCACACGGCAATTTATGTGCATAGCAACATACAATTCTAAATAAATACCAAACCCTGGGAAAATCTAGAGATAAGTTTTTATCTGTCATATTCAATACAACGTTGATCTAAAGTGACCGATAGAGTCGATAAATCGGCTGGTCACGTTCCTATCTCTCTTTGAATAAGATCAAAGAGACTGGCCTCATTCTGTTCGGTTTTCCTTATAGTTAGATGGATAGCCATGCGTTTTAAAGGCACACGTTTCACAATGTTTTGACCCTTATTTCGAGATGAATTTTAATTTGTTCTTTCAAACTGACTGCATAGATAATCGTGTTCTATTCACAAAGAGTCAGTAACCTCGCTTCATTCTCGGGTAGTCAAAACGCCTCGCCTACTGTCTCAATAAGGTTGCTTGCTACGTTCGTAGGTACAAACTGTGCTTATTGTATTTAAAGGCATTTATTATATTTTACTATATAAAGGCTTGAAACCAATAAAGTTTAACTAGGTCGGATTCTAGCCCACGGGGCTGTAATCGAGGTCGAGTGGAGCGAGTAGATAACGCTGTGTATGTTTTCCATTGATTTCAATCGAAAATATATTTGATGATCATTCCTCAAGAACATGATCAATCTCAATTTTTTTTCGGCACAAACTTCAAGCATGTCAAGGTCTTGAATTAAATAATAAAAATCGTTTATTTTCTCTCTACAATCACTACAATCTTAGGCTTAGGTCGTAAAGGAACGAATATACATATAGGTATTTACAAACAGCCCCCTTACCACCATCTCTTATTGCGACTCAATAATTGAATAGATTGCCTATTCATAGCAATGAATCAGCGACTCTATTGCATTTGAAATAGAGTCGCTTATTCATTGGTGTGAATAAGCAATCTATTCAGTTATTGAGTCGCAATAAGAGATGGTGGTAAGGGGGCAGAACATTGAAAACAATTGTAGGATAAAGGGAGAGAGAGACTGGTACCTGAACTAAGCCTAGGCCTGTATCTCAGTGCACCAGGGTCTCCCCCGCTAAGACAGATAAAGTGCTGATGTTATACAGAACTCTATGTAAAGTTAGGAGTTACATAGTCGAGTATGTTGCTATTAAACATTAGAGAGAATAGTAATTATTTATATTAATTGTGTCAAGTTTCATCAAAATCGGTCCAGTTGTTTTGTAGCCTATTCATTTCCAAGACTTCGGGGTTCGCTCGCTCGCTCAATATATGGATGGGTGTTCACAAACCTAAATGTATTCTTTCGCTGCGGAAATAACGTGACCACAATGAAATCAACGCTTGTGTAACACTGCAAAAGTATCATATCCCTAAACAATACTGCCCGGCGAACGAAAAAGAACCGCAAGGGTCACGTTCGTGTATCGAGTTGCCTGCCCCGACATTATTCTCGGTGTTATTCATGAACTTAAAAAAAAAAACTGTAACTAACGCCACACATAAGCATGTAGATAGGCTCGACTTGCTTTGTTCACAGACGCACCCCGGCTTTGTGGGGGCAGGAGAACCTGTTTCCGAGTACTATAACAAGACAACAAAAGGCATGAATTGTGTATGGTGCTGATATGTAACGTTATCGTTTTTTAGTTTTTATGGGCTGTGAAAGTCAACAAAGTAACGAATAAAATTTTAGTGAGCGGAACAGTGTTACCATTTACTGGAATATGTGCTAATGCACCGGATGCTTTATCAAGTGGTTCGCGGATGGACAATTTATAATTGTTAGCACAATGCTCTCATAAGATAATGAGTGATAGAAGTGGTAACTATAGTACCCATAGCTAGTCTTATTAGCTTTTTAGCTGATGCGATTGATAACATCCCTACTATATGTACCTATAGTTAATTGACTACTTTTTCGTTCTGGCTTCAGACTCCTTTACATTGCAAGCATCGCGTCTCTGGAACATATTATTACCTGATGCCATCAGAGAATGTACCAGTAAGTTCACTTTCAAAAAAAATGTTCAAGATTATTTACTTTAATATAACCAAGCAATAATCATTATTGTCCTCTTTAGTTTTTCCTTCCCGTGTATAATTGTTTAGGTATATATGTGTATAATTGGCATAATTATGTCTATGTATCGTATATAACTTTATGTTTTCATAGGTATTTATTGTGTGTATGTTCATTACAGTTATGTTTGCGAACCGCATTCGTGTTTTATATCATTAAATCCGCCTTTTGTCCCAATATTCTATGGTCACTAAGGTTTAAATAAAAAATAAAATAAAAACAACATTGACCTATAAAATATAATAGATCATATTGTGATTCGAGGCTAATTTATTTTTAATGTAGGCAACCCTTTAATGAGAGATTCCGGTATGCAAGGGTATACAAAACAAAAAAATTCCCATATTTCAGGGAATGTTGAAATATTTAATCATTTCTCTTCACCCGACGTAGGGGCCTACCTCAATGTAGGCGGTGACTGCACGCACAACTTCAGTATTCAATTACTTCCTCGTAATTTTGCTTCCTCCATGTCTGCGTTTTGCGATCGAAGATGAAAGTCATTTTAATTATTTTCCTTTTATCTAGTTTCCCAACCGTGAAAACACCTAATGAATATGAAAACCGTATCAATAGTAAGATGCGGAAATTATATTTTGTTTTTGGAATCTTATTATCCCATATTATCATGGTTAAAAATATGTTGCCCGTAAAAATATGTGATTTAATGTAGCTGCTATGCATTTCATAAAATTCTACTAGCGTAGACTGCTCTGTCGTTATGTTCTATTCATTTCTTTCTAATTTATGAAACCAATGTATAAACTTGACATGTTGTAGTATTGTTTTCGTTCTTAACATTTGATAAGAACAAAAAATATTTACTTTATAATTTTCTAACCTCCAAACGGAATTATCTGTTTTAAGCTTTCTATTATTCAACTATGTGTCTGTCTATCTGTGGCATCGTAACTCCTGGGGCACTACCGCCGAAACTGAAGCCGATAACCATCGGAATTTTTGATACCAAAATATGGTCTTAGGTTATAGTTATTAACAAACACCTTCAGCTTAATCGTTAGAACTGTAGGGTTTCTTCCAGATTAGCTAAACATAATTACCATCAATCTAAGTAGTAGTTTCTTTTTCGCATAAAAAAAATCCGATCGTAATCGGCTTCAGCTTCGGCCGTAGGGCCTCTGATTGGACTGACCAGTTTCAATGCGGTCTGTTTTGTTATTTGATGGCTTGTGTAATCGGAATAACTCTTCACTAATAAAATATATTCAGTGATGCTAGAAATATGGCAATAAGAAATGTGAAATTGGGTTTTATGTCAATTTATACTCTTGTATATTTTGTCATCGCTCAACCTTGTCGCGGGGGAATTCAGCCAACTCGAACGTAGGCTGTCTGCGAGTTCACGGCCTGGGAGAGTTGGTTGCTCCTTCCAGAGCGTTGCCCTAAAGACCCTTCAGAATATTGCCATTTGTAATCTTACGACGATCTTACTTAATGCGCTCTGAAACTTATTTAATATCTATTTTGTCTGTCATTATCACAAATCATTAGTATTTTTAAGTGGAATATTGTCTAGACTATTTTTCACTTAATCTTCTAGATTATTTGCATTTTCGCCGCCGTAATGTATACAGTTGTTGAAAGTTAAATGCTTGTCTTCATATTAATGAGCAATTTCTTCATCTGTAAATAAATTAACGTCATTGCTTGACGTCTTTCTTTACTCGAATTTACTTATGCTTGACCCGGTCCGGTACGTAGTATGTAGTAGAAAGATGCTGTAGCGCCACACCTTTTGGCGAAAATAATTCACCGTTGGTACACAATGACACCACGTCGACTGACACTACAGCGAATGACACTATTGTGAATGACACCACAACAAATGACACCACAGCGAATGACACCACAGCAAATGACACCACAGCTAATGATACCACAGCGAATAACACCGAACCGAAAGCTGCATTATCTACGATAATCGGGTTAGGGATGATATACACGTACATAAATTCGTTTTGTCGGAATCCATCCTCAGCCCCACGGATCGTTTAGCAGCATTCGACTGAGATCCTCCAGTGAATCGGCCTTTATGATCATATGTGAGATGTACTCGCCGTTCACATTGATGCCCCATGTCTTCCAGTCCAGCGTCTTAAATACATCTTCTAGTGGAGTGAGGAATAGCTGCGGAGAAACGATATTATTCCGCTACAGGTTACTAAAATTAGACTGCTGGTTCTGGACCTGGACGCGGCGTTTTACAAACATCTCCGCACAAAATAAAGATCCTATATTATTTTATTATATATAATAATTCACAGTATACATATTGCTTCATTGAGAGTGCTGTACATGTTAACACTTTACTAAGCAAACAAAACCTCCATTGTTCTGATAGCAAGTCTGTGGACTTGATTTTCTAACACAAACAAAAAAGCTTTCATCGCTTAGTCTTTATAATCGATTGTCATAGTTCTAAATTTAGTTATCATTGATATCATGCATACCACATATTCTACACAACAATGAACTATATTGCAAGCTTTGCAATGGTGATCGGTGCATCGAACTATTTCGTCCCTTTCGTAAATATAAAGGTCGGAGGTTGGAGAAGGATAGATGTATGTGAAGGTTTCACCGCCCAAGCCTGGAGCCTCCCGCCCGCCCAGTTGCTATCGGCAAGCCGCCCTGAGTGTACAACGTCGCTGTAATTTTTACTATTATCAATATCAAATTAAAAAGTACATTTAATGTTCTACGTGTTATGTTGTATTGTTGTGTATAACTATATAAATTGAAATTTTGAAAGGGATGCGTTGGTAAGACTTTCAATAATATATAATTAGTTGTTTTTTTACTTTGATTGAAGTGGATAATGGCAATGACAACAGTGCAGTAGATATTAGCAATTTTAAGCAACAGCTCTATCGAGTTTATAAATCACTATTGTCCACGCAATTTTTATATTTTCTCTTTATTAAAACTTTTCGTGTGCCTTAAGTTAAAACGAAAAAAAAAACCGAATTGGTTGGAGTTTTGCGCTTATTAACATTAATTTTTATTTATATAGATAAAATGATGATTACTTTCGTGTGGATTTCATAAAAGATTGTTACAAAACATTATCGAAAGAACCCTTGTCAGAAAAGTTATTTGTGACAAAAATCTCATCACCGAAATCTTCTTTCACGCATCATTTAAAGTATTACATATTTGCGTGCAGGGCGTAATAATAACCTTCGCATCAACATTTCACTGTATTTCACGGTTACGATTTTGTTACAACATGCGATTTACTGGCGTTGTTTGTTTTCATTTGGGCAATTATTATCCAAATTGAATCATATAAAAAATATTATGTCTCTATTATAAATTGTTTCTACAGGCTCCATTGTAGTCAGTTGTTAATCACATCTTTCATAAGGCAAATCCATATAATCTTCTCTTAATTCGGATTTCATTTATGTTAGCTAATTAATATAGTTTTTAATAAAACTTATCCTCGAGGAGCTCGATGGCGTCGTTGAGCGTATCAATCACGCAAGTTAAGCAATATCGACCGCAGCTTGTCCATGGATGGGTTTATTTATCTCGAGCTCCTCCTTGCTTCGGAGGGCAGGTTAAGCCATCGGTCCCATCTGTTATCATTAGATGCCAGTCGTTAAGTCAAGACTTGACTTGACTCCGCCTTAAGGCCACTGGGCCTTAAGGCCCACACTCGTCTCCGCCAACCCGTAGTTGAGTAGCGTGATGGAGTATGCTCTAAACCCCTTCAATTGAGGGGAGACTCATATCTCAGCAGTGGGATGAATAAGGGTTGACGACGACAGCTTCTTTTACTTAGCGTATTTAAACCAATAAATAGCGTACGAGCTATAGCAATCAGTGCACTTTATTGTTAGGGTATGTGTAAAGTTTATTGTTGAAATATTATTGAACTGCATATTTTTACATCATAATGTTCTCTATAAACGCATTAGAAATGTATGGTGTCTAATTTTATTACAAATAAGCGACTGTTAAAGTAGATGCTATTACTTTGTTAGACTGATAGTGTATTTGTCTTTGAAATGTTATAACAACTCTCAGAAAGATAAATCTTGTTCTGAGAACTGAAAATGTGGGTGTTTTTCTCCTACAGCCATATTCACGCACTCTGTCGACTGATGACGCCTCTCTACCGTCCGTTGTTGTTCAGAGGAAAGGGGTGACACCCTCCTACGCATATCTTCATTCAAGTGGAAACCCAGTCACTCATAGACTTAATGGAATCTGACTCTTGTGGAAAATAACTTTCCTTTGACATCATAATTTCCTTTGGTTTGATACGAATTGTATCAGAGCATTATCATATCGTTGACATGTTAAGTAGAATAAAAATGTTATTTAAAGGTTGTCTGTTTATGGGCTCATAAAAACTTATCCGTGTCCCTTTTCTGTCACGTTTATCTAATACCTGTAAAGGTATACGTGTATCACATAACCCTTCCGTTTTAAACCCTTACGACTGCACGAAATTACCCCATGTAATTATTATGCTTGTGCAGGAGGGTGCAATTTTTTTTGCCGCAATTTTGCATCGTAGGGTTACTGTAGGGGACTTAGATATAACAATTTTTGTATTATTACTGCGACGTATATATATATTTTTTTAATTACTTAGATAACGTTATGTCATTTGTTTTGTTGCAGTTCACGGCCTGGGTGGATGCCGTAATCTTCGTGTTCAGTCTCGACAACGAAATCAGCTACAATACGATTTCAAACTACTTCAACAAAATGTCTCACTACCGGAATTCCGCTGAAATTCCGATCATATTGGTTGGAACACAAGGTCAGTAATAAGAAATCCTACATCTGAAAGTTTATGATTTATAAATAAAAACTCAATGAATGTGTAGAAAAAGTGTACAAAAACCATTTTTAAACTGAATAATAATCGCGTTTCTAATAGTTCATTTCCTACCAAATGATTGGTTGCTATTCCAGATGCCATAAGTGAAAGTAGTCCACGCGTCGTGGACGACAACCGCGCTCGCAAGTTGTCGAACGAACTGCGAAGATGTTCTTACTACGAGACTTGTGCTACGTATGGACTGAACGTGGAACGAGTATTTCAAGATGGTAAGTGTCGAGTAGATGGCAAGGCCACGTTTATTGCGATGATGTCATTTCGATCAACCGTTTACACTTAACACATTTATTGTTACAATTTAATTTGCATAATGGATGCTCTAAAAACATTTTTGTGTTAAAAAGAACATAGGAGGACACAAGACAAATGATTACGGACTTACTTGTTTATTTATTTAACCTCTATGCAAATAAAAATAAATGTACAAAGGCGGACTCAATGCTATACAAGCATTCGTTACCAGTCGACCTTAGGGTGATACAGAGATAGGACTTATCCGATAAGGGATCCTTTTTAGACAAACGTATGCCTGCCAGTGAAGGTTTTAAGTACCTCCCTACAAAAAAAATATTAAATTGGGAAAAGAAAGAGAATATCACCGTTTACACTTAACATTAATTGTTACAATTTAATTTAAGTAATCGGTGCTTTATTATATTGTAAAATCATTTTTGTGTTAAAAAAAGACACAGACACATTGTACACAAGACAAATTATTATGGACATAACCCGTAAGTCTTTTCTAGTTAAACGTATGCCTGACAGCGAAGTTTTTAAGTACAACAATTTATTAAATTATAAAAAGAAAGAGAATATCACAACTAAGTATAACATAACACGAGAATATGTGTATGAGATCCGAAAATTACAATATTATTTTAATATGAAATTCTTTATTTGAAGGTTTTCGGCGTAAAAAGGTTTTCTGTTTATCCGTGCGTATTATTCATAATTGAGTTTTTTAACATCAGACTTACCGAGATCGAAGCTTAAGTTTCACATTTTTAAAACTAACAGTAGATTAATAATATTATTATTTTTCAGTTGCGATGGTCTACTTGGGGACCGTAGACAATAGTTAGTACGATAAACATGAATCAAAAAATGCGGGTAGAATACACCGAATAGTCGCGCGAGCGACGCGAACGGCCGACGTTCGAAACCGATCATTGAGTGTGTGCGTTGTTTATTTAGAGTACAAAACTTCATGAAAATTGATTATACGTTTTAAAATGAGGCAGATATTCCATATTTGTTACCACGCTAACACCAATAAATTAATGTATATATAGTGAATATGGGAAGACAAACAGTATTATGACTTCATTGCTTTTTCATACTGTGTTCAAAATCTAGTGATGTATTTTTATCCTTCAACTACGGTTCGGCCATTCAGTACTTCTGTTAAACAAAGGTTTGGAAATTTTTACATAAATGCATATATACTTACATATTATTACATACATACATGTTATATTTAATTCCGTGCATGCATGTGACTCGGTAAGCAGCACATAAGTATACATGAAAACTCATGACAACTACAACACGTATTGTTGTTGTGGTGTGTGGCGTATGCTGTAATTACTGTAATTTAATTTTAATTTTAAGAGCCATATTTCATTTTGATTGTGATTTTTGCGTAAAATGGCCAATTTTGGCGTTCTCGATCTCGGAAACAAAAATACATTAACAATGTTGACTTATTGAATAGTACAGAATAGCTATTGGCATAGTACATAGCGGCCTCGCTTTATGTAAATTTTGCTTAACTTTTTAAATAAACCCAAAAATGCAGAGAAAGATTTTCATAAAATGCGAGCATTCACTATTTTGAGCTCCTGGATTGTACTACTGTTCCAAACAAATGAAATAAAAAAAATAGAATGTTATTTGTTATATAGTCGTATAGTACATAGCGGCCTCGGAATTTTGAAATATCATTGATTTAATATAGAAAAAAAAAAAAAAAAAAAAAACATTCTTTTAACTAAAAAACTTCGAAAATCGCTTCAAGTACTTAACTGTTAATTTCTCGAATAAATGATAATATTATTTATTTTATTTAGGTTTGTTCTTAATTGTAGACTTATTTAACTGGTTGTTGTTAAAGGGAAACTAAGTGTAGTTTAGACCAAAAACTTCATTTTTATATGTGTGATGTGTGTTCGATGTTACAGTATTGTAAAGTATTGTAGGTGTGATGTAATTGTACAATTCAAAATGTACTACTATCCTTGTACTATATTATATACACAGTAAGCGGAAAACCTACCCTCTCATAGCACAGGGTATCCTAGTTTGAGAGGATAGGTCTTGATCTCCATTTGTTATATAATGTATAGTCTTGGCTGAATTATTGTACAAAGAAATTAAACTTTTTAATTATACCTTTATATGTTACAAAATCAAATTGTGTACATACATGTGGACTAACTTTTCTGTTGTAATGATGCTAAAGAAATCTAATGTACCCACCACAAATGCAAGAAATAAAGATTATTATTATTATTATTATTATTATTCCTGCTGGCAATATTTTGCTTTCATAACTTGAAGGGTTTTGTCCATGTAATCTGAATGAACCAGATAAGTAGGCACATCTACTTACATGTCTGTTTATATATAGATAACAATGTCATTTTTAGATTAAACATACATGTATACTATAGTGTACACACACATATCATTATTATAACACAAAATACAGTGCATTACTTATCGATATTATTCATTCATTATTTGACTAGATTTTTGATACATTGCTATACTAAGAAAGCGAAATACACACATTCATAATGCAATAAATTAATAAAACTTGTTATATAGAGATAAAAAACAATTTGTCGATTTCATTGGTATATACATACATACTATATCTTCACTATCTGTAATGTGTTTATTTAGGCGAAAAAGGAATGTTCTTATTATTGTTTTTGAAAACGTATGTAAGTAAACGTAACCTGAACTAAACTAATATATTATTACATTATCTTCTTTTTAGGTGCCAAATAAGCATACGACCCGACTGATGGTAAGCAGTGATCCAGTCTATGGACACTTGGAACATCAAAGGCATCGCTCATGCGTTGCTAACCCTATGTGACCCTATCTCTTATGTGTGCCTAAACTATGATTTATTATTCTTGTTTTTTCTTTTTCGTAAATCAAAGTTTTGGAACTTACTCGAAGCAAACCAGGTTGACCTGTGTGTGCTTGGCTCATGCAGTATTGTTATAATAAATCATTTTTTCCATTTGATAATTTCCTATTTTTTTTTTACATAATAAAAGGCAATCAATTTATATCAACGACATTAAGATGAATAAAACTTATTATACTTTATTAGCTGTTGCCGCGATCAACTGTACTGTACCTCATGTAAAAAATATACTATCCCTGTCATCTAAAAACGAGCCAAAATAATGTATTAATTACATCAATATACCATAACAATAGACCTATTTATTAGTAAAAATAATTGCACAATTTTAGTTTTGTTTAATGCTATAATGAATCGCGTGATGTATTTTAATGAAACTACTGCGTAGACAACAAGAGTATAGGCCCGCAGCCTGCTGTGACATCGTATTTGTTCCGCGTTGCGTCTTGCGCGGGGAGTCCTAGCCACGCGCAGTGGTAACACCGGCCCCCAGCTGCGCGGTCGTTCGTTCGTTCACTTCCTTCGCTTTGTTTACATTTTTTTGACATAAATGGTCGACTGCGATCGCGTCTAAAACGGTTGTTTTGCGAGTTATAATTTGTAATTTCTGAATGGAGAAATGGATAAAACACTCATTTTTAAGTCCAACATGTCGCCAATAGGCAGTTTGAGGCGTCGGAGTTCGTGTTATAATATACAAAGAGCTGAGGAACGCGATCGTCGAAAATCGTCTAAATTCGAATGTGTGTGCATATTTTATTGTTTTAAACGTGTTTCTAACTAACGCGAAATGTTGTACGAGTGTGGAATATAAAATTGGTGTTGCGTGTAGTGTTTTTTAAAAAAGTGGTTTGTTTTGCAGCGTGTCAAAAAATCGTTGGGACGAGGCTCTCAGCGTCGTCACAATGCTTGTCAGGATCCAGACCGGTCACGCCACAGCCGTTGGCGAACTCGCCAAGTCACAATCACTCTTCATTCCTTTACAAGGTAAGTAAGGTTTAGTGGACCATGTTAAAGTTGGTATAAAAGGCGGACTTACGCTATTCTATTGTCTACGAAGACATTGGGAGTGGAGAGAAACACGACTGCTGTTCTTACAAATACTTAAATTGATACTTCGAACATTTAAGTGGTTTTCCATGCTTCATTTAGCTGTACGAACGTTAAATACTAGCTTGTGAATTACTAGAAAAGAATTTGAAAGTACACGGTGATGTTACGAAATTGAATTTTTTACGAAAAGAACTAGGTATTTTTATAGTGACACTGTCTTGAGCAGTCTGACCGAGTCAGGTAATAAATTGTCCCCCGAAATTTCTTGTATAACGGCAAACACTCTTTCCTCCTCATTAAGTCAGTTTTTGCCATAACATGTGCAAATAGTTGTGTAGACATGTTTCTCTAGAGAGTTTTTGCCACTTTCGCCACAAATTCATGAATAATTATTGACACACCTACATTCGATAGACTACTGTTTAAAATTATAAATTTTCTTTATTTATGATAAATTTAGACTGTCTGCAGCGTCTCATAATGTTTTGAATTGTAGGTATTCTATTTTATATAACCTGAGCTAGTTTTTTACTCCTTAAACTTCTTATTTCTACTAATTTCTTCTGATAAAACTTGTTGTGATTTCCAAGGCAGCAGTAATTTTACCCCTGAGACTGCAATGGACTTCACTGTTCATTGCCTTTTTTGGCAGTTGCCACTGTTAATTCTGGCTATAAGTGTTAGTGTATGGTGGCCCCCATCCCGATAGTCTGAGCTAGTTCTAGAAGACTACTACATACAAAAAATTACATTCTATCTTTGCTTGATATAGCTTAGTGGTATATCAAAGAACATATTGATGTTCTTTATACATACTACTAACTCGTATAATCTACTAACGCATAGGCGTTAGTGTGGATACTTCCTCTTTATCAGTTTTCTCAGTGTCAAATTTGTGACCGCTCTATGTTCAAACACACATTCATGCATACACAACCCTCTATTAATTAATAATGTGAAGTCTGTATTGCTCTTCTGTTTCCAAAATAGTTATTTTACAGGGAGCAGAGTACTAAATATAAAAATAGCAGGACAAAATATATGCTTAAGATACATTGTATCCGGTATTCCACACCTGGTACTCTGGTATAGGTAGTATGTGTCAATCCAGTCCAGATCATATTCAATATGTATGCCAAATTTCATCGTCAAAATCTATTTGTCTAAGTCAAGGTTTCCAGAAAGGTGGTCTGCAGAACTCTGGGGTTCCATGGAAGGGCCACAAGGGTGCCGCGATCCATCCAAAAATTTACAAAATATTTGTTAAAAAGAAATGACTAGTTAAGCTAATAATTATTGCTCCTAGGGTTTTGCTAGGAAAAGTATAATCAATTGGCAAAAAATAATTGGGAACCTCTGGTCTAAGTAATTGTGAAAGAGTAAAGCCAATAGAGTATGTTTGCAACTCGGAGTAGTATACACTTGCTGCCAGTCCTGCTGCCACCGCAGCATCTTCCCTCCTCTCAGGGCTCCATTCCACAATGTACGGGGTCTATAAATTGTATGTAAATTCATAAATTACTAGGACGGGAGTCTATGAAAGTTAATATACACTCAAAACTTTTTATTTCTTTTTCATACCACATCAAGTGGCAGACAAGCATACAGAAACATCTAATATAACAGATAAAGTATGATAAGTCTACACAGGTTTTTTATGATCTGACCATATTTAGTGGCAAACAAGGTAGGCTTCATAAGATCTCCATAAAGTATGAATAGGGATGTAAATAGCAGTTTTAATTAATTAAATCTGTCCTAGATGACTAGGACAACACATGAGTGTTGGGTATGTTTCCTGAATATGGTGGAGTCGTTGCCTCCATCAAGCTCCTCATTATATGATACATAATAAAAAACAAAAGTAACATTTGGTTGTGACAGGACTAAGAATTTTGCATTTGAATGAAATTTGTACAAAATATTTATAAAGGTTACTTGTTAATTTAACATCTTATCACACCCTGGCCTCTCTATACAAAAAACGACAACACAAACAAACCGCGTCTGTATACGTGCAAATGTGTGTGTTGCCTTAGGGTTGACTGCATAGACGAAGTAGGTACTTTGTGTTGTGACATAAGACGTTATCAAATCAAATATAGAATCAACGATTTCGACGATATAATATGTAAAATTCATTGTTACAACTGGTAAAAATAAATTGATTTTGTAATGAACAAACAAATAGTTTATTGGTAATGAAAAAATAAGAAATAAATTATTTTACCATTTAAAAGTTCGTTGAGAATAGGTTATATACTACGAACGAACTTTCGTAATATGCGGCACAGCGTGCAGCCCTTGCGATCGGTTCCATATTCGACTCGGAGGGGAGGTGAGGTCGCCATGTGAGGGCGGCAGGGAGTGGCCATACTGTACATAGTACTATTATTTATACGTATGATATTATATATTATATATATATATATATATATATATATATATATATATATATATATATATATATATATATATATATATATATATATATAAATATATATATATATATATATATATATATATGATATTATAAATTCTATATCCACTTTTGCAAATGACTGTACTTTCAGCCATTTACGCGTGATTGAATCACAAACAAACATCTAAATAACGCTATAAACATTTGCAATACCTGTTATTAGGATGTTGGAATGCGATAACATTACTAACCCGTTGAGGTTCCTTAATGAATTAACTTAATATGAATCTCAACTTGATTTATGTAGCTTGGGCTGGGAAAACTAATATCACAAGTGTAGAGTTAAGTAATTATTAGTTTTTAATTAAATTATAGTGTTAAGACATATGTTTCAAAGTTTATGGAGTACTAGGCCGGATTCTAGCCCACGGGGCCGAAATCGAGGTTGAGTGGAGCGAGTAGATACGCTGAAAAATTTATTGTTTTTCAATTAAATTATTCGCAACAAATGAGGCTTGCAAGGCGATTGCTTTGTTTTGATTTCAATGGAAAATGTATTTGATGATCATTCCTCAAGGACATGATCGATATATATTTTATTTCGACACAAACCTCATGTTGTCGTGGTCTTTAATTGTGACAAGTTTCATCAAGATTGGTTAGTGGTTTTGGAGCCTATTAACTTCCAAGAGTGACTTTTCGGTGTATATATGTTACGGCTAAAGGTGGGTGTGAACATAAACTTAAGATTAGCCGGCTAAACTTAGGTCTAACTTCGAGGAGGTGTTAATGTTAGTTTCTTCTATCTTTAGCCGGCTAAATTACTTTTTATATTTCGTAGCCTGTGGTGCTATTTCGAAGGAGCCCCGCGGGTTGCCCTTCGCTCGCTCTTGCATCCTACGTCGTAATTAATTAAAATAGTATTCTATTCGGAAGTTTCATTGCCACGTGTGCGCGCATTGTCTCCCCACCGCCCCCTCAAACACTCCGCCGGCCCGGCGCGTCCATCGAATACATTTTTAGCCATTTTGCTTCGGTTAATGTGCACATTAGCCGGCTAATCTTAAGTTTATGTTCACACTCACCTTTAGCCGTAACATATACACCGAAAAACGTACCGCTTATTATTGAGCGTACCGCTCCACTCAATACTAGTACTTATTAGAAATAACATAATACAAAGTCCTGAGAGGCAATTCCCAAAAGTAAAATTTAGTTTCGTTCCCTAAACTGACACATTTTTTATTCTCGTATCACAATACGAAGCTTCAAATTTTATTAATATGTGATTATATCGAAATATGACTGAAAAGCAAACAGCTTAAGAGTGGCATGCTGGTCCTACAATTGATATTAATTAATTTATAAATGAAGTGTACAATTTTCAGTCAATTCACAATTCAATCTCGGTTAGGTCAACTTTTAATCTGCGATCGTAAAACAGTTATGGGAATTTGCCTTCTGACTAGTTAGTCCTTTCCAGTCCTAATACATATATAAGAATTAAAAAAAAACATCTACTCTCATACTGAAATTTTGAGATTAGAAAACTAAACACACAATCTTATTGTCAGTCTTTTACGCACAAGCCATCAAAATAAATTTAAAAAGTAACTTTTCGGTACATGGACAACTGCGTGATGCTATTATCATAAACTCACACTCGTATTTTAAGAACCCTTATTTATTATGCAACAGTTTCATAAACTACTATTAACGTCTGTTAAAAAAAATATGCGTTGTAAGATGCTTGTATTACAATCTGATTAAAGATTAACATCATTGTTAGATAATAATTTACGTCGAACTATGGGCTGCGTTTAAGCCACTGTACGTACGTAACTCTGTGATAGATAAATGTTTGGAAATTTTTAAAAGAAGTTGTTTCCAAATTCTTGAGGTCTAAAGACAGTCGATGTATAAGGATATGTTGGTAAGCTTCTTAGGTCACATATCATTGACGAGCGCGGTGGTCGAATGGCTAGCAATGGTCACCTCGACTGCGTGGTCGCGGGTTCGATCTCCGTATGTACATGACAAATATTTGTGTGCATGAACATGTCTGTATCATGTTCTATCTATCCTGAAACAGCCTCACACAATTACAGTCACGTCTGTGAATTGTTTGTGTTCTTGAAAGTAATTTCAACTAGCAGAAAGCAAATTTAACGTTTCCTTAAGTATTCACGTAATAAGATTTATTGTATTTAATTTGCTGTGGCTGAATTTCAGATTTAATAAATATTGTCAGACAAATTACACAGCGCCATCTAGCCCCAAAGTAAGCGAAGCTTGTGTTATGGGTACTAGACTACTGATAAACATACGTAAATACAGATATAGATATAGATTTAATATGATGAGAAAAAAGTAAGTAATTAAATATGTATAAGTAATAAATATTTCGTTGTTTATTAAAGTCATGCACAGATAGGGTTTGGGTCCCGGGACGTCTCGAGTCTCGAAGTCCCGGGACTTTTCGTAGTTTTTCTTGTCTCGAGTCCCGGGACTTGAGACTCGAGACTCGAGACGAGACAAGATTATCGAAATTCATTTTTATTCTCAAAAAATTGAAGGAGCATAGCGCCATCTGTAAGTTTATTGAATAACTACGTGGTCTACTAAGTAACTACCGGTTCACTAATAGGCCTTTCATCACATTTTTTTTTATACGCATGCATTAGCATCAGCCTTCTTTTTCGTACCGTTATTTGTAAACAACCATACTAAAGTACCCGCTACCCGTATCAAAAATTTAAATATTAATTGAAACCGATTTATTTTTTGGAAAAAGTGTAAAAAAAAGAATGTTAGGATAATTGACTTTTTGACTCTGCAATACATTTGAACTTTCATTGGGTGTGTTTAAGATATTTAGCCATTTCCCCTTGTCAACTGTTTGGTCCACTGGCACATTACTCTTAATTACATTTTTGACTCTGTAAATATCATAAATCTTTTATATATTATCTCATATTAAACATTTCATTTATGATAAAAACTACTAAACATATTCAATTCAGCATTTACATTTACTAATGAATAACCTCAAATATAGATTATAGCCCCAAAATATTAATTACTTATTTTATAAATTATTTACTCCCATAAATAATACTCAAAATATATTTTCAATTCATACAAATAAATTAACATTATTAATAAGAATAAAATTGTGAATATTATGTAATTTCGTTATAAGTTTTAAGCTAGTAAACAACTGTTGATGCCCAACTACTCAAACGCGCGTTACGCGTTACGCGTGATTGAATCACAAACAAACATCTAAATAACGCTATAAACATTTGCAATACCTGTTATTAGGATGTTGGAATGCGATAACATTACTAACCCGTTGAGGTTCCTTAATGAATTAACTTAATATGAATCTCAACTTGATTTATGTAGCTTGGGCTGGGAAAACTAATATCACAAGTGTAGAGTTAAGTAATTATTAGTTTTTAATTAAATTATAGTGTTAAGGCATATGTTTCAAAGTTTATGGAGTACTAGGCCGGTTTCTAGCCCACGGGGCCGAAATCGAGGTTGAGTGGAGCGAGTAGATACGCTGAAAAATTTATTGTTTTTCAATTAAATTATTCGCAACAAATGAGGCTTGCAAGGCGATTGCTTTGTTTTGATTTCAATGGAAAATGTATTTGATGATCATTCCTCAAGGACATGATCGATATATATTTTATTTCGACACAAACCTCATGTTGTCGTGGTCTTTAATTGTGACAAGTTTCATCAAGATTGGTTAGTGGTTTTGGAGCCTATTAACTTCCAAGAGTGACTTTTCGGTGTATATATGTTACGGCTAAAGGTGGGTGTGAACATAAACTTAAGATTAGCCGGCTAAACTTAGGTCTAACTTCGAGGAGGTGTTAATGTTAGTTTCTTCTATCTTTAGCCGGCTAAATTACTTTTTATATTTCGTAGCCTGTGGTGCTATTTCGAAGGAGCCCCGCGGGTTGCCCTTCGCTCGCTCTTGCATCCTACGTCGTAATTAATTAAAATAGTATTCTATTCGGAAGTTTCATTGCCACGTGTGCGCGCATTGTCTCCCCACCGCCCCCTCAAACACTCCGCCGGCCCGGCGCGTCCATCGAATACATTTTTAGCCATTTTGCTTCGGTTAATGTGCACATTAGCCGGCTAATCTTAAGTTTATGTTCACACTCACCTTTAGCCGTAACATATACACCGAAAAACGTACCGCTTATTATTGAGCGTACCGCTCCACTCAATACTAGTACTTATTAGAAATAACATAATACAAAGTCCTGAGAGGCAATTCCCAAAAGTAAAATTTAGTTTCGTTCCCTAAACTGACACATTTTTTATTCTCGTATCACAATACGAAGCTTCAAATTTTATTAATATGTGATTATATCGAAATATGACTGAAAAGCAAACAGCTTAAGAGTGGCATGCTGGTCCTACAATTGATATTAATTAATTTATAAATGAAGTGTACAATTTTCAGTCAATTCACAATTCAATCTCGGTTAGGTCAACTTTTAATCTGCGATCGTAAAACAGTTATGGGAATTTGCCTTCTGATTAGTTAGTCCTTTCCAGTCCTAATACATATATAAGAATTAAAAAAAAACATCTACTCTCATACTGAAATTTTGAGATTAGAAAACTAAACACACAATCTTATTGTCAGTCTTTTACGCACAAGCCATCAAAATAAATTTAAAAAGTAACTTTTCGGTACATGGACAACTGCGTGATGCTATTATCATTAACTCACACTCGTATTTTAAGAACCCTTATTTATTATGCAACAGTTTCATAAACTACTATTAACGTCTGTTAAAAAAAATATGCGTTGTAAGATGCTTGTATTACAATCTGATTAAAGATTAACATCATTGTTAGATAATAATTTACGTCGAACTATGGGCTGCGTTTAAGCCACTGTACGTACGTAACTCTGTGATAGATAAATGTTTGGAAATTTTTAAAAGAAGTTGTTTCCAAATTCTTGAGGTCTAAAGACAGTCGATGTATAAGGATATGTTGGTAAGCTTCTTATGTCACATATCATTGACGAGCGCGGTGGTCGAATGGCTAGCAATGGTCACCTCGACTGCGTGGTCGCGGGTTCGATCTCCGTATGTACATGACAAATATTTGTGTGCATGAACATGTCTGTATCATGTTCTATCTATCCTGAAACAGCCTCACACAATTACAGTCACGTCTGTGAATTGTTTGTGTTCTTGAAAGTAATTTCAACTAGCAGAAAGCAAATTTAACGTTTCCTTAAGTATTCACGTAATAAGATTTATTGTATTTAATTTGCTGTGGCTGAATTTCAGATTTAATAAATATTGTCAGACAAATTACACAGCGCCATCTAGCCCCAAAGTAAGCGAAGCTTGTGTTATGGGTACTAGACTACTGATAAACATACGTAAATACAGATATAGATATAGATTTAATATGATGAGAAAAAAGTAAGTAATTAAATATGTATAAGTAATAAATATTTCGTTGTTTATTAAAGTCATGCACAGATAGGGTTTGGGTCCCGGGACGTCTCGAGTCTCGAAGTCCCGGGACTTTTCGTAATTTTTCTTGTCTCGAGTCCCGGGACTTGAGACTCGAGACTCGAGACGAGACAAGATTATCGAAATTCATTTTTATTCTCAAAAAATTGAAGGAGCATAGCGCCATCTGTAAGTTTATTGAATAACTACGTGGTCTGTTCACTAATAGGCCTTTCATCACATTTTTTTTTATACGCATGCATTAGCATCAGCCTTCTTTTTCGTACCGTTATTTGTAAACAACCATACTAAAGTACCCACTACCCGTATCAAAAATTTAAATATTAATTGAAACCGATTTATTTTTTGGAAAAAGTGTAAACAAAAGAATGTTAGGATAATTGACTTTTTGACTCTGCAATACATTTGAACTTTCATTGGGTGTGTTTAAGATATTTAGCCATTTCCCCTTGTCAACTGTTTGGTCCACTGGCACATTACTCTTAATTACATTTTTGACTCTGTAAATATCATAAATCTTTTATATATTATCTCATATTAAACATTTCATTTATGATAAAAACTACTAAACATATTTTTTTATTTATTTATTTAAACTTTATTGACCACAAAATTACATAAGGGTACAAAAGGCGGACTTAACGCTAAAAGCATTCTCTACCAGTCAACCTTTGGGAATAGCAGAAATTCATAAATGCGGTTCTAAAGCAAATGAAAGAAAATAAGATCTCGAAAATAGAGATGATAAATAATCAAGTAAAATAATAATATATTCAATTCAGCATTTACATTTACTAATGAATAACCTCAAATATATATTATAGCCCCAAAATATTAATTACTTATTTTATAAATTATTTACTCCCATAAATAATACTCAAAATATATTTTCAATTCATACAAATAAATTAACATTATTAATAAGAATAAAATTGTGAATATTATGTAATTTCGTTATAAGTTTTAAGCTAGTAACCAACTGTTGATGCCCAACTACTCAAACAACTCACTTTTAACGGAATTCGTTTAATAACTTTAAGTAAACATTTAATTTTCTGTACAATAAGTTATTTTTTTTTTACAAAGAATTGGCTTTTTTTAATAGGTACAATTTAAAATAGAAAACTAACTTAATTACAATTTTACGAAAGCCCCACTAAAAAAAAACAAAATGTCTCTAAGTCCCGGGAATTCCCGGGACTTTGACTGTAGGCTGTCTCGTGTCCCGGGACTTTGAACTTGTCGGGAATTCCCAAACCCTATGCACAGACGAGGGACTTTAACTTCGCGGTTTTTTGTGCACAAAAATAGATTGATTAGAAATATCGCATCCCGGCCACTCCATACAAATGTCGCATTGGTAACTACTACATAAACAATGACGTATGTATAATGTATGTAAGTATATGTATTTATTTATTTAAAAAAAATATTTATGTACAATATCAGTTGTCTAGTACCCATAGTACAAGCTTTGCTTAGTTTGGGATAGACTAGATTGCGATGTGTAATATGTCAAGAAAAAGAAATATCGAGACTATAGATATAGACATAATTGCCTAATTCGTGTGTTTCTCTTGGCTTAACTTCACTTTTGAAAATGCACAAACATTCGGATCAGATCGGAGAGATCATAATATTTTTGTTTATAAAGTTACTATTTTTAGTTAAAAGATTCTATGGAATCCGCAATTAGTCATGGGTACTATTATGCGTACTAAATAAATTGTCTATCCACCAGAATCTCAAAGTCTTATAATATAAAAATAAAATGTCACGATGTTTGTCCGTGATAAAGTCCGTAACTGCTTAATCGACTTTAATGGAATTTTGCATATGTATGTATATTGTATATAGTCAAAGGATACCTCTTATTTAATTCATCCCCTTAGGGGGTTAAAATAGGTGATGGAAGTTCATACGCACGAAGTCGCACGCGATCGCTAGCTTATTATATAAAGTTTATAAAGATTATATAAAGATCGCTAGTTTATATATAATTTAGTTTACAAAATTAATATAAAAATCTATATCGATCTATCAAAATAAATCAAAGAAAGTAATAAATAAATCAAAATTTCTAATTAAATCGAAAAAAAAAAACTCGTCACTTTTACTTCAATTTGAATACCACTTTAGAGAATATTAATTACTAATATTATTATTGGGAAAGTGAGTTTATTTGTTTATTTGTTCCACTTTCACGCCTCGACTACTGAACCTATCATACAAGAACTACAGAATAATATATGAAGTTAATTTCAAAGTGTCAAACGTGGAATACGCAAATAATCCCAAAAAATTAACTAAAGTTAGGCGCGATAATCTTCATTCAGTCCGACGAAACCGCGTGCGGAAGCTAGTGTGGAACATGTGTGGGTAGTAGTTGATGCTGAAATTAACAAAGCGAAATGACGTGTGAGTGGACCCCAAGGTTTCTTAATTGGTGTGATTGAAGGTCGGTTGGAAATTCATCATTAGGTTAACATTTTTTTAATTTGGTGGCATTTTGAGCCAATTTCATGCTACTCGATCTCGTTAATATGGCTACGGTAACCGCTTCACATCGGGCGGGCCGTATGCTTGTCTGCCACCCGACGTAGTATATAGTATATCTCATTGACGCCAAAGCAAAGGGTGATGTTTTGTAAAGTCAAGGGTCATATTTACAGTACCTTGCCTATAACATTGAATAAAATATATATAAACTAGCTTTCACCCGCGGCTTCGCCCGCGTTAACTTTTTTTTAAATAAAAAGTATCCTATGTCCTTCGTAATACCTTTGAGAATATGTGTACAAAGTTTCATGATGATCGGTTGAGTAGTTTCCGCGTGAAAGAGTGACAAACAAACTCATATTCATATATTCACATTTATAATATTAGTAGGGATTCATTACGATATTTAAAAAAAATCTTTATCTAATATATTTCCCCATATATAATTCCTACTTTTTCTCTAGAAATTAATTAATGGAAATTTTAATATTGTAACGAATGCGTGTCTTATTCAAAACTAGCGGCCGCCCACGCTTCGCTGTGGTTCAATCTTGCCGTTCCCACCTCATTTCAGTGGATTTCCCATACATATCTTGTTCTGACTATATGGAGCACAACAAAAAAAGAATTATCCAATTTTATGCAGCCGTTCGAAAATCTGTTCCCTCTTATCAATTCGCAGTTGAGCAGTGTTGTGGGTACGCTCTAACCCTCTTCGATTGAGAAGAGACCCGTATGCCAGCTGTGGTATGAACATGAGTTGATAACGATACATACGGTCAACAACACTTAGAGCATTAGCATTAAGCTCTCAGTACAAGAAGTTCCCTTTTTGTATACTACGTCGGGTGGCAGGCAAGCATACGGCCCGCCTGATGTGAAGCGGTTACCGTAGCCATATTAACTCTCACAACATAAAATATCGGTCGCTCCCCCGCCACTCCCGCTGCCAACGCAGCATCTTCTTCCTTTCTTTCTGGTAACCTCACTCACTCGCACAACAACCCTCAAGGGAATTGTTATTTGGCTGCGGTATTCTGTGAGGTGGAAGTACATGCCCCACTCGGCTAGCTTACAATTACGCTCCCTACCTCTCTTTTCGCCAGAGCTTCGTTTGTCAGTCAGCAGGGTGCACTGCGTGCAGGTGAAGTTGACTTTGATTTAAAGATTATTAACCACTTACACCTCTTTCCGCTCGTCCCCGTGTTCGCGTGGTGTAAAAGATGCTATCTACGTAAGAACATCTAATACTGGAAGCGCAAGTTCCACTTGCAGTTGATTGTACAGCGATGTATACAATAGTAGATTATTGCATCGAGCACAAAGTAATTTATTATTGCACCGAGTGCCTGATTTAGAGCCCGAGCGTTAGCGAGGGCTCTAATCTAACAGGCACGAGGGCAATATAAATTACTTAAGGCGAGGTGCATAATCTGCTTTTCTTTCAACTAATACCTATAGGAATAGTAGATAAAAGAAACTCATATCAAACAGTTAAAATAGAAGTTTCTATAACACTGTCGGCTTCATTTAGAATGTTTTCCGGAGTTAATGTGTCGCTAGATGATTCCATTTTAATTCGAAGCCGAAGCACTCAAAATCAGATAGTATCACACTTTTATCGTTTCCAAATATATTGTCAAACAAAATTAACAAAGTTCCCGCCAAATCACTTTTTTAAATTTCTTTCATTTTTAACTCAGAGTTAGCAGCAATCATTTTTTAAATTTGGAACAAGTAGGATCGAAACGAATAATACGTACGAAAAAAAAAGTATTGATATCGGCTGGCCGAATAGAGCTAATCCATTGAGATTGGCACCTTTTGGTGCGATTAAAAAAAACTGTGCAATAATGAAATTTCATACATTTTTATTGCTCTAGAGCATTAAAGACTCGTTTTGTACTGAGTTTTTAGTGTGATTGTGATGAAATTAAAGCATAGTTGGAAGAAATATATTTTAATCATTTTTTTTATCAAACAAAGGATATTTACTTATCATTTATCTTGTACAGAAGCGATATTTGTATTTAATCTAGTTGATAATTTAATTATGTTTTTGGGACTGGAAATAAATCAGATAAGTTTTACTTAGATAATATCTACTTGTTCGGTACTTTTATGTTGCGAAAATGTGTCTTTAATTTTTTGTCCTACCTTTTTAATTAAGAATATTAGTGGTCGCCCATTGGTCGAAATTCAACCATAATTAAATATGCCTTCGTGTGTCGAATACATGGTAGTGTTTGTAATGTTTTTTTTTATTAATTTAATGTATTTTATGTAATAGGTCGGGGAAAAAGTCTTTTCGCATTATAGTATGTATGAACTTGTAATAAAATCTCTTTGGTTATACCATTTGTATCTAGCAGGTTTTGATATCTTTAAAAAGTTTAAATTTTAATAAAGATAATTCCAAATTCAAATTAGGTAAATGTGTGATTTTCATTTGTTTTTTTTACTGTCAAGATGAGTGAATCTAATGAAGAAATTCGATACTTTTTAAAATTTTACTACAAAAAAGGTAAAAATTCAACGCAAGCTGCGAAAAAAATTTGTGACGTTTATGGACCTAGTGCAGTGTCTGTGAGAGTAGCACAAATTTGGTTTAAGCGTTTTCAATCAGGAAATTTTGATGTGAAAGATGCACGTCGCTCTGGTCGCCCTGTTACGGATAAAATTGATGCCATTTTTGAAAAAATGGAGCAAGATCGGCATATCAGTAGTTATGACGTAGCTGAAGAATTAGGAATTGACCACAAAACAGTTTTGGCGCATTTGAAAAAAGCTGGGTACACTAAAAAGCTCGATATTTGGGTGCCTCACGATCTCACTGAAAGAAACCTAATGAACCGTGTACTCATTTGCGATTCTTTACTAATTTACGTAATGAAAGCGAACCGTTTTTGAAGAAGCTTATAACTGGTGATGAAGTGGATCACGTACGACAAGAACGTGCGAAAAAGGTCGTGGTCAAAGGCCGGTCAGGCTTCACAGACTCTGGCAAAACCCGGGTTAACCCGCAACAAGGTGATGCTGTGTGTATGGTGGGATTGGAAGGGCATTATTCATTATGAGCTGTTACCGCCAGGCAGGACTATCGATTCTGAACTCTACTGTGAACAACTGATGAGATTAAAGCAAAAAGTTGAGAGAAAGCGGCCGGAATTAATTAACAGAAGGGGTGTGATTTTTCATCATGATAACGCTAGACCTCACACATCTTTAGCCACTCAGCAAAAATTAAGAGAGTTTGACTGGGAGGTGTTAATGCATCCGCCGTATAGTCCTGACCTTGCACCTTCTGATTTCCACCTGTTTCGGTCTCTTCAGAATTCTTTAGGCAATGTCAGGTTAACATCACGAGAAGACTGCCAAAACCACTTGTCGTGGTTTTTTGAACAGAAGTCCCAAAATTTCTATAGTAATGGGATCATGTCTGTACCTACAAGATGGCAAAAAGTTATCGAACAAAATGGCACCTACATACTTTAGTTAAATGTAAATAAACTTTATTAAAAAATGTTTTGAATTTTCATATAAAATACGAAAAGACTTTTTCCCCAACCTAATATAATTATAAAAAAAATATTAGTATACTGCACTCCTTCTCTATATAAACTATAACTGTGCGAAATTTGATACTTCTCCGTTTTTCGTAAAAAGGGGTACAAAGTTTTTGTATCACGTATTAATATATAGATTTATTACTAGGTACTCCTCGGGAGTTCGTCCGCGACTGAGATAAAAGTAGTCTATATGTTAACCAGAATACGTTCTAACTGTGTGTCAAATTCCATCCAAGTCTGTTCAGGCGTTTTCGCGTAATAGTCAATTATTACCACAAACTTTACAATGGTATTGTTAGATTTATTGGGATACGGTAACCGCGTTACATCAGGCTGGTCATATACTTGTTTGTATCCAGGTGTGGATTAAAAAGCAGATCAATTCAAAAAAAGTGAACTCTGCATACGAGCTCGGTGGTCGAATGGTTAGTAATGGCCACTTTGATTCCGAGGTCGCGGGTTCGATCCCCGCACAAGACAAATATTTGTGTGTATGAACATGTCTGTTTGTCTTGGTGTGGCTGTTTTATATGTATTACAATATGTATGTACATATATTAAAAAAATGTATTTAAGTATAATATCAGTGATCTAGTACAAACTTTGCTTAGTTTTTGACTAGATGGCGCTGTGTAAAGTGTTCAGAAAGATTTATTTATTTTTAAAGATTGCCTATCGATGTGAAACATTCAAATCCGTCTTCTCATTTCCAGGACTCACTTCCCCGTGGTCACCACACACTATCAGCCTCATCTCACCACCTGCACCGAGGCGCCTCCTCATTCGACGCGTCCTCAAACAGCAGCGGCATATCCTCCACCCACGTAGTCGAAATCCACAGCACAAATGGCTCTGATACATCATCACGATGGGGCAACTCTCTCGGAAGTCACGGCTCCTCATCAGGCCTCGTTTCCATAGCAACAGAGAATAATAACGTGAAGTTCACAGCGCCCCATTGTCTCGACAACCTCCAGCCAGTGAACAAGGACTCAAAAGACCTTCCAACTCCTTCATCAACTCCCACCACCTCGAGGAAATCGAGGAGAAGATCAAACCTCTTCACGCCGTCTAAAAAGGGCGATGATAGGTTGAAGAATGGCGAGCTGGGGTCTGGACGAGCTATTCCATTGAAGCAGGGGTATCTGTATAAGAAAAGCAGTAAGGCACTTAATAAGGAGTGGAAGAAGAAATATGTAACGTTGTGTGATGATGGGAGGCTGACGTATCATCCAAGTTTGCATGTAAGTGATATAATTTACTAAAGTTATCTCTTTTAATGTCTTATAAATTGATGAACGCCGGCTGCACGCACGAAAAAGCATGGCTCATTGTCACGTTCCGCCTGAGCCGAGCGTGCAAGCGAGAGCGCAGAACAAGTGATAGAGATGCACGGTCGGCCTAAGCGTTCGGCTTGTGACGCATATATCTCTATTCCACTTCATCGGCCGATGTTTTCTTATGACGTTATCACGTCAAATTATCGTCCGTAAACAGACTTAGAATAGTTTTTTTTTTTTTTTTACTATGTGGTGGGTGGAAACAAGCATACGGTTCGCCTGATGTGAATCGATTACCGTAGCATATAAACGCTCGCAACATTAAATATCATCGCCACCGCTTCTGCCAATGCAGCAAATCCTCCCTTCCTGGTAACCTCTCTCATCCGCAGGAACACAACAAACCTCAACAATGGGGATGTTTGATATTTTTTCTGACACCAGATGTCGCTAGGTAGGCGTCGGGTCCAGATTGTCAAATTGTACTGAATTTTGTGACAGTGAAACTTCAAGACGACAAGACTACACAAGACGTCAACAAGACATTTGACAAAATGCTATGAATTGACAGATGATTGGATACGCTACAGTGCTGCCAAAAGACCCTCATTAACGCTGTCCTACCTCTCTTTTCTGCCAGAGCCTCGTTGGTGAGGTGGGCTTAGACTGTGAAGGTGGTAGTGAGCCCTCACTCCCCAAAATTTTCATTTTGAATCTGCAGTCAATAAGGGAATACTTATCAATAATTTAACATTACAGGACTACATGGAAGATGTGAATGGGAAGGCGATATCTCTTCAGTACGTAACAGTGAAGGTCCCCGGGCAGAAGCCCCGCGGCTCCAAGTCCATCATCACGACGGTTCCAGGGTATAACGGGTACAGCAGCCTGGACATACACGACAGCATCAGTGGACTGTCACTTGGTGAGTTTTAGGATGCCTTATTTGCTTAATTCAAAAAGTTTATTGCAATTCCATATAGATTACATTTTAACAATTGTTGAAGTCACTGTCTCATCACCATCAGCCTGTATCCAAAGTCTATACTCATATTCATATATTTTATTTGCGAACATGGGTAATGTAACAATACAGATTGAGTACTACAAATTAGTCCTACCATATACCATACGGCGTGCAAATTTATAAAATGTATATTATAACAAATTCACAATGTCATCAATTTGACTCACTGCTGGATATCGGCCTTCTCCAATGCTTTCCACCGAATATGAACCTCTGCCTTCCGCATCCAGCCGCTTTCTTCAGGACCATATCTGCCAGCACTGATTCAGCAGATGCGACCGTCCCATTGCCACTTCAGCTTGCTAACAGTGAAGTGTGTGTGTCGACAACTTTGGTTCTGTAGTCGAATATCTTCGTTAGAGATTCGATCTCTCAAAGAAACTTTTTAGTCAAAAAAATCTTAAATTAAAAAAAAAATTGTTCAACCTAAACTTTTTATTAGTTATTTATAAAAAACGATCCACAGGCATAACCAATAATCAACTCAAATCTAACCAACATGTTTTATTACATTGACCAAGTATCGGTCAATATGAATAATAACTAATTTCTTACATTGACCATAACATTTATACTAACAATGCTGTGTAATGTACAAATAAATGTTTTTCTTCTTCTTCTTCTTCTATGTGTTTTTCGCAATATTACAGTCATTGTACATTGTTTTGAACCACATAATACTAACATACAATAATTTACACATGAATGGAGTGAGATCATTAAATATGTGTTGTTCGAGTAATGAATACAAACTTCATACATTATTTTGTATGAACTTTGTATGGTTTAGTCACGCTGCTTCGTTGCGGATACGCCCAGTGTTCTCAAGACTTCTGAAGGCTACTGACTTGGCTAGAGGATTACACGTGCTAACCACAGATCAAAAATCAACACTAAAAGATTTACGCGAACTAGATAAAATATGGCAATTATGAGTGAAGCTTTACCAGGTTCCTGTAAATACACCTTTACGCTTTTCTTGTATAACCCCATACCGTAGTCTCGTGGGAATACATTGTCAGGGAGTTCATTCCATAACCTAAAGGTTCGAAGTACAAAACTCCACTGGAACCCAAGGCGCCCAATTTGGTTCCAATGTTTTAAGGCGCGTTTCCATTATGCAAGTACTTGCATGCAGGTGTGACGTCACACTTGCAAGCAAGTTACTTGAACATGATTGCTAGAATTTGCACCTCGCATGCAACCCGCGTCTTGTATACATGTGTACGTTTCCATTAGTCAAGTTGTATGCAACTTGCACCTTGCATGCATGCTACTTGCATAATGGAAACGCGCCTTAAATCACTAGAAAACATAAATAAAAGAGCATATTTACAGTTGCACGTTTTGTTACAAGTTTGAAACTACCCGCAAGCAACCCGCGTCTTGCATGCATGTTTACGTTTCCATTTGTCAAGTTGTATGCAACTTGCATCTTGCATGCAGGCTACTTGCATAATGGAAACGCGTCTTAAATCACTAGAAAACAAAAATAAATAATAGACTGACACGTCCAATAATCCGGCACCCTCCGCCCGCACCCGCCTACCGCCGGATCTCTTCAATTAAACTGGTTAAACTTAAAGATTATTATAAAATTATACTCGTATTATAATTACAAGTAAATTTTGAGATACCTATGTTACTGTTATAAAAACGTGTATAACAGGAACCCAAATATATCGTATTTTCTTTATAAAATTTATTTTATTTATTATGAGTTTTCTATCATCATCATCAGGTCATTTTAGTCTCCACTACAGGAGCACGACCCTCTCTCGTCTGTCACAGACAGGAGGACTTGGCCTACACTCCCCACGCTGGCCAAACGGGTTGGGGAGGCCTGATCGATGTTTTATAATGTATTTCCCTTAGTCGCCTTGTACGACATCCACGGGAAGAGACGGAGTGATGCTATTCTAGTCTGCCGGAAATCACACGGCCAACGCGGATTTTTCTATACAATCCAGTAATCTGAACACTCCAATAATCCGGCACTGTCTGGTATTTAACAGTGCCGGATTAGTGAGATTCTCCTGTACTTGTACTTGTAAACACAATTGTGATTCCTAGTTATGATGAATCCAGTAGATATGTAATCAGACAGTTATTTCTATTACAGCAGATTGTGATTTGCCCTCAGGATTCAAAGACAAGCCGAGCAGAGCCACAGACAAGGCGCTGATGTCGGCCTTCGAGACCATGAAGGAGCCAGCCTCCAGCCGGCAGTCGCTGGCTTCGGAGGCTGAGCTAGCCACCAACGGTGGTGATAAGGATACACCACACGTCAAGAAAAGACATAGGAGGATGAAGAGTAGCGGTGTTAAAAAAGATGGAGATGAAGGTATGGGATATTTTTTTTATATGTGCACTGTTGTTTTGTAGTTACTGCTTTAGTGTTTATTGTATATTTTATTTTCTATAAAAAATCCAACCGCACATTTGTTCGTGTCAATGGGATTATAAACTGCTGATTTTATACTTTAGAGATATCCCGATTGTTTTAGAAGGTTTTATTTGTTTTTTAATGTAAGGATCCTGGCCCTGGATATTAGTACTTTAAAGCTTGAGTTCCCGTTCGTCAATTTTTTTATAATTAAACAACGAAAACCTTTTTTCAAAATCAACACGTGATTTTATGGGATGGCGAAATTAATTGCTATTCGAAACGTTAAAAATTTGCTAATTAATTTAATTAGCGTAGCAGTGCAGCTATAGAGTCTGCACATTTTTCCGTTTTTTATGAATGGTTTTAGGGTTATGGACACGAGTTCTTTAAATTCCGATTTTTATATTATTTCTCTATCCTGGCTTAGGTACATGCCGTAAAATGTTATCTCACTAGCAATAGTTACATACCCCAGGCTGAGAATGACAACTTCCTAAAACGACAAACCGTCGCCATCCTCATCAAATTTTTATTAATTCAGGTTAATAAATTAAGTTGCTACCTCTTTTCCTTATCGACCGCAAAGTGATGTCAATTTTTCTTGCAAAATACACCCGCAAAAGAAAAATATTTTTGTGCATGAACATGTCTATTTGTATTGGTCTGGGTGTTGTCTATGTATTATATATATGTATGCATTTAAAAAAAAAGGATAATATCAGTGATCTAGTACCCATATTACAAGCCTTACTTAGTTTAAGATTAGATGGCGCTGTGTAATATATCCGGGAATATAATATTTGTTATTATCGTTCCAGAGGGCGAGCCGGCGACGTCGTGCGAGTTCACGATCGTGAGCCTGGACGGCAAGCGGTGGCGCTGGGAGGTGGCCGCCAGCGGGGCCTCGCCCGCCGCCGCCGCCGCCGAGAGGGACGCCTGGGTGGCGGCCGTGGAGGCGCAGATACTGGCCTCGCTGCAGGGACGGGTACGTACACGGGGTCAGTGTGGACAACGAGCGGGACGCCTGGGTGGCGGCCGTGGAGGCGCAGATACTGGCCTCGCTGCAGGGACGGGTACGTACACGGGGTCAGTGTGGACAACGAGCGGGACGCCTGGGTGGCGGCCGTGGAGGCGCAGATACTGGCCTCGCTGCAGGGACGGGTACGTACACGGGGTCAGTGTGGACGACGAGCGGGACGCCTGGGTGGCGGCCGTGGAGGCGCAGATACTGGCCTCGCTGCAGGGACGGGTACGTACACGGGGTCAGTGTGGACAACGAGCGGGACGCCTGGGTGGCGGCCGTGGAGGCGCAGATACTGGCCTCGCTGCAGGGACGGGTACGTACACGGGGTCAGTGTGGACAACGAGCGGGACGCCTGGGTGGCGGCCGTGGAGGCGCAGATACTGGCCTCGCTGCAGGGACGGGTACGTACACGGGGTCAGTGTGGACAACGAGCGGGACGCCTGGGTGGCGGCCGTGGAGGCGCAGATACTGGCCTCGCTGCAGGGACGGGTACGTACACGGGGTCAGTGTGGACAACGAGCGGGACGCCTGGGTGGCGGCCGTGGAGGCGCAGATACTGGCCTCGCTGCAGGGACGGGTACGTACACGGGGTCAGTGTGGACAACGAGCGGGACGCCTGGGTGGCGGCCGTGGAGGCGCAGATACTGGCCTCGCTGCAGGGACGGGTACGTACACGGGGTCAGTGTGGACAACGAGCGGGACGCCTGGGTGGCGGCCGTGGAGGCGCAGATACTGGCCTCGCTGCAGGGACGGGTACGTACACGGGGTCAGTGTGGACAACGAGCGGGACGCCTGGGTGGCGGCCGTGGAGGCGCAGATACTGGCCTCGCTGCAGGGACGGGTACGTACACGGGGTCAGTGTGGACAACGAGCGGGACGCCTGGGTGGCGGCCGTGGAGGCGCAGATACTGGCCTCGCTGCAGGGACGGGTACGTACACGGGGTCAGTGTGGACAACGAGCGGGACGCCTGGGTGGCGGCCGTGGAGGCGCAGATACTGGCCTCGCTGCAGGGACGGGTACGTACACGGGGTCAGTGTGGACAACGAGCGGGACGCCTGGGTGGCGGCCGTGGAGGCGCAGATACTGGCCTCGCTGCAGGGACGGGTACGTACACGGGGTCAGTGTGGACAACGAGCGGGACGCCTGGGTGGCGGCCGTGGAGGCGCAGATACTGGCCTCGCTGCAGGGACGGGTACGTACACGGGGTCAGTGTGGACAACGAGCGGGACGCCTGGGTGGCGGCCGTGGAGGCGCAGATACTGGCCTCGCTGCAGGGACGGGTACGTACACGGGGTCAGTGTGGACAACGAGCGGGACGCCTGGGTGGCGGCCGTGGAGGCGCAGATACTGGCCTCGCTGCAGGGACGGGTACGTACACGGGGTCAGTGTGGACAACGAGCGGGACGCCTGGGTGGCGGCCGTGGAGGCGCAGATACTGGCCTCGCTGCAGGGACGGGTACGTACACGGGGTCAGTGTGGACAACGAGCGGGACGCCTGGGTGGCGGCCGTGGAGGCGCAGATACTGGCCTCGCTGCAGGGACGGGTACGTACACGGGGTCAGTGTGGACAACGAGCGGGACGCCTGGGTGGCGGCCGTGGAGGCGCAGATACTGGCCTCGCTGCAGGGACGGGTACGTACACGGGGTCAGTGTGGACAACGAGCGGGACGCCTGGGTGGCGGCCGTGGAGGCGCAGATACTGGCCTCGCTGCAGGGACGGGTACGTACACGGGGTCAGTGTGGACAACGAGCGGGACGCCTGGGTGGCGGCCGTGGAGGCGCAGATACTGGCCTCGCTGCAGGGACTGGTACTCTTCACTTTATACTGGACACTACTGCCTCTCATGATAACCTGGGATAACTAGTACTCTTGCTCTCTCTGCTTCCCTCAGTTATCCCGCAGTTGACCAGCGTGGAGTATACCTAAACCTTTTCGACTTAGGGTAGACCCGAATCCCAGCAGTATAAATATAAATAGACTCTTCCGTAAAATAAAGTCCGATCTGTATTATTGGTAGTTCATTTTCGTGCGTTATTATTGGGAGCTAATGTGAAATTGAACGTTATTTGATTCTAAATATCGGAAGATAAATGACACAAGAATAACTTAAAAACGTATGTCTGAAGAATTCATATTCTAGGCTAGATAGCTTAACTCATTTTTGTTCCATAATCACGTCGGATTCTGTTATAGAACAGAATCCGACGTGATTATTCCATAGGGATGAGTCAAAATATGGGTTGTAGCATCTGTGACTACCGCTTTAATTACGACTGCAATATGCTAAGCGGGTGAGGTGAATTTTTCAAATTTTTAAAATAGTTATAACCTAAATATTCCCCTTGTTTTTTGTAGACGTCCCGGCAGCCGGCGCCGACGGGCGCGAACTCGACGGGCGACGTGCGAGCTACCTACTACATAAGGAGGGTGAAAGGCAACGACAAGTGCTGCGATTGTGGTGCTCAAGGTACAGCTTTTATTCATAAACATTTATTTATTTATTCTTTAATGCACACAATCCATTTAATTATTATATACAAAAAGCGAACTTAATGCAAAAGCATTGCCTACCAGTTTACCTTACGGACATGTATGATATTTGTAGGAGGGTGCCTTATTTTACATCATAAGGCACCCTTCTACACATAAATTTATTTATATAAACTTATTTTCCACACGTTAAGGGTACATAGCCGTCCTTAATGCTAATATCATTCTCTACCAGACAACCTTTGGGAAGAGCAGATATATACACGAATGCGAGATACAAATATAAATTTATAATTATAGGATATATTACAACAAGAAATATACATATACTATCTGACCCGACAGACGTCCTGTCTTCTTAACAATGAATATTGAATTCGAATTGGTTTTGAGCAATCTGTCAAATGACGACATAAAGTATACTAGAAAAGGAACCAACAGTTTTTTTAATTTTTCTAATTTTCCTCGTGACTTTTTTATTTTTTCTTTTACGAGACCCTTCTCCGAATGATAACAAATACAACAGTAATGCTGCGGCTACACTACCTTACCGTCTACCGGGCTGTTACCGCCATAATTGTGGCATTAAATTACCGTTTAAATTACTGCGTGAAGTGGTGTGGTTACACTAGAGTTTACCTAGATATGTCAATAAATTAGGCGGTAAAAATTTCATTTTTCAAGATGGAGGTTGAGGCTACAGCTGTTATATTTATTTAGATGGTTTCGGTCTTTTTTCTTCTTCAAATCATCATTGTACACTGCGATTTTTATCGGGGTTAGGGATTGCAATCCGGCATCATTTTCAGTCCGGCCGGATCCGACCCGATTCCCATCGATCCGGCCGGATCCGACCGGATCCGGCCGGATTGATCAAATCAGAATGATTTTCGCTTTTCAATTCAAAATGAACTGTTAGTAAGTGAATCAAGTGTCATGTACATACTTTATATAGGTAGTTTATAAAAAATATATAAAATCAATTTTATTTCTAATCTAATGGTAAGATTAGACAACGAGCAAACAATTAAAATCTAGATTTCAATTTCACAGATAGATCCATTATTTTAGTAAGTAACTTTGAATCTGTCTAAAGAATGGCACAATTATCACAATAATGAGTTTGTTTTATAATTACAACTCTTTAGTTTAATCAGCTTACGATAAATAATTATTTTAAGTAGAATTTTAAGTAATAATTGTCTTAATATTCATTATAGGTATATTATACGAAAATCATTTTTATTTTGAAAAAAGGATCGTAGAAAATAAATAGTGTTAATATTGTGACACCACGCGCAATGCATTTAAAGTACCTCCTCATGCAGAGATCTATTATTTTGCCAAAAATTGCTAGCACCGGATCCGTAGTACGGATCCGGTATATTAGTACCGGATCCGGTAACCGTTTAATAATGCCGGATCCGCCGGATTACCGGATCCGGTTTTCCGGATTGCAATCCCTAATCGGGGTATACCCGACTGAAAGCTCATAAAAAGATACGGTTCGCATTGGAATAATTCCAAAACTCAAGCTTTTTTCGTTTGACCACTCCATGTCGGTCGATACGTGCGTCGCCGTTGAGTTCATGCTGCACACTGGTCAAACAGTAGTGTGGCCACAAACGCATTATTTACCGCGGTAATTCTCTTTGATGTGCGAAAAAAGACCGCCGCCGGAGCTATTGTCTACCGCCATTTGCCATATTGATTGGCATTGTAAAATTATGGCCATAAATCGTGGTTACACCTAGGCGTTGTTGAAATTATGGCAATAATTATTGGCATATCACGGTACTGTAGCCGCAGCATAACAAATTTTAATACGACAATAAAAAATAACAAATAAAAAGAAATAGCGATATCGGTCCTGCTGTTCACGTGTGATGCCGTGACTAAGAGAAATAGAATCCCTATTCTCCCCATTCTTATAAATAGATTCATTTGTAAGCTCGATACCTGATGGATATTTTTTACGTTAATCCAAATAAATAAAAAAATAGGTTTTTTTTGTATGGAAGTGTTTTACGGGTCAAATAATAATGGTCATATTTTAATTGCAGACCCTGACTGGGCCAGTTTGAACCTGGGCGTGTTGATCTGCATCGAATGCTCTGGTATACACAGGAATCTCGGCTCGCATATATCCCGGGTGCGCTCGCTGGATCTCGACGAGTGGCCGTAAGTTATTTTTTTATACTACGCCGGATGACTAAAGTCCGCGTTCACGATGCACGTCACTTCATATCGTCCAAGCTAAAGCCGATTCCGATAGAATACTGAATGTGTGTTTTATTCTATGATCGTGGTCCTTTTTTGTGTAAAATAAATCATGTCGCTTTGCTGCAAATACGTGTTATTCCGGAAAAAAATCAAAGAATTTCAAAGCTGTCTGTGTGTGTGTGTGTATGTTATCTAAATTACATTATTGTTTTCTTGAGAGACGATATGAAGCACAATAGAGCATAAGTTTGAATTTTTTTTAAACTTTTTCTAAATTTGTAAAATATTACAACACACAAAACTACAACGATCTGCGATCTTTAATTTTAATATCTTGAGGATGACTTGTTTTACGGTCTGTCAAAACTTTGGTGGGAAAGTCCATTTTAAAAGGATGAAATTATTAAAAAATAAATTGCTATCGGAGAAAAATAAATAGTCATATTGCCTATTTAGTATTGTAACTTTGTTCACGAGGTATGATTTTAGAAGGACGCTAGTGTGCTGGATTATTTTATACAGGGCAAACGAGCATGTTGGTTACCTGATGGAAAGCAATCACCGCCCAAGGAGATTAGCAACACCAAGTGGTCGGCGACCCGTTGCCAGACTTTACTCCTTTCTTTCTTTAATAATGGATAAACTCAGCTTAAATTTGATTTCGTGCCTAGTCGCCCCTTATATATTACTAGCTGTCAAGGCAAACGTTGCTTTGCTATATACATGAATCATTTAGGAGTATGAAATAACTCTGCCCTGTTTATATATTTTTAAGAAGTATATTTGTTATGTATATTTTTTAGAAGTTAACTCTGCCCTGTTTATATATTTTTGAATGTGCCTTATTCGTTAAAACTAACATGGAGCTATTTAATTTTAAGTCACGTGACAGACACAAAAATAAAATATTGTTACGAGCTAGGGTTCTGGATTTGGATGTAAAACGCCAATGACAACTTGCAAGGATTTATTCACGCAGGGTCTGGTCTGCAGGTCTTCACAACACGAAGTCCACACGAAGATTCCAAATCGCAGGTCAAATCGAAGTCCAATAGTATCGCTGAGGTCGTAGGTTATCACTTGTCTCGCAGGTAGATTCGCTCGAAGTTTACTCTCCCGAAGTCCAAACTGAACTCATCTATGCGCCGCAGCGGTCGCTATTTATATTCGCCGGCAAGGGTTCTCGAATGTTCTAGTATATACATGTATGTACTTCCCTTCGGAACGTATCTCGAACATTTTCATGTCATAGTGTTATGAACCTTATGGCAGTAGACATACGGGTCATTATTGCTTGCAGCGAAGTATGCGGCGACTATTCTAGAAGGTTCCATTCTAGATCGTTCGAGACAGGACCGCGACAATATTTTCCAAGCCTGCGAGAACGGCTTTAATAAGTAAGAACGTCTTTTCTGATATACCTCGTATTTACAACAGGATACCAGAAGAAATACGTGGCATTAAGGAAATTACTGATTTTAAAAAGAAATTCCATGCTCTGTTAGTTGATAAATGCTACTATAGCGTTAGTGATTATCAGAATGACAGAAATCTGTATAGTGCATTATTAGTGTTTGGTTAAAGTTAATAATTATTGTATGCCTAAGTGGTGGAACACAGAATGGATCGATATAAACTTGTAACATCTGTAAAACCTGTTGTTCACAATAAAGACAATTTGTTTGTTTGTTTATTTGAAAAATAGATGGCCGATTCACAGACCTACGCGATGTGCATACAAAATTTCATAAAAATCGGTCCAGCCGTTTCGGAGGAGTTTGGTAACAAACACCGCTACACGAGAATTTTATATATTAGATATTATATCTTGCACCGTATTTAATTAACATAATTTATTATTCCAGGCTGGGCCACGTTAGCGTAATGGTGTCTATGGGTAACGCCTTGGCCAATTCAATATGGGAGGCCGATTTGAGAGGACACATCAAACCCATCGCCACATCCTCCAGGGAAGAGAAGGAGAGGTAACATCTTAGATATTTTAATCTTAGTTTATCTTTGGTATACCTATGTAAACTGCCACCAACGAAATAATGCGATCCTGATGGCAGGATAGAAGACGCGGAACGTGTAATACAGAAAGAGATGGCTATACATCATAGTATAATATAATAACATTGTGTAAAAATTACACATGTGACGTGTAATTACGTCAAAATACACATGTCTTCATATTTTATTTCACTACCAATTTAACTAGCCTTTGCACATAAAACTACAGCTTGGGACAGCAATGGACTTAATTGTTAATTTCCTTTTTGGTGGTTGTCGCTGTTAATCCTGGCTACACAGAAGACATAGCGGTGGATATGTGTGGTGGGCCCGCCCCAATACCGGCAGCCCAATATGAAGTTCCGTACAGTCTGCACTTCGATTAGTTAACTTTCTTGGCCACATCATGTCAAGTTATAATTTCTGAAATAGGTGGAGATTCGTTAATAATGCATTCATTGCATATGCATAATGCATTCAATTCATTATTAACGCAGCACTGACTCTATTGTTTGTTTTGATAATTTAACTTCTCAGATAGATATAAATGATAGAGATTGGCAGTAAAGAAATCGTATTTTTGTTCTCTTAGAGTTTAGGCAGTCTGGCAAGTTTGTAGGTTTGGAAATAGAGTTTACTTTTAAGTTTTGTGATTTTACGAGAACATAACACCAATGGAGTTAGTCGATTCTGAATTAATAACCTTCAATAATTACACACATCCTCGAATTTCGCCGAGCTTATGCGAATTAATTATTAATATTTAATAATCCTCAGCCTCCCCAGGTTGAGATTATTTAATTAACATACCAAATATGTGAGGCGTTATTTGAAAGTCCTCGCTGCCGCTTTTGTAGTTCATTCTTGTAAATGAATAGGCTCCAAAGCCACTGAACCGATTTTAATTAAACTTGTCAATATTAAAGACATGCTTGAGGTTTGTGTCGAAAAAAAATTGAGATCGATTATGTCCTTGAGGAATGATCATAAAATACATTTTCCATTGCTAATGTTTGTTACTTAATAACTCAGTGATTATTAACCGACTTGAAAAAAATATTTTTTATTTGAAAGAGTATATAGGTACTTCCAGATTGGTCTCATATTTTTTTCATCATCATCATCATCATAAGCCTGTATCTACCCACTGTTAGGTTCGTTATTTCATTACTCCGTCATTTATAAACCGATTTTTTATTTATTTGAAAGAGTATACTTCCAGATTGGTCCCATATTTTTTTCATCATCATCATCATCAACTTGTATCTATATACATAAATGTAGAGTAATGTTTGTAGTCAGTTTTTTTTTGCTAAAATTATTAAACTAACTGATATCACAGCGAGAGGAGAATTACTGTACTCATACAGACTCATTTCAATGTATACAAGTGAGATGGAAAGTGCTTTCCCTGACTTGCGCACATTTCAAGGCGTCTGAGCATTTCAGGCGTGTGTATGAGTATCGTTTTCGCTTCAACTTTCGTCGCGTTACCTGTTCTATAGTTTGACCAAAACCTCTGTACCGCGCCGAAGGAATGCGCATCGAAGCGGCGGCAAATGAAGACATGGCAAACAGGGAAAAGCATGAGAGTCCACACGAGATATTTATTGTCGGACAGATCTTAAGATATTGATTTACAATATTTTCAACTTTTAAAGTTATGGATATATGACTAGTATATTTAAAGGAAAATCTTTTGTTGTGTGTTAAATTTGTAATTATTATTTAAATATCTTTTATCCACCCATTTATAAAACGTAGGCCCGTTCAAATCTCCATGATAGTCGCCAGTCTTAGCATCTGATTTAAATATTGTCAATGCACCATGAATCAAACCGTTCCACCTTCCAGCGTGTAGAATTACCAAATGCTGTTCTTTCCCAATATCAGCGTGAATTCCGATGATGATTGCCAACATTTGCTGGCATGGTGACTGGCGTTAATATAGGTTTCATCGAGAAAATATATATAGCGATTTTGTGTTCTATAGTTTCAGATTTTTGTCAAGTGTTTACCGCCAATCTAATGTTAGGCTGCTCTATAAGGAGATGTCTTTCGATTTACATTTTTTGGAACGTTAACCCTTCTTGTGTAAATGGCTTCTTAAAAATTCTTGACCACAATTTAATGTGCCATCTTGGCTCAAACTTGATAATAGTTTACGTAAACTTAAAACTTTTTTCGAATTGGTAAATTTGGTGAATTTTCCTTCTTATAACTTCTAAATCAAAAGCGTCAACAACGTTGTTTTTTCTTGATAGTTTGTGTTTTTTTTGGCGAGTTAAATTTTAATCGACCTTGTATTTTCAAATGATGAATTTCCTGCAGTTATTACATTCCTGTTTTTTTGCAATACCATGTAGTCTCGGTCACGATTTTGGCAATATTCGCATCACTTTTAAATTCACTTTTTCTTTGCCTGCTTTTTTTATTTAAAATATTTGACCACTTTAAATATAACGTCCTTGATATCACGAGACCCATCTGTAGATATTTCACACGTGTGCTTTTGATGTCGATAGTCCGGTACGAATAACATTTGTTACCGCCTTATTACCGGCACACTGATATAAAACGTTGATGAGAGGCAGACTGATATACAGGAGCGGCGCCCTGAACTCCCCCGTCTCGCCGCGCATTTATGTAGGGAGCGGTACAGCGGTTTCGGTCAAACTATATGCATAATACTGATCGGAATATGCGTTGAAATGTTTCGAATCGGGGCGGTAAATATTTTATTATCCGTTTACAGATGGATAAGGTTAAAATACGAGCGGAGGGCGTTCCTGTCTTCGTGCGAAGTGCCGACGGGCGCGGAAGCGTTGCGGGCGGCGAGCGCGAGGGGCGCGGTGCCGGCGCTGGCGCGCATGCTGGCCGTGCCGCCGCCGCGCGCGCCCGCCGCCGCCGAGCGGGCCGCCGCGCTGCGGGCCGCCGCCGCCGCCGGACACCTCGCCGCCGCGCAGCTCATCATATGGGTGAGTGTCTGTACGTGACACGGGACACGTGACACGTGACACGCTGGCCGCATGCTGGCCGTGCTGCGAGCCCTGCTGCGGGCCGCCGACGCCGCCACCTGATATTCTATTCTTGGACGTTTGTCAGTATGTTTGTGAACCAATCGATCGGAGTGGAGATAAGTTTCATGTGGGCATTTCCAATGCTGTAACTTATTTAAAAATGTTGTAATAATCATTACTCTTCAACAGGAATAAGGAATTAAAACAAACATTTTTTGTTTCAGCACAACGGCAACCCCAACTTCCCAGACGCGGACGGACACACGTGTGTATTCTACGCGCGCGCCGCGGCCAACCACCTCTCGGGCATCCCCGTCCAGTACCCCAAGAACCTCCAACTCACCTGCCCCCTCCACCCCAACCCCCCCGTCAGCTCCAGCAACAGCTCGGGAACAAACTCCACAAGCTCCACTTCGAGCACAAAGAGTTCTATAAAAAACCCGGAGCCCGAATGCAACTGCATCATCTTCGAACTGTTAAACGCACAGAGTGCTTCTAACGCCCTCGTCGAACTTCTCATAGGATTACAGAACAATCAGTACATGAACGGTTACGACGGCATAAACGGAAGTGGTATCACCAACTCTTTGAGCCACGGAACCCTCGGTAGGCCATCATTGGGTCCAAACTTATCATTGACCAACGGCAAATGCGGCAGCATCGTTTAAACTAAATGTATTCGTTATTGGTGTTTTGGTCGAATATTTGTACGAATGTTCGCTCAATGTTGATTCTTGACACGTTTTTATTCTAATTGTTACATACGTAATTCGATGTATTAATTACTATGTATTGAAATGTGACTGAAGTTGAGAGAATTTCGTGTTATATAGTTACCATCGCCGGATTTGTATCTGGTGTATACCATCTATAATTATGTCGTTTGTTGTCGGTTATTATGGGGCGATATGGTACGTGGTGATGAAGGAGTTTATTTTGACAAGAAAAATAAAAAAAACATTTTTATATAATATTTTCTTTTTGTTATTTTTTAACGGTGCTTTTATTTTATCGTATTACGCTGTAACGATTTTTTATTTTTTATAAAAAAATAAGTATGTATTTTTCTCACTAATTGTACATTCCAGTACATGCCACGTACTGTGTTGCGCCAGTTTTAGGATATCAATAGATATCGTGAGCAATAATGCTCAGTATTATATGCCAATTATGGTAATAATAAAGTTACATACATATACAACAAGAAATAATGTAATCATAATATGTGACTGACTGTCCATTGTGAAACCTGAAATGTAATTTCGAACATCTGATGTACTTAGCTGAATTATGTCGTCAATTTGTAATTAGTTAAATTTGTATAGGTAATAACTTATTTCAAAAAATACATAAAGTATTTCTCAAAACCCTGGTTTACATATCCCGCGTTATAGTTCAAATTTTTCTTTGTTTGTTAGTTAACGAATTACATTTTAGGCAAATTTTCCCAAAATTATTAAAAAAAAATAAAGAAAAAGAAACTAAAGTAGTTATAGTTGACCGCCCTGAATGTGGATCTTAACTACTTACGTATAGAGTTGACAATCCACTGGCAAATAATTAAAAGATATATGTTTAGAGATGCAGTGACTATTTGAATCACAACTACCTAATTTTCTAAGAAAATAATGTTACCGTGTAAGCAAATGGATTACCAATAATGACAAATCATTTATATGTGATTACCTACATAAAATACCTACAAAACAATCATGTGAATAGATTGTTTTAAGAGACATTAATACACACAGTAAATGCAAAGGTATACGTTGAATAAATACGGGCGGTAAACTAGTCTAAATGCGGAAAACCGCAACTTTCAATCGGAATGTTTCCGGAGCGTGCATACTTGTATACTATATATTTTCGTATAGAATACAAGTACTATATCGACAATGATGCACTTTCAAACCACTGCGAATTACTCCGAAAATTTCGTGATAAAAAAACGGCAGCGGAAAAATTCCGCGTCTGAATTCCGTAACGGAAACAAACCGCGTACACTTAGGTACATAATAGATATACATAAATTATTGAATTAGAAGCAAGATCTCAGCTCAAGGCTAACGTAGGGTAATTTAGGGTAATTAGTATAGTGATAGTTATGTGCTTACCCTTCATCCCTTGGGTGTGCTATCCTCCTTGATTCTTTGACTTTTCTATTTAATTCATCGTTGAATAGAAGTTAACTAGGTAGACATATTCTTATACCCACCGCGTTCTCGATATGTGGTAAAATTTACAGTCTGCTTCAAAAATATTCCAAACTAAAATTTACGTTGTACAAAAACTAAATCATTGATTTTATAAATTATTAAACATTCGTGGAAAAGAAAACTTCTTAATGAAATTATTTCTCTTTATCGAGTTTACCGAAATCGAAATTCTTATAAATCGGATGGTTTGGAAATCCTTTAGTCACTTTTCAGGCTTTTTTATTCCATCTAATTGCCGATGTAGTTCACGTAGATTTTAGTGTATCTGCGCCATCTAGTGGAAATTCCTGTAATTAGCTACAGGTAAGTTAATTAACAAAAACTATATATAAAGTTATGGAATCATGGATTAAAACATTCCATTATAAATCTACCCAAGGGTCATAATAAATAGTTGATGTGATATTCCTAAGGTTTCCCATAATGGTCGCCGCATACACGCGAAAATAACACTTATAAGAACTTCGTTCACTAGTTCAATAAAAAATCCTTTGTATTTTGTAAAAGTAGTAGATACTTTTGAGACATTGCGGGTAGATTTGTTAAAATAAATTTTATTTACAATTTTTAGTAAATTTTTGGTAAATTTCTTCGCTGTTATGCGGCAACCATTTTATGCCAAATGTACTGAACCCTCCTGTGCCTACTTAGGTAGTTCCGCTTAACTACCGAATAATAGATTGCCAGTGTTAAAAAATACAAATAAAATTGGTAATATTTTGAGAGGTAAGCTTCAATCTATTATTCGGTACGACCCGATGTAAGTAGCATTTCTTATGCATCTCTTAGTCTATCGCAAGTTTAGTAATAAATGGGATGTCGTGCATTTAGTTATTTAATGGTCAGTTTTCACTTTTCAGTCAGTAACATAGACTTTTCTGTTGGCTGTAAGAATTGAATTTTGGAACACATGACATTTTTGTAGAGTATTTATTTTGAGTTTGTATTACAGTAACGTCCGAATGAATCGAGTAATATTTACAAAAAGTTACTTTGAATAAACCAAGTTGATCCTTTTATTAAATTATCAAATTGTGTGTAATTTTCTCAGGTGGGAATGTATCAAGGATGATTTAAATAGAGATCTTCTGTGAGAACATGGCTCGTCTCTCCAATTCGTAGCTTTAATGTAACGTTACTAGGCAAACATTTTGCGGCAGACTGTTTTGGTATCATTCATCTTACTGCTGAGATAAGACCACACTGGGGTCCCAGACTAACTGGCGCCCCAGTGTACAGAAACACTAGACGTACTGGTACGTCGGGAAGTGAGCGTGCCTACAGCTTCGGTACCCATCATGGAGATTGGCGAGTGGTGGTATTATGGCCCTATGCTTGGTTCGCCGAGCGTCGGTTCGCCACGAGCTACTCGACTTAAGAGCGCCTAAGTAGCCTGCATGAAAAGGGGGTAAGACCTGCCCCCTTACCACCATCTCTTATTGCGATTCAATAATTGAATGGATTGCTAATTCATACCAATGAATAAGCGACTCTATTCCATTTGAAATAGAGTTGCTTATTCATTGGTATGAATAAGCATTCCATTCAGTTATTGAATCGCAATAAGAGATGGTGGTAAGGGGGCTGCTACCAATCTGCGTGCTCGGTTGGTTTACCGAGCGCAAGAGCGGTGCGCGTAAAGGTCCTTTCGTCTGGTTGGTTTACTAGACGAGAGACTCGCCATCCTGTGATATAACCGGAAGGTTGATGCACAAGGGCGCATTAGTTGTATAGGGTACGTTGATGGGATACGAGTATTCCCCCAATCCTAGGAATTTAGAGCGGTGTGTAAGTGGCTCATCATGCTCTGTAGAGCCATAACCAACCTCAGCTGAACGTGGTGTACTAGCAGTTTGATGACATATGCTTCCCAAAATTTATATAGTCCTATTAAACTTTAAATAGCTTTAACTTAAAAGCAACAAAATGTCTGTTGGGCCTATTCTGCATCATCATCAGGTCCATTTTAGTCTCCACTACAGGTGCACGACCCTCTCGTCCGTCTTAGACGGAAGGAGGATTTGGCCTACACTCCACACGCTGGCCAAACGGGTTGGGGAGGCCTGATCGATATTTGATAATGTATTTCCCTTAGTCACCTTGTACGACATCCACAGGAAGAGACGGAGTGATTCTATTCTAGTCTGCCGGAAACCACACGGCCATACTATTCTGCATAACAGGGTTCAATTACCACTAATCTAAGTTAAAGTTTGATTTTTGCAATCAAAAAACCCGATGGGAATCGAGTCGACGTCCCAGATTCGTAAAAAATTAAATCGTTTTGGAAGCCCTTCCATCCTCTATTTCGTGGGTGGAAGATCTCTATTTCGTATGAAATCTCAATTTTTTTTACATCACTATGCAAAATTGGTCGATTCAATTTCATTGTCATGAACATTATCAAGATCTGTTTACAGAAAACCCTTAAAACTTGCGAAAAAATAACGTTGTATAATTTTCTTACGCTTTGTAAATTTTTTGAAAACAATTTATAAGTCTTGTGTAAATTTTAGCAATAAATCGTATACCGATGTCAGTATTGGAATGTATTGTATAGAATGCACATTACGACATGTAACGCACCTTCTCTGTATAATTTGTATTTTTACTGTTGAAATTTTATTGCTAATTTTAAATTTCGTTATCTGCCCTTTGGTTCACAGTTTTATTTAGATTATTTTTGTAAATGTTTCTTTGTGTATATTATTTTGTACAGGCCAAAGAGCTTAAATTGTAAATATTATATGATGCAGCTACGAGTTCCAGCTGTGCCCTAATTAATCTTTCGTTATTGTAATTTTTAAGAGATTTGTTGATGTTCTTAATCTTGTGAAAATAAAGTGTAATTTGAACACGATTTCTGCCTTTTGTTTATTACTTGGGTCCGTGTAGAAGTCGGGGCAAGTCGCTAGTTTTAATTAAAGGAAACTTAAAAGAAGTATTGCTTGAGTGGGCTGATAGAGTGACGTCATAGCTACCCTCTTAGGTCAGTAGACACGTTATAGTCAAATTGGTCTCTTTATTAGTTGTCTAAAAATTAAAAATAGTATATACTATGAAAGAATACCGAGGAAAAATTAATTGCTTAAATTATAAAAAAATTAAAAATTCAACTCCCCTTCCCAGATGGAAATCGAACCCATGACATCTCGATTACCGGTCGAATGCTCTTTCCAAATCAATATAACAGATTTTGCAATTTTAGGGTATAAAGGGTTCAATGTCAACTTTAAAGAACCTCATCTGCACGTCTTACACCCTGACACCCTGACTGACAAACGAGGCTGCTAAGAGAGGTAGGACACAGTGTATTTTATAAGCTTCCCAACAAATACTGCAATTTCAAAAAAATACTGCCACAAAATAACAGTTTTCTTGTTATCGTGTTCCTGCGACTGAGCGTGGCCACGGATGGATGCAGTTGCTGCATGGGCAGTGGAAGTGGCTGCGTGCGAACAATATTTTCATGTTGCGACCGTTATGGCTATTTGGCTACGGTAACTTAAGATTTTTGTCTGTCCGTTTCTTCCGGCTAAACTACGAAACGGCTGGACCTATTTTGACCGGACTTTCATTGGTAAATGCTCACGTTACAAGCTTACAAGGACTACTTTTATTTTCGAAAAAGATGAGTTATGAGCAAAAAACTATTTTTTTGTTAAATTTCACACCTACGAAGTCGCGGGTAACAGATTAATAATAATAAAACAGATTAATAAAAAAATGCAGGAAATTTGATCTAGGTACACTACTTTGCGTGCTTCCGCCACCAATTAGTTCATGCAAACTAGTGTAGGCCGGCACCCACCACCACCACTACCAAATTGTTAGTAGATGTATGCGACTGCCGTGACCCGTGACTGCGATCGTCGGCGAACCTCCAACATCTGAAACGGAAGAAACGTGCAACTGCTGCCGCCCCGACCACATGAGTAAACGGAACAGAGAGAAAGCTCTCTAAGATCTGCAAAATTTGTGCCTATTCTCATAGGGTTGACACCTTTTGCTCGTTCAAAAGGTTAAAAATTTTAACTTTTAGCCTCCTCTCCCCTACTGGTTCGAGATGTTCCATTCCACTCCTAGGCCATTGTGACTTCTTACATCACAGAGTACCAGATCACTTACTTAGGTGCTCTTTACATAAAGAAACTGAAAGTGTATAATATCGATATTATTAATATTCACTACATTGAAATTGCAATTAATTTAACATGAACAATTAGATTATATTGAATTACAGCTTATTAAATACCTACTTGATACATTAGCATGCCGATAGATATAAATCGTGTGCAAATTGTAATAAATAAATATCTACTTACCTAGTTGAATCCTTGGGATAGATAAACTACGAAATATTTTTACTTTTTCTATTATTGTTCATACACACAGTACAGTAAATAACCATTTTGTCACACTTTTTTTATTTGTTACATTTGTTCAATACTTTTATTCTCGTACCTACTCGTAAACAACGTGGAGCGAACACAAACACCTTTACGCAGTGCAATACACAGGCCCTGAGCTTGTCCACTGGCGGAGTCAGTTTTTTCGACCAGTGGACAGTGGACGAGCGGCCAGTGGACACGCACACAAGACCACGCATGCTTATAGTAGTGTACCTGAACACCGCGATTTTTCTCTGTTCTGTTTCTACTTTCACTCATGTGCCCCGATTGCCGTGGTCGTCTCTGCGGCGCGTGTTTCGCCTTTACGCGAGGCATCAGGTGATCTGTAGAAGTTGATAGTTAGAACAACAACCTACAAATGACAACAAAATACAAATGCTAACCATCAACATCTACAGATCGTGCAGATACACTAAGACGATTCGTAGTGGTTGCAGGTAGTGGAATAGTAACATCACAGCATAAATACACTTCCTGAGCGGCCGTGTAAATGACGCTTGGCTGTGTGCGTGCGCCGATTTGGGCGCTAGTATGAAGTCAAAGTACTGAAAGCCAATTCTCGTAATTTTTCTACGAACACAGATTGAAATTTGACCGCATCGAGATTGAATTGTGAATTGACTAAAATTATATACTTGATTTCATTAATCAATTATTAATAATTCTTGTTGTTGGCAAAGTAACATTCTTAGTTTGTTTAATTTTCACTCATATTTCGATATAATCCCGCTTAAATCTAATTTCGAAGTTACATATTGTGTTACGAGAATACCAAATGTGACATTTGTGAGATCGAGACTGGATCGAAACTGAATTTTGACTATATTTTAATTACAAGAATTGCCACTCTGGTTGTATTACTATGCTGTGTTAATATTTTATCCGATTTAGAGGACATTTAAAAAAGAACAGCGGCTTTGACTGGCATGTTCAGTTCACACGTGATTTTCAATAAACACAACATTACAAACATAATAAGTAATGTATTTGGAAAAAAAAGTAATACGAGGAAACATTAACAAGATTTGCTTATTTTTTTTAAATTTAGTGCGGCTTTTCAATCCTTATCCATAGAAAATTTTTATTCGTTTTAGGTGAACCCGAAATTTTCTTGAAATTGTAGAAGAATATAATATCGACCGCGGACCTATATGCTTGTTTGCCACCTCTGTGATATATAAAAAATATGACTGCTATATCGGGTAATAAGGAACATTAAGAGAAAGGGGTATTCTGCGACAGAGACTTTGTGCGAAAGGGACATTTTGCATCTTGAAGCCGTTTAAATTCAAATTCAAATTCAAATTCAAATTCAAATTAGTTTATTTGCTAAATGTAGGTACAGGGATGTTTAACATAGTAATTATTGTTTATCGCTACATTTTGCCTGTTGGCGTGCAAATACAATTACATTTTTATTATTAATTGGTCATCTATATTATTTTACATAAACAGTTGTTTCAAGAAACTAATATCTCTCATTAATAACTAACATACGAGTATCATATCATTATTCCTTTTACTATAAAATAATTCTCGAGTTTAATTAATATTGTATGTATTACGTAAACTATTATGTCATTAGTCAATATTTTTGTCACATAAATAATCATTAATAGAATAATAACATTTATGAATTAACATGTCATATAATTTATTTTTAAATTTATTTAAGGTCATTATTTTAATACTATTAGGCAATTTGTTATAAATAATTTGTGCCATGCAGCAAAAATTTTTTTGCATCAGAGAAGTTTTTACATGAGGTATTTTTAGTTGCAAACGGTAGGCTTCTCGTATTTGCCGGTTTCTATTCTCTGATACAAGGCTATAGGTACCAATATTTATCTTTACGAATATATTTATTTCGTAGATGTAAAGCGATGGAAGGGTCAAGATTCTGAGACTTCTGAATACGGGTTGACAGCTATCTCTCGGCTTTAGATTACACATTGCTCTGATACATCGCTTTTGGGCTTTAAACACCATCTCCCTATTTACTGAATTGCCCCAAAAAATTATAGCGTATCTTAAAGTGGATGCTACGTACCCATAATACGCGGTAAGAACTGCTTCTATGTTCACGCATTTTGATAATTTGAATAGCGCGTATGCAAATTTACTTAATTTAGCGCAAATTTCTTCTGTGTGATTTTTCCACGATAATTTGCTGTCTAATATAACACCCAAAAATTTTGTCATGTCAACTGTTTCAATGTTTTTCCTTTGATAGTCAATATTAATATTAGTTTGTGTCGGTCTTTGTGTAAAGTTTATTATTTGTGTTTTGTTAACGAATTGGATATTCTGCAACTAAGCCATTGCAGAATGTCCATTGAAAATGGACATTCTGCACACACCAATGAAGCCATTTAACGAAGTGGACATTCTGCAATTGCCTAGTTGCAGAATGTCCACTTCGTAAAATGGCTTTCTTGCTTGGCAAGGAAATATCATTTTATTTATACATAAATTCTGCGCTTATAATTAAGTTTCTACTCGGAGTAATTATACATGTAGGTACAAGTTACTTGCCATCACGTGATCGGAGTTGTAAGACGATAACTTAGTAACTTATGTATTCTGTGGAGGAGCGCAGTTTCTTTAATCATAGCCATAGTAGACATATTGAGCAATATCTCAACTTTAACCATATTATAAGTAATTGTACCTACTAAGTACAGTTTGGCCATTCGGTGTCGTTTTTTTTCGTTTTGACCTCACCTCTGCGACGAATCAGAAACAGTTTATATGGCGTCGCATTCACGCTCTGCACAAACGTCCTTGTCCATACGTATAATAGCACGGTATATAATAATATAAAGTACATAATAATAGTAGGTACATAATAGTTGACGAAGCGACGTTTAAGTGGAGTGACCTGATCTCTAATGTCCAGAATTGACACACTTCAAATATCAACCCCAATAGATTGCGCTTCTAAGGCAGTTTATAGTTACCAAGCATCAATCAAATTTCTCGGAGTCCGGATAAACAAATCCTGGGAATATCGCATAGAGTTCATAATTGTATTTGGGTTTGATGGCCCAGGTCCCAGGTTCGTACTGAACTCAGCTGCCAAAAACGTTACGTTGATGTTTGTTTTCACGTCCGTGAAATTGGCAATCACTTTAGAGTTTAGACGTTTCTCGTGCACCATCCGCACATTCGTTAGCGAGACGACAGGCCAAAATATGTAACTCGACCAGCGATGCTATATTTATTTTGGATCAAAGCGGAATTTTAAGCTTTTGAAAGGAAAAAAGCGGGACACGTTTGATAAGCAGGACCATGAGAAATATATATAGTTATTTTTCTCATGGTCCAGTTTTTTTATATAATAAATGGCGTCTTTGGTATAGGTACATAATCAAAGGTCAAAAATATTTCAATGCTATAAAATAAAACGTAAAACACATAAAACTTCTAAATTGGTTTTCGTCCATTGATTTCAGTTGACGAAATCAGAATTTATGGCATCCACCGTTAAAAGCGGGACATGTGGTACTCTGCGCGGGACATTGCACTTAACACCGTTACACAGCTAAAATCGGGGCGCCTGGCAACGCTGAACACGACGAAATTTTATTATTGAGTAATTCATGCCGTACAAACAGTGATCCGCTGGATAAAATCGCTAGCTTCAGATGTCGCTTCGTGGAATGCTTTGCATTATGATCCATATCAATATGCATTTTGATTTTAAGACGCCTTGAAAAGCCTCGTTTAGAACCGCGTGCGTACAGTACCTACAGCTAATAAGTACTTGTGAATATTGCATTTTTTTTTTTATACTACGTCGGGTAGCAGACAAGCATACGGCCCGCCTGATCTGAAGCGGTTACCGTAGCCATATTAACGCTCGCAACATAAAATATCGCTCGCGCGCCGCCACCCCCTCTGCCATCGCAGCATCTCCTTCCTTTCTGGTGACCTCACTCACTCGCAGGAACACAACAGCCCTCAAGGGAACCGTTATTTGGCTGCGGTATTCTGTGAGGTGGAGGTACGTTCCCCAGTCGGGTAGCTTACAATTACGCTCCCTACCTCTCTTTTCGCCAGAGCTTCGTTTGTCAGTCAGCAGGGTGCACCGCGTGCAGGTGAAGTTGGCTTTGGTTCAAAGATCTTGATGAACCACTTACACCCCAAAATTGCATGTCGATATGTTTGGAGATGACGTTATTGTCATTGTTAAAAGTACGCTGAATAGTTACTTATATAGATTTTTCATATATGTTCTGGCTGTTCAATGTTTCAAGATGTTGAAGCTTTAGATTTATAATATTGTACGTACTTGTGCGACCGTCTCGGCAACCGGGGCGGACGGATGGAGATCCTAGTAACCGCCGAATATATGGACTTGATGTACTGCTGTATAAATCTTATGTGTCATAGTTTACCACCCAAGGCAAAGGACCTTGCTCTGACAGCACTGTGAACAACGGTCAAACTCAAACTTTTCGCTTTGAGACAGCTAGAAAATTTTCGCCACCTGAAGATAGTTTGGGAGGGTGCAGTTTGAAATGCAGAACATCGAGTTTGGACTATTCAAATTTCGTCAGCAACAGCTGTCTTACATAAAACCTTCCTTACCTACACCATAGAGTAACTACACCAACCATAAATAATTGCTAAAAGATTGAACCACAGTGAAACGTTGGCGGGTAGTCAATCTATAATAATAAAAGGCTTTGTCCTCACTGACTGACTGACTGACTGACTCACTAATCAACGCACAGCCCAAACCGCTAGGTCTAGAGATTCCAAATTTGGCAAGTAGGTTCATTATGACGTCTAGGGGTGCACTAAGAAAGAATTTTTCAAAATTCATCCCCTAAGGGGGTGAAACGGGGGTCCAAAGTTTGTATGGGGAAACAAGATAAGTTGGACTATTTTATCCGAAACTTTACACGAGTACTTCTATAGATAAATGAGTAAACACGTATTTCAGGATTTTTCAAAATTCAACCCCTAAAGGGGTAAAATGGAGTGAAAAAGTCAGAAAATCGTCATGGGTATTGTTTTTATGGTTTATCGGGTAGCTGATTACGAAAACAAAAACTATTTTATAATCCAACATAGCCGACGTGACATAAAATCCCCCCCTCATCATCATCATCATCTATGGGGGTGCGATGGGGTTGAAATGTCATAATATCAATATGGGTGTTGATTCTATGGTCGTCCAAAGTTTATGTAGGGAAACGAGATTAATTTGATTATAGATAAATGAGTGAACACGTGTTTCAGGATTTTTCGAAATTCAACCCAAAAAAAGGAGTAAAATGTGGTCAAAAAGTCTGAAGATCATGAAGGATATTATTGTTTTTATATTTTATCGGGTCGCTGATTACGAAAACAACAACGATTTTAAAATTCAACGTAGCTAACATGACCATCATCATATAATTTTTTTAAACTATGATTTAACCTTTTTAAGCTGATGGAATGAGACTTGTGTGTTGACTGAAGTGTTATCCTAATAGGTTTTTAAATTTGTATTTGGCGTCAATCAGTGCTTATATGATCGCGGGCGGCTGGCGCGGCGAGGACGGGACAGGTGTAGTAGTAGTTATCTGGAAAGTTCTTGCATCCGTATTTAGTACAATTATAGGTGCTCCATGAGGGTTGTTGCGTTGCGTGTTAGACTTGACTTGGATAATCTAAAAAGCGCGAACTTCACGCGAGCGAAGCCGCAGGCTAAAGCTAGATAGTAAAACGCTTTGTCCTCACTGACTTGACTGACTAACTCACTAATCAACGCACAGCCCAGACCCCTGAAGCTAGAAACCTGAAACTTTGGATATGTGATCCTTATACAATGTAAGCGCGCACTAAAACGGGATTTTCCGAAATTTCACTCCTAAGAGGTTAAAATAGCGGGTTGAAAAAAAATCCTCTTGGAAACCGATTCATCTACGATTTTGAGACTTGGTGGAATAGTTGTTTATAAAAAAGGGGATGTTTATGGGTAACTGATTAACTTTTGACCAATGCCCAGCCAAGAAATGTCAAGAAATTTTATATTTATATTTGAATTAACTTATCACTAGATGGCGCTATACCTAGCATTTGTACAGCGCGCTATGGTTTCGTTATTAAGGAAAGGGTTTAGACGAGAGATTATTTCAAACCATGGGGTTATCCATGACGGTTTATCGCTCACCTCATTCCAGTAGTTACCCCCGGAGGTAATCTATCACGCGCGTAGGGCGTAAAAGAAACTGCGTCCTTCAAATGAAGCTACATCTGGTGTCGAAAACTAATTGAAAAACCTATTCTAAGTACCGACTTTATGGGATATACTTAATGAAAGCTACATCTGGTGTCGAAAACTAATTGAAAAACCTGTTCTAAGTACCGACTTTATGGGATATACTTACTTAATATAAGAATTTCGGTATTTTTTAAACAATGAAGTCAAGATTCACTAAATTTGTATTTGTGGAAGGTGTGATGATGCCGCATACCATTATAGCTTTGGAAGGTGTTGGAACTGGCCTGTTCCACTCAATCTCTTACCACTTGCATGGAACGGAGGTGTATCATCAGGATGTTCGTGCCACCATTGTTCACGTATTAAACAACTGGAACGATGAGTTGTTGAGTGAGGACAGTAAAGGATGCGCTGTTGAGGAATCTCTCTTGATAACCCGCATTCCCATTATTCCATAAGGCCACCCAGTCCAATTTAAGAGACTTCACTTCAATTTCCCAAAGAGGTGTTTCGCTATGACCATTAACAAAGCTCAGGGGCAGTCTCTAAAGGTCGCTGGGGTTGACTTGAGACAGGACTGCTTCTCTCATGACCAGTTGTATGTAGTTTGCTCAGGAGTAAGTTCTCCTGGAAGCATTGCAATTTTGGCTCCTGGTGCGAATGCCAAATATATTGTTTACCGGGACGTCTTAACCTATATGGTGTATGTTTGTGATAATGGTCAATACGAAACAAAAATAGACGCAAATCAGGAGAGTTCCCGTAGCGAAGCACGGGTACTTTGCTAGTCATGTATAAATTACAATAACATACTAGCTGACCAGACTGACGTTCTTCTGCCTTCTTAACAATGAACATTGAATCCGAATTGTAATATCCTGTCATAAATAACTAAGTTATTTATTATTATTTATTAATATATTATATTATTATTTATTATTATTATTAACGCTCAAATGTAACTTTAGTTACATTAGAAAATTAATTTGCTCGTTCAGTTTTCTTAAATTTTCCACGCAACTTTCTTATTTTTTCTTTCATAAGAATCTTCCCCTGACAATAACAAATACAACATAAAAAGAATTAGCGAAGTTGTTTCATCCGTTCACGTGTGATGATGACAAAGGGAAATAGAGATTCATTTTTAGATACGAGTATATAGGAAATAGAGATTCATTTTATATAAATAGGTATTAGGTATAGATATTCACTTCCATCGAAATCATGGCACGAAACCGCATCGCAGTAATTCGTATCGCAGTTTTCTGCTTTACGAAATACGAATTCGCATCGCGCTAATTCGCAGTTTTGTGTTTGCACCCTTTCCCTTTAGAGATTATTTTTCGTTTGTGTCGTGTCGTGACCCACAAACTGTAATAGGATTACTCAGTAAACATATTAAGCAGTAATAGGACACAAGACAAGAAATATTAGGCCGCTTTAGGTCGATCATTTGAAAAGAAGTTCCACCTCAGTGCTCAAATTCAAAGACATCTATACTATTATTATAAATGTGAAAGTGTTTATATGTTTTTGTCCTTCTTTCACGTAGAAAGGAACCAAAAGATTGACATGATTTTTGACGGGGATAGTCTAAGGACTGAAATACCGGTATTGTAATTTGAAGTATCTATACCTGGAAACATAACGTTATTCAATAATACCAATATTATTAACGTTATCTTTCAGTATCGTTATTTGATGAGTAAATGGTGGGAGAAGTAACTCTATATTATTTCCCTTCTACGTACGACTTTGCTAGGGTGCCTAGTGCTAGGGCGAGTTTAACGTTACTTCGACTGTTTCTTGGTAGATAGATGGCGCTATGCCAATTTCATACAAAATGACGTTAACTTTACCGAAGACGAATACGTAAAAACTCGCACAAGCATGCAGATTGGTCGACGACGATCAGTGACCGAACAGCCATTTTGTCCTCCGCGGTATCTGCGGTTGGAGGGCGGACCTAGACCTGAGGTTCTACCGTCGAAGCTGAAGCCGATTCCCATCGGATTTTTTTATCGCCAAAATAGATCTTAGATTTAAATTAATGATAAATATCATCAGTTTACTCAGTAGAGGTCTATGGTTTCTACCAGCTAAGCTAAACACAATAAACGACAATCTAAGCTAAACTTTGATTTTCGCAATCTAAAAAATCCGAACGATAACGCTTTACTTTGATAATTTATAAAATATCGGTATTAATAACGATATTTGAGTATCGATATTAACGTGACGTCCACCCCAACCCGTCTGGCAAGCGTGGGGAGTGTAGACCAAATCCTCCTTCTGTCTGAGACGGACGAGAGAGGGTTGTGTCGTGCTCCTGTAGTGGAGACTAAAATGACCTGATAATGATGATGATGATTAACGTAACGTCATTTCTGAAAATTCAATCAACTCATTATTAAGAAATACCGTTATTTTCAGTTGATGTTCAACTCGGTACTCGGTATTAAGAAATACCGTTATTTTCAGTTGATGTTCAAGAGGACAAGTATCGTTATTGTTGTATCAGTCTCTGGTTTAAGTTCTGAAGAATGAAGAAGTACTACTTTTTAACCCTTAAAAACATCTTCATTTATAATGACTACGCGGGCGAAGCGGGTAACAACTAGTTCAAGTCTAAGTATCCTCTATTTGTACTCGATCGATAGTACTCGTATATCTATAGAACGCGTGAGGTCCCTCTTTGACGCACATCAAAACGCCCGTTAACAATGTACAAACAATCTGTTTGTGAGATATCTGAGTTGGGATCAGGATTTTATATAGAAATAGATTTTATTTGGTATCTATACAGGGTGAAAAATGTGGAAACCATAAGTCGCGGGTAACTGTTCGTGATAAAATACATTTAGTAAATACCATAAACGGTTCAGAGTGCTTAGTCCGAGTTTTTTTTGTCACATTCGACTGTGTTAACGTTTAGGCCGGCTTTAGTGCACGACCGACGGTGTGCGCTGACATCGGTCGAACGTAGCTATATTCATTAAAATCTATGAACAGCTTCAGTGCAACGCTGATGTGACCTACGCGCGTATAGCTACGTCGCGCTGATGGGGACCAATCGGTCGAGCTCGTCCGCCCGGCGTACGTCGGTCGGCTGACGCGCTATGGCGGTATATGTGTGCGTTCAGTGCCACGCCGACGAAGCGACCGAGCGTACGCGCGTGCGTAGTATTGGGACGAGAAGTTTTTGTAAACAAGTTTTTCGCAACGGAAATTTTTCCTCATGATCCCGCAATTTCGAATAAAGTGTACAAAATTCTCCTTCAATTAGCCTGTCTACAATAACTGGATGAACATGGTATCTTCTGCGTCTTTTATTTCGTATTCGTTTACGTAAATAATACGAACATATTAAGGCGTTTGTAAACGGGTTCATTTTTCTTTACGATAGTACACGTTCGGATAAGTTTATTGTCAGCGTAACACTAAACACAAATTTTGACCGGCGCTGGACCGGCGCTCCGCGCTCACCGCCAGCGCTGACCGTCAGCGCTCACCGTCGGTCGTGCACTAAAGCCGGCCTTACAAGCCGACCAAATTGAGAAAAAGTGTCATGACTGTGAATTTACCAGACGCATGTTACATATCCAAATTAGCCGGGTTGCTCACTTCAAAATGTGAGCAAGTAAGCCACATAATTTTGATATGTAACACGCGTTTTATATATTCACAACATGAGAGTTCTCCTCTATTTGGTCGATTGTTTACGGTAACATGATCGAACGCGAACAAAAAATTCGCACTCTGGTAGTAATCCGTGTAATATGTATAGACACACGTGTAATATATATAAAAAGAAGCTCTATGGCGTGATGATATTTAAATTCCTTATGTCCTAATTTACTTATTTTCCTGATCAGTTTTTTGATAAAAGTTAGCAGAAAACTTGTATATATTATATAAGGTAGGTAGATGTATACATCTACCAACCTTAAAGGCTTAAATATATTTAAGCCTTTAAGCATAAATATATTTAAGCCTTTATGGGTAAATAAATGCAGTACCACCCACCTTGGGTGACTTGAACTCATGTATATTACTTACTTAATAATAAGTTACATATTCACGACGTGACTACGTCCTCAATACAGTTGGAAACAAACTTTTGACACAAATTCCGCTATTTAACGTTCTTCATTTTACCTGATGTTGGATGTTACGAAGAAATTTAATTACTTAAACTTGAGAATCTGAAGGTTTTCCTGTAATAGAAATCCTCCAATGAAATTGGGAACCTATATGATATATTTGTCACAGTCAATTGTTAGAACCTGCGTTACATAATAGCTAGCCGTTTAATAATGCGGCGAAGGTTTAGGCGCAATGTATTCAAATACCTAACCCAACCTAACCGAAAGACAGCGAGAAGAAGGCTCCTATTCAAAGGTCAAAAGTATAATAAGTGGTTATGGGATGAAAGTTGCTCATCACCATCTTTAGAGCCAAAGCCAACCTCACCTGCACGTGGTGCACCCTGCCGGTTAACGAAAGAGGCTCTGGAGAAAGAGAGGTAGGACACGTCGATCACAACCGGGGAAGTACCTTCATCTTACAGAATAAGCACCTCTATATTGCACCACCTTTATATTGCAAGCATAAATGGTCATAAATCAATATGACTATGATAATCGCTTTAAATCAGGCGGATGCTGTATACAAATACAAACATACCAAATACATAAGCTTTATTCAGTAAATTAATAATATGTACATATATATATACAGAATATAGTTTGATCAGTTGCTTTTCTTTATTCGTACACAAAATCAGATAACAACATTTTCACCCGATTCAAGTTTCCAATCCTTTACAAGTCTGTAGGAAATGCGAGAATTCACACAGCCGGGAACTCGCGTTTCATCCATTATCAGATAGCGAAAAATCGTTCCCAGGATAATATCGCTTACAAAAGCCTTTGATTTCTTTAACATTGAGCGATCGCACAGTGAGCGATGGAGAGAGCAATGCTTGGAGTTTAGCTAAGGTGTCGTACCTTAGAGAAACTCCAAGCATTGCTCTCTCAATTGCTCACTGTGCGACTTTTAGTCTACGGGACAGCGGCCCACAACACATTCCCACCACTGTGTCTCCTATGTAGCCAGGATTAATAGCGGCGACCGCCAAAAAAGGCAATGAACAGATCAGTCAATTACAGTCCCGGGGGTAAAGCTACGGCTGCCTTGGAACTCACAACGAATTTAACCATAAGTTTTATTAGTAGGAGTAAGAAGCTTTTGAAATTTGACTTCCCCTCTTAGCAATGTGAGTGACAGTCAAGGCAAGATGGCTAGTCAAATGAAGCTCAACTGCCGTGCACCACGGATTTTATGTCTAACACTATTGGCGACCTAAAACATTGAGTTGTTACCTAACACATCGATTCCAATAATATGAATTGCTAAATCGTCTGAACGCTTGGTAATTCTCCCTTGTTGCTACCAAATCAGAATAGTACCTATACTTTTAGTCTGTGAACCAGTCCAACGGTCAGCGTCCAAGTCTCTGCACCGTAGGTCATAGCTATACATTATCTAGCTAATAAACGTACGAGTATATAACAATCTACTTGAAATATTTGATGCCAATTACATAAATATGAACCAGTCCTCGTAGTACGAAAGCCAATGTGGGTGAATTCTTGGTAGGTACTTGTATGATGTGCCATTATCGGCCCTCAATAAGCCTTTATATTTGTACATTATACCGATCGTTTGGGCATACCTACGGCAAACGTAAATTGGAAACATACAACACGGGATTGTGAATGTAGACGCTCTGCTACTAGTATAGTAGGCACATAGTTGTGCCTGACGCTACCGTTGTGTTGTCTTCTCTGCTAACTCACACTGCTCTACTGGCGCAATTAACAACGCCCAGCACTAGGTCGTTTGCTCTTGTCCTTTGACGAAACTATTATTACAGTTTTATCTATGCTTTGATGTGGGTGAATTTCAACAAGACATTTTTATCTGTCATTTCGGTGAGATTTTTTATTCTACGCTATTTTACATATTTTTGGGTGACAAATAAAACTTTAAGCTTTTTTGTAACATGTGCGTTAGTGGACACCTATTATCATCGAAACTTGCTTAAATATTTAAGGTTTAATTTTTATGAGTCCACTGAAATGAAAAGTATCCACCGAAATGACTAAAATATCCACCGAAATGATATCACTGTGCACCGGAATGAAATAAGCCCACCGAGATGCAGCTAAGAACAACCGTGTTGCGTAGTTAGGGACCCGTACTGTTTTATGTATTTTTTTTTTACAATTATTAGAGGTGATACAGTTATTTGTTATAATATATCTTTCTTTAGAATTATTGTCATTGTTTCTTTACTTAAATACACTTTGTTAGTTTTTTTGTTTATTGCTGTATCTAAAGACTGAAAATATTTTTCGTAAATGCTCTAGACCATAAATAAATAAATATTCTTGTATTTTTATTTATATACAAATTAATTTAGTAGATACATTTTCAAAACTGAACAAAGCGAGATTAGAAAGCTAGATATTTTTAAATTTACGAATACAAATGTTTGTCCTGTGTGGGAATCGAATCCACGAGCGTTGGTGTCGAAGCCGCGTCATTGACCGCTACGCCACCGAGCTCGTCTCTATGACAAAATTCAACATTCATGCTAACGCGTTTTTTGTGGACGGACGTTATGTTAAGCGATTCCAGTGACAAAGAAGCACTTGCGGCTTTTCTGTTTTATAGAAACAGAAGACGTCTTCGCAAGAGTAGAAAATACTGGACTCATCCATATATTGAAAGAAACGTAAATTGTAACTTTTTTTAGCAACACAAGAACTACAACATGACGATAATAAATTTTTATCTTTCTACCGAATGTCTAAAGAGTCCTATCAGCATCTTGTTGCATTATTAAAGCCTGCTATACATCAACAAAATACAATATATAGAGAAGTTTATTTTTGATTTGATTTATATTTTAATGAACCTTCTCGTAAGTCGAAACTGGCAAAAACAGAGAGCGGTGCGTAGAACGGTGCGTTTGGTACAACGGGACCACAAACATCTAAATAGTGTCTCCTAATTTAGATTTCTGTAGACAAGACCTTTTTTGTTGCACCTCAGCATATGGCTCGTCGCGTAATCGTACCGTACCTACGCCTTTTGTTTGCTGCATGCAGTGCGTGAGCAAAGGACATACAACTCTCAACAATTCTGCTCACGGCTCAGCACTTGGTATTTTAACGGCATTGCCACCTGGCACTTAGAATCGGCGGCGCTGGTTGTAATTAGTTGCCGTATTTACTCGTTGAAAGACTCTCAGCAATCCCATTATCATTCGATCACGGGCATTGCTGCGCGCTCCAACGCCTCCAACCTATAATGTTGACTACGAGGTTGGTAATTCTGTTAACATTCTGAAATTATGTTACTTGTTCTATTTTCTTGTGCATAACAATGTGCACCTGTAATTTTGTGATGTGAATGTGAGTTGTAAGAATTTTAACCCCGGTTATTCACCGGGTTTTTGCATGCGACTGTGTTATTATTTTGTGCATTGCGTCTTTTTTAGGATTCCGTACTATGAGAATGTCAATAGTTTTTGTTTAGGTACTAAGGGTGTCTTGTTCGTCCCTCTGTCACAATGCTGTATTGTATCTTTTGAACCGTGAGAGCGTTTGTCCACAGCGTCCGTCACAGCCCCGACCGAAGTAGTGGCCAATACAATTGTATGGATCGTTTTGTCCACTGCGGCATCCGGCGGCCGGGTTCGTCATCCGGGTTTTTGACGGACTCCGAGCGTTTGGATAGACCGTCTACACCGAAGCTTATGTCCGGGATTGGTCCGTCATGGCCGTAGTACAAAACATATTTTTAAAGCTGCCCGACTGGGGAAGTACCTCCACCTCAAAGAATACCGCAGCCAAATAACAATTCCCTTGAGGGTTGTTGTGATCCTGCGAGTGAGTGAGGTCACCAAAAAGAAAGAAAGGAAGGAGTATAGGCTGGCAAATGATCGGCGACCACTTGGTATTGCTGATCTCCTTGGGCGGTCGGGATTGCTTTCCATCAGTCGATCCACGTACTCGTTTGCCCCCCTCTAGTATAAAAAAAAATGTTAGTTTGGCAAAAACCGTGCATTGTTATTAGTGCACGGAGAAAACTTAATTTACAAGATGGCGTCTTGAGGGACGATACACAGCATAATAAATTTACTTATTTTCAACGTGAAGTAACAAAGATAAGTTCAGTACAAAACTTGTAGTTTGTTGATGGCGAATTTCTATTGTAATAAGTTTCCTACAAGATTAAGGGCATACATTAAAAAGTTTGCATAACTCTTTCAACAAAGCCGGCTTATCTCTTAAAGTTAGGATGCTCAAATTAAAATGAATGAATCTCATCTCATGGTGGTTGGGAAACTTCTAAGCGGGTTGTTAGCTAAATCTATTATTCAGATTGACTTTATCTGTCCGTAATCTGTTTGGAGATTGTGGTAGAGTTCTTCCGTACTTATACATATAATAAACATCTTTTTTCAATCCCATATCGCTATACCACAGTATAACTATACTTAGTTTATAACAGAGAAAAATTCTTTATTATTCGCACCTACGTCTGGTGACATGATACTAATTTTACATTTTAATTTGTTTCTAATAATATTATAATGAACATAATAACGTTTTGATTCAATAATAATAGTCATATTATTTACTTGAATTATTTTACACTAGCAACCGCATGCGACTTTGTCCGCATCATAAAATATTTATTATTACATAAGTTCTCTATTTGGCGTATCAAGATAAAATCTAACCAGATTTTAATTTAGACTCCCAATATTACAACTGTGAAAATCGTACCGAACTTCATGTCGTAGTTATTGCGTGATGTGCGTACAAACATACACATACCACATTTGTCAGACAAACAGACAATTAATACTACATTTTTATACTTTTAAACACAGAATAATTTTACATTTTTATACTTTTAAATACAGCATATTTAAAAATAAATTTAAATTGGGCTTAAGATTTTGAGAGGTACAAGTTAGTCTCGACGCGTGTCGTATTAGCGACCGCTAATGAGGTACACTTTACGCGGCTTACCTGCTAACGATGGTAAGGTGAACATAAAAATATGTATATCATGGTATAAAGATGAAAAATGTCAAATTCATAGATTTCATAAAGGTCAAACTGGCGCTGTGCTTGTATTGTTTAGAAAGTACAGTCGGTTCCCTAAGTCACTTTGCTATACAGTTCAGTATGGCAAGGTGGTCGGTTATCTTACGGAACTTCAAACTGTCATGACAGTACGTAATTTCGTCGAAAAGTGTTCGAAAACAGACGTAGTTTAAAAGGGAAAGGGAAAAAAGAAAGAAAATATATTTAATTAACATCACACTATGAGGAACCAATACTCAATGACATTTTAAATTTAACCTTACATATATAACTCATTCATGATGCTAATTTGGCCATCGCTCTGCATACTAATGCTCTATTAACAACATAGCGCCGAAATTCTGCGACAGCATATGCCGACACGGACAACGTCGGACAAGGTATGCAATATTAAAATTTATACGGTTTTAAAGTCCCTGCATCAAGAGCCATGAGGGTCTGCGGCACGTATAATGGGGGACAGTTCTCCATAACAAATACCGAACAGACCGACAAAAAAACATTTGCTAAAACAGTAAACGATGAAATTTCTAAAAAAAGACATTCAGCATTATTATTTAACGTGAAAAAAAGGTACACTTTCGGTATTGGACATGGTTCCGTGCTACTAGAGTGTGGTTAGCGAGATCATCATAAACTGGAAACTACAATAAGATTTTAATTAAGGGAATAGGTACTCTAGGTCAGAGACCTTAAAATTTTTGGCTAGTGAGCGTTTACTAGCCAAAAATTGCGTATGTATTTTCTGATTTCCATTGACCTGTCGGTTTGTGAGTTCGACTCGCGCATAAGACAGAAATTTGTGAACATGAACATGTCTGTTTGTCTTAGTTTTCACGTATAATATGTAAGTATTTACTAAAAAAGTATGTGTTCATATACAACCTGTGATTAGTTTGGGATTAGATTACTACTAGTAATACTACGGCAATTTGTCCAGGAATATTTATTTTATAATTTAACCCTTTCACGGGCATCACAATCTACGTCAGTAAAAGCACGTAAAAGTAAGTAATAGTGCATATAAATAATTATGTCAGTCTGACGAGATTATTATTAAAAAAAGTTTTTTTTTTACCTTTAGAAGCAGTGTTTTAAAGAATCGACTTGCTACTATTTTACCTATACGAATGAAAGGGAGAGATTGCTGAAAATAACCCTTCTTTGCCGTAGTCTTGCGAAAAGAATCTCGCATGAACTGCTTCAATAAATTACTAATTAAAAAGATCTTTCACGGGGACTTATTTTATAAATAATAAAGCGTTTCAGGATCTCATCCGATTACATGACCGGCAGATTACAAGCTTTCAGTGTCAAAGGAGCTTTTTGTGAAGTGCTTATCCTATTTTAGTAAGCTGAGCGACAAAGTAAACCTTTGTTATTTATGGTGTCACATTTTGCACGTGACGCCGACGTAATGGCAACACAGGCCTGTCCAATTAATGTTATCTGTTACTTTAGAAGATATATTTATGTGATTTGACTTTCCTTTTTTATTAAATTATTTCATTATGCTCAATTGTGCTCAGAATGGCGGCTCGGAATCCATTTACCAAGTATACTGTCGAATCATATCTAATGATTACTTCTCGTAATTAAGTAGAACAAAGTTGACCGAATTGATATTAAATTATAAACTGATTAAAAATTATGTACCTACTTCATTTCATTCATTAATTATTGTTAATTCTAATTGTTAGCAGAATAACATTCTTAGTTTGTGTAATTTTCGGTTAAATTTCGATATAATTCCACTTAAATTAGATTTTGAAGATTCATAATGTAGTACAAGAATATCAAATTTGACATTTGTGAGATTGAGACTGGATCTGAACTAAATATTGACAACGAAAATTGCCCATCTGACCACAATGATAGTCATTGTCAACTGTCAACCCGAAGGACATAAATGATTTAGCGACATCCAAATGATATCTGAAATAATGATAACGTCATTTCGATTTAGCCAATGATGTTGTAAATAGTAGATATGTCACAAGCATTAATATGGCTAAGGTAACTGCTTCACATCAGGCGGTCCGTATGCTTGTCTGTCACGTCTGTCAAGGCGTCAAAAACCTACACCCGAAAAGTGAGCCAACTCACCTCGCCTTGCAATTAGTTTCCACATTGTCGCATCGTCTGAGAGCGCGTTACAAAATTACATAGGTTCTCGTATATGCATAAGTGCATTATGACATACAATTATTTAATACAGTAAATTTATATGAATGAATGAAAATGAATGGAAATGAAAATTATTTATTTGCGGCAGACACGGTAATAAAAACATATTTTATAAATTATATTGTGCAAGCGTGTTGCGCCAACAATCGGCATGCAAATTTATATTATACATATATTTCTTTTCAAATTACAATTTAAAAGTTTATTTTTTATTGATTTACAATATCAATATCAATGTCTTCGTAATATATGTATGTCAATGGAAATAAAATTAAATGTCAATAGTAATAAATAATACAATTATATAATGAATAAAACAGTAATTTGAGGTCTTCTCATGTCAAAGTTTATATAAGGGTATTTATTATAAAGGTTGCTTTATACAAGGAAATAAATACACAACATATTTGTTTTTAGGGTTCCGTACCTCAAAAGGAAAAACGGAACCCTTATAAGATCACTTTGTTGTCCGTCTGTCTGTCTGTCTGTCTGTCTGCCTGTCTGTCTGTCTGTCAAGAATTTCTATGTCGAGAATGCGTGGAGGTATCAAGCTGAAATTTGAACTGTATACTCAGGTCTACGGTCCCATGAAGTTGTAAAAAAATCAAACTGCTGAGTTTACGTAGAAAAAAGTTACGTCCGTTTATTCAGCAAAAAACGCATATTTCGACACACTCAAGGGAATCAAAACCTATAGGGTACTTCCCGTTGACCTAGAACTATGAAATTTGGCAAGTAACATCGTTATAGACTACAAGTATAGGAATAAATCTCAAAACTATACATTTGTAAATAGATCTTAAAAAATAGGGGGTCTATATTTTTTATAGGGTGTCGAAATTTCAAATTGAAACTACTAGTTCAAATGGGGTATCATATGAAAGGTCTTGATGTACACATTGCAAAATATATTTTATTTATTTTTTTCGACGCATTATTTCTTACTTATAATGAAAAATATCAAATTTAATAATGATACTACGTACCTACGGAACCCTCGGTGGGCGAGTCCGGCTCGCACTTGTCCGGTTTTTTTATTACATCATAACCATACTTAACCCGTTGATTACTGTCTTACGTATATGGGGGGTGGCGTGGTTAGGGTAGATATGTAGTATAAGATGGGTACCTGTATGCGATTCAAAGTCCATATATATCCTGATGTTTTATTTTCTTTCACACCACACACATTTATTTATAGAAGGAGAGATTAAATAACTAAGTACTGTAACAATTTACACTCCACGAGCTATTAGCCGCTATAAACAGTTGCAGGACGTAGGTATATTATTATAATAACGAAACAACACCACGTACCATAGATAGGTTCACGGTCGAATTGAATGACTAGTGCAGGGCGCATTATTAGCGCTTACGGCGGTAGGCAAATAACAAAAATGTTCGTCTCCAATGTACGACGACAATCGTCCGAGAAATTAATCTCACGACTAATTTCTCGGGTGATCGTTAGCATTCTTGCCCGCCTATGTATTTATTGAATATTTGTTATTTATACATAGGCGGGCTATACGTATTAAAAACTTTACCCTCATGTCGCCATGTACATGCTATTTAACCTAGACACTGAATACAAAACCTATACGCCGATGAGCGGTGTTAGCATTGATTAAAGATTTCGGGACACCTCCTCCGGGGCTGTCTCCGAATGCGCCGAATGGGTTAAATTCTTCTTTAAACCATTCGGCGCATTCGGAGGCAGCCCTAGGGTGTCCCGAAATCTTTAATCACCATATTTAAGTTATATATTAAGAATACTATAATTTTATTTTGCTATCCGTTATAAAATATCTCATGCTTAAAGTTTCCTTTCTTGCAGGATTTTTATTCAGGGAGAAAATTTACACGTTGTTTATTCTAAAAGCGGACTCTGCGATACTCTCAATGGCCAGATCCTCGAGAGCTTAAAGAATAATTAAAAAGAAAAATGTATGCATTCAATATACATGCCATGACGAAAACTTTGCATGCAATCAACCTCTACATGCCATGACGAAAAATAAAACTAATTTTCGAAAAAGACATCAGAGTATTTTTAAATAATAACTAATTAATTTAACTATTAAATTGTATTAAGCTGACATGACATCTATACTTTCTATATAATCATTGATATTCTTTATAATTTAACTAGCTTTCGCCCGCGGCTTCGCTCGCGTGACATTCGGGGCAAACACGTGTTTACTCATTAATCAATAGAAGTACTCGTGAAAAATTTAGGATAAAATAGTCCAACTAATCTCGTTTTCCCATACAAACTTTGGACCTCCGTTTCACCCTCTTGGAAGTAAAATTTGGATAAATCTTTTTAAGTAATTCGTGTCCACTACGTTATATTTTCAAATCGATGCCATTGTCGTAATTAATGTCCCAGATAAACTAAGAATCGACACCCATATTGATATTATGTAATTTCAACCCCATTGCAGCCCTACAGAGTTGTCACGTCGGCTATGTTGGATTATTAAATAGTTGTTTTTTTCGTAACCCGATATACCATAAAACAATACCTATGACGATTTTCTCACTTTTTCACCACATTTTAGACATTTCAACGCCATCGCACGCCAATAGGGGATGATGGTCACGTTACAGCCCTACGGGTACAATAAATAACAATAATAGGTAATTGCTGAAATAAAAACTATCATAGGTATGTCCTTTCCCACGACTCAAGGTATCTCTCAACCAAGTTTCATCTAAATTGATCCAGCGATTTAAGCGTGAAGAGGTAACCGACATTCTGTCGCATTTATAATATTAGTATGGATTGGCGTTCCGAAAACCCGTAAAAACGACACATTTAATGATATATAGACATTTCAACCTCATCGCACCTCAATAGAGGATGATGGTCACGTTAGCCACGTTGAATTTTAAAATCGTTGTTGTTTTCGTAATCAGCGACCCAATAAACCATAAAAACAATACCCATGACGATTTTCAGACCTTTTGACCCCATTTTACCCTTTTTGAGGTTGATATTTTCAAATCCATGCCATTTTTGTAATTGACTTGTCCACAGAAAACCATAGGGTTTTCTGGGAAGTTTTATGATTCTATAATCAACACCCATATTGATATTATGACATTTCATCCCCACCGCACCCCACAGGGTGATCTTATGTCATATCGGCTATGTTCGATTATAAAATAGTTGTTGTTTTCGTAATCAGCGACCCGATAAACCATAAAAAGAATACCCATGACGATTTGCAGACTTTTTCACCTCGTTTTACCCCTTTAGGGGTTGAATTTTGAAAAATCCTGAAACACGTGTTTACTCATTTATCTATAGAAGTACTCATGTAAAGTTTCGGATAAATTAGTCCAACTAATCTTCTTTCCCCATACAAACTGTGGACCCCCGTTTCACCCCCTTAGGGGATGGATTTTGAAAAATCCTTTCTTAGTGCACCCCTAGACATCATATGGAACCTACGTGCCAAATTTGGAATCTCTAGACCCAGCAGTTTGAGCTGCAATGGGGTAGCTTAGGGGTTGAATTTTGAAAAATCCTGAAATATGTGTTTACTCATTTATCTATAGAAGTACTCATGTAAAGTTTCTGATAAAATAGTCCAACTAATCTTCTTTCCCCATACAAACTTTGGACCCCCGTTTCACCCCTTAGGGGATGAATTTTGAAAAATCCTTTTTTAGTGCACCCCTAAACATCATATGGAACCTACGTGCCAAATTTGGAATCTCTAGACCCAGCAGTTTGGGCTGTGCGTTGATATATATCAGTCAGACACTCAGGTTCCTCTTTTATATATTTCAATTCCGTCGGACCCCCTCATGGGTGATTTTATGACACGTCAGCTATGTTGGATTATAAAATAGTTGTTGTTTTCGTAATCAGCGACCCGAAAAACGATAAAAACCCTACCCATGACGATTTTCAGACTTTTTCACCCCATTTCACCCCTTTAGGGGTTGAATATTGAAAAATCCTGAAACACGTGTTTACTCATTTACCTATAGAAGTACTCGGGTAAAGTTTCGGATAAAATAGTCCAACTAATCTCGTTTCCCCATACAAACTTTGGACCCCCGCTTCACCCCCTTAGGGGATGAATTTTGAAAAATCCTTTCTTAGTGTACCCCTAGACGTCATATGGAACCTACGTGCCAAATTTGGAATCTCTAGACCCAGCGGTTTGGGCTGTGCGTTGATATATCAGTCAGTCAGTCAGTCAGGACTTTGAATTTTCTATATATACAATACAATACAATACAATACAATACTCTTTATTGCACCAACAATATAGATAATACAAAGGTCAATAGCATATTAAAGTACAACAGGCGGCCTTATCGCTACGCAATCTCTTCCAGGCAACCTTTGGGTAGAGGAGAGTATCAAAGTAGAAAGGGTAGGTGGTGCAGCAAATATATCGATCTATACCAACACATACATACATTTATATACATACACATACATGATAATACAATAAAATAAGATTATTGCATGAATAATACATACCATACATAAATAAACACATACATATAGTTAAAATAAAAAGCATTTATAAACACACACTTCATTCAAACAGTAGGGGAAAAACAAACTAACACATTTTGAGAAATACTGGTACCGCAATAAGGTAATCAATTTGATACACTTGAGAGGTAATGATTTTTGACTAAGTTTTTAAAATTGTCCAGAGTTTGAGCTTGCCGAATCGGAAGTGGTAAAGAATTCCATAGTCGAACTGCTTGCACGGAAAAAGATTTAGTAAAGAACTGACTACAATGGCAAGGAGTTTTAAGACGTAGTTGGAGAGCACTGCGAAGATTGCATTGGGTGTCGGAGTGATAAATGAAGGACTCCTTAAGGTAAAAAGGCGTGAAAGGATTGAAGAGAATAGAATATAAGAGACAAAGTATATGCAGGTTTCTGCGAAGTCGGATAGGAAGCCATTTGAGCTGAGATCGAAAGTGCGAAACATGATCATATTTACGTAGACCATAGATAAAACGAATACAGAGATTTTGAAGACGCTCAAGTTTTCCAAGCTGCTCTTCCGTGAGGTCAAGGTAACAAGAGTCAGCGTAATCAAGGATCGGGAGAAGTAAGCTTTGTGCAAGCGTAATTCTAGTGTCAATCGGTAGGAAATTTCTGAACCGTCTAAGAGAGCAGATGGCTGCAAACATCTTCCTACTAACCTCGGCCACCTGAGGAATCCAAGAAAGAGTATTATCAAAAAGTATACCCAAATTTTTAACCCGCTCACTGTAAGGAATATGTACTCCATCAAAGACAATTGGGGCGATACTATGCCAATCAATTCTAGCAATAAACCGAGCACTGCCAATAATAATGGCTTGAGTTTTAACAGGGTTGACAACCAGTCCATGTAATCTGCTCCAATCAGATATTCGTATCAGGTCATCATTTATTATATCCACTGCTGTCGCAAGATCATCAATGTGAGTTTGGTGGTAAATCTGTAGATCATCAGCATAAAGATGGTAGGAAGAACGAAGTTGCAAGGTGATGGAGTTGATAAACAGGGCGAACAGAAGAGGAGATAGCACGCCACCCTGTGGTACGCCGGCTGAAGTATAACACCAACAGGAGAAGTTATCATCAATCCGTATACGTTGCCGACGTCCACACAGGTAACTACGAAACCAGTCAATTGCTGCTGGAGATATGTTAATTGAACGCAACAAACTCAAAAGTACGTCAAAATCAACTGTATTGAATGCATTGCTAAAATCTAAAAGCGTTAAAATAGTAACTTTAGAGTTATCCATACCGAGGCGGATGTCGTCAGTAATTTTGACGAGCGCGGTGGTTGTACTATGGCCTCGACGGAAACCAGATTGAAGAGAATTGAGTAAGTTATTTTTAGAAAGGAAAGTATTTAATTGTTGGTGGACTAAACGTTCTAAAACTTTTGATAGGAATGGAAGTATGGAAATTGGTCGATAGTCAGAGAAAGAAGAGGGATTGTGTTTTTTTGGTAATGGTATTATATTTGCATCTTTCCATGCAGAAGGAAATGTGGCTGATGCAATTGAGTTATTTAAAATTAAAGTAATGATGGGAAGTACGATATCAAGTATAGGTAAAATCATGAGACGACTGATATCGTCAGTTCCAACAGCATTCGAAGCAATAGCTTGTACGTTCTTTTTAACATCACAGTCAGAAAATTGACCAAATGAAAATGATGGAAAGTCGGGAGCTGGTAGCGATGAAAGGGAGTGTATTGTGCTAGTTTTTATGTTGCCATCAAAGGTAGCAGACGTAGAAAAGTGCCTGTTAAGGCTATCAATGTCAATGTTGTTGGGATTGCTATGACTATCTTTACCAACTATATAGAAGATATTCAATTATATCTGTAAATTTAATTTTCAGATGTTTATTACCGACATACACTTCCTTAAATCTATTTTCTAGATAGATAGATCTAGTTTTAACTAGATAATAATTAATTGTTTGTTGAACTTTTAGTTTTCATATTGTAACACCAATGTTTACCCATGGGAGGGTCTCGGATGAGCTGTTTGATTTGATGCCGCTGAGTTCCACTATCGTACAAATCGCCATAAATTAAAATTCCATCCTATCATTTTGATAATTGGCGATTTACTACAGTACGCTATTAAGACATTTTATACCACGAACGGTGAAACTGTGGAATCAACTTCCCTTCCCTCCCTCACTATTACCCCCTCTCACATATAGAAAAATACAATATATAGAGGAATATAATATATTTTTCTTCCAACTATGCTTTAATTTCATCACAATCACACTAAAAACTCAGTACAAAACGAGTCTTTAATGCTCTAGAGCAATAAAAATGTATGAAATTTCATTATTGCACTGTTTTTTTTAATCGCACCAAAAGGTGCCAATCTCAATGGATTAGCTCTATTCAGCCAGCCGATATCAATACTTTTTTTTTCGTACGTATTATTCGTTTATATCCTACTTGTTCCAAATTTAAAAAATGATTGCTGCTAACTCTGAGTTAAAAATGAAAGAAATTTAAAAAAGTGATTTGGCGGGAACTTTGTTAATTTTGCTTGACAATATTTTTGGAAACGATAAAAGTGTGATACTATCTGATTTTGAGTGCTTCGGCTTCGAATTAAAATGGAATCATCTAGCGACACATTAACTCCGGAAAACATTCTAAATGAAGCCGACAGTGTTATAGAAACTTATATTTTAACTGTTTGATATGAGTTTCTTTTATCTACTATTCCTATAGGTATTAGTTGAAAGAAAAGCAGATTATGCACCTCGCCTTAAGTAATTTATATTGCCCTCGTGCCTGTTAGATTAGAGCCCTCGCTGACGCTCGGGCTCTAAATCAGGCACTCGGTGCAATAATAAATTACTTTGTGCTCGATGCAATAATCTACTATTCTTTGCATACCTGTTTGTTGCTGGAGGAACATACTTCGTTTTATTGTACCATGATTTAAATAACATTTTTTCTTGTTTTTTTAAGTATACAGTCTTTGTTTTACCTTTATATTACCATTATATGGAAATCAATCATATACCATCAAAAGTCATGAAACGACAATGTTGCCGCAGTACGATTAAATATTTATTGAAAATCTTAATGAAGCTGGAATCCGTCTACTCGAATCAATCATCTGATATTCAAGATGGCAGCTCGTTAGCGATACATTTCAATAGCTCCTCGGTTTGTGGAGTTGCTATGGATGTTAAGATTAGTAATTGTGTATTTTAGGCGGGTCAGTGTACCACACAGTAACACAACATGATTGTTAAATTTAAATAAAAATAAATATTCCTGGACATAGACGCACCGCCGATTAGTCCCAAACTAAACAAAGCTTGTACGTACTGTCGGTACTAGATAATTGATAAATATAAAAACATTTTTTTTTTGCAAATAACACTATAATAACATACATAAAAAACACCCAGGCAAAGACAAATAAACATGTTCATGCATTCAAAGTTTTGAGAAGCTGGATGATGCCAGCGACGCCATCGAGTTTGAGGGTTGTTGTGTTCTTGCGAGTGACTGAGGTCACCAGAAAGGGCGGAGTTGCTGCGTTGGCAGCAGGGGTGGGTTAATATGGCTATACGGTAACCGCTTCACATCAGGCGGGCTGTATATTTGTCTACTGCCACAAGTAGTATAAAAAAAACGGGTTGCACTCCGGGTGTGCCGGCAGAAGTGAAAACTTGAACATTAACGTTGTGCATTTTTGAATATTTTGGAATGGTTAGGGAATAATTTCGCACGAATTGCTTTATTTATCAGTATGAAAGTACTATCATTTATATGGTAAAATACAATATTCATTTATTGCGCTAGCGTACACAAACATGACAATTACATTAAAAATAAACAGCAGTAGCAGGCATACATTTTCGCCGATCGGTAGAAAGACAGGGAGATGTTACTTACATCGAAGCGAGTTTAACATTTTTTACCCGTCCCAAAAAGTGCACAACGCCGCTAAAGAAGTTTTCACTTCAAAAATCAAGTATACTATTTCATTCATCATCATCATCATCATCAGGTCCATTTTAGTCTCCACTACAGGAGCACGACCTTCTCTCGTCCGTCCTAGACGGCAGGAGGATTTGGTCTACACTCCCCACGCTGCCCAAACGGGTTGGGGAGACCTGATCGATATTTGATAATGTATTTCCCTTAGTCGCTTGTACGACATCCACGGGAAGAAACGGAGTGATTCTATTCTAGTCTGCCGGAAACCACACGGCCAGCTATTTCATTCGGTGATCGTAAAATATTTACGAGAACTGGCCTTCTGTTTCTCTGTGTACTTATAATATTGGTCAGCTGTGACTGGAGATCACATTACTTATTCAGAACATGCCGCCGGAATTGGACCAATGTTACATTAAATATTGATTAACTTACTTTGGTCCGGAATGGGAAACGTTTTGGGAAATATTTGGGATATAAACTTTTCTTTCCACAATGTGCTGATACCAACAAATAATTTATTTATTTGTTGGTACAATGGGGTCTAAGCGTCTCATACAATACAATACTCTTTATTGCGCTAAAAAACAGTAAAGTTTTAACTAGGGTTGTAACGTAGGCCTACTTAGCGGAGGCGGAGGCGGATGCGGAGGCGACCTGTATTACCTCCGCGGATGCGGAGGTGAACGGAGGCGGAGGCGAAGTGAAAGTGGATGTAGAAAAAAATGAAATTTATAGTGCATAAAACTAAGTACAAAGTTTTCATTTCGAATCACGTAAACCTAAATAAACATTACCTTCTAGTCCAGAGGTTCCCAACCGGTGGTCGGCAGACCACCAGTGGTCCGTGAGAGGTAAATTATGGTCCGTGTTACAAACTTATAATGTAAGAGATTGAGCGCTATTACACAAAATACTCAAATCTTGAGTTATAGAATAATGGATTTATATGACGGTTGGGGACCCTGCACGCGTGTTCCCCGCGAAAAAGTGGTCTGCTAATAAAAAAACCGGACAAGTGCGAGTCGGACTCGCCCACCTAGGGTTCCGTACGTACGTAGTATCACTATTAAATTTGATATTTTTCATTATAAATAAGAAATAATGCGTCGAAAAAAATTAATAAAATATATTTTGCAATGTGTACATCAAGCCCTTTCATATGATACCCCATTTGAACTAGTAGTTTCAATTTGAAATTTCGACACCCTATAAAAATATAGACCCCCTATTTTTTAAGATCTATTTACAAATGTATAGTTTTGAGATTTATTCCTATACTTGTAGTCTATAACGATGTTACTTGCCAAATTCCATAGTTCTAGGTCAACGGGAAGTACCCTATAGGTTTTGATTCCCTTGAGTGTGTCGAAATATGCGTTTTTTGCTGAATAAACGGCCGTAACTTTTTTCTACGTAAACTTAGCAGTTTGATTTTTTTACTACTTCATGGGACCGTAGACCTGAGTATACAGTTCAAATTTCAGCTTGATACCTCCACGCATTCTCAACATAGAAATTCTTGACAGACAGACAGACAGACAGACAGACAGACAGACAGACAGACAGACGGACAACAAAGTGATCTTATAAGGGTTCCGTTTTTCCTTGTGAGGTACGGAACCCTAAAAAGGTTGGGAACCACTGTTCTAGTCAATCAAAATTAACACAAAATCTGGAATTGATGTCTTCTAATAGCTTTTACCGTGCGTTATTATTCTATGATTACGTAAATAAACCTCCGTTACAACTCCGCAAAAATTGTACGGAGGCGGAGGCGGAGGCGAAGATACGATTTCTTGCGGAACTTCCGCAGTAACGGAGGCGGAAGCGAAGTTCTGTTACAACCCTAGTTTTAACAATATAAATGAGTTAAAATAAAGTACAAAAGGCGGCCTTATCGCTTAGCGATGTTGGCTCATTTTCATCTCTGAGTCAAAGCCAACCTCACTTGTACGAGTTGAATGTAACCAGGGGAACTACCGCCGAAGCTGAAGCCGATTGCCATCTTAATAATATTTTGATCCCCAAAAATAGGTGTTATGTTTGCTTTGTTAACAAATATTTTTGGCTTTGTCGGTAGAACTTCATGCTTTCTACCAGTTAATAATAATAATCATTTATTTCAGACATTTGCAATGTATAGAGAGAACATAACAAGTCCATATAATAAATACCTTAAACTAAAAATATATATTTATAATTATAATCTATCTATAATTAAACGCGCATAGTCGGCACTGCCAGTTAAGCTAAACACAATTGCCATAAATGTAAGGTGAATACAATAATAAGGAATAAGGTTTAATTTACGCATTAATTTGTATGTCGTTTCTAAGTGCTTTATGTCCAAGGAATAAAGATATTTTGAATTTTGAATTTGAGTTGAATTTTCACTCAAAAAAACCGATGGGTATCGGCTTCAGCTTAGGCGGTAGGAATCTAATAAAATAGAGGCAGGAGACAACATAATTATAAGCTGTTCAACTGGGAAGTACCTCCGCCTTACAGAAGTCCTCAATATAATATGTATATGAATCTTTCTGCTGGAAAAAATTTGCATGCCAGTGATGGCTTGATGTAGCGGTTGGTTTTATAAATACTGTAACATCTGTATTGTACCACATCTATAGCAAATTAAGTTCATTCATTAATTTTTAAACAAACAACAATTCATAAAGGATTAGGGCGTGTGGGTGAGGTTATCATCATGGAAGCAGTTGCTGCGATGCTGCGGGGGTGGTGATGTACCAATTTCTGAAGTTAAGTTAACCTGAACATTGACCCAATAGATAAGCTAAAAGAGATTACTGTGTAAAATTTCATTAAATACCATTGAGAAAGATTTTGTACAAAGCGCGCACTATTATATAGAGGTTGCATTGTAGTATGTAAGTAGTAGATATAGTGGGATATAAGAGTGTATGGTGCCATTGTATTAAGCCAATATTAAAGTTACATACAAACGTTTCACATGTGTTCTTCGTAATACTATAATACCTCACGCGCCATTCTTCCATTATATAAAAATAATCATTTACAAACTACTTTGCCAAGATTTTACTGGTTTACTACACTATCTATTATTACTTTTTTACTATTATAGACATCAAACTTTAATAGAAAAACTATTATATAAACTATTATAGAAAATATAGAAAATTATGTTTAATTAATTTGAAATTAAGAAAAAAATTATTTATTATACATCACACAAATTAAGTAGGTATATATTTTGTAGTATTTGCGATGCCAAAATAATTCCAAATTAGTTGGAACCATCACGGGCCGTGATTCACGGCGACTGCATTTGCTTGGCAATATATGGCTCAAGCACATTTCAAGTCAATGAAAATGTGGGAATCTTTATCTATGTACTTGAAAAAGTATTATGTGTAAGATGTATCAACTGTCACACATAGAACTTCTTAATTAAGTACGCCAAAAATTGGTTTAATTTTCTTCCTTTCGCTCATTGATGCATGGCATTTCCCAAAAGTTTGACATTCTAACCAGCTTTTCTGCATCTTCGAAAGTTTCTGGCATATTTTTTCTCGCTGTTTCTGGTAAAACCAAGGCGATGACACCCCCCAATGCAGCAACACATCCAATAACAACCATTGGCAACCAAAAAATAAGTGTTTCTAAATAAACTATATAAGGTGATAACTTAGTAGCCACATAGCCACATATATGAACAACAGATACTGCAGAGCCTCTCACTGAAATCGGCATCATCTCAGGAGCACATTGCGTTGCTGTACTGTATGCCATATTCACTGCAAATCTTGCTATTATAGCAAAAATCACTGATACGAATCCAGTGCCAACAAAAATTGTAAGCATACTAAATATACAACTCACAGTCATTAAAATTGTAATCATCCATTTTCTTCCTAACCAGTCCATAATAAATGCTGTCAGCATCATTGACGGGAACTCCGTTAATGACACCAAGGAGAATGACAAGAAAAAGTTGAAATCCAATTGTTTGACGCTCCTCACTAGCCCATCGAATACTAACGAGCAACACATGTATAATAGGCACATGCATACAAACGTTCGCCTTAGCAAAGGTCTCCTGAGCAATTCCATATAGCTCATATTTCCTCTTTATCTGTACACTTAGCGCTGCGCTTAAATTGTTCTATTAAATTTACTGGAATTTGTTTTTTATTAATTCGCCCTATGGTAAGAATCTTGTCAACAGTATCATCTATACGTTCTTTTGACAGTAACCATCTTGGACTTTCAGGAATAATTAGTGGGGTAAAAATTGCTAGCGCTAATGGTACACTTGTTACTAAAGAAATAGTTTTCCAATTTCCACAAGCCAGAGCTATCCAAGGCATCATAGTTGCAGCTAGAGCATAAAAGAGAGCAAAAGAAACGTTTGGTAATAATGTTCTGTACTTTGGTGCACAATATTCTAATACTGCAAGATACGCCATCATTATGAAACTATCAAATGACATACCCATAATAAATCTACAAACTGAGAATCCAATAAAACTTGTTGTGAATGTGCTGATTAAACCACCAAAGCAACCTAGACAATTGTTGATAACAATTGCCGATATTCTTCCAAATCGATCAGATATCCATCCAATTAAAAATCCTCCAACGATGGATCCAAAGAAAAAAATAGCTTGCGCTGATGCTTGATAACTGTTTTTGTCACAAACCCATTCCAATTCACTTGAAATAGTTGGATAGGGTATCTCACTTTTATTGAACTCCCATCCGTGTTGACAAGAAATCGTGGTCCAAGATTCGTCGGGTATAGTTCCAGTAATCAGTATATCAGTCCAGTTAGCAGCATATGTTGTACATTGCGAATATCCAAGGTATCCTCTCTCATTTTTTATCCGATGGTATTGCAAGAGTTCTTCGTTCAAGTTCTGTCAAATTTGCCAATTCAGGAACCCAACACCAATGAATTGGTGATACCTCCGTCATAAATAGTTGCGAATAGTACACAAAAACTCCATAAACGTAGAACGGAAACGTTGAAAAGAACAACAGTATTTGATAAACACCAAATTCGCCAGCAGATGATAATAATTCATCATAATCTGTCGTTATATTCACAATTATTGAGATTTTATTGTCAGATTTCAACGTGCTTGATTTATTTTTTACTGCATTTGTGTCCATCGTTGGTATTTATTATCTTAAATTAAAAGTACTGACTACTGTTTGGTAGTTGGAATTCAACTGATTAATAAGTAAAGTTAACAGTTCGTTTCAACATTATGTTATATAAAAGCGACGTGAGTGACACGGCCTGAGAATTACCGAGATAATTATTTTAAGTGATAGTTTATTCAGGTTTACGTTCTGTTTACCTTTATCACAAGATAAAGTAAATTATAGGAGTTAAAACTTTTTCACTCATAACGTGTAATTGTTATTAATAGAAACTGATAAATAAATTCATATCTTGACATAAAGACGTAACAAACAAATAATAGTAAAATTTTCTGCAAACAATCTAATGTATAAAAAACTGGGCCGCTTAAGAACCTTGTCTTTCAAGAGTTTTAAGTACCACGCTTTGGCGGTTTTGAAGGAATGACCTACAGACCTACATTTTGAACTTTTGGGTAAATAATTTTGGAAGCAATCGGTTTACAATGTCTTCCAAAATTTACTTCTGAAAGTTAACACGAACCAATTAACAGAATTATAAAAAAATCTTCCGTTCACATTCACCGTTCACATTCAAAATTGATTTATGACTCAAAAATCAATAGCACCTGTAAGAAAAGTGAAACTTGCGTTGAAAATATGAAATACAAAATCAAATATCAATTTTGAAAGATTGATTCATTATGTACCTAAATATTTTATTTATTTATTGAATTTTATTTCTTACAACATCACAGATAAACAAAAGAATTTATTAAAGACATCTCGATCGTTTCTTTCACCTTCGCAATTCTGTTTTCGCTCTTTTGATCTTTTCCCTGTAATATTGGTTATCTGTGACTGGAGATTGCGTTATTTATTCAGAGCATGCCGTTAGATCGAATCGACGTTACATCGTTAAATATTTATTACCTTCCTTGGGATCAAAATGAAAAACGTTTCGGAAAAAGGTTCGAAAAAAATGTCAGGTAGTTGCTGTATGAGAATCAGTTCCTTCCATTCAGAATTCAGTTCCGGCCCTACCGCCGAAGCTGAAGCCGATTAGCATCGGTTTTATTTTATTCCAAACATTGGCCTTAGGTTAAAATTGACAAATATCATCAGCTTAGTAGGTAGAGCTCTAGGGTTTCCACCAGCTGAGCTTAATATAATTAGCCACAATCTAAGCAGTAGTTTAGTTTTGGCATTCAAAAATTCTGAGGGCAATCGGCTTCAGCTTCGGCTTTAGGGACCTAGGTCTTGGCTGTTCACAAGACTGAATGTCCAAATAATTCAGGAGCCAGTTAACACGAGAGTTAAAATTCATAACAGATATGTACTTGTTAGAAAGACTGTTTATTAAATTGCTAGTCATATAGGTCAATTGTCAGAAAGAGGCAGTACCAAAATGAATTAATAATAATTCTTACAGAATGCATATGTTAAAACGATCGAGTGTCATAATTGGGGTGTAAATGGTTCATCTTTGAACCAAAGCCAACCACACCTGCACGTGGTACACCCTGCTGACTGACTGGTGTAGTAGCTCCATATAATACTGATACTGGTTCATAGAATACTGCAGCCAAGTAACAATTCACTTGAGGATTGTTGTGTTCCTGAGAGTCAGTGAGGTCACCAGCAAGCAAGGAGTTGCTGCCATGTTTAGGTGCTGTGTTTTATGGTGCCATGTTTGAAATATGTTCAATATTTAGTACAATAATCGGTAAAATATACTTGATTGATGTCGACTTTCGAAATAAACAATTTAATGATTTAGGTATAATGCCAATCGGGATATAGAGGTTAATGCAAACATTGAAAGAAAAAAAGAAAAAATGTTCAAACATTTTTTATTTACATCACATTTGGTCACGTCGTTATTTTAGGGGTCGAATTGTGTTTTAGATTTTTTTGCCTTTTGTTAGTTATGCATGGCATTTCCCAAAATCGTAACGAAGTAACCAGTGATTCTGCATTTTCGAATGTCTCTGGCATATCTTTCATTGCAGTTTCTGGTAAAATTAACGCAATAACACCTCCTAATGCGGCGATACAACCAATAACGACCATTGGTAACCAGAAAATAAATGTTTCTAAATAAATCACGTAAGGCGATAATACCGTTGCAACATACCCACAAATATGTACGATTGACACTGCCGAGCCTCTTACAGAAACCGGCATCATTTCAGGAGCCCATTGCATAGCTGTGCTGTATGCCATATTTACTGCAAATCTTGCTATTATAGCAAAAATCACTGATACGTATCCACTTCCAATAAAAATCGTAAACATAGTAAATACGCAACTTGTAGTCATTAGAATTGCAATCATCCATCTTCTCCCTAACCAGTCCATAATGAATGCTGTTAGAACCATCGACGGGAACTCAGTTAATGACACTAAAGAAAATGACAGGAAATAGTTGAAATCCAACTGTTTGACACTTCTTACAAGTCCGTCAAATACTAATGTACAGCACATATACACCAAACACATACAAATGAAAGTTCTTCTTAGTAAAGGTCTCCTGAACAACTCCACACAGCTTATATTTTCTTGTTTCTGATTATTGATTGCACACTGCTTGAATTGTTCAATTAGTTTCACTGGAATCTCTTTACTGTTCATTCGACCTATTGTGAGAACCTTCTCAACAGTATCATCTATACGTCCTTTTGACAGTAACCATCTTGGACTCTCAGGAACAAATAATGGAGTAAAGATGGCTAGAGCTAATGGTATACTTGTTACTAAGGAAATAATTTTCCAGTTTCCACAAGCCAGGGCTATCCAAGGCATCAAAGTTGCAGCTAATGCGTAAAAGAGAGCAAACGCCATGTTTGATAATAATGTTCTGTACTTTGGAGCACAGTATTCTAATACTAGTAGATACGCCATCATCATGCAATTATCATAGGCCATTCCCATAATGAATCTACAAATTGAGAATGCAATGAAGTCTGATGTAAACGTGCTGGTTAAACCTCCAATGCACCCAAGAACGTTGCTAATGACTATTGCTGATAGTCTACCGAAGCGATCTGATATCCAACCAATAACGAATCCTCCGACGATGGATCCAAGGAAGAAAATTGCTTGTGCGGATGCTTGGTAACTGTTTTTGTCGCATACCCATTCTAACTCACTTGAAATGGTTGGATATGGTATTTCACTTTTGTTGAACTCCCAGCCTTGTTGGCAAGGAACTGTGTTCCAAGATTCGTCCGGTGTAGTCCCAGTCATCAGTACATCGGTCCAGTTAGCAGCATACATTGTACATTGCGAATATCCAAAGTGTGTATTTGAATCCGGTGGGATTGCAAGAGTTCTTCGTTCAAGTTCTGTCAAATTTGCCAGTTCTGGGACCCAGCACCAATGGTTTGGAGATACCTCCGTCATAAATATTTGCGAATAATACACAAAAACTCCATAAACGTAGAACGGAAACGTTGAAAAGAACAACACTATCTGGTAAATTCCAAATTCACCTGCTGATGATAACAATTCATCATAATCTGTCGTTGGCTTTGTTTTACTTGAGACCTGATTGTCAGACCTCAAGTTACTTATTTTGTCTTTGATCACGTCTGCACCCATTTTTAATAAGGTGTAAATATTAAATTATACGAGTAATCAAAATAACTGTGTACTATTTAGTGGCTGATGTGAAAGTGATTAGTAATAGATTCGTTACAACATTATATAATTGCGTCTCGTGAGTTTCCGAGATAATAGTCTAAATTAGTCGTCATGCTATTTGTTGAAGGTTTAGTACCTGATCTGTTTATAATTTTATTATTTGATAGATAAATAAGACACTGTAGTTAAGAATTTAGTAATTTTCCACTGAGGTAATAACCATGCGAGTATGTAATAATTTTATTGGTAGAATTTTAATGATGTTAACTAGGTAGCGAAGATAAAACTCAGTAAATGAAATGAAACAAATGCATATGCATAATTATTTAATTCTATATTAACGGGCTTCTGCCCGCGCTTTCGCTTCGCATAAACACAATACTGGGATAAAAACTATATCCCTGCTTCAATCCAGATCATATTTGTATATACGGAATTTCGTTTAAACTCATTGATCCGATTATATGTGAAAGGCTAATAAACATTCATTATATGTATACATACATGTTCAAACATCAATAAGTCATACTCAAAAACTTTCGTATTTACGGGGCAGTTTTAGTACCTATTAGGTATATGAACAAGTTATAATATACAATGTTATATCAAAGTGAAAACATATTTCTATTTGGCTTTGCTCCAGTTTCATTTGTAAACTGTATATATCTCCAATCGTTTCCACTCTATGCAAAAACAACGCCAATTTATTGTTCCTTTTGACGCGATTTTTTTAAAATAAAGATAACAGTTACAGTAGTAGTCTTATCTCTAAACACTTTTAAAATGTTATTTGAATGTCAAATAATGTACATTCTATATTCATATACATTAATATATCCTTTCATAATCTCGTTTTTAACGTTTTGCATGGCAAGTCCCAAAATTTTAAGTTTTGTATCAAACTTTCTGCATCTTCAAATGTCTCTGGCATGACTTTCCTCGCTGTTTCTGGTAAAGTTAAAGCGACAATCCCAGCAGATCCAGCAACACATGCGACAACTACCATTGGTAACCAGAAAATGAAGGTCTCTAAATAAATGACAAATGGAGATAACATTCCCCCTACATACCCACATATATGCACGATCGATACCGCAGATCCTCGCACAGATACTGGCATTAACTCTGGAGCCCATTGTATTGCTACATTGTAAGATACATTTACCGCAAACCTAGATATCATAGCAAAAACCACAGATACAAATCCACTACTGACGAAAACTGTCAATAGGCTAAAGATACAAGTCACAAACAATAGAGTTGAACACACCCATCTTCTTCCCAACCAGTCCATGATGAATACAGCTAGTATCATTGACGGACACTCTGTAAGTGACACTAAAGAGAACGACACAAAATAGTTGTAGTCTAATTGTTTGATACTTCGAACCAGTCCATCGAATATTAGCGAGCAACTCATGTACACTAAACATATGCAAAGAAACATTCGCCTTAATAAGGATCTTTTTAATAATTCGGCACTGCTCCTATTTTCTTGTTTCTTGACATTTAATGCACAAAATTTAAACTGTTCTATCGATGACACTGGAACTTCCTTTTTATTCATTTTACTGATTGCTAGAATCCTTTCAATGGTGTCGTCTATACGTCCTTTAGAGAGCAACCATCTTGGACTCTCTTTAATAAACAGTGGACTAAAAACTGCCAGAACTAATGGTATACTTGTTACCAAAGAAATAGTTTTCCAATGTCCACTAGCAAGGGCTATCCATGGCATCGAAATCGCAGCTATTGAATAAAAAATAGCAAATGACAAGTTTGGTAGTACTGATCTATATTTAGGCGCACAATATTCCAGAACTAAAAGATACGCCATCATCGTGCAATTATCATATGCCATTCCCATAACAAATCTACAAATGGCGAAGCCAATAAAATCATTCGTGAATACGCTAACCACACCTCCGATGCACCCTACAATGTTACTGATGACCATAGCCGGTAGTCTACCAAAGCGATCGGATATCCATCCAATAATAATTCCTCCTGCGATTGACCCAAGAAAGAAAATCGCTTGTGCAGATGCTTGATAACTGTTCTTATCACACACCCATCCTAATTCACTTGAAATAGTTGGATAGGGTATCTCACTTTTGTTGAATTCCCAACCGTGTTGGCAAGGAATCGTGCCCCAAGATTCATCCGGTGTTGTGCCAGTTTTGAGCACATCGGTCCAGTTAGCTGCATATGCTTTGCAATGCGAATATCCAAAGCGTGCTTTTGTATCTGGAGGAATGGCGAGTGTTCTCCGTTCCAGTTCTGTTAAATTTGCCAATTCCGGTATCCAACACCAATGGTTTCGTGATATGTCCGTCATGAAAAGTTGTGAATAGTAAACAAAAACACTATAAATGTAGAATGGGAATGTGGAAAAGAACAATACTAATTGGTAAACACCAAATTCACCAGCGGATGATAACAAATCATCATAGACTATCGTTTGTTTTGCTTCAGTTGCGGCTTCTTTGTCAGACGTGTCTTTGATTACATCTGAGCCCATTATGTCTTCTGTATGTACAATCAATATTTTTTTTAATAATTGTGATACCAGACAACTATTTCATAGCTATACTGGTACGTAAATGGTTTTTGATCGACATATTTAAACGTTATTTACGTAATAGCTTTTCGTGAGTTTCTTAGATAATACAATAATTGATTTGCGTTGTTATGTTGTTAAAAATCTTATGATTTAATACATAAGATACGTTTCAATTTAATGAAATTTTAATGACACGCAGAGAATACAACATTTCGGTATCAGAGATATCGTAGAACACTAATGAATTCATTGATATAATATTTCAATTACCTTTAATTGCGTTCAAAGCGAGGGCCCTATTCGATCATAATTACTGTTCATCTGGTCGTAGTACCAGGGAAAAGGTAACTAAAGGTAGTATTATTTATCAAAGAGGATATGCAGCAACGATTTACGATTTATGCGTTAGTAAAATAGCACCTATAAGCTAATTACAAATCCTCATTAATTAATAAGAATATAATTTTACTACTAACGCTTATTGAGGAACGCAACCAAAAATTTAATGCAAAATTAAAGAAAAAGATGTATATAAGAAAATAATTAAAACTAAACGAATCAATCGAACATAGGTAATACTTATTACACATGTTATTATGATTTCAATATTTGAACCGCTTGATTGAAAGTGGCCATAGGCAAATGTACGGCAAAGAGCACCACACGGGCGGAAATTATGAGCCTGCACTTTCTAAAAAATGCTTTGCTGACTAGAATATAGTGTATTTATTCATCATTACTAGGTAAGCACGTCAGAGCCAAAGAGGATGGCGTGTACTGCTATAGTTGCTACCAATATCTTCTGGTCACACGGGAATACTGGAAGTGTAACGTTCTACGTGTGTGTGATTGCACATTAATTTGCACATCTTTCATGAACAACAAACTTCTCTTGTCCATCCATTTGTGTGGGTGGCTAATGGCCTATGGCGACGGGCCGCCACAGTGGTTGCCCACGGGGCTCGGAGCGGCTTTAACGTGGCTGCCTTTTTCAAGCCGGCTGCGCAGCTCAGGTACTTGCCTGCTAGCAAGTGGATGACGTTCGAACCTGGCGACGATTCCCTATGGCTCAGTCCGTTACCAGTTATCGTGGAAACTTAAGTTAAAAAAGTCTATAAAAATACTTTACTATATACAAGGTTCAATGGAAATTTCAAAGAAATGGGTACCCATTTCTTTGAAATTTCCATTGAACCTTTCTAAGATTTATGTTTTGTATGAATAAACTTATACATAAAAACGTTTATTGTCGTGAAATACTTGGAAAAGTTTATTTGAAATCGAAGTCATGCATGAAGGAATTAAATGATTCCCAAAGTAGCCTTAGTCTATGAATGGATTAACATCAATGGATTGACAACAAAAGTAACAGAGGAGCAAGATAGGGAAATTGTCAAAGAATTCATTGATTTTTTTCTTAAAAGAATTATAGTTTACCATAAAGTATTTAACAACAAACTTTCATTTTATAGCTATGTACTCAGTACTTTGTTTCACAGGCAGGGCTGGCTCAAGGGAAATTTAAGTTGCAGTGTAACTTGGCAATATTCACCAGCTTGCCGGTCTCTGGAGTAATTTAGAATTGAACTGGTTGGACTGTTGTACAGACCAGTATTAGTATGTCATTGTAAAATATAATAGTGTTTCAGTAAGAAGTTTCCAGCTCAAGTCGTTAGAGCATCACGTAACTCAAAAAAAAAAAAAACATTCAGAAATTCGTATGTTCTCGATTTGCCTTTGAAATTAAATGAAATTCTTTATTTGCACACCCTCCCGCGGGTCGGTTCGGTTTTTTACGTTCCCTTGTGGGACACGATGAGGATGCTGCAGGAAAGGCTCGATTCTTTATATTAATTAATATTATACCTATATAGAGAATACCTCCTCCATGTTTCGTTATCCTCAGATTTGAGGGTCGTGACCTCCACCAGGTAGCACCTTTTCTCTTATGATATTGCGCCATTAATGTCGATTTCTGGCAGTCTTTAAAGCATCGTGGACTGACATGGTGAGGGAACCTCGAATTTGATCGGGCTGTATATCGGACTATGGAGTATAAAGTATATGTTAAGAACGTGGGATTTTTCTGCGAATTAATACCTGTAAAAATAGCAAGTTGCATTCAGTTGTCAGTTGTGTTCAGTTTGAACCATTAACGGAGATTTTTGAGCCATGAGGTGCGTCTTTTTGATTGAATTCTACCTAGACCTAACACATCCGACACAAAACTTCAATGTTGTTTTTAATTACTGGGTAAATATCTATCACATTCACCATTCACCTATAAACTCCTTTACCTCCCAGTAAAAATCCCATTAAAATCGGAATATGAATTCTACAGATGTACGTTTTTTTAGAATTTTCTTATTTCATTTATCTTCCGATATTTAGAATCAAATAACGTTTTTCTGACATTAGCTCTCCATAAAAACGCACGAAACTGAACTATTGACAATACAGATTACGATTAGACGATACGCACTTTATTCTACGGATGATAAAATCTCGTGTCAGGGTGTTTGTGGTCGCACTCCTCCGAAACGATTCGCCCGATTTGTATGATTTTTTTTATGGTAATTATTTAATACTATTAGGGTGACAAACATGCATACGACCAGCTTAATGGAAGCAGTCATCGTAGCCTATGGATGTTTGCAACACCAGAGGCATCGCTCACGCGTATATTTGGTCGATATGAGAATAGATCATAAAGTATATTTCATACTGCTAGGAATAATTTATATGGCAGAATTTGCATTGACGCTTGCCGCTAGTGATTATATATATTTTTATCAGAGATACAATGTTTTTTTTATGGACCCGTAAAAATATATACAGGCGCGAATCGTGATGCCATTACGATATCTCGAATGTTGTCCAAGAATAGGAAGATCGTCGAAGCTGCTATTTACATAATTCGCTGGTTCAATGGAGGCACAAACTTGTTTACTGCCGCCTTTAGAAAGGGTGCTTGAAGGGTGTCGTTAGGGACCAAATCGGGGATTTGCGGGAAATCTTCCGTTTCTTCAGGGTCGGATGTTTGACGGAAGGCAGATTAGGAATTGGTTTTTGGTAAGGAGATATGTCGTAAAAATGTTACTTATATAACGAAGTTTTGTAATACTCTTTGCTGAATTATAGGATTTAAAACGAGAAGTTACGTTCTTGCTTTAAAATGTAGATACAATCCAGTTAACCCGTGAAAATAACGCTTGAAATAAATAAATAAATATTCTTGGACAAATTACACGCGGTCATCTAGTCTCTATAATAAAAATATACAATCATATCCCAAATAATATAAAAAATATAAAAAAACCGTTCCTATTTAATAAATATTTAAAAGCTTTCCTCTTACATAAGTGTTACTACAATATGTCAGAATTCTTTGATGACAGACCTAGTGAGCAGAATGCTTTGACTTCTCTACAAAGTCTATAAAGTACTTGGGGTGGGGGGTGCAATGGATATTAAGACTATATCTATTGCATTTTTCACTTTATGTATGGGACTATGTCTATTGCACTTTGTACTTTTTCTCTCTAAGTAAAACGGTATCTAGATGCCTCTCATGTTTGCTGTGCCCATACTGGGCGTCACTTGTACCATAATATTGTATGTAACATCTTTAATAACTTGTGACTTGCAATAAAAATCTGAAATCTGAAATCTCAAATTAAGCATAAGCTTGTACTACGAGTATGTGTACTAGATAACTGATATAATACTTAAATACATTTTTTCTTTCTGGTGACGTCACTCACTCGCAGGAACACAACAGCTATCATGGGAATTGTTATTTGGCTGCGGTATTCTGTGAGGTGGAGGTACTTCACCAGTCGGGCAGCTTAAAAAATACGCTATGCCCTATCTCTCTTTTCACCAGAGCCTCGTTTGTCAGTTAGCAGGGTGCACCACGTGCAAGTGAAGTTAGCTTTGGTTCAAAGATGTTGATGAACCACCTACACCCTATAACAAATCGTACGCGCGAATCCCGGTATAACGTGGGAATTTTCAAAAATCCTTTCTTAGCGGATGTCTACGCCATAATAGCTACTTACACGTACCTAATAAAGTATGCCAAATTTCAACCCGTTTCGTCCAGTGGTTCGAGTTGTGCGTTGATAGATTGTCTTTTATAGATAGATACAGTTAGCGAACTATAACTTAATGATTTTAGAATGATGACGAAGTATTTTTATCAGACCATTAAATAATTATTAAATAACGTTTTAGATAAAAAAAAAAATTGATTATATTGCTTTGAGACATTCAGGTCGACCTGGCGCCACGTACGTGTGTGTTTAAATTTTTAACGTGATAACGTCTTATAAATCAATAAACGCCGGCTACACGCACGAAAAAGCATGACTCATTTGTCACGTTCCGCCTGAGCCGAGCGTGCAACGAGAGCGCGGAACAAGCGATTGAGAGGCACGATCGGCCTAAGCGTTCGATTTGTGACGCATCTATCTCTCTTCCACTCCATCGGCCGATTTTTTCTTAAGACGTTACAAACAACCAATTTTTTTTTATAACTCGCCGGCTGCCATCTTAATGTCATCGGGCGGGCTGTATGCTTTACAAAGGTTAAGTATACATTTTATTATTCAAACCCAGGTAGGTTTTACAGTCTATCAAAATACTTTCACTTGTAATATGATTTTTCTTAATTTTAATTATATTTTCGATCTAAAACGAAAAGCGCTTAAACCGCAAAAGAAAATTATAAAGTTAAGTTAAAGAAATTAAGTATGACTTGTGAAGTTTTTCCACGAAAGAATTCAATTATTTGAGCGACGAGGCTGGAATTAATCTTTTCAAATATAGAATATTGTTCTGCATGTCGGTGATTATATTCTTTGTTTTTTCTAAGGAAATAATTGTATTATTTTTACTGATTGAATTTTTTAATTAAGGATAATGCTGGCCACATCGGGAACGAAGTAAAATGTGTCTAGCTTTGTTCATGTAAGTACATCACTAACTATATGGTCCGTGAGCCAGCAACAGATTTTGATGACCAATTTCCTCTCAAGCGATCACCCGGGAAATACTTTACAGAGTTGTATTATGCCGTATGATAAACGTCAGCTGCCGCTCTATGGGTGGGTTGGGCAGCGGCAGCCTCTTAATCACGTAAAAAAAAATGTTTTCAGTCATTTCCTCCCGACTGAAAATTTGTTAAATGTTAACGCAATTATTCGAATAATATTTTTTTTTACGTGATTAAGAGGATACCGCTGCCCAACCCACCCATAGAGTGGCAGCTGACGTTTACCATACGGCATAATACAACGCTCTGAAGTATTTCACGAGTTATCGCTTGAGAGGAAATGACTGACAAAATTTACTATCTGGCTCACGAACTAATAGAGGACAGGGTAAATAAATTGTAAGTATGATTATGAATATTACAAACGGTATATAAATAGTAATAAAGTCTTCTTTTTCTTCGTTACGTTCTCTATAGAGCGGTCGTGGTCGTCATGAGAGAGGTATGAGGGCTATCGTCGCTCGTCTCACGATCTCTCGCCATCTCACCCGTTCGAGGCACCCCAGGGGCTCTACCACCGAAGCGAAGCCGATTACCATGGGTTTTTTTTTATTCCGAAAATTGGTATTAGGTTAAAGTTATCCACAAACATTTTCTGCTTAGTCGGCAGAGCTCTACCAGCTAAATTAAACATAATTAAACACAGCAATCTAAACTGAAGTTTCATTTTCACATTCAAACATTCCGATGGTAATTGGCTGCAGCTTTGGCTGGTAGGGTCCCTGATACACTCATGCAATGGGCCGCTCACAGCAAACTTTATCTGGTCGACTTTGTCAGCAGCATTTGCATGGGTGATCTGCCACTTGGTCTTGTACTGTAATATCGTATGCATCATCAATTGCTATATGTATACCGTTGGTGCTCGTCAATGGTGCATAAGGTACGCGGAGCTACAAAGATGCGTCAGTATGGTACAGCTTAAGTTACACGAACCGAAATAAGAAAAGACGCGGTAGAGACATAAGCTAAGGTAACACTAGCTGGAGTAGTTTTAGCTTCGTTTCACCTCACTTTTTTTTTTATACTACGTCGGGTGGCAGACAAGCATACGGCCCGCCTGATGTGAATCGGTTACCATAGCCATATTAACGCTCGCAACATAAAATATCGCTCGCGCGCCGCCACCCCCGCTGCCATCGCAGCATCTCCTTCCTTTCTGGTGACCTCACTCACTCGCAGGAACACAACAGCCCTCAAGGGAACCGTTATTTGGCTGCGGTATTCTGTGAGGTGGAGGTACATTCCTCAGTCGGGTAGATTACAATTACGCTCTCTACCTCTCTTTTCGCCAGAACTTCGTATGTCAGTCAGCAGGGTGCACCGCGTGCAGGTGAAGTTGGCTTTGAACCACTTTTTTTTGTAAATACATACTATTATATATACAAATACATACTATATAATAGATAGAAAATACCCAGACCAAGACAAACAGACATGTTCATGCATACAAATGTTTGTCTTGTGCGGGAATCGAACCCGCGACCTAGGAGTCAAAGTGGCCGTTGCCAACCATACGACCACCGAGCTCGTCGATATATATATAGGTGATGCGCTGAGTACTGTAATAATAAGAGAGACCGTAATTCCAAATTCCTTAATTGTTGAATAAACTAAAGTAGTATTTTCAATGCTATACAAATTGAAAACGAGAATTTCCATAGTTTACACAAAACGTTTTTGGCTAGGCTTATATAAAAATTTACGAGATCCAAACAACCTAAAAAGTTAAATGTACTGTGAAACTAAATGTCTCGGATAACCTCCGTTTTTAGAGCTTTACCTATACCAACTTTTGTTTAAGTTCAAGCGAATCTATTTAGCTTTGAAACTTTTTATTTTCATCTTTCTTTGTCTATGTGTATGTAGGCTAACGTTTTGAAAATAATCTTCCTAATGGGCTAGACGAGAAATATGACTCAAAACGTGGTGCTCAAAATTTAATGAATACGGAATCAAAACCACATCAAACCTGACAGAAAACTTAAATCATTCTTCTTTCTTTAGAACTAAGGTGACAAACCATCATACGACCTGCCTGATGGTAATCAAAGCCTATGGACTCTCACAACAGGCAGGACATTTTGAAGTTTTTTCAAATTAGTGGCAGGCAAACACTCTTTATGAATCAAGATCTGACTATTGTCAGTATTGTACTATTGTACATACACAAAAAGAAACAATCTCACAGGAACAGGAAGTCTCTCACAGGAAGACACGTTTCCGAAATATAAGCAATCGAAATTGTATGGTAGCGCCATATCTGAATTGATTTGAAACCAAAGTTAAAAAAAATGTATGAGTTGTCTCTAAATATTGTTGTACATTAAACCAATGACATTAAATACGAATATTTTTAGAAAATGAATTTTCCCAGAAATGAGACCCAGTTGGATCGAGTTGTCGCCTCCGTAAACCCATAAAGTCTCATATTCTATTTACAGATATATTTATTTCTATACAGGATATATTGTATATGTGTCGCAGTGGGATTGTATAATACCCCATATTACAAAACGGCTCGCCGTTTTAAAAACCAGGGCCGTTTTGTATTATGGCGGGTCAACGATAAGCCGGATTGCAATACGGTTGAATGATAGTTTGCCGCATTGTATACAGCGCTTTGTGTTCATCAACACGGCTAGTCGTAATGTATTACAGCGGCTCGATAGCCGCCTCTTTGGTAGTTTTTAGTACCAATTTTCTACACTCGTGGCGCTACCTGCCATTACAACAACAATGGCATCGAATATAGAAATTGTGTTACAAAAAAACGTGACAAATGTGTATGAAAATAGGACTTTTAGGACAAATTTAACGTGCAATTAAATGATTTTATGAATCTCAATACGAAATAGTAAACTGTGGACAAAAGAATGAGTTTGAGAGGTTATGCATATTAAAACCGCTAAGGTGACTATGGAGTCTGGTGTACCGGGGAATCCTTATAAACTCTCGTAGGTTAGCGAGCGGGTTAGGTTGACATAAACACAGCGCATGAGCCGAGTGAGCGAAGCGAGTCATCATTTTAATCAACACTGTCTCCAAATATAAATCATCAGCTTAACAAACTATTAGTATCATTTAATTCGTTTGATCATTAAAATAATAGATCTGTCACCTAATAAATAGATCAGTTCCTTAAATTAATGAAAAAATGGCTACTAGGGGTGAAGTCAAATTGGCGTCATATTCACTGACGAGTCTTACCAATACTTGGTCAATGTAATAAATCATGTTTTGGTTAGATTTGAGTTGATTTTTGGTTAGGGTTTTCTTGTGTCCTGCACTCGAAAATAGGAGCTCCGCGAAGCGGAGCTCCGTCAACCTAGATGATGAATGATGTGGTGCCAAGTAAGCTTATTAATAATTGACAATATAATACATATAAAAACATTTATTTGGTACTAGATCTATATCTCCATGATTTTAGATGATTTATTGGGGAATCGATTTTATATTGTTTGGTGACAAATCTATTATTTTGCGGGCAAACCCTATTAGTTAAGAAACAAGCTTTTCTTAATGCATTTTTTATTTTGCAAACACATTTTGTAGAACGTATAGTAATGACAATCCGGCTTATCGTTGACCCGCCGTAATACAAAACGGCCCTGGTTTTTAAAACGGCTCGCCGTTTTGTAATACGGCGGATTATACAAAACGACTGCGACATATGTATTATCTCATGGTTATATTTGATGCCAATTAGATATATGTATGAGTGTATGTATATTTTTTGGCGTACTCTTGTCGATTTTGTGTAAATTTCATAAATTTAATTTAGTACCTAATGGTACTAAGACAGTTGAATGGAGAAAAAGGATGTGAGAATACCAAATGTGACATTAATTTGTGAGATCGGAACGGAACTGAATCGAAACTGAATTTTGACAGAATTTTTACTACGAGAATTGCTGCACACGCTCATTGACGTTCCGAACAGACGTCATTGTCTATGTAGTAGTAACCGACGCGACATTTGTATAGAGTGGGCAGGGAGTGCTATAACGCTGTTTTTCAGATAGATCTTTATAAGGCTACATTGTCACAGCTGTTAAGAAAAGCTTCAGGTACAGCTACGTTCACGCACAGCCTACGTACATCGCTTAAAGTTCTATCTAAATAATATTCTTACTCAAATGGTGCTAGTAGATCGGTAAGAAGTTGAGATTACCACGAAGTCGTTTTAATTTTTTATGCTCTCTCTCAGTAACAAATGTTCTAAATAGCTACTTACGGGCTAAAATAAATGAAAAATACGTTCACGCACAGCCTACGTACATCGCTTAAAGTTCTATCTAAATAATATTCTTACTCAAATGGTGCTAGTAGATCGGTAAGAAGTTAAGATTACCACGAAGTCGTTTTAATTTTTTATGCTCTCTCTCAGTAACAAATGTTCTAAATAGCTACTTACGGGCTAAAATAAATGAAAAGGGCCGTTCTAATGGCCTGAAAATTGGGATAATATAAAACAGACATCGCCGTGACCTTCTCGCAATGCGATCGTTGGTAATTTATTGAATTGAGTCCAGCCCAGGTATTACAGGAGAATTTGGTTTAATGAAATTTTTGACGAAAAGTAAGAAAGTAGTATGGTCCTGTTGGTTACAATTTAAAATGTAATATTATCTTAATATATTTAAAATTGTACAGCACCCTACATTGTTTATAACCCCCGACACAAAAATGACGGGGTGCTATAAGGTTGACGTATCTCTCTCTGTTTGTGTATCTGTCTGTGGCATCGTAGCTCCCGAACGAGTGAAACGATTTTGATTTTTTTTGAGGGCCATGCTCAGGTTTTTCTTGAGGGTTTTAATCCGGAATGAAGAAATTAGACGGAGAACAAAAGTTGTCGACATAGCCTTCAGAGTTTGTAAGCTGAAGAATGGGCTGGTAACATCTACCGAGTAAGTAATGACAGATGGGGGACAAACGTATTAGAGTGGAGGCCGCACGTAGGACGACGAAGCGTTGGATGCCCTTCTTCTAGATGTTTCAATGAACTTAAGAATGCGGCTGAATGCGGAGGGCGGAGGATTGTATTTGGTGGAATGTATTGTGGAAAGCCTGTATCCAGCAGTGGGTAGATACAGGCTGATGATGATGATTGATTCAGGTATTATTTAGCAGAAATCAAATTTACAGGCAATTTGATCTACTAGTGTAGTGATCTACTAGAGTAGTGTAGTGTAGAAGTATGTAGGTGCAGGCAAAGTAGTGTGTGCAGTAGTTTAGTTAGAGTTGACCGTGTGGTTTCCGGCAGACTAGAATAGAATCACTCCGTTTCTGCCCGTGGATGTCGTACAGGCGACTAAGGGAAATACATTATCAAATATCGATCAGGCCTCCCCAACCCGTTTGGCCAGCGTGGGGAATGTAGGCCAAATCCTCCTTTCGTCTAGGACGGACGAGAGAGGGTCGTGCTCCTGTAGTGGAGACTAAAATGGACCTGATGATGATGAAAAAAAATTTTGTTGCTTTGTTGATGTTGGTAGAACATTATTAACATTCTGTTATTATTAAACCACTTGTACGGTTCCGTGAAATTAAATTTATTTTTACCGACCGGTTTCACCTTAATGCATTATCAAGGTAAACAGATGGTGTTTTAATTACCTTAAAATATTATTATGTTGTTGTAGTTTAATTTAAAAGTTTTTGTACTTATTTTTATTTATTCTATGCTGATTCCAATGATAAGAAGCTTTGTATGTTCAAATATACAAACATATTCAATTTTATTAATATTATTTATTTCAATATCATACAGAAAATAATTTGTATGGTTTCTCGTTTAGTTTGCAAACAAAATCAAACTCAATAATAAATCGTTCGGTTTGAAAATTACTTTCGCAACTCTGCCAGTTTTTCTATATGGCTGGTATTGAAAAAGTTAACAGGGAAAATCTGACTAAACCTCTGGGGAAGGAGCGGGAAAAATATGTCGATGAAATGTTAATAGTGACCTCAACTCATAAGCAGGACTTCAGGGTTTTTACTTGGAAGGATTTGTTTTGTATATTGTGGTGGTTAGTGGTTTTATAACCTACTAAAATAAGGAACCGTATGTATGCTAGTAAACTAAATAAAAGCTTGGAACGCAGACGCCAAAACAATTTTGTAATGGAGAAAGCGATGCGAGCGCTTTCTCCATTACAAAATTGTTTTGGCGTCTCCGTAACCGATCCAGTGGTTATTGAATTATAAAAATTTAATTATACAAACAATCGCGTGGTTTCAGCATATGACCAACGTACCCTATACCTAACAGCTAGTGCTCCGTGTGCCAGCCTTCCGGTTATTACACGGGGATGCGAGTCTCTCGTCCAGTAAATCAACCAGACGAGAGGACTTTTACCTGCTCCGCTCTTGCGCTCGGTAAACCAACCGAGCTCGCAAGCGGAACAGTAGCAGGTCTCCGCTTTCACCTGCATGCAGGCTACTTGCGTACTCTTAAGTAGAGTCAGCATATGACCAGTTATTTATAATTAACATCACCGTAATTAGCAGTACCTGTGGCGGAAATGACGAGAAGAAATTGCCTTTCGTGGTAGTGGGCATCGATTTTCGTGGGCCACCACAAACGTAATGACAACCCGCGCATGTAATGGGGGGGGGGGGGGGGGAAGAAAGACATGCGAAAGAGAGCGATGAATCTGAAATTCTGAATGCGAATGAATATAATGGGAAAAGGAGACCAAAAACTAGGTGGTTGAATTGTGTGTTAGATGATATGGGTAAGAAAGGGGTAACTGGAATTTGGGGTGTAATTGGTTCATCTTTGAACCAAAGCCAGCCTCACCTGCATGCGGTGCACCTTCCTGACTGATAAACGAGGCTCTGGTGAAAAGAGACGTAAGGCATGGAGTATTTTTTAAGCTGCATGATTGGGGAAGTGCCTCCACTTCACAGAGTACCGCAGCCAAATAACATTCCTTAGAGGGTTGTTGTGTTCCTGCGAGTGAGTGAAGTCACCAGAAAGAATGAAAGGAAGGAGTAAAGGATCACAACGGATCGGCGACCCCTTGGTGTTGCTGATCTCCATGGACGGTGGTGATTGCTTTCCACCAGGTGACCCACATGCTTGATTGCCGGCTCTCACGTTAAAAAATGGAGATATGAAGGCCGATAAGGATCTATGGAAGAAAAAGATATACTGCGCCCACCCCTAATAATTGGAAAAGGGCAAACTAATGATGTTGATGATGATCTCCCTGATTAGATACTTACCACTAATCCAGCTGTAGCGTTTCTCAAGAGAAATTATTATAATTAAGTTATTAGTTTTCCGCCTTAATCCTCGGAGCTCATGTTACATTTAGACGTTAAGACCCGTGGGCTCCAATTAAGACGTAATGCTGTGAATGAAGCCTCATTGTCTGATGTTTTCTATGTACAAGTCAATGGCGAAAGCGAAAAAAGAAAATAAATATGTTTATTAACATTACAACATGAAACAATAAATGTATACTTTTTTTTCTTTTTTATACTACGTCGGGTGGCAGACAAGCATACGGCCCGCCTGATGTGAAGCGGTTACCGTAGCCATATTAACTCTCGCAACATAAAACATTGGCTCGCGCTTCGCCACCCCCGTTGCCAACGCAGCTTCCTTTCTTTGAGGTGACCTCGCTCACTCGCAGGAACACAACAACCCTCAAGGGAATTGTTATTTGGCTGCGGTATTCTGTGAGGTGGAGGTACATTCCCCAGTCGGGTAGCTTACATTTACGCTCCTTACCTCTCTTTTCGCCAGAGCTTCGTTTGTCAGTCAGCAGGGTGCACCGCGTGCAGGTGAAGTTGGCTTTGGTTCAAAGATCTTGATGAACCACTTACACCCCCTAACAATACATAATAACATTTCAAACAACATGTACTTACATAATTATGATGTTAATTGGCCATCGTTCGGCATTAATGCTGTGCAATGCACACAGTAGCGCCGGTATTCTGCGGCGGCCAACAGGTCACACGAACCTCGTCGGCCGAGGTATGCCTTTTTACTAAGAACGAGGTACGTTTACGAGGTATACTTTACTAAGAAGTTTGTTGTATTATAATAGGTTATTGAGATTTAAGCAGGTTAGCAGATTTATTGAAACTTATTATTAAGAGGAATCTTATTGAAACCGGTTTTGATAAAACTTGTCAAAATTTAAAACCTCGACATGCTTGACTTTTGACATTGCCGTCAGAGCCGGAGCAGCTGCCGAGGAACTGGGCTTGTTCCTCAAGCGCCGCAAATACGCATGCTTAGCTCAGCATCACGAATTTGCGGCGCTTGCAGTGGAAACGCTCGGTCCATGGTCGTCCGACATGAAAGCTTTCGTGAAGGACATGTCCACCAGACTGGTCCACGCCTTGGGCGACTTTAAAGCTGGTGCCTATTTCGCTCAGCGGTTAAGCCTTGCGATCCAGCGAGGTAACGCCGCCAGCGTAATGGGCACTATGCCCCAGGGAAGAGGGTTAACCGAAACTTTTTTATTGTAAGTTTGTTTTTTGTATTATGTATCTCTTTTTAATCTCGGGTCAAGCCCGGTCATTTGATAGGCGTGCGCGGGGATATGGATCCAACGCATAGAGGCCCCTTTGAGAGGTTTGATGTAATGTTGTACGCCCGCCGTGACCCGCTCCAGGATATGTCAATGGAACGACATACCCATGCGCAGGTTTCGGCAGGCGTTGAGACTATTGCGAAGTGTGATGGAAAATAAATGGGCTATGGAGATGAGATCTGGGTGAACTTAATACCGGGCTATTACAGAAGATGGACGGACGCCTGCCATAACTGCTGTTATTGCTAGTTATTTGTGGCAGGCGGTGGCTTGCCACTCACTAGATGGGCCCCCGAAATGCCAGGAAAACGGCCGGGGGCAACTTATTATTTAGTATTATTATTATTGTTTATTTTTAAGTATTTAGTGGAATAATTTACTAAAATAATAAAATTACCAAGTGATAATATTTAATATAGTTCATTAGGAAAAATAACTAGCTATTGTTAGTGACAGCACTTAAGATTGTTAAATGTATCAAAATTTGATAATTTTGTTTATTTGTCAATAAATAAATATTTCTGGACAATTTAAAAACCTCGAAATGCTTGACTTGTGATCGATGATGTCCTTGAGGAGTGATCATCAAATAGATTTTCCAATGAAATCAATGGAAAACATACACTCAGCGAATTTACTCGCTCCACTCAACCTTGATTTCGGCCCCGTGGGCTAGAATTCGGTCTAGTCTTATTTTAGAGTGGGTCCAGTACTGCAGCACCGATGACACGTCGACACTCGTGGATCTTTTGTGCACTCCCTAATCCTTTAGGCACTCTTCCTTGACTTTTTGGAGACATGGTCCATGTACTTCGGTACGCCGCTTAATGAGAAGAGCCTGTAGACCTTTAGGGCCAGGTATGCATTTCTTATAATTTCCATTCGTTTGCCGGCTAGGACATTGACACATCAAGTGTTTCATGGTCTCGTTAGAACCATTGCATGTTCTGCACTCTGGGCTATCAACAAGTCTCATCTTAAGTGTCCATGGCATACAGAAGACTTCTACCATACAGAAGACCGATGCCAAATAACAATACTCACGAGGATCGCTTTGTTACTGCGAGTTAGTTAGTGACTGCGGAGTGCCAGCGCTTGGGTAATACTCTTTATGAACTAAGCATCAATAGATTACGGAAACCGCTTTATCTCAGCCGGGCCGTATGCTTGTTTGGCACCCAGCGTGGTATAAAACAAGATGTTTTTATATGACATCCCAAGCTTTATATGATAATGTTTATAGTATATGAAATTTTCATTGTTTTCCGCTTTCAGTTCATTCTCTATGCGTCGTTCAATAATCCGAGTTAAGTCTGAAACGCCTGAAGCTTCGCCGAGTTGTGCCTCAAATATACTTCGATGCACCTCATATCTGCATGAAAATAGCCTTCGCCGGAGTATTATCAGACTACCACAGATACGTCAGCATTTAATATTTAAATTTATTCGGCAAGTAGTTTTGATACTGAAATAAACTTAGCAATTTTCATAAAGTATTTAATAATTATTTAAGTGTTTTCAGCCTGCCTATGGCTGGGTTTAGAGGGGCTCGATGGCGTCATTGCGCGTGTCAGTCAATCGATTACGCAAGTTAAGTAACGTTGACCGTAGCCTGGCCATGGATGGGTTTAATTATCGCGAGCTACTTTGTGTTTCGAAGAACACGCTACGCCGTCGGTCCCGGTTGTAATCATTACATGACAGTGGTTGCCAAGGCTTTTGGGCGGTTTGATGAATGCGCTCTAAATCTAAATCCCTTCGATTGAGGGGAGACCCGTATCCCAATAGTGGGGTGAATATGGTTTGATGTCATTTGATATAATAATGTCATATAATGATTTGATGTCATTCGAAATATATTTACGGAAAATAATAACAATATAAATGGGCGACTAACTCGAATACTAGGTTAGGTTAGGGTTGTTATGTTTATCTTTAGTCGCCAAGTTAGTATAATAGTCGCTCAATTTTATAATATTTGTTTTTTTTTTCTATACTAAGTCGGGTGGCAAACAAGCGTACGGTCCGCCTGATGTGAAGCGGTTACCGTAGCCATATAAACGCTCACAAATCGCCACAACGGGTTGTTGTGGCGATTTGTGAGCGTCAAAAGAATTGTTATTTGGCTAAGGCTCTGTGGTGGTAAGTACTTCCCCAGTCGGGCAGCTTACGATTAGGCTAACTTTTCCTCTCTTTTACTTCGGTTACGTGAAAGCAATAAAGACAAATTAATGTAGAATAATGTATCTATAAATGCAAATTTTTACACTAAAAATGAGATAAATCCGGGATTCGCTAGCTTACTTAACAATAATAGCCATTAATATTCCCTAATTGGGAGTTATCTTGGCCATAATCCCCGCTTGTCCACTAATGTATCGGGGTTTGTGGGGATCAGGATAATAAATCTGTGTAGTATGGACTATCTTCAGTTTATTACGCTTTATCTTAAAACTGCGGTTATTAATGACCACTGCTCATTTAGATGAGCTCGATGGCGCCAGTGTAATCAAACACGCAAGTTAAGCAACACCGACCGTAGCCTGTCTATGAGTGGGTTTATTTATCTCCAGCTCTTACATGCCTCGCAGCGCATGTTAAGTCGAAGGGACTCCATTAGCAGCGGGGGTGGCGCCGCGCAAGCGATATTTCATGTTGCGAGCGTTGATATGGCTACGGTAACCGCTTCACATCAGCCGGGCTGTATGCTTGTATGTCACCCGACGAAGTATAACTAAAAATACCACGTATATACAACGGAGAAAGAAAACACAGAAGTGGCATATCTAATTACCATTTTTAACAAGACCGTTTTAATGAAGATTTCTTAGAACTTTCTAGGTTTATTTCCGTATTTGTGCTTTTTATTCGGTTTCCGTCGATTGAAACCATAAATCCAATACCCAAGTGTAGCTCACACGTCGCGTGTCTGGTGACCTCACTCACTCGCAGACAAGAATTCTCAAGTGTATTACTATTTGGCTGCGCTCTCATTTGATAGAAGTAATACCAGCCGCACTCAATTTGCCTCTCTCAATTATGGTTTCAGTTATTTTTCTTTTATAATTAGGTTATAATTATTTACAAATAAAAATTTCTCATTATAGTTAATTGATTCAACTCAAACATACTGGCAATTTGTTCTATTACTACTTTACGTATTTCAGTCTTCAATAAGTTCGTGGAAATTGCTTATTTGTTATTACTTTTTTATGTTTTAATTAGAAAAGTAATTCTTTATGCATTGCTCAAATGTTATTACTTATACTGTGTTAAAACCCGAGGGTCGGCTATGTAGGCATAATCGTCCCTTGTTCACTTAATATGCTTAATATGCCGGGCTTTCGCCAAGTCACGTCAATAAATCTGCCGAGGTCGCGTTATACAACTTTTTAATATTCATTGTTCTTCAACTACGGTCGTTTGCGGCCTTTTATGTGTGCTAATTGTTTTAATGTACTATTAAAGTTCAGATTGCTTCATGAACTATTTCTAAGAGGGGGTATTTCCTAGTAATTATTTTTTCTCTGTGCTTTACGTGACTATATTTTCTCTGTGTTGTGCTGTTGACTTAATAAGCTTATATAAAATAATAAACGAATTAAATAGATTACTTCATATACTATTTCTAAGAGGGTGTAGTAATTAATTTTTCCCGTTCCTTTACGTGACTGTACTTTCTCTGTTGTGTTGTGGACTCAATAAGCATAAATAAAATATTAAACGAATAAAACAGTTTATATAAATGGGCCGGCCACATCTGCCGAGTCAGTGATGGCAGATGGGAGAGGAAGATAATAGAGTGGATACCGCGCGTGGGACGACGAAGTGTTGGATGCCCTCCTTCTAGATGAGGGGTTCCCAACCGGTGGTGCGCGAACCACCAGTAGTCTGTGAGATGTAAATTATGGTCCGTGGTACAACTTATAATAAAAGAGATTGAGCACTATTGTACAAAATACTAAATTCTCTAGTTATAGAACAATGGATTTATATGACAGTTGGGGACCTTACACGCTCCAAAAACCTCGTAGTGGTCCGCGAACAAGAAAAGGTTGGGAACCACGGTTCTAGATAGTCCATTACCTCAAGGAAGCGGCTAGATACGGACGGCGGAGGTTTGTATTTGGTTGAAAGCATTGAAGAAGATGATGATGATGATGAGACTCCGGGTCAAACCCGGTGAAGTGGCAAATCATATTATAAAAATATAATCCACACACGGTGGGTTATATTTTTATAATATGAATATCTTTGGTTTAGAGTTTGCTTAGTTTTTAGGACATTATCAAGATCTGTATCACTTAAATCATAAATCAATATAATATTATGTTAATTATTTATTAAATGGGTAATTACGGCCAACTTACCAGAATATTAAATATTTTAAAAATATAAAAAAAATCTCCTCCACCGTGTAGATGGGATTTGAATCCACGACCTCTCGATTACCGGTCGAGTGCTCTTTTCAACCTTTTTAGTAACCGTCCGTCCGTCCGTCCGTCCGTCCGTCCGTCCGTCCGTCCGTCCGTCCGTCCGTCCGTCCGTCCGTCCGTCCGTCCGTCCGTCCGTCCGTCCGTCCGTCCGTCCGTCCGTCCGTCCGTCCGTCCGTCCGTCCGTCCGTCCGTCCGTCCGTCCGTCCGTCCGTCCGTCCGTCCGTCCGTCCATCCGTCCGTCCGTCCGTCCGTCCGTCACCAGGCTATATCTCATGAACCGTGAGAGTTAGACAGTTGAAATTTTCACAGATGATGTATTTCTGTTGCCGCTATAACAACTAAAATACAGAATAAAATAAATATTTAAGGGGGCTCCCATACAACAAACGTGAATCGTTTTTGCTCGCTATTGATAACGGAAATAGGTAGACGTTTGAAATACTCACATAATATTTAGTTTTATATTCATTTTAAAAATAAATAATTAAATAAAAATATAATAAATATTTAAGGGGGGCTCCCATACAACAAACGTGATTTTTTATGCCGTTTTTATAGATAATGGTACGGAACCCTTCATGCGCGAGTCCGACTCGCACTTGGCCAGTTTTTTCGAATCATAATATTCTATGCTAATCGGCTTCATCTCCGATGATAGGGACCCAGGAGGGTTTGTGTTGTTGGATTCATTTAATGTACACCAAGAAAATTATTATTACAATATTATAAAGGAAATGTTATGTACAAAGGGCGAGTGATGCTCGCGATTTTTTGCATAAACATTTACTTTTTATTTATTTATTTTTTAAACTACGTCGGGTGGCAGACAAGCATACGGCCTGCCTGATGTGAAGCGGTTTCCATAGCCATATTACCGCTCGCAACATAAAATATCGCTCGCGCGCCACCACCTCCGCTGCCAACGCAGCATCTCCTTCCTTTCTGGTGAACTCACTCACTCGCAGGAACACAACAACCCTCACGGGAATTGTTATTTGGCTGCGGTATTCTGTGAGGTGGAGGTACATTCCCCGGTAGCGTAGCTTACAATTACGCTCCCTACCTCTCTTTTCGCCAGAGCTTCGTTTGTCAGTCAGCAGGGTGCACTGTGTGCAGGTGAAGTTGGCTTTGGTTCAAAGATGTTGATGAACCACTTACACCCCACTTTCTGCTGTGAAGACGCAGTGTGACGCCAGCAATATAATATTTATGTTGATTGCTTACCTTTCATATACGGAGATTATCAAATTGAATATGAGATTTCATATCGGATCAAAGGTAAGTCAACATGTAAATATTTAACTTCAGCTCGACGGGGAAAATATTTGTACTCACTAAGCATACTATGTAGTCTTCGTACACTTGGTATGAATTAAGAGTTGAATGGTGGTTCATGGAGTCATGGTCGAATGGTTAGCAATGGCCACTTTGACTCCGAGGTCGCGGGTTCGTTTCCCGCACAAGACAAACATTTGACGGCTGACGGCTCGGTGGCGTAGCGGTCATTGACGTGGCTTCGACAGCAACGCTCGTGGGTTCGATTCCCACATAGGACAAACATTTGTGTGCATGAACATGTCTGTTTGTCTTAGTCTGGGTGTTTTTATGTATCATAATTATGTATTTACAAAAAAAAATGTATTTACGTATGTTTATCAGTTGTCTAGTACCCATAACACAAGTTTCGCTTACTTTGGGGCTAGATGGCGCTGTGTAATTTGTCTGACAATATTTATTTATTTATTACTTATTTGTGTTCATGGACATGCCCGTTTGTCTTCGTCTGGGTTATTTAAGTATTATATCAATTATCCAGTACCCATAGTACAAGCTTTGCTTAGTTTGGGATTAGATGGCCGTGTGTAATTTGTCAGGAATGTTTCTTATTTTATTTGTTTACTAGCTGTTACCCGCGGCTTCGCCTGCGTGATCTAGGGGCGCTGCCATTCATTTGTGTATATTTTTTTCTTGTTGCAATTTTTTTACTTCGTGGAATAAAACGTAGTACCAATATGTACAAATTTTAATCATCATCGTCTGCGGATGAATTTACTTACTTTAACTCTTATAATATCAGCACCACATAAATGTTTGCCCTTTGCGGGGATCGAACCCGCGAACCTCTGACGCTGAAGGATCGAAAAACAACACAAGACACATATATATATGTCGGTACTTAGGTTCCTTCGACGTGATAGAAGGACAAATGATTACAAATTTTATTTTTTATCCCATGGAAATAAGATGTTCTTCCGGGATAAAAAGTAGCTTATGTCGCTGTCCAGACCGTAAACTATCTCCAAAAAAAAAAAAAACATGTCAATCCGTTAGTTACTTTCGACGTGAAAGAAGGGCAAACAAACAAACACACTTTCACATTTATAATATTAGTATGGATAGTATGGATTTATTTATAAACATGTGTTTGTCTTGGTCTGGGTGTTTTGTATGTATTTACATAAAGTTATCTAGTGCTCATAGTACAAGCTTTGCTTAGTTTGGGACTAGATAGCGGTATGTAATTTGTCCTTATTTATTATTTATTGTCCAGGAATATTTACTTGGTGTACCGAGGTATATATCCTATGTTAATTCAGTACATATTTATGTACGCCAAATTACATCCAAATCCGTTAGACCCTTTAAGGGTACGTCAGGATAACGAAGTGGAGGGTTAGTCGTAACCATTTTTTTTCGTAACGTGATACATAAATAATCTTGTTTTATTTTTTATTTTAATATATAAATTAAGAGATTGGGACTCATCTCGACCCTTTTTATCTGGTTTAAAGGTCTAATTAACACCGAAAATATAGATGTTTAACAATAATTTCCTTATTATTTTTAATTAGCTAAAATTTACGAATTATTAGACGTTTTTTGGAATTTTGGGGTGTAGTGGCTCACTACTATATTTAGAACCAAAACCAAACTACACATGGTGTACCCTGCGACTCTATTCCATTTGAAATAGAGTCGCTTATTCATTGGTAATAAGGGATGGCGGTAAGAGACTGTTATACAAGACTAATAGATAGTATTAACTAAATACACACAGTCCTACCTAGTACGGAAGATGTCAGGTATAGGCCTTATAAATATTTGTTTTGCTCCCATACGTGTTTACAGCTATTTGAGTATTGGTGAAGTATGGTTGTTTCTGATATTGATGGAGCTAAAAAATGTTTACTATTCATTCCGTTACGAAAACCAAAAAAATGCCTACTAGTATCCTTCCCTTAGATATGTGATGTGAAATGTGAAATATATGAATACACAGTTCATCCCCGCTTAGCTCCGCTTCAGTAAATTGTTGACTGTAGGTCGCTTACCCAAAAAAAAATTATTATGTGTACTCGACAAAGCAAAATTTACAATCCCGACTCTGTTTACGAGCCACGATTATTTTTCAGTGGTGGCGCTAGTGCTGCATAAAACTTTGTTAATACTAAAACTTCAACAGTATAACTACAAGAGTTTTAATATACAGTGATAAAGAAGGACGTAAAATAAATTATCTTTTACAAGTTTCTGTCGGAATAACTCATCTCATTAAAAGTTTGAGGCGAAGCTAAATGCAGTCCCACATACAAGTACAAAATGGAATGAGCGTGTGATGTGTGATCCAAGTTATAAGAGAATTGAGGAATTATGGTCTGTATCTGCACTGCTGGGATTCGGGTTTGCCATCAATCGAATAAGGGTGTGAAGAACAATATGCACATAATTTTAACAAAAAAAAAACGACTCCAAACATACATTTATGTATATAGATACAGGCCGATGATGTTGATGAAAAAATATGGGACCAATCTGGAAGTAAATACTCTTTCAAATAAAAAAAGTTTATAAATCACGGAGTAAAAAGTAGCAAACATTAAAAAAAAATACAGCCAAATTGAGAACCTCTTCTTTTTTTGGAGTCGGTTAAAAAAAGATTATTAAAGTCGAATTTAATGCTATGCAATCGTTCTCTACCAGTCAACTTCAGGGTTATGCCGAGATAAGACATGGTAGGTGCACAAAATTTTCTACTGCGGGTTGGGGGAGGCTAGTGTTTCCACGTCGACTTGTACCACAATTACTATTATTTTTTATTCTGTGCCAGAACTATTTTCTTCTTTTTCAGCCTGTTGTTCAGAGCGTAGGCTCGTACATTGCTTTTCCCTTCGATCTTTACTCCTTCAGCTCTTTCCCGCAGGTTGTCAGTCCATTGCATCTGTTGTCTGTCCAAGTGTCTGTGTATGTTGTTTGACCCCAGGAGTGGCAAGTGTTTTTGCGACTAATGGGGTCTGTACTCTATTACAGCTTTACACAGCCTGTTGTGAAATGGTTAGGTTAGGTTAAGGTTAGGCTATTTATTACAAAGTTGTGCAACGAAGGATATTGATTTAAAACATTTATAATAACGCAACAAGTAGTGCATTAGTTAAGCTATAGGGAGCGGGAGACTTATTTCCACAACCAACACTACGATAAAAAATTTAATGCTTGTGACTTAACCCACATATCGTCACATGGTTCAACAAGGCAGTCTAATTGGATTGAACCGTGTCGCAGGATCCCAATTTTATTTGATTAGCTAACAAACTACGCACCGTTAAATCGTTCAGAGGCTTCAGCCTCCGTTGATGTTGATAAATTGAGCCAAGTTATTTTTTATATCTGTCGACGGAGCTTCGTAGCTAATCGTCAGTGGTGCACCCACTTAGGAAGGGCTTTGAATATGATCATCACCCAATGGTGATGATCATATTCAAAGCCCTTCCTAAGTTTCGTCAATACGAGCCCGGTGGTCGATTGGCTAGCAATGATTTGTCCACTTTGACTCCGGGGTCGCGGGTTCGATTCCCGCACAATGCAAACTTTGTCGTTGTCTGGGTATTTTCTATATATTATATGTATGCATTGACAAAACTAAATAATTAAGTATAATATAAGTTATCTAGTACCCATAGTAGAAGCTTTGCTTAGTTTGGGACTAGATGGCAGTGTGTAATTTGTCCAGGAATATTTATTATTTTATTATTATTGATATCTCTTTCTAATCACATATCAAGTCCGGTCATTTGATAGGCTTGCGCGGGGATATAGATCCAACGCGTAGAGGCCCTTTTGTTATTTAATATTATTAGAGCATTAAAAACGACCGTATACATGACAACAGACGACATGGTCTCATAAATTGATTCTGTAGACGTTTTACTTGAACCCAATTTCCCGTCGAACGTAAACAATTTAGAACAAAAGGATGGAAAATTTCATGTGTAATAGACTATTACTGGGATAAATCCAATATAGAGACGCGTGATTGCGATGTGACTGTGGCGTAGTATGGTGTGTAATGAAACGCGAAAGATAATAATGTCAGTAGATACGTTAAGGTTGTCTCGAATGTAGATGCGTTATCGTAATAGAAAGTAATTGAATACAAAAACTACCTTTTTTGGCCATCTTACCATAGATTACAAAAGGTGGGCCTAATGCTAACAGCATTTTCTAGTAGTCAACCTTTGGGAAAAGACGAAACTCGAATCGTCATCGTCGTCAACCCTTATTCATCTCACTGCTGGGTCCCCTCTCAATCGGAGGGGTTTAGAGCATACTCTACCACGCTGCTCAATTGCGGGTTGGCGGAGGCCAGTGTTTTCAATCCGCCTAAAGGCCAGTGACTTGGCTTAACAACTGTCAGCTATTGACAACAGCCGGGACCGACGGCTTAATGTCTCCGAAGCACGGAGGAGCTCAAGAAAATAAACTCGAACTCGACTAGACTAACAAACGCAACGACGCGACCGAGCTCCTAGAATTCATCATCATCATCAGGTCATTTTAGTCTCCACTACAGGAGCACGACCCTCTCTAGTCCGTCTCAGACAGAAGGAGGATTTGGCCTACACTCCCCACGCTGGCCAGACGGTTTGGGGAGGCCTGATCGATGCTTTATAATGTATTTCCCTTAGTCGTCATGTACGACATCCACGGGAAGAGATGGAGTGATTCTATTCTAGTCTGATGGAAACCACACGGCCTAGAATTCTAAAAATGTTACATTTAAAAGTTAGAAATCCCTGCCACTGATGGATTTCTCACAAACTTTCCTCAGGATTAAAACAGACTCGAGTTGATAGATGTAAAAATATTGTAGAAGTACTATCCGCCGACGTTCAAATGTTGTACGGTACATGATTTTGATAGAATATGGATAAATAATATAATTACATGGAAAGAAACAGTCTTCTGTAGGATGTCCGAAACCGATAGCAAGTCAGCAAGCAAACAGAATTGAGGTGTAAAGCATTTTTTGTCCTCCCAGGGAAGAGTTTGTTCAAGAGAGGTAGGCACAGCGTAATTGTAAGCTGCTCGTCTGGTGAACTACCTCCATCTCACAGAAAACCGCAGCCAAATAACAATTCCCTTGACGGTTTTGTGTTCCAGCCAGTGAGTGTCACCAGAAAGGAAGAAGTTGCTGCTTCGGCAGCGGGGGTGGCGGCGTGCGAGCGATATTGCATGTTCTGAGTGATATGGCTACAGTAACCGCTTCACGTCAGGCGGGACGTATGCATGTTTGCCGCCCAACATAGTATAAGAAAACATAGCACTCCTTCCTTTCTGGTGACCTCACTCACTCGCCGAAACACAACAATCCTCAAGGGAATTGATATTTAGCTGTGGTATTCTGTGTCGTGGAGGTACTTCACGGTAAGGTGAGGTTGGCTTTGGCTTAAAAGTTTATGGTGAGCCACTAACACCTGAAAATATTGTGTTTAAAATGTAATGGTATATAATACAATGTACTTATAATGTAGACATAATGTAGAATACTTTCAATCCATTATTTACTCGTACATGAAAATTGATTTATTTATGAACTAGCATCTACCCGCGGCTTCGCTCCGTATGAAATCAATACATGGACAAAAATATCCTTTGTGGTTGTGGTGGTAATCCACAAAACATCCTCACTATGTATGTCTCATTTAAAGACGAGCTCGGTGGTCGAATTGTATTGCAAAAGTAATGGCCACTTTGACTCCGAGGTCGTGGGTTCGATCCCCGCACATGGCAAACATTTGTGTGCATGAACATGTCTGTTTGTTTTGGTCTGGGCGTTTCTATGTATTTAAGTATTTATAAAAAAAAATGTATTTAAGTACATTTATCAGTTATCTAGTACCCATAACAAGCTTTGCGCTTAATTTGTGACTAGATGCCGCTGTGTAAATTGTCCAGAAATATTTATATTTATTTATAATTAGTATCATAATTTAAATCCGTTCAGCTATTTACATGTGAAAGAGTAATAAACATCCATATACGAGTATCCTCAAAAGCTTTCACATATATAGTAGGATTTTGTCGGAAGTAGGATTATGCAAAACTTTTACTGTACCCTTACTTCTGGAGCGGGTCGCGGTGGGTGTACCGGGTTAATATTCTTGAACGAGCTTCCACATGGTGCCGACCTCAACCCTTACTCATCCTGCTGGGATACGGGTCTCCCCTCAAACGTAGGGGTTTAGAGCATACTCCATCACTGCTGCTCAAGTGCGGGTTAGCGGAGGATTTGTTTTGTCTTTAGTGTGTAGTTTGTATGAATTATTAGAGTATTAATTGTGTCCGTCGTTTATTAGATGTTGAAGTGCGACTTTTCTGGACGATGCCACATGGTGCATTTGGCTCAATTACGTCATCTGTAATGACCGGGATAATATTCGTGATTTTAAACGAGATCCAATAATAAATTCTGTTAGTAAAATTTGCCGGGTAATGCCGGTAAATTCAATAACGTATCGTAATTGCGATGCGGCTGTGCAATCAGACCGTGCGGTAAACGGGCCTGGAAACATGGAAACCGGTGGAAACCGTATTTAGTTTCGTACTTTATCGCACAAGGGTTTGCGATAATAGTAGTTTATGAAACTGTTGCATAATAAGGGTTATTAAAATACGAGTGTGAGTTTATAACATGAGCCGAAGGCGAATGTTATACTAGACCACACGAGTATTTTAATACCTAATTATGTGCAGTTTCATACACTACTTTATCTAACCTCATGAAATATATGATAATAATATTTTAAATACAACCATGAAGTTAATTTAACAGCTATAATTTTTACTTATAAATCCATTTGCAGATCGAGCATGCGTAGTGCGCATGCGCGACGCGCCGCGCGGCGCCGCGTTCACAGATTATGTAGAAAAAATTTGCAAAGTTGCAATGTATTTGCATTGCAACCTGTTTAAATAACCTGTATCCAGGGCTGAAGCTGTATCGAAATGGTATAAAAGTTATTTTACGATACAGTTATCCATACTGTATCGAAAAATAACTTTTTAAATTTATTTTGATAGCTTGTGCGTAAAGACTGTCATTATGATACTGTGTTTAGTTTTTTAATGTGTAAATTTCAGTATGAGATTAGATAAAACTATTTACGATACGATTTGTATTGGATTGAAAACTAGGGACCCACTGATTTTATATTTTTTTATTTATTTTATGTTACTATATATTACTAACACTAAACACTAAGTCAAATATAATTTAATTCAATTCTTCTTTGTGGCGTTCTTGAAGTTCTCGCCAATATGGCAAAGATATAATACGGGGCCAAGTTCGGCGTGATTACGCTGATCGCTACTTACTACTCGGCTTCTTCATCGTCTCTGTTTGTTTGGCGAAAAATGTTCAATTGAACATAGATTATCCATTATTAAGCATTTTCACGTCCCTGCTTCAGCAATATGCCGAAAAATATCGTCAATAATAAAAATATAGAATAGTGCAAGTCTTAGAGGAAGTATGCAAGTGGTCATTAGAGTCAGGTGAAGTGTGAGATGGGAGGTAGGAAGGTGACGTATCAAGCTGTAAATTGGACATTGTAGCGTTTAGTGTCTGTGCCATCCCGGGCCGTCGGTCAGTCGGTATATATTATGGGGAACTGTCCCCATTATACGTGCTAGATAATCTGATGGCCCTGGATGCAGGGATTTTTCAAAGAGCTTAATACTCAAAGGCACATACCTCATCCGACGATGTCCATGTCGGCCTGTTGGCTGACGCAGTATATCGGCGCTGTGTGTATTATACAGCATTAATACCGAGCGATGGCTAAATTAACATCATGGTTATGTACATTATGTTTAAAATATTATATGTTTTTGTGTATTGTTTAAATTATTGTCTCGTATTGTGATGTTAATAAACTTATTTTCTTTCTTATTTCTTCAGAATCATGCAGAATTTTTTAGGATGTATGTGATTTATGATCACCCTTGAGCCACAGCCAACCATACCTGCACGGTGTGCACAATGTTGTCTGACAAGGGAGGCTCTCGCGAAAGAGAGGTAGGCCACTTTAAAGGTGCCCGACTGACGAAGTACATATTATCGCAACCAAATAACAATTACCTTGATGGTTCTAATCATAATGTGGTCATAATGGCTGAATCGCTGGAGGATCTCTGTCGTATGTTGATCGATTTCAATGCTGCATCTCGATCCCTGGGGCCGAGGCTGAATTTCAACAAGTCGAAAGTTATGTCAACGATTTTGTCATTCCTAGCCCAGTTACAGTAGAGTAGAGAATACTGTGTTTAAGTAGTAATTTGGGGTGTAAGTTGTTCATCAACATCTTTTGTTCCTGTGAGTGAGTGAGGTCACCAGGAAGGTAGAAATTGCTGCATTGGCTACGGGGGAGGTAAAAAAAAAAGTGTACTTCTCTGTATTTTATTGTTCTTCTATATGAAATCAAGTATTTGTCGATCTAATCTGACTATTTATGTATATTATATATATTATATTTGGGGTGTAAGTGGTTCATCAACGTCTTTGAACCAAAGCCAACTTCACCTGCACGCGGTGCACCCTGCTGACTGACAAACGAAGCTCTGGCGAAAAGAGGGGTAGGGAGCGTAATTGTAAGCTACCCGACTGGGGAATGTACCTCCAACTTACAGAATACCGCAGCCAAATAACGGTTCCCTCGAGGGCTGTTGTGTTCCTGCGAGTGAGTGAGGTCACCAGAAAGGAAGGAGATGCTGCGATGGCAGCGGGGGCGGCGGCGCGCGAGTGATATTTTATGTTGCGAGCGTTAATATGGCTACGGTAACCGCTTCACATCAGGCGGGCCGTATGCTTGTCTGCCACCCGACGTAGTATAGAAAAAAAAAATATTATTAGTATTAGATTACATTTGTTACAACCTAGAACGGTTTTAAGTCTGTGTGTGGCTTTAAGTAAGAGGGAGTTTGCATCCCTTTGTTTGTTCTACTGATTCTACAATGGGGTGAGGTCTGAGTACCACTTCCTCTTCCGCACAACGTGGTTCTTTTAAATAGTATTAAAGAAAGAAAAACATGTATATTAGGCAGTTATGATTCAAATGTACTGTTAATTTAAACTGTGCCATCCCGGGCCGTCGGTCAGTCGGTATATATTATGGGGAACTGTCCCCATTATACGTGCTAGATAATCTGATGGCCCTGGATGCAGGGATTTTTCAAAGAGCTTAATACTCAAAGGCACATACCTCATCCGACGATGTCCATGTCGGCCTGTTGGCTGACGCAGTATATCGGCGCTGTGTGTATTATACAGCATTAATACCGAGCGATGGCTAAATTAACATCATGGTTATGTACATTATGTTTAAAATATTATATGTTTTTGTGTATTGTTTAAATTATTGTCTCGTATTGTGATGTTAATAAACTTATTTTCTTTCTTATTTCTTCAGAATCATGCAGAATTTTTTAGGATGTATGTGATTTATGATCACCCTTGAGCCACAGCCAACCATACCTGCACGGTGTGCACAATGTTGTCTGACAAGGGAGGCTCTCGCGAAAGAGAGGTAGGCCACTTTAAAGGTGCCCGACTGACGAAGTACATATTATCGCAACCAAATAACAATTACCTTGATGGTTCTAATCATAATGTGGTCATAATGGCTGAATCGCTGGAGGATCTCTGTCGTATGTTGATCGATTTCAATGCTGCATCTCGATCCCTGGGGCCGAGGCTGAATTTCAACAAGTCGAAAGTTATGTCAACGATTTTGTCATTCCTAGCCCAGTTACAGTAGAGTAGAGAATACTGTGTTTAAGTAGTAATTTGGGGTGTAAGTTGTTCATCAACATCTTTTGTTCCTGTGAGTGAGTGAGGTCACCAGGAAGGTAGAAATTGCTGCATTGGCTACGGGGGAGGTAAAAAAAAAAGTGTACTTCTCTGTATTTTATTGTTCTTCTATATGAAATCAAGTATTTGTCGATCTAATCTGACTATTTATGTATATTATATATATTATATTTGGGGTGTAAGTGGTTCATCAACGTCTTTGAACCAAAGCCAACTTCACCTGCACGCGGTGCACCCTGCTGACTGACAAACGAAGCTCTGGCGAAAAGAGGGGTAGGGAGCGTAATTGTAAGCTACCCGACTGGGGAATGTACCTCCAACTTACAGAATACCGCAGCCAAATAACGGTTCCCTCGAGGGCTGTTGTGTTCCTGCGAGTGAGTGAGGTCACCAGAAAGGAAGGAGATGCTGCGATGGCAGCGGGGGCGGCGGCGCGCGAGTGATATTTTATGTTGCGAGCGTTAATATGGCTACGGTAACCGCTTCACATCAGGCGGGCCGTATGCTTGTCTGCCACCCGACGTAGTATAGAAAAAAAAAATATTATTAGTATTAGATTACATTTGTTACAACCTAGAACGGTTTTAAGTCTGTGTGTGGCTTTAAGTAAGAGGGAGTTTGCATCCCTTTGTTTGTTCTACTGATTCTACAATGGGGTGAGGTCTGAGTACCACTTCCTCTTCCGCACAACGTGGTTCTTTTAAATAGTATTAAAGAAAGAAAAACATGTATATTAGGCAGTTATGATTCAAATGTACTGTTAATTTAAACTGATATTTATAGTAAATACGTGATTTATAGCAAGATTTTAGGAAAGTACAATAAAGTCAACGCACTAGATTACAGTCGAAGAAAGGGAAGTGACAACTTCATTTATTTGACCAATAATGCATAGATTACATATCAGATGGCGCCACTTGATTCAATTTGCGTTTAGAAATTTCAACAAATACATAATTACCTATACGATTTTACTGCCTATTTAAAAGATCATGTTATTTTCTTGCTTGAAGCAAAGTGACATTAACTGCTGATGTTACTTTTGATACTAAAATCCACATTCAGACAGGTGCTTATGGCGTATTAAATTTTCATATTATTATGTTTCCTACTATGATGTTTTAATATTCCTCTGATGATACACGTACAGAGGTGTACGCAGTTTTTTATTTATATCATAGATAAATAAATAAATATTGTCAGACAAATTATACAGCGCCATCCAGCCCCAAAGTAAGCGAAGCTTGTGTTAGGGGTACTAGACAACTGATAAACATACGTAAATATATATATTTTTTTGTAAAAACATACTTATGATACATAGAAAACACCCAGACTAAGACAAACAGACATGTTCATGCACACAAATGTTTGTCCTAAGTGGGAATCGAACCCACGAGCGTTGGTGTCGCTACGCCACCGAACTCGTCAGATAAATATAATTGATAGGATTTTTTTTACGTGATAACGTCTTATAAATCGATGACGGTCGACTGCATGAAAAAGCATGACTCATTGTCACGTCCCGCCTGAGCCGAGTGTGCAAGCGAGAGCACGGAACAAGTGACGCATCTATCCCTCCACTCCATCGGCCAATGTTTTCTTATGAGTTTGCAGACAATCAATTTTTTATTAATTATATTAGTTACAAATGACTAGGGACCCGCCAGGCTACGCCCGTGTGGGATTTTCTCCGTTTCTGCAACATTTTTGACGTGACAACGTCTTATAATTCGATGGAGCCGGCTGCACGCACGAAAAAACATGTCGTATGCGGCGTTACCTCGCTCTGAGGTGTTCCATTAAAATTTTCTTTTGAAAAATGCAAACATTCCATCAGTATTTTCTTATGACGTTGTCACGTTCAACTATCGTCAGTAAACCGACATTACAGGACAACCGATTTTTATTAGTGCTCCGCTATGTTAAATCCGTAGTGCAAGGCAGTTAAGCTTCACTTGACTAGCCATCTCTTTAGACTTATAATGCCTTAATTGCCGTCTCTCACATTGTCAAGAGGGGAAGTTAAATTCCAAAAGCTTCTTCCGCCTATTGGTTGTGAGTTCCAAGGCAGCCGTAGTCTTACCCCCGGGACTGCAATGGACTTCAATGTCCATTGCCTTTTTTGGTGCTCGCCGCTGTTAATCTTGGCTACACAGGAGACACAGTGGTGAGAATGTGTGGTGGGCCCCCGTCCCGTAGTGCTGCGCTCTTATTGGCCATAGCGTGATGTTATGTAACCTTCTTAATTATATAAGTCTTCCTCGATAAATCATCATCATCATCAGCCTATATCTACCCACTGCTGGATATATAAGCCTATTGGATATAAACCTTACCCAATGCTTTCCACCAGATACGATCCTCCGCCTTCCGCATCCAGCTGCTCCCAGCCGCTCTCTTTAGGTCATCGGACCATCTAGAGGAAGGGCGCCCAACACTTCGTCGTCCTCGATAAATGGGCTTTTGTCCATGGGAATTATTATTACTTTTTTTTTTCAATTCAAATGAGTAGTGGCTTCTGTGATAACACCCTTATTGCAGAATCCAACCAAATAAACACTTCACCTCACTCACTCACTCTCACCTTTATAACATTATAGATCGATGGTTCAATGCACGCACAACTTTCTCATATACTTTACACAGATTTCACAAAGATAACTCTATAATTCTTTTCTTTTTATTACTACGGCGGGTGGAAAACAAGCATACAGGCCGCCTGATGTGAAGCGGTTACCGTAGCCATATTAACGCTCGCAACATGAAATATCGTTCGCGTGCCGCCACCCCTGCTGCCAACGCAGCATCTCCTTCATCCCTTTCTGGTGACCTCACTCACTCGCAGGAACACAACAACCCTCAAGGGAATTGTTATTTGGCTGCGGTATTCTGTGAGCTGGAGGTACATTCCCCAGTCAGGTAGCTTACAATTACGCTCTCTACCTCTGTTTTCGCCAGAGCTTCGTTTGTCAGTCAGCAGGGTGCCCCGAGGTGAAGTTGGCTTTGGGTCAAAGATGTTGATGTACCACTTACACCCCAAATGCAAAACAATAATATTATTTTGCTGTTTTATTTTTATATGTATATTATAGTCATTCTTTACTGTTAAATTACTTTATACCATTTCACGTTCTATTGTGCAATTTGAAATGCATTTACGGTTTGTAGAGAAACTGCACAACTGCTTGTTGCACAAAGGCACCCAATTTGTCACGTATTCTGCTGAATTCCAGTCAAGACGTGCGGGCTTAAGTTTTATTTTATTCCATTCCATTCAGGTCAGCACAAAGGACAATACCATGATTCTGTATATTTTCAGTACTACATAAAGAAGTTTTCAAGACTCAAAAATATTGGCTTGCTTTTTAGGGTTCATGAGGCCAATTTGAATAAACCGAGCCAACAGTCAAATGCGAGTCGGACTCGCACATGTAGGGTTCCGTACTGCTTACAAAAACACGTTACTTGTGTGACGACCCTATTTTATTTTTTAAGTTTACTTTATTTTTAGGATTTGTTGTTATAGCGGTGAGTGATACATACTCGGTGAAAATTACAAGTATCTAGCTATTAGAGAGTGAGATAGAGCCCTGTAACAGACAGTCGGACAGATGGACAGACAGAAAGCTAAGTGTCAGTAATAAGTTCCCGTCGGCACCCTTCAGGTACCTACTTAAGTCTAAAAATGAACAAAACCCAATAGGATTACTTTAGAATCTATCTGTCAGTCACATCCCAGTCTGACACAAAGGACACAATGAATTTTCTGCATATAATTTCCGCCAGTCAAACACCAATGTGAATTTTAAATACGGGAGCATAAAAGTCAAAGGGACAGGAGTCACTTTTAGAGGGCAAAATCGAAAATTATTAAATTAAGTTTCAAAACGGTCTGATCTGATAGTTTGATGTAGAGGGCTCAATTTCTTAACATTGTTCTTGTCAAGTGAGGAATTGTGAAATTTTCAAAAGTCAAGCCATTTGTTTTTCTACTCAATTTACATAAATTATACTAATTGTTATTTTTTTCAATGTCATAACTTCCTGACAATTTAACATTTTTCCTGATTTCCTCACAGCAGGGATTGGAATTGAGGGTGAACCAGAAAAAATCCTGACGTCTGGTAACTCACGTGAGTTGAGATCATGCTAATTTCCAACTAGGTGGCTGGCCGTCTGGCGACATCCATCGATTTCTTACATATTTTTGATAGGTAAGCACTACTCACTATACATTATTATTTGTTTAGGAATCTTTTTATTTGAAATTAACTTCAGGTACATCGTTCATTTCAATATGAATAATAAAATTTTCATAGAACAAACTGATGTGTTCGAAATTCTCATAAATTTTCTAGAACGGAGACGGACTGGTTTCCGTAATATTGTTTCTAATCTAAATTTCCTGAATAACTAAGTAACTTAAGACTAAGATATTCTTACATCGACAGACCATTTTATGAACATAAATTTAGTTCAAAATGATAGAGTCTTCAACCGATATTTTCTGCAAGCTGTTATTCCATCAAATCTGCTAAATGCAAGTAACAAAAAAGGAATCTGAGTAACATATCGTCAACCCTCGTCTTCGACGGAGTCCTGCTGTCTCATTATTTCTCGTCGAATTCACAAGTTTGCTTTGCAGACATCTTAATTTGAGTAATAACGCGGTCTGGCGTCTGTATCGAATTCGTAGGGCTGTCATCCACGTGTTTATTTAAAAAAAAGTCATTTTGTAATTAGAATTATATTTGAGATTTTAATAAGATTTAATTTATGTTTCTTCTAAAGATTTCTTTAAAAAATGCAGCACAAAGGCCTCTGTCGCCACGTCCGGTGCATGCATATGATGTATCAAACGGTGCGGTTTGCCAGTGGTGTGGCCAGCCGCTAACCGCTCCAGTTTCTGTGAGGTCACGCCTCACAGGAACCGGAGCGGCTAGCGGCTAGCCGCAGGTCAGCACAAGTTTTGTGGCTGTATAGACTTGCGCCCTGACTCACTGGGATTAGCCGATACTGCGTTGTAGGCCTTAGCTAATAACATTTTAAAAATGTAACTTGGTAGAAAACACAAAAATAAATGATTTATATTTTCTTACTATGCGAATGCGACCTAACAGTACTGTACTACACACTACACACTTTAATTTAACCGTATTAAGTCTAACCGTATTATTTTAAATTGCCATTAACCTAGTTGATGACGCTCTTAATTTATATTATTACGATTAAGCAGTTGTATAAAACCACTATCTTATGTTAGAAAAATAAATGTTGTTGGTAACCCTAGAAATACAGATGAAGCCGCAAGTTGCTTATCTTATTTTTTCATCCGTAATTCGGACGAGTGTTGCCAGACGACGTTATATAAATTATTGCATGCGGAGCTTGCATTTTGGTTATAGAAATATATTTGGTAATTTTGTTTTACTTTTTGTCGAAAACTGTAATCTGGAGGATGTGAAGATTCGCCCACGAAGATTACCTACAAGAAAAATAAAAATTAGGATTGCACGGTATAAAAATATTTTGTAGAAACACAAATACCATCTGTTTACCTTGATAACGCCTTAGCGGCGAAACCGGTCGGTAAAATTAAATATAATTAAGTGGAACAGTACAAGTGTTTTATTATAACATTATGATAAAAATTAGGTTTTTTTAAAATCATTCCATTGAAGGTCCAAATATACAGTAGATTATTAGTTGTATTATACTAAGAGTAGATTATTAGTTGTATTATGGAGATGTAACATACTCACCACGATCTTTAAAGCCAAAGCCAACCTCACTTGCACGTGGTGCACCATGCCGACTAGCGAAAGAGGCTTTGACAAAACCAAGTAGGGTACAGTTTATTGTCATTTTATGACTGCCTTGAGGGTGGTTGTGTTCCTACGAAAGAATGAGGTCACTCAAAAGAAAGGAGTTGCTGCGTTATTAACAGGGGTGGTGGCGAGCGAGAGATGTTACATGTCTGCTACCCTGCTTTTTATTTATACTACAAATAAAAATAGTAAATTGGTCTAGCAAAAAGCAAAAAGACCGCTTTTAGTGCTATTTTTGTAGGTAAGTTATAAAGTGAGTTGTCACTTATCATAAAGAGTTCTGTATGTATTTTAGATAGTATTCAGTTTCAATAGCGCCGTGTGGTTTCCGGCAGACTAGAATAGAAGCACTCCGTCTCTTCCCGTGGATGTCGTACAAGGCTACTAAGGGAAATACATTATAAAACATCGATCAGGCCTCGCCAACCCGTCTGGCCAGCGTGGGGAGTGTAGGCCAAATCCTATCTGCCTGTAAAAAAAAAAGTCTGGGACGGACGAGAGAGGGTCTTGCTCCTGTAGTGGAGACTAAAATGACCTAATGATGATGATTCACTTTCAATATTTACATAGTCATTTATGGTAAAGGTACATGAACATTTTACAAACATCACATTTCTTAAAACAAAGTATAAACATAATTCTTAAGGCGCCTTCAAATTAGAGGTGTGAGGAAGCTCTGCAGTGGCGTCACAGTGGCGAGTTAGCCGCGCCACTAATAGTGTTCATATAATTATTAGAAGCGCAGGCGCTGCACTGTAGCGCTACTCCCTTTGCAGCGCTTCTTCACGCCTCTAATTTGAAGGCGCCCTAATAATACCTAGTACATACAGAACATTTGTAGTAACTTGGTAAACGTATTATGTATTAGTAAAACATATATTTTATTTATTAAAGTTCTAAACTTCCATCTATCGATCACAGAGTTTCATACATTATATTTATTACTAGCTGTCCGCGACTTCACTGCCTGCTTCGCGCGGAATAGTTATTTTTTTATTATTTAGTTAATATTAATAAAACTAAATAAATTTTCTAAAATAAAAGTAGCCTAAGTTACTCCTTATTACATCAGCTATCTGCCAGTGAAAGTCCTGTCAAAATCGGTAAAGCCGTTTCAGGAATTAGCCAGAATTAGGAACACGCGACAGTCAGACAGACATAAATTGTAAAAAGTGCTATTTTGGTACATATACCGTGTATAAATCCATATGCATTTAGCATAAAGTGGTTATTTTAATATAACAAACAGACACTCCAAATTTATCTGTATAGATAAGACCACACAAATTCTAACACCCTGGGTCTTACAACACGTCGACGTCAACCATTATTCATCCCACTGCTGGGATATGCGTCTCTCAATTATAGGGGTTTAGCCCACACTCCACCACGCTGCTCAACTGCGGGTTGGCGGAGGCCAGTGTTTTCAAGCCGCCTAAAGGCCACTGACATGGCTTAACGACTGTCATCTACTGACAACAGCTGGGACCTACGTACCCTCGGAAGCACGGAGGAGGTCGATTTAAATAAACCCATCCATGAACAGGCTGTGGTCGATGTTGCTTAACTTGCGTGTTCGATTTGAATTATACGCACAACGACGCGACCGAGCTCCTCACGACTCACTTACAATACATATTCAAATTAAATTACTTACTGCTACGGCGCAACGACCCAAAGTGGATCTTGGCCAGATGACTATCCTGGGTCTGGGCCTTTCGATCCTGGGTCAATTCTAATCAATTGCTAACTCCAAGGTTGCGCAGGTCCTTCAGCACCTCGTGACTCCAGCTGTACCTCGGACGCCCAATCGGTCGGCTACCAATTGATCGTCCCATGAAGACTCTTTTTACGGCACGATCCTCCCCCATTCTCTCTACGTGCCCGAGCCAGCGGAGTCTGGCCGCTTTGAGCTCTCCAATGGTATTGGGCTCGGACACTAGGTCAATTTAAATTATATTGAACAAATTGAACTAGTTACATTAATTATTCAGTTATAACACACATAACTTTAAATCAAGGATAAATTGAAATTTGGATAAAATTGACGCCAGTCAATTTTCAATTTTATTCAATCCGTTGCACTATGGTTCGAATAGAACAAGCTAGCTAGACAAAAACGACCCTTAAATTTCTAGTAATTACTTATTAAGATGAACTCATTAGATATATACATTAAGGAATACACCTATGAATTTTCGTTACTTTCGTCAATAGGAGCGTCATTGAGGTAAGTATACAAAATGTTGATAATTCAATGTGCATTCATTTGCAATTTTACGCCATAATTGAAAGCATTATTTACGTTACTAAAAGAAGTTTGTGATAGTGATTTTATGATGGATTGTGTACATAAAGGTATGTAGTTTTGTTTAAGTTTTTATCACAGGAACTTCATTCGATAATTTTATTAAATTAAATGTTTAGATAAAAGTGACGTTTTTTAATCGTCTTTTTTAGTTCAATGGACAAATAATTACATGTCCACTCATGTCCACTCCGTAAAATCTATCATATATGATTCTCTAAGTATCTATGTACTTATTGGTAAAAAAAAATATTGCGAATTATTTGCACAACTATTTTTTTTTATTTTTTTTCTTTTAACAGTTTTCACCATCTCGGAAATAGATTTTTTCGAAGAATGGCTGAAATACCCGAAAGCAATGCGGAATGAGGAGCTTTATCGGCTTGTATCTTTGAGACATGATTTTGATAGTGTTACGGAGTAATCTGTGAGGGACGTCAAGGTTATCATCTCCAAATATTCATCAAAATGGCTGAAAAATGGAGCTGCTGCGGAAGAAGCCGACAGCGCTTCCTAGAGACGACTTCGACGTACCTAAAGGGTGTTGACATATGTTTCGCCGTGTCCTTTTATTTATCCATGCCAAGGACATCGATACAAACCCAACCAGGACCTGAACGACCAACTAAAGAGTTTGAAGATTCCAGTCTCAAAACAAAAAGACGTCGCGTAGATGACCTCTTCTTCCCGTCTTCCACTTAGGTAACTAAACTTCTTACAGTCCAGGAATGGAGCATCAGAGCCGGACTAGGACTGCAGAAGAACTCGTGAATACATAAAAAAAAACAATCTACGAATAGATTTACTTAGTGTGTTATTTATATCTGACCATGTGAAGTGAATGAGAAGTTAGATTTCATAGTTCAACCTTGCTGTAAGGAAGATAATGTTTTTCATAGTTTTCATAGTTCTGCCACTCATCATCATCATCATTACAATTCATTGAATGATTCATCTGAGGATAGTGATGATGATGAGAGATAGATTTTGTTGCTGAATGTTTTATGTATCTGTTATTAGTTATTAAGTTAGATTTAGAGATAAATTATTTTAAAAAAGTCTTGATAAAAATATAGATATTCTGTACATATTCTTGAACTTTGTTCTTTTTTCACTCAAATGAAAAATTGCCCTCCAAGAAGTACAGAGGACTTTACATCTATGCTTTATAACCTCATTTAGACATAAAAATCAAAGCAAATAATTTTGTCCAGCTAACTTGTTCCACACGAACCATAGTGCGTTGGCCGAATAGCCACTTTGACTCCAAAGTCGCGGGTTCGAAGCCGCACATGACAAAAATTTATGTGCATGAACATGTCTGTTTGTCTTGGTCTGGTTGTTAACTATGTATTATTATATATATATAGCATATATAGCATTTACAAAAAAATGTATTTAAGTATAGTATCAGTTATCTAGTATCCATAGTACAAGTTTTGCTTAGTTTGGGACTAGAAGGCACAGTGTAATTTGTCCAGCAATATTTTTTATTTATTATTTATTTATTTTAACAAAGAATTTATGTCAAATTAAACATAACTTAACATGAATTCTATGAAACGAAATAAAAACTCAATAAACAAAAATAAACTATAATAAAACTTATCAACTTATAGTAAAAGTTGCTTTCCTATAGGGCTACACTCTTCCGAGAACTGCTCCGAGCGATATTTTTTACATATTTTATTTATATTTGGCAAACGAACACACCACATCCTCGTAAATTACGGATCATGTACATTTTTATCCAATTTCTTTTTGCTTTGTTTACGTTAAAAATTAACATAAACAAAGTAAAAAAGAAATTGGATAATTGGTCCCTTAAAATAAGAGATATTTTTAATGTTTATTTTTAGGAATTGATGTATGGGGTGTAATCGACTCAACGCTATCTTTGAGCCAAAACCAAGCTCACCTGCTCGTGCACCCTGCGAGGTTCTGGCAGGGCATAATGTATTTTGTATTTATACTCGCAAGCTGTCTGGGGTGCCGACTGGGGAAGTTCCGCCACCTCACTGAATACCACAGTCAAATAACAATTCCTTTGAGAATTGTTGTGTACTTGTGGGTGAGTGAGGTCTCCAGGTTTTTTTTTCTATACCACTAAAGTGGCAAACAAGCATACGGCCCGCCTGATGGAAAGCAGTTATCGTAGCCTATGAACGCCTGTAACACCAGGGGCATCACACGCGCGTTGCCAAAACAAACAAAAAAAAATGTTGTTGGTAGGAAGGAGCTTCTGCGTTTTGAGAGGGGGTTGCGTTGTGCATGCGATACTTCATGTTGCGAGCGTGTTTGCGCTACGGGTAAGCTAATCGCTTCACATGAAGCGGGCCGTATGCTTGTTAATATTGACCATGTCCCTTCCGCTGTCCCTTGCCCTGACTATAGCCCTGTGGAGTGCGAACATTTCGGACTGGAAAACAGTGCGCTCGAGTCGAGGCCGAAGGTCTCATGGGCTGTGTGTATAAAAACAATCGACGAAATTCATTGCCTGCACATGACCACGACCACTCTGCCAAGAGTGGACGTGAAGAATTCAACGTCAAGAAGAATCATCATCATCAGGCCATTTTACTCTCCACTACAGGAGCACTACCCTCTCTGGTCCGTCCCAGACAGAAGGAGGATTTGGCCTACACTCCCCACGCTGGCCAGACGGGTTGGGGAGGCCTGATCGATGTTTTATAATGCGTCTCCCTTATTCGCCTTGTACGACATCCACGGGAAGAGACGGAGTGATTCTATTCTAGTCTGCCGGAAACCACACGGCCAATACAATAACACGGAGAAGAAGAATAAGAATTGAAAAACAAAGATTCATGCGACTACGTTGCTTCAGTATGTTACCTACCAATTCAGCAATTCAATAAAACCTTAAGGCGTCTAATAAAAAACAGAACTATAGGTGGCAAGGGAGGCTAACCCTTTGTGTATTTGAACAGCGAAATACAAAGGTTCACACGGACGTAAAAGGTACGCCCGCCGGCTGCGCCGACTCGGTCTTCCCATTTGGTTTCGGAAACGCTATTGCCATACCTGTGATATTCGACTTTGGTACAAGTCACAAGATTATGCGAGTACAGCTGAGAACAATTTGACATTTATACCGTTCTTTGCGTATGGACGCAATAAGTGTTATAATTGCATTTTAACTGTCGAGCATGATCTGCTCTTAGCTGTATAAAATAATACTTAGTAGTAATAGCACAGATAATAAATATACGTATCTAGTGAAAGAGAATGTCGAGCCTGACTATGGAAATAATTCCACCTTACAGAAGAAACCAGCAAAATAACATGAGACTGCAGTATGGGGTTATTCAAGAAGGGCTTGATGAGGTATTTACAAGGTCGGGAGCGCGTGATGCCTCTGGTGTTGCGAGCGTCCATATGTTGCGATGACTGCTTGAGTAAACAGGTCCTATGCTTGTTTTCCACCTTAGTTGTTAATTTGATTTTCTTTATACAAGTAAGGTGGCAAACAAATACGGCCTGCCTGCTAGTAAACAGTATCCTTTTTGTGTACTGGCAAGTGAGTGAGATCAAAAGAGGTGAAGATAGTTAACTCAGCATGTCTAACAGGGGTGCCAGGGCAGTTCGTGAGAAATCCTTGTAATGCAAGCGTCTTAAGCTACGGTAACCATTTTACAATAGGCGAGTTTAAGATAGTATGCACTCGACATGGTATAAAAAAACTTTTGTTTATTTAAAAATATTCTGTAGCCTCTTCTTGTTGACTGACATCTGGCAAACAATGTTAGATGTTTTTGGGGCGTAAGGAGCCAAAATAGCCAAAGCCTACCACAACTGCACTTGGCGCACCCTGTCGATTAACAGACGAGGCTCTTGTGAAAGGAAGGTATAGAATGTCGAAAGGGATGCACTTCCCTCTGTATTACTGATTGGGATGTATCTCTATCTCACAGAGGACCACAGCCAAATTACCTTTTTTCTGTATTAGTAGGAAATAAAAAAAAAAACTAAATAGTTTACTCAGTGTGTCATACCCATAGCAAGGTTAATGTAAAATTTATAAAACGCCATTTTGTGTCTTATTGCATTGAAAATGGCAGCATTTTAAATCAAATGCGTATGTCAAATTTCATACACTGGGAAGTGGATCAAATTATACTTGTACAATTTGATTACAGACACCGCGATGAAATTTGTAAGTAAAAGCTAGCAATTAAAAATAATATTGGCTCAGTTATTTTTCGATCGTCAGCTTATGACTTAGCACTTAGCCCACATTGACTGCTCCACAAAAGAACATATGGAGCAAAGTCAGTTGTATTCCCTAGGCGTTTATAATGAATGAGGGACTGAATTTAGATGCAGATCAGACTAGGAATGTAGAACATTTAGAATTATTGGATTTGTCGTAAATACAAAGCCGGTCAAATCTGCCGAGTAGGCGATGGCAGATGGGGGACGTACGTATTAGCGTGGAGGCCGCACGTAGGATGACGAAGTGTTGGAAGCATCCTTGTTAGCAGCCGCTTTATTAAGGTCACCGGACCATCTACAAGGTACAAAACTCTGCCTCCCGCATCCAGACGCTTCCAGCCGGAAAGCGTCTGGTTATGGAAGGCGGAGGATCGTATCTGGTGGAAAGCATTGGGGAAGGCTTATATCCAGCAGTGGGTAAATACAGACTGATGATGATGAGGATAAAGAAATATAAAGTCTATCCATAAATTGAATGCTTAAGGTATAAAGAAAATTGCCCCAGCATTACAAAAGTAACAAAATTTGGAGACACAACACGAACATCGACACAACCAGACAACTCGCCATATAGCAATATAATACCAATAGCATAGGCGATATGGTAATTACCAGACAAGTCAGCAAATAAGTTGAGAGGTCAATTTCGTCGTTGCACATGTCAGTCTGATCGATCACACAAATTAAGCAACGTTGACCGTAGCCTGCCCATGAATGTGTTTATTTAACTCGAGGCTTCCGAAGCTCCGTGTTAGGCACGATAAGCCGTCAGCCTCGGATGTTGTCACAGTGGCTTAATTGAGGCTTAAAAAGCGGCCAAGTGCGAGTCGGACTCGCCCATGAAGGGTTCCGTAGCAGCAAGTAACATAATATAAAAGTTCTTGTAGTTCGTTGTAACTTTGATCGATGTTTTAATAATAGTGTATTTTTTAAAATTAAGTTATTATATGTAAACATTATTAGGTACCTAAATGATGGGATTTAGATCTAACTTAGGTTTATGAACGATTTATGACGTATTAAAAAAAAAAAAAAACTACTTACTAGATCTCGTTCAAAACTATTTTCGTTGGAAGTTTGCATGGTAATGTAAATCATATATTTTTTTAGTTTTATCATTCTCTTGACACACATGTTACACTTTGGAAGTGTCTATTTCGCAAATCATTCAGTTTAGAAATAAATTATATTAGAAACCTCAATATCATTTTTGAAGACCTATCCATACCCCACACGTATGGTGTACCCCCCACGTATGTGTAGTATGGGGAACCCCCAAAATTTATTGTTTGTTTATCTATTTTTGTGTGAAAATCTTAATGCGGTTCACAGAATCTACTTACCAAGTTTCAACAGCATAGTTCTTATAGTTTCGGAAAAAAGTGGCTGTGACATACGAACGGACAGACAGACAGACATTACGAACCCATAAGGGTTCCGTTTTTTGCCATTTGTCTACGGAACCCTAAAAACACTGAATTTATTTGGATTGGAAGTGTGTTCTACACTCCTTCGATTAAAGGGAGACCTGTATCCTAACAATGAGGTGAATATTGGTTGCGTAACCAGTCAGCTCGATGGCGTCGCTCGTGTCAAGTTAAGTAACGTCGGCCGCAGCCTGTCCATTGATGGGTTTATTTATCTCGAGCTCTTTAGTATTTCACGGCAGTACGCGGGAAACGTTAAGGGTTCGTTCGCACAGACCGGCTCGGAGAGGAGAGCAGATTTTGGTGGCGTTTAAAAAAGAGTTTTAGCACATTGGTATAAGGTTTATTTTTTAAATTCACTTCTTTTGTTATATAAGAATGGTCGAGAGCCGATGCTGATCTCCTCTCCGAGCCGGTTTGGTTTGAACGGACCGTAAGCCGTCCGCCCCGGCTTTTAGGCGGTTTGAAAACACTGGCCTCCGCTAACCATCAGCGCTCCACCACGGTGCTTTGTCTTTTGCTCTAAACTATTGAGGGGATACACATATACCAACAATGAGATGAATAAGGGTTGACGACGAATCAGTCAGCAAAAAAAAACACCATTATTAAACAATTTACTTTGGGCAAGTAATAAATAGATATATTACACACTATCACGTCCAACTCACTGGGTCCGAAACTACGGGTCATTGATTACACTCGCTGGAACAATATGCCCGAGTAGTCAAAATGGTTAATCGTTTGAAAATTTGCAAGAGCTTCTTTCTAGCGAAACAGCCGGGCTTCAGGACTGTTTTTTTTATCAACAAACAACGGTCGAGGCTATGATTAATTTAATTTGTTTTCTTTTCTTTTGCACTTATCTAAATATATAAAAATGAATGTCTATTTCCCTATGTCATCACATCACGCGTGAAGGGTTGGTCCGATTTCACTAATTTTTTTTGTTGTATTTGCTTTATCATTAGGTTTCTAATGAAAGAAAAAATTAGAGAGTTGCGTGGACAATTTAAGAAAACTGCACGACCAGGGAGCACGGCGAAGAGGGGGGTGGAGGGTTATATAGAAGACCCCCATGACATACCCTTGGATCCGCCCTTGATGATGCCTCAGATGTATAAAACGTCCAATATAATGTGTCCAAATGTAATTTTGGTATAAAGTCCCCTTCTACTTCGTCAAAAATCAGCTTCGTCAAAATACGCTTTGCCCTTCCCTCCTTTTCCTTTGTTTTCGATATATGACATTTAAACGTTCTTGATCTGTCCTTACGTAATTTTTAGGGTTGCGTACCCAAAGGGTAAAAAGGAACCCTATTACTAAGGCTCCGCTGTCCGTCTGTCCGTCCGTCACCAGGCTGTATCTCATGAACCGTGATAGATAGACAGTTGAAATTTTCACAGATGATGTATTTCTGTTGCCGCTATAACAACAAATACTAAAAAATAGAATAAAATAAATATTTAATGGGGCTCCCATACTACAAACGTAACTTTTTGCTCGTTTTAGCTCGCAATTGATAACGATAATAGGTAGACGCTTGAAATACTCACATAATATTTAGTTATATATACACTTTAAAAATAAATAATTAAATAAAAATAACACAAATATTTAAGAGGGGCTCGCATACAACTAACGTGATTTTTTTGCCGTTTTTATAGATAATGGTACGGAACCCTTCGCGAGTCCGACTCGCACTTGGCCGGTTTTTTGCACTCATCCCGAATCATCCGTCCTTATGTGTATCATTTACTCCATCAAATCCAATTAAAGCCTTCACCTAGTTTTAGGCTGTTTACGTAGACTATCAAAATTTCGGTGTCCGGATAGTTTGCAATGGTTTTATAACCGATCGTATAAACTTTTACAGCTATTGGCCGTGTTTTTGGTTTTACGGTTCCGTGTCGATAATAAAAAGGTAAAGGGGAGATTTCCTACATTTACTCAATGAGTTTTTTCTATACGGCGAGAAAATGTCCTGTATAATCTCTCTCAAATACGTGAAGTATGGAAGTTTCTTTCTAAGACTAAACTGTAGGTACACGACTTATTCTGCTTTTATGAAATAACAACGGGAATTAATGCGATCATGCATAAGAGTATTTACATACCTCTATTCTTGCCTGACGTTTCGACCAGGTTGCACCGGCCGTGGTCTCAGCGATGTGCCTCTGCCTTCGTTCCCGAAGTGATGAATTTTCATCTGTGTGTGTTGTTCGATATCCATGTACCGCGACATACTTTACTCACGACATCCTGTATACTGATTTTGTTATTAGGAAGAGGATGGATGAAAAAAAAATACGAAAAGTAAGGTAATAAGAAACTTAACCTCGCCTCTGCTTGCCTTTAATATATAAAATGTGAAAGTTAATGAGCTTGATTGATGTATCACTGTTTTTATTTATTTATTTATTTTGCACTTTATTGACCATAGAATAAGGGTACAAAAGACGGACTTAATGCTAAGAATATTCTCTACCAATCAACCTTAGGGAAAAGCAGATAAAACTCGAATGCGGTTCATAAAATAACAGCAATGAACATACACACAATAACTACATAGTGTCATATCTATAAAAATAGAACATCATTGCAAATTACCTTTAGGATGGTATGATACGCTCGGTACACAGGACGTTTAACAAATATTTCCAGAAATCAAACTTCCAAGTCTGGCTATTGGCCTAAAGATATTAAAAATAATTATGGAGAGATGTTCTTCGTGTGGCATATCTATTGTAAGATACTTTTTATCCAGGTACAATGTACTTACGAAGGTCGAAGCCGCTGGTAAAATATAGTTCATTATATATCCAATGACTACTCGTAGGAGTCGTTATATATCTACATCAGGCGAATTATTTGTATTTCTCTTACCTGAATTACAAAAATACTTATTTTATTCCGGATTGTTGCCAAAACGCTAACAATTAATGAGAAGGCCCATGCCTGAAATTAATTTTCCTCGTGTTCCATGGTGGCCCGAGCCGCCTCGTTACACCTGACTTATGGTACAATTGACCCCGCTCACGGCGTGAAGCGACCCCTGTCTTGTAACATGACCTTATACAAATTAACTTTACTATGTGTTTTCCAGCCTTGCTTATTAATAGCATTATGTTTTTTTTTATACTAGGTCGGATGGAAGACAAGCATACGGCCCGCCTGATGTGAAGCGGTTACCGTAGCCATATTAACGCTAGCAACATAAAATATCACTCGCGCGCCGCCACCCCCACTACCAATGCAGTATCTCCTTCCTAGTCTGGTGGCCTCGCTCACTCGCAGGAACACAACAAACAACCTTCAAGGGAATTGTTATTTGGCTGCGTACTCTGTGAGGTGGAGGTACATTCCCCAGTCGGGTAGCTTACAATAACGCTCACCTACCTCTCTTTTCGCCAGAGCTTAGTTTGTCAGACAGTAGGGTGCACCGCGGGTAGGTGAAGTTGGCTTTGAATCAAAGACGTTGATGAACCAATTACACCCCAAAAATGTCACCACCCCTGCATATAAAATGAAATGCGTTTGTTCAGTATAATAGAAGCAATGATAACACATCGCCGCGCCTGATAATTTATTAGTATAGTACATAGCAAATGTGTACTTAAAGCTATGTATGAAAATGTCATAATTAGGTAATAAACATATTTTTGAGGTAATAAACACATGTTTATGGAATTTGCCGTCGCTTCGCTCAGCTCGCCGAATAAACTCACACAGTCTCAATTTATATAGTTACTCGTATGTACACAACTGTTCCATAAATCAATTCATCATCTATAAGATGTACTTTAGTCTCATGAGTATTCCTTAGCGCAATAAATAGTTGGGATTCCAAGCATACAGAAACAGCAATTATACACACAATATCATCAGCTTGTATCTACCCAATGCTGGGAGGATATAACCCTACCCCAATGCTTTCCACCAAATACGATCCTCCGCCTCCCGCATCCAACCGCTTCCAGCCGCTTTCTGAAGGTCATCGGACCATCTAGAACAAGTGGTTCCCAACCTTTTTTTTGTTCGGGAACCACTACGAGGTTTTTGTTGCGTGTAGGGTCCCCCACTGTCATATAAATACATTATTCTGTAACTCAAAATTTGAGTCTTTTGTATAATAGTGCTCAATCTCTTACATTATAAGTTTGTATCACGGACCATAATTTACCTCTCACGAACCACTGGTGGTCCGCGGACCACCGGTTGGGAACCTCTGATCTAGAAGGAGGGCGCCCAACACTTTATCGTCATACGCGCGGCTTCCACTCTAATACCTTCCTCGACCATCTGCCATCGCTTACTCGGCAGATGTGGCCGACCCATTGCCACTTCAGCTTGCAAACTCTTTTATATACACAGAAATGTATTTTTGGAATACGAATAATAAGGAAATTGCTCTTGAAAAATAGCAATTCAGCTCCGATATTCCGTTTAAGCCGTTTTGCAGCACGGAAATTGCAAATAAATCCCTTTCTGCGGACAGCGCCGTTTTAGACGCTCCGTGAGTGCCAATTTTGCTAATGCATGAGGATAAGGGCAATATAATGGTTTCTAAGTGAGCGATATGAGTAAAATATGCACATATTTGGTGACTAGAATTACTAAAAAGTTTGTTGTCTATGTTTTCTTCTAGACCAGTGATATTCAAACTGTGGGTCAACACAGACAAACAAAAGCAAATACATCCCAAATTCTCAATTTGGGGTGTAAGTGGTTCATCAACATCTTTGAACCCAAGCCAACCTGACCTGCACGTGGTGCACCTTGCTGACAGACAAACGAGGCTCTGGCGGAAAGAGATGTAGGGCATCGCTTATTTTTTAAGCTGTCCGACTGGGGAAGTACCTTCACGTCACAGAATACCGCAGCCAAATAACAATTCAGACACCAGAAAGAAGAAGGACAGGAAGGATAGGCTGGCAACGGATAAGCACTCCGTGGTGTTGCTGATCTCCATGGGCGATGGTGATTGCTTTCCATCAGGTGACCCACATGCTCGTTTGCCACCTTCTCATATATAAAAAAAATATTCTCAAGGGAAATTAGTGGTTTAATTTCGTAACTGTAGTTGTACATAACCACAGTCGAAATTGTTATTATAGTGTGTACAAGGAACGGTTAAGTAAATTGTGCTTAATTGTGCATAGTTGTATCATTAGGAACATATTCTGGGAGCTCCGCGTACCGCATACATAGTTGGGCTATGAGGAACGCCCGAATATAGCTTTTATCCGCTAATTTTGTGTAATTATATTATTAGGTATCAGAGTCGGTTATATTAAAAAAAAGAATATCTACCAGACACAATTTGATAATTGTGTAGCCAAATTAACCGTTACCGTGATTATTAATACACACAACTAATTAATAAAAAGGACTCGAACTAGCGATCACGCAGCACGTCTGTTCAGCACGACGTCTAAAGTGGCAGTTCCCAAATCGATCGACGTCAGTACACGACAATCGTTTTTATAGCCGACGCGCAGGGTGGGGCATTCGTCGTCAGGCGAGTAAGTCAGCTTCGGTGGCGATCTCTAACAATATATATAAACTAGCGGCCCGCCCACGCTTTGCTGTGGCTCAATCTTCCCGTTCCCATTGGGCAGCTGCTACCCAATGCTGTCATCATCATCTAAGAGTTTATTTTTGAAAACTCTCAAGGAATATTTTTTTTTTATACTACGTCGGGTAGCAGACAAGCATACGGCCCGCCTGATCTGAAGCGGTTACCGTAACCATATTAACGCTCGCAACATAAAATATTGCTCGCGCGCCGCCACCCCCGCTGCCATCGCAGCATCTCCTTCTTTTCTGTTGACCTCACTCACTCGCAGGAACACAACAGCCCTCAAGGGAACCGTTATTTGGCTGCGGTATTCTGTGAGGTGGAGGTACGTTCCCCAGTCGGGTAGCTTACAATTACGCTCCCTACCTCTCTTTTCGCCAGAGCTTCGTTTGTCAGTCAGCAGGGTGCACCGCGTGCAGGTGAAGTTGTCTTTGGTTCAAAGATCTTGATGAACCACTTACACCCCAAAATTAGAAATATGTAAACTTGAAATTATAATTATAATTTGCATACTATTAAAAATTAAATGTACCCTATAATGAACCGGCATTGACATTTTCTATGGATTGTGTTGTAATTCGTATGGTAAAATGAAATATTCAGTAGGTAACTTTCATCGTGGGGGCAAAAGTTTGAGTTGCATAAAGCGAGTGGGTTCGCAGCACCGCAGCTTTTTTACACGTTTTGTGACTTTACAAATTTTTTTATTCATTGCTTTGTGTGTGGAGAAGTGGATAGTTATTTACTTTGAATTGATAGCTATTCCTAACAGTGTTTATTTTTTAAATACACACAGATTGTTTTAATGTTATGTAGGCACAAAGAATTGTTCCTGTTCCTATTATTTTTATATCAAATGGCAATTGATGAATAAAACTCTTTTTATATTCATTTGTATTTATAATGTTATGTTTTTATAATTATGTTGTAAATACATTTTTTTGTAAAAAAGAAAAGAAAATAATAATAATAAATTTGTTATTCTCTCCACATTTGATAAGATTACATGTAAGTATATGTAATATGTACAGGCATACATAGATGTTCTGCAGCGATTCCATGCGGAAAATTAAAAAAAATAAGAAATCTGAACGACCATATTAAGTTTTCTAATGTAACTTTATGTCGTTTAACAGAACCACAGAACTGTCAGTAATTTGTGAGATCGCGCGAAACCAATTCGAATTAAATATTCATTGTCAAGAAGACAGGAAAATATATATCGGGTCAACTTTTTTTTTAATACCATTAAAGTGGTAAACAAGCATACGGCCCGCCTGATGGAAAGCAGTTACCGCAGCCTATGAACGCCTGTAACACCAGGCGCATCACACGCGCGTTGCCGACCCTGTAAAAACCTCTTCACGCCCTTTTTGAAGAACCCCATGCTGTAGTCTCCTGAGAAAACCTCGACAGGCAATTTATTCCACAGCTTAACCGTACGCGGGAGAAAACTTCTCTGGAACCGCACGGTACGCGACCACTTTGGCTCCAATGTGTGAGGATGAATTCCCTGTCGATGGCGAGCGGTGCGACTGTAAAAGGAGGCCGTGGGCATCATGTCAAACAACTCCTCTGAACACACCCCATTGTACAAACGGTAGAACACACAAAGGGACGCAAAATCCCTCCTCAGACTTAAAGGTTCTAAACCGTCTGTCAGTTTGGGATCGTCAACAATCCTCACAGCACGCCTCTGAATCGAGTCACAAGGTGCAAGCTGGTATCTAGGCGCTCCCGCACACAGATGTCTATTAATGAACATTAATAAGGTAAAGTGATAGTTATCGAGATTTACGTAGGGAGAGATTATCCCGTTTTAAGAGGAAGACTGGCGCTGATTACTATCACCACTGATTGAAAAAGGAAAACGGAAAGTTCTATGCATATTTGACGTAAAAGCACAGAATGGTAAAAGGCCATTTATGTGTTTTTTTGATTTTTATTTTTAGTAATTGTTTTTGTCCTATCTTGTCTTTTCCTGTCCATTTTAAATGTTGGATAAGTGATGTAAAAATACTTTACTGTGTTTTTGAAAATAATAATGTTTTATAATTTCCTTTTTATAATCATTTGCAAATTAATAATAAATATTTTCATAACAATTTACACAGCGCCATCTAGTCCCAAATTAAGAGCTAAGCTGGTGCTGTGTGAGTAGTAATTAACTGATATTATACTTAAATACATTTTTTTTGTAAATACATACCTACATAGAAAACATCCAAAGCAAGACAAACAGACATGTTTACACACTTATTTGCCTTGCGCGGGGATCGAACCAGCGACCCCGGAGTCAAAGTGGACATGGTTCCACCATCGTTCCCCGGTCGTCCCATTCGACGACCGGGGTCTTCAGAAATTACTTACTACCTAAATACGAACTACTCTTAACCTAGTGGCGGCGCTAGTCAGCACTTGTCTTCCTCTTAAGGGGAATGTCTAACTCTTAGGGACTACCAATGATTACTTAGCAAAGTTTTCCTTAAAATCTTCAGAATATTTCCCAAATACTTGAGAAAATTGCCGAGATTTTAGAGATTATTTTCACCGTGTTAAATTCTTGAGTATAATCTGGAATTTTCTATAATATTTTCCCCGTGAGTTAAATTTCGAAATTTTCATTTATATTCCCGGAATTTGCAAGGAAATTTTCGAGAATATTTTCGCCTTGAGAATGTTGTCGAGAATTTCCTGTCGCGGATCTCATTAGTCTGTTTTTACTGGATTCAGCTCAAAGTGTAGCGTTTTCTTTTTAAAAGTTTTGTCTTTAATACCAATTTATCCTTCCCTGTTGTAGGACAAATAGCTCATACTATAAATAGGACCATAAATAGGCCTATAAATATGACTATAAATAGGGTCTGTCAAGGCCAAGTTTCCTTTCGTCGTAAATAAACATTGATGGACTTCACAATATGTGTCTGCGACAATATCCTTTTTATCTCGCATTAGGTAATTCACGATGAACCATCAATGCGTAGCTTTTATCCCCATAAAGATAAAGTCGAAAATACTTCTGCGTGAGAAGTATGTATGTCTCTTTATATGGGTTTTTGATACCCTTCAGTTATGGTGTCTTCAGTTTTATATCCAATGAGAGATTCGTTGTTTCTTTACATAGATTATGACCCCGTAGTAAGATTCTGACCACGTAAGTGTATTTTTTCAATACAATAAAATTTTAATCCAATATTGCGATGTGTATGTAGAATTTATTCATATAGACAACACTTTATTTCACAATAGATCCGTTTTGCTTTTTTGGTATTACAATTAAATTAATGAGACAAAAATTTAAAGGTAGTTTTAGAGCAGACTCCAGGAATATCACTTGCGTATTGTAGTCCTATTTATAGTATGAGCTATTTGTCTTACAACTGGGAAAAATAAATATGGTATTAAAAGGCAAAATTAAAAAAAAAAACTACCTTTAGGATTCTTTATATAAGTACATATTACATAAAGAACCCTAAAGGTAGCTTTTTTTTTAATTTTGCCGATACTTTATATAAGTACATATTACATAAAGAACCCGGTTACAGGTAGCCGGCACGTGTGTGTAAGGAGTAAACTGTACTTTTATGTAAACACCCTAAGGGTTTATTAAGGAGTTAAAAATCTCTATGTTCTTTCGACTCTCGCCAGACCCTTGTTTGTTTGCTAGCAGAGTGCTCCATGTACACATGAAGTTGCCAGCTCTAAAGTATTGGTGATCTAGTTACTCCTCAAAATAATTTACTTCATCAAATTGTAAAAAAAACAACAAAAAAGTAAAGACAGAACTATTTCATGTAAAATTGAAAGAGATAATTTTGAGTTCTTCCATTACAAATAAAAATACAATAGCAGAGTTTTGTTTTCTAGTTTTTAATGGATATTCAAAATCTACTACACCTAAAAAAATTTTCTTGTCCTCTGTTGAAAGATACATCATGATCAGCGAGTAATATAGGCATATATTTTATTGCATAAGTTGGCTGTTGGAGCGAATCGCTAGTTAAATATAATCGTAATTAATTATTAATTGGCAGATGAACTAGAAATTCGGCAGACGGATGTTATACTATGAGTTTATTTTTCATTTAGTACTTAGATAGCGCCTTTTTCTTTTTATTGGTGCCTGACCTAGCTTTAGCTTATGAGGGTGTATCGTCTCATACATCTTTTTTTTTTTTGGGGTGTAAGTGGTTCATCAACATCTTTGAACCAAAGCCAACTTCACCTGCACGCGGTGCACCCTGCTGACTGACAAACGAAGCTCTGGCGAAAAGAGAGGTAGGGAGCGTAATTGTAAGCTACCCGACTGGTGAATGTACCTCCACCTCACAGAATACCGCAGCCAAATAACGGTTCCCTTGAGGGCTGTTGTGTTCCTGCGAGTGAGTGAGGTCACCAGAAAGGAAGGAGATGCTGCGGTGGCAGCGGGGGTGGCGGCGCGCGAGCGATATTTTATGTTGCGAGCGTTAATATGGCTACGGTAACCGCTTCACATCAGGCGGGCCGTATACTTGTCTACCAACCGACGTAGTATAAAAAAAAAAAAAAAATATGTCTATTACACAGCTATATATGTACCTGTCCGTTTATTATAGTAATTAAAGAATTATTAATATATTGTTTATTATATATAGTAAGTATATTAAATTTGTGCTAATAATTATGTCAAATTAAATTTTATTTCAATAGATATTTATTATTGTATTGTATTGTCTTGTACTAAGATTTCTATTTGTTTATACTTTTATCATTCAGATATTGTGTAAAGGCACTCTTTACTACTAGAGACCGAACCCACCGTTTCACTTGCATTATCTTCGGAGGAGAACTAGCGAAGATACAGATATTATTTTACAATATGCAGTTTGTATTCGATTGTCTATAGTATGACGAGCTCATAGGTTCGATCCCCGCACAAGACAAATATTTGTGTTCATGAACATGTCTGTTTGTCTTGGTCTAGGTGTTTTCTATGTATTATATGTATGCATTTAAAAAGGAATGTATTTAAGTATGATATCAGCTATGAAGTACCCATAGATATAGCTGTGCTTAGTTTTGCACTAGATGGCAGTATGTAATTTGTCCAGGAATATTTCGACGGTCCCTACGTACAAAGCGACATGTCAAAAATGCCAATTTTTTTTCATTGCATAAATTGCTATAGATTGCCCGTAAAAAACATTTTCTTTTTTATTTTATTGATTGTATATAATCAAAAAGTAAGAAATTAACTATTTTGTTCAATAATAATATTCCTTAATTACTATATCTTAGTATAAGCAGACATGTCTGAAATGACATGTTGCTTTATACGTAGGGACCGTCGATTTATACCACGTTGTACAGAGGAGTTTTTTATGCCACGTTGGGTGCTAAATACACGACATGTCTGATGGCTCACATCTCTGGTGGAAACACAGCCCTGAAATTTTAGATAAGACATCTAGCGTGGACGTATCTATCGATTGCTATCTATAGTTGGCGGTAAAAGCTTTTATTGGACCTTGGTCTCTATTAAGTTTATTTGATTACGAGACTCTACCGTTCCTTTGTCCAATATTTATTTATTACTAGCTGCCCGCCCCGGCTTCGCACGGGTAGAAAGTGGTGTTTTATTTTTCTTGCAATTGTACGCCATTTCTTATAGTTTAACGAAAATACTAAAACATAAAAACAAAATTAAAAATTTTGAAAAAACCCACGACGGTTAAAACGTAGTTGAAAAAGGATAAAATAATTTTGAAACCCCCGACTTAAAGAATTTATGCTATGAACTTAATAAAAAAAACCCAAGAAAATCCGTTGGGGCTGCCATTAGATGAACTAGTTTGGCAGTTTTATAGTAACTTGTATACTTATTTATTTTGAAAGCAGCATTTTATCTATAAAATGTACCTGTAATTATATATTTTCCTGAGAGACCTGAGAAAATCAAACACGGACGAAACCAGGGCGGGTCGCTAGTTAACCCCAGCTCGTCATACATCTCAGACATTCATCAACACAAGTGTTATCAGTATCAATTGCATCACAGTTTAATCACAGTGTATGAGATTCTGTTTGCTCTATGCATTAATTTACATGAACATGCATAATAATGGCTTCTATATTATACTAGCTATGCCCCATGGTTTGATCTGACCTTTCGGCTTCTAATAGTCGTATCATAATCGATGGCGTCTTTGCGCGTGTCACTCTAATCGAACACGCAAGTTAAGCAACTTCAGCTATAGCCTGTCCACGGATGGGTTTGTATATCTCGAGCTCTTTCGTGCTATGGAAGGCACGTTAAGCCGCCGATCGCGGCTGTTGTTAGTACATGACAGTCGTTAAGCCAAGTCAGTGGCCTTGTAAACACTGGCCTCCGCTAACCCGCTGTTGAGCAGCGTGGTGGAATACACTCTAAACCTCTTCGATTGAGGGGAGACCCGTAGCCCAGCAGTGGGATAATTAAAGATTGACGACTAAGGTTTGATAGCCTCTTAATCATATATCTTTCTCAAGAATTGGGAAATTAAACGCAAAAAGAATTTTACAAATTCGTCGGGTAGTTTCAGGCTTTATTATATTAGTAGAGATTTAGTTACAAACGGTACGCCGGCTAGGGGTGAAATATTTATTTTTAATGACCCCCGTGGTAAATATGAGGAGATGTCGTAAAACCCTCCCCTAATGTGACTTTTATTACCCTATAAATTTTATATTACTTAAGAATTTGTAAAACCATTTACGCCTGTGTATTATACGACGTTTTTGAAGAGCAACCTACCCATTCGGTTCCGAGGACGCCCAACGGCGTCCCAAAAGTCATTAATTGACCCCCGACACAAAAACGACGGGGTGTTATAAGTTTGACGTGTCTCTCTCTCTCTTTCTCTCTCTCGGTGTGTGTACGCGTGTGCGTTTGTGTGTGTGTGTGTGTGTGTGTGTGTGTGTGTGCGCATGTGTGTGTGTGTGCGCGTGCGCGTGTGTGTGTGTGTGTGTGTGTGTGTGCGTGCGCGTGTGTGTGTGTGTGTGCGTGTGTGCGTATGTGCGTGTGTGCGAGTGTGTGTGTATGACAGAGGAACCTTTATATTGATATTTTTTTATTTGAAAGGTGAGTTAGTCGGGAGTATTCTTAGTTATGTTTGATGAAAATCGGTCCAAGATGGCCGCCGCCACAAAATGACGGATTACATATTTTTTCACAACCCCTTCAATATGGGTATCGAATGAAAGGGCTTGACTTGTAGATGCTATACACTATGCTAAATTTAAAATCAAAGATGGCCGCCAAATCAAACTGGCTAATGCTGCGGCTACACTACCTTACCGTCTACCGGGCTGTTACCACAATAATTATGGCATTGAATTACCGTTTAAATTACTGCGTGAAGTGGGGTGGTTACACTAGAGTTTACCTAGATATGTCAATAAATGAGGCGGTAAAAATATCATTTTTCAAGATGGAGGTTGAAGCTGCAGCTGTTATATTTATTTAGATGGTTTCGGTCTTTTTTCTTCTTCAAACCATCATTGTACACCGCGATTTTTACCGGGGGATACCCGACCGAAAGCCCATAATAAAAAGATACGGTTCGCATTAGAATAATTCCAAAACTTAAGCATTTTCATTTGACCACTCCATGTCGGTCGATACGTGCGTCGCCGTTGAGTTCATGCTGCACACTGGACAAACAGTAGTGTGGCCACAAACGCATTAATTACTGCGGTAATTCTCTTTGATGTGCGAAAAAAGACCGCCGCCGGAGCTATTGTCTACCGCCATTTGCCATATTGATTGGCATTGTAAAATTATGGCCATAAATCGTGGTTACACCTAGGCGTTGTTGAAATTATGGCAATAATTATTGGCATATCACGGTACTGTAGCCACAGCATAATGTAATACATATATTTTTTGTCACGACATCTCAATATGGGGTACTATTACTTATATTGTGATATGGGTAATAAATGAAAGGGCTTGACTAGACTAGAAACGGGGGTTTTTTAATTTTTGATTTAACTGTCTTGTCACATGCCAAAGCCGCCCTTTGGCGTCTAGGTTCTGTATTGGATGCAAAAATTTCGAAGTAAAAATTTTGATGTAAAAAATTCGGTGCAAAAATTCGATGTCGATGTCTAATAGGCTAAATACTAGTAATATGTATGGCCACCATACATATTACCCATACATATTACTCGTATTTAGCCTATTAGACATCGACATTGAATTTTTACAACGAATTTTTTACATCAAAATTTTTACTTCGAAATTTTCGCATCCAATACAGAACCTAGACTGATGAGGGTAAAATTCTTAATACACAAGCAGGCATTGAAACATACGGGTACCATGTCAGAAAAATGTATTTTGGGGTGTAAGTGGTTCTATCTACATCTTTGAACCAAAGCCAACTTCACCTGCACGCTGCAAAGCCAACTGCCCCTGCTGACTGCCAAACGAAGCTCTGGCGAAAAGAGAGGTAGGGAGCGTAATTGCAAGCTAAAATATAGTGTCACACAATAGACACGTTATATTGTCTTGATATAGCTTTATTTTAATATAGATGTAAAAGACCCTATATTAGGCATTGCTGTGACCGACATGTCCCGCCATGCCGAATCGAGAGGCGATTATAAATTGTGACGAATTAAATTTAATATATGTAAACGTAATAATAATTTAGCAATCTATTATAATGACATTTAATTATTGAATATTATTGTATCATATTCTATTGTAATGACATTTAATAATGAATCTTGACATGTTCTTTTTCTTTGACAATTATGGGTATTGTCACCTGAAATAAATGAATTTTTATTTTTTTATTTTAAAAGGAGTAATGCGGCAAGTCTAAACTGCATGAGTGCCGTAAAATTAACTTTCAGTGTACGTTGAATTACCACGTATGGGGCGACGAAGCGTAGGGCGCCCCCCCTCTAGATGGACCGACGTCAAAAAAGTGGCTGGTAGCGGTTGGATGCGGAAAGAGGAGGATCGCATATGGTGGAAAGCATTGGGAAAGGCCTATATCTAGGAGTGGGTAGTTTTTTTTTTTTATACTACTTCGGTTGGCAGACAAGCATACGGTCCGCCTGATGTGAAGCGGTTACCGTAGCCATATTAGCGCTCGCAACATAAAATATTGCTCGCGCGCTGCCACGCAGCATCTTCTTCCTTTCTGTCTGGTGACCTCACTCACTCGCAGGAACACAACAAGGGAATTGTTATTTGGCTGCGGTATTCTGTGAGGTGGAGGTACATTCCCCAGTCGGGTAGCTTACAATTACGCTCCCTACCTCTCTTTTCGCCAGAGCTTCGTTTGTCAGTCAGAAGGGTGCACCACGTGCAGGTGAAGTTGGCTTTGGTTCAAAGATCTTGATGTACCACTTACACCCCAACGTAAAAGTAGATACAGGCTGATAATGATGATGTAGGTACGTTGACTGGTCTCGGTGAGTACAATTTTGGCAAATGCACTTAAAAATCTATTTATAGTCGATGTGGTTACTTAGTCTGTGATGTGATAAAGTTTCCTCAACATAGGAGTAGTTCGTGTACTTATTTGTGTTTAAATAATACATGAAGGTTGTGTTTCTAACTAATATTCATGAGTCTGTGGCTAGACTTAACAAGTCTTTGATGTAACTCTGAAATTAAGATCCTGGGTCATTTGTGGGTTTACTTGTGTAAAAATAGAAATCTGAGGATCTAGCGTGAAGCTGGATACATCATCATCAGCCTGTACATAGGCCTTACACAATGCTTTCCGCATTCGGCTGCTTCCAGCCGCTTTTATGGGGTTGTCGGACTATCTAGAAGGAGGGCGTCCAACGCTTTGTCATCCCACGCGCATGCGGAGATGACAAAAGAATGGGAGGTTGACTGTATGAAAAATTAATTATATGATCAATTGGCAACGTCGCGGGTATATATTATTTTTAAGCTATTGCATAGCTTTTATATATAGCGCGGGCTTTGAGCGCGGCGACCCAATCAAGAAATTCCGTAATGAAAATAAAACCTAACACCCCCACCTAATATGACCTTTGGACTCGACCTGGTTTAAGAACATTTCCATATACAATACATACTCGTATTTCGCCAGTGAGTATTATCGAGTCAATGGCGCAGTTGTAAATGTATGACCAGTTTGAACTATCGTTTCTACGTTCACGCCTCGATGTGGTCATTACTCTTTTTGTAACTTTATTCGATGTTGGTGAATGACTAAAGACTTTTTTTGAACTTTTTCGCTATTATTATTTTTGACATTCAATTTTGACATTGTTATTTTTGACATTATTACTGATTTTGGGATAAAATTTTAATTTAATAAAAATACACACAATGGCATAAAATTTTAATTTAATAAAATAGCTTTTATCGCGGGCTTTGAGCGCGGCGACCGAATCAAGAAATTCCGTAACGAAAATAAAACCTAACTAAAAAATGCTATACAATAGCTTTACCGCGGCAGTCCCCGAGTGCCACACGTATTTTTTGTCACAAAATCATTTCATTTTTCAACATATTATTCAACAAAACAGTGTTTGATTACAAAGAAAGCAAAACTGTCGCCGTCACAGCATAATAAATATCACAGCAGATCATCCATACTAATGACACAGTATAAGTACTGCGTGCTAATGTTGTAACTTTGAAAGTGTAAATATAAAATTTGTTTATTTTTCTTTCTGTGCGGCTTCCACCCTGTGTAAACGCTGCCATTAAATTGTACTACACCTAAAATATTATTAGATACCAGCAAGGACATGGCAATTTTAACGCTAAACTCTTTTCGTTTAAATTAGTGCCGTCGCCCTTATGCGAATGTTCCACTGCTAATTCTGAATTCGATCAAACAGCACACCATGTTCTCTGGGAGTGTTCTTTTTGGCGGCGGGAGCGGGATGACATATTGAATTCATTGCAAGATGCATCCGGGGTAGTATACTATTTAGATTTGGTAGCAACAAGGGAGAATTACCAAGCGTTCAGACGATTTTGCAATTCATATTATTGGAATCGATGTGTTAGGTAACAACTCAATGTTTTAGGTCCCCTATAGTGTTAGAAACTTAAAATCCGTGGTGCACGGCAGTTGAGCTTCACTTGACTAGCCATCTCTTTAGGCTTTTAATGCCTTATTTGCCATATTGCTGTCTCTCACATTGCTAAGAGGGGAAGTCAAATTCCAAAAGCTTCCTACTCCTACTAATTTCTTCTGATTAAATTCGTTGTGAGTTCCAAGGCAGCCGTAGTTTTTACCCCCGGGACTGCAATGAACTTCAATGTTCATTGCCTTTTTTGGCGGTCGCCGCTGTTAATCCTGGCTACACAGGAGACACAGTGGTGGGAATGTGTGGTGGGCCCCCGTCCCATACCAGCAAGAAATCACCTATAGTCTACTTTATATACATTCTTACATGGTTTATGTTTTATGATCACTTCGAACTCTGAGGTCCTACCGCCGAAGCTGAAGCCGATTACCATCGGATTTTTTAATTGCGAAAATTGATCTTCAGTTTAAGTTAATGACAAACATCTTCAGCTTAGTCTGTAGAGCTCTATGGTTTCTACCAGCTAAGCTGATTACGTCAGTTTAAGCTAAAATAGGCTATTTTCCAATGTTTAAAAATTGTATAAATTATTTAACAATATCGTAGAATACACAAAACTATAAAGATTTGCTAACTTTCATTCCAATATCTTCAGTCAGACTTTTTTTAGCATCGATCAAAGTTTGGCGGGAAAGTCCATTTTAAAAGTATGAAATTATTAAAAAATAATATTTCCATTGAACAAGCAATAAAAAATCCTATAACTTTTATTATGATAATAATCACATAAACGTGATATTTAACATAGCTGTCGTACAAATTTCTGATTTGATGCATACAAAATACAAACCTGTGACGTCATAATTCGGTAGTCTTTTGTATGGAGCGTTTTGGGGCAGTCTAAAAATTGTGATTTTCAAATTACCATATCTCGAGAGATTTTTATGCTATCGAAGTAATTCTTTCACCTATGGTTATATTATGAAGACGTCCCTACATATCAAACCGAAAAAAATGTTTGTCAAATAGCCTATTGTATTTTTGCAGTCAAAAGATCCGATGGTATTCGGCTTGAGCTTCGGCGGTAGGGTCTCTGGGGATCTACCGCCGAAGCTGTAGCCGATTGCCATAGCATTTTCTTAATGCCAAAATCAAAGTTCGGCTTAAATTGGTGGTAATTGTGTTTAGCTTAGCTGGTAGTAACCCTGGACCACTACCAACTAAGCTGAAGATGTTTGTCATTAACTAAAACATAAGACCTATTTTTGGAATCAAAATATTCGATGGTAATCGGCTTCAGCTTCGGTGGTAGAGCCTCTGGTCTAAGGATGAGTCGTTGTGTGTTTATCTTGCAGTAACTGGTTTCTATGTATTTTTATATAAAAAAAAATTTAAGTATGTTTATAAATTATCTGGAATACATAGTTTTTTTATATTATTAAAGTGGCAAACAAGCATACGGCCCGCATGATGGGAAGCAGTTACCGTAGCCTATGGACGTTTGTAACACCAGGGGCATCACACGCGCGATTTCGACCCTGTAAAAATCTCTTCACACCCTTTTTGAAGAACCCCATGCTGTAGTCTCCTGAGAAAACCTCGACAGGCAGTTCATTCCACAGCTTGACAGTACGCGGGAGAAAACTTCTCTGGAACCGCACAGTACGCGACCTCTTAGGCTCTAATGTGTGAGGTTGAATTCCCTACCGATGGCGAGAGGTGCGACTGTAGAAGGAGGCTGTAGGAACCATGTCAAACAACTCCTCTGAACACACCCCATTGTACAATCGGTAGAACACACAAAGGGATGCAAAATCTCTTTTCAGACTTAAAGGTTCTAAACCGTCTGTCAATTTGGGATCGTCAACAATCCTCACAGCATAGTGGGACTAAATGGTTCATTTAGTGCTGTATAATTGAGGTAGGAATATTTATATCTACGCTGACATAAAGAGAAAGTCTTTTTTCCGCGTGACTTACTTCCAAGGATGTCTAACAGGGTTTCAAACGTTGTATAGGTTGTGTAAAAGAACATTGTCTTTTGAGTTTTTTTATTATTTTTTATATTACGACGGGAGGGAGACAAGCATACGCCCCGCCTGATGTGAAACGGTTACCGTAGCCATATGAAGTAATATGAACGCTAGCAACATAAAATATCGCTCGCACGCTGCTACCCCCGCTGCCAACGCAGCATCTCCGTCCTTTCTGGTGACCTCACTCACTCGCAGGAACACAATAACCCTCAAGGGAATTGTTATTTGGCTGCGGTATTCTGTGAGGTGGAGGTACTTCCCCAGTCGGGCAGCTTAAATATACGCTATGCCCTACCTCTCTTTTCCCCAGGGCCTCGTTTGTATGTCAGCAGGGTGCACCGCGTGCAGGTGAGGTTGATTTAGGTTCAAAGATGTTGATGAACCACTTACACCCCATTCTGATTCTTAGTTTGTTTAATTTTCGATCATATTTCGATATAATCTCGCAGACTTTGAAATATCATATTGTGATACGAGAATACCAAATTTGACATTCGTGAGATCCAGACTGTATCTGCCCCCTTACCACCATCTCATATTGCGACTCAATAATTGAATAGATTGCTTATTCATAGCAATGAATAAGCTACTCTATTGCATTTGAAATAGAGTCGCTTATTCATTGGTATAAATAAGGAATCTATTCAGTTATTGAGTCGCAATAAGAGATGGTGGTAAGGGGGCAGAACTGATTTTTGACTACATTTTAATTACGAGAATTGCCCATCAGCTTGCTTTTGTTAGTCGCTTAGTTTAGGGCCTGTAGTTAGTCATAATATTTCAATAGTATTAATTAAACGTAAACAGCATATTTTTTTTATAAAAAAAGGGGCAAACGAGCATTAGAGCCACCTCATGGTACGCAATCACTACAGCACATTGACCGTGACCTCTTGACAGATTAACACCAAACATTGTAACAAACATTAAAACAAACTAACATTTTTTTTTTTTTTTTTTTTTTATTATACTACGTCGGGTGGCAGACAAGCATACGACCCGCCTGATGTGAAGCGGTTTCCGTAGCAATATTATCTCGCAACATGACATACGCTCGCGCACCGCCACCTCTGCGCTATTTTATGAGCTGGATGTACTTCCTGTCCGACATAGGGACTCCTTACTTGTTTTACTTTTGATTTTATTTATTTATTTAAAACTTTATTGACCACAGTAAAATGGTACAAAAGGCGGACTTAACGCTATTACATTCTATACCAGTCAATCATTGGGTGTGGAGAGTAACACGATTGCGGCTATTTCAAACCAACATTCCATTGAGATTCCAAATGTATTTGCCACATAATTACAGACTGCAAGGCAAAAACAGCTCGCTACACCTAGGTCATTACTTACGCTCGTCTAAACAGCTTAATTATGTTTACTAAATTAATTATTTTTACACGTCGTTACTCATTGTGAAAGCAGTGTTAAGTTGCCCCGTATATTTTATGGTGGTGTGCAGCATAATAGTTATTTATTTTCTCACACCATTGGAAGGTTTACAAAGTTTATTTTCAAACTGCGTTGGGAATCAGGCAAGCATACGGCCCGCCGCATGTGAAGCGGTTACTGTAACCATATTAACGGTCGCAACAGGAAATATCAACATCAACATGTAATTTTGGGGTGTAAGTGGTTCATCAACACCTTTGAACCAAAGCCAACTTCACCTACACGCGGTGCACCCTGCTGACTGACAAACTCTCTGCGAAAAGAGAGGTAGGGAGCGTAATTGTAAGCTACCCGACTGGGGAATGTACCTCCACCTTACAGAATACCGCAGCCAAATAACAATTCCCTTGAGGGTTGTTGTGTTCCTGCGAGTGAGTGAGGTCACCAGTAAGGAAGGAGATGCTGCGTTGGCAGCGGGGGTGGCGCCGCCACCTCTGCGCTATTTTATGAGCTGGATGTACTTCCTGTCCGACATAGGGACTCCTTGCTTGTTTTACTTTTAATTTTATTTATTTATTTAAAACTTTATTGACCATAGTAAAATGGTACAAAAGGCGGACTTAACGCTATTACATTCTATACCAGTCAACCATTGGGAGTGGAGAGTAACACGATTGCGGCTATTCCAAACGAATAATTATTATATACTGTAAATATAATGCGTAACCTTAAATATAAATAATATAAAAATATCATTTATATACATACTTACACGTGCACAGTTATATACATATATACATACCTACAAATATATACATATACATAATTATAAGGACATTATGTAACATAAAGTGACGCTATTAATGTCAGATGTCTACTGCTTTAACAGACCCTGTAATAGATAGTCGCGCACATTTTTTCTTTCTCCTACGAATGATTCTGAGCGCTATTGAGTAAACATTAAATAATACAATGTCCACGCATTGCCGTTAGCCTGTTTATATAACTAAAACGTGGGAAAAAATAACTTCACTTGCCTAGGTGGTACTTGAATCCATGACCTCTCGTTTACCGGTCAAGTCGGTTGAACTGTTCAATAATAATAACCTTTGCGAAACATAACCTCAAAGCGTACACAAGGGTGAAATAATAATGGACCGGGAATTTATTTTTAGATAGTTAACGAATGTATTACGAAATAAATTTTATTAATAGGGATTAAAACAGTACTGAAAACCAGCCTATAAACATTAGGATACCTACCTTTTATCCCAGAAAGAGAAAGGAAGGAGATGCGTTGGCAGCGGGGGTGGCGGCGCGCGAGCGATATTTTATGTTGCGAGCGTTAATATGGTACGGTAACTGCTTCACATCAGGCGGGCCGTATGCTGGTGAAAAAGAAAAAAATTGCTGTTTCCTAGAGATGACCTAAAGTTCTATCGAAAACCGACCTTCACGTGGACGAAACCGCGGGCGGAAGCTGATATTATATAGCTCGATCTAGGAAAAGTCGAGGTGTGCCGCTAGTATCACAGTATAAGTAATAGTACTACGTGCAGTATACTGCACGTATCTGCCCAATCTGGAACAGCTTGTATGGCGCGTCCATACACATAGTACCTATGTGTACAGTGGGGTTTCGCCTGGTTTATGTCGACTGAGGTCCCAGGCAGACTCCACTGAACTCTATCCGCGTCGAATAAATAGTGGAATAGTGGAAAGTGTATAAATAGTGGAAGTTGTTGTCTGTCTATGTCCCTTACACTTATATATTTACCTGTACAAATTTCAACCCTTTTCAGCCCTAAAGTGGCTAAATTAACCTCTGTATGGCCGACCTGCTTCTCACACGCTATGCCGCGATAGACCGGCTCAAAAATTACGCGGCATTTATTAAGAGGGGGTATAAAGGCAAATTGACAATTTTTGATTAGATGTATACCGTAAAACATAGGCCATTAATTACCCGAAAAAAAATTACAGATATTACAATATACTTAAAAGGGATTGGTCTGACTGAAAACATAAAATATGAATGTTTTATCGATAGAAATAAATCACGAAGTTACGTCTAATTTTCAACTAAACCAAATTTTTCTTCAATATGGTTCATAGTAGCGAACCCATATTTTAATACGTAGTATAAAATTATATTACTAAGCGATTTTACTAGCGATTTTTTTAAAAGATGTATATTTTACGCGCAATTAAAATAAAACGAATTCGGCGCTTACTACGTTCTTATTTGGCTCAGAACGCTCACGTCTGTCGCACCCGACCTACGGTGACAGGCATGTTTTATTTCATCTATCAGTTGTGATCACTCCGTTGAGACGAGAAGACTGTGTTTCTGTGCTCCGGACCGAGAATATACTTCGTTGAAAATATGGCAAACAAAAAAAAAAAAAATATACTACCTCGGGTGGCAGACAAGCACACGGCGTAAGTATAGGCAACCGCCTATGCTTACCAACACCCCAACTAATAATTGAAATATTGAGAGAAATTGTAAACTAATAAATAATTATTCTTGCAAATAATTAATATTGAATGTGAGATTGATTATTGTTTCATTGATGAGAAGATTAACCTTGAAATATCGACCCTTGCGTGTCCGCTTTAGAGCTCACAATACAATGCACAAACGGTGGACTAATGTCGGTACGAGTATATGCAAAACAAAACGATACTTTTGACCACTCGAGTGGCTGGTCGTATGTAGTCACGATTTTTACAGTAACTTATACAGTACATAATTTAAAAAAGATTTTTTTAACAGGGATAGTTTACGATCTGGTGAGTAACATAAGCTAATATTTATCCTGGAAAAACATCTTAATCCCATGGGATTTTTTTTTTCATAAAAATTTGTCCTTTCACGGCAAAAGGAACCGAAGTACGGAATATGATTTTTTTAATGAGGATAGTTTACGGTGTGGAGAGTGACGTAGGCTAATTTTTATCCATGAAAACCATTTTATTCCCACGGAAAAAAATAAAGTGTATAATAATTTGTCCTTCTTTCACGTTTACATACATACATACTTACTATGTTTTGTGTTTGATTTTAAATCCTTCGTCGTCAGAGGGCGTGGGTTTGATCCCCGCAGAGGGCAAACATTTATGTGGTGAACAATTTTTATGTCTTGAGTGTGGTCGTTCCATCCATACTAATATTATTAGTGTTAAAGTAAGTAAATTCGTTTGTTTGTTATTTCTTCACGCCTTAACTATGCAGCCTAATATCATTAAAATTTGTACTGGTACTACTTTTTATCCCACGAAGTAAAAAAATTACAACAAGAAAAAATATACACACAATGGCAGTCCCCTAGACCACGCGGGCGAAGCCGCGGGTAACAGCTAGTAAATAAATAAATATTTCTGAACAATTTACACAGCGCCATCTAGAACCAAATTAAGCGCAAAGATTGTGGGTTCTAGACAACTGATAAATGTACTTAAATACATTTTTTTTCGTAAATACATACTTATAATATATGTATTATAAGTATGTATTTACTTATAATATATGTATTATAAGTATGTATTTACGAAAAAAAATGTATTTAAGTAGAAAACACCCAGACCAAGACAAATAAACATGTTCATGCACACAAATGCTTGATTTGCGCGGGAATCGAACCCGCGACCTCGGAGTCAACGGGGCCATTGCGAACCATTCGACCATCGAGCTCGTCAAATTAGGTGCTTATATTATTTTATTGTTCTTTTTTTTTTCAGATCAGCTTCTAATTTAAAGAATATTTCGGCAACTAATGACTATGAAAGTTTGGCACATATCAATTCCACTCTGAAAATCGTACATAATAGATGAACCGACTCGCACTTAGCCAGTATTTATCTGATTATTTTAGGTATACTGTGCAAAAAAACGCGGGGCGGTGCGGGGAGACCTTTTCATTCCGAGCGACGGACGTGTGCGAGACGTATGAAGCGCGCGGGTGAAATCTGATATTTTTCTAGCTTTATGCGCGCTCTTAATGCACCCGCATTGCACCCCTGAAGACTGCCCGGGTAAAGAGCCATTAGCTCGAGGCCCGAACGTACCCCTTGAGGGTACATATACCCAGGTCAGGTCAGGTATGGCGCCGCACGCATACTTACTCATTCACGTTCTATATAGACGTTATTGTTTATGTAGTAGGTAGTATTAAACGACGTGGCATGTGTATGGAGTGGTCGGGTTGTGCTAGTATAAGAAAAAAGTCGCATTTAAAATATTTTTATTAACAAATACAAATTTAGATTTTAAATAAATTCAATCACTAATCAAGAATATTACATAAACTAATGAACTAGTGTCTATAGTTGAAACAAAAGATTTAAAATCAATTTTTAAATATACAATGTTATCGCTACCCTCGTATTTCTACTTAAAAATATGAATTAAATAATTCATATTTTTATTATATTAAGGTATAATGAAAATATGAATTATTTAAAATTAAGATATATATTATATTAAGAGGAGCAATGGCATCGTTGCGCGTGTCAGGCTAATCGAACACGCAAGTTAAGCAACGTCGACCGTAGCCTGTTCATGGATGGATTAATTTATTTAGAGTTCCTCCGAGCTTCAGAGGGCACGTTAAGCCATCGATACCGGCTGTTGTCATTAGATGATAGTCGTTAAGTCAAGTCAGTGGCCTTTAGGCGACTTGAAAACACTGGCCTCCTGCAGTTGAGTATGCTCTAAACCCCTTCGAATAGGGGAGGATCCCAGCAATGGGCTAAATAAGCATTGATGAAGAATTATTTTTACACCTTAATAATCCAATAACTTACGTTATGTTTACCAAAATATTTACATTATGATGCTTAATAATTACAATGGTAGAAATATTTACAATAGTCTTAAGACTTTATCTTATTTATAGTCATGTGTATTATTTACATAGAATTTTCCATTACAGCTGGTGTTGGTTGGAAATAGACTACCTGTTTGTGGAAAATCTCGTTATGTAATTCGTAAACAAAGAAGGGAAATACAATGTAAACATAATTTAAATAATTTAAACATCATTACCTTATATTTTATTGCCTACAAACTCAAGTCTTTTCAATGTACAAAGGTATATCCAATTATGACGCTACTTAGAGTAAATAAATCATTTACATTTAAAATTTTAAACTCACATGCCCTGCTAAATATAAAACAATACGTAATGCCCCGTTGGAATTATCTCGTTCATTTTAATTATGTTAACAAACTTTACACAGACTGTTATTGTTGCCTTTTGTACACGTACAACACAAACTCATTGTTCGTTTTCACAATTTTATTTACACGTATTGTAAATTCGTTTTTATGTTAACCACGCAACCCTACCGCCTTTTTCCCGCTCTACTGTAACGTTGTGTGGCAATATAGTGTCGTCAGCGGGAGCGGAAGAGGTAGCGAGAGCGGGCGCTTCACTCACACGGCGTCGCGTGAGCGAACGCACAGGCTCCCGTCATATATGGCAGTCGATGCGAGCACATACTGCTGCGCTCAGGAGTGTAGCAGCAGCGAGGGCAATTTGCACACACGCAATCACCACCAAATCTCGCGTTGAAGGATTTGAATCTTCTTCGTGTTGTCCATTACTAAGGAAGAAACAGAGTGTAAATAAAAAATGAAATGATAATAGAATAATCAAGTTTTTTTTTTGTAAGTTTCAATCTAAAATGAGGTTGTTGAAAGTTGGTAATTGACAGGAAATGACATATAAGTTTGTGCAACACGGTCACACTATCTGCGCAGTTGTAATTCTATGTTATGAGCATAAGGTTTTCACTCTGATAAAAAAAACAAAACAGTCATATCATGAACTTCATTGACGTGATGAGGCGAGTGTCGAAAGGTACCGCATTAGAATGCGTAGCCTACTTGCTTCCTCCTTTATTATTAGAGGTAATACACGGTCACATTAATCTGCTCCTGAACCTCGCTGAACCTCCGTAAAAGATATATGTAAATCATTATTTATCAATTACAATTGAAAATGGAATAACCCCTTAAATAATGTGTGCTGATGTTTACCTGACGAACTTGTTGCAAAATAACAAGTAAAATATATTAAATTAAAAATTAAACAATTAATTATTGAAAGTAAATTATATTTCCATGAAAAAACTATAACTCTGTTCTTATTTACTTTTAAACATTTACTTTAACCTTTAAGTACCGACATGCCATTTTAGTTACATAAGTACCGACGTGAGGTCAGCTTGACCACTATAGCTTTAGTAAGGAAAACTTTCATATTACAAAATATTAATATTTTTTAAATGTGTTTATGTATTCATAATATATTTAGTTATTGTATAAATAAAACGAAATAAAGAAGTTTTAATATTTATTACTTATTATTAACACGAACTTTAAAGTCTCAATTTCTTTGGGAGAAAAAATTAACTCTTACCTTTTTTATTAACATTTATCCACTAAGTAATTTTGTTTTCAAGATAATTTTTTTTCTTAAAGATTAATAACTAAGAAAACAACTAAAATTAAAATTTAACAAAGAAATAACAAATTTCTTCGAAATTGCAAGGAACGAAAAAGTTACGTAAGTACAGACCACGCGCGAACTTATACAAGACATAACTCACCAGAAACGAAAGCGCCGACACAGCCAAACTTCACGAACGTTGCCGGGCGACTGCCTGAGGGGTACACAAAAGCGCGGGGGGCTACGTCTCTGTTAATAAATGAAACCACCGTATCCGAACGCTTCAGGTGTCTGTTAGACCACACGTCGGTACTTAAAAGTTAACTATGCGTTATTCATTTGTACTTACCCATGATCAAATATAGTTCTACAGCATTGGACAATCAGAGCAAGAAGCAAGCACGCTGCGGCGGCCCACAGAACGCTGGCGGCACCCATGCCCGCTCCCGCTCCGCCTGTCACCGCGGCCCATCCTCGTGACGTGTGGATTGATACAGCTGTGAAATAATCAAGTTGTGAAGCGAGTATTCGTTGACGTTCTATGTCATTTATACAAGGTTAGGTTTTATTACGCATAGGGATGTCAGAGTTTTTTTATGGGCACCGCAGGGAGTAATATACATAAAACATAAGGTAAAAGCACATTTTAGAAGAGCGTAAATGTGTAACCGCTGTTTTAAGCATAAAGCAGAAGGGATACATAATATGTGTTTTACGTAGACTTCTTGAGTTTCTTTGATTTATTGAAATGAAATGAAAAATAACTTTATTTCAAATAATTTCGGACGAGCTCGGTGGTCGAATGGTTAGCAATGGCCACTTTGACTCCGAGGTCGCGGATACGATCCCCGCACAAGACAAACATTTGTAACGCGTGAATTTTTAATTGTGGCACTAATTTCAGGCTTAAATACATATTACATTGTTTTGGGAATGTGTAAACATTTCTTGTTTACGAAGAGAGATGTTGACTTTTCGTTTGACAGTCTGCTGTTCCGACAGCTGATCTAATTTTGGCTTTTGCAGGATTGAGGACCCTGGAAGCCCGCACTTGTTGATAGTCGGCCCGAAGGTTTTGTTTCTCATTCGTAGATTTAGATATTCGTTAATCATTTTTTTTAAAGGGATATTGGAGTTGCTGAGAGGAATTGACGCGCGAGTTGGATTTTCCCTTGAAAGGAAACCATTTGGGAGATTTTCGTTTACGAATGGAATAATCTAGCCTATTGTTCTAATCTTAATCTTAAAGTAGTTTTGATTTTTCTACTCGTGTTTGTTAGCTGTCGTGCTTTGTGACGGAAGGCAAGAAGCCTGGAGAGTTCCATTCGTGAATGGAGTGCGTGATTCGGCTTCCGAATTCAAGTTGTGATGGTCGCTTCTGTTAGTTTCAGTAATATGTGATTTGTTGAAGGTGGTTGCCAAGTTTACGAAAAGACGCGTTGGCGTTGACACTAGACTAACGTATTGTCGGTGGCGGAAGCGTGCAATAGATTTATTGAAATTCTAAAAAAAAAAATAATTTTGTTATTGTTAAAAGGAGGTATCTTTAATGTTCTGGAAGATTCCATATACATTGTGGAGTGGGGATTGGTGGCAATGACAAAACGGGTCCGCGCGCTCGGGGCGGTCTTTTTCTGCCGTTGAGAGCACCCTAGTAGAAGTCATCAGACCCGCTGAACGTCGACAGGACACGTCGAAGACTGTGATTCCGGGCACCCGGTAAGCACGATTCGCAAGCGGTTGGGGCGTCGTCTTCTTGGTATAGTCGTGTTACCGAGGCGTTGGTTGTTGCAGAATTGGACGTCAGCCCGAAGCGCCTGACGAATCAGCCCGCCCGGGACGGTCCACATAACCTCGTTCGATAGAACCGGTGAGTTGGTATCTGCGAATAGGCGTGGGGCGAGGAACCATTGGCCGTACTGTTAGTGAATGGTGAAAAATGGTGAATTTCAGTGGACTACGTCACTCCGGGTTCGACGTGCATATCCTGTCGCGTTCCCCTTGACGGTGCTCCTCGCGCAACCTGCAGCGCGGGCATCAACGCGCTTTCTGCGGCGCCATTCGGCCGCGCTATTCCCCAGGCCGTGGATCGAACCTCCAGTCGGTATGTAAATTCTGTTAATTGCTTAGGGCAGTGTTAGATTAGGCGCACAAGTGATTCCCTGTGCTAATGGCGGGCATATTGTCCACAGGGAGGTTTTTAATATACCCTCTTCTTCTTCCTCTTCACTCCGGTCGTGAGACTGACTGCGCAGTGGTGACGTGGCACGCGGTCCGAGCCACTTCGACACTCGGGTCAGCTTGATACAGCGGCTTCAAGACCGTATCGCTTGCATACAGCTAAGTGGTGTTACCGATCGAGCAATTTATGTGGACTTTTGCCGTAATAGTGAATTTCTGTACCAAACCATTTATATTATGATCGCAATAGGAATGTAGGCTTTCCGACTCATCGCCCTGAGAAACTAAATTGTAACTTGCTCTGCCGCTGCTTTTAATTACTGTATTTTTGACCTGGCATAAACAGGTCTGGCGCCCATTAGATATTTTGTTAACTGAAAATTGTAAAATTAGCTTTTAATATATATGAAATGTGAATTTGTATGTGGGAGACAATGGAGAGGCTTTGAACCACAGGAATAAACTCTGTCTGGCGATTTGTAACTTTCATTTACCTCCCACCCTCAGAATTGTGTACTAAACTTATACTGAGAGAGCGCTTACCATAAGCGGGTCTCTTACCTTACTGTTACTTATACTTCCAATTTCAGGTTTCATTACATTACTTTACACACTCTCTCTCCACCTTTATTTTCATTCTACTCTTCCTTACTTACTTTTTTCTTTTCAACCAACTTTAACTTTAAAACATTACAGTGGCGCTTAACTGGTAAATCTTATTGCGATCATACCTTAATTTTATGAAATTGTGTATTGGTTTTGTATTGATTTAACCTAATATTTATTGTGTTTAACCTATGTTTAAAATTTACTGTGCATTTTTTTTAGGAAATTTTTTTTCCATACTGTGTAACTACCTGCGTTTTAATATAACAGTGTAACTTATTGTAGCAGTGTAACAGTGTACCACTATTTTAGCTTACTTATTTTGAAATTCAGGTGTAACTTATTGCGGCAAATACTATTTTAACTGAAATTTAATTTTTTATAGTGAGAGGGTATATTTTTTTTAAATTCAAGTGTACTCAGGGGGAACACATATTTTTGTTTAACGCTTAAGTTTTTTTTAACTTTTAAATTTTAACTCTTTATCAGGGCATACTTCTGTAGAAATTCAAGTGAATTTAATTTATTGAGGGCATATCTGTCTTGAAATTTGTGTGTATTTGTAGCGATCAAATATTTTTTCTGAAATACTTGAATACCTGTTTATCAACAGCATATTTATTGTGAGACTCAAGTGTAACTTGTTGCGATCATAATTTTTTTATTATTTACATAAAAGTTAAACTTACATTTTAATATTTGAAGAATGGCTCGCGATACACTCTTTGTATTTCAAACTATTATTACAAAGTCGGTTCTGGTGCGGTCGGGTGAATTTATTTTTATATGGCAGAATTTTGTTTCCATAGTGCAGGAAGTGGTTGTCCTCGGGGGTAATTTTTTTAAATAGTGTTGACAGTGAGTGCCGCATGCCAATATTATTACACAACCTATAGTATTGGTATAGAAGTGTACGAATATTGATAGGGTGGATTTTTTTTCGGAAATTATGAAACAATTGTGATTTTTTTTGTTATTTATCTTGAAATTTACATGATAAATTCACTTAAGAAGGTTCACAGTTGGATTTTATCTTGATTATTTGATGAGTTTGGTAGGGATTTTTTTACAGAGCATCATTAGTACAAAATGATATTTTAACCGACTCAGAAATGATGGTTCTAAATTTGGTTGTAATTTTTTTTATATTTATTACTTCATCACTTCCGACATTGGTGAACGGATTTGAAGATTATTTTTTATTTTTAATAGTGTACTTCCAGATTGGTCCCATATTCCTTTTTCTAATCATGGAGTTTGGTTCTTATATTGTTTTGAAATTTTTTGTGGTGCTGAAGTTAAAATAAATTTTTTTCTTTGGTTATAACTATGACAATAATATTAGTAGGCATGCGGTTAGGACACCCTTTTGACTTTTGGCTGGGAGATGCTTTTGGCTTGCTGCTGGGGAAGGCTATTGACTTGCATACACTCATTTATGTTGATTTATAGGTGTATCTTAGTTATCACTATTTCGACATAGATGAAGTGTGCGAAACAGATAGGTTAGTTGTTTATTACAGGAAAAATATAATTTATTAAAACAAGGTTATTTACAATACAATTTATTAATTCTCTTTTGTGACCTGTGATATATTTTTTTTTCATTTGACATTCCTTGAGAAAAATATTATAATAACTTTGGATGTGCTCACAATTATTAAATATAAATATTTGAGAATTTTAAATGGACTTCCTTAGTTGAGTATGTAGGTGTAGTGGGTGCTTCAGCTTATAATATTTTCTTTGCTATGACAGGGTTTGAACAACCAGGCAGAATTAGTTTGATTAATCTAGTCAACCAATTTTACCGGGACAGATAGATTTGTTTGTTTTTTTGAGATGATGTTATTGGGTATTTGGTAGTTTGCTATTTTTTTAATGGTGCATAACTAAAATGTACATTTTATTCCATGTGTCCATTCAGTACATTCCATTTTATTATCGTCATATAGGCGATTGTATTCTTTCCTTTTTTTCAGCGACCAGGTTTTCAACAGGATTTTCTTCGACGGGGTTTTATATATTTTTTTCTTTTAATTGAGTCATCTTATAGATGAAGCAATTATTTTTAGGGGACGTTAGGAAAACGTTTCTTATTTTTCTTTTTGGTTCCTTGAGAGACTAACCTAGCTTGAGTTGTCATTGGGTAGGCTGGTGTTTATAGGGTTGTCTACTTTGTTTTAAAGACAATTCTTTCTTTTATGTTTTTACCTGTCTATCGGCAACTCCTAGGACTCATTGATCCATAGGGGTATTAGTGGTGCCTTTTTCATCACTTTGTGCGGGTGGTTTATATTCAACAAACCAATTACCCGGACGTGTAGAGATTAATTATGGTTAGGAAAAGATTGGTCCTGGTTGTTGGAATATTTTAGGAATGATCACTGGAAGAATTAGGCAAACAAGTCAGTACAAAGGACTTGCACTGACTTGATTTTTTTATATTTTGAGTTTAAATTATTTTAGGTGGAGGGAAGCTTACCATCAGGTGGATTTGGTAGACTGAGCGAGGAAAATTAAAAGACATGTATATTTATTATTTATATGTTCAGTATATATTAAAATACCAATATTTATTTATTTACATTGAAAAATATTTTATTTATTTTAATTGTCATGATTGCAATAGTACAAGCGGTGCAGGCTACTTATAAAATAAAGCCATAAGCCTTAGTATACAGACTTTAACCTTTTTCATGAATAACTTTAACTCAAGCGAGTGAGTCCTTGTAATTTGTAAACAATGACTCAGGTTATTCCTTCATACTTAATGTGCATCTATATCAGAGCGGTGTCATAACTCATTAAATAAGCCTTAATATTTAGGATACTAGATGAACATTAACTACATTTACAACTTTTTTTGGGGTTTTCACTCATAACTTATTGGTTAATAAGGGGAAGCTTTTAGACTACGAGTTATCTCTAAAATTGAATAGAGTAACTCAATACATCTTAAGTGGGTAAATTATCTAATAAGGAGTTAACATATTTTATAATTTATTCCCATATATACAAACTTATTTATGTCATTTTAATATTTATGGATGCAGGTATGCTGGTGATTAGAGGTAAGAATGATAGAGAGACAGTGTGATTGATTGATTTGATTAAGAGAAAGTATGAAAAGGAAGTTTGTAGTTGTTGTGGATTGGGTAGCGAGTCAGTGTATACTATTTTTTCTTCAGGGGTCTACTTTAAACACTTTAATTTTATTTTCCTGATTTCTCTAACCATGACACAGACCATGTATGATAGGAGTATGAATTTGGTTCGAGATTATATTATAGTATTATAAAGTATTTATTTCAGACAACAATAGCCCAGTTACTTAGTTTATTTATATTCATCCCATGTCATATATCATATCCGACCTACCTATCTTTCTACCAAATCGTCGCATAGTTTTAGTTTTTTTATAATATTCGTAAAGGCAGAGTGTTGTTCATTGGTTTTTTCGTTTCATGGATGGCAGTATTGTTTCAGGAGTATACTGCTGGGGACAGCAGGAAATTTGCAGGAGCAAATTTTTCCTGGCTTGGGGGATATTGTAACGCGTGAATTTTTAATTGTGGCACTAATTTCAGGCTTAAATACATATTACATTGTTTTGGGAATGTGTAAACATTTCTTGTTTACGAAGAGAGATGTTGACTTTTCGTTTGACAGTCTGCTGTTCCGACAGCTGATCTAATTTTGGCTTTTGCAGGATTGAGGACCCTGGAAGCCCGCACTTGTTGATAGTCGGCCCGAAGGTTTTGTTTCTCATTCGTAGATTTAGATATTCGTTAATCATTTTTTTTAAAGGGATATTGGAGTTGCTGAGAGGAATTGACGCGCGAGTTGGATTTTCCCTTGAAAGGAAACCATTTGGGAGATTTTCGTTTACGAATGGAATAATCTAGCCTATTGTTGTAATCTTAATCTTAAAGTAGTTTTGATTTTTCTACTCGTGTTTGTTAGCTGTCGTGCTTTGTGACGGAAGGCAAGAAGCCTGGAGAGTTCCATTCGTGAATGGAGTGCGTGATTCGGCTTCCGAATTCAAGTTGTGATGGTCGCTTCTGTTAGTTTCAGTAATATGTGATTTGTTGAAGGTGGTTGCCAAGTTTACGAAAAGACGCGTTGGCGTTGACACTAGACTAACGTATTGTCGGTGGCGGAAGCGTGCAATAGATTTATTGAAATTCTAAAAAAAAAAATAATTTTGTTATTGTTAAAAGGAGGTATCTCTAGTGTTCTGGAAGATTCCATATACATTGTGGAGTGGGGATTGGTGGCAATGACAAAACGGGTCCGCGCGCTCGGGGCGGTCTTTTTCTGCCGTTGAGAGCACCCTAGTAGAAGTCATCAGACCCGCTGAACGTCGACAGGACACGTCGAAGACTGTGATTCCGGGCACCCGGTAAGCACGATTCGCAAGCGGTTGGGGCGTCGTCTTCTTGGTATAGTCGTGTTACCGAGGCGTTGGTTGTTGCAGAATTGGACGTCAGCCCGAAGCGCCTGACGAATCAGCCCGCCCGGGACGGTCCACATAACCTCGTTCGATAGAACCGGTGAGTTGGTATCTGCGAATAGGCGTGGGGCGAGGAACCATTGGCCGTACTGTTAGTGAATGGTGAAAAATGGTGAATTTCAGTGGACTACGTCACTCCGGGTTCGACGTGCATATCCTGTCGCGTTCCCCTTGACGGTGCTCCTCGCGCAACCTGCAGCGCGGGCATCAACGCGCTTTCTGCGGCGCCATTCGGCCGCGCTATTCCCCAGGCCGTGGATCGAACCTCCAGTCGGTATGTAAATTCTGTTAATTGCTTAGGGCAGTGTTAGATTAGGCGCACAAGTGATTCCCTGTGCTAATGGCGGGCATATTGTCCACAGGGAGGTTTTTAATATACCCTCTTCTTCTTCCTCTTCACTCCGGTCGTGAGACTGACTGCGCAGTGGTGACGTGGCACGCGGTCCGAGCCACTTCGACACTCGGGTCAGCTTGATACAGCGGCTTCAAGACCGTATCGCTCGCATACAGCTAAGTGGTGTTACCGATCGAGCAATTTATGTGGACTTTTGCCGTAATAGTGAATTTCTGTACCAAACCATTTATATTATGATCGCAATAGGAATGTAGGCTTTCTGACTCATCGCCCTGAGAAACTAAATTGTAACTTGCTCTGCCGCTGCTTTTAATTACTGTATTTTTGACCTGGCATAAACAGGTCTGGCGCCCATTAGATATTTTGTTAACTGAAAATTGTAAAATTAGCTTTTAATATATATGAAATGTGAATTTGTATGTGGGAGACAATGGAGAGGTTTTGAACCATAGGAATAAACTCTGTCTGGCGATTTGTAACTTTCATTTACTTCCCACCCTCAGATTTGTGTACTAAACTTATACAGAGAGAGCGCTTACCATAAGCGGGTCTCTTACCTTACTGTTACTTATACTTCCAATTTCAGGTTTCAGTACTATTACATTACTTATTCTCTCTCTACGTCTATTTTCATTCTACTCTTCAATTTATCTACCTACTTTCCCTTTTCAACCAACTTCAAATTTATAAAACATTACACATTTGTGTGCATGAACATGTCTGTTTATCTTGGTCTGGGCGTTTTCTATGTAAAATATGTATATATTTACAAAAAAATGTATTTAAGTATTATAGCAGTTATCTAGTACCCATAGCACAAGCTTTGCTTAGTTTGGGACTAGATGGCCGTGTGTGATTTGTCCAAGAATATTTATTTATATTTAATTTGTTTTTACATAACACATGGTCAGGGTTTCCTTTTAAGTAAAAAATATACTTGTGATAGGAAACCCTGCTCTTCCTTATTTGTAGGATCTAAATTATTTGGAATATTTATTACAAAGAAAAAAGAAAAAGACGAAAAATCTTGAACAAAGCAACAACATGGATGCATAATACTAATGACAAAATTGAACTTTTACAACTTTAGTATTTATTATCTGACACTGAATTATATTTGGTTGCTAAACTCATGAAATATTTCAAAGCAATCCATTTCTTGTGTTCAAATGAAATAGTAATTGATAAAGGATAAATCAAATTCATGTTTAAATCATGGAGCTAACAACTACCTGGGGGCCCACCGCTTAAGCTGAAGCTGATTCCCACCGGGTATTTTGGTTGCGAAAATCGGACTTCTGTTTACATTTGTCATAAACATCCTCAGTTTAATTGGTAGAGCGCTTCCATCGTTTACATTAATTTTAGGTGAAGTTAGATTTTCGGAATCCAAAAATTCTATCGTAATCGGCTTCAACTTAGGGCCCGTGATTATTTTCTGGATTAGGATCTGGGGCCCTACATCCGAAGCTGAAGCCGATTAGGTTAGGTTAGTTACTATATGTCATTAGTTATAATAATAAATAAATATATAAATATTGTCAGTCAAATTACACAGCGCCATCTAGCCCCAAAGTAAGTGAAGCTTGTGTTATGGGTACTAGACAACTGATAAACATACGTAAATACATTTTTTTTTGTAAATACATACTTATGACACATAGAAAACACCCAGACTAAGACAAACAGACATGTGTGCACACAAATGTTTGTCCTATGTGGGTTATATACAGTTATAAGGTATAAAAATTAGATATTTAAGTACCTGGTTTATTTTCGGTATTATAAGTATTAATGTCTGCACTGTCGCATTGGTTCTACCTGTAATGATAGCTGTAAGTTTTTGATGAATAAATAAATAAATAAAAAGGTACCCTCGGATATTTTGATTCCAAAAATTGTTCTTGGGTTAAAGTTACTGACGAACATTTTTAGCTTAGTCTGTAGAGCTCTGGGGTTTCTACTAGCTGAGCTAAACATAATTAGCAACAATCTAAGCAGTAGCTTCATTTTCGCATTCAAAAAATCTGATGGTAATCGGTTTCAGCTACGGCGGTAGGGCCTCAAGTTTGTTTATATATTAAAAAGCGCTAATGCTGCGGCTACACTACCGTGATATGCCAATAATTATTGCCATAATTTCAACAACGCCTAGGTGTAACCACGATTTATGGCCATAATTTTACAATGCCAATGAATATGGCAAATGGCGGTAAAAATCGCGGTGTACAATGATGATTTGAAGAAAAAAAAAAGACCGAAACTATCTAAATAAATATAACAGCTGCAGCTTCAACCTCCATCTTGAAAAATGATATTTTTACCGCCTAATTTATTGACATATCTAGGTAAACTCGTAAAGTGTAACCACACCACTTCACGCAGTAATTTAAACGGTAATTTAATGTCACAATTATTGTGATATCAGCCCGGTAGACGGTAAGGTAGTGTAGCCTCAGCATAATATGCATTTTATATTTTAAATATTCAATTTAAGATATTAAATTACATACAACAACATATTTAAATTTCTTAATATCAAAGGATTTAACTATTACAATAATTATGATCTTCATAAATGAAATCCTCGCTGCCCTAAAAACATCAACCCATAATCATCCCACTGTTGGGATACGGGTCTCCCCTCAATCGAAGGGGTTTAGAGCATACTCCACCACGTTGCTCAACTGCAGGTTGGCAGAGGCCAGTATTTTCAAACCGCCTAAAGGCCACTGACTTGGCTTAACGACTGCCATCTAATGACAACAGCCGGGACCGACGGCTTAACGTGCCCTCCGAAGCACGGAGGAGCTCGAGATAAATAAACCCATCCATAGATAGGCTACGGCCGACGTTGCTTAACTTGCGTGTTCGATTAGACGTGACACGCGCAACGACGCCATCGAGCTCCTCAAAAAAATTGTGAAAATTGTTTGTTTGTTTGTAATATCTTTCTTGTACATGTTACCGTTTTTATAAACTATTTACACATGATTAGATATTTATAGCACAAAGGCTAGCTTATCCCTATAAGACGTATCTTCCTTTGAGTATTTGACAGGATTGCAAAATGAGTGAGGGCGTAATGAGATTCAAGAGAAAGGAAATTTAAATAAACTAAAGATATCTTAAAGAGCAAAAATAACACAAACGAAGGGAAATAACAAAGGGAATCATATATAATCACTTCTGGAAGTATACTCTTTCAAGTAAAAAAGTTTTTTTCAAATCGGTTTATAAATCACGGAGTAGTTAAGTAACAAACATTAAAAAAAATACAGCCGAATTGAGAACCTCCTCCTTTTGTGAAGTCGGATAAAAATACCTGTCCCCTTAAATGCATACATTTTCTCCGTTCTGTTGGGAGGTAAAGAGATACATAAAAGTAACTGAAATGTACACAGGTGCTTACGTAAGTAAAGAGATACATAAAAGTAACTGAAATGTACACAGGTGCTTACGTATTGTACTCTTGTACTAGTGAGCTTATTTACGTAATGGCCGTGCTGCCTTTGCGATAGACTAACGACCTGCCCCGGCTCCGCGCGTGTAGCTCTGTTGGTTTACATCACATAACACATAATAGAGGTTAGAATTGCCATCGTTGGTCGTTGCTCTTTTCCTATGAAACCGATGTCTGTATTCTAGGCTCTTACTATCTTTACTACTACATATGCAAAGTAATATGTACAAGCTTTTACACACAGACGCGACGTCAAGTCGGCTACTGTGATTGGTCCAAGACTACTTATAATACAGATAATCGTTGCGATGAAATTTGACAAATATTAAGCGGCACGTTCGCATGCACTGCACATCTTGGGGTGTCAGTGGTTCATCAACATCTTTAAACCAAAGCCAACCTCACCTGTACGTGGCGCATCCTGCCGACTAGCAAACGAGGCTCTGGTTAAAAGAGAGGTATATTTTTTAAAGTCTGGGGAAACTCACAGAATACCGCAGCCAAATCACAAAACCCCCTTGAGGGTTGTTGTGATTCTGCGAGTGAGTGAGGTCACCAGAAAGAAAGGAAGGAGTATAGGCTGGCAAAGGATCAGCGGCGACCCCTTGGTGTTGCTGAGCTCCATGGGCGGTGGTGATTGCTTTCCATCTCGTGACCCATATGCTCGTTTGCCTCCTAAAAACTTCTGAAACGCTTGACATGCATATTACCTTATAGTCTTTTTAAGTGTTCTGTGTTTTACGCGATACACGTTAGTAAAGCATGGTTGTTTTGGATATCTTCAACAAACATCGTTATATTTCAGCCAATTTACACAAAACTGTAATTTATTCTATACTTAAACCTACCTCATGTAGCACACCGACCATTTTTTAGGGTTCCGTACCCAAAGGGTAAAAAGGAAGCCTATTACTAAGGCTCCGCTGTCCGTCCGTCCGTCTGTCACCAGGCTGTATCTCATGAACCGAGATAGTTAGACAGTTGAAATTTTCACAGAAGATGTATTTCTGTTGCCGCTATAACAACAAATACTAAGAAACAGAATAAAATAAATATTTAAGGAAAGGGACCCATACAACAAACGAGATTTTATTGGTCGTTTTTGCTCGCAATTGATAACGTTAATAGGTAGACGCTTGAAATACTCACATAATATTTAGTAATTATATTCACTTGTAAAATAAATAATAAAATAAATTCGTTCGCGAGTCCGACTCGCACTTGGCCGGTTTTATTTATATTCTTTATATTTATCTATTCCTGTACAACTTACACACGGCTATCTAGTACCAAACTAAACAAAGCTAGTATAGTACACTATAGGTGCTAGATAATTGATATTATACTTAAATACATTTTTTTTTGTAAATAGACCAGACCAAGAAGAACCATTGGTGAAAACTGTATGAAAATCCGATGAGAAGTTATTGAATGTATGTATTTACAAAAAAAGTGCATTTAAGTATAATATAAGTTACCTAGTACTCATAGTACAAGCTTTGCTTAGTTTGGATCTAGAATGTAATTTGTCCTGGAATTAATTAAATAAATTTAAACGGACCACTCGCGCATTTTTGTCGGGGAATCCAACTAGTTTCGGCCGCTCCAATCTAACATTCGTAAATCGGAGGAAGTGCAGTGTAAAATTCCGATATTTGGAATCAGGTTAACGCTCACTCAAAAATACTAAACCAATTTGGATGTTCAACGAATTTAATAATTTTATTGAGTTTACATATTTTATATACCTGTAAAATTTCATTTAAATCTGCGCACTGTTTTGAGAGTTATGTCGACACAAAAATGTTTTTTGGGCGTCAACTTTAATTGGAGAAAAACTTAATGCCCAAACAATTGTACAAATCAATAGCAGATGTGTCAGTTTCAGGTAAAAAAGTCGCATTGGATTGCCGTTATTGCCAACGAATTTATTGAAAAAGCTAAAGGGAAAAGGAAGGTTTATAAAAAAAAATTTATTATCGTGTACGAAATTTAAATAAATAAATATTTCGTACAATAGCATTTGACTGGAAATTCGAGTCAAAGCAAATTAGCAAAGAAGAAGGGACAGCCAATAAGTGCGAGTTAATTGGAGAATAGCCGGAGAGTTCGCTGGGACGGTACCAAATGGCAATCAATTACACCAACTAGCTACGAATAGCTACAGCACTGCACGCTGTTAGAATTTCTAATGTCCATTTTATCGCTTTTGCTCTAGATAAATAAGGCGAACGTCGTTTGGTCACTAGTTTTTTTCCCGTAAAATTCCTTACAACGTTTGTATCGATTTTCGTTACAACTTGCAATTTCTTTTATGGAACACAAGATAGATTAAACGATAAGTTGCTAGACTTATCGTTCAATCACTCAGCGTCATCAGTTTGGTACAGTAGGTATATGAGGGATATGGACTAACTGCCGCCTGTGACTTTGCGTGATGTTCGTCCCTTTGCGAGATTAAGATATTTCCCTGAGATAAAACTTATAAAACATAGCTTTTCTGTTATCCCAGATTATATCTACTATGTGTGAATTGTCATCCACTTACCGCGATCGACAGATTGTCCATCACGGTATACTAATCGGTCTTATGGCAAAGGAAGTTGGTAAAAAAAGGTATACCTGCAGCTAAAACGGTGATACCTCCAGCTGGTATCCCAAGTCCCATGTTGAACTTCTGCCTTTCTTCTATGAAGGCGACACTGCCCATCACCATCGCTGATATGCCGCATACTATCTGTAACGAAACGAAAACTAATTATATTCCATTACAAAATTTCTGCAATATAGGTATATATTGGGATCGGATTATACAGTTAGATTTTATATACTTGCAACTTTTGGACATTCGTTTGAACATGCTTTCGTAGGGTCACACCTAATACCTAGAGCTGCCACTTCTCAAAGAAAACAAACCCGGAGATTTTTGCAATCTTTTTTGTAATAATACAATAAAACATATTTTTAGGTAGTTATAATTTATTAAAATGGAATAATTAGGCGTATTACCTAAATCGACTTAAACTCAGCTGTTTCTCAAGATGGCCCTAGCAAATTATTAAAATTATATTCTTTTATTATATTTTACTGGTAAGTGTTTGTTGCAGCATCTTTGCTTTGATTTGATATACGGCTGACTTTCGCTCGCCGCCCGGACATATGGATGTTAAACCCGTAGCCCAGAGCATATGCACTATTCAAACCCGTATACTCCGGGTCAAACCCGGAGGGTTGGCAGCTCTAGTCACACCCCGGTTGCTCCTTACAAATGTCGCGTCTTTTAGCTATAACTTAAACAATGATATTTGTGCAGAGTGTGAATGAGCGTGTGTAGTGTGTATGTCTGCAGCGTCATAGAATCTGTTCCTGATTCGTGTCAGAGGAGAGGAGAGGTCTATACGAGTGAGCGGCAAGGAGTGTCGTAATCACTGGCTGTGAAGTTCATTGTAGTCTCGGGGATAAAACTACGGCTGCCTTAGAACTCGCAACGAATTTAAATAGAAGAAATTATTAGGAGAGCTGTAGAGTTAGCTTTTGGAATTTGTCAGTAGAGAATAATAACTCTAAGCGTACTGCGCCGGCTCAGTGTGTTGACTCAAATATGCGCCATCGTGCAATAAAATCGAAAAACTCTGCTTACAGGGTACACACGGGCTTGCGGGGTTTTAATAGTCGTCGTCAACCCTTATTCATCTTTTTCATATTCATTCAGATATGGGCCTTCCCTCAATCGAAGGGGTGTAGAGCATACTCTACAGCTCTTCTCTACTTTGGGTTGGTTGCGTATGCGTTATTACTCACAGCACGTGAACTGTGTTAGCTGGTTGACTCAGTGAGTGAGAGTACATTATGAATAAGAGTTAGAGATATCAGAGGTCTTGGCTTTTTGAAAATGAGTTCCCAAAGCCCAAATCCCTTTGCGGTAACCACGTACTACTAAGCTGTGGAATGAACTGCCTGTTGAGGTTTTCCCAAGAGACTACAGCATGGGGTTCTTCAAAAATGGCGTAAAGAGGTTTTTACAGGGTCGGCAACGAGCACGTGATGCCTCTGGTGTTACAGACGTCCATAGGCTACGGTAACTGCTTTCCATCAGGCGGACCGTATGCTTGTTTGTCCCCTTAGTGGTATAAAAAAAAACCCGTTTTGAAAAAGTGAGTCATCTGAGTTAGTGTAGCGAACTGAGTAGGCGTCATTGTGCGGCGTTGTGAAATTAGGTTATTCCACTCCAAATCCTATTTAAATACAGTACAATCATGTGAAATCACTTCAATAGAGTTCAGTTGATTAATCTGAAATTGTTGCAAATTACGGGAAATTAATTTAATTAATAGTTCATAGTGTCTTTGATTAAAGTGAAACTCGAATCTTGACGGAATGGCAAATTATTTAGGGCACTTAATTGAGGGAGCGGCTGTTAAATTGTTGGCCTTATATTTTATAGCATTATGGTACAGGAGCTAAGTTTTATTAATGAGAGTTGGTGAAAAAATTTGTGCCTTGAGGTACTGAGTCCCTAGTGTAAGTTTGACTCAGATTTATGTATGTCATACACGTTCACATCACTCGATATTTACGTTTAAGCAAAGTTCCTTTGCATCAAAGCCAACCTCATCTGCACGTGGTGCACTCTGCTAATTAACTGACGAGGTTATGGTAAAAGAATAGTAGAGCAGAGCGCTGTTATAACCTGCCCGATTGGGAATGTGATGTACTTTCACTCCACCTCTCAGAAGACCGGAGCCAAATAACAATTCTTAGAAGTAGCGATGTTGTTTCTTGCGAGTGAGTAAAGGTAAGCGATTGTAGAAAGGTTAGCGTAGCGTCGCGCGAGCAAGACTTTATGTTGCAAGAGCCTGTAAGCTACGGTAACCGGTTCGGGTAGGTATGCTCATCTGCAACTCGAGGTAGTACCAATTACTTATACTATGGTAGAACATAAAAAAAAAAGTTCTAGAAACGTCTTCATCTTTTTTTTAAAGTCAATTAGCGGCGAAGAGACTATCCAGCAAACCTTCCTCCTTCACGTAAACCAGTTTCCAGTAAACCAGAGGCTTCCTCGTTCCCATTATATATTACTACTAATAATATAACGACTAATCCTAAATTCTCAAAAAAAAAACTAGTCTTTATTTGAAGCTCAAGTTTTAAATGAATATTTCAGAGCTCGTGTCTTATGAAGTTTTTAAAAGACCCGAGTTTTTTACAACACTACTCCGTACGGGAGCGGTGGAACAGATGACTGGCAGAAGTTTTTCTCTACAGCTTAAGCGAACGACGACCTTTATGAAGCAAACTCGCGAAAACTCGCGAAAAGTACAACTACGTTAGTACTATTACTTCTGTGGTACAACACTACAACGCCATATGTTTGAAATTATCGCCACAAGATTAATTGAAAGGTAAATCATGATAAAAACCGATGGAAGAATAAGAATTGCAGCTAAAATACTATTATCTATATATATAAAATTCAGTCCTGTCTGACTGACTGATATATCAACGCTCAGCCCAAATCGCTAGGTCTAGAGATTCCAAATTTGCCACGTAGGTTCCTTATGACGTCTAGGGGTACACTAAGAAAGGACTTTTCAAAATTCACCCCTGAGGGGGTGAAATGGGGGTCCAAAGTTTGTATGGGGAAACGACATTAGTTCGACTATTTTATCCTAAACTTTACACGAGTACTTTTATAGATAAACGAGTAAACACGTGTTTGCCCTGAATTTCACGCGAGCGAAGCCACGGGCATAAGCTAGTAACTAATATAGGAACTTATTTATATATTTATAAATAAGTTCCTATATTTATATTACGAAATGCTTCACGTACGGATGTAAGTGGATAGTCGCGCGCGCGCCTAGAGACTTTTGCAATACCTGACAGAACAGTGACTAAGTTGTTAGTGCATAAACCAGTCTAAGATCCTCTGTACACTAATTTTAGCTTTGACTTTGATTATTATCCGCCTGATGAGAAGCGGTTACCGCATTGTTAGCCACGCGAACAGACTCAGAAAGTAAATCGCATGTTTAATGAAGTGTTGTTACTGTTGATATATTTTTGTTGATAAATAAATATTGTAGTAATTCCGAGTAGCGAATTGAGTTGAATCAGGTTCGGGTAATCAGGATCCATTCATTGGCAAAGAAATTAATGGCTTTCGCTTCGGAAAATCAGGTATACTGCGAAATCTTTCATATTTCCTATGATTATTTTACGAGATGTCTTTAATCCAACACCTTCGTATATTTGTGCGCGGTTATTCTTGAATCAGATTTCAGATTATCATAAAATTTGGTAAATAGGTATGTAACTTTACGAGATCGAATTAGACACGAGGAAATCCGTAGATCGTTGTCATAGCCGACAGAATAAGTAAGCTAACGTGGCAATGGCGAGCCACATAGTGCGAAGATTGGACGGCAGATGGGGCAAAAAGATCCGGGAGCCGCGTATGGCCGGACCGGACTGACGGAGAGAGACCTGCGGGGGATTGCAGGGAGTCATTGCAGGTGATATTGGACCGGTCCCGCTAGAAATCAATTCGGGGGGGCTTCGAACAGTAGTAGACGGCAAGACGCTGAAATGATGACGATAATTGGTAAATATGTGCTAAATGTGAACATAACTTTTTAATGTGGGTTTGTAATAATGGCTTCACTTATGGGTGGGACCAACTATCCGCCAACACTACTATTCTCGAAATATGATTGAAAAAAAAACCGGCCAAGTGCGAATTGGACTCGCACACGAAGGGTTCCGTACCATTATTAAAGTGAATATATAACTAAATATTATGCGAGTATTTCAAGCGTCTATCTATTACCGTTATCAATTGCGAGCAAAAACGAGAATCACGTTTGTTGTATGGGAGCCCCCTTAAATATTTATTTTATTCTCTTTTTTAGTATTTGTTGTTATAGCGGCAACAGATTTCTGTTGATTAAAGATTATGTATTTACATCAACGATATTCTCAATCCTTTCCAATCAGGTTTCCGCCCAGGTCATAGCACGACTACCGCTCTCATGAAAATCACCGAAGATATCCGGTCGGGTATGGACAATGGAGACCTTACTGTTTTGACTTTGCTGGATTTTAGTAACGCATTTAATACGGTCGATTTTGATGTATTGTTACTTCGACTGCGTTCTATCAACATATCTCCTACGGTGATTGATTGGTTTCGTTCTTACCTGTATGGACGTCAGCAACGGGTGCGTGTTGAGAATACATTCTCTACCTGGTGCCCTACTACGGCTGGCGTACCTCAGGGTGGCGTGTTGTCTCCTCTTTTATTTGCTTTGTTCATTAACTCCATTACATCTGAACTTCGCTCCTCTTGCCATCTTTATGCAGATGATTTACAAATTTATACACAGGCTCCTTTGACGCAGCTTCCAAATGCCATATCCTCTATTAACGAAGATCTATCACGTATATCTGTCTGGAGCAAGTCTCATGGCCTTATTGTAAATCCTTCGAAAACGCAAGCCATTATTATTGGTAGTTCTCGACAAATTTGTAAAATTGATTGGAATCATATCTCTTCTGTTACATTTGATGGCACCCTTGTAAAATTTAGTAATAAAGTGAGAAATCTCGGAATTCTTTTGACAGTACGTTTTCTTGGTCAGCACAGATTGCTGACGTCAGTAGAAAATTATTCGCCGCTTCCGCTTCTATTAGAAGATTGCGAAATTTTTTGCCCACTGACACTAAAATTGCGCTTGCACAATCCTTGCTCCTCCCTATACTAGACTATGCAGATTCTTGTTATCTTGATATCACCGAAGAGCAATTAAATAAACTTGAGCGTCTTCAAAATCTATGTATACGGTTCATATTTGGACTTCGCAAATATGACCATGTCTCTGAATTTCGCCTTCAGCTCAAGTGGCTCCCCATCAGATTTCGCCGTAACTGGCATATACTTACCCTTCTTTACTCTATTCTCTTTAATCCTAAATCTCCTGTCTACCTAAAAGAACGTTTCCTGTTTCATACCGAAGTGCAGGGCCGCGCCTTGCGCAACACACTTTTGCTCCGCCTCAAAACACCGTCTCACTCTTCCCAATTTTACTCCAATTCTTTTTCTGTGCAGGCAGTGCGCCTTTGGAACGCGTTACCATCTCAGATCAGGAATGCTCAATCGCTAGCTTTGTTTAAAAATCTTGTCAAAAGCCACTATCTTTCTCTTAATGTTATCTAATTTTCATTAGTCACAATTTTAACCTCTACCTCATTAGACTCATTAGTACTATACTAGGTTTATATAATTTGTGTGTATATGTATGTATGTATGTGTATGTATGTATGTGTGTATATGTATATATGTATATATGTATGTATGTATGAGCATATTTATTTATTTATATAATTAAGCATGTATGTAAGTATTTACAATTTATTACTTATAGTAATTAATAATATCTGCGCCACCTACCTTGATTTCATATTATTTGTCCTCTACCCTAAGGTTGTCTGGAAGAGATCGCTCGACGATAAGACCGCCTTTGTACTAGTACTTAATGTTTTCACTGTATATTTTTCATTTATTTTGGTGCAATAAAGTATATTGTATTGTATTGTATTGTATCATCTATGAAAATTTCAACTGTCTAACTATCACGGTTCATGAGATACTGCCTGGTGACAGACGGACGGACGGACGGACGGACGAACGGACGGACAGCGGAGCCTTAGTAATAGGGTTCCTTTTTACCCTTTGGGTACGGAACCCTAAAAAGGGCTTCAAACTGATCAAGTAATGTAGAAAGAACAGAGGCATTTTGTAAGAGCTATAGAAGCCAAAAAAATATTTTTGCAACTTTTGTTTGTCTGTATGTTTGTTTGTCAACATCAGATAAAAAGCAAACAACATACGCGAGTACCAATACATGGACGAAAGCTAGTAATGATATATAGACAATGGGAAAGTTTGTGTAGATCTCTATATATTGGCGGCAAATTTACGCGACATTTGGAATTGGCTTTTGGAATTTGATTCAAATAAGGCATTAAGGCCTAAAGAGATGGCTAGTTAAGCGAATCTCAACTGCCGTATACCACTGAGTTTAAGTATCTAACTCTATTAGTGACATAAAACATTGAGTTGTTCATTGAGTTGTCCGAACATATCTATTCCAATAATATGAATTGCAAATTGCAATATTGCAAAATGGCGTATGTTTTATCTTGATACGCAGAATAGAAGAGGAATAATAGGCTATTTGACAATGTTCAAAAATTGTATAAATTATTTAACAATATCGTAAAATACACAAAACTATAAAGATCTGCAAACTTTCATTCTAATATCTTCCCTACGACTTATTTTAGGGTCGATCAAAGTTTGGCGGGAAAGTCCATTTTAAATGTAAAATAATAATATTTCGATTGGAGAAGCAATAAAAAATACTATAACTAATTATGATACTAATTACATAAACGTAATATTTAACATAGCTGTACAAACTTCTGATTTGCTGTATACAAAATACTTGCTTGTGACGTCATAACTTAGTAGCCTGTTGAATGGAGCGTTTTCGGGAAAGTCCAAAATTGTAATTTTCAAATTAACATATCTCGAGAAATTTTTGTGCTATCAAAGTAATTGTGTGGTTTTATTATTGTGACGTTCTTACATATAAAACCGAAAAAATTGGTCAAATAGCCTGTTAATAATAATTGTTTATTTTCCGAAGTTCATGCGGACGAAATTGCGATCGACCGCTAGTTATGAATAAAATAATAAATTTTCATACTTTTTGCATTACTCACACCCAAAATCCTAAAAGCCTAACGATCATTTAAACGCCTAACGACAGTTTGATAATAAAACCATTCCCCGGAGGATCAATTAGCAGGAATTCTTACTTACTTTTTACGTCCACCGTTTTTACATCTCGCGTCCGTTTCAATTTAATTTAACATTTTCTCAGCTAAGAGCTGTTAGGTTATGTTTTTTTTATAACATGGCTTTTATGAGTTTAAAAGCCGCGAGTAATTTCCGTAACAATTCTACAGACAACAGCCGTAACTTTTCCAGTGTAAGATGGTCCTCCGTAGCCAAGAGAGCCACTCAGTAAACCAACCAGCCCCCTTACCACCATCTCTTATTACGATTCAATAACTAAATAGAATGCTTATTCATACCAATGAATAAGCGACTCTATTCCATTTGAAATAGAGTCTCTTATTCATACCAATACCAATGAATAAGCATTCTATTCAGTTATTGAATCGCAGTAAGAGATGGTGGTAAGGGGGCTGGTATGAATAAGCGACTCTATTCCATTTGAAATAGAGTCGCTTATTCATTGGTATGAATAAGCATTCTATTCAGTTATTGAATCGCAATAGGAGTTGGTGGTAAGGGGGCTGGGCCCTACCGGCTAAGCTGAAGCCGATTACTGTCGGATTTTTTGATTGCGTATATCACACTTCAGCTTCGATTTAGGGTACATGTGTTTAGCTTTACTGGTAGAAAAACCGGGTGACGTGAAGTTATTTGTCAATAACTAAAACGTAAGACCTATTTTTCGAATCAAAATATTCTTTTTTTTTTTTTTTTTTTTTTTTTTTTTTTTTTTTTTTTATACTACGTTGGGTGGCAGACAAGCATACGGCCCGCCTGATGTGAAGCGGTTACCGTAGCCATATTAACGCTCGCAACATAAAATATCGCTCGCGCGCCGCCACCCCCGCTGCCATCGCAGCATCTCCTTCCTTTCTGGTGACCTCACTCACTCGCAGGAACACAACAGCTCTCAAGGGAACCGTTATTTGGCTGCGGTATTCTGTAAGGTGGAGGTACATTCCCCAGTCGGGTAGCTTACAATTACGCTCCCTACCTCTCTTTTCGCCAGAGCTTCGTTTGTCAGTCAGCAGGGTGCACCGCGTGCAGGTGAAGTTGGCTTTGGTTCAAAGATGTTGATGAACCACTTACACCCCATATTTTATTCAATGGTAATCGGCTTCAGCTTGGCAGTGTCCCAGGCAAGAGGACCTTTACCCGCCTTGACATCGCGCCCAGTAAACCAACCAGGCAGTCAAGCGGATTGGTAGCAGGTCTTACTGCCCTTTTGCATACAACTAGACTACTTACACACTCTTAAGTCGAGTAGCTTGTGGTGACCGACGCTCGGTTTCCCAAGCATCGAGGCCCTACCATCACTCCCCAATCTCCTACCTATGACCTACAGTATCTATATATTAATACGTGAAGCAAAAACTTTGTATCCCTTTTTACGAAATTGCGCGGACGGATGAGTAAGCAATTTCGCACACTTATACTTTATATAGAGAAGGAGCAGAATGCTAATATATTTTTTTAATTTTGCATAAAAATACATTAAATCAATAAAAAACTTTACACACACAACCGTGTATTTGATACAAACACGCATTTATACTCTTTTGTTTATTGTTAAAGTCATAATTTAAATTAATTATAAAACATCGGGCCACCATAGCGAAATTTTTTTTTCGAAATCCCGAATTTATATCGGAAAACTAAGGTCACTTTACATTACTACTTTTTGATGCTCTACACGAATCCGAAGTCAGAATTTCGAAATTTTGAGTTTCATGGCAACGGACGGACAGACAGAACGACTTTTTTTCGGAAAACCAAGGTAACTTTACATTACTACTTTTTGATGCTCTACACGAATCCGAAGTCAGAATTTCTAAATTTTGAGTTTCATGGCAACGGACGACAGAACGACCGGACGATTTTATAAGCTCAATAAATTTCGCTGAAAGTAGTAAGTATAATAACTATTACTGATACTGTGATAATAGTGTAAATCAATAGAGAATAAATAATAGAGTCAATAATATGCATAATGTATTAGTATAAGTAGATGTGACACGACTGAAACCGGGGCTAGAAGCTAGTATCCTACAAATTACTAAGATTGTTTGTCTTTGAGAATTAACCCATTTGTGTGGATTTCAGCGGAGATTACGGCGACTGAAAGTACCATTTCACTAAGTAGGCGCTGAACTACGCTTTAACTTGGTTTAACATTATACGGCGGCTGAAATGTGTTTCGTAAGTGAATTGATTCAGTATTAAACCTTGCTCGCTCGTATGTTACAAGTTAAATATTTAATATGAGTACTAACTTAGATTTCTCTTCCTTTAATCTTCTTCATATCTATATAAGTAAAGCTCTAAGTAATTAATAAGTTAAGAGCTGCAATTCTTTAAAAATAAAATCGTTCTACTAGACAAAGACCGGTAAAAAGTAGAAGTTTTGAGGTGTAAGTCGCTCACCATAATCTTTAGGTCGTCGTCGACAACCCTTATTCATCCCACCGCTGGGATACGGGTCTCCAATCAATCGAAGAGGTTTAGAGCTAACTCCACCACGCTGCTCAACCGGGTTGGCCAACCAGTGTTTTCAAGCCGCCTAAAGACCACTGACTTGGCTTAAGGATTATCATCTAATGATAGCAGCCGGGACAGACAGCTTTACGTGCCCTCCGAAGTACGGAGGAGCTAGAGATAAATAAACCTATCCATGAATAGGCTACGGTTGACGTTGTCTAACTTGGTTGTTCGATTGTACTGACACGCGCAACGACACCATGGCTCTCCTCAATCTATCAAAATGCCGCAGCTAAATAATAATTCACATATAGGTAGGTTGTTGTGCGAATGAGTGAGGGCACCAGGAAGGACAGAGTTGCTGCGTTGGCAGCGGAGGTGGCGGCGGTGAGAGCTATGTTGGCAACTTTGTTTCTACATCGACTTTTTCGTTAGGAAGTCATCATGTTGGAAGAAAATTCTGCTTTAGCAATATTTCTTATTGTAAGTGATATGGCTACGGTAACTGCTTCACATCAGGCGGGCCGAATGCTTGTTTTCCACCCGACGTAAAATTTTTTGATATGTTTTTGTTATTTATCGTGTCGCTAGATGTTAAGCCGTGATGACCGTGTGGTTTCCGGCAGACTAGAATATAATCACTCCGTCTCTTCCCGTGGATGTCGTACAAGGCGACTAAGGGAAATGCATTATAAAACATCGATCAGGCCTCCCCAAACCGTCTGGCCAGCGTGGGGAGTGTAGCCCAAATCCTCCTTCTGTCTGGGACGGACGAGAGAGGGTCGTGCTCCTGTAGTGGAGACTAAAATGACCTGATGATGATGATGATGAGATGTTAAGTAGCGAGAGTCGTCACTAAGGTTAACCTAAATGTCTGTAAGTCAAAGTCCCTAAACCTACTGTTAATTATATTTCCTCGTAGCACAGGGAGGCGGTGTCACAGTCCAATTTACTGTCTTTACTGTCAGAACTTTGACAACTGACAACTAATAGACACTAGTTAAATTTAAACTTAAGACATAAATTAAACAACAGTCAAGTAATTCCAGGACTTTATAGCTTTCGTAATGATAAAACCGTATACGCAGGAACAAACACCAACATGACGAACACGAACTTCGAACACGAACATTTGGTTTGTATTATGGACGCATTTTTTTTATACTACGTCGGGTGGCAGACAAGCATACGGCTCGTCTTATGTGAAGCGGTTACCGTAGCCATATTAATGGTTTGGGGTATAAGTGGTTTATCAATATCTTTGAACCAAAGCCAACCCCACCTGCACGTGGTGCACCCTGCTGACTGACAAGCGAGGCTCTGGCGAAATGGGAGGTAGGGCATAGCATAATTATATCAGCTGCCCGACTGGGGAAATATCTACACCTGACAAAACACCGCAGCCAAATAACAGTTCCTTTGAGGATTGTTGTGTTTGTGCGAGCGAGTGAAGTCACCAGAAAGGAAGGAAGGAGTATAGGCTGGCAACGGATCGACAAGCCCTTGGTGTTGCTGATCTCCATGGGCGGTGGTGATTGTTTTTCATCACGTGACCCAAATCATGCTCGTTTGCCACCCTCTTATATAAAAAAAAAATGAAAGTAGTTTCAGAGTTTATCAAAGATAAACAAACAATTTGTTTCCTTATTATAATAACAAACTTACTCCTTCATGTTTCGTTATCCTCAGATTTGTGGTGGATATGGGGCCTAAGTTTCTTAATTTCCTCAGGCTTTTTCATATTCTACATTCAGTGAGTTTTGGGGCATCTGAAGTATTTGAAATCTTTATTCTGCTGTATAAACAAGAAACTTTATGAAACCGATAACAAATAACGATGGAAGTTTCGTTGTGCGAAACCGCGAATCAAGATTGTGTCAGAATTTTAGCTTATAATATTTTAATAGAGCGCTTTAATGTGGTAACTTGTTTTACAAATATTGGGTTTCAGTCAAGAAGCTGTTTATATACATGATAGAAAACTTTGATGAAGGCTTTGTAAACATATTTAGATTTTAAAGAAATGTTTATTCAACGTCTGGGCTGATAGTCAGGCGCGGGTACAGCCCTCAAAAAAGATTGTAGTCACAGACACCCGAAAATCGGCCAAGTCTAAGTACGAACTTGCTCATGAACAATCATAACTTATGAAGGAGTTTTGAATTTGAAAATTTCCTTTATTGGGGGTTGTGGGCATGCCCACCGTGCCCATAACTGTGGATCCGTCCTGCCCCCTTACCACCATCTCTTATTGCGATTCAATAACCGAATGGAATGCTTATTCATACCAATGAATAAGCGACTCTATTTCAAATGGAATAGACATTCATACTAATGAATAAGCGATTCTATTACAAATAGAATAGAGTCGCTTATTCAGTGGTATGAATAAGCATTCTATTCAGTTATTGAATCCCAATAAGAGATGGTGGTAAGGGGGCTGGCTGATAGTATTCTTTATTTTACGTAGGAACTAAACACACTTGGTGCACGAAATCTAGGAGTAGGGTGTACTGGCCATTATTACTCGAGTCAAAGCCATCCTCACCTGCACGTGCTGACAGTCCTAAAAACCTTAATCACATGCCGAAGCCGCCTATCGGCGCCTAGGTTTTACCCTTCAATGTATAGAGGCTAAATAAATAAATAAATTTTGTCAGACAAATTACACAGCGCCACCTAGCCCCAAAGGAAGCGAAGCTTGTGTTATAGGTACTACACAACTGATAAACATACGTAAATACATTTTTTTTTGTAAATACATACTTATGAAAACACCCAGACCAAGACAAACAGACATGTTCATGCACACAAATGTTTGTCCTATGTGGGAATCGAACCCACGAGCGTTGGTGTCGAAGCCGCGTCATTGACCGCTACGCCACCGAGCTCGTCATGTAGAAATAGTATGTATGTCGGCACGAGGGTAAAGTTTAAGCCGCGTTTACATTTATTGTTCTGAACGTGTATCCGTGCGTTCGTGAGTAAATTTAAACTCCAGCGAGCGAACACGCGGTAGCGAATACTCGCGGCAAATATTTTGAGCAAATGTTCATAACAAATTCTCGTTCAGAGTACTTAGTGCGAGTTTTTTGTTCGCGTTCGATCATATCAACGTAAACAATCCGACCAAATAGAGATGAACTATCATGTTGTGAATTTATAAGACGCGTGTTACATATCAAAAATTATGTGGCTTACTTGCTCACATTTTGAAGTGAGCAACCCGGCTAATTTGCAAATGTAACACGCGTCAGGTAAATTCACAATATGAAACTTTTTCTCAATTTGGTTGGCTTGTAAACGTTAACACGATCGAATGTGACCAAATAACTCCAACTAAGCACTCTGAACACGAACTGGAAACGTGACTTAAGCCAGCAATGAATAGGATAATAGGCTTGTTGCCCATGTTACAAAATTATAAAAACCTTCTATCAGTAACGTAAAATACATAAAACTAGAACGATCTGCGATCTTAAAATTTTAATAACTTATGTCCGACGTGTTTTATCGTCGATCAAAGTTTGGTGGGAAAGTCCATTTTAAAGGTATGAAATTATAAAAAATGAATATTACCATTGTAGAAACAATAAAAAATACTATAACTTTTGTTACGGCACTGGCTACATAAACGCAATATTTACCATAGCTGTCGTACAAGTTTCTGATTTAATGCATATAAAATAGCATGGTGTGACGTCATAACGTGGTGGCCTTTTGTATGGAGCGTTTTCGGGATAGTCCAAAATTGTGATCTTCAAGTTATCATATCTCGGGAAGTTTTTATGCTATCGAAGTAATTATTTCACCTATATTTATATTATTGTGACGTCTTTAAATAACAAATCGAAAAAAAAATGGGATACAAGCCTATTGTGCCAATCAATTATTTTCCTAAACGTTTCATTTTATTAGGCTTCCCACGACTGTAAGTTATGACGTCAGAAGTATGCATCATCCAATCTACGCAATAATGCCATGGCCATGCACTACATAAAGTGATCAGAGGCAATTCTAGTAATCAAAATCTAGTCAAAATTCAGTTCTAATCAATCTAAGTATATAATATAAAACATCGGACGCGCAGCATGCGCCACCATAGCGATTTTTTTTTATTTTTTTCGAAATCTCGAATTGATATCGGAAAACCAAGGTCACTTTACAGTACTACTTTTTGATGCTCTACACGAATCCGAAGTCAGAATTTCAAAATTTTGAGTTTGGACAGATTGTGCTAATTATTTTTTTGTTGTATTTGTTATTAACAGGAGAAGGTTCTTATGAAGGAAAAAAATAAGAAAATTGCGCGGAAAATTAGAATATTATAGAAAACTGAACAACTATATTAACTTTTCTAATGTGACTTTATGCCGTTTGACAGGACTGTTAGTCATTTGACAGATCGCGCGAAACCAAGTCGAATTCATTGTTAAGTGTCGCGACACATCTGCGGAACGTACAGTGCCGAACGTTCGGTTGAATACGCTCGCAGTGTTTTCCAAGTCCCCTATGACACATCAGCCGAAATTACGTCGCGTTCGGCGTAGCGCCGAACCCTCCTTTTTGCGTTTATTTCAGCAAAAATACATTCAATGTATTTTGCATAGCAAGCGACACATCACACGACGCCTTACGCGAGCGAAAGTTCGGCGCGCGTAATTGTACATTCGGCGTGTGCTTTTCGCGGCACGACGACAAGCGACGAGCGCCCATGTCGCTCTTCGCTTGTCGCCGTGCCGTTTTTGCGACATGCTATTGGCTGGTGTACAGTGGCTGACTGGCTGGTGTACGTCACTACCGCACACCACATGTGCCGACACCGGCCGACGACGAAGCCACGTAATTTTCCGTCGCGTAGTACAAGTAGGTAGCTGTACAAGACGCCGCGTTCTTAGCTTTTGGTTTGTCATACCAACGGAATATTACGACTGTAACTAAGAGCCACTGAACCGTCGGCGCCGTACGTACCGCAGATGTGTCGCAACACTAAGAAGATAGGACGTCTCTCGGGTCAGCTAGTGATGTTATAAATGCTATGATTTTTTTTTTTTTTTTTTTTTATATACTACGTCGGGTGGCAGACAAGCATACGGCCCGCCTGATGTGAAGCGGTTACCGTAGCCATATTAACGCTCGCAACATAAAATATCAATCGCGTGCCGCCACCCCCGCTGCCAACGCAGCATCTCCTTCCTTTCTGGTCACCTCACTCACTCGCAGGAACACAACAACCCTCAAGGGAATTGTTATTTGGCTGCGGTATTCTGTGAGGTGGAGGTACATTCTCCAGTCGGGTAGCTTACGATTACGCTCCCTACCTCTCTTTTCGCCAGAGCTTCGTTGGTCAGTCAGCAGGGTGCATCGCGTGCAGGTGAAGTTGGCTTTGGTTCAGAGATGTTGATGAACCAATTACACCCCAAAAAGCCATAATGCTTGTGGCATTATGATATGCCACAAGCGTCAAAACAGTATACCCGAAAAGTGCGCCAACTGTCTCACCTCGCAATAAATTCACACAAGCAAGCCGGCTAACTGATGTTTCTGACAATTGATTGAAATAGGTCAAAATGCCGCGTATTACGAAATACACCATTTATGTTGATAAAGTAAATAAAACCCTAGGGATCGCATATTATATTAAAATACACAATAATATTTGGTGTTAACGAGTAATTTAGGTTATTTCATATTTAAGCAAAGTATTAATTCTCATATCACAATATGAAATTTCAAAGTTTAATTAAAGTAGGATTATATTGAAATATGAGCGAAAATTAATTACAAGAATGGTGTTTTGTTAGCAATAAGAATTGATAATAATTAATAAATAAAATCAAGTATATAAGTCAATTCCGAATTTTTCCAATTACGAGAATTGGTCTTTCGATCGATCAAATCTATCAAACCATTAAAAGATTTGACAAATGTTATTGTTTTCAGAATATATTTTTACAATTATTACGAATTTACCCTACTAAATGAAATCTATGAAACGTAAAGAAACGTATCTAAGTGACTTTATAAGTCGTGTTTGGTTACATTATTTATACGAAATTGTCGTTTTGATTGATTATTAGTATGTAATCAAAGTTCACAGAACATACATACAACATAGGTAAATAATTTGGTTTGGGATGTAAGTGGCCCACCATCATCTTTGAGTCAAAGTCAACCTCTACACACTTATACTTATAATACCTACTTATTCAAATGAACCTACCTGCAGTACTCGTAGTCGTAGTACCAGCGCTAAGGGGTAATTTATAACCTGACGGAATACCGTTCCGTCTCGCTCCCCCGTCAGTGGAGCAGCGGACTCTTTTCGCCGGGATAGAGCAGCCTGAAACAAAACGTAACATTAGCATAATTCTGCCTAAGGCTTTAATATATTGATACTAGAACTGGAAGCACAATCAACACCCAAAAATCTCACCAAAACAGCACCCGAATGACGATATGGGAGCACTTTCATTTTATCATATTCGAATGTTTTCATATTTGACATTATTTTCAAACGAATGTTTGTCTTTGTCTTAACTTTGTTTTTATATAAATAAATATTGTCAGACAAATTACACAGCGCCATCCAGCCCCAAAGTAAGCGAAGCTTGTGTTATGGGTACTAGACAACTGATAAACATACGTAAACCCTATTTTTTTGTAAATACATACTTGTGATACATAGAAAACACCCAGACCAAGACAAACAGACATGTGCATGCACACAAATGTTTGTCCTGTGTGGGAATTGAACCCACGAGCGTTGGTGTCGAAGCCGCGTCATTGACCGCTACGCCACCGAGTTCGTCAAAAAATATAAATGACATAAGAACTAGTCTGAATTGTAAATCTTAAACCGAAAGCCTAAGGGCGAATTTACAATGGATATTATGGAGTTATAGTTTATTTTAATATTGGTCATAAATAAGTAAGATTTATGTTCTCTTCTGTCTACTGCTCATATTATTTTGCTTAGTTTTTGTACGTCATAGTGCACCTAGTTTTGTTATGCCTGTAGTACACCTCCGCTGCAAAACCAAAACGGTGAAACCGCAGTAATTTCGCCATGTCTTGTCCGTATGTTGGGGAAGCGGAACTGTCGCGAAACTGTCTGTTCTAACGCATAGATTTGACTATATTCTATCTCTTTCCCCTCGCAGTTTCGTCGACATACTTCGACGCCAGCCACATTTCCGCGATCCGGCCGGTTTTGCTGCGGTGCCGCGTTGTTTTCGCGCGTGTTTGTGGAAGTCGACAAAAATAAAAAGCGAAATTACATTTTTTTTTTATAAAATGAACGTCGATTTTACTGAAAAATTAATTCAAGAGGTCAGAATATAATATTTTCTCCTCTGACTTTGATAACGACGACATTTCGCTCCGATAACCGACTGATGCCGCGTGACGTTCTGTTGCGTCGTCGAACGAGTTCCGACGCCCGTTTCGCTACTCAAACTACACTTCCTACAGGGGTTTCGCGACTAAAGTTTTGCAGCGGAAGTGTGCTACGGGCGTTAGTAATGATCGAAGGCCTAATCTCTTCTTTCTGAACAATCTTAACCTACCTACATTAAAAGCAAAATGGCTTTTTGGGTCTGCTTATGGTTAGTTGTCCAGATATACCGATGGCCTCAAAAAATCTGCTGAAAATGGCTGGATGACGATAGTGGAGGATCGCATTTGGCGCAAAGCATTGAGGAACACTTGTCCAGCAGATATAGGCTGATGATGATGATGAAGTGTAAGTGCCTTACCACAATCTTTAGAGTCAAAGCCAACCTCCCACCAGCACGTGGTGCACCCTGCCGACAAGCGAGCGAAGCTCTGGCGAAAGAGAGGTAGGGTATAGAGTATTTCGATACCTCCAATGAACACTACGCTAACTCAAAACATACACATCCAGATACACACCGCTAATATGAGTTATACATTTACTTAGCGGTTTGTATTTGTGGATTTTGTTGTGTCTGTGTGTCTTTTATAAATTAAATTCAGGTAGCATAATGTTACTGAAGTTATGAATCGATTTAGATAAAAAAAGAAATCTATCGAAATTTTAGTTGGCGTAGTGTTCCTTGGAGGTATCGATTTGTAAGGAGCCCCACTGCTCTAAATCTCTTCGTTTGATTGGAGACCCCTATCGCTACAGTGGGATGAATGAGAGTTGACCACGACTTTGTATCTTTAGTAAAACGATATAACAGAAAATTAATATATATATTAATAACGTAAACATTTAACAAAATCCATGAAATCTTATACATTATAATTTTATTGGCCGCCAGGTTGGTTAGGCGGAATTAACGCAAAATTGCATTATATAGTAGTCAACAATTGGGACATAAAAAATAGCCGAATTTCATCTGCAACGATGGATTGCTATGCCTAGTTTAGTAGTATAATTACTTAATAGGTTGATGACGCCACACTGTGACGCATACAGTTGAATATAAGATGCAAAAATTCGTCAGCAACACAAACCTTCCTGGTAGCTCAATTGGAAGAGCACTCGACCGGTCATCGAGAGGTCGTGGCTTCAATTCCCACCTAGGGGAGGCAGGTGAATTTTTCAAAAATATTTATAATTGGGACTTAATTTTAAATTGCACTAAAATTTCAAGAAATCGCATTAGTGACATGCTATGGCGTCAAAGTATGAGCAATATGTTTATAAATAAATTTCTTCTGAATAATAAGGCAATGTTTTATGTAAATGAACGTTGCTGAGTATCGTGGTTCCCTCCATTGATACCTAGGCATTTTGTATAAGGAGCCAATAAATATGCTGCAGGAACCGATAAATTACACCTAAGTACGCCTGTTTAGGAACATACGAATTTTGCTGAGATACGGTATTTTTTTTTAATTTATTTTACATTATTCTATATGGAGGAGATATTATTCTGTGACATGAGTATGCAGTATTCTATGTGTTAACACAGTATAAGTAATAGTACTACGTACGTAGTATGGCCACTCCCTGCCGCTCTCTCATGTCGACCTCACCTCCCCTCTGAGACAAATCGGGAACAGTTTGTATGGCGCCGCACGCATACACGCTCATTCGTGCTCCGCACAGATGTCGTTGTTTATGTTGTAGTAAACGACGCGACATTTGTATGGAGTGACCAGGGTGTGGAGTTAATACAGAATTTATTCTATATGTATGCCTAATTTCAGCAAAATCTGTTCAGCCGTTTCGTAGCCACATCCGTCCGAATGTGTGAATGGACATCCATTCACATGTCATGGTGTGGTTAGTTTTTCACGGGGTGAAAATACATATTCGTTCATCGTCACTAACTTTGTTTCATAGAAGAGGGGAAAACGAGCATGTGAGTTACGCAAGTCATGCAACGTCGGCCGTAGCCTGTCCATAGATGGGTTTATTTATCTCTAGCTTCTCCGTGTTTCGGAGAGCACGTTAAGCCGTCGATTGTCATTAGATGACACTCAGTCAGTCAAGTCAAGTCAAGGCGAAGTCAGTAGCCTTTAGGCGGCTTGTAAACCCTGGCCTTCACTAACACGCCGTTGGGCAGCGTGGTGGAGTACGCTCTCTTCAATTAAAGTAAGACCCGTATTCCAGTAGTGAGAATAACAACGCAAACGAAATCCAACGATTCCGTTTTCTCTAGTTTTTAAGGAACGAAACCTACTGACACGTCATCAGGAACGTTTACCCTGTTTACGAACGGCGTGGTACCACACAGTGCCAGTAACGAATATTGTTTATTAAATAAATACGCATGCGCTTCATGTTAGGAGACGCTTGTTTATCAACACAACCAAGTTAGCGTTGGATCGTAGTTAGGTAGATACATTTCTAATTCAGTAATTAAATCATAGAATACATAGAAGATTCTTTCAAAATATTCCAATAATTAGAAGTTTAGTGACGTAATCATAGAAGATTCCGTTAAGACATTTGTCTAAATATTTTACAATTAAATTAAAAACAGTTTTCCTGGCGCTGTTTTGCTGTATAATATTCATTTGGGATGATATTCTATATCACTGCTGAACGCTAATCTCTATCTGTTCTCCACTAAAGGTCATAATTATTTAGCAGTTCAGTCAAAAAGTTTATGAAAAAAAGTAAATATGGGCGATTCTGAGAGTGAAAATGGAGAAGCTGTTAAGAATAATTTGGTAAAGACAAGTGATTCTTCTGAATCTAGTTACGATGAAGAAGAAGAAGTACCAGTTGTAGAGACGGAAATAAAGACGGAGAAACGGAAGTCTTTACTAGGACTCGGTAAGTTAGATTTAGTTTTGGATGACACATCTGCAAATTACTTGTTTGCCAAATAGTACCACAGTATAAGTACCACGTACAGTATGGTTACTCGCTGCCGCTCTCTCGTATCAACCTCACCTCACCTCTGAGACAAATCTGTCTCAGAGGGCATCTACACTCATTTACGCTCTGCTCTATGCAGAGCGTAAATGAGTGCAGATGCCCTCTGAGATAGAGATAGATGCCGTCTTTGCTCATGTAGTTACTACATGAACAAAGACATGAACAAGATTACTACATTTTAGTAGTTTACGAAGCGACATTTGTATGGAGTGGCCGGAGTGTGATAATACAGTCAAGTAAGCTATAATAATAATAAATATTTGTGAACAAATTACGCCCTGACATCTAGTCGATAATATAATAAGACCACCTTCAGTTAGTTTATAAGTCACTTTTGTAGAAATTCCAATATTTTACTATTTTGTGTGGAGCAACAATATAAACAAGAATTTTTTCTTTAAACAAGTTTTAATTATCTGTTAATAAATAAAAAAATGTTTTTGTGATTAAATTAATTATAGAAGTACCACAGAAGTCATGTCTCACAAAAGACGGCACCCAAATACCATTACTCTTGAAGATAATTATGTTCATGCGAGTGAGGTTACTAAACATTAGAAAATGGTACATTAGCAGCGGGTGCGACCGCTCACAACCAATACTATAAGACTCCTGCAATACAATCTAATATTTGTATTCCAACAGTCTATAGGCCACGGTAACCGCTTTACATCAGGCTGGTCGTATGCTTGTCAGGCATCGGACACCAGGCGTTGTATAAAAAATATATGATGTTAAAAAAAATACAGTTAAATGTGTTTAACATAATGATTTTAATTCAGAATTAATATTTGAAATCTGTTATAATTTTATTCATAATGGGTATTCGCGAATACCAGGTAAACTGGGGGATTATTTGGAACTCCTACCCTGCATAAGATCAATAATTCATATGTACACCACAACTATATGAGTACACCCAGAGCAGAGTCCTATTTAACCTTTATAGGCACAGTCAGTCCTCGTGTCACTTTGTCTGTCTATGGATGGGTTTATTTATCTGGAGCTCCTAGTGCTTCGGTGGGCACGTTAAGCCATCGGTCCCGGTATTTCGGGGTGTTGTCTTTAAGAACAGTCGTTAGTCGTCGGCCTTTAGGCGGCTTGAAAACACTGGCCGCCATCAACCCGCAGTAAGTAGCGTGGTCGAGTATGCTCTAAACCCCTTTAGTTGAGGAGAGACGCGTATCCCAACAATGGGATGATTATGAGTTGATGCCAAGAGGTACAGTCACATGCAAAAATGCGTATAGAATTTGCGAAAAAAATGGCTTGTACTTGTCAAGTAATAATCAAAATTGTTTTAACCTTACGATGTTGCCTGAGGTTTATATTACTATTAATAGCTTACGTTTGCGACCGCGTGAATTTAGTTTTCAAGCTATATATGGAGTTTTGTTAATGACTGTACTTTTCTAGTACTGTTCTTATGTATGTATTTGGGGTGTAAGAGTCTCTTCAAAACCTTTAGGGCCAAAGCCAACTTCGCCTGCACGTCGTGCACTCCACCGAATAGTGAAAGAGACTCTGGCATAAGAGAGAAAGACGTACAGCGTAGGTATTTGTAAGCTGCTACCGCTACCGAATACCGGTGCCATATAACACTTCCCTTAGAGGTTGTTGTGTTCCTGCGAGTGAGTGAAGTCATCAGATAGGAATTGCTTCGTTGGCAGCGAGGGTAGCGACGTGCGAGCGATATGTCAAGTTTTGCGAGCGTTAATATGGCTACAGTAACTGCTCCACATTAGGCGACCCTATATGCTTGTCTATGCAAGCGTTTGTAATTGTATGACGTTGTTAACTATTACGTACTTTTTTTATACTTGTATACTGTCCCTCTTTCGTTAGGGCGTAGTTAACTAGTCGGCAGGCTATATCATGTATAGGTGGGTTTGACTTTTGATTGTGATGATGATCTTAATATGTCAACATTGTCAACACCTCAAACAATTTGTTTACTGGGAAATACCGGGACAGAAGTTGCAAATACTTCATTCATAAATATTGTGCAAATATGAATATCTCTATTACATTAAATATTTTACGTAGTCCTAGGGATCCCGCTAACGTTGTCAAACTACTAAAAAATCAAATAGACTAAAATAATATCACATTAATGTTATTAAAACCTGTTTTGCATTTGTACAACAAAAAAGATTTTAATTTGTCATAATTTGACAGAAATCGCATTGATACGAGTAATTGACAAATAGTAGGTAATATTTATTTATCAGAGTAATAACTTAATTTACTACTATTCAACATAATTTACTATGTAAGATTGATCGTTGTTATGAAAATCGTCGCTCTTGAGTTATGTATATACATAAAAATTGCAGTATGTGTTTATGTTAAGAATACAACATTTTGTTGCAGTTAAATCTGTAAAAGCCAAGATGTCGACAATCCAACAGCAACCTCGAAGGAAAAGATTTATTCCAAAATATGATGTTGATGGTGTATTCAAAGTTGTTTTAGCAGAAGAAACGCAGATACAAATAGACATTGTTATAGGAATGCACGTCAATGCACAGCACCCCTGGAAAGAAGTAAGTAAATTCAAAGTAATAGAAAGCATCGAAATGGGTGGTGAGCTTTGTGAATTTTTCTCTTTACAACAACAGATACAAGATTATCCTGAAGATATGATCCTTATGGGTTATATTGCAGATGAATCTAATGATATTGATGAATTTTATGTGTGTTGTACTATAGAAGCTAGAGATCATTGTAAACAGCAATCTGATAGATTCATTAAAAGACAGCAGAAGAAATTGGAAAAAGCTGTTCAAAAGAAACCACGGCCTTGGAAAAGCCTAGGAAGCGAAGTTGAAATAAAAGAGCTTATACCAGTTAATACTAGACCTTTGATGGAAATGGAAATTAAAGCCAAATATCCAAGAGCAACCCATCCAAAATGCTTCAAAGTTCGGGACACCAATAGTTGTAGAGATGGTTATATAGAATTAACGCCATATCGACAAAAGTTTAATAATGTTTTTCGATGCAGAGTTGACTGTGCGTCACAAGCTGCTCCTTACGTAGTTGATAGAGATGCACAAACTGTGCTAAGATATCCACAGAATATGTGGAATCAAGCAAGTGCTGAGACTATGGCTAAGCTTGAAGATACTGAAGCAGGCGGCGATGCTGGTATAGGTGGTGGAGATGAAAAAGTTCAACAAAATAGTTCTGACGATGAAGAAGAAGAAGCAACGAAAAAATCTGGAGATGATGTCGAACTAGCAGCTTATAAGGCTGCCATGAATCGCATGCGTCGGCAATCGTATATCAAAATGATTAATAATTTTATGTCTTCACGGAAACCTGAAATGAATTCAATCATAGAACTGAATACAGTTATGGATATGTATTGCAATGACTATCCCAATTTAGTAGCTGAAAAAACAGTTGATATCTATGATAGCATGGAATTCGAAGAATACGTTTGCTTTACAGATGTTAGAGCTAAAGATAAATATGTATCATCTGCTGTATTTCATCCAATGTGGTCAGGTATTTTAGCTATTTCTTATTCAGATGGGTCACCTTCAGTTATGAAGACGTTGAGCACCCGTCCAGATCCAATACAAAGAGCTGTATATGGATTAAATCCGGTAATGATATGGAGTCACATAGATAGTTTGATACCAAAGCTTTGTTTAGAATCGCCGCGTGAAGTTAAAATTCTTTCATTTTGTCCATTTGACGAAAATATTTTAGTCGGAGGATGTAGTAATGGCCAAATTATTTTATGGGACCTTACGAATAAATTAGAAAATGTTGAAAAAATTGAAGTTTTGAGTGAAACAAGAGAAAGATATCGAATTGCAATGAATGCTCATATGGGATGGATGAAATCGGTGCAAGATAAAGCAGTAGTACAACCCACTGTATTAAGTAATTTATTAACAAGTCATTATGGTCCGGTAACTTGTATTCAATGGTTATCTCCAAATTTTACTGTAACACCTACTGGCAAAGTTATGATGATGGAGGATCTGAAGACATCTATGATTTTATTCACTGGTTCTGAAGATGGAAATATATTAATTTGGAATTTATCTACTGATAATGTAACTAGTTTTGAAAGTAAAAAGGTTAAGAAATCAAAAAGAGTTTTAAGGCGGCCTTCCGGTTTATTAATGGATGTTTCACCCTACAAAGTATTGGATCGTAACTTGCAGCCGCGCTATAAGATTGTATTAGGAATTGCAGGACAACCGCAAATTTTGAGCATGCAAGCATTTGGTATGAACCGTCCGAATATAAATTACGTTTATACACCTAGAAATACAGGTACAGGAAGAAAATATTTTCAATGTAAAATTGTGCCCCAAATTGAAAACGAAATTTCCAATATTCTATATTGCGGATCACAGCACGGTGAAATGAGAAGAGTAACATGGGAAGGACATGAGTTCAATACTGGTGAAACAGTCAATTCTGAATATTGCGATATAAACTTCAGCTGTTTTCTACATGATGGTATAATATCATGTACACAAAGGAATCCATTTATAAGTTATTTGACCCTAACAGTTGGAGGAAAAATATTCGCCATTTGGTCTGATAAGCTAAAAGATAGACCGCTAATCTGGAAGAAACGGCATTGTCGTTTAACAGATGCTATGTGGTCTTTGTATAAACCTAGTTTATTATTTATATCTACATCTGAAGGTGATCTAGAAACTTGGGATTTGCTATTAAGAAGTGATCAGCCAATTGCTGTACAGACACTATCTGGTACTATGCTTACAGGAGTTAGTCTTCACACATTACCACTCTCTAAAAATATCATAGGCGTCTGTGATGGTAATGGTTCCTTTAGAATGTTTTTAAATCCACCGATATTCATGATTGATAACCCATCGTATGTAGGACGAATGGAAAGCATGATTACAAGAGAATTAAATGTAATGCAATCATTTATAAAATGGCAAGCTGAGTGGATGAAAAATAATCCACATATTATTTTAGAAATAAAGCGCAAAGAAGGCGCTCTTTTAGCAGAAAAAGAAGAGCAGAAACGTAAAGCCCGTGAGGAAGAAGAGAAAAGATTAGAAGAGGAAGCAGAATTAAGACGCATACAGAGAGCAAAAGTGTTAGGTCCAGAAGAGAGGTGGCAAATTATAATACAAAAGTTGATAGAACGAACTATTGCTGTCAAGAAAAGGATAAATAGGGCTGAACTTATAGAACATGAGAAACCATTGCGAGAACTGGAGGCGCAGCGCTTAGAAAAGGAAAAAAGAATGCTGGAAATTATGAAAAATCAGAGGAACATATTTAATGATACTGTCGCTATATTGTTTCCTGAGGCTATTAAAAAAGAACCTAAGGTTAAAAAGAGTTTGCTTACGGATAATAAGGAAGTACTTAAAAAGGAGTACTTACAAGATTATGAATATTTGAAAACTACTGCTGTTAGGACTGTTCGGGAGAACCCTTACAAAGTAGTATTTTCTTGGGAAGCAACTTTGGCTGAAGGGAAAGAAAGAAGGCATGCATTATTTCCTGATGAGTATTATGTTAATATGCATAGAATGAGAATTGCAGAGGAAGGAAAAGAGCCTCCTGAGAAGTCAATTAGACAAGAATCTTCAGAAGACATTCAAAGTCAGTAAGATTGAGATCCATGCTTAAAGTCCGTGAATTTCAGTTTACTGTTTAGGTTTTAAATCCGTAGAACATTCATTCGGATGTCCCCGTGTATTTGTATAACAAACGTGAAGTACTTCGGCTATTGTCCAAGTTCATGATTAAGGGCTGAAGGCCTGCGGAAAAAAAATGTTTACAAATGGCCGGTCAGCTACAGTTACCCCGTGCGTGTCGCTACTTATGTTTCTACAAAGAAAAAGTATTTTTTGTATATCTGTCAGCAGGGTCATCACTATGGTCCCGATCAGACTACACGTTTTCTCTTAAGCCCGTCGATGTATATATATATAGTATATATATAATTAAAAAAAATTGACAGGTTGAAAAACCATATGATTTAAATACAAGTGAGTGTTCAAAATATATTATTGAAGGACAAGCTACAGTTTTAACATGTAACAGTAATAAAGAAGCATTTTTTTATTAAATTGTTTTTTTTTCACTAAAGAATTTTTGTTGTGGCTCAATCTTTTATCATATTTTTTTTTCTGGTCGGGATATTCTTATGTTAAATAAAAGCACAGACATATTTTTAGTTTTTTTTTTACTATAGGTTACAAAAAACTCCGAAATTGCCTTTACTCTCAATATATGTAATTGGTTTTTATTATATACCTCAATGAATTTGCGTGGCAACCGAAAGTATGAAAATTGTATGAAAAACCAGATATTTTTCGTTACTTGGACGCGAATTACAACGAATTAAATATATTTAAGTGTTTTTTTTTTTTATGGACTTGTGCTAACGTATTTGGATTCGATTATTGTTTCAGTATGAATAAAGACCTCCTGAAACATTTAGATCCAAATCTTATGATCCAAAAGATATAGCATTCGAACGAAAGTATCGTTGTAGCGCGCTGTAATCTTACTAATATCACAGTGTAAGTATTCGTACTACATTCGTATACAATGGGGTGTAACTTCATCAACATCTATGAACCAAAGCCAGCTTCACCTGCACGCGGTGCACCCTGCTGACTAACAAACGAAGCTCTGGCGAAAAGAGAGGTAGGGAGCGTAAGCTACCCGGCTGGTGAATGTACCTCCACCTCACAGAATACCGCAGCCAAATAACAATTCCCTTGAGGGTTGTTGTGTTCCTGCGAGTGAGTGAGGATATCAGAAAGGAAGGAGATGCTGCGTTGGCAGCGGGGGTGGCGGCGTGCGAGCGATATTTTATGTTGCGAGCGTTAATATGGCTACGGTAACCACTTCACATTAGGCGGGCCGTATGCTTGTCTGCCACCCGACGTAGTATAAAAAAAAACATACAGCATGGACAAAGGTAGGAGATGCTGCGTTGGCAGTGGGGATTGCGGCGCGCGAGCGATTTTTAGCGTTAATGGCTACGGAAACTGCTTCACATCAGGGGGGCCGTATGCCACCCGGCGTAGTATAAAAAAAAATGGCGTCTCAATCTTATCAATCTCAAATTGTAAGGCATAACATTTTGTAAGGCGCCGTCGCACACATGCTTATTCGCGCCCTGCACAGACGTCATTGTCTATGTAATAAAATTGTTAACAACGCGACATGTCTATGGCGTGGCTGGGGTGTGCTAATATTATAAATGGGAAAGTGAGTTTGTTTGTTCCATTTTCACTTAACTGCTAAAACTGATTGCTATGAAATTTTGCATATACGAGTATGATGTGAGAAGGGGACAATAAATATTACTATACTTTTTATCCCGAAAAAAATTTGTTATCCCAAGGGTGGAACGAAAGTTTGGAGCGATAACCGTCTTAACGCGGGCGAAGCTGTGAGCGGAAGTTTATTATAAACTAGCCGTTACCCGCGGCTTTGCCCGCGTGGTCATTATTAAAACCTTTCCCGTGGGAATAAGATGTTTTTCCAGGATAAAAATACTCACCAGACTATATATATACATGTATATATATATATACATATATATCAATCAAATTGTCTTTCGCGTTGTAATCATTGTTTACGACGAAAGACAACAAGAAACATACTTTAATTTTTATAATAATAGTATATAAGAATGAATTATATATATCAGAATAAAGTATGCCGGCCACACTTGCCAAGTCGGTGATGGCAGATAAGAAAGAATGTATAAGAGTGGACATAGCGCATGAGACGACGAAGTATTGGACGCCCTCCTAGATGGTCCGACAACCTCAAGAAGGTGGCTGAAAGCGTCTTGATCCGGACGGATCGTATTTGGTGGAAAACATTGGGGAAGGCATTATCAGCAGTAATTAATTAATCCAGCAGTGCGTAGATACAGGCTGATGGCAAATTATAAATATGACTGTACTTACTACATTGAGCTCCTCCATATCGTCGTCACACGTGAATGATGGCGTCACACATAGTTTTCGCTTCATAAGTGTGGGGATCCGCAGTTCTTGCACAGAAATGGCCCAGATTATCTAATCGCGGGGCGATGACACCTGTAAAAAGAAAAGAATAATTTAGAGTGACCTCGAAGGGGAAAAGGGAAATGCATTTTAGAGGGTTTCTTGTCTAAAGGGTGGCAACCCCATTACTAAAGCTTCACTGTCTCTTCATCCATGTGTTAGTCTTTTTTTTATGCGAGAGGGGGACAAACGAGCATGTGGGTCGCCTGATGGAAAGCAATCACCACCGCCCATGGAGATCTGCTGATCTGATGACACCAAGGGGTTGCTGATACGTTGCCAGCCTATACTCCTTCCTTTCTTTCTGGCGACCTCACTCTCTCGCAGGAACACAACAACCCTCAAGGGAATTGTTATCTGTCTGCAGTATTCCGTGAGGTGGAGGTACTTCGCCAATCGGGCAGCTTAAAAAGTACACTATGCTCTACCTCTCTTTCCTCCAGAGCCTCGTTTGTCAGTCAGCAGGGTGCACCATGTGCAGTTGAGGTTGGCTTTAGTTCAAAGAAGTTGATGAGGCCCCCAAATCTAATTTCATATATAAAGGATGCCAACCTTTATATATGAAATTAGAAATCCTTGCTGGGTCGCCATGTAAGGTTGGGAGATGATTCAAACACTGAGTCCCGAGTATAAGTGATTTTATTAAGATAATATTCGGTTAATATGTAGTAATGAACTAATGATACATAAAGGGGTATTCACACTACAAGACCCTATCATTAAAGCTTCACTGTCTCTTTGTCCATGTGTCAGTGTACTGTCAGTGTGTGTATGTATGAATTTGCCCGTAACAAGTATATGACCTGCCTATTAGCACAGTATATGTAGTAGTACTACGTAAAGTATGGCCACTCCCTGCCGCTCTCTCGTATCGACCTCACCTCCCCTCTAAGACAAATCTGGAACAGTTTGTATGAAGACGCACGCACACACGTTCATTTTCGCTCTGTACAGACGTTATTGTTTATGTAATCGTGAACGACGCGACAATTGTATGGAGTGGCCGGGGTGTGCTATTAGTAAACAAACATATATGAACGAACAGCTTTATGACGTCATTGCGCGTGTCAATATACCACACAAGTTAAGCAACGTGGCTTGAATATGGATGGGTTTATTTATCATGAGCTTCAGTGCTTCAGATGACGTAAGCTAGGGGTAGGCGTCTTCGGGAGTTGGGAAGTGAGCGTGCCTTACAGCAAAAAGATTTTTTAGAAATTCTGACGAGATACCGAGATGCGGGCGCACGAAGTCGCGTGCCCAAGCTAGTAATTTAAAAAATGTAAAAATTAAGACGTTTGGATAATGTTTGTGACAGACAGTCATATGAGTCTATACGCGAGGTTTTCTCAGAAGACTACAGCATGGGGTTCTTCAAAAAGGGCGTGAAGAGGATTTTACAGAATCGGCAACGCCCGTGTGATGCTCCTGGTGTTACAGGCATTCGTAGACTACGGTAACTGCTTTCCATCAGTCGGGCCTTATGCTTGTTTGCCAGTTTAGTGGTATGAAAAAAAAATGCATATTGGTCTGAACAGTTCATCAGTGGCTATGGCCGCTATGCTCGTACGAAATACTGTAGGATAAAGCGTACGCTCTAATCCAGAACAGAATGCAATGCGTGCCAAATTTCATTCAAATCATTATAAATAGTTAATACACAATCATATAAAATTTCATTCAAACATAATAAAATAAACAGTTTGCCTTCCACCTAAACACCCCTTCCCTACCGGCTAAGGTAAAGCCGATTACCATCGTTTTTTTTGACGTGACAACGTCTTATAAATTGGTTAGCCGGGTGACACTTCAAGAAACTGGGTCACGTTATGCGCTTACAATGAGAGCGAGTGAAAGGCGCGTGCCTTTCACTCGCTCTCATTGTAGGCGTGTCGTGGACGCGTGTCCCTTCTAAGAGCGAGAGAGACAGACATAAAAAGTGAAAGGCATGCGTCCCTTCCACTCGAAAACATTTTACCACTCAAAGTCGTTGTCACGTAAAACTTTCGCCCGTATACCGACTTTACAGGCAACCAATATTTTTTATTGTGAATATCAAACTTCAGCTTAGATTTATGGCACCTGTGTTAGCTTAGCTGGTAGAAAACATGAGACCTATTTTCTATTTCTAGAAGAGGGCCGTCTGGCTCTTTCTACATAACCTGCCATAACTAAGCCACCGCCTGCCGAAAAAACGAGCAATAGTGGTTATTGCTCGTTTTTTCGGCAGGCGGTGGCTCGCCACTCACAGAGTTGAGAGTACTAAGGGAAGACACGCTGACGAAGACATTAATTCATTGACTTAAACTTAATACCTATTTTTGGAATCAAATTATTCGATCTATCTCGGCTTTACGCGGCGAAAACGCATTTCCATTTTTCCATTCATTCACCGTCCATTGTTTATATTTTAATTAATCATAAGGTTAAAGGATGCGTCGGCTATTTGAGCAACAAAAGAGGCATAATAAATGGACTGCCAGTGAATGGGTACCTTTATATAATTAATGACCGCGTCTTGGACAAGTTTGTTTTTGCCCAAGTTTGTTGTGTAGATTGTTTTGATACCAAACTGATGATATATTAAATTGTAATAAGTTAAGGCAATGGCGAAAGTTAGTATCGCATATTAAAACTATTTAATTACCTACGTCAAAATTTTCATTCAAATATCTACACGAATTACTTGCAGACCGTCGTCAGAGACCTGTGTTTTATGCCTATCTTACTTCCTTGTGAGCCTGTAATATTAAATTTCATTATATTAAGATATCAGTTTACTTTAGGTATGTGCGTATAAAATTTACTAACATCAATAGTCCGCGTCTGAGACTCCTAAACTAACACTTCAAGATGGCGTAACTCCCAGATGGCCAAACAGGAATTCGCACGGCAGACTCAGATATTTAAGAACACCAATCAAGTACGTATATTAAATGTACATTTTTGCTTATCTAATTGCTGATCTGAATAAAATGTTTTAAATCTTTCATATAAAAAAAATAACTTTATCTGCACTCATATCGAAAAATTCGAATTACGAATTCAAAGGCGGTTCTATACAGACGCAGTACATAAACGCATATACATAAAATTAAAAATAAAACTCATTATAGTACCGCCAACTGTATCATAAAACTCGTACCGCTGTCTTTTTTTTTATTAATTCATTAAACTGACTAGTTTAATATACCATATACCATAGACTTATGGTTTTAGGCTGAATATGAAAAAAAAAGGCGCACGCATGCGCAGTTCGAACTGTGAAAAAAATGGCGCACGCATGCGGAGTTTGAACTTAATTTCCCGCGCTTCCCATACATTTTGCCGATCGTGTTTTTGTATTCGGGATTCCAAAAAAGTTTACTAAAATCCTGTAAGTGATTAAAATATGATTGGAGAAGAAAGTAGTGACGGCGAGATTTTCACTCCGCCAGATATTCTAGACGCGGCATCAGCGTTAACTGAAAGTCTCCTGCTAGAAAAGTCAAAAAAAATATACGATAAAATGTACCAAGAATTTATAGATTGGAAAATGGATAAGAAGGCAACCTTATTTTCGGAAAATGTTTTACTCGCCTATTTTCTGAAGCTAGCACAAAAGTATAAAGTGTCTTCTTTATGGTCGAAATATTCAATGCTCAAGTCTACATAAAGCATCTATCACAATATTTGTATCACTAAATTATTCAAAACTAATAGCATTCTTGAAACGCAAATCTGAGGGCTACAAAGCGAAAAAGTCTAACACTCCTCGTTTGTCAGCCCGCAGGGTGCATCACGTGCAGGTGAGGTTGGCTTTGGTTTAAAGATATTGATGAACCACTTACACCCCAAGTTTTATTACGGCACGCTAAAAAGCTACATAAAAAAAGACTTATAACATAAAACAAATTGAATGTGAAATATTGTTGCCATCTTCAAATATTATTATTTCCCAAGCTATTTTCAATTGGATCCAAATGCTTTTCGCAGTACTGTGACAACATAACAATCGCTGTTGACAGACAGTTGCCTTTCGCATGATATTTATAAATTTCACTGAATTATTTATCATTTACGTGCTTTTTTACGTGCCTTATCTGAGTTTGGAGAGGAACACTTTGAGTGTTTTTATTATCTGCCCGACTTATTTTGACTCGGCAGAATCTTATTTTATTTTTACACGACTGCCCCTAAAAAGGTGTATATTTTTTTAACATTGTGATATTTATTTGAATGAACACAAGTCTCCTAAGAATTTAATAATAATGTAAAATTTTTAATAAAGCGTACAGTATTCTACTAACTTCTCAAAATATTAAATACCTAATGCAGCATTCATCATCATCATCATCAGGTCCATTTTAGTCTCCACTACAGGAGCACGACCCTCTCTTGTCCGTCCCAGACGGAAGGAGGATTTGGCCTACACTCCCCACGCTGGCCAAACGGGTTGGGGAGGCCTGATCGATATTTGATAATGTATTTCCCTTAGTCGCTTTGACCAATTTAAACTTTATTGACAACAAAATTATAATAATCACAAACAAAAGATGGACTTAACGCTAAAAGCATTCACTACCAGTCAACCTTCGGGAATAGCAGAAATTCATGAATGCGGTTCTAAAGCAAATAAAAGAAAATAATAATTATGCAAGTAAAACAATATTCTATTCTATTTAAATAAAATAAAAGGAAGATGATGATGATGATGAATTTATATCTCTGTACTACACGGGTCAAGCCCGGTCATTTGAAGGGCGTGCGCGTATAGATCCAACACGTAGAGGCCCCTTAGATAAGTTTAATGTCATGGTATACTCCCGTCGTGGCCTGCTCTTTTTTCTGTTTGATATGTAGGGACGTCTCCATAATATAACCATAGGTGAAAGAATTACTTCGATAGCACAAAAATCTCTCGAGATATGGTAATTTGAAAATCACAATTTTTAGACTGCCCCAAAACGCTCCATACAAAAGACTACCGAATTATGACGTCACAGGTTTGTATTTTGTATGCATCAAATTAGAAATTTGTACGACAGCTATGTTAAATATTACATTTATGTGATTAGTATTATAATAAAAGTTATACCATTTTTTATTGCTTCTCCAATGGAAATATTATTTTTCAATAATTTCATACTTTTAAAATGGACTTTCCCGCCAAACTTTGATCGGCGCTAAAAAAAGTCTGACTGAAGATATTAGAATGAAAGTTTGCAGATCTTTATAGTTTTGTGTATTTTACGATATTGTTAAATAATTTATACAATTTTTAAACATTGGAAAATAGCCTATTGTGAGGATGATTTGGATGAATTTAATACTAGACTATTGCAGAAGAAGGCCGGACGCCTGACATAACTACCGCTATTGCTAGTTATTTGCGGCAGGCGGTGGCTCGCCACTCACACTGTTACAGAGTCCTGCGGGGCTTCTTGTGTTTACACTCCGACCAATGAAGACACGTCGGAGATGAAGACCCTGACCGACTCTATAGATTCGGTATCCGAGGTGACGTTACTCACCACAGCTCGCCACAAGCTGCCCTGCGGGTTTTAATATTATTATAATTAATGAAATATGGCTGGGGCATTTCATTTCATATTCGACTATGGGCACAATTTCAAACGCAAAAGAAACTTAATTACTATTCAATCTGCTTGGTTGAGAGTTATACAAAGGTTCATAATTTAAAGTGAATGAAGTGAAAAAAAAAATGCATCGTATCATATTTGTAACTTATTAAGTAATAACCAAAAATATTAAAAAAAAAAATGTTTTGACCATTCTGTAAAATATGCCAATTTCAGCTCTAGGAGGCATGAAATACTTTACAAAAAGAAATAATTTATTGCATCAACAATATAAATAAGAAGAACAACGTAGCATTTTAAAGTACAACAGGCGGCCTTATCGCTGCGCAAACTCTTCCAGGCAACCTTTAGGTAGAGAAGAGTGTGAGAACAGAAAGGGTATGTGGCGCAGCAAACATAGTTAAAGACTAATTAAAACAATTTAATAGTACATTCACTGTGTTTATTGCTAACCCGATAGCCATATATAAGGTCCTAACCTTTTAATTGACAATACTATATGGTTGGCATCTATAGCTTGTATACATCGTATTGTGAATGAAATTTTGCATAAATAAAAATGTTTTTAAAATGATATTATTTTTCTGTATACCAAGAAAAAATATTCTAACTTGCTCCATTACGCATTTACCATCACGCGTAAGAATGAAATTGTAATAATGACTAGTTAGGTACGACGATACGTATACGACCAAGTACTGCCACATATGACAGCTACGGTGACGCGTGCGAGCGTTGAACTCTGTTTTTCCCTCTCTTTTTAACTTTTTTATACCACGTCGCGTGGCAGACAAGTATACAGTCCGCCTGATGTGAAGTAGTTATCTTAGAGTGGGTCCAGTGCTGCAGCACCGGTGACACGTCGACCCTCATGGATCTTTTGTGTTCTCCCTAATCCTTTAGTCACTCTCCCCTGCTTGTCTGGAGACATGTTCCATGTGAAGTAGTTACCGTAGTCGTATTAACGGTCGCGACGGTAACAACGCTCGCGCGCCCCCGCCAACCCCGCTACCAACGCAGCAACTCCTTTCATTTTTGTGACCTCACTCACTCGCTGGAACACAAGACCCTCAATGGAATTGTAAATTAGCTGCGATGTTCTGTGATGTAGAGGTATTCCCCACTCAGGCAACTTACAAATACGTTTTACCCTACCTCTCTTTCGCCAGAGTCTCTTTCGCTAGTCGGCAGGATGCACCACGTGCAGGCTTTGGATCTAAAGATCGCGGTAAGCCAAACATACCCCTTTACTTTTTTATAGGGCCGCAAGACTCATTGTTGCAAAAGATTCAAAAGAAACATTCAATAACATTAAAATCATAATAACAACTTTGTCAAAAAATTAGTTAGGTACCTAAAATTTCATCTAAACTCAATCGCGCCGTATTTAAATAAAAGAAGTCATCGCCCATATACGAGTTGACGGCATAGGTATGTAGCTAGCTTTCTAACTTCCGTACATACCCCAATAAGTAAAGTAGAGGGCCAGCCGTAACGGCCGATAAATAAATAAATAAATAAATAATAAATAAATAAATATTGTCAGACAAACTACACAGCGCCATCTAGCCCCAAAGTAAGCGAAGCTTGTGTTATGGGTACTAGACAACTGATAAACATACGTAAATACATTTTTTTTTTGTAAATACATACTTATGATACATAGAAAACACCCTGACTAAGACAAACAGACATGTTCATGCACACAAATGTTTGTCCTATGTGGGAATCGAACCCACGAGCGTTGGTGTCGAAGCCGCGTTATTGACCACTACGCCACCGAGCTCGTCAAATCTGTTGATTTCTCGGAAGTCGATGTCTGTTGATTTCTCGGAAGCACAAGGTCATCGCCCTCACAGCTGTCTTTCATAAGCGAACGGCCATTAGTATCATTATTATCAATGCACTACCAATTACCTACTAGGGTTAAAGCTGATCTTTAGTGCACGTGGTGCAGCCAGCTGATAAACAGACGCGGTTTTGGCAAGATGTAGGGTATATCGAGACCAACGGTACAGTATTTATTTTTTCTTTCGATCTAATGAGGTCTCAATTCAATAGCGTAGATTGAAATGTCGAGAACTCGCAATCGCAGCTGATATGTAGATACGTCAGAGGTACTTGCCATCGGATGCTGACTAAAAAAGTCCAATATTTCCTCCTCAAGACAGCAGGATATCGAGTCCTACCAGCGTCCACCGCAGGTTGGTCGAACCGTCCATGTTCTCGGAAGGGTAAACAGCTGTGAGAATCGTGTTCCTGCTGACACGTGTTCCGAGCCTTCGCTCTAGTAGATTCTACGCTTGCAGAACAATCTCCCCACTATCACGGTACGCAATTACCATTGCCAGGTATTCCTGGTTGGTGTAACGTCGGTTTGGCATGGCAAATTTGAACAAATCACACTAAAACTAAAACGTACGAGCAAGAGCACTACGTTGTCGGGCGGTAGCGGCGCCGGCCGGTAATGCAGAAAACACGCGTGCGCTCACAAACTCAGTTTAGCGGCGACTGATTGTCTTTCGCCGTTCGCGCAGCGCGCAAGTATGAATGGTAGGTAGACTGCACATGCGCACTTGATACTACCAACATTTGCACTGGTATGAACTCGTGAACAAGGACGGTTTTATGTAAAGATAAAAAAGAACATTTTAAACATGTTTTAATGATAAATAAATTTTGTTATACAAACACTTTTCTTCACTAAAGCGTTCAGTATATGGTATTTATTTGATTAAAATGATAATTTATTTTTTCTTAAAATAAAAAAATAATAATTGCTAGCCGTGAAATTCCATTAGTAATGTGATGTATTTAAGCAATACGCATCCTCAATTCAGTATTGTCAACTAATAAGTTATTTTATGCAATTGGTATTTATTACGTAGTAAAAAATTATGTTCATTACAGTACAGGTTAATAATTTCATTTTTTTGATTTAATTCGATTTAATCTGTAATCTAATTCATTGTAATTCGCTCGTATAATATGAATAATATTATCTAGTGAACCGAGCAATAATGTGTATCAGATTATCTATATTTATTAATAATAATAAATTATGGTGCATGATGTATTTACCTATAAGTATTTGTTACATTTGGCTAATATGTAAACATACTATTGTTAATCTATGAAATAATGTATTCAAATGCTGGTAAATCAATAAACAAAAAAAAAAAAAAGAAATGTCTTGGTCAATGAAAAATCTAGTTTTTCTGACGTAAAACCAAAATAGATTCGCTGTACAAATGGAATTTAGTTTCACGAACCAATGGCTTTCCAACTAAGGAATGTTTGTCAATGTGAATGATGTTTTTGATTTCTGCAGTACCTATTCACGAATTGCTTTTCGCTTGTGATTGGCAGACGTTTATAGACTTTTATAAAACGCCTTGTGAATTTGTTCTCTTCATTGAGTGTGTGATAATCTTTATATTTAAAAACGAATGTTTACATGTTTGTCCTCTCTCTATGCATTCGTTTACAACTCATCCCATTGTAATAAAACTTTGGTGGGTTCTTCGTGATATGCTGGGTAAAGTTTAAACAGGACAATGTCTGCCGAGACTCCTAGCATTTTTATATTTATGATTTATGACCAAAAATAAGGCTATTAAATTAAATCGGTCCCTGATTTAGTAATTTCTGTAATAGTACTGTCCAGCCCCCTTACCACCATCTCTTATTGCGATTCAATAACTGAATAGAATGCTTATTCATGCCAATGAATAAGCGACTCTATTTCAAATGTAATAGAGTCGCTTATTCATTGGTATGAATAAGCAATCTACTCAATTATTGAATCGCAATAAGAAATGGTGGTAAGGGGGCAGTTCTGTGATACGATACCCGGCACCGTTGCGCAGTATGGGTGCATCAAGATTTTGCATCCGTAGAAATTAACACCCTAACTCTCATTATGACGTCACTCCAAAGAGTTGAGATATTCAATGGGGCAGACAGTACTATTGTGGTACTATTGTCATTGACTGTCACAGTGTATACAGAATCAATGTATGTGTATTCAGAATTTTTTAATTAAGTATTTTTTTGTTACGTGTAAACTTATTAAGTAGACCCTGTTATGCAGAATAGATCCCACCAACATTGATATTCTATCTCATGGAAAAAGAAGCCTAACTCTATTCTAGACTAAAGTTTGTCTTTGTAACTTTACAATACTTCTTGTTCTTCTATACAATGTAGATTTGTAATAAGAATTACATACACAGAAACACACACACACACCACACAGACGCACGCACGCACTCACACACGTGCGCTCTCTCTCTCACACATACACACATAGTCACTCACATATACCACATCTAGTCCCAAACTAACCGAAGCTTGTACTGTGGAGTATGGGTACTAGTTAGCCTATATAATATACTTACAAACATTTTTTCAAATACATACCTAAGTACATAAAATATATAGCAAATATAGTACCCTTCTGCCCCAGCTTAGTTTGCATCGAGCCATAAAATATTATTAGTAGAGTATAGAAAAAGAATTTGCTATATTGTTTATTTTAAGCGAGAGAAGTTAAGCACATTATAGTGAGGTCTATTTTGTAGTCATTTACTCACTTATTTCCATAAAATTTGTTAAAAGCAAAGGAGGCGCTAATAAATGTGACGCCTTGGACAAATTGTCCGAGTACAGTCGGAAAGAAATGTATTTTTTAACATAATTATAAATATTTATTTGCATAAAACATGGTGTGGGGATGTTACTTTGTATGTCACACAACAGTCGCTCATGTTTTGTTTTATTAGATTACATAGCAAATGAGATTTCCTTACAAGTACATGTACGAATTAAATTAGGAGTTAGAAACAATAACATCAAATAAGTTCATTTAAATAAATAAAAAAATTCAACGTCATGTCCAATTAATATTTCCTGTCAAAAAAATCTTTCATGTCATTAAACATATTTTCATGTAACCATCCACACATTATTTTATAATTATGTAAACATTTGATTTTAGAATTTTTAATAGTAGTTTATGAAACTGTTGCATAATAAGGGTTCTTAAAATACGAGTGTGAGTTTGCAATGCATTTGTATTGCAACCTGTTTAAAATACCTATATCCAGGGCTGAAGCTGTATCGAAATGGTGAAAAATTTATTTTTCGATACAGTTGTCCATAGAAGAGCTGTATCGAAAAGGAACTTTTTAAATTTATTTTGATGTCTTGTGCGTAAAAGCCTGACATTAAGATTCTGTGTTTAGTTTTTTAATCTCTAAATTTCAGTATGAGATTAGATAAAATACTTAATAATTTAGTTTATATTACCATTCTCAAGAAATTTTATCTTGTAAATATTATAAAAAGTATTTTTATAAATAACAATCACTTTAATTCACTGATTTATATACTGTATTTCTCAAAGTCATTTAGTATTTATTTATAGCGTTTGTAATTATATTGATTTAGATGAAAGAAAATGTTTGAAAAATCGCACAGCAAACTGAACAATTTCGATTATTAGTACCGTACGAAGCCAGGGGGGGGGGGGGGGAGCAAGTTAAATATGTTTATTTTTAATGATTAAACGCAGATTTTGTAAAATAGTATTTATTGACGCATACAATATTTTATGGTTAAAACATATACCGATGACACTACTCTCCACACGCTTACATTTTTTTAATATATATCGTTCACTTTTGGCAGCAATTGTACGTCCTGAATGAACTCAAGAGGCTTCTTGGGAAAGCCCCGCGCTATCATTTGTAAGGATTTGTGTGACGTAGCTACTGTTAATTTTCACGGCTTCAGCAATAATGGAACTGTCAGGGGACACGACCTAAATAGCACATTGAGATTAATTTGTCCGCATGACGAATGCGTAACTTGATTTTTATAGATGGCTGGATTTGAACTTAAAACGTTTTGTAGCACTGAAAAACGACGAGCTCGGTGGCGTAGCGGTCAATGACGCGGCTTCGACACCAACGCTCGTGGGTTCGATTCCCACATAGGACAAACATTTGTGTGCATGAACATGTCTGTTTGTCTTAGTCAGGGTGTTTTCTATGTATCATAAGTATGTATTTACAAAAAAAAAATGTATTTACGTATGTTTATTTGTTATCTAGTACCAATAACACAAGCTTCGCTTACTTTGGGGCTAGATGGCGCTGTGTATTGCGCTGTGATTTGTCTGACAATATTATATTATAAAAAAAAAAACAAACATACGAGTTCCCAGGGTTTACAGACTTAGGATTTCGCTACCATAGGATCTGTGCGGGTACCATGTCGTACCTTAATAATTACAAAACAAGATTATAATAATAATAATTATTTTAATAGCTGGTTTAATAAGTTGGCCGAAACCAGCTATTAAAATAATCCCGCCATTGACGCCTGATGCCGTAACCAAGGGAAATATGGATTATATATATATATATATATATATATATAAATGAATCCATATTTCCCTTGGTTACGGCATCAGGCGTCAATGGCGGGACCGATTTCGCTATTTCTTTTTATGTTCTATTTGGTATTGCCAGGAGAAGGTTCTTATGAAAGTGGTAGTGACTTATGAATTTAGTAGGAGATTAAAAAAAATAAGAAAACTGGCAGTCATTTGATAGATTACGCGCAAATAAATTTGAATTAAATATTCATTGTTAAGAAGACAGGAGAACGCCTGTCGAGTCTGCTAGTATTATAAATAATTTTAAAATGAAAAAATTCACCTCCTCATCTATGTGGGACATAAACCCGCGACCTCTCGATTACCGGTGGAGTGCTCTTCCTACTGACCTATCTGGAAGGTTTCTAAAGGTGGCGAATTTTTGTATTTTATATTTTACTGCTGTGAAGTCGCATGCATTGCATATGTTTTTTAAAAGCAAACTTTAACTTGCTTTTAAAAAAAAATATATAACTTATGCTGCTTGTGACAGATCTGTGATGTCACATGAGTGAGATATTTATAAAACATCATCATGAATGAGATATTTATAAAACGTAAAGTAGTTATTTAGTAATAAACTAGATGACCCGGTGAACTTTGTTTCACCTACATCTATCTACTTAATAAATATATACGATCTAAGATCTGTGTCTCTTTAAGAAGAGCCTACCCTGTGCGCCCGAACCTGACGGATGTGCCATTGCAAGACATTGGTTTTCGAACTTGCCGCTTTCCATAAAATTTAACAATACCAGCTTAAAATGACTCTATTGCAGTTTGCTTGCCATGTCCGAGAATTCCTGACACGGTCCTTCTTCGAAACCTCTTGCATTCTGCGCAGCATATTCAACTCCATGAAAGACAACGCCTGTACGTGTCGCTCAAGTATTGGCGATCTTTTACTAACTTATAAAACGGTCTAATCTTGGATTTATAGATTTGTCCTTTCAACTTGGCGGAATTTTGGAGTCACAGATGACACTGGTTACCTCAAGCCACTTAGTCCAAGCTGCTGAAATCTTGCAGTCGATGCTATCCGATGATCGAAGAACAGATCCCAAGTACTTATACCGTCCATGCATTCGACCATTTCCTAATATGCACGGTCGTGGATCTGTTGTTTTGCAGCCCAAGTACTCGATCTTTCCCGTATTCGGACTCAGGCCATAGTTCTCAAGTGACCTCTTCCATCAATTCACTCATCGCACCAACTGCCCTCTATCCGCATCCGCCAGTGCAATTATATCAGCATACATGAACTCCCGTCAAACCACCGCACAGAGCTGGTCTATGTGGATCCATGATACTACTTGACAATTCGTCTTATACCACGAATGTCTAATATATAAGTATATGCCTAATACACGAACAAAAACAGACTAAGGACTGATCGCTGGTGGACACCGACGTTAATGGGAATTTTGTCTCTCCGACAGAGGTCTAAACTATGGATTTGGAATTTCGGTACATGTCTCGGATGATGTCGATATAAACCCCTGGCAGCCTAAACTTCAGTAAAGAAGTCTAAACTTCAGTAAAGAAAGTTCTCGCCAAATAAATTTATGACTAAACGACAAATGTGAATTAATTAAAATTAATGTGAATTACAGATTTAGGTACTTCAGAATAAATAATGAAGATCCGTTTTATTTTGCAATATCACCTTGGTTAACATGACAGACCTAATATATGTATAATGTGATGTTGGTCTTACCATATGCAAAGTTATACAACTCTATAGTATGTGAATCCACAAACCTCGTTCTGCGTTCAGCCCACATTTTCTGGTACTATTCGCATTGCTGACACTGGTTACAATTGCAATCATTTTTATAATTTACAATGCGAGTGTTTATGAAATTTGCAGATTTCTATTATTTACTCTTAAGTACTGTTGAAGTACTGTACAAAGTATGATTTACCATAAACAGTCACTACATATTTCAACTCCATTCTTGATGTCTATTATTGTTGTGTCATTTCTATGTCACTTATGAGAAAGTCATATTTGACAACCAACAAATAGGTATGTCGATCCTTTGTGACAATGACACTATTGATAGGTAGGTAGGTTAGCCATCTTTGTTTCCATGACATTCGCCTATAGTAGGAAGACTTTGTATGGGAAAATAAAATTGTTGTTTTTACTATCTTTCTTGAAATTTTCTTCATAATTTCTCACCGTTTAAACCTTCCCTGGGCTACGACAAACAATTCAAAACCAAAATCAGCTAAAACGGCCCAGCCGTTCTCGAGTTTTGGCGAGACTAACAAACCGCAATTCATTTTTATATATAAGAAGAAGATAACAGCATATTGGCACAGTATAAGTAATAGTACTACGTACAGTATGGCCACTCCTTGCCGCTCTCTCGTGTCGACCTCACCTCCCCTCTGAGACAAAGCTGGAACAGTTTGTATGGCACTGCACGCACACACGCTCATTTACGCTGTGCACAGACGTCATTGTTCATGTAGTAGTAAACGACGCGATATTTGTACGGAGTGGCCGGGGTATGATATTGGTATATTACTTTGTATAAGAAACATATTTATTGAATCAATAGTAAAATTAAAGTACATAGTTGGGGTGTAAGATGGATCACAACAATCTTTAAAGCCAAAGCCAACCTGCACGTGGAACACCCTGCTGATAAGCGACAGAGGCTCTGTCAAAAGAGAGGTAGGCCACAAACTTATCTGGCCCGGTGGCCAAATTTAGAACTAAAGCCGCCATCTTGAAATGCCATTCACGAACGACTATAGTTTAGTATTGCCAGGTACACTTAATTTATTTACCACGTATACACATTCCATTGAGGTGTTTTTTTTAAAATACATATATATCTTTTTCTATACATACAATAAAAAAATCGTCAACGAGTTGTTTCTGTGAAATTTTATAACTCTCTAATATTATATAATAGCTATGACCGCGACTTAACGTGATGCATTTTTAAAACTAATCAACAAAAAGCTAGAAGGCAATTGATATTTAATTCAAACACCACACAACACAATTAATCAGTATATCAATGCTATTATTTTACCAGTGTATATATTTCTTTGATTTTAATGTTTCCTCTAATAGGGGCGGCATTTCGTTTAATGGCAACACTTAAGTCGATCGTACCGCCCCCGCCACCGGGCCAGATAAGTTTGTGGCACTGTATTTGTAGACTGCCCAACTGGGGAAGTACCTCCATCTAACAGAATACCGCAGCCAATAACAGTACCCTTGATAGTTGTTGTGTTCCTGCGAGTGAGTGAGGTCACCCGAAAGGAAGAAGTTACTGCGCTGGTGGCGGGGGTGGCGACGCGCGAGCAATATTTGATGTTTCAAGTGTTAATATGGCTACGGTAACCGCTTTACACTAGGAGGGCCGTATGCTTGTCTACCACTCGATGTATTATAAAACAAATATACAAGAAAACATAGCTACTGAATACTATACCCTGTTCCATATAGAAACGAAAAAAAAAATACCAACTTCATTTGCATTTCGAAAACTACTAATTCCATATATTATAAACGTGGCGCAGCAGCAAAAAACAATTTTGTATTATCAAGCTCTGTACATTGCATTTGCAATGTATGGATTTAGTTATTTCTGGAACGCAAATATAATTGGATTTTTTTCCACTGTTATTTGGAATAGGGTTTGTGTATAACAAAATAATTATACATTTAATAGAGCTGCAGGCTCACACGAAACTAAATATGAAATCTTTTTATGTTACATGCCCGCCCACGCTTCGCTGTGGCTCAATGTTCCCGTTCCCATCCCATTCTAGTGGATTTCTCATATAAACCTTCTCCTGACATCATCCAAATTTCTTATTATCTAGTTATTATCGGTCCAGCTGTTCTTGAGTTATAAATGCTGGCTTCGCATAGGTAAAATGTGGTATTTTATTTTCAACGTATTTTTTTAATCTTTTCGCTCAATAGGAATCTTAGTGTTTATACCATAGCTTATACTCGTACGCTCGTACCTAAACGAACCATTTTTTTTATGAAAACAAAAATTGGTCGATCTGTTTTCGAGTTTTGCGTTTAGCAATATTCATTTTTAACCGACTTCAAAAAAGGAGGAGGTTCTCAATTCGACTGAATATTTTTTTTGTATGTATGTTATTGGATATCTTTACAAATTGAGAACCGATTTTCATAATTATTTTTTTATTTGAAAAGGTATGATTGCAAGGTTTTTTTTAAAACCATATTCACCAAGTCAGGATCTGATGATGAGATGCCAGGGAAATGAAGGGAAACCCTTAAATTTTGTAAGCACGTATAGTCAAATTCATTTTTTTTATTTGAAAGGGTAATTGCGAGGTGGTTCCATATTCACCAAGTCAGGGTCTGATGATGGGATCCCAGAAAAATCGAGGGAAACCCTTAAATTTGCGTTATGGTAGCCGGAAGAATAAAATTGTGCCACTCCATTGCTCTGCGCTGAATGTCGTACAAGGCGACTAAGGAATCTTGTGTCACGCGTTAACTTTTCTCCCGGAAGACGGGCAGCAGCGTCTGCCGGGGTATTCCACCAATAAGCTGCGCTCGTCAACTGAAGTCGGTTTCAATTTCTTTTTTAAATCATTATTTATATATATTAACGCCACATAAGTTTATATAGTGTATAATATTAAATCCATGGATGAAAGTCTTTCTTTCGAAGAGCTTATTTTTTGCTTGAATAATGTCATATTTCAAGAGTACAAGACAAATGTGCGTCGCGAGATGTCGCTAAATCACTGTCTGTTTCATATTGATGGCTTGGGATCACTATGGCATTCGTGAATTAGAAGTATGAGTAATATTAAGCTCTTTTTAAACGCAATTAAAACTCAAGTGAGACATTAAATATCTTAATATATAAAAATTTCGCGTCACGTTGTTTGTTCACTTTGGAATCCGAAACTACTGAACCTGAGATATGGGATAGTTTTAACTCAATTTATAGTCGCATTTTTTTTTATCGCAAATTCTATATTCATAATTATCTGTGAGCACCATATCTACTATTGTAATGGATGGCGGTGTAAGGTAAACTGGTAGGGTAATCTTCTTCTAATATATAAAATTCTCGTGTCACAATGTTAGTTACCAAACTCCTCCGAAACGGCTTGACCGATTTTTATGAAGTTTTGTGTGCATATCGGGTAGGTCTGAGAATAGGTTGTTATCTATTTTTTATGGCAAAACAACGTTCGCCGGATCAGCTAGTAATTAATCAATTATTTTAAACGTGTCACTCACGTATATTTGTCGGGAAAGACGACTAGTTTCGATCTCAAATTGAGACCTTCATCACGGCGAGTGTGCAGACGCGTCCACCCTCTCTAGATTGCGACGACTACTCATCTATCACCTATGATAATCTATAATCTTCAGTTCAATTGACAGACTGAAGATAAGTGACCTAGCTAAGTTAAAGAACATCAACTCCAAAGAGTAATAATAGTATAGACGATCAACTCAGTCTTGACGTTTGCTATTTGATTTAATAATTGGTTTTATAGTCGTTGTTTAATAGCACTGTTAATGATAGCAGAGCATATAGTTTCAAAAATGGACTGTATTTTTAACCGACTCCAAAAAAGGAGGAGAATCTTAATTCGGCTGTATTTTTTTTTAATGTTTGTTATACTTAATTACTCCTTGAATATAAACTGATTTGAAAAAAATCTTTTTTTATTTGAACGAGTATACTTCCAGATTGGTGCCATATTTTTCATCTTAATCATCATTGTCATCATCAGCCTGTATCTACATACATAAATGTAGAGTAATGTTTGGAGTCAGTTTGTTTTTTTAATTATATAAAAATAAATCACACACAAGGCCAAAAGAACTAATAAGATAATATTTACTTGCAATTACATGAATTACATGAAGATATAAGAAAAATATCTACGGTTCGGCACTTGACATCTGAATAATTTTTAGAATATATAGCAACTAGCTGACCTGACATACGTTATTCTGTATAAACCTTACCCAGTATACCCAGAATATCCCACCAAAGTTTCATTGCAATCGGATGAGCGGTAAACGAATGCATAAAGCACATACAGACAAACATTCATTTTTATATATATTAGTTTTTTTTTCTTTTTTTTATACTACGTCGGGTGTCAAACAAGCATACGGCCCGCCTGATGTGAAGCGGTTACCGTAGCCATATTAACGCTCGCAACATAAAATATCGCTCGCGCGCCGCCACCCCCGCTGCCATCGCAGCATCTCCTTCCTTTCTGGTGACCTCACTCACTCGCAGGAACACAACAGCCCTCAAGGAACCGTTATTTGGCTGCGGTATTCTGTGAGGTGGAGGTACATTCCCCAGTCGGGCAGCTTACAATTACAATTACAATTACGAAAAGAGAGGTAGGGAACCTCTCTTTTCGCCAGAGCTTCGTTTGTCAGTCAGCAGGGTGCACCGCGTGCAGGTGAAGTTGGCTTTGGTTTAAAGACGTTGATGAACCACTTACACCCCATAAAATATATTTAGATGTAAAAGAAATACATAAATTAAAAAAGAAATATTATAAAAAAAATCTACAAAAAAGGCAAGTACATAAGGGCTAGCGAGGCTGCCAGCAAAAAGCACGAAAGCTAAAAGCACAAGTAATGTTGTACGGACAATTTGCTAATGGCGGCCAAAGTGAACGATACGATAATTGGATGCTAATGGAGTAAGCGGATACTTTGTTTTTTTGAACTATCAATTTATATAATCCTATATTTATTTATACCCTAGCGACCCGCACTGGCTTCACTCGTGTAGGATTTTTGCTGTTTTTGCAACATTTTTCATTCTCGCTTCGCTTCTATTGTTTGTATCATTTTATACCACGTCGGGTGGGAGACAAGCATACGGCCTACTTGATGTGAAGCGGTTACCGTAGCTATATTAACGCTCATTCTATAACATCATTATCAACCTGTATTTACCTACTGCTGGATATTAGCCTTTCCCAATGCTTTCCACCATATGCGCTCTATATTAACGCTCGCAACATGAAATATCGATCGCGCCGTATCACCTCCACTACTAACGCAGTGACTCCTCCCTTTCTAGTGACCTCACTCACTCGCATGAACACAACAACCCTCAAGGGAATTATTATTTGGCTACGGTATTCTCTGAGGTGGAGCTACTTCCCCAATCAGGCAGCTTACAAATACGCTGTATCCTACCTCTGTTTCGCAAGGGCCTCTTTCGCTAGTCGGCAGCGCACCCTGTCGACTAGGGAAAGAGGCTCTGGCGAAACAGAGGCATAGGGATGTAATATAGCGTTAGATTTCCCTGATAAATGGGTAACACAAGAAACAACACCGAACCCAAGAAGCAGCGAACATCAGCAATATTTTTTTTATTCTCGATGAAAAAATGCTAGTGCATCCCACACGGTCAAAGAGGACGACGTGAGGGGTGCAGGGGGCACGCAAAAACCTCTTCACGACCTGTTTGACAAACCATATGCAATTATACAACCCTTATACAACCAATAGTTGAATAATGTCTTAAGGAATATTTACGTAGTATTTGGAAACCACTACGATATTATTTACTTTATATATACAAAGAATATCGAAGTTCCCATCCACTCAAGTGACACGCCACTGTCGGCCGTGACGGTTAGATTAGGAGAGAACGATGACAACAAAACATGAACAGGACCAATTTGCTAATGGTCCGAATGAAACACTGAGTGAATGCTAATGGAGGTAAATAGTGTTACTGTCGACTATTATTTACTGTGGTAAAGTGATGTGACATAGACACTAAAGGTCATAGGTAATTTAATGAAGTGGTGTATTCAAATATTCATTTTGAGTGTTTACTTAATATTTAGGTGTATAGGTATGCTACGAAAGTAAGATGATTGTGAGAGATTTCCACGCTGCGAGTTGCCATGATAGTAAAGTTTTTAAAATAATAAGAATGAGATAGTTCGACTGTTTTGACGAAAAGTACCGAAAACTGCAGTTTTATTGCACTTTTTTTTTAGTGCTGGTATAATGACGTAGTAGTAGTTTACACACCAAGGGCCGTAAGATAAAAGATGTAGATAGTTGAGTTATCTACCTCATTATCAGCGTGTATCTATCCACTGCTGGACATAGGCCTTCCCTAATGTCTTCCACCATATGCGTTTCTCCGTTTTCCGCATCCAGCCGCTTCTGGCCGCTCCGTCCTCCTCCGTTGATGCCATCGGTAAACCTAGAGGGGGCGCCCGAGAGCTATGTCGACAACTTTGGTTATCTGTCGGTCGGTAGAGATATTCCGAGCATAGCTCTCTCCATCGCTCGCTGCGACTTTCGATTTATGGACCAGCCCTATGGTCGGAGTCCAAGTTTCTGCACCAATGGTCATGGCGGGGAGGATGAACTGGTTGAAGACTTTGGTTTTTAAAGTTTGCGGTATTTGCGCTGTGAGGATGTGCCGAAGTTTCCCGAATATTGAAATTTAACTTGCAAGCTTTGATTACAGATACGACGGTAAACCTAAATAAAATATATTTAACCGACTTCAAAAAAGGAGGAGGTTCTCAATTCGGCTGTATTTTTTTTAATGTTTGTTACTTCATTACTCCGTCATTTATAAATTCATTCGTCATTGATTTGCAAAAACTTTTTTTATTTGAAACTTCCAGCTTGGTCCCATATTTTTTCATCATCATCATCATCAGCCTGTATTTACTCACTGTTAGGTTTGTTACTTCATTACTCCGTCATTTATAAATCGATTTGAAAAAAACTTTTTTTATTTCAAATAATGTTTGGAGTCGGTTTTTTTTGTTAAAATTATAATATAATCGCGTTCACTAGTGAACAATTCCAATTAACTAACGTTACTACTATTTACTTACCAATTCTCATTACAATCCAAATTAAGTTCTACAACGGTCAGACCGCAAAATGTTCGCTAAAAATAAACCGGGTCTTTGATGTAACAGAAGCAGGGACATTCTACTTTGTCCTGCTCTTTGAGTTACTTGTTCTAAACGTTCCCTTCCCTTTTAATCTCTATATCTACTTATAATTACTTGTGCCCGAGATTCTGTGGTCGAGAAATTTAATTTGTTGAAATAGTAAATCCATATAACGCAAAAAATGTAAACTTATTAAAAAAAATTTAGAGATTGACAGGCAGACAAAAGGTCTCCGTTAGAGCTCGAAGTTATTCGATTTTTACGACAAAATATGTGAATGATTCTAAATGGATGACCCATTAATGAATTAAAAGCTATAAAAATCCGGTCGATGATGATAATAAACTATGAAAATAATAATGAACTATGCTATAATCCTCCTCCTCAGTCGTTCACTCTTGCCAGAGTGGTCGTATTTCATGACGATGCGTCTCTGGATAACGCAGCCCTCGCGATACGCCTGTGGAGGCGTTGTTGTTGCGGTCTTCAGCGTTACGGGAACATTGGACTGTAGTCACAGCAGAGTAATCCAACCAGTACTTTAACTTCATACTAGCGCCCAAATCGGCGCACGCACACAGTCAAGCGTCATTTACACGACCGCCTAGGAAGTTTTGAGGCGCCGCCGCGCACCAAAACTTCCTAAGCGGTCGTGTAAATGACGCTTGACTGTGTGCGTGCGCCGATTTGGGCGCTAGTATGAAGTTAAAGTACTGGTTGGATTACTCTGCTGTGCTGTAGTGTTCTGTGTGGCAGCTTTTATTAAGTCTGTCCAACGCGAAGATGATTGACGTCTGGACCGCTTGCCCTTCACTTGACTTGCCCTATACTATAATAGTTTTGTGAATATTAGAAAACTTAATAGAATGAAGGTGATTTAACATAAAAATATGATTTTGAGAAATTGATCATTTTACGTATTCGAGTTGTAACGTAAATTTAATTAAAACGATCAATTTAGGTTTCAAATTATGTGGTAATCGCCTTAAAGTGGATGTAATTAAATTCTACGACCCAATCTCTCTTCACCGTTTGTTTATTGGCAGGGTACGTCACGTGCAGGTGTGGTAAGCCGTGTGTTTCGACTGTGTTTGTGGCCCCCTGGCCCCAACGTAAGAATTTAATATAGCCTGAAATATTGCCCGGAGGCGTGTTACGTGAGCTTTCGTCGACGTAAGAGGCATTATGACTTACATTCATACATTCTTCACACGTTTGCTGAGGTTGTTATGTTTTCTTATAAATAAAGTAGGTTTGTTTATACTGTACTGGGGCTACACCTTTGGGCAACAAGGACTAACGTTTTCCATATCTGGGACTTGAGAGCAATAATACTTATATCACAAACGTTTGGTAACGGTCACCGCTTCATCAGGTGGGCCGTATGCTTGTCTGCCACCCGACGTAGTAAAAAAAAGAAGCGACGGTGGCACTCTGTTTAATAATAATGTAGAGAAGCTTCGATCATCAATAGACAACATTGTTGATCCAAGTAGAGAAGTGATTACTTGCTTTATTTTATTACAATTTTAATTACAAGTAGGTATGTTGTACACACTACACAAGTACATAAATTTTATTAGCTGAATTATTTTCTGTACCCTTCATCTGTATTTTCAAGGAAACATAATGATATAAATCGTGGTAATCTTGGAAGCCGAATGAGATTAAAATTTCATTACCGTGCGAAATGTCAGAATTTGGAAGTATTTGGATTTAAAGGGAAAGGTAATCTTGTTTCTAAGTAGGCGTTTTGTGCGCCTTTTTAACCCTAACGACTGGAAAAATGCGTATTATTTTATTATGACAAGTAACTGTTTCGTTTTTTTATGAGGGGGGCAAACGAGCATTTGGGTCACCAGATGCTGGAGACGCCTCCTCAGAATTAGTTGGACTGCTCGACGATCTAACGTGTCTATCCTCAAAGAGCTTGGTATAAGGCACAGGCTTTCGTCGCTTGTACGACTACGCATCTTCAAGTTCTTTGGACACGTTAGCAGAAATCTTGACGCCATGGAAAGATTGGTAGTGCAGGGACGAGTCGAGGGCAAAAGAGCGCGAGGTCGAACGCCAACCAGATGGACCGACTTAGTAAAATCTGTCACCAAAACGTCGGTGACAGAATGCGCTCATCAAGCCACCGACAGAGATCGATGGAGAAGGATTGCGAGAGCAGCAACCGTCATGGAGAGCGACAATAAGTGACCACGACCATTCTGTCAAGAGTGAACGACTAGGAAGAAGAATAATAATAATAATTCTCCTATCCTTAATATATTTTCCATTACCCCCACTACCCCCTCCACTTCCAACACAATATAAAGGCCGGCAATGCTTGGACTTGTCATTTGTAGGTTGTTGTTCTAACCATCAACATCTACAGATCGCCTGAGGATGCCTCGCGTAGAGGCGAAACACGTGTCGCAGAGACGACCACGGCAGTCGAGGCAGCGGCGGTCGCATGTATTTTCTGTTTCAGATGTTGGAGATTCGCCGAGACGACCACAGCAGCTGGAGCAGAGACGACCAAAGCAGCCACGGCAGTCGCATGCAACTACTAACGGTAGTGGGCGGGTGCCGGCCGGCAATAGTTTGCATGAACTAATTGGTGGCGGAAGCACGCAAAGTAGATGTAGATCAAATTGCCTTGAAATTGCCTAGGAAGAAGAAGATGAAAAGTAATCACCACCGCCCTTGAAGATCAGCAACACCAAGGGGCCGCCGATCCGTTACCAGCCTATACTCTTTCCTTCCTTTCTGGCGACCTCACTCACTCGCAGGAACACAACAACCCTCAAGGGAATCGTTATTTGGCTGTGGCATTCTGTGAGGTGGAGGCATTTCCCCAGTCGGGCAACTGCCAAATCACGCTATGCCCTACCTCTCTTTTCACAGAGCCTTGTTTGTCAGTCCGGAGGGTGCCCCACGTGCAGGTGAGGTTTGCTTTGGTTCAAAGATGTTGATGAACCACTTACACCCCAAAACTCGCTGATCACTTTTACCTATGTTAGGGGGGCATGCACAGAGAAACTTTCAGCTTTTATAAAGGATCTTCGTTAAGATTCTCCACCATCTCCATCATTCAACTTCTATCTTCACTGACACATTTTCTGTATAGCTCACACTGCTTTCAACTAATTGCAGTTCTTAAAAAAGAAATACACTTTTATCAGGTCGAGTCGGTCGGATGAGCTCGGTGGCGTAGCGGTCAATGACGCGGCTTTGACACCAACGCTCGTGGGTTCGATTCCCACTTAGGACAGACATTTGTGTGCATGAACATGTCTGTTTGTCTTAGACTGGGTGTTTTCTATGTATCATAAGTATGTATTTACAAAAAAAAATGTATTTACGTATGTTTATCAGTTGTCTAGTACCCATACCACAAGCTTCTCTTACTTTGGGGCTAGATGGTAATGATGATAATTTTTCTGACAATATTTATTTATTAATTTATTTATCCATTTCTTATAAAGCTGAAATTTCAAATGTTCATACGGGCTAATTACTTTTGTCCACGTATTTGAGACTTTTCAACATGAGTGTTAACGAAGTTTGTTGAAGCCCATTATTTATCCTGAAGCACTGTATTTTGTGTGTAAAGGAACTCGATAGCGTCTTTGTCAGTCAACGCAAGTTAAGCAACTTCAAAAGATGGGTCTATTTATCTCCCGGCTGTGGTCATTACAAGACAGTAGTAGCTAAGTCAGTTTAGGCGGCTTGAAAATACTGGCCTCCGTCAAATACTAAACGTTTTTCATATCTGGGGTACTAGCTTGAGAGCAATAGTACATGTATCGTAACGGTAAACGTTTGTAGGTAACGGTAACCGCTTCATCAGGTGGGCCGTATGCTTGTCTGCCACCCGACTTAGTAAAAAAAAAGAAGCGACGGTGGCACTCTGTTTAATAATAATGTAGAAAAGTGATTACTTGCTTTATTTTATTACAATTTTAATTACGAGTAGGTATGTTGTACACACTACACAAGTACATTAATTTTATTAGCTGAATAATTTTCTGTACCCTTCATCTGTACTTTCAGGGAAACATAATGATATATATCGTGGTAATCTTGGAAGCCGAATATACCCGCAGAAATTCAATTCAATTCAATTCAATTCAATTCAATCATTTATTTGCATGAAACATGGTAGTTTAGGTGACAATGTAATTAATAGAAGTTGTACATAATGTTCCGCTTATTACAATAAGCATGCAACTTAATTAATTAATTGAAATAATATCATTTATGATACCCGCAGTTGAGTATCGTGATGGAGTATGCTCTAAAGCCTTTCGACTAAGGGTAGACCAGTATCCAAGCAGTGAGACGAATAAGGGTTGATGACGAACTGTATTTCGTGAGTCGCGTAAATATTACCGGTTTCATACAAATGTATAGTGACGACGCAACATAATATAAAGCTAACGTGAACGCGAAACACAGCTCATAATTTTATATGTTCGTTTGGTTTCACCCTACTGAATTGCAAAGAACCACAAAGTAACTGAAACGATTCGAGTTTACTCAGTTCAGTTATTTGCTGAGTCGAATGATTTCGTTTCAGCAACGCGCCGTGCCGGGTTTTAGGTCATGGGTCAGCGAGTCTGTCCGCTTTAGCATAATTCACTGCAATATCTGTAATTATATCTTCCAATCTAATTGGGCTAAAATTTGGCACAATCGTTGGATTTGCGTGACGTTAGGCGCCGTGACACGTGGCGATTTTTAATTTCCACATTAACCGCTATGACATGGGTATCAAATGAAAGGGCGACATGCGGCAAATGAATGAGCGAAACATTTTCTTTAATTAATAATTGAAAGGGCTTAATGACACAAATACAGTAAGAAAACTTTTAATGTTTTTAAAATAAACAACTATAAGTAAATAAAAGTGTCGTTTTTTTTTGCGTAAATTGTATACCATTTTATGGATGAACCAAATTAATATGTAAAATAAAGTATAGGTACTATTTAAAAACTAAACTAAAACTAATATAAAAATCTATATATTTTAGCTATAAACAAAAAAAAAAACGAATATGCGATGAAAATAAACAAGAAAAAAAAACAGAAATTTTAATTCAAATAAAAAAAAATATCTCTAATTTTATATTAACATAATAATTTTATCATTGTTTCTCTTTGTGACGGCAGACTATCAGCGTGAAATATTATATTGAAGATTCAGACATGTGGCGATCTAATGTCCTGCTTGCAAGCAATAATTTGAATTTATGTGTTTGAGAATTGATGTGTTGAGACAAAAGACTCAGCTCTTTTGTCGAACGGATTCGTACAAAAAAGGGATATTTATGGAGTTGGTTTCAAATATCTATGCTTTGAATGGCGGAGTTCGGGAAAGATTGTCGCGTTAAAATAACATGTCGAACATTTAAAACAATAGTTTCTTGGGACAAAGGCAAGGAGGCAGGCGACCCCTTTGGGTTTTTTGTGAAGATGTTGTGTCGTGTAGACGCATACATCGTTTGGGGTCGCACGCCAAGATTCGTAGTTATAATTCGTAGAGATAATTTTTAGTTGGTTTTGTTAGCCGGACGCGTTCACATCTCCAGATACTGAGATGACCGATGCAAAGCTGCCCGAGTAGCTTAGCATATAGTGTGTTCCAGTGGAAAGCAGTTCGAGAGATTCATCGGCCACCCTGCGAGTGCACATGAGGCACCCTACCAGCCAGCGTCGAGATTGCAGCTAAGATTTTGATTGCTAGCTTGTAAATTAATCAAAGTCTCCAAAACGCTTTGTTTGGGAGTGTAAAAAGATTCATTTAGTTGGGCTTAACCCCCGGTGGTTTGCGTGTAAATCAGAGTGCGTTTTAATCGGATTAAATCGTATTTTGATTGAGGGAGTTGAGTTGTGTGAATCGAACGGACTCCAGAGTCAAACTCCGTAAGTTATTGACTTTGGATCCCCAGATCTGGAGTGGGCACACTACCGGAAATAGATAATATTTTCCGTAAATACGCTTTGCTTATTATTTTCTGTCTTCACGGTATATTGATTTGTGTGTATTAAACTGTGTAACTTTTCAGCGGCGTGACTAATAATCTGTGTATGTAATTAACTTAACTGTGTGTCTTATCTTTCTGTCATTATTGTATATTAATATTGTGTCTTTAAACTAATCGTGTATCATTTCAGCCGCGTAATCATATTCGGTTTATTTGACATATGTGTATATTTCAGCAAATGTGTTCATAATTGTGTGTATTTAACCGTGTACTTTTCCAGCAGAATTAAGTCATTTTAAATAGGAGTTAGGGCGAAAATCTAGATCACTGAAAGGGGAAAATCCTAATTACACATTAGGCTACGGACGGTCGCTTCAGGGGGGGGGTTACCGTTACATCTGGTACCGTGGAAACCAGGATCCAGGCTCGTTGCATATAATTGCAACAACTGGAGTACATTTTGGGTAGTGCGGAAATAAAATTAATTACATGTTTAATTATTAAATTCACTGTATTATTATTAAACGGGGAATATAAAAAAAAAAACAAAGGAAACACAACGTAGGAAATTATAGACAAACGTAGGAAATTGTTTTATAGACGATCTAATTACTCTATTATTGAGTTATATAGGAAAAATAAAATACAAATAACCGTATATAACTTAATATTGCTTGCATGGCAGGAAGTGGTAATCAGTCGCATAGATGGACATGGTCAATACGATAATTCAAGCTGGATGACTAGCAATAATTTTGTCGTTTGAGGGGAGTTAGAATAATAAATAATTTGGTACATAAAGAGTGACAGGAAGTAGGCATTGAAATATTGTATAAGAACTTCTAATAAGGTAAAGACAGGGTTAATTATAAGTTAGTGATTTAGGAGTGAAGTTAAAATAACGTTAATTATAATTTAGTGATTAGGAGTGAATTTAATGTAACTGTATGGGGACGCTCCGATTAGGTCCAATTTTATTTAAAGTATAGACTTGGCCATATGGCATGTATAATTATTAAAGTTTAAATAGTAGCTTTAAGCTAGTGAAATTAATAGTAAGAACGCTGACTGTATTCAAAATATCTATAAACAGGTTGGAGTTATACAGATTGATATATATGAGTCCTTACCATTAATTAAGATTGCCAACGAGCACAATCAGTCTTGACACTTGTGTGCGTCCGTCTTGAATAAAAGTAAATATTTAATTTCTGTTGGGTAAAAATAGCCCATAATATCGTAGCGAGGTGGTTGCTGATTGAATCAGTTCGGGTTGATGAGAGAGTGGAAAGAAAAAAAAAAGAAATAATAAATACTCGGATATAAATACACAAAGCGCTTAAACAAAGAAAAAAAAACAAAAAAAAAATATATATACGTATATATATTTAAAAATATGTATATCTATATATAAATAAGAGGCCCAAAACAAAAAAAACAAAAATAAAATAAAATAAAAAAAATAAAAAAAAATATATCCGAGATAAAATCATTTTGCGCTGGGACGCCAGTTGCATTGATAATATTTTTTACACCTCTCAATGGCTAATTCGATGTGCACCTTGCGGTCACCTTCCGCGTAGGATCGATTGGCGATGCGCTTGATTAGAGTCGTAACCACGGGGACTAACCGCGCCCTTGCTGGGATTCTAACACGTATTCATAATTAATCCGAATTGAATTAGATCCGTACACATACGTGTCGATTTGATCAAAAGATTATTGTTATAAAAGGAGGCGATAAGTGTCATTACTAGATTATTGAATAGATTCATTAAGTTAACACGAAATAACTGGACGCATAGTAAATTGATATTTGAATACATCATTTTATTCGGATAACAATGGCCGATCGCAATACAACGCGACGCGGTAGGAAAGGGCCGCAGGTAGCAGGCGGTTCGCGTCGTAAAACCCTAGAAAGTCCGACGGACAATGGAAATTTATCTGAGACGATAGCGCGTGTTATAAGTGATAAAATGGACACAATAATAAAACGATTAGAAGTTTTAGAACGACGGGAAACGCGAATCATTGACATACCTACGCCAAGCACTTCCGACAATTTAAGTTTGGGGACTAACACGAATATGAATGTCGATCTAGCGTCACAAAGTGTAAGGTCCAGCACCCAAGCACAGAATGTTTATGTTATGCGATCAGCAATGGATAGACCGTGCTTTAAGGGGAGTGACGATGAAAATCCGATGAAATTTCTTAGGAAAGTTAGGAAATACATTAGTGCGATAGGTTCAGAACACAGAGCAGTAGATATAGCGTTTGAATGCTTGACTGGTCCAGCAACCACCCGAATGAGCTTGTACAACGGTTGGGAAAATCTTGCGGCGTTTGAAAGGGATTTCCTTAAAGAATACTGGGGCGAAATTCAACAGAGTAAGGTCCGCTATGGTTTAGTGTATTCAAAGTGGAATGAGAATAGCGGAATATCAATGGCGGACTATTTTGCCGAACATTTAGAACTATCACGTATGCTGTCAACTCCGTTGACGGAAAGCGATGTAGTAGACGGAGTTATGAGGCATTTTCCGGGTGACGTGTTGCGACAGTGGTCGTTCACTGATCGGGGAAATAGAACCGTGTTAGCCGCGTTAGATTTTTTACGAAATATCGAATTGACGACGGGTGAAATTTTGCCGAGACAGATGGTAACACGTGGCAACTTTAATAATAGGCGTGCGTATACATGGCGGAGGGGTAGTACTAGCAGACATGAGCCACCTATTACGGCAGTGATACAACGAACAACTTCAAGAGGTAGTGCACGGAGTCGCGGAATCAGACGACGTGTTACGCGAGCGTCTTATCGCGGGGTCTATAATAGGACTATGACGTCTTTGCCTGCTATTAAATGGCAAAGAGCTACATCGTCTAGCGTATCAAATACTGAAGCGGGAAACGATAATAATCACACGGGAAACGGTGTCACGTCGGATTCTTAGGCCTCGATAATTCGACTAAAATGCTTAACAAAGAGGTTCATTCGGGTAGCGGTATTAGGAACGCATATAACTATATGTTAAAGACAGGTTGGCAGCCAGGTAAAGGGTTAGGACGTGAAGAGAACGGCATTACACGACCTATTAATGACGACCATAAGGAGAATGAATGGGAATTAGCGAATCAAGTCAGTATATTACTGAACAGTAGAAGTCGTGATGTGGTTTTATGCACTGAACGAGGTAAGCCATGTCTTTGGTGCGATTCGCGACAAAAACGTATGTTAGGTACTATATTTAGCGACGATGATTTTTACGAGGATCAGTCGGAGAGGTTGTTAGGTTTACCGTGCTTACCGGAGATTAATGTCAAAGTTTATGGACGCGAATTGAAGGGATTAATTGATACGGGAAGTCAAGTAACATGCATTTCACACGAGTTGTATGATAGCATCAGGTTAGCTGTAGGCGAGTTAGCGGAAATACCCATACCTGCGTTACAAATACAAGGCGCATTCGGTTCGAAGAGTGAGAAAGTGACTAAGCTAATTTTGATAGTTATAGAGTTAGGCGAGCTTGAAGTTGAGACACCGGTACTAGTATTAAAGAGGTTACCTCGATCGTTAATATTAGGTTTTGATTGGTTGCAACGTATGAAGGCGAGTATAACATGTGGGCCAAACAAAAGTCTTACCGTAGAACATTTAGGAATTCATTCAAAAATAAAGTTGGGCGCAGTTTCTGTAAACAATAGCGCGTGCCAAACAATTACTTATTTGTTGAACGGAATTATGGCAGGCCATAAAGTTGGGACAGCCACGGCGTGTGCCACAGAACAAGAGATTGAATTTTATGTAGACTCAATGGCGTTGAATACTGAACAAAAAACGTTGTTATTGTCAGTATTACAATGTAATAGGGAAGTATTTTCAATTCACCCGGGGCGTACGACAAAGTACACACATACAATTCAAATGAAAGACCCCACACCATTTTTAAAAAGGAGTTATCCAATCGCATATGCACATCGCGAAAAGGTGAAGGCGCGGATAGATGAATTGGAAAACTTAGGTATAATTAAGCGTGAAAGTACGCCATATAGTAGTCCGCTTACATATACATTAAAACGAGATGGGAGCGTTAGAATTTTATTAGACGCGCGCGAATTAAATTCACGTATGGTCGGTGATATCGAAACGCCACCATTAACATCGGAGATATTACAATCGTTCCACGGGGTTAAATATATAAGTATACTTGATTTGAATAATGCATACTATCAAATAAATCTTAGTAAAGATTCTACTAAATTTACGGGTTTTACCTTCATGGGAAAATCATATACTTATGCGGTTTTACCACAGGGTTTAAAGACGTCAGTAGCGAGTTTTACGCGAGCAATGGATATCATACTAGGGCCCGAAATAAGGTCATTTTGTCTTAATTACTTAGATGACTTATGCGTATTTACAACCGGGGCTTTGGAAGATCACATTGGTCACATAGATGCAGTACTAAAGCGATTAAAGGAGGCTAACTTGACGTGTAGTCTTGTTAAATGTAGATTTTTGCAAAAGGAGGTTAAGTTGTTAGGTCACATAGTTACAATCGATGGTATAAAAATGGATCCGGATAAAACGGAAGCTATAAGGGAATATCCAACACCTAAGTCGGTTAAACAAGTTAGGGCATTTTTAGGTTTGATAAATTACTTTAGGAGATTTGTGCATAAATACGGAGAATTAACGCGACCATTATGTAATCTGTTGAAACAAAACATTGCATGGAGATGGGATACAAAATTAGATGAATGCTTTCAACAAATTAAATCACGATTCATTGATACAGTAATGTTAGCGCACCCCGATATAAATAAACCGTATTATTTGCAAACGGACAGTAGCGCCATCGGCGTGGCAGGTTATGTGTATCAATTATCGGATCAGGCCGAACCACTAATTATAGGGTTCTGTAGTAAAGCATTAACTGAAGCTGAAATGAAATGGACTGTATCTGAACAGGAGTTTTGGGCAATTATTTACTGTCTTAAGAAATTCGAGACATACTTACGCGGAGCGAAACTAATAATTCGAACTGATCATAAAAGCCTAAGCTTTCTATACTCATGGAAGCTATTAAGTGCGCGAATGATGAGGTGGGCACATTACATAGGTCAATTTGATTACGTCATCGAATATGTCAAAGGACAAACGAATGTAGTAGCAGATGTATTATCGCGAAATTTACCTGGCGGAAGCGATAACCAATCTACGCGAACCGTATGCCCTCAGTTACAGATGTTTAAAGCCAGTAATCAAATTCAGATAATAGAACAACTCAAGTCAATTAAAGTTTTACAACGTTCGGATGAAAGGTTGAATACAACAATAAAATATTTGATCGAAAACGATAAAGTAACAGGAGAAAAGAGCAAATTTCGGCACTATAAATTGATTAACGATATTTTGTACTACGAGTCGCCGAAAACAAAGAAATCTTTAATGGTCATACCTGATAGTTTGAGAGACGGGTTAATCAAGAATGTTCATGAAGAATTAGGTCATTACGGTCGGTCGAAGGTATGTTATGCGATGAAACCTCGATATTATTTTCCACATATGTCACGAGAAATAAACAGAGTAATAAAATGTTGTGACTTGTGTCAGAAAGCTAAACACGATCTAGCGACTTATGTAGGACCGAGTAAAGCGGTAATTGCACAGGTCATAGGCGAGTTAGTGTTCGCAGACTTGTATGGTCCACTTCCGGCGGGAAAATACGGTATGAAATATATATTAGTTATGCAAGATGCGTTTAGTAAACTCATAAAGTTGTATCCACTTAGGAAGGCGACCGGTGGAGGTGTTCTTAAGGGTATAAAGTGCTTTCATCAGGAAATCACTATAAGCAAGGTTGTCACTGATTCGGGAACACAATTTACGTCAAACAAATGGGAACGTGGTTTAGATGAATTAGGAATTAAATATTCACATACGTCAATACGTAATCCGCGTCCAAATTCAACAGAACGCGTGAACAGAGAGCTAGGAAGACTATTTAAGAGTTATTGTCATAAATCTCACCGAAGTTGGGTGGATATCGTACCGCGAATAGAGAAATGTTACAATAATCTTGTTCATAGTAGTACAGGCTTCACGCCAATGGAACTTGTCAAGGGTCAGTCAATTGTGTTATCTACAGATAAATGGATAATAGGTAGATCGACTGATGGTCGAAACACAGGTCAGATCGACGAGCTTCAGAAACAAGCTCGGATAAATATTGGAAAATCCGCGACATTACGAGAACAATCGTATAATCGGTGCCACAAAATTATACAATTTCACATAGGTGATTGGGTCAAATTGAGGTCATTATCGAAATCAGATGCGGAAAAGAAGTTGACTAAGAAATTCGCTCTAATTTACGAAGGGCCATATAAAATTGGTGCAGTTCCTTATCATAATGTATATACTTTAGTAAGGCCAGATACGGGTTCGATTAAGGGGAATTATAATGCCATTCATCTAACAAGATACTATTATGGCAAGTAGAATAGAATAGGATAGTTCATGTAGGTTATACCTAGAAAGTGTAGATTGTATGTAGTATTGTAGATATAGATTGTAATTGTAGGCTAGTGCTTAGGAGTTAGGAAAAAAAAAGGGTTGCTATAAAACATGAAAAAAAAAAAACCCATAAAGAATAGAATAAGGCGGTGTAAATGTTTCATTTGGTTGGGAGATGGTTAGGTAGTTCTGAATGGTGAAATTGCGTCATGCGAACAATAGAGTCACATAGACACATTTTCAGAGGGGAGGATGTGACGGCAGACTATCAGCGTGAAATATTATATTGAAGATTCAGACATGTGGCGATCTAATGTCCTGCTTGCAAGCAATAATTTGAATTTATGTGTTTGAGAATTGATGTGTTGAGACAAAAGACTCAGCTCTTTTGTCGAACGGATTCGTACAAAAAAGGGATATTTATGGAGTTGGTTTCAAATATCTATGCTTTGAATGGCGGAGTTCGGGAAAGATTGTCGCGTTAAAATAACATGTCGAACATTTAAAACAATAGTTTCTTGGGACAAAGGCAAGGAGGCAGGCGACCCCTTTGGGTTTTTTGTGAAGATGTTGTGTCGTGTAGACGCATACATCGTTTGGGGTCGCACGCCAAGATTCGTAGTTATAATTCGTAGAGATAATTTTTAGTTGGTTTTGTTAGCCGGACGCGTTCACATCTCCAGATACTGAGATGACCGATGCAAAGCTGCCCGAGTAGCTTAGCATATAGTGTGTTCCAGTGGAAAGCAGTTCGAGAGATTCATCGGCCACCCTGCGAGTGCACATGAGGCACCCTACCAGCCAGCGTCGAGATTGCAGCTAAGATTTTGATTGCTAGCTTGTAAATTAATCAAAGTCTCCAAAACGCTTTGTTTGGGAGTGTAAAAAGATTCATTTAGTTGGGCTTAACCCCCGGTGGTTTGCGTGTAAATCAGAGTGCGTTTTAATCGGATTAAATCGTATTTTGATTGAGGGAGTTGAGTTGTGTGAATCGAACGGACTCCAGAGTCAAACTCCGTAAGTTATTGACTTTGGATCCCCAGATCTGGAGTGGGCACACTACCGGAAATAGATAATATTTTCCGTAAATACGCTTTGCTTATTATTTTCTGTCTTCACGGTATATTGATTTGTGTGTATTAAACTGTGTAACTTTTCAGCGGCGTGACTAATAATCTGTGTATGTAATTAACTTAACTGTGTGTCTTATCTTTCTGTCATTATTGTATATTAATATTGTGTCTTTAAACTAATCGTGTATCATTTCAGCCGCGTAATCATATTCGGTTTATTTGACATATGTGTATATTTCAGCAAATGTGTTCATAATTGTGTGTATTTAACCGTGTACTTTTCCAGCAGAATTAAGTCATTTTAAATAGGAGTTAGGGCGAAAATCTAGATCACTGAAAGGGGAAAATCCTAATTACACATTAGGCTACGGACGGTCGCTTCAGGGGGGGGGTTACCGTTACATCTTCTAAAGATTGTCTGGAAGATATTGCTTTTAGCGATAAGACCGCCTTTTGTACTTTTCGTTTTGCAGGTTTCTTGTATGTATGTCTTATATTTTTGCAATAAAGTGTATTCTATTCTAATATCCCCAAGATCGTTGCCTGGCCGGCAGTGTGCCCAGAAGACTGGCAGCATTATCTCGCTCGATAGCGATACTAATTCTCTGAGCAAGGTAATGAATGACCAATCTTCTGGTGATAGATGTGTCGACCAATTTTTGGAAAATGTATCTAAATAATTCATGGGCTGTCTGTCTCCACGGCCCCAATTGTTGTTTATACTTGTTTATCTAGATTTATTATCTATCTCTTGAAAGTTAGTTTTTATTGAGAGGGCGGCAAACGAGCATGTGGGTCACCTGATGAATAGCAATCACTACCGCCCATTTAAAGGCTTGGCCGATCCGTTGCCAGCCTATACTCTTCCTTTCTTTCTGGCGACCTCACTCACTCGCAGTAATACAACAACCCTTAAGGGAATTGTTAATTGGCTGCGGTATTCTGTGAGGTGGAGGTACTTTCTTAGTCGGGCAACATGAAAAAAGTATAGGCCCTACCTCTCTCCGTACCCGTAGTATGCCGACCATGTTCTGTGGTTTTGCTAAAGCGTAAAACATGTCTGTTTGTTTGGGTGTTTTGTATGTACAAACAATGTTGGAATATACAAAAATAAACCTAGCTCGCCCTGTTTAATAGAAATCTGTCTCAGACAGTCTCAGTCACACGATTTGTTTATGTAAGGGTTGTTGTCATAATTATGCCTTAATTATATTGTAATTACTCTTGTGATAAGTGGATAATGATTGATAGGGTACCACCCGATTTGGGTATTAAAATTATACTGAATTTATTGTGCTTGATATTTACCGGATTCGGAGCGAAGAAATTTGACGGAGAACCAAAGTGGTCCACATAGCTCTCGGAGTCAAGAGTTGAAGTAGCAGTGCGCTGGACACATCTGCCCAGTCGGCAATGGAAGATGGTGGAGGAAAGTCCTAGAATAGAGGCCACGCATGGAGCGACGAAGCGTAGGACGCCTCTCTCTAGCTAGATGGACCGACGATCTCAAAAAAGTGGTTGGTAGCGGTTGGATGCGGAAAGCGGAGGATCGCATATGGTGAAAAGCAGTAGGTGATGATTTACGTCTTTGCCTATTAACTAATTTGATGAGTACCTTGGTGAATTGTTGTACAATGCTGCATCAACAATACTGTGACATACTTACTTACATAAGTTACATACAATGTACGATAGCTGGCTCGTACATCCTGTATTCTCGACAAGGAAGGATGTTGGCTGCGATAAAGTAAGAGGCGCGCGAGGTACACAATTGATAACGATATGCATATTCTAAATGATATAACAGTGTGTTAGATGGATATAAGGTGATGGTACAATATAATTGGGCTAGTAAAGTATAACTACAATACTAAAACACTAAATTTAGGCAGGCAGGCAGAGATTAGTCATTAAGTTGACGTAAAGGAAATAATATGTCTAAAAACAAAGGGCTGCTGTGTTAAATGCTTTTTACTTATACACCTGCCAAGGTCTGTAGTCTAGGAATAGTTATATATGATATTGACGAGCTCGGTGGTCGAATGGTTAGCAATAGCCACTTTGACTTTGAGGTTTGATTCCCGCACAAAACAAACATTTGTGTGCATGAAAATGTCTGTTTGTCTTGGTCTGGGTGTTTTCTATGTATTATAAGTATGTATTTACAAAAAAAAAAAAATTAAGTACATTTATCAGTTGTCTAGTACCCATAATACAAGGTTTGCGCTTAATTTGAGCCTAGATGACCCTGTGTAAATTGTCCAGAAATATTTATATTCAGTCTAGTCCGAGTTCTTTGTAGTAGAATACACCTTTTAAAAATACAGAATTTAAATTAATTTATAGTTGCACTAAACGTAACTTTTATTTATGGCTTCCTAACCAACAGCTTCTAGATAGCACGGTATCAACCTACAATCATCCCACTGTTGAGGTACGGGTCTCCCCTCAATCCAAGGGGTTTAGAGCATACTTCTCTACGCTGCTCAACTGCGGGTTGGTACAGCAGACCGCACAAGTGTGCGTCAAACAATCTTATAATGGAAGTCCATTATAAGATTGTTTAACCAAGAGACGTACAGTATTAATTCATACAGTGGCATTCGTAGCACTACGCGCGATTTCTTATATTAGATGTATTATGGGCCAAGGTGTTGTCTCAATAAAACTAGAAATAATTGTTCTTTTACCCGACTGACGAACTACGTAGGTTATTTTATAATCGATCAAATACAAAATTAGGCCCAAAAGCACAGATTACATAATAGTTACTACGTAACCAAAAGCTTACCGACGTCCGTCCAACTTAGACAAATCCCGGACGGATAGCAAACTGATCCCCTGTCATATTTATTCAGGAGCATCACTGACACAAATTCATACTCGGACCATAATTATAAAAGTTGCTATTACTAATCGATCCAGAACAGATGAGCTTAAAGTTTTTCATTGAATCAATATACATATAATAAAACAGTAGGAACCGCGTGTCTGTACATTTGATAAAATTAACAAAAAATGGGTGTGGGCGATAAAAAAAGAGTAACAGAACACAAAAAAGATTTTTTTGATTTTTTTGTCTGTCTGTCTGTCTGTCTGTATGTACTCGCTAATCTTTAAAACTAACGATCAGATTTTTACGCGGTTTTCACTAAAAGATTAAGCTCATCCCTGAGCAACATATAGGCTTTGTTTCATCGAAATCTAATGTCAGATTAAAAAGTTATCGTCATTTAAAGTTTAAAGAAAATTTTTCTTTATATAAAATCACTCATCACGAAATCTCAGAAACTACAAGTGCTAGGAGTCTCAAATTTTGTATGGGGGTTCCTTTCAGGACGTAGATGCTCACTAAGACGGGAATTTGGAAAATTCAACCCCTAAGGGGGTGAAACGGGGGTCCAAAGTTTGTATGGGGAACCAAGATTAGTTGGACTATTCTATACGAAACTTTACACGAGAACTTCTGTAGATAAATGAGTAAACACGTGTTTCAGGATTTTTCAAAATTCAACCCCTAAAGGGGTGAAATGAGGTGCAAACGTCTGAAAATCGACATGGGTATTGTTTTTATGGTTTATCGGGTCGCTGATTCCGAAAACAACAGCTATTTTATAATCTAACATAATCGACGTGACACAAGAGCACTCCTGTGGGGGTGCGATGGGGTTGAAATGTCATAATATCAATATGGGTGTTGATTCTATGGTTTTCTGAAATGTCAATTACGAAAATGGCATCGATTTGAAAACGTGGACACGAAATTTCCATCTCGGTATAAAAATCCAAGATTTGGAACACCTGATGCAGAACCATGATGGTTCACCTAAACTATAAGAATTATAAAAATGACGCTTTAGCAAAAGTTGTTAAGCCTGATAAGCATTTTTTGTTGAGGTATAAAAATCCAAGATTTAGAACACCTGATGCAGAACCATAATGGTTCAGCTAAACTATAAGGAATATAATAATGACGCCTTAGCAAAAGTTGTTCAGCCTGATGAGCATAAATAGTTTAACAAAATGTTGATTGTATTGTAAAAAAATAACCGCGCAGTGTTACTTTTATTCTTACCTGCTACAAGTTAGACCCAATAGTTTTATTTATTTACGTTATATATATATAAATTTATTATATATATATATATATATATATATATATATTTTAACGTATATATATATATATATATATATATATATATATATATATATATATATATATACTAGCGGCCGCCCGCGACTTCGTACGCGTGGAGTTATTTATTTGCAAAGAATTTTTAATTACATTCGAAAAAGCTAAATAGGTACCTAATGAAAGGAAAAAAATAAAAAAAGTTAAAAACAATCAATATCTAGACGAATTTTTAGAATCAATGAAGTCGACGGATATTGTTTTTTAAAACCTCTTTGTAAAACCTAAAGTATTTTTTATTGTTATAATAAAACATTCCTCCTTATAATAGTAAGTATGTAGTTGTTTTCAATATTTTTTATACTTAAATATCATTTAAAATCCTTCTGCCATAATCACTTTAACTTTAATAACATTGGATTTCCATACAAATTTCCAACCCCCGTTTTAACTCCAAAAAGGGGTTGATTTCTAAAGATACATTATTAGTACACCTCCAAACCATCTATAAGCATACATTTTAAATTTCAAGTCTCTTACTACAAAAACATAGGACTTTCATACAAACTTCCAAACCCCGTTTTAACCCCAAAAAGGGGTTGATTTCTAAAGATACATTATTAGTACATACATTTTAAATTTCAAGTTTCTTACTTTAAAAACTTAGAACTTTCATACAAACTACCAACCCCCATTATAACCCCAAAAAGGGGTTGATATCTAAAGATACATTATCAGTACACCTCCATACCATCTATAGAGCATGCATTTTAAATTTCAAGTCTCTTGCTTCAAAAACATAGGACTTTCATACAAACTTCCAACCCCCATTCTACCCCCCATAAGGGTGGAGTATCGTAAAATCCGTTCTTAGCGGATGTCTACATCCTATAAGGAACCTACCTGCCAAATTTCAAGTTTGTAGGTGTTATAGTTTCTGAGATTTCGGGATGAGTGAGTCAGTGATTTTCTCTTTTATATATATAGATATATATATAACGTTATATATATAAAGGTAACGTGGTCTGTTTAGTCAGTTTTATATAGAGGTGTACGCTAAAATTTAAATGGAACGATTGGTATATATTTGCACAAACCAGAAGAATGCGTGCATTTGCGGGACGCTATGTAGCAAGATTTTGTGACTCAAAGTCTTTTAAACAACGAGGGGAAACTGTTTTTCTTAGATGTTTCACGAGGGACTAGAAAAACATATCTGACGAGAGCAATCCTCGCTGAAATCAGGCGCCAAAATAATATCACAAAGCAGCATCGCCAGGTATTGCAGCCATAATATTACCTCTAGACGGAAGGACGCAAATACAATGTTCAATATTCTACTCGATTTATACAGAACGGAAACACCGACATGCTTTGTGACACGAAACTGTGATAAAGCGAAAATGTTTCAGGATTGCTGTCTAATCGTTTCAGATGAATGCGAAATGGCCAAGAATGTGGCTTTATCGAGGATTAGTAACGCTTCAGGTCTTTTCATATTAGCTCCCGAAGGAAAGACTCCCTTCATTTATTTTATATTTTTTTTTAAACTATGGTTACATAACTTAAATAAAAATAATAATTTGTTGACTTTTAACGTGTAATACTGCCCCAAATATTTTCTTATGTATCTACTTTAGTTCGTATTTGTGTTAATACGCCAGAATCATAAAGTCCACGCGAGCGAAGTCGCGGGCATCAGCTAGTTTAAAATAAGTGGTTTTCGAATGTATTGTTTTCATATATAAATAGCTTGTGTTTTGGATACTAGTCAACTGATAAATGTACTTAATTACATTTTTTTTGTAAATACATAGAAACGCCCACACCAAGACAAACAGATATGTTCATGCACACAAATGTTTGCCTTGTGCGGGGATCGAACCCGCGACCTCGGAGTCTAAGTGGCCATTGCTAACCATTTGACCACCGAGCTCGTCAAGTCATATAACGTCCATTGTCATGTGAACGTCTTGTATAATGAGCATCAGTCCGTGGCTTTGTCACTTTTTGAAGTCGTCGGTCCATCTAGAGGTGGTCATCCTTTACTCTTGGACTTTCCTTCCCCATCTGCCAACGCTGACTCGACAGATGTGGCCAGCCCACTGCCACTTCAATTTGTTGACTTTGATAGTTATGTCGACCACTTTGGTTCTCCGTCAAATTTCTTTCGCCCCTTATTCTACCTACTATCTACTACTCTACTACCTCTACAACTACCTACTGTCTACCTCAGATAGGCCGGGGGCTAATTTCAACAAAGAGATCGATGGACGCATTTGACTGGGCTGGGCAGCTTTTGGAAAGCTTCGGCACATCCTCACCGCAGATATACGCCAATGCTTGAAGACTAAAGCTTTCAATCAGTGCGTCCTCTCTGCTATGACCTGCAGGTTCGGTGATGGCCACTGGGCTGGTTCATAGACTAACACCCGTATTCTAATATGTTTCCTCAAGATTCTCTCCACTCAAACCTCAGCTGAGGTAACCTCAAGGAAGTCCTCGAAACGACCTCGAGATTGGTATTCTTAGTGTTAATTTTTACCTTAACTCGAAATTAGCTGCAACAATGGTGGAATAGGTAATCCTTTGTTGTTTTTTAGGTAATCCTCTGATTGTCATACAACCCAACGGTTGTATGGCAATCAGAGGTAATAAAATTTCCACACATGTCTCTTTTCTAAAACGAAACCGTTTTTAAACTGGTTTTCGTCGTAAAACTATCGGGATTTCAGCGTCTCTCAAATACCTCCGCGCCGGATAATCGTAAGTATTATCATCCCACACGTAATCATCAATACATATATCAATACATATAATAAAACAGTAGGAACCGCGTGTCTGTACATTTGATAAAATTAACGAAAAATGAGTGTGGGCGACAAAAAAAGAGTAACAGAATACAAAAAAGATTTTTTTGATTTTTTTGTCTGTCTGTCTGTCTGTCTGTATGTACTCGCTAATCTTTAAAACTACTGCACAGATTTTTACGCGGTTTTCACTAAAAGATTAAGGTCATCCCTGAGCAACATATAGGCTTTGTTTCATCGAAATCTGATGTCAGATTAAAAAGTTATCGTCATTTAAAGTTTAAAGAAAATTTTTCTTTATAGAAAATCACTCATCACAAAATCTAAGAAACTACAAGTGCTAGGAGTCTCAAATTTTGTATGGCGGTTCCTTTCAGGACGTAGATGCTCACTAAGACGGGAATTTGGAAAATTCAACTCCTAAGGGGGTGAAATGGGGGTCCAAAGTTTGTATGGGGAACCAAGATTAGTTGGACTATTTTATACGAAACTTTACACGAGATCTTCTGTAGATAAATGAGTAAACACGTGTTTCAGGATTTTTCAAAATTCAACCCCTAAAGGGGTGGAATGAGGTGCAAACGTCTGAAAATCGACATGGGTATTGTTTTTATGGTTTATCGGGTCGCTGATTCCGAAAACAACAGCTATTTTATAATCTAACATAATCGACGTGACACAAGAGCACTCCTGTGGGGGTGCGATGGGGTTGAAATGTTACAATATCAATATGGGTGTTGATTCTATGGTTTTCTAAAATGTCAATTACGAAAATGGCATCGATTTGAAAACGTGGACACGAAATTTCCATCTCGGTATAAAAATCCAAGATTTGGAACACCTGATGCAGAACCATAATGGTTCAGCTAAACTATACGAAATATAAAAATGACGCCTTAGCAAAAGTTGTTCAGCCTGATGAGTATAAATAGTTTAACAAAATATTGATTGTATTGTAAAAAAAATAACCACACGCAGTGCTACTTTTATTCTTACCTGCTACAAGTTAGACGCAATAGTGTTATTTATTTTATATATATTATATATATAAAATAATATTATATAGTGTATATATATATATACATATATATATATATATATATATATATATATATATATATATATATATATATATATATATATATATATATATATATATATATATATATATATATATACTAGCGGCCGCCCGCGACTTCGTACGCGTGGAGTTAGTTATTTGCAAATAATTTTTAATTACATTCGAAAAAGCTAATGAAAGGAAAAAGATGAAAAAGTTAAAAACAATCAATATCTAGACGAATTTTTAGAATCAATGAAGTCGACGGATATTATTTTTTAAAACCTCTTTGTAAAACCTAAAGTACTTTTTATTGTTATAATAATACATCCCTCCTTATAATAGTAAGTATGTAGTTGTTTTCAATATTTTTTATACTTAAATATCATTTAAAATCCTTCTGCCATAATTACTTTAACTCCAATAACATTGGATTTTCATACAAATTTCCAACCCCCGTTTTAACTCCATAAGGGGGTTGATTTCTAAAGATAGATTATTAGTACACCTCCATACCATCTATAGAGCATAGATTTTAAATTTCAAGTCTCTTACTTCAAAAACATAGGACTTTCATACAAACTTCCAACCCCCGTTTTAACACCAAAAATAGGTTGATTTCTAAAGATACATTATTAGTACACCTCCACACTATCTATACATTTTAAATTTCAAGTTTCTTACTTCAAAAATATAGAGCTTTCATACAAACTTTCAACCCCCATTTTAACCCCAAAAAGGGGTTGATATCTAAAGATACATTATTAGTACACCTCCACACCATCTATAGAGCATACATTTTAATATTCAAGTCTCTTACATCAAAAACATAGAACTTTGATACAAATTTCCAACCCCCGTATTAACCCCAAAAAGGGGTTGATTTCTAAAGATAAATTATTAGTACACCTCCACACCATCTATAGAGCATACATTTTAAATTTCAAGTTTCTTACTTTAAAAACATAGAACTTTCATACAAACTTCCAAACCCCGTTTTAACCCCAAAAAGGGGTTGATTTCTAAAGATAAATTATTAGTACACCTCCACACCATCTACAGAGCATACATTTTAAATTTCAAGTCTCTTGCATCAAAAACATAGAACTTTCATACAAACTTCCAACCCCCTTTTTAACCCCAAAAGGGGGTTTATTTCTAAAGATACATTATTAGTACACCTCCACACCATCTATAGAGCATGCATTTTAAATATCAAGTCTCTTACTTCAAAAACATAGAACTTTCATATAAACTTCCAACCCCCGTTTTAACCCCAAAATGGGGTTGATTTCCAAAGATACATTATTAGTACACCTCCACACCATCTATAGAGCATACATTTTAAATTTCAAGTCTCTTGCTTCAAAAACATAGGACTTTCATACAAACTTCCAACCCCCATTCTACCCCTTTAGGGGTAGAGTATCGTAAAATCCGTACCAACAATGTGGCTTTATCGAGGATTAGTAACGCTTGAGGTCTTTTCATATTAGCTCCCGAAGGAAAGCTATCCATTTTTTTTTTTTTTTTTTTGAAACTATGGTGACTATCTTAAATAAAAATAATAATTTGTTGACTTTTAACGTATAATACTGCCCCAAATATTTTCTTATGTATCTACTTTAGTTCGTATTTGTATTAATATGCCGGAATCATAAAGTCCACGCGAACGAAGTCGCGGGCATCAGCTAGTCCATAAATAAAGTCTTCAAAATCACTCATATTTTAATTTCAAATTAACGTAAAAAACAGCGTCGCAACAAGCGCAAACACGAAATTTATGTAGTTGAGGAGACCTTAAGGTAGATCGCGAGGTACCTTAAATTTGACAGTTCATTCCTCGACTTATTCTTAACTCCAGTGAGGAAAGTCCTCAAGCCGAGGACAGAAATGTGAACTTAAAATACCAAAATCCTTATCTGAGGTTGAGTGGAGTGGAGGAAATCTTGAGGAAACATATTAGAATACGGGTGTAAAAGTGGCACAGCGAGCGATGGAGAGAGCAATGCTTGGAGTTTCTCTAAAAGTCTAATCATACTTATGTACAGGTAAATGTACATGAACTCTACATGAGTATGCACGGGAACATTACACAAGAATTACTGACATAATAAACACATAGGATATATCTACGTATTACAGCCTCCTTGTAGACGAGTTCTATTTTCCTCACAGCCTTATTTCCTGGTGTGCGCAGTAAAATATAACAGATTTATGGCTTTAATACCACAAAGTCCGGAAGACGGATGGGAAACGTTACCTCGTGATGAATGAAGAAATCACAAGGACATAATACAGTCACAGAAAAGTCCTGACAAGTGGAGCAAATAAATTCTAGAGCTTGTTGTGTTGACTTAAGTTCTTCCATCATGACAATTCACTTTTTTTTAACTCTTATGTTCTTCAAGGAGTTCGATGGCTTTATGCGTGTCAGTCTAATCGTTCAGATCAGTTAAGCAACGTTGACCGTGAGGTATTTTGGACGAGAAAATCTTTCGTAGTTTTCCGAACGTTCGCCATCCTAGTTGGTTTCGACGAGAGACCTCTCTATGAATTATAAGCAGCATTGAAATAAAAAATAGCTATTTTTGTGAGAATAAAATAATTAGTTGTCTGCAAAATCGGTTTACGGATGATAATTTGACGTGATAACGTCTTAAGAAAACATCGGGCGATGGAGTGGAAGAGAGATAGATGCGTTATAAACACTGGCCGATCGTGGCTCTCTATCGCTTGTTCCGCGATCTCGCTTGCACGCTCGGCTCAGGCAGACTGTGACAATGAGTCATGCTTTTTCGTGCGTTGAGCCGGCGTTCATCGATTTATAAGGCGTATCACATCGAAAAGTACGCATACAACTGACATGTAGCGTGTCCGTTTCTGGTTGTTAGATTTTTATGGGTTTCAACAGAATTCTACCACTCAGCCTTCCCTGTACGTTATACAGATTATGGGTCACTGTACCGAGACCTCTACGCACCACTACGTGAAATGGGTTACGGGGACCCACCACACAGTCCCACCACTGTGTCTCCTGTGTAACCAGGATTAACAACAACAATGTTTGGCGACCGCCAAAAAAGACAATGAACAGTGAAGTCCATTGCAGTCCCGGGGTTAACACTACGGCTGCCTTGGAATTCACAACGAATTTAATAAGAATAAATTAGTATCTAGGAGTAAGAAGCTTTTGGAATTTCACTTCCCCTCTTAGCAATGTGAGAGACAGAAATATGGCAAATAAGGCATTAAAAGCCTAAAGAGATGGCTAGTCAAGTGAAGCTCAACTGCCGTGCACCACGGATTTTAAGTATCTAACACTATTGGGGACCTAAAACATTGATTTGTTACCTAACACATCGATTCCAATAATATGAATTGCAAAATCGTCTGAACGCTTGGTAATTCTCCCTTGTTGCTACAACGTGAAATGGGTTGGCGATGGCCAGTGTTTTCAAGCCGCCTAAAGGCTACTGACTTAGCTTAACAACTTTCATCTATAATAACAACAGCCGGGATCAACGGCTTAACTTGCCCTCCGAAGCAGGAGCTTGATATATATAAACCCATCCATGGACAGGCTACGGTCGAGGTTGCTTAATTTACGTGTTCAATTAGATTGACACACGCAACGACGCCGATCTCCTCACGTGAAACTATGACATAACGAAAAATGTGCGGTTAAAACCAAAAGGAATATAATCCTTATAAATAAATACATAAATAAATAAATATTACTGAACAATTTACACAGCGCCATCTAGTCCCAAATTAAGCGCAAAGCTTGTACTATGGGTACTAGATAACTGGTATTATACTTAAATACATTTTTTTTGTAAATACATAAATATAATACATAGAAAAAAATCCAGACCAAGACAAACAGACATGTTCATGCACACAAATATTTGTCTTGTGCGGGAATCGAACCCGCGACCTCGGAGTCAAAGTATTGCTCACCATTCGTCCACCGAGCTCGTCGATCCTTAAGGTGAAGTGAGTCCAGGAAACACGCTTATTGAAAGAATAGTTCTATTAAACTATTACAATTTGGTTCCTAGAAATTTAACTATGAAATCTTAAGTCCTTTCTGCAGGGCACAAAGCTATTGAAAACACAATTAATAATTTTTGGCTCGATAGAAAAAAATCGCGAACTTACTCTCTAAATTTGCACTAAGTAAAAATTATAACTATTTAATACAATTTTTTTATAAGGAAATTATACCAAAATTTTCATAATTTTAATTACGAGAGCACTATGCTATTACTTTTAAAAATAAAATTATTTAAATAAAATTATTAAAAGAATAACGATTTGTGGTCGCGCACCCTCCCCGATTCTCGATCGCTCTCAACGTCAGTGCTCTAGGAGCTGCGTTCGAGGTAGGACCTGTGCCGCGCGTCCGTTCAACGCGTTGTCAATAAACACGTTGAAATAAACACAGTGTAGGAATATCAGTAAGACAACGAAACAACGATGATGATGATACATTTATTTTTTAACTGAGACCCGGTTTTTTTTTTCTCATGCTACACGTTTCTTTGGAAAACTTTATTATAAATCTTTCTTGGAATATCTGTAAACCACATTGAAATTCGTTCAGTAGCGATTGAGTTTATCGCATACATGTAGGTACGCGATCATTGAAATCGGTTTGGCCGTTTAGGCGTCATAATTTTTATTTTTTATACTTCGTCGGGCCGTAAAAACATACGGCCCGCCTGATGTGAAATGGTTACCGTAGTTATAATAACGCTCGCAACTTAAAATATTGCTCGCGCACCGCCACTCCCGCTACCAACACAGCAACTCCCTTTCTGGTGACCTCACTCACTCGCAGGAACACAACAACTCTCAAGGGAATTGTTATTTGGCTGCGGTATTCTGTGAGGTGGAGGTAAATTCCCCAGTCGGGTAGCTTACAATTACGCTCCCTACCTCCCTTTGCCAGCGCTTCGTTTGTCAGTCAGCAGGGTGCACGGCGTGCAGGTAAAATTGGCTTTGGTTAAAAGATGTTGATGAACCACTTACAGCCCAGATATAGTGATAACCCCAAAGATAGTGGAACAAACAGACATCCATACTTTCGCATTTATAATATTAGTAGGTAGATAGTTAATTGATTCAGGTATTATTTTGCGGAAGTCAAATTTACAGGCAATTTGATCTACACTACTTTGCGTGCTTCCGCCACCAACGTTTTTGGTGTAGGACACGACTTACGCTTAATATTTTTTTTGGTGTAGGAGCTAGGACGTTGGATCATTAATATTTTAGGGTGTAAGTGGTTCATCAACATCTTTAAACAAAAGCCAACTTCACCTGCGCGCTGTGTACCCTGCTGACTGACAAACGAAGCTCTGGCGAAAAGAGAGGTAGGGAGCGTAATTGTAAGCTACCCGACTGGGGAATTACATCCACCTCACAGAATACCGCAGCCAAATAACAATTCTCTCAATCAAGCATGAAATCAAATCAATATATTTTTTTGTAAATACATACATACTAACTGTTACCCGTGGCTTCGCTCGCGTGGTCCAGGGAAGCTGCCATTAATTTGTGTATATTTTTTTTCTTGTTGTCATTTTTTTACTTGATGGGATAAAAAGTAGCTTATGACACTCTCCAGACCGTAAACTATCCCCGTTAACAAAAATCATGTCGGTACTTAGGTTACTTTCGATGTAAAAGAAGGACAAATGATTACAAAGTTTATTTTTCCCATTGGATTAAAATGTTTTTCCGTGATAAAAAGTAGCTTATGTCACTCTCCAGATCGTAAACTATCCCCATTAAAAAAATCACGTCCGTACTTAGGTTCGTGTTTGACGTGAAAGAAGGACAAATGATTAACTTTATTTTTGGGAATAAAATGTTTTTCCGGGATAAAGAGTAGCCTATGTCACTCTCCAGGCCTTAAACTATATCAAAAAAAAAAACATGTAAATCCGTTTGTTACTTTTGACGTGAAAGAAGGACAAACAACCTTTTACCTATATTATGCTATAGTAATTTAATCTTAAAAGATAGGCATATGCGCAAATTTACGCAGCGCACGCAACGTAAGCCCTCAAAAGGAATATTTTTTTCCCGTTTTTTATCGGTGCTCCGCTCCTATTGGTGTTAGCGTGATGTTATATAGCCTATATATAGCCTTCCTTGAAATATAGGCTAACACTAAAATATTTTTTCAATTCGAACAAAGAAACAAATAAACTCTTCAGCTTTATAATATTAGTATAGATAATACATAGAAAACACCCAGACCAAGATAAACAGACATGTTCATGCACACAAACATTTACTCGTATCTTGTGCGGGGATCGAACCCACGACCTCGGAATCAAACTGGACATGGTTAGCCATTGGACCACCGGGGTTGTCAAATATAAATACTGTTAATATCAATACCGCTGTATGCTCGGGCATAGTAGCTAGGGACAGACGCGTGCTGTACGGCACATATCGATTCCTAGAAGGATGAATAGTGTATGCTGGCGCGTGATAGTTAGTTAGTCTAAGTATGTACCTATTTTAGTTTGACCAATAATAAATATAATTGAATATAAAATAATTATTGAATAGTTTTCTTTTTATTTTGAATTCTTTACTTTTTCATAATATACCAAAACATCACTTGTTTGCATGTTGAATATAATATACTTCATTAATAAAAAAAAATGTATTTTTACATGTGGTTTATTTATTTTCATATAATTATATTTCCAGTAAGTACTTTTAACTATTGTATTGACGGGTGTAATACTACACGGGTGTAGATAGTCGCTTCGCTATACTGTGGCGTCTCGGCAGCGATCGCGCGCTTGTAAGCGAGTACCCCGCGCCGGCTCCTCTCAAGCCCCGCACCTCACCCCCTCGAAAACGGCCAAGCCCTGGACTCACGTCACCTTAAATTGATTAAATGTGGGTATACAGCTGTACAAATAACATTAGTAGCTTGAATTATTATTATTTTATATAGTTGATTCGGTCAACTTGCCAGAATATTACAAATATTTTTAAAAATGAAAAAATTCACCTCCGCCGCCTAGGTGGGATTTGAACCCACGACCACTCGATGGGTCGGTCGAGTGCTCTTCCAACTGAGCTACCAGGAAGGTTTGCGTTGGTGACGAGTTTTTACATTTTATATTTTACTGCGTGAGTCACCACTAACTATGATGACTGAGTGATGGCGCCACACTGTGGCTCACGCAGTAAAATATAAAATGTAAAAATTATCAGTTTGATCCATCACATTTGACAGAATTATTTAGGCATGCAAATATACAATTTGAATATATTTTGAAAAATTGAAAAATTCACCTGCCCTCCTAGGTTGGATTTGAACCCACGACCTCTCGATGACCGGTCGAGTGCTCTTCCAACTGAGCTACCAGGAAGGTTTGCGTTGCTGACAAATTTTTGCATCTTATATTGTACTGCGTGAGTCACAGTGTGGCGTCATCAACCTATTAAGTAATTACACTACTAAACAAGGCATAGCAGTCCATCGTTGCAGATGAAATTCAGCTATTTTTTGATAACACCAAACTAATTAAAGAAGTTGGAAGAGCACTCGACCGGTCATCGAGAGGTCGTGGGTTCAAATCCCACCTAGGGGAGGCAGGTGAATTTTTCCATTTTTCAAAATATATTTATCGGGCAAGTTGGCCAAGACAACTATTTAAATAATAATAATACAATTTGAAATTTGAAGGTTGAAAACCTCTCTAGATGGTTTTAAGCTGATACGTAATATATTTTCAGCTACATTTATGAAGTGTTCGGAAGATGGATAGAGCTCACGTCAGCTCGCGAGGGAAATAGATGACGAAGATGATAGCCATGCATAAGAATATCAAATATCGCGGCTTGTATATTACTGTGGATATTCAATATGAATATTGATGAGCTCGATGGTAAAATGTGGTGTGTAAATGGCTCATCAAAGTCACTAAAGCCAAAGACCTCGCCTGCACGTGGTGCACCTCGTCGACTAGAAAAAGAGGCTGTGGCTTAAGAGAAATTAAAAAATGAAAAAATTATTTATTCATTCTTTCACAAATGATAGAGTCAAGTTGACGGTGTCTCCTTTTAGGCATAATATGTCTGTGCCTGTACCTGAGGTAGGGTACGGTATATTTGTAAGCTGCCCGACTGGGAAAGTAGCTCACAGAATACCGCAGCCAAATAACAATTTTTTTGAGGTTTGTTGTGTTCCTGAAGTGGCGATGTGTAATTTGTGTAGGAACGTTTATTTATTTAATATTGAGTATCAGTTACCATCTCCTCTCTACTCGTAACTTCATGATCAGAAATCATTAGAGACTTATTTTTTTTTATATTACAACGGGTGGCAAATAAGCAAGTAAATTTTTATACTATGTCGGGTGGCAGACAAGCATACGGCACGCCTGATGTAAAGCGGTTACCGCAACCATATTAACGCTTGCAACATAAAATATCACTCCTCCACCTATCCGTTACCAACCTATACTCTTTCCTTCCTTTCTGGCGACCTCACTCACTCGCAGGAACACAACAACCCTCAAGGGAATCGTTATTTGGCCGTGGCATTCTGTGAGGCGGAGGCATTTCCCCAGTCGGGCAACTGCCAAAACACGCTATGTCCTACCTCTCTTTTCGCCAGAGCTTCGTTTGTCAGTCAGCAGGGTGCCACGCGTGCAGGTGAAGTTGGCTTTGGTTCAAAGATGTTGATGAACTACCTACAACCCGAAAACTCCTTCCCTTCTGGTGACCTCACTCACTCTCAGGAACACAATAACCCTCAAGGGAATTATTTGCCTGCGGTATTCTATGAGGTGGAGGAAGTTTACCAATCCGGTAGCGTACAAAATACGCTACAGCATATTTTATCTCTCTTTTTCATTCGCTAGTCGACAGGGTGCACCACGTGTAGTTGATGTTGATTTTGCCTCTAAAGCAGGGGCAGCCAGCCCCTTACACCCCAAAAAAAGTAAAATATAAAAAAAATTAACCGTTCTTTTGAACTTTATCCTAAAAAGGTATTATGAATATTTTTCTCTGCCCCGTAAATGACTTGAATTCAAAACGTGTTTTTCTTTTTTGCACAGCCTCGTGCCGGCGAAAAATTAGTGTGCCATTAGCGATACATGAAAAAAATGGGTTGTCTGTACGTGATAACGTCATAAGAAAACATCGGCCGATGAAGTGAGAGAGAGATAGATGCGTCACTTTGTTCTGCGCTCTTGCTTGCATTCTCGGCTCAGGGGGAACGTGACAATGAGTCATGCTTTTTCGTGTGTGTAGTCAGCGTTCATCAATTTATATGACGGTATCACGTCAAAATCTATATTAATAAAAGGCTTTGTCCTCACTGACTGACTGACTCACTAATCAACGCATAGCCCAAACCGCTGGGTCTAGAGATTCCAAATTTGGCAAGTAGGTTCCTTATGATGTCTAGGCGTGCGCTAAGAAAGGATTTTTCAAATTTCATCCCCTAAGGGGGTGAAACGGGGGTCCAAAGTTTGTATGGGGAAACCAGATTAGTTGGACTATTTTATCCGAAACTTTACACAAGTACTTCTATATTATTATTATTTAAATAGTTGTCTTGGCCAACTTGCCAGATAAATATTTTTTGAGAAATGGAAAAATTCACCTGCCCCCCCTAGGTGGGATTTGAACCCACGACCTCTCGATGACCGGTCGAGTGCTCTTCCAACTGAGCTACCAGGAAGGTTTGTGTTGCTGACGAATTTTTGCATCTTATATTTCTACTGTGTGAGGCACAGTGTGACGTCATCAACCTATTAAGTAATTACAATACTAAAGTAGCATAGCAGTCCATCGTTGCAGATGAAATTCAGCTATTTTTGATAACACCAAACTAATTAAATTATTATAATTTAAATAGTTGTCTTGACCAACTTGCCAGATAAATATTTTTTGAAAAATGGAAATATTCACCTGCCCCCCCTAGGTGGGATTTGAACCCACGACCTCTCGATGACCGGTCGAGTGCTCTTCCAACTGAGCTACCAGGAAGGTTTGTGTTGCTGACGAATTTTTGCATCTTATATTTCTACTGTGTGAGTCACAGTGTGACGTCATCAACCTATTAAGTAATTACAATACTAAAGTAGGCATAGCAGTCCATCGTTGCAGATGAAATTCAGCTATTTTTGATAACACCAAACTAATTAAATTACTATTATTTAAATAGTTGTCTTGGCCAACTTGCCAGATAAATATTTTTTGAAAAATGGGGGGGGGGGGGGGGGCAGGTGAATTTTTCCATTTTTCAAAAAATATTTATCTGGCAAGTTGGCCAAGACACAAACCTTCCTGGTAGCTCAGTTGGAAGAGCACTCGACCGGTCATCGAGAGGTCGTGGGTTCAAATCCCACCTAGGGGGGCAGGTGAATTTTTCCATTTTTCAAAAAATAAGTACTTCTATAGATAAATGAGTAAATACGTGTTTCCGGATTTTTCAAAATTCAACCCCTAAAGGGGTAAAATGGAGTGAAAAAGTCTGAAAATCGACATGGGTATTGTTTTTATGGTCTTTCGGGTCGCTGATTACGAAAAGAACAACTATTTTATAATCCAACATAGCCGACGTGACATAAAATCACCCCTATGGGGGTGCGATGGCGTTGAAATGTCATAATATCAATATGGGTGTTGATTCTATGGTTTTCTGGGATGTCAATTACAAAAATGGCATCGATTTGAAAATGTAACATAGTTGACACGAAATTACTTAAAAGGATTTTTCAAATTTTACCCCTAAGAGGGTGAAACGGAGGTCCAAAGTTTGTGTAGGGAAACGAGATTAGTTAGACTATTTTATCCTAAACTTTACACGAGTACTTCTATAGATAAATGAGTGAACACGTGTTTCAGGATTTTTCGAAATTCAATCCAAAAAAAAGGAGTAAAATGGGGTCAAAAAGTCTGAAAATCATCAAGGATATTATTGTTTTTATATTTTATTGAGTCGCTGATTACGGAAACAACAACGATTTCTCCTGGAAGCCTTGCAATTTTATCCTGGTGCGAGTGCCAAAAATATACCGGGACGTCTTAACCTAAATGGTGCATGTTTGTAATAATTGTCAATACGAAACAGTCCTTTAAGGGGAAAAAATGAAATATCTGGAATCTTAACAAAAATAGACGCAAATCAGGAGTGATCCCATAGCGAAGCACGGGTACTTTGCTAGTAATTGATAAATTTAATATCCATATAAGTTCAAATATATAACAGTTAAAATTAACCAATATTTTTATTTGTGCTGTGTTACTACATAGTTAAAACATAAAAAAGTACAGTAAAATTATAAGAAAATCATTTAACTTTCATTATTGTAGTAGTTGTATTATTGCCATAGTCATCACGGGACTATCTAATGGCTATTAACGGAAATCTGCAATGTCGTCGAAATATCGGGAAAGAACAAAATTCGATCGCGGTACGTTTTATACAATTGTTTAAAATTATATGTTTAGCTTTGTATTATATGTTACACACACACACACATACACACACACATATATATACATATACATATATAATAGGTAGGGGAAAAAGTCTTTTCGCATTATAGTATGTATGAACTTGTAATAAAATCTCTTTGGTTATACCATTTGTATCTAGCAGGTTTTGATATCTATAAAAAGTTTAAATTTTAAAAAAGATAATTCCAAATTCAAATTAGGTAAATGTGTGATTTTCATTTGTTTTTTTTACTGTCAAGATGAGTGAATCTAATGAAGAAATTCGATACATTTTAAAATTTTACTACAAAAAAGGTAAAAATTCAACGCAAGCTGCAAAAAAAATTTGTGATTATTATGGACCTAGTGCAGTGTCTGTGAGAGTAGCACAAATTTGGTTTAAGCGTTTTCAATCCGGAAATTTTGATGTCAAAGATGCACGTCGCTCTGGTCGCCCTGTTACGGATAAAATGGATGCCATTTCTGAAAAAGTGGAGCAAGATCGGCATATCAGTAGTTACGACGTAGCTGAAGAACTAGGAATTGACCACATAACAGTTTTGGTGCATAAAAAGGTCGTGGTCAAAGACCGGCCAGGCTTCAGAGACTCTGGCGAAACCCGGGTTAACACGCAACAAGGTGATGCTGTGTGTATGGTGGGATTGGAAGGGAAGATATTCATTATGAGCTGTTACCGCCAGGCAGGACTATCGATTCTGAACTCTACTGTGAACAACTGATGAGATTAAAGCAAAAAGTTGAGAGAAAGCGGCCGGAATTAATAAAAGAGAGTTTGACTGGGAGGTGTTAATGCATCCGCCGTATAGTCCTGACCTTGCACCTTCTGATTTCCACCTGTTTCGGTCTCTTAAGAATTCTTTAGGCAATGTCAGGTTAACATCACGAGAAGACTGCCAAAACCACTTGTCGCGGTTTTTTGAACAGAAGTCCCAAAATTTCTATAGTAATGGGATCATGTCTCTACCTACAAGATGACAAAAAGTTATCGAACATAATGGCACCTACATACTTTAGTTAAATGTAAATAAACTTTATTAAAAAATGTTTTGAATTTTCATATAAAATACGAAAAGACTTTTTCCCCAACCTAATATATATATATATATATATATATATATATATATATATATATATATATGTTTTTATATATATATGTTTATATGTCAGAAAATGGTTTATGTTTCTTTATTGTACATATGTATGATCAACAATAAGACCTGTTTTTTGTTACCTTGTTTCGTTTTCCTTACACGATAAAGTACTTACTTACTTTTACAGACAATAGCATTATATTTGCATATTTTTGATACTTTAAACTTTTAGTTAGCACCAAAGGGCAACATTGCAAACCCTCGGTAAGACTATTTGGTTTGGAAATTTTAGATAGAATACATCGTCTTATTCACCTCACTGCTGGGATACGGTCTCCCCTCAATTAAAGGGCTTTAGAGTATACTCCAACACTGCTCAACTCCGGTTGACGCAAGCCAGAGTTTCCAAGCCGCCTGGACCACCAGTATTTTGAATATAACGGCCACCGACTTGACTTCTCGAATAAGTCTAATGACAACATGACCGACTGCTTAACATTCATATTTTTTTTTATGCTACGTCGGCTGGCAGACAAGCATATGGCCCGCTTGATGTGAAGCGGTTACCGTAGCCATATTAACGCTCACAACATAAAATATCGCTCGCGCGCCGCCACCCCCGCTGCAAACGCAGCATCTCCTTCCTTTCTGGTGACCTCACTCACTCGCAGGAACACAACAACCCTCAAGGGAATTGTTATTTGACTGCGGTATTCTGTGAGGTGGAGGTACATTCCCCAGTCGGGTAGCTTACAATTACGCTCCCTACCTCTCTTTTCGCCAGAGCTTCGTTTGTCAGTTAGCAGGGTGCACCGCGTGCAGGTGAAGTTGGCTTTGGTTCAAAGATGTTGATGAACCACTTACACCCCAAAAATAATACATATTTTAAAATAATTGTACTTAAGATTTTGTATATAATCGATTTTATAAACTATCTACTCATTGACAACTTGAATCATTGAGAATTTTGACTCAACGGTAACTGTTTCACATCAGGTTGGCCATATGCTTGTCTGCCATCTGACGTAGTATAAAATAAATAAATATTTCTGGACAATTTACATAGCGCTATCTAATCCCAAATTAAGCACAAATCTTGTACTGCGGGTACTAGACAACTGATATTTTTGACATGACAACGTCTTATAATTCGATGGAGCCGGCTGCACGCACGAAAAAACATGACGTATGCGGCGTTACCTCGCTCTGAGGCGTTCCATTAAAATTTTCTTTTGAAAAATGCAAACATTCCATCAGTATTTTCTTATGACGTTGTCACGTTCAACTATCATCAGTAAACCGATTTTTCTAAATACATACTTTTAATACATATAAAGCACCTTGAACAAAACAAACAGACATATTCATGCACACTTGTTTGGATGTTAGTCTTGTGCGCGACCTCACAGTCAAAGTAGCCATTCGATCACTGGGATGTCCAAAAAATAACATCTCGTCGTATCTATATATATAAAAATCAATGCCACTTTTCGTTGTAATTTTATAACTCAAGAACGGGCTCACCTATCCAAACCAAATGTTTAGGCTTCGTTCGGAACTATTTAAAAGATGGTTTATGTGAAGTTTGCACAAAATCGGTAGAGCGGTTCTTCATTTATCACATTTTTTGTAACAAATTAATTCAATAAATGGCGGATCATTTTGTTAATGGGGATTTTGCTGTCAAATTGAAACTTTTTTCAGATGGGGATTGTGCTGTCAAATTGAAACTTTTTTCAGTGTTGACAGTATAATCAATCATGTTGCTATGTCATTCATGCGGTCATTTCATTTTGGACGTGCTTCGACTTTATGTTGCCTGTTCCCCTTTATTGCCCTTGGCACTACTGCTTGGCACTATCAGTACCAGAGCCGTTTGTTTATTCATGCTCAAAATGGAAAAACAAATAATATTGTTTATCCAAATGTTTTGGATTAAGTTTTAAAATAGCTAGCAATTAATAAAATATTTTTTTGTTTGAATAAATGAATTTGATGTTCCAATTAAATTTTTTAGTATTTCACTTTATACGTAGCGAAGCACGTACCGGTGGTACCGGGCCGCTAGTATATTTATATTTCTGACAAGTTTTACAAGAGATACTCGTATGCCAGTGTTATCTAAAGGACATGTTGACTTATGAAAAGTCGTTCCAAATTATATATTAACATATACGTCGCACGCATAAAATATTCGACAGGCATATTAGATAAGCAAGCCTCATATTACACGGAACCAAAATGCGTATTCCGAGAACGTACCTATATTGTATTCGGAGAGCATGTTTGACGTTCCCTAATATTATTTGTTCAGATAAGGTATTTATCGGAAAGGGCATAACGTTATTACGATTCTTAAAAGTCTTACATCATGAACGAAGAATGTATGCATAACTAGTTGTAAGGTATTTTTACAACGATTTGGGGGAAAATTTTTACTTATAATTTTTTGTTTTGTTTCTTTTCTTTCTTTTTTTCTACCTCTTTTGTAAATATTTTATTTGTAAATATTAAGTTTAGTAATATAGTTATTTAATTTAATTTTAGTTTATATATTTTTTTTTACATAATTATTGTTATTTAAATAGTTGTTTTTATCCAGCTTGCCAGAATATTATAAATATTTTTAAAAATGGAAAAATTCACCTGCTCCTCCTAGGTGGTATTTGAACCCACGACCTCTCGATAACCGGTCGAGTGCTCTTCTGAGCTACCAGGAAGGTTTGTGTTGGTTAGGAATTTTTGCATTTTTATATTTTACTGCGTGGCACACTGTGACTTACGCAGTAAAATATAAAAATGCAAAAATGTCGTGGGTTCAAATCCCACCTAGGCAGGGAAGGTGATTTTTTCCATTTTTAAAAATATTTATAATATTTTTACATTACCTTTATTATTGCTTGACCTTTAGACCAGTTTGCACCGGCCGTGGTCACAGGTTGATTGTCTCAGCGGTGTCACTGTCTCCGTTGTCTTAACAAAGTGGCTGGTAGCGATTGGATAAGGAAAGCGGAGGATTGCATATGGTGGAAAGCATTACGAAAGGCCTATATCCAGCAGTAAATAATGATAATGATGTTATAACATAAAATAAATAAATAAATATTGTCAGACAAATTACACAGCGCCATCTAGCCCCAAAGTAAGCGAAGCTTGTGTTATGGGTACTAGACAACTGATAAACATACGTAAATACATTTTTTTTTGTAAATACATACTTATGATACATAGTAAACACCCAGACTAAGACAAACAGACATGTTCATGCACACAAATGTTTGTCCTATGTGGAAATCGAACCCACGAGCGGTGGTGTGGAAGCCGTGTCATTGACCGCTACGCCACCGAGCTCGTAATTTTTTACGGTAAATATCTTATGTACAAAATAATTTAGTCTTCCCGCTATTCACGAGAACTAAACAGTTAGTTTAATGAATTCGTTTATTTATAGACTAGTTGTGTCTGCGGTCAGCTACAGTCATTTATTCTCAAACGGGTGATACGGGTTAGCTTGTGAATTATGTATTTGATTAAAATTATTAGATTTAGTCAGTGGAGCGAGCGAAACGCTTATTACACCGAAAAGTTTTGTTTGTTTGTTTGTTACAACTGAGTCACAATATAGTAATACAATCAGTACTTTAACTTCATACTAGCGCCCAAATCGGCGCACGCACACAGCCAAGCGTCATTTACACGACCGCTGGGCGCTAGTACAGCCCCCTTACCACCATCTCTTATTGCGATTCAATAACTGAATAGATTGCTTATTCATACCAATGAATAAGCGACTCTATTTCAAATGTAATAGAGTCGCTTATTCATTGGTATGAATTAGCAATCTATTCAATTATTGAATCGCAATAAGAGATGGTGGTAAGGGGGCTGGTTGTATTACTATGCTGTGACTGAGTTGTTGCCTGTTTGTATCACTGCAACACACGCCGAACAACGGAGCGGGGGACGGGGCTTCGGTTTGTTCGTGAGCTCCTTTAGTATGATGATGGTGCGCGGTTGGACTGGAGTTGTGTTCCAAGTTCTGTTTTATTATTAGAATTTATTTTATGTTTCTGTATTTTGTGTGTTCAGTGTGCAAATAAAAAAGTTATCTATCTATCTATTTTGTTTGTAAAATCTTTATTGCATTAAATATTACATAACACAGATTGTAGTGATAAGACATAGTGTATAAGGGATCTCTTCCAGTCAACCTTTGAATTCCTGAAAGGAAGCTGTTAGTTAATATTGGAAATGAATAGGCTCCAAAACCACTGAACTGATTTTGACGAAACTTGTCACAATTAAAGATGTCGACATACTTGAGGCTTGTGTTGAAAAAAAAAAATGAGATCGATCATGTCCTTGAGGAATCATCAGATACATTTTCCATTGAAATCATTGAAAAATGTGGAGCGGGTAGATTCGCTAAGTGTATACGCTCCACTCAACCTCGACTTTGGCCCCGTGGGCTAGAATTCGGCCCAATAATACATTAGTATGCTCCTGTTTACCCGACTGCCGAAGGAGGGTTATGTTTTTCGAGCGTATGTATGTATGTCTTATTATTTGGCACGCTCTACAGCCTAAACCGTTTGACAGATTTCAATATAAGAGGTGTCGTTAGATTCGTCTTAATCACGCGAGTGACAAAGGCTATTTCAAATATAAAAAAATGTATATGGCGGCTGTGAGCCGCAAAATTGTCGTACGAGTAATTTTTTTTCTTCTAAATATATCGATATGGGTATCAAATTAAAGGTCTCGATGACCTGATTTGAAATAATATATTTGTTTTTGCCTGCGGCTTTGCGTGTATTATATTTTTCTTGCGCGTGATTAATAAATCTGTAGTAGGTGCAGTCGGGTTTCTTCATTTGTTAAATTAATTTGTTTTATTTTGTTTATTTGTTTAGGCCCAGACGGCTCTAGAAAAGTGTAGTGTATAAGAAATTGATAGATATACGTGGGTCACTAAATAAGTTTTGAGATAAAAAAAAAAGTATCCAACATATAACCACAATTTATTTTACATTTTTTCGAAGTATTCTCCACTTCCATTCGTCTAAACCAACTCTGGAAACACTTTTGCCAGTCTTAATCTGAGAGGTCAGAAATGGCTATTTCGTAGGCATCCACGGCTTCTTCGGCACTCGAAAAAAACTTTCCTTTATTTTTTTCTTTGACAGTTGGTAACAAAAAGAAATCACAAGGAGCTAAGTCAGGGCTGTAGAGTGGGAGAGCTAGGGTTTCAATACCAGATTCCTCAAGAAACGCCTTCGTTCTGAGGGACGTATGTGAAGAAGCGTTATGGTGATGCAGCATGATTCCTCGAAGCCCGGCCGTTGGTCTACGCTCTCGCACAGCTTGGATAACTTTCGGCAATGCTACTGTTTTGTACCATTCCGAGTTAACTGACCTACAATTTTCCAGCATGGATGTCGAGAAGTGTCCACTTCGACCAAAAAAACTAGCCACCATTTTTTTACCAACATTACGTGGTCTTTGCAATTTTGTCGGTAACTCTCCGTCTGAGTAGACCCATACCGAAGATTGCTTCTTACTTTCGGGGTCATACTGATAAATCCATGTTTCGTCACCAGTAATGATTTCCGAAACACGTCTCGACGCCCCGTTTTCAAAACGTTGACGCATTTCACGGCACCAATCCACTCGAGCCTGTTTTTCAGTTTCAGATCCAACGACAACAAAGCTTCCTGACTCCGAGATGTTGGTGTAGGATGGTGTTCACATTCGTGGGTCTTCCCGTACCAACATTTCAGTAGTCCACACATTTTCTGCAGTTACTGCTGTTTGCGGGCGTCCGCTTCTTTTATCGTCTTCGAGGTTAGTTTTGCCTCTTTTAAATTCACTAAACCACCTAAAAATTGTTGCCCGTGAAGGAGCAGACTGACCCAATGCCGACTGTAGTCGTTGCAAACTTAACTGTTCGGTTAAACCAAATTTAATATCGTAATAGATCATAGCACGCAAATGTTCGCGGTTAAGCTCCATCGTTTCAGCCAAAAAACGCGGGAAGCGTTGTAGTAAAATGACAGGAATATCGTATTTTTTTTTTAATTGAAAAAATTATATATGGAATTCTATTTTTAAATAAATGTGCTTTTTAAAAAGATATAATACACATGCGTTCCATTTTTAAATTTTGAGCATCTCAAAACTTATTGAGTGACCTACGTATTCTGTTTTAATTTTCCCGTTTATTTTTTTAATTTACTAAGTAGATTCTTAATTCATAATAAGGACCATTAAGTGATCATTAAGCAACTTGAGTGTTTTGAGCGAGAGGTTCACTTAATTTATAATTTAGAACGTAATATTTATTTAATCTACATTTTATTGTCTATTCAATTCATTATTTTAGACAACGTGCGTCTGATGCCCCTGATATTACAGGCGTTCATAGGCTACGATAACTGCTTTCAATCAGGCGGGCCATATGCTTGTTTGAATCTTTAGTGGCATAAAAAAAGTTATAAATTTAAGGTAAACTAGATAGCGAGAGCTTTCAGTCTAGCGTTTTTTTCCTGTACGTATACGGTAGTTCCAGCATACGCGAACGCTTCATGTCGGGTTTTATAAAGCCAAACGCGCTTACACGGGCTTATTCTGGAATCTCTTACGGCTCGCACTTATACGAGCTTTTAAGCGCGTCAGTCCACGCTGTATGAGATTCGCGTGAGGTGAAAAATTGCACCTATATGCGGTTCTAAAAACTAGCTTATACTCTCGTAAAGAACGGTAATCTGAAAGCGTTCTACACGCCTTTCTTAGGCGTCTACTTCGCATATTCGCATTATATTCTACGTCAGGGTTCCCAATGCAAAACGGGACGCCGTTAGGCGCTTCTCTTTACCATTCTACAGAACTAAACTATTTCGACCCTACCCTAAGCGTTTCGATGACACAATGGCTGGGATCTGAAAACAGTCAATTGTAAGTAACTCATATTATAGATAAAGATTAATGATATATATAATGTTTGATCTATAAAATTAATATACTTAATATACTTAGCAGAATACAGGAACAAACGGTTGAGCGAGTGAGATGTCACTAGCAGTCCCCCTGTATGATAGAAAGAGATACGTGATAAATTTGTGTTGAACCCTTTTTGATCATGGTTTGACAGCTTGTCTATACTTATCGGCATGATCAAATGTGTACGTTTACATGTGTACGTGTACGGCTTCAACTTCGGCGGTAGGGCGAAGGTGTTAGGCAATAACTTAAACGTAAGATTTATTTTTCGAATCAAGATATTCGGTGGTAATAATCTTCAGCTTCGGCGGTAGGTCCCCGGATTGGGTTGAAATTTGGCATACAGGTAGGTATAATACCTACCTGCCCCCTTACCACCATCTCTTATTGCGATTCAATAACTGAATAGAATGTATGAATAAGCAATTTATTCAATTACTGTATCGCAATAAGAGATGGTGGTAAGCAACCACTAAGAAATGCTTTTTTAAATTCCCACGAAATACCACGATACGCGCATACGAAATCGAGGGCTCAAGCTATATTATTCAATTGTTTTCTGGTATTAGAACAATGTAATTATTATTGAATACTTGAGGCACGAAGTAGGTACTTTGCGGGGAAGTCATGATCCAATACTGAGAGAGTAAATTATATTGCTACCCTTCTATTTCACATAACAGCGGCCGTAAATATTATGGTAGCGAGTGATGCTGCTTGAATATTCACGACAATTGAGTACGTGACGCATATTAAAGAGAGGAGTTTCTTTATTCTATTTTATGTTGGAACAGTTGGAAAAACGGACATCTGTAATTCATAAGCCGGTTCAGAGTCTCAAATGTTAACTAACAATGTGCTGCGGGTTTACCTGGACATTAAACGGATAAATAAAATAATAATACTCCCTACTAATATTATAAATGTGAATATCCGTTTGTTTGTTACGCTTTCACGCAAAAACTACTCAACCTATCATCATGAAACTTTGTACACATATTCTTGGAGGTACATATCAGAAGTAACGTAGGATACTTTTTATTAAGAAATTAAAAAATATATTTAACGAAAAAGAATTTCACGCGAGCGAAGCCGCGGGCAAAAGCTAGTAATAAATATTTCAGGACAATTTACACAGCGCCATCTAGTCCCAAATTAAGCGCAAAGCTTGTGTTAGGGGTACTAGGCAACTGATAAATATTTTTTTTATTATGATACATACTTATACATACACAATACATAGAAAACACCCTGACAAGACAAACGGACATGTTCATGCACACAAATGTTTGTCTTGTGCAGGAATCGAACCCGCGACCTGGGAGTCAAAGTGGCCATTGCTAACCATTCGACCACTGAGCTCGTCAAAATATATGATAGTTGTTTGGTCGGATACCGGATGTCGGATATCGGGCCCTACTTCCGGCATGATAGTCGGATGCACAAACAAGCGTAAATTTGGAAAGCGCACGAACGATCCGATGGATTAGGGTGAATTCAGGTTTTTTTTCAAGTGTTTCATTGATTTCATGAATTGATTGCAAGCACGATTCGATATGACAAGTGGCAGGCAAATCGTATTGTTCGTCCGATTACAAACGGCGTCGCCTGTTTCTAAAAGAGACAATAAAATCAATTTAAATAAAAAAAACTAAAATGATCTCTGTATGAAGATTAAAACATAATTAATGTAATTAAATAAATCAGCTTACAAGCACAGTATAAGTAATTGTTACAAGTAAACTAAGTAAGCTAGAGTATCTTCTATTTGAAGCAGATAATATACTTGGGGTGTAAGTGGTTCATCAACATCTTTGAACCAAAGCCAACTTCACCTGCACGCGGTGCACCCTGCTGACTAACAAACGAAGCTCTGGCGAAAAGAGAGGTAGGGAGCTTAATTGTAAGCTACCCGACTGGAGAATGTACCTCCACCTCACAGAATACCGCAGCCAAATAACGGTTCCCTTGAGGGCTGTTGTGTTCCTGCGAGTGAGTGAGGTCACCAGAAAGGAAGGAGATGCTGCGATGGCAGCGGGGGTGGCGGCGCGCGAGCGATATTTTATGTTGCGAGCGTTAATATGGCTACGGTAACCGCTTCACATCATCGGGCCGTATGCTTGTCTGCCACCCGACGTAGTATAAAAAAAAAAGATAACATAAATAAATCAGAAACGTAAGACCTTTCCCAAGGCAATTTGTAGGATCGAATAGAGAAATTAGCAAATTTATTTGAGGCAAGCACGAGGGTAAGTGATTCTACAATTTCGCTTCAGGAACGGTAACGCCTCTGCCTTACCATGCTTACCCTCCACCAGGAGCACCAATGATGTAGTCGTCGTGGTTGTATATATATAAAAACAGGACAAATGTGAGTCGGACTAGCCCACCGAGGGTTCCGTACGTATTTTCATTATTAATAAAAAATAATGCGTCGGAAAAAATAAATAAAATATATTTTGCAATGTGCACATCAAGCCCTTTCATGTGATACCACATTTGAACTAATAGCGTCAACACACGCATTCTCGACATAGAGAGTCTTGACAGACAGACAAATGGCCACTTACACCCCAAATTAATTACTTAGACAGTAAGTGTAAATTAGTAACAAATTTAGCTAAATATTTTGGATATTATAAAATGTTACTTAGACCACTTTTCTACTAGGCTACCCTTCCTCGCGTAACTTCATTAAGAGCCTAAACACACTGGCTTAACAGCTCTTTTAATAATAGCCCTACCCTTCTCTCAGGACGCTTCTAAACTTGAGATAATGACCCCTAAAGCGTTATAAGGATACTGGATAGCATTATGCAACAATAGCGCGTGACTTTGTTAAATTTGGAAAAAAAATACGATACCAAAATATAAAGCTCATGTTTGATCTCACATGGAATACTGTTAGTATCTCTGGGGCGGTACCCCCAGTTCTTACTTGCTTCATTTGACCGCATACAACCAAGAGTAGTTCGAATCGTCGGTGACCCAATGATCTCGGATTGACTCTCTCTCTACATGTAGAGATGTAGCCTCTCTTTGCGATCTATACAAATAATATCACGGGGAGTGCTCGGATGATCTGTTTGATTCGATACCTGTCGCTGGGGTTCACTATCGTACAACTCGCCATAAATTAAAATTCCATCCATATCATCTTGATAATTGGCGATCTACATTACGTTTCCTAAAACATTTTATGCCACGAACGGTGAAAGTGTGGAATCAACTTCCCTCAGCGGTATTTCCGCACAATTGCGACATGGAAGCCTACAAGAACAGAGTCTTTATTTCCCTTAAAAGGCTGGCAACGTATCGGCGACCCTTTGGTGTTGCTGATCTCCATGAACGTTGGTGATTGCTTTCCACCAGGTGACCCACAAGCTCGTTTGCCCCCGCTCATATAAAAAAAATGTATCTAACATGTTGAAGTATAGGTGACTTGACCACCCTTTCTAAATAAAATGAAAATGTGTTACTTTGCAAGATTCATGTTTATGGAACGCATTACCCGAATCCGTTCGAAAATCATCTACTAAATTGTTTTATATAAATAAATGGGTATAATTTAAGCTATCGCCAATTTAATTAGTTTTGTGTTTCTTAACTAATTGGGTTTGCCCGCAAAATAATAGATTTGTCACCAAAATGTAGTCACCAAATAATATAAAATCGATTCCACAATTAATCACCTAAAGTCATATAGGATCTAGTACCAAATAAATGTTTTTGTATGTATTATATTGTCAATTATTAACAATTAAGCTTACTTGGCACCACATCATTCATCATCTAGGTTGACGGAGCTCCGCTTCGCGGAGCTTCTATTTCCGATGACAGGACACAAAAAAACCCTAACCTAACCAAAACATGATTTATTACATTGACCAAGTATTGGTAAGACTCGTCAGTAAATATGACGCCAATTTGACTGCGCCCCTATTAGCCATTTTTTCATTAGATTAAGGAGCTGATCTATTTATTTGGTGACAGATCTATTATTTTGATGATCAAACGAATTAAATGATACTAATAGTTTGTTAAGCTGATGATTTATATTTAGAGACAGTTTTGATTAAAATGATGACTAATATATTTCTTGGGGATAGATATTATAATTAGGGTAGATACTGCAGATTAGTGACACATCTAAACTTAGGTGACAGAAAATATTGTTCCCTAAATAAATCCATCCATAGACAGGTTATAGTCGACGTTGCTTAACTTCCGAATACTAATTGTAATACTACTAAAATTATTATGTTTTTACCATTTATTATGTATATTTTTGCTTTTTTGAAACCTTATATGCTGCACTGCTGTACATTAAGCAAGTACTGTTGCACATTAAGCCGCATACTGAAGTACCTGGAACATGTCTCCTGAAAGGTAGGGGAGAGTGACTAAAGGATTAGGAAGAACACAAAAGATCCATGAGGAGACGACATTTGACCGGTGCTGCAGCACTGGACCCACTCTAAGATAAGATAAGATTGCACATTCCCAGCAATTAATCGCAAGTGATTGTATGTTACTAACATCTTAGAATAACATCCTTACAAACAATGAGTCTTGTGAATTGAAATTAGAAAATTAATAATAATATTAATTTTATCGTCTATTTCAAAAGCTAGGTCGTAAACTTAACAATTATAAATTGTTTTATTTTATTTCCAATTCTGGCTTATTCCAGACATTATTCATAGGAACGTGATAATTAATTCATGTCCAAGTAAGGGCATCAAAAATACGTCGTCATGGAGAATCTCTATCAGAAACTGAAAGTCGTCTTGCAAGTCAGAGAGAATTTTTGAATTTTTTGTTAAATACCCGTGCGAAGCCGGGGCAGGCCGCTAGTGCTGAAATAAACTTCAACATTGTGGAACTTTCCTTAACTATTAGACAACCCTAACTCGGCACTATAAAGAAAACAACCGTCAGGGGCCGTTGTTCAACAGTACGCCCGCAAGTAGGGCTGTCAACCGTCCGGAATTCGTCCTAGTTTGAAGGATGCCCGGGAGCGTAAAGGACAGCTTTTGTATACAATCCTGGGTTTTAAAGTTTCTCGCTCACTTTGACCCTTTATTCATGAGGAATTATTATTAGAGTATTTTACATTTCATAGTAAAGAAAACATACTAACTTCCAAATGTGAGATTCAAGCAGTCATGTTCCATCGTTGCGTTGTCGTAGCGACCTGCGCTGGTCGTTAGTTATGTTCACGCAATAACTATTAGATACCGAATTATTCATGTTTTTTATACTAAGTCGGGTGGCAGACAAGCATACGGCCCACCTGATGTGAAGCGGTTACTGTAGCCCCGCTGCCAACGCAGCATCTCCTTCCGGGGATCATCATCAGGAACACAACAACCCTCAAGGGCATTATTATTTGGCTGCGGTATTCTGTGAGGCGAAGGTACATTCCCCAGTCGGGTAGCTTACAATTACGCTCCCTGCCCCTCTTTTCGCCAGAGCTTCGTTTGTACGTCACCAGGGAGCACCACGTGCAGGTGAAGTTGGCTTTGGTTCAAAGATGTTGATTAACCACTTACACTCCAAATGTCATGTATTCTATTCTCCGGTATATTCAACGATCTTTCACATAAGAACCGGAATGGTTCTTATTGTTTCGTACAAGTTATAATTGTCTGTTATAATTGAATTTAATGCATGTTATAATGTTATAATAATTATCGAGTATATAGAGAAAAGGTATACGTGAAGAAATCCAATCGAATTAACGTCTATGTATCTAAAAATAACTTTTTTTCCATTTTGATACAGCTTCCGTCCTGGGTTCAGCTATATTACACAGGTTGCAATGCAAATGCATTGAGTGCAATTTAGCAAAAAAAAAACTACATAATCTGTTAACGCGCGTCGCGCATGCGCACCACACATGTTCAATCTGCAAATGGATTTATAAGTAAGAAATAAAGCTGTTAAATTAACTTCATGGCTTTATTTAAAATATTATTATCATTTATTTCATAAGATTAGATAAAGTAGTGTATGAAACTGCACATAATTAGGTCTTAAAATATTTGTGTGATGCTATTATTACATTCGCCTTCGGTTCATGTGATAAACTCGCATTCGTATTTTAAGAACCCTTATTATGCAACAGATTCATAAACTACTATTTCAATATATACTATTCTCTTTATACTACGTTGAGTGACAGTTAAGTATTGGTTAGGTAAAGTTATCGTTAGATAGTTAATTGATTCAGGTGTTATTTTGCGAAAGTCTGTGACACGTGTCGCACAAATAACAGCACAGCAGTCGGGGCGGCGGCAATCGCATGTTTTTTCTGTTTCAGATGTTGGAGAGTTGCAGAGCCGACCGCAGCAGCTGGAGCAGAGACGACCAAAGCAGCCACGGCAGTCGTATGCATGTTAGATGCACCGGTGATGATACCGTTAGGTAGTGGACGGGTGGAAGCATGTAAAGTAGTGTAAATCAAATTGCCTACAGTTACCGTTGCTCTAGCTCGCGCCACTCTAGCTGCAGTTGCATCAATTCCTATCTTCCTGGTACTCTCACTCACTCACAGGAATACTCTATGAGGTAGAGCCACTTCCCAGTTGGACATTCATAATTATGTTGTGCTCTACCTCTCTTTTGCCAGAGCCCTTTTGATATTTAAATGATAGGATTGTTAAATAAAATCAACATTAAGGCACTTTGAAATGTAATTGTCAAAGTTTTTAAGCCATCCATGGTCCTTTGAGCTGGCTTAATAGCTTTATATGCAGACAAAGGGGTTGACAGTTCTCTTGCCACCTGGACTATAAAGGTGACACTTAAATAATAGCAATTCGAAAATTTACGAACAAAATTATGTAATACTCCTACATATATAAAAGGTTATGACCGCAGGGCTGAGGAGCTGTTACCTTGTAGAATTTTTATACGCCTATAAGCAGCGGTCAGATATTTTTAAAGCGGATAATCGTCTTTTGGGGAAAATATGTTATATAGTGAGCGGAACAACTTATTAGAATGAACTTTTTACTGACGGCGAACGGCGCGATTTTAAGAGAGCGGTTGATATCGTTTCAAAAAAACTAAATACTAGGTCGGATTCTAGCCCTCGGGTCCGAGTGGAGCAAGTAGATTCGCTGAGTGTATGTTTTCCATTGATTTCAATGGAAACTGTATTTGATGATCATTCCTCACGGACATGATCGATCTTATTTTTGTCATTGTCAATTGTCGATCTCATTGTCAAATTTAACACAAACCTCAAGCTCATACTTGAGGTTTGTGTCAAAAAAAAAATTGACGAGGTCTTTAGATGTGACAAGTTCCATCAAAACCGATTTTGACAGATAAAAGTGACTTTTCGGCGTATATAAGCGATCCGGTCAATAACCCATAATACATACCAAGTGAAGCAAAGTCTTTTCTCAGATTTAAGAGCTCAATTTACACTAATAAATGTGAATTACAATATAAACATATTTTGGGTTGTAATTCACTTGTATGTCGCCTAATAAAACTTCTTCACTACACATTGATACTAACCTAGTTATAAGATTTTCGATGTTACTAACCCCTATATGGATGTCTTGCGTCCGAAATAAATGGTTATTTTTTTTTATAATCTTTACAGCTCGTCTCTGAATCGAGTTTCAAAGAGATGAGTACTCACTCATCTCTTTGAAACTCGATTCAAAGAGATGAGTACTCACTCATCTCTTTGAAACTCGATTCAGAGCTAGCTGATACCAATTTGGGCCATGGAATATACATAATCGTACATAATGTACCCTTAAAATGAATATTAAGTTGTTTATCTTAGGTGTACGGCTTTTATGTAGTTTCACCGTGATGTCTGTAATAAAATCTTGACTCCCTTTCAAGTGTCTAACTGATTCAAGTGAACATTTGTTGGGTTGTCGTAAAGATTGAATAAGAAATGTACAAGAAATTCTGCAAAATTTCTTGTACTTTTCTTATTTTCTTTCTTTCTTAAAACAATGTACACAGCGCCATCTATCCCAAAATAAGCGCAAATCTTGTTCTATGGGCACTAAACAACTGATAAATGTACTTAAATACATTTTTTGTAAATACCTACTTATAATATATAGAAAACACCCAGACCAAGACAAACAGACATTTTCATGCACACAGTTTGTCTTATGCGGGTTGACATGTTTTACTTATGCGGGGATCGAACCCGCGACCTCGGAGTCAAAGTAGCCTTGCTAGCGATTGGACTACCAGGCTCGCCTTTTCATGTATGTAAATATATTTATATTTCTATTCCTGTGTTTGTGTTTCTGATTATAATTCCATTTCTGTTTACACAAAATATATCACATAACTCCTCATATTTCGATTGAATCTCATTCGTCGCGTCGATTGACTTCGTTCGTCATTCGATATCGACAATAGAACCAATTTGTAGGGGCCTGCTGGAGGAACCGAAACCGATTATTGCCGAAAATCTGATTTTGTACAACTAAATTGAATCAGCTTACTCGGTAGGCCTTTAGTATCGTTCACTTTGTAGACAGCAATTTGAAAGATAGTTAGCTATCGCATTTATTTATTTAAGTCGTGTGGTTTCCGGCAGACTAGAATAGAATCACTCCGTCTCTTCCCGTGGATGTCGTACAAGGCGACTAAGGGAAATACATTGTAAAACATCGATCAGGCCTCCCCAACCCGTCTGGCCAGCGTGGGAGTGTAGGCCAAATCCTCCTTCTGTCTGGGACGGACCAGAGAGGGTCGTGCTCCTGTAGTGGAGACTAAAATGACCTGATGATGATGATTGACCACAGTAAGACCAATAAATAAATATTCTTGGATGAATTACATACTGCCATCTAGTCTCAAAATAAGCAAAGCTTGTACTATGAGATATGATATGATATCATTATCAGCCTGTATCTACCCACTGCTGGATATAAGCCTTCTTCAATGCTTTCCACCAGATACGATCCTCCGCCTTCCGCATCCAGCCGCTCCCAGCCGCTTTCTTAAGGTCATCGGACCATCTAGAAGGAGGGCGTCCGACACTTCGTCGTCCTACGCGCGGCATCCACTCTAATACCTTCCTCCCCCATCTGCCATCACTTACTCGGCAGATGTGACCGGCCCATTGCCATTTCAGCTTGCAAACTCTGAAGGCTATGTCGACAACTTTGGTTCTCCGTCGAATTTCTTCGTTTCTCCTGCACAGAATAATATACTCTAGTTCCGGATTCCATTCCGAATACTACTAGACAACTAGGTACTAGATAACTGATGCTATACTTAAATACATTTTTTTGCAAATGCATACATTTTCTATGTATTATATGTATGTATTTACAAAAAAATGTATTTAAGTACATTTATAAGTTATCTATGAACCCATAGTACAAGCTTTGCGCTTAATTTGCGCAACTGCGGGTTTGCGGAGGTTAGTTGTCAAGCCGCCTAACGGCTTAGCTTAACAGCTGTCACCTAACGACAGCCGGGACTAATATTAACGTGCCCTCCGAAGCACGGAGGAGCCCGAGATAAATAAACCCATCCATGGACAGACTACGGTCGACGTTGCTTGACTTGCGTGATCGATTAGACTGCCACGAGCAACGACACCATCGAGCTCCTCGTCGACAATCAAGTGACCTAAATGAATACTAGTTCCATAGATTAACACTGGTCGCCGCCGCGCCGCTCCGCTTCGACTAGATGCCGCACTATCTAAAAACAACAGCTCCTTGAATGCAGCAGCTCAATATTGTAGTGTGCGTGTGTAATCAATGTGCAGAGATGCTAGTGTGCGTGAAGAATTGTATTGGAACTGATGTCCAGAGATGCTAGTGTGCGTGAAGAATTGTATTGCAACAGGCTCGGGTACGCCGAGTTCGGCGTAGTATTTGTTGCCGCATTTTACAAGTGCGCCGCGGCATCTAGTCGAAGCGGAGCGGACACCAATTGATAATCTAAGACTAGTTCAATGTAAATAAAGTACTCGTGCATCCTTAGGTTCCTTCGTTAAAGAACTAATCAGTCTGTCTGTTCTGAAATAAATAAATATTCCTGGACAAATGACACACTGCCATCTAGTCCCAAACTAAGCAAAGCTTGTACTATGGGTACTAGATAACTGATATAATACTTAAATACATTTTTTTTTGTAAATACATACATATAATATATAGTAAACACCCAGACCAAGACAAACAGACGTGTCCATGCACACACATGTTTGTTTGTGCGGGGATCGAACCAGACTCGGAGTCAAAGTGCAAATGCTAGCCATTCGACCATCGAGCTCGTCAATTAAATACTGAAACAATTACTGATTAAATACAGAAAATTAACATTGTTGTCCAGTGAAAAACGCTTCGAGCTTTTTGCGCCTGTCCGAGAGCTGCCTTAATCTGGTATGACGTAATAAAACAACAGGAAAGGTTAAGAAAAATTGCCTCATTATTCTCGCGGAAGCTTTTGTGTTCTTGCTAATTACGATAGATAAGAGATGTAAGAAAGAAATGTTTTTATAAAAAGGGAGATAGCACGCCCGTGGAACATGGTTTGTTACAATGCCTCATCCTACTATCCCACTAAATTGTCGGGACAATTAATATAATGACGTTTTTTTTTTGCTTTTCTGTGTATATCTATTTTACCTCGTCCCGGACGAGTCACGGACGGGACGTGATGGCACTTTTTTATACTACGTCGGGTGGCAGACAAGCATACGGCCCGCCTATGTGAAGCGGTTACCGTAGTCATATTAACGCTCGCAACATAAAATATCGCTCGCGCGCCGCCACCCCCGCCACCCCCGCAGCATCTCCTTCATTTCTGGTGACCTCACTCACTCGCAGGAACACAACAACCCTCAAGGGAATTATTATTTGGCTGCGGTATTCTGTGAGGTGGAGGTACATTCCCCAGACGGGTAGCTTACAATTACGCTCCCTACCTCTCTTTTCGTCAGAGCTTCGTTTGTCAGTCAGCAGGGTGCACCGCGTGCAGGTGAAGTTGGCTTTGGTTCAAAGATGTTGATACTTACACCCCAAAAAACTTGGAAAAAATGCCCTATTGCCGTCACCGGGTGGACGTGACGGCAATAGGGCGGCAAAAGCAGATAACGACTTAATCGTTATCTGCTTGACACGTTTATCCGTTACGTATATTGAGACCTTTATTTAGTTATATTTTATTCGACGAGCTCGGTGGTCGAATGGTTAGCAATAGCCACTATGACTCCGAGGTCGCGGGTTCGATTCCTGCACATGACAAACATGGCGAATCGCAAGAACAGCGGTTGCACATGAATCGACCGAGTTGTGACCACGACCACTCTGTCAAGAGTGCACGACTAAGAAGAAGAATTTACAAAAAAAAAATGTATTTAAGTACATTTATCAGTTGTCTAGTAACACAAGCTTTGTGCTTAATTTGGGACTAGATGGCGCTGTGTAAATTGTCTAGAAATATTTATTTTATTTATTTATACGTAATTTATACGTACCTAATTTTTATTTTAAGTTAATGTGCACATTTATGTTTAATTCGAAACCTTATAGTATCAACAACCATTTATATAAACTAGTAGACGCCCAATGGTCGAAATTCGACCATTATGACTTTAATCATAAACAAAAGAGTATTTATGCGTGTGTGTTAAACACATGCTAGTTATGTAATGTTCTTTTTATTGTTTAATCTATTTTTATGCATAATTGTAAAAAAATATTTGCATTTTGCACTCCTTCTCTATACTCGTGTATAAACAATAAGTGTGCGAAATTTTATACTCCTCGTAATTTTCGTACAAAATTTTATACTCCTAGTAATTTTCGTACAAAGTTTTATACTCCTCGTAATTTTCGTACAAAGTTTTTGCTTCAAATATTAATTAATCTATACACCAATTTTATATATAAGATAAATAAAATTGGAGTGTCTGTTTGTAATAAAATAACCGCTTTTTACTGAATGTATATGGATGTATACAAGGTACATATACCAAAATATTTTTTTTAATAATTGTTGTCTGTCTGTTTGTTTCGACCAAACTCTGAAACAGCTGCGCCGATTTTGACGGGACTTTCAATGGCAGATATCTGATGTAATAATGAGTAACTTAGGCTACTTTTATTTTAGAAAAAATATTTATCTTTATCAATATAAAAAAATAACTATTCCGAGCAGACGAAGTCGCGGGCACACTTAGTATAATGATAAATAATATTGCGCTCCACTGTATCTTGATTCAAAAATAAAATGGAGATTTTTTTTTGTTTTTTTTTTTTTAATTCAAAAATTCAGGGTAGTAGTAGTGAGCACTCGACCGGTCATCGAGAGGTCGTGGGTTCAAATCCCCCCCCCGGGGGGGGGGGGGGGGGCAGGTGAATGACAACTATTTAAATAATAATAATTTAATCAAATTTCTAAAAGTCCCTTCAATTCAGTCGATAAAAGCTGGTTTCAAAGCCCAAGAAAACTACGCAAACTGAAAAACAATTCAATCCAACATTTCAGAAACTGAATCGCTGCTTCAGCTGAGGCGGAAATTCGAAACAAAAATTTATGTTCAAAGTTTCATTTCATGCTGTTTTACAAAACCGTTAGACGAGGAATTGAATAACACAAAGCCTTCTATACTATCCTAGTTATAAAATTTGTTTCGTAAAATGGCTAAACGTCAATCCGCCGTAAAACAAAATGACACCGTTGTTATAAACTAAAACCCAAACACTTGGTGGGTTTTATTATCTAGCGTGCCCAATGTAAAGTGATTAAACAGTGGCCGAAGTTTCTAAACACTAACAACATAAAATATTGCTCGTGGACGCCCATCTCTGCTACCATCGTTGCCACACCTTCCTTTCTGCTAACCTTGCTCACTCTCAGAAACATAACAATCCTCTAGGACAGTGTTTTTCAATCTTTTTGATTTCGCGACCCCTTTACAGGTTTAAAAATTCTGGCGACCCCCTTGTGCCATAGACAGACAAAGAAATAATTTATAAGACTACGTAAATGTTTTTTTTTACGTTTACCAACATATTCATCCTTCTATTATAATTGTGTTTTTATTGTAGTGTTGCCTTTTTCTTTTTGCTGGCGACCCCTGGGGTTCGCGACCCATAGATTGAAAAACACTGCTCTAGGCAACAAGGATATTACAGGGAATTTGATCTACACTACGTTGCATGCTTCCGCCACCAATTAGTAGTAGTAGTGTTACCATTAGTAGATACATGCGACTGCTGTGGTTGCTTTGGTCGTCTCTGCTCCAGCTGCTGAGGTCGACTCCTGCGTCTCTCCACCATCTGAAACAGAAGGAACGTGCGACTGCCACCGCCCCGACTGCCGTGGTCGTCTCTGCGACACGTATTTCGTCTCTACGCGAGGCATTTTCAGGAGATTTGTAGATGTTGATGGTTAGAACAACAACCTACAAGCTTCAAAACCTGTTATGTGCATGAACTAATTGGTGGCGGAAGCAAGCAAAGTAGTGTAGATCAAATTGCCTGTAAATTTGACTTTCACAAAATAACACCTGAATCAATTAACTAATAAGGAGATTGTTATTTGGCTGCGGTCTTCTGAGTTGTAGAGGTCCTTCCGCTTTCCATAACGTTGTGAAATACCCCTCTTAAGCTAGAGCCTGTTTAGTTATTCAGCATTTTTAGGCAAGATTGGCTTTGGCTCCAAGATTGACATTGAGCCTCTTTACCTCCAACAAAAACAAGATTTTGCAAAACAGTAGATTATGTACTGTATGTATTATGTATGTATGTTACACATGATGTAAGTGGTTCATCAACATCTTTGAACCAAAGCCAACTTCACCTGCATGCGGTACACCCTGCTGACTGACAAACGAAGCTCTGGCGAAAAGAGAGGTATGGAGCGTAATTGTAAGCTACCCGACTGGGGAATGTACCTACACCTCACAGAATACCGCAGCCATATAACTATACTCTTGAGGGTAGTTGTGTTCCTGCGAGTGAGTGAGGTCACCCGAAAGGAAGGAGATGCTGCGTTGGCAGCAGGGCTGGCGGCGCGCGAGCGGTGTTTCATGTTGCATCAGGCGGGCCGTATTGACATATACTTGTCTGCCACCCGACGTAGTATAAAAAATATCGTATAAAACAATGAGATATGAATACAGGATATAATCCATTGTGACATATCTCTAATAGCTGGCGAAACAATATATTTCCTTTCAAGAGTTCACTAACAGCATGACAGAGCCACAATCACAAAATAATGAAACTTTATGTCGACATCGAATACACTGTAATACTCGTACAAATTGTTCTGTCACATGAATTTCATCTCTTATTGTTATGAAAGCTCAACCCAGACTATTTTTGGTCTGGTAATAAACAAGCATACGGCCCGCCTGATGTGAAGAAATTACAGCAGCCATAAAGGGTTGTATATACTTATCTATTATATATACAACTCTACTATATCTATATATATAAAAATCAATGCCACTTTTCGTTGTAATTTTATAACTCAAGAACGGGCTCACCTATCCAAACCAAATGTTTAGGGTTTATTCGGACTATTTAGTAGATGGTTTTGGTGAAGTTTGTACAAAATCGGTGGAGCGGTTCTTCATTTATCACATTTTTTGTAACAATTGAATTCAATAAATGGCGGATCATTTTGATCAAATTGAAACTTTTTTCATTGTGCTGTCAAATTGAAACTTTTTTCAGTGTTGACAGTACAGGCATGTTGTTATGTCATTCATGCGGTCATTTCATTTTGGACGTGCTTCGACTTTATGTTGCCTGTTCCAGAGTCGGTACCCCCAGCCGTTTGTTTATTCAGCCTCAAAATGGAAAAACAAAAAATTTGTTTATCCAAATGTTTAAGTTTTAAAATAGCTAGCAATTAATAAAATATTTTTTGTTTGAATAAATGAATTTGGTGTTCCAATTTTTTTTTTATTATTTCACTTTATACGTAGCGAAGCATGTACCGGGCCGCTAGTATTATATACTTTGTACTATATAATATACTATATAGAATCACATACATTTATATAAATCTGCTACGAATATACATAGTGTTTTATAACAGCAATTCTAGATTATGACGCGACAAATCTACTATATAATATTTTTAATATTATATATAAATATTGTCAGACAAATTACACAACGCCATCTAGCCCCAAAGTAAGCGAAGCTTGTGTTATGGGTACTAGACAACTGATAAGCATACGTAAATACATTTTTTTTGTAAATACATACTTATGATACATAGCAAACACCCAGACCAAGACAAACAGACATGTTCATGCACACAAATGTTTGTCCTGTGTGGGAATCGAACCCACGAGCGTTGGTGTCGAAGCCGCGTCATTGACCGCTACGCCACCAAGCTCGTCAAACTACTATGTGTTTAGGATTGTACACAAATATAAAAAAAGCATTTCAGCATAAAATATAGCTAATTCTATAAGTGCTAATGTTTCGAAACTAACTCTATAAGTCTCCTATATGTCTTGCCTATGTCGCTGGAATTTCGCCAAAATGTGACTTTCTGCCACGCCTTCGGAGCTAATGATCCGTGCACTGGATAACTATGAACGCGTCGCTTATCTTTTCATTATTAGGATATTCCTGTCCTTAACCACTGAACGAACTGCCTGTATCCTAACCACAGAACAAATAATATTGTAATTTCGCAATATTTACAAAATTGTGCTTTTAAAATTGCTTGAATCGCTAGCATTGCCCACTTTGATTCCGAGGTCGCGGTTTCGATCCCCGCACAAGACAAATATTTGTTTGCATAATACATAGACAACATGAATACATAGAAAACACACAGAATTGTATTTGGTCTGTGTGTTTTCTATGTATTCATGTTATATCTATATTTATTACACTAGATGACTGATAAAATACTAAAAATGTATTTAGTTTTTTATCAGTTCTCTAGTATTTAGTGCCCATTGACCAGGGTCCCTACCGACTAAGGTGAAGCCAATTGCCATCGAATTTTTTGATTGCGAAAATCAGCTTTTATATATATATATATATATATATATATATATATATATATATATATATATAAAAGCTGATTATATATATATATATATATATATATATTAAATAATAATATAATTTATTGTCAGACATAGATCCATAGTGTTAGTATACAAGCAATTTAATCCTATGTTAGTAGTGATACAGATTTGTTATTATTATTTTCTATATCTAATGTGTGTGGAGACATGCAGTTGAATACAGTGCCTCCACACCGAACTGTCTGTTCTGTCCGCAATGACTTTCAGGATGCTGTTGGAAGCACACCTGACTCTGCACATCAGGGACGCCAAACTTTTTCGCTTATATAATATATCCGATATATGGTACATGTGTTGAGCTTAGCAGGTAGAAACTCTACAGGAGTACAGGAGTACAGGAGTACTGCCAAATAAGTTGAAGATGTTTGTCAATAACTTAAACGTAAGACATATTTCGTAATCGACTTCAGCTTCGGCGGTAGGGCTCCAGGCTTTGCTTAGTTTGGAATGGCGATGTGTAAATATGTTCAGGAATATTTATTACTATATTATTATTGTATTTATTCATACATACGTAATGATGAAACGAATATTGCAATCAATTGTGAGTCATGCGAAACAAAAAATTGGAAACAATTATTGTTTCTAATTTTTTGTGAGTCATGCGAAAATTATTATTGTAATTATATAATTGTTTAATTAGATAATTAATTAATAATAACAAAAAAGGTAACAATTAGTATTTCTATGTCAGTGTTTTTTTTTAATATTATTATCTTAAATAAAATCAGATATTTTATAATAACTAATATAATAACCAACGTTTCCCTCTGCCTACACAAACGCATCGACGATGATACGCAAATAAAAATTAAATGCACCAATAATATTATGTACTATTGTTATATGGTAATGAACGAATAAATTTGATAATTATACGATTAATGATATCTGTTCCATTAGTCCAAATTAACCGATATTGAATAATGCGAAATTGGATTGCACGCGTCGTTTTTGAGCGAGGCAGCGCTGCTTGTTTTAATTCTGAATAACGTTCGTATGTTTCATGCATATATTTACTGTATAATATCATCATCATCAGCCTTTATCTATCCGCTAATAGAACATAGGCCTTCGGTATTCTGTGAGGTGGAGGTACATTCCCTAGTCGGGTAGCTCACAATTACGCTCCCTACCTCTCTTGTCGTCTAAGCTTCGTTTGTCAGTCAGCAGGGTGCACCACGTGCAGGTGAAGTTGGCTTTGATTCAAAAATCTTGATAAACCACTTACACCCCAAGAAATATATTCAATACATATTATATTCACTATATATTGCTTCTGCTCTTATTAATTCAAAACTTTATTTTAGTATGAAGGCCAGGGATCTCAGAAATTAACAGTAACGCAATGCAAATAGCCAGCAACGAAAACTTCTGGTCAGCTTTATGTGGCTTTATCGCGCGTGAGCGATCCCAGAAACGTTAGTACTATTACTTATACTGTGGTATTACATAATATGTTAAATTATCTATGGAACTAATATGCAAGTGTACCTACGCTTCAAAACATCTATGTATATTTTTGGTTTTAATAAATAATCGGCATTGGAAGGAAGTAATATCTCATTCTACCGCGCGGTAGATGATAGATGCATTCGACTGCCATGACTGCTTTGGTTGTTACTGCTCCAGCTGCTGCGGTCATCTCGGCGAATCTCCAACGTCTGTAACAGCAGAAACGTGCGACTGCTGCCACCCCGACTGCCGCCGTGATCGTCTCTGCAACATGTGTTTCGCCTCTACGTGAGGCATCATTAGGCGATCTGTAGATGTTGATGGTTAGAACAACATGCTAGAAATGACAAAACTTCGGAATGAATTAACTATTCTTACCTATTTCAATCGATTGTCGCAAACATCAGTTTCGTCGGCTTGCTTGTGCGAACTAATTGCGAGGTTTTTTTTTTTTATACTACGTCGGGTGGCAGACAAGCATACGGCCCGTCTGATGTGAAGCGGTTACCGTAGCCATTTTTACGCTCGCAACTAAAAATATCGCTCGCGCGCCGCCACCTCCACTGCCATCGCAGCAACTCTTGCGTTTCTGGTGACCTCACTCACTCGCAGGAACACAACAACCCCCAAGGGAATTGTTATTTGGCTGCGGTATTCTGTGAGGTGAAGGTCCTTCCCCAGTCGGGCAGCTTACAAAATACGCTATGCCCTACCTCTCTTATCGCCAGAGCCTCGCTTGTCTGTTAGCAGGGTGCACCACGCGCAGGTGAGGTTGGCTTTGGTTCAAAGATGTTGATGAACGACTTACACTCCATTGGTGAGGTGAGACAATTACCTCACTTTTCGAGTATATGTTTTTGACCTCTGTGGCATATCTATAGTTTTTATAACATCGTTGTCTATCTATCAATAGGCAGTAGAGAAGACGCGTCACTAATAGCAACCCACCCAGACTTGCTAAACAGGGTGACCTGGACAACAGCGCGTTTCGACAAAGCTATTTCAGTATGAGGTTATTATTATATTGTACCCTTAATTCTATCTAAATTCTCTTTAGCTTAGATAATAGGGCAACAGTGTAAATATTTTGTCCCGCGGCTGAAAATAAAGAATTTGCGAATAGCATTGAGTAGTATCAATTATTAACCGAAACCTAAAACCAGACTGTTACAATCGTAACATTTTTTTTTATTCGTAATCACTTTTTCATGAACACATTTTTGCAGTATTCCCAAATAAATTCGACACAGGAGCCTTCAAGAACAGAGTAATTATTTCCCTTTAATGGCTGGTAATGGATCGACTACTTCATGGTGTTGCTGATTACTTTGGGTGTTTTGTTCCATCAGGGGTGACTCTTATAAAAAAAAATCCGTAAAGCGGTTTAAGCTGTAGAACGTACCAAAGAAATATACATAAATACATTCAAAAACTTAACCCTCCTTTTTTCGGCAGTAGGGTACAAACCGTCGTATTCAAGAAGTGAGTGAAATCTACTTAAAAAAATTCGATAAGAGCAGGGTGACTATGTGACAGATGGAACAATTTATTTTGTGTGGAAAAACCTTTCTGATTGATTGAACGGTCTACAATGTCCAGTGTGTGGATTGATTACATTCTCTCTCATACTATGTTACATAGCTTATCCTTTAAGCCCTAAGATGTTTTATTTAAAGACGCGTTCAATTTGTCACTATTTTGGCAAGAAGAAAGCAAGGCAATTATAGCTTGGCATTCACTCATTCCTTAATCAATACGACTTACGGTGCAGAAACTTGGGCGCTGAGCGTTATGGGCCGGTTCACAGACTAAAAGTCGCACAGCGAGCGATGGAGAAAGGAATTCTTGGAGTTTCTCTAAGGGATCGAATCAAGAACGAAGAAATTTGACGAAGAAGCAAAGCAAAGTAATAGACATAGTTCTCAGAGTCAGCCTGTAGTAGTTGGCCGACCAACTCAACCGAGTCAGCGATGGCAGAAAAATATGATTTCTAAAAGACGTGTTTAAGTGCCCTTAAGGGCGCAGAGTCATATAAAAGAAACATCATTTCATTATCATTTCGGACAAGACAAGCATTTGTGTGCATGAACATGTCTGTTTGTCTTAGTCTGGGTGTTTTCTATGTAATATACATTACATATGTATGTATTTTCAAAGAAAAATATAAGTATGATATTAGTTACCTAGTACCATAGCTTTGGGACTAGACGGCAGTGTGTAATTTGTCCAAAAATATTTATGTCTATTTATTATTAGCTATTGTAACCGCTTCACATCACGTTGGTTTGTTTTTCTTCGAATGGGGTACAATTATTGACATCGAGCTATAAATTTGTAATTGTCAATTAACATTTCCTATTCTTTTCTTATTTAGTTTAACCAACAGTTTGCATAAGTTTTAAAGTTTTTAATTTTTTCCCCCGCAACTTCCATTTTCTTCGCTTCATTTACATTCATAAAACGCAGCATAATTTGCATAAAAAAGTAGTTCATGGACAATTTATGACCAACTTTTAAAACAACTTTACTGAAGTATAACTAAACGTTTGCCCAGGTGTTTTAAATATATTAATACAACTCTAAAGTTCTGATTATACCTACTATATATATAATACAACTTTCATTTCATAAATAATACACCGTAAGGTTAAGGAAGACGAGCTCGACGAAGAGCGGACGAAAAGAAGAGGACGAGGAGGTAAAGCGTCGTTGCGCGTGTCAGACTAGTCGAACATGCAAATTAAGCTACGTCAACCGTAGCCTGTCCACGGTTGGGATTATTCTCGTATGTCTCGAGCTCCCTCGTTCTCCGAAAGGGACGTTAAGACGTCGGTCCCGGCTGTTGCCATTAGATGACAGTCGTTAAGCCAAGCCAGTGGCCTTTAGGTGGCTTGAAAACACTGGCCTACGTTAACTCGTAATTGAGCAGCGTGGTGGCGTATGCTTTAAACACGTTAGATAGAGAGTAGATCCGTATCCCAGCAGTGGGATGAATAAGGGTTGGCGACGACGAAAATGACGGAGAAATTTTTAATAAAATTTCTGTAATAATTTTTTTTTTTTTATACTACGTCGGGTGGCAGACAAGCATACGGCCCGCCTGATGTGAAGCGGTTACCGTAGCCATATTAACGCTTGCAACATAAAATATTGCTCGCGCGCCGCCATCCCCGCTGCCAATGCAGCATCTCCTTTCTTTCTTTCTGGTGACCTCACTCACTCGCAGGAACACAACAACCCTCAAGGGAATTGTTATTTGGCTGCGGTATTCTGTGAGGTGGAGGTACATTCCCCAGTCGGGTAGCTTACAGTTACGCTCCCTACCTCTTTTAAATAAATATATTGTCAGACAAATTACACAGCGCCATCTAAGCCCCAAAATAAGCGAAGCTTGTGTTATGGGGACTAGACGACTGATAAACATAAGTAAATACATTTTTTTTTTGTAAATACATACTTATGATACATAGAAAACACCCAGACCAAGAAAAACAGACATGTTCATGCACACAAATGTTTGTCCTATGTGGGAATGGAACCCACGAGCGTTGGTGTCGAAGCCGCGACATAGACCGCTATAGATAGATATCAATCGTCATAAGATAATAAAGTTATTTTTTAAAGAGGTATTTATTTGTATTATTTATTGTAAGGTATTATCGATGCGATTTCTCCTTCAAAAATATAAATTCAGTAATCTTCTGTATCTGTAAAAGGCAACCATTACTGACTGATCTATTAATGCACTGCCCCCTTACCACCATCTCTTATTGCGATTCAATAACTGAATGGAATGCTTATTCATTGGTATGAATAAACAATCTATTCAGTTATTGAATCGCAATATGAGATGGTGGTAAGGGGGCTGCTCATACCACTGGACGGATCGGGGGCCTTATCGCCGAAACAGAAGACGTTTACCATAGGATTTTTTGAATGCGAAATTGAAACTAATACTTAGATTGTTGATAATTATGTTTAGCTCAGCTAGTAGAAACTCTAAAGCTCTATCTACTAAATTGAAGATATTTAAAAAATAAATAAATATAAATATTTCTGGACAATTTTACACAGCGCCATCTAGTCCCAAATTAAGCACAAAGCTTGTGTTATGGGTACTAGACAACTGATAAATGTACTTGAATACATTTTTTTTTGTAAATACATACTTATTATACATAGAAAATGCCCAGAACAAGACAAACAGACATGTTCATGCACACAAATGTTTGTATTGTGCGGGAATCCAACCCGCGACCTCGGAGTTCAAAGATCATGACGAACCACTTACACCCCAATAAAATATACAACCTATGTTTCGAATCAAAATATTCGGTGCTAATCCGCTTCAGCTTCGGCGGTAGGGCTCCGGTTTGAAATTTGGCATACAGGTAGCTATTATGACGTAGCATTCGCTAAGAAAGGATTTTTCAATATTGCTGTGAAAGAATGACATGAACTTATTTTAAGGATATTTTAAATCTGCATTCTTGTGTGGTCAGCCACTAAGATAAAGTTATCAGACAATGTTGTTGTCAGACAAATTACACAGCGCCATCTAGCCCCAAAGTAAGCGAAGCTTGTGTTATGGGTATTAGACAACTGATAATCATACGTAAATACTTTTTTTTTGTAAATACATACTTATGATACATAGAAAACACCCAGACCAAGACAAACAGACATGTTCATGGATACAAATGTTTGTCCTATGTGGGAATCGAACCCACGAGGGTTGGTGTTGAAGCCGCGTCATTGCCGCTACGCCACCGAGCTTGTCAAAAAAAAAGACTTTTGAATAGCGATAATATTATTATGTTTAATCATTTCGTTAAACGTGAACAAAAATATTGAAAAGCGACTTTTATTTCCGACATTTTATTGACGAACCCGGTGGACGAATAGCTAGCAAAGGCTACTTTGATTCCGAGGTCACGAGTTTTCTATGTATTATAAGTATGCATTTGAAAAAAATATATTTAAGGAGGTACATTTATCAGTTGACTAGTACGCATAGTACGAACTTTGTCGAACTCGGTGGCGTAGCGGTCAATGATGCGGCTTCGACACCAACGCTCGTGGGTTCGATTCCCACATAGGACAAACATTTGTGTGCATGAACATGTCTGTTTGTCATAGTCTGGGTGTTTTCTATGTATCATAAGTATGTATTTACAAAAAAAAATGTATTTACGTATGTTTATCAGTTGTCTAGTACCCATAACACAAGCTTTGCTTACTTTGGGGCTAGATGGCGCTGTGTAATTTGTCTGACAATATTTGTGTTTAATTTGGGACTAGATGGCGCTGTGGAAATTGTCCAGAAATATTGATTTATTTAAACGAAAACCGCAAAGGACAGAGTTGAGTGATAGATCATACCTTTACTATTAATTTGTTGCTTAACTAGCAATTCTTGGACATCGCCATGACAAATGATATTTACAAAATAGGCGTTTTTTATACTCGTCGGGTGGTAGACAAGCATACGATCTACCTGATGTGAAGCGATTACAGTAGCCATATTAACGCTCGCAACATGAAATATCGCTTACGCGCCGCCACCCCCACTGCCATCACAGCAACTCCATACTTACTGATCACCTCACTCACTCGCAGGAACACAACAACCCGCAAAGGAAATGTTATTTGGCAGCGGTGGTCTGTTGAGGTGGAGGTACTTCCCCAGTTGGGCAGCATACAAATACTCTGTGCCCAACTTTTCTTTAAACTACGTCTCATTAGTGTACGGGGTCAAAGTATTACTTATTTTATGATTTAGCTAGGTCTCCATTGTAGGAAAATAATTACAGGCTCGCCATAGGCAGGGAATTTATCTTCACACATTGGAACCAAATTGGCGCTACGGATCCAGAGGAGTTATCTACTTCGAAGTATCAGATTATGGAATGAACTTCCTACTTTCCGTTTTCATAGACTACATTAGGGGATGCTTCAAGTAAAGCGTTAAGAGGTTTTTACATGGTTAATAATGCCTATGGACACCATAGGCTCACTCATCACCAAGCGTTCATAGGCCGCGATGGTTAACATCAGGAGGTCGCACACTTCTTTGTCAACCTAGTCGTTAAATCTAAATCTATAAAAGAAGAAACTGACTGACTGACTTACTTATATATCAACGTACAGCCCAAACCGCTGGGTCTAGAGATTCCAAATTTGGCAAGTAGGTTCCTTATGATGTATATGGGTGCACTAAGAAAGGATTTTTCAAAATTCATCCCCTAAGGGGGTGAAACGGGGGTCCAAAGTTTGTATGGGGAAACAAGATTAGTTGGACTATTTTATCCGAAACTTTACATGAGTACTTCTATAGAGAAATGAGTAAACACGTGTTTCAGGATTTTTCCAAATTAAATAAAAAGTAAAATGGGGCGAATAAGTTCGAAAATCGTCATGGGTATTGTTTTTATGGTTTATCGAGTCGCTGATTATGAAAACAACAACTATTTTATGATCTAACATAGCCGATGTGACATAAAATCACCCCTGTTGTGGGGATGCGATGGGGTTGAAATATATAAAAGAAGAAACTGAGTGACTGACTGATCAACTAACAGCACAAACTGCTGGGTCTAGAGATTCCAAATTTGGCACGTAGGTTCCTTATGATGTCTAGGGGTGTACTAAGAAAGGATTTTTCAAAACTCATCCCCTATGGGGGTGAAACGGGGATCCAAATTTTGTATGGGGAAACAAGATTAGTTGGACTATTTTATCCGAAACTTTATACGAATACTTCTATAGATAAATGAGTAAACACATGTTTCAGGATTTTTCAAAATTCATCCCCTAAAGCAGTAAAACGGGGTGAAATAGTCTGAAAATCGTCATGAGTATTGTTTTTATGGTTTAGCGGGTCGCTGATTACGAAAACAACAACTATTTTATAATCCAACATAGCCGACATGAGATAAAATCATCCCTGTGGGGGTGCGGTGGGGTTAAAATGTCATAATATCAATATGGGTGTTGATTCTATGGTATTCTGGGACGTCAATTACAAAAATGGCATCGATTTGAAAATATCGACCCCTAAAAGGGTAAAATGGGGTCAAAAAGTCTGAAAATGGTCATGGGTATTGTTTTTATGGTTTATCGGGTCGCTGATTACGAAAACAACAACGATTTTAAAATTCAATGTGGCTAACGTGACCATCATCCTCTATTGAGGTGCGATGACGTTGAAATGTCTATATATGAATATATGTGTTGTTTTTACGGGTTTTCGGAACGCCAATCCATAATAATATTATAAATGCGACAGAATGTCTGTTACCTCTTCACGCTTAAATCGCTGAACCGATTTAGATGACATTTGGTTGAGAGATACCTTGAGTTCTGGGAAAGGACATACCTAAGATAGATTTTATCCCAGAAATTACATTTTAATTTTATTTATTGTACCCGTAACGTGTAACGGGCGGTAACGTGACCATCATCCCCTATTGGGTTGCGATGACGTTGAAATGTCTAAAATGCGGTGATAAAGTTTGAAAATCGTCATAGGTTATGAAAAAAACAACTATTTAATAATCCAACATAGCCGACGTGACAACTCTGTAGGGGTGCAAAGGGGTTGAAATGTCATATTATCAATATGGGTATTGATTCTTAGGTTTTCTGGGACGTTAATTACGACAATGGCATCGATTTAAAAATTATAACTTATTGGACACGAATTACTTAAAAAGATTTTTCAAATTTTACCTCTAAGAGGGTGAATCGGAGGTCCAAACTTTGTATGCGAAAACGAGATTAGATGGACTATTTTATCCTAAATTTTACACGAGTACTTTTATTGATTAATGAGTAAACACGTGTTTGCCCCTCATGTCACGCGAGCGAAGCCGCGGGCGAAAGCTAGTAATAATAATAAATGAGAAGGTATTATAATACCTAAAAGCTGCGCAAATAGATAACGAGATATTAACAGTTTTGAGATCGTAATATACATAACCTCACCTATAAAAAAATATATTTGTAGCATACAAATATTTTGTATGCTACAAATATTTTTTTTTATAGGGCAAACGAACATGTTGGTCACCTGATGGAATGCAATCACCACAGCCCATGGAGATCAGTAAATAACACTAAGGGGTCGCCGATCCGTTGCCAGCCTACATTCCTTCCTTTCTTTCTGGTGACGTCATTCACTCGCAAGAATACAACAACATGTCAAGGGAGGAGGAGGAGATGAAGGAACTTCTCCTGTCGGGCAGCTGAAAAAATACGCTATGCCCTACCTCTCTCTTCGCCAGAGCCTCGTTTGTTAGTGAGCAGGGTGCACCACGTGCAGATGAAGTTGGCTTTGAATATTGATGAACCACCTATACTCCAAAATAACTTACGTTAATAATTATTTTTAGTTTGTTAATTTTTTTTATTATATTATTATGACAGTTTGAATTTATTTTATGAATTAACCTGTCTTTTCTTGATTTATCTATCTTTTTAAATAAAAACCGGACAAGTGCGAGTCGGGCTCGCCCACCGAGGGTCCCGGATCATTATAAATAGTTCAGGAATCAAACCCCTTATTTTTTAAGATTTAATTACAAATGTAATGTTTTGAGGTTTGAAATATGCGTTTTTTGCTGAATAAACGGCCGTATCTTTTTTTTACGTAAACTTAGCAGTTTGATTTTTTTACAACTTCATGGAACCGCAGACCTCAATATACAGTTCAAATTTCAGGTTGATGTCTCCACGCATTCTCAATTAGAGGGTCTTGACAAACAGACAGACGGACAACAAAGTGATTTTATAAGGGTTCCGTTTTCTCTTTTGAGGTACGGAACCCTAAAAATTAGTGTTGCTAAGTGCAAAACTCGAGAACGGCTCTACGAATTCTACAATGTTTTTAATATTTTCGTAAAGGATTCGTATGGAGAGAAAAGACGTAAAAATTGCGAGTAAAATAAAACATCACTTTCTGCCCGAGCGAAGCTGGGGCGAGCAGCTAGTTTGTAATAGTTTTGTAAAGAAGTTGCTAATAAATAATTTTTGTAATATTTATGTCTACTTACCTTAATAGGATGAAAACATCAGTTTCAGCACCGTCACAGGATAAAACTTTCAAATAACTTTCTCTTTCACAATTATTACTGAAATGTCAGTTCTGTAGTTTTTAAATATTTAGTTATACTGTTAGTTAAGTTTATACCAAGGTTTTCGATTTTTATAAAACAAGTTTATTAACAAATATAGTGTTAACTATTGCGATGTCTGGTAGGTGCGGCCGGAACGCGTGTCGCGAGCTTCGAAGCGTCTGTACGACTGACGAGAAAAGCTCTGAAGGCTTTATTGAAATTTGAGTTGGTCGGAAAATAAGTTTTATTTTTAGATAGCCAATTTGGAAGTTTGACTTAGAGATAGGATTGCTAATAGATTTTCAAATACTACATTATGTACCTAACATATTTTTTTTATTGTTTGTGTATTTAGCCAAATTCTATTGAATATGCCAAAAAAATATCTACTCTGCAGTCGCACCGCCCACCATCGATAGGGAATTCATCTTCACAAATTGGAGCCTAAGTTGTCGTGTACTGTGCGGTTCCAGAGATTTTTTGTCCCGCATACTGTCAAGCTGTGGAATGAACTGGCTGTCGAGGTTTTCTCAGGAGACTACATCATGGGTTCTTTAAAATGGGGCGGAAGAGGTTTTTACAGGGTTAGCAACGCGCGTGTGATGAACCTGGTGTTACAGGCGTTCATAGGCTACGGTCATCGCTTGATATCAGACGGGCCGTATGTTTGTTTTATTATAACATCCGAGTATTATTAAAAAATCTAAAAGGGCAACACTTCGTCGTAGGAGCCTGATATTGTACAGGGGGCTAAATATGTAGTCTACCATTAGACTGACATTCGATTGTACTTTTCAAATTAACAAGGTCTATTTTTGCTCTAAAAATAATAAGAAATCAACCTAAGCAACACTTACATTTGATAGGAAGTTCAGCCAAATTTGGCATGTAAGTGGTTCATCAGGAACTTTAGAGCAAAAGGCTACCTCACCTGCACGTGGTGCACCCTGCCGACTAGCGAAAGATGCTCTGGCATAAAAGACGTATCGACTACAGCATATTTGCAAGCTGCTCGACTGGGGTAAGTACTTCCACCTCACAGAATACCATAGCCAAATAATAATTCCCTTCAGGGTTGTTGTGTCAAGTCACCAGAAAGGAAGGAGTTGTTGCGTTGCATGGCTACGTTAACCGCTTCACATCAGGCGAGCCGTATTATCTGCCACCCGACGTAGTATAAAAACAACTGATAGACCATTTTCTTGTCCAACACTGCGCGTTTATTTTATACACACACCTACAATAATCATTATTTCAGGCAGAAACGAGGCTTTTTTCCTCTCGAGTGGTATAAAAAGACAATCTTCTTTATTGCTTTATACTTTTTAAATGTATTTCCAAGTTGTCCTGTCACGTCTTCGGAAACGCAAATACAATTCCAGTGTCAATTTTTTACTTGAACAAGTTCGTTATTTACTTTGCTGAAAAGTTTCAAACTTCCTAAGTAGATAATAACTTTTTTGGGTATATATCCAGATTTTATTCACTGGGGATTTGTTTTAGACACGTTTTCTATGCCAGATTATTTTGAAACTTATATCTTGCCATGTTTCGCCTCTGGGGAATTAAAAAAGATCTTTTCTTTAGTCGTCGTTAATACTTCGCCTTTTAAGAATTATTATTATAATTTTTATTTAAAATAAATAAGATAATTCTTTCTTCAGATAAACTTAGGCTAAAAACAACATAGATAAAAAATTTAATCTAAGATAATCTAATAACTACCTGAGCTAGGCTGAAACCTGTGTATCAGGTAAAGTAGTGCCTAAGTTAATAATATAAAAAAATGTGCTTAAGTTATCGATCAGACCTCAGATTGAAAGGCACACAAATTGATGGAAAGAAAAATGGCTCTAAGGCTGAGGTTGCAAGTGGCTTACCACGATCGTTGGAACCAAAGCCAATCGTTTGCATGTGGTGCACTCTGCCGACTTAGCCTTATGTCTTCATAATACACACACAAACCCTTATGTTTTCATTTAAACTTACACAGACATTACAGTTTGAGCTATTATTAATAGAAATTCTAACAAGATGTAAGGACGAATTAAAAAAATATTTATCTTTGAAGTATAAATAAATTCATTCTACTACACCTGTTGTAAGCTTGGGATATTTTTACGTCATTATCTAGAAATAATTTTACTGTGCAAATATCAGAAATAAAATTTACTTTAACAATTCTTTCTATTTGAAATTATATTTGAATTGTGAATACAAACATTTATTCTCTCATAATGAACGCAAAACGTTCACGAATACGCAATTCTAGGAATTGGGATAAGAATATGAAATAAAAGATACTGCGAACGTATAACGACGTCTATAATAAAATGTAATAAATTATTAAAATAACAATCCACAAATATCATACGCACGATAAATGATAAATGTTATCTATAAAAGTTTGGTTGTACAGAAAAAAGTTTATAGCAAAAGCACGTGAGCAACTTTACTCATGATGCCACGCAATATGAACGATATCGAATCAATCGTCGCTCATGAGGATGTAGACATACTCATGAGCAACTAAAGTCATAGTTATATATCGATATTTCGAACAGAAAATCGAGTCCTAGTCGATAAAGAGATGAACGATGGCGCATCCCTAGACAATTCGAAAGAAAAGTTGCGGAATAGTAAAACGCATTTCGATTCGCGAGTTGTATCTATGGATTTATTTGGAAATATTTACGATTCATAATGTTATAATAAAGCACTTGTACTGTATTTTTTTTTAATTTATTATAACATTATGATAATAATGTTCCTCCAAGTGCCAACAATCAACAACTAAAGTATCAACTTTATATATACGATTGTCCATATCGATAAATAACTTATCGATATCGGAATCCTAACGATTTCGTTTCGCGTCGCATTATAAGTAAGGACTTTAATAAGAAAAAGTTTAAAAATCTCTAACCCGACTACGGAAAAAATACTAAAAAGTAATAATCTAACCCTCTTATTGTTGAAGTCGGTTAAAATGTAGCTTTACTCGTCCTTTTTTTGGTTTCGTCGTAGTCGGTTTAAAAATAGTTACTCTTAACTAGAATGCGGAGGATCGCATATGGTGAAAAACGTTAGCTCCATGATGATGAAAGGTAGGAAAGGTGTTTTGTTTATGGAGCTGGATTTTAAATTAAAATCCTTACAGTATTTTTTAAGCATTCGATATGCTTTCATATTATTCTATATTACACAAATGTATCTAAATGTAAAATATGGCTGGTATGATATTAGAATATTAATATGCTATACGTACTATATGTTACTACCAAAGATAACCCCCTACCTAGATACTTGTAGGTACTGGATATTTTGTACTTGTCACGTGCGCGAATGGTGCGTTGAGCGACCAGCCTGATATGATTGGCTGATTCAAAGACAATAACTTTTTTTTTCGAAAAGATATAAACGTGTACCTGTTTGTTTTCGAACGGTCCAATATAATTTGAACCTTCATTGTCTATTTAAATATACGAACCGCTAATGATGTTCACGGGTCTAATGACTGGTCGAAACTGCAAACGCTGATCCGGACCGCGAGTTACATCAATGAATTTTCATTGATGTTTGTAATTAACCCGACATGGGGAATGTATTTAGAAGGGTTATCTATGGTTACCATAACTTAAATTTGGTGTTTAGCCTTCCTAAGATTATACACATAAATTTATACACCAGGTTTATTACAATTTTATAGTCTTTAAAAACAAAAAAACAATGACATCCTCTTCTCATCGTCAAATAATTCAAAAGTATGATTTTCCGTTACAAATTTCAAAAATATCATTTTTCGTTATGAATCGATTCGGTGAATTGTAAAATAAGGCACATTTAATACACATTTCATCAGCATTAAGGTTATATACATTAACTTGTACTGGCCACTTCATTATTCTAGAGATGTTACCTACTATTTATTATATTTTCATTATTATTTTCATTAAACCTAAACTCATACAACTGTACGTACATTACTTGCATATACATATTTTTTTTTAAATGTTATATTAGCGTTGGTGATACTTATTCCGATTTATTTGGGCTGTTGAACTAGGGTTGCCAATAGAAAATTTCAAAAACGATTTGAAGTTGAAAAAACCATTCAGTTAAAAACAGGACGCAGTATTAAACAAGCAATAGTTAAATATTAAATGACAATAGGTTCAATGAAAATAATAAAAAGGTAATCAAATATTATTGCTGCTTACCATCATTACCATTACAGATGGTTCGTATGTTTGCTTGTCACCTCAATAGTATAAAAAATATTTGATTACCTTAATTTTTTTCCACGAAATTGCTCACCAAGGCACTTAGTTGTTCATTTAGCATTTTGATTGTCGTTAATAATTTAAGTGCTTACCTAGATGTAAAACGTATCAACGTTTATTAATCAGAAAAGTTTGAAAACCCAAGACGCCGCTTAAAAAGTATCCAGGACACACCCTGGACAATCCAAACAACAGTACATATCCTGGGAAAAACGGTTGGCAACCCTATCTTGAACCCATACGATGTGAAGTATTTTATTAACGATATTTTTCTAAGATAGAACTCAAACCAGCAAATACTAAAACAAACAAGAAAAAGTTTAACAAACTGTAACCCGACTGCGGGGGAAAAACACTAAAAGGTAAAAATCGACTCCTACTATTGTTGAAGTCGGTTAAAATGTATCCTATGTTACCCTGTCTATAATAATGATTCAATTGACACCTTATTCATCAAAATCGGATGTGTAGTTTAGGCACCTGTCGCACTGCCGGCGTTTTTATAAATTTATATTTATATTTTTCTGGTCAATTTACACAGCGCCATCTAGTGCGAAATTAAGCGCAAAGCTTGTACTATGGGTACTAGACAACTGATAAATGTACTTAAATATTTTTTTTTTGTAAATATATACATATAATACATAGAAAATACCCAGACCAAGATAAACAGACATGCTTATGCACACAAATGTTTGTCTTGTGCGGGGATCGAACCCGCAAACTAGGAGTCAAAGTGGCCATTGCTAACCATTCGACCACCGAGCTCGTCAAATGGCGATGAACGAGAAACGAGAAGAATCATTATGTAAAAGTTTCGCCGGCATCGCTCAACTAATCATATATGCATCTCTTTCATTCACACGCGATCTGTATCTATTGTACGTTTCTCGAGCGAGTTTTGTCGCTGGTGGTGAGACAAGTGCCTTAGGCGCTACCGCACTTCGGCCACTCTATACAAATGTCGCGTCGTTTACTTCTACATTAATAATGGCGTCAGTGCTGAGCGCGAATGCCCGAGTCTGCGTGTGGCGACAGATAAACTGTTCCAGATTCATCTCAGAAAATAGGTGAGGTAATACGAAAGAACGGTAGGGAACGGTCATACTGTACATAGTACTATTACTACTGTAGTGTTACTTAGCATACGTGAATACATACATACATATAAAATGCTAAAATCATAACCCTTCCTTTTGACTTCGTCGTAGTCGGGTAAAAACAGAAAGGAAGCACACGGAACTAGAAGATACTACAGACATGACCATTGATATGAGGTAAATACTTTTTGAGGACTATACATTCTGATTTATTACATACATTTTAGATTTTCTACTATAGAGTAGAAAATATATAGACCAGGCATTCATGGATTTATTAAAATAAATTAGTTCAAATCGACTATTATCACTTAAGTGATTATCGTTAAGTTCTTACGCGTTCCTTTGTCCACTGTTTAATTTGAAATATATACTTAATATTTACTTAAATAATACTACGAGTATAATAATATTATAAACCAAAACCAAAAATACTCAAAGTATCACTACATTATTACTAATTAATACAAAATATCCTTAGTCGAACATTTCAATATCAGTCGAAAATTATCCTAAAATACGTATTTCAGTCCATATATAGTAAAGGTACGCGTCGATTTGCACCAAACATTCTATGCCTAAAATACCAAAACGTCCAAAGTGGACGCAGTTTAGTAATCCGAAATTCTAATAATGTCAACCGCAAGAGGTCCGTTGCGGGCAGTCGACGCGCAACTTTTTTTATAAGTAATATAAGGTAAGTAAATAATAATACTAATAATAATACAGTTGTTTGACGCGGGCAGTCAAGTAATTTTAAATCTGATTTTACTAGTAATCAGTTCATTGTCGCTTCGTATACAGATGCGAGCATTGACTACCGTCAAATTAACCCACGTCATATAAATTAATAATACTGTCCTAAGTATACAAAATGATTTATCTTTACATTTTTACAATATTTAAAAAATGTTAACATTTACATATATGAATAATGGCAACATTGTAGCAAATTATCTATGTACAAATATCATAAGGGTATTTCCTAACTATTCGGCGCGAAAGCGAAGCAGCACCATATCTGATGCTGCCGTTTCGTACATTGAATATTTCGATTTATGATAAGATTGTGTTCGGCAACTACTTAGTTACCTAACACCAGGGGCGCACTAAAGCCTAGGCAACCGAGCCACGGTCCCGTAATATTTGGGGCCCGAAAATTCGGTTTTTAGTTTTTATTTTTGAAGTGAAAACTTCTTTAGTAGGCCCGGAAATACAATGTTGCCTATGGCCCGCTTTAGCCTTAGTCAGCCACTGCCTAACACAAACGAATTAGGCCAATATTAAACTCGTGGGTCAGCACCGACAAGTTTAGCCTTGGTCTAATTCTTCTTCGTCTTTTCAATTTCGAGAAACTTAAGCATATTGAGACACCAGAACATTGCCGAAATTACGTAAAATACTTGAAGAACTGTTCCCCAGCCAGGGCTGCCGATGACTACGATCCTGGCAAGGAAAGCTAAAGATGAACATCTTATAACTTCCAGCACGGGAGCGTATTTGGAGTTGTCGAAGAGCATCCCAATGATGGAAAGAGAAAATATTATGAAGAGGACGAAGATCAAAACGGATATTGGCGTCATACCCTGAAACAAAGAGATATTGTGATTTTAATAGAGACAGAGTTACTTGGGTCCGATTCCCATAATGTGCAACCTTTACGCTATCGTAGCGACTTAGTCCCAGAAGCGTTCACCACGACTATTAGATTAAAAATTTTCACGTATACTTATTTCCCGTAGGTAAATTCAAAACTCATTCGCATGAGGATCATTCCAGACGTTTTACGTTACAATTGTATCTAATGGTCCTCGGGAATGAATAATAATACCTTTATAATAATTCTGTATTTAGAACAAAGTTATTTTATACAATTTAACATTGAACGATGACATCTGCAGTAGTATAGAACAGAACTGTGTCGCAGATGTCAACGCTCGAGTATACGGTACAGGAAAATAGTGTATGTACATGAAAAATTCTTATCGAGTAGTCGTCATGTGAACCGCAATTTACCGTGAAATTAAATGGAAATGGTATACAATTAGATTTTTATGGCACCAAGCGTGCTATACTTACACAACGACAGACAATATAAGTATCCTAGTAATATCTTCATGTTGTAATTGGTTGAATTTGGTTACATAGTCTTATATTATGCCATAGAACAGATTAAAGAATCTAAAATCAATTTCAAACCACAATTTATTACTTCTGCGACTGATAGAAATCTAAACTAAGTTAAGAGTTCGGACGCTTATGTTTCCACGCTTGCGACACATAAGTTCCCAATTCTCCCGGATTGCCCGGGAGACTCCGGTAATCTCCCGACCTCCCAGCGAGCAATAATTTCTCCGGTTTTTCTAATTATATGCAATTTTCCCTCGCACGTCATTACTCGTCCTCCATTCTTTTACTCCATTTTCCATGTTAAAACTTTTATGATTTTGTATATCAGATGCTGTTCGAAAGCAGAATAAATATAAATTTAAAAATTAAGTGAAATTTTTTTGCACGTACAATAAGTTTTCCGGGTTAGGCCTTTCAAGAGTTGGCAACCCTACATACATTCCATCTATATACTTGGTCTGTGGTTTGAATATATCCGAAGGGCTTCAACTAATTCGCTACCATATCGTGCGGTTGAATATTTAAGCGAATTGGAACACTGAACACATTACGATATTAGAATCCAATCTTAACTTAATACTTTAGTACCTTCATGAAGCCTAATAAACTAAATTTCGTTCTATTTCAAATGAAAGTCAATGGGCCCCTTTTTCATACCAAAATATATATGATCCTTCTATCTCGGCATCAATCCATAATCATCCCACTGTTTGGATATGGATCTCCCCTCAATCGAAGGGGTATAGAGCATACTCCACCACGTTGCTCAACAACAACTATAATATATTATTCTTTTTGTATGAAGTTTAGACCCATTTTATCAAAATTATCAACAGTGCTGAACCAAAGATCATCCGATGCAGCTAAGTTCAAATCAAGCACTCAAATCTTTGAGATGCAACAAAACATTTGTTTTGTTACCTTTCTTTTTTTAATTATGAAGATACATTTAAGGCTTTCCACACATGTCTTGTCGCGAAATCGTAGCATAGAACCGCTGCATATACTGCATGCCGTACGAAAGAGTGCCGAGCGCATAGAAATGTCAGAAGTTTACACACGATCCGTCATGGTCGATGCGCGGCGACTGGTGTACGACTTCGATTATACGACGATCTATGTGACGGAGCGCTTAAATCGAAGCGTTTTAGTATGTTACAAAACACTTTCTAACAGCCAGTTTTGTAAGCATTGTAAAGCACAACATCTTTTATTTTGTGGAAAATAAAAGATCAAAATAAAAGAAAATGAGCAATGAAAAAGGTCTCAACTTTTTTGACGTGACAATGTCTTATAATTCGATGGAGCCGGCTGCACGCACGAAAAAACATGACGTATGCGGCGTTACCTCGCTCTGAGGCGTTCCATTAAAATTTTCAAAAATGCAAACACACCATGAGTATTTTCTTACGTGACGTTGTCACGTTGAACTATCGTCAGTAAACCGACTTTACAGACAACCGATTTTTTATACAACTAAGATACCAAACAAACATACGACCCGCCTGATGGTAAGCAGTTATCGCAGCCTATGGACGCTCGCTATACCATAGCATCACGCACACATTGCCGTTGATTTTGTGAAAACCTCTTCACGCCTTTCTTGAAGAACCTCATGCTGTAGTCTCTTGGGAAAACCTCAGCAGGTAATCCATTCCACAACCTGAGAGTCCGTGGAAGAAAACCTCTCTGGAATCGCACAGCCCCCTTACCACCATCTCTTATTGAGATTCAATAACTGAATAGAATGCTTATTCATACTAATGAATAAGCGACTCTATTTCATTTGAAATAGAGTCGCTTATTCATTGACATTAATAAGCATTCTATTCAGTTATTGAATCGCAATAAGAGATAGTGGTAAGGGGGCAGTTCATGACTACCTCAACTCCAGTGTGTGAGGATGAATTTCCTTTAATAAAACTTTAGAGATTCATGTCAATCTTTTATTAAACATAAAATTTTATTATAAGGCCTATAAATATCTTGGATTATGGCGTTTTTACGATCAAAACGGGACCCTGTTGGTAAATTTGATTATATTTTAACAACGATAGAATTTGAAGGGTTTCATCCAGTTAATTGTATGAGCTTAAGATGTAAGTCCTATGTTTAACATTAATATATTTAACGAATTAATTATTATTGTTACGTGTTATCTGTAGGTGTCCCGATGACAGGTAAATATAAGCTTGACTTTTTTTGAAGTGAAAGCTTCTTTAGCGGCGTTGTGCACTTTTTGGGATGGGTAAAAAATGTTAAACTCGCGTCAGGACACGTGGCCTGATCGAAAATTCCTAGATGGAGCGGCGCGAATCGACGCGGCGTAGGAGAGGAACTAACATCATCCTCTCTTTCATGTAATGCGTGCGAAAATGTATGCCAGCTCCTGCTGTTTATTTTTAATGTAATATAAATTGTCATGTTTGTGTGCGCAATAAATGAATATTGTATTTTACCACATTAATGACAGTATTTTTATACTGATAAATAAAACAATTCGTGCGAAATTATTCCCTAACCATTCCAAAATATTCAAAAATGCACAACGTTAATGTTCAAGCTTTCACTTCTGCCGGCACTCCCGGAGTGCACCCGTTTTTTTAATTATGTACTTTCGTGTGATATGTGACCACTTGGGCTTTAATACTTTATCAACATAAATTACCTATGCATTTTCTAAACACAAAAGACGGATTTTTTTACATATTTCAATCAATTGTTACAAACGTCAGATTTGGCGGTTTCCTAGTGAGACAATTGGCTCACTTACCGGGTATTCGTTTTTGACGCTTAGTGTCATATATATATAAATGTACCATCATTGCAAATTACGTTTAAGATGATAATATGATACGCTCGATACGCATGACGTTTAACAAATAATATAATTATCAATATTCTTGGACAAATTACTCACTGCCGTTTAGACCCAAACTAAGCAAAGCTTATACTATGTAACGGTAATATGTTAAGGTAACTGACAATCCCTATGTACTTAAATACAGTTTTTTTTTGTAAGTACATACATATAATACATAGAAAACACCCAGACCAAGACAAACAGACATGTTCATGCACACAAATTAAATATATGTCTAATGCGGGGATTTATTTATTTATTAAAATAATCATATAGAGATGTTCTTTGTGTGGAAATGTAAAAATAATAAAAGTCTTATTATATTTCTCATTAATATATCAAACTCTTTATGAAATGTTAGACATCACATTATTGTTATATCGAATTGAAGACATATTTTGTGTGATGTTTTTATATCTCAAGTTGAGATAGAACGTGTAATATTTTAAGACTAATAAACAAACGAAAAGATAACAAGTTCGATGGCGTCATTGCGCGTGTCAAGTGTGTAAGTAGCCTTTAGGCGTTTTGAAAACACAGGTCTCCGCCGACCCGCAGTTGAGCTGCGTAATGGAGTATGCTCTAAACGCCTTCGATTGAGGGGAGACCAGTATCCCAGCAGTGGGAATAATAAGGGTTAATATCGACGACGACCGGTAGTAATGATAACGTTAGGAAAAAAGAAGTTGCTGCGTTGGCAGCGGGGGTGACGGCGCGCGTGTCAAATATAGTGTTGCGAACGTAAATATATAACAATTCCCTTGAGGGTTCTTGTGCTCCTGCCTGTGTGAGGACACCCGAAAGAAAGAAAGATAGGAGCATAGGCTTTCAACGGCTCGGCGACCCCTTGGTGTTGCTGATCTCCATGGGCGGTGGTGATTGCTTTCTATCAGGTGACCCACTTGCTCGTTTGTCCCCCAGTCATATAAAAAAATATATCTACGATATCCGCTTTACATCAAGCGAGTCGTATGTTTGTCTGTCACCCGACGTTCTTAGTATAAAAAAAATAGGAGAATTCATTTTTTTTTTAAACTACGTCGGGTGACAGACAAGCATACTGCCCGCCTGATGTGAAGCGGTTACCGTAGCCATATTAACGCTCGCAACAAAATAAAATATGGCTCGCGCGCCGCCACCTCCGCTGCCAACGCAGCATCTCCTTCCTTTCTGGTGACCTCACTCACTCGCAGGAACACAACAACCCTCAAGGAAATTGTTATTTGGCTGCGGTATTCTGTGAGGTGGAGGTACATTCCCCAGTCGGGAATTACGCTCCCTACCTCTCTTATCGCCAGAGCTTCGTTTGTCAGTCAGCAGGATGCACTGCGTGCAGTTGAAGTTGGCTTTCGTTCAAAGATGTCGATGAACCATGACAATTTTGTAAACTTCCTTTTTTAAACGGTTTTATTTAGCTCACCCCGTTTGTTTTATTATTTACTAGCAAAGTACCCGTGCTTCGCTACGGGATCACTCCTGATTTGCGTCTATTTTTGTTAAGATTCCAGATATTTAATTTTTTCCCCTTAAAGGACTGTTTCGTATTGACCATTATTACAAACATGCACCATTTAGGTTAAGACGTCCCGGTAAACAATATTTTTGGCATTCCCACCAGGAGCCAAAATTGCAAGGCTTCCAGGAGAACTTTCTCCTGAGCAAGCTACATACAACTGATCATGAGAGAAACAGTCCTGTCTCAAGTCAACCCCAGCGATCTTTAGAGACTGCCCCCTGAGCTTTGTTAATGGTCATAGTAAAATACCTTTATGGGAAATTTAAATCTCTTAAATTGAACGGGGCGGTCTGATGGAATAATGGGAAGGCGGGGTATAAAGAGAGATTCCTCAATAGCGCATCCCTTATTGTCCGCACTCAACAACTCATCGTTCCAGTTGTTTAATACGTGAACAATGGTGGCACGAACCTCCTGATGATATACCTCCGTTCCATGCAAGTGGTAGGAGATGGAGCGAAACAGGCCAGCTCCATCACCTTCCACAGCTATAATGGTATGGGGCATCATCACACCTTCCACAAGTATAAATTTAGTCAATCTTGACGTCATTGTTTAAAAATACCGAAATTCTTATATTAAGTAGGTATACTCCATAAAGTCGGTACTTAGAATAGGTTTTTCAATTAGTTTTCTGCACCAAATGTAGCTTCAATTGAAGGACCCAGTTTTTTTACGCCCTACGCGCGCGATTTACATCCTCCGGGGGTAACTACTGGGATGGGGTGAGCGATAAACCGTCATGGATAACCCCATGAATGGTTTGAAATAATCTCTCGTATATACCCTTTCCTTAATAACGAAAGCATAGCGCGCTGTACAAATGCTAGGTATAGCGCCATCTAGTGATGAGTTAATTAAAATATAAATATAATTTCTTGGCTTGGCGCTGGTCAAAAGTTAATCCATAAACCCTTTTTTTATGAACAACTATTCCACCAAGTCTCAAAATCGTAGGTGAATCGATTTCGAAAAAGAGGGGTTTTTTAACCCCCTATTTTCAACCTTTTAGGGGTGAAATTTTGGAAAATTCCGTCTTAGTTACACTTTAGTTAGTCCACTTACATTGTATAGGGCATATCCAAAGTCAGTGGTCTGGGCTGTGCGTTGATTAGTGAGTGAGTCAGTCAGTCAGTCAGTGAGGACAAAGCCTTTTACTATCTAGCTTTTGCCCTTTGCTTCGCTCGCGGTAAATTCGCGCATTTTAGATTATCCAAGTCAAGTCTAACACGCAACGCAACCACCTTCAAGTAGTACCTTTAATTGTACTAAATACGGATGCAATAACGCCGCGCCGGTGCCGGCCGCCCGCGATTGTACATATAAGCACTGATTAACGCCAAATACAAATTTAAAAACCTATTAGGATAACACTTCAGTCAACACACAATTCTTATTCCATCAGCCTAAAAAGGCTAAATGAAAGTTTAAAAAAATACATAATGATGGTCACGTTAGCCACGTTGAATTTTAAAATCGTTATTGTTTTCGTAATCAGCGACTCGATAAAATATAAAAAATACTTGATGATTTTCAGACTTTTTGACCCCATTTTACTCCCTTTTTTGGGTTGAATTTCGAAAAATCCTGAAACACGTGTTCACTCATTTATCTATAGAAGTACTCGTGTAAAGTTTAGGATAAAACAGTCTAACTAATCTCATTTCCCTACACAAACTGTGGACCTTTGTTTCACCCTCTTAGGGGTAAAATTTGAAAAATCCTTTTAAGTAATTTCGTGTCCACTATGTTATATTTTCAAATCGATTCCATTTTCGTAATTGACGTCCCAGAAAACCATATAATCAACAACCATATTGATATTATGACATTTCAACCCCATCGCACCTCATTGGGGTGATTTTATGTCACGTCAGCTATGTTGGATAATAAAATAGTTGTTATTTTCATAATCAGCGACCCGATAAACCATAAAAACAATACCCATGACGATTTTCAGACTTTTTCACTCCATTTTACCCCTTTAGGGTTGCATTTTGAAAAATCCTGAAACACGTGTTTACTCATTTATCTATGGAAGTACTCGTGTAAAGTGTCGAATAAAATAGTCCAACTAATCTTGTTTCCCCATACAAACTTTGGACCCCTGTTTCACCCCCTTAGGGGATGAATTTTGAAAAATCCTTTCTTAGTGCACCCCTAGACGTCATAAGGAACCTACTTGCCAAATTTGGAATCTCTAGACCCAGCGGTTTGGGCTGTGCGTTGATTAGTGAGTCAGTGAGGACAAAGCCTTTTATTATTATAGATTCTTGGGTCAAATTTAGTAATTCAAATTTCACCCTCTTCCTGTCAACCGATTAATTTGAAATTTTGTATACACTTTGGATTTTGGTGACAATACAATTAAATAAATTCTGTTTCATTGTAAATCCAAGATGGCCGCCGCTACAAAATGGCGGTTTACAAATTTTGTCACGACTACCTCAATATGGGTATCAAATGAAAGGGCTTGACTAGTAGAACACAGTTCACGTGAAAAAAAAATGAAAATCCAAGATGGCCGCCGCTACAAAATGGCGGTATACAAATTTTGTCACGACTACCTCAATATGGGTATCAAATGAAAAGGCTTGACTAGAACAATACAGTTCACATGAAAAAAAATTTAAATCCAAGATGGCTGCCTCTACAAAATGGCGGTTTACAAATTTTGTCACGACTGCCTCAATATGGGTATCAAATGAAAGGGCTTAACTAGTAGAACACAGTTCACGATGAATATTATAAAATCCAAGATGGCCGTCAACAAAATGGCCGATTGGCGCGGTTACATATCTTCTCAATTTTCAATATGGGTATCATTTGATACCCATTTTTTCAATATGGATAATCATTTGAATACAAGACAAATTTAAAAGTAAAAAAAATAATGACAAAAGTCAAATCTAAACTTAATAGAACGAAAGGTACTATGTAATGAAATTAGAAACTAAAAACTTGAAAATAAAAATTATGTAAAAAAAACTTTTAATTTAAACGGTTTTATTGAAAATAGTGTACTAAAAGCTAAAAAATAATTCGGTAGGTCGGAGGTTTCAGTCATCACACCCCTCTCCCTCATCAGTCTAAGGCAATGATCAGACAAAATAATAAAATCGTTGGGCCCGTGTTTCCATCCAGTCAACTCAGTTTACGCTACGCCCAACGATTTTATTATTTTGTCTGATCATTGCCTTAGACTGATGAGGGAGAGGGGTGTGATGACTGAAACCTCCGACCTACCGAATTATTTTTTAGCTTTTAGTACACTATTTTCAATAAAACCGTTTAAATTAAAAGTTTTTTTTACATAATTTTTTTAGGTAATAGCATTACGTAACCTTAGAAGCCCTTATAGTTCAAATATAGATCAGAGAATTGCGTTAATTTAATTTCGTTACATAAATACACAAGGTCCAGGGTTTCAAAAGGGCAGAAAGCCCTTCACCGCTCCCAAAAGGGCAGAAATAAACATGATGAAATTTCGTATAGGCCTTTATTAGGCTCAAGAATATTGTACGTAAATGTAATTTTTTTTTAATATTGATTTTTGCTAAGGAGTTCGATGTCGACGTCGTTGACCGTGTCAGTTTAATCCAGTGATTCCCAACCTATTTTGTTCGCGGACCACTACGAGGTTTTTATTGTGCGTAGGGTCCGCAACTGTCAAAAAAATCCATTATTCTATAACTCGAGATTTGAGTGTTTCGTATAATAGTGCTCAATCTCTTTCATCATAAGTTTGTATCACGGACCATAATTTACCTATCACGAACCACTAGCGGTCCGCGGACCACCGGTTGGGAACCTCTGGTTTTTATCGAACACGCAAGTTAGGCAACGTCGACCGTAGCATGTCCATAGATGGGTTTATTTATCTCGAGCACCTGCGTGCCTCGACACGTTAACCGTCGGTCCCGGCTGTTGTAAGGACAAGTTAGTGGCCTTTACTTTTTATACCTGTGAACCTTATCGTGCGTCTCCAATTAAACGATTTTCATGACAGAATTAAAATTCGCAACTAGTTGAAGGTGATGCTTAATGAATATGTTTAACCGCAACTAGTTAGGGTGGTGGTGGTGGTCGTGCTTCGGAGGGCACGTTAAGCCGTCGATCCCGGTTGTTGCCTTTATATGACAGTCGTTAAGCCAAGTCTTAAGCGACCTTTAGGCGGTTTGAAAACACTGGCCTCCGTCAACCTAGTTGAGCAGCACCATATTTCAGCAGAAGGATGAATAAGGATTGACGACTGGTCTGCCTAAAGTCAGATGTTTTGTAATGTGATGGTTCTACGAATTGACTGCGACATGCACAAGAGTTGCTCGTTTTTAGGGCAGCGTTCAAAGAAAACATATGCTAATACTAGCGGCCCGGTACGTGCTTCGCTACGTATAAAGTGAAATAATAAAAAAAATAATTGGAACATCAAATTCATTTATTCAAACAAAAAAATATTTTATTAATTGCTAGCAATTTTAAAACTTAATCCAAAACATTTGGATAAACAATATTTTTTGTTTTTCCATTTTGACCATGAATAAACAAACGTCTGGGGGTACCGAGTCTCGAACAGGCAACATAAAATCGAAGTACGTCCAAAATGAAATGACCGCATGAATGACATAACAACATGCTTGTACCTACTGTCAACACTGAAAAAAGTTTCAATTTGACAGCATAATCCCCATCTGAAAAAAGTTTCAATTTGACAGCAAAGTCCCCATTAACAAAATGATCCGCCATTTATTGAATTCATTTGTTACAAAAAATATGATAAATGAAGAACCGCTCTACCGATTTTGTGCTAACTTCACATAAACCATCTACTAAATCAGGGTTTCCCAACCTTTTTACATCAAGGCTCCCCGGATCAAAAATAATATTTTCATGCCCCCCCCCCTCCCCCCATATTGTTTTCAGTAAGTAAGTACCTACAATAAAAATCGCATTATTTTAACAACATTTATTTTTATGTAATTTGGACAAAAAGAATCACAAAATGAACTTTTACTAAATTAAAACGTTTTTTATCAACCAATCTATAAGAGTACTAGGGAGTATGGTGTGGTATAGTGACAATACTAGTGAGATACTTGAACTTGCATTCTCCCTACGGTGTTTACTTCATTAATGCATTGAAATATTTTTTCTATTGAAAACACAAACGTCTCAAGCCCCCCTTAACATCCCTCTACGCCCCACTAGGGGGGCGCGCCCCCCTGGTTGGGAAACCCTGTACTAAATAGTCCGAACAAAGCCTAAATTTGATTTTGATAGGTGAGCCCGTTCTTGAGTTATAAAATTACAACGAAAAGTGGCATTGATTTTTATATATTATATATATAGATTGCTCGTATATAAGATTATTAGGTTATATTGTGAAATATACTCGTATATGACAATCTGTAACATGACATGAACATCATTATTTTATTTGTTTTGAGGAAAAGCCGACCGTTTTTGTGGAGGTGTACCTTATACAGCACTTATATGTTTTGTTTTGTTTCTTTTCTTCCTTGTTTTTCTATCTCTAAGTAAATATTAAGTTTAGTGATATAGTATATAAAGTTCAAATTAATAATTATATTGCATTTATGCATATTTATGATGATGACAATGCATTATAAATAAATATTTCTGGACAATTTACACAGCGCCATCTAGTCCCAAATTAAGCGCAAAGCTTGTGTTATGGGTACTAGACAACTGATAAATGTACTTAAATACATTTTTTTGTAAATACATACTTACTTATAATACATAGAAAACACATGACACAGACATGTTCATGCACACAAATATTTGTCTTGTGCGGGGATCGAACCCGCGACCTCGGAGTCAAAGTGGCCATTGCTAGCCATTCGACCACCGAGCTCGTCGCATGCATTAAGGCTGATCTTCTATTTGACTGGATATTATAACATCTTACTTTTGATAGTCAATTAGTCATGTAAAAGTAACAATTTCAGCACTTTATATTATTAGTTATGAGGTTTCTTAGATTACAGCAAGCTTCATGTTATTCAGTTTTACTTCCAAGCTAGAATAACTTAGAAACGTATGTCTATTTAATCAAATTGTCGACCAGCTATATATAACTGTTGTGGTTTCCCAACTATTGACGAAATTGAAATTTTAACATGCTCAAAATCAAAATATCTTTATTCCTTGGACTTTATAAAGCACTTAGAAACGTCATACAAATTAAATATAAGAACATGTATAAATCATTACTACTCTAAATTCGCAGAGCTTAGATTCACTTTCATCACACTATCTTGGTCCGATCCGAAATCGGTTATCATAGTGGCACCCTCACAAAGTGGCATTTCCATGTCTTTTGACCTAAGTTAATCACAATCTGCGAGAATTGTCGTATTCATGTGATACGACAACCTCGAAAGTTGTGATTTTGTCACAAAATCTCTATTTTATGATTTGGCCGCGATCTTGTGTGAGTTGGAGGCACTAACTCTGAAGGTTTATGACACCCCATCTCTCTTTCGCTACAGCTTCTGTTGCCAGTCGTTAAGGTACACAATGCGGACTCAAGATTGGCGTTAACTTTGCGAGTAGTGGTAATCCTGTTTTGTTTTTCTTTTCTTTGCTTTATCTGCGATCTGCCCCTGAACTATATGCATATCTTCTGTGCAAGTAGGATAGTTATGGAGTGTCCTCTCCATCGAGAAGAGCTACTCGTTAGAATTGATGTTTCTTTTATAAGATGTAAGGTCGCTTTTGACGCTTGGGATAACATCGTTGCAACAGTGAAAGCCCGTTACACCCCAAAACAGAGTTATCTTCAATATAAGTAATCTGTGATATTACTTCGTTCACTGTACCACAATTTCCTGACAGTTAAACGTGGCTACACCTCTGATTTCATTTATTTCAGCTACCTTATCCCTTCAGACGGGTAATTTAATAAAAGTTATGAAGGCAATGTCGTGGCGTTAATATCTTCTATCATAAAAAAAAATTCGTGGATCTAAAATAGAATGATTTTTAATAAAACCGCTGTGGATGCTTCAAATTAATATATACCGGTATTTCCAATTTTGCGATTCTTATTCTTCGTATCACTTTATATGAGATTAAAAAAAACTTTTATTTGATAAAGAATTATCCATTCAATTCATCATCACCATCACCTTTTCAGCTGGGTTGAACCGAGCATACTTTAGTCCAACTCCACTAAAGAAAGCGAAGAAGAACAATTTTACAAATTTACTTGAAATATAATGTTCGGCCAACTCCACCACAAGTCCGTCAGAATTCAATACTCACTATGTATTTAGCAGATAGATCGAAGAATCCGTAGAAGACGATGGCGGAATGCACCAGTAGATATAAGTTGCACCAAATCGGTAGATGGACATCATACTTTTCACGTTGCTCGACCTGCAAAACAAAAAATAAATCTGTAATTCATATGCGTTTTAACAATAAATTGTGCACCACAATTCAATGGCTGATTTAAACCGTTGTTAAAATCTATGTACAATGAAATAATCATTTTGTATCATTACTATTATTATTAGATTTAGCAGCCACGTAATATATCGGCATGAACTCATAATCATCCCACTGTTGGGATACGGCTCTCCCCTCAATCAAAGGGGATTAGAGCAAACTCAACCATGCTGCTCAACTGCGGGTTGGCGGAGGCTAGTGTTTTCAAACCGCCTTATGGGCACTGACTTGGCTTATAGAGTCGAATGAAGGAGTTCGAGATAAATAAACCCTTAAACAGGCTGCGGTTGACGTTGCTTAACTTGCGTGTTCGATTAAACTGACACACGCAATGACGCCATCGTGCTCCTCGACTCGTAATATATCGAGCTGGTTAAATGGTTATTTTTATACAAAAGAAATGACATTGTCAGGGAATTAAAGAAAAGGGTGCGTGCTTGACACAATAGATAATTGTCAAAAACTTCCACACCCACACGATTAAATAAATGTAAATCTTTTTACGACTAATCGGCTGAACTGAATGGCATTTGGTATAGACCATAAAGTTAATATATTAACTGTATAGTATAGAAATAATAGGAATTGTATACAATGACGGATTACATACCGGAAATGTATGTAATCCGTCATTGTATACAATTCCTAGGAAATGTATGTAATTCCTAAAATCTCCCGGAAATTTGTGAAATAAATTATATAACGCACATTTCCTAGGAAATCTATACATTTCCTAAATAGCAATCGGAAATGTAAAACATGATCGTAAATGTAATATTTGATCATCAAAATAATAGATCTGTCACCTAATAAATAGATCAGCTCCTTAATTTAATGAAAAAATGGCTAATAGGCGTCATACTCACTGACGAGTCTTACCAATACTTAGTCAATGTAATAAATCATGTTTTGGTTAGATTTGAATTGATTTTTGGTTAGGTTAGGGTTTTCTTGTGTCCTGTCATCGGTATAAAGAAGAAGCGGAGCTCCGTCAACCTAGACCATGAAAGATGTGGTGCCAAGTACATTTCCTAATATGATGTAGGAATTATATACATTTTCTAGGAAATGTATACATTTCCTAGGATATGTAGGTATTAATAGTTTTTTAAAACAACATTTTATACATTTCCTAAATAGCTTCGGAATTGTATACATTTCTTAGGAGTTGTATAAAATTCCTAGATTTCATACATTTCCGGTAACATAGACATAGATTATATTCCAAAGAAGTACACTGGCAAAGAAGATAGTCGAAAATAAAATCGGTTGTGAAAAAAAATTGGTTGGCATCCAATGATAACAAAAAGAACACTTAAATTATAAATACAAATTTACATGAAATATAATGTTCGGCCAACTCTACCACAAGTCCGTCAGAAATCAATACTTTACCAAATATTTGACAATGTTACCGACAAATATCTACAAACATTTTCCTCATGTTTTGTTTAGAAATTCAATTACCCCTGTTTATATTTAGTCCAATTAATTCTGGCCCGAAATATAAATTTCATCCCTGCTGATTACATTTCTCGTTTTTTTCATTGTTTTTGACACGATCTGTGTTTTGTTTGAACCTTTCCGCATAATTGTACTACGAGAATAAAATAATATCGTGCGGTGTATTTAATTCCCGTGTATACAGAACGTATACACTGGTAATCATTTGCCGAAGGGTTTTTGATGGAGTCTCTGGTTACATACATATCATCACGTCTATGTCTTGTTGGGGTCGGCAGAGACAATAAATAAATAAATATTGTCAGACAAATTACACAACGCCATCTAGCCCCAAAGTAAGCGAAGCTTGTGTTATGGGTACTAGACAACTGATAAACATACGTAAATACTTTTTTTTTGTAAATACATACTTATGATACATAGAAAACACCCAGACCAAGACAAACAGACATGTTCATGCACACAAATGTTTGTCATGTGTGGGAATCGAACCACGAGCGTTGGTGTCGAAGCCGCGTCATTGACCGCTACGCCACCGAGCTCGTCAGATAATAGAAGGTTAGATGCACCGATCCAAACATGCTTTACATATCAGCAAATTGCGTTTTTGGCAATTGAATTGAACACCTAGGCCGACCTCTACTGACATTTCCGTTCAACAAACAACTTAACAGTGCGTAGATACAGGCGTACGATGATGAAAAAAATATGGGACCAATCTGGAAGTATCTTTCAAATAATTTATTTTTTTCTAATCGGTTTATAAATGACGGAATAATTAAGTAACAAACATTAAAAAATACACAGCCGAATTTAGAACCTCCTCCTATTTTGGAGTCTGTTAAAAAGTAACATAAATTGAATAAAAAAATACTCACATCAACTTTCAATGCCTCATCTCCAAGTCTCGAAGTGCCGGGTTGCCAACTGGGTCCCCAGAAGATAGATCTGAATTTGTCGCCAGCATTTTGGAAACTCTGGAACTTTTCCATTACGTAGTTGGTGTAGAATACCTGAAACAAATCAACACAATATTACAAGCCTTCATTTAGTCTGTTCTTCAGTTCCCGTCTTCGTCTGTCTGTAACCATATTTGCAAGTTAAATTTTACCCACTTCCCAGACCGATTCCAGTATCAGATCGAGATTAATTGAGTTGAAATTTGGCACACTCGTTTGGGTCTCGTGGCAATGCATGATTACTGATATGTCGCCAGCTTTAATCCAAATCCGATATCTCGGCCGGCGCAAAATAGCGATTTATAATTTCCAGATTAATTCCTAGGATGTGGATGGTGGTCCTCATCAAATGAAAGAGGTAGATAAGCGAAACACATAAAATAAAATTGTTAGTTACTTTATTAACAGCTAATATTATAAATTCTTGTTAAAAAGATATATTTGATCTTGTTTATACGCGTCAAAAACTAAAGAATAACAAATTATAGTTTAAACTAGTAAATTAAGCACGCCGTTTTACTAAAGAGTTTACTCGAGCTTAAATTCTACGTTTATTTTGTATTTGTATAGTAATATGTTAGATGTATAAATTTAAATGGCGTTGAAAATTGTTAAAAATCAGCAAAAATCTTAGTCAAATTCGTTCGTCCGTCCGTTGCCGGTTCTGTTAAACAAATCCCTTATATTCCGTTAAGAACTATTAGATATTTATTCAAAACTAGCTGGCCCGGCGAACTTCGTACCGCCTAATTGTTAATGAATGTCGTGGTATACATATTAGTTGAACAAAATTTATGATGTCTTGAAATTAATATAATGAATAATAGAAAATAATAGAGAAGCACGATGGCGTCATTGCACGTGTCAGTCTAATTGTACACGCAAGTTAAGCAACGTCAACCGTAGCCTGTCCATGGATGAGTTTATATTATCTCGAGCTCCTCCGTGCTTCGGAAGGTACGTTAATCCGTCGGTCCCGGTTGTAATCATTAGATTAACTCGAGGTCCTCCGTGCTTCGGAGGGCACGTTAATCCGTCGGTCCCGGTTGTTATCATTAGATTATCTCGAGCTCCTCCGTGCTTCGGAAGGCACGTAAGACGTCGGTCCCGGTTGTTATCATTAGATTATCTCGAGCTCCTCTGTGCTTCGGAAGGCACGTAAGACGTCGGTCCCGGTTGTTATCATTAGATTATCTCGAGCTCCTCCGTGCTTCGGAAGGCACGTAAGACGTCGGTCCCGGTTGTTATCATTAGATTATCTCGAGCTCCTCTGTGCTTCGGAAGGCACGTAAGACGTCGGTCCCGGTTGTTATCATTAGATTATCTCGAGCTCCTCCGTGCTTCGGAAGGCACGTTAAGCCGTCGGTCCTGGCTGTTATCATTAGATGGCAGTCGTTAAGCCAAGTGGCCTTTAGGCGGCTTGAAATTACTGGCGTCCGCCAACTCGCAGTTGAGCAGCGTGGTGGAGTATGCTCGAAACATATTCAGTTGAAGGAAGACCCGTATTTAATATTACCCAGCAGTGGGTAAATATTACCCAGCAGTGGGTAAATATTACCCAGCAGTGGGTAAATATTAAGTTCAGTATTTTACTATGTCACAAAATAAAGTACCATGACACTTGACAACAACCAATTAATATTCATTTTCAAGCATTCATTCATAAACAATTTTCAAAACAACAACGGACAACTTTCGCGACGTAAAAGTTAGACCAATCGATTTGACATTTAATTGAAAATCAATAAATATCCCAATCCGTTTTCAAATTTAATTTTTCGACAATTTTGTCAATGTTCTAATACTTATTATCCTATACCCACATTTCTGAACGCACGCATACATTTGACGTACGCACGTTAACGTCACGTTTGACAGGTCCGACATCCACGAACATTTTGTATGGAAAAATGATTTTTCTTTTATTTTATTTTTTTCGTAAATTTTCCAATGTTTTAATAGTTATTCTGCTATTCTGGACGGAGACAAATCCAACAAATCAAAAACCATGGCAATCGGTCCAGCCGTTCTCGAGTTATAAGTGTTGTAACAAACACGACTTTCTTTTATATATATAGATTAACTCCATAAAGACCATCTCATTATTTTGTATTATTATATCTGTACGCAAAACATGTAATATTCATTATATATCAAGTCTTTGATGTATACACTCGGTAATATTAATTATGTTGTTATTAAGGTTAATTTTGGTACATTACAATTGGTTCTAATTAACTTGTTAACAAGCATAATTACTCGTTTAAATTGTATCATTAATAAGTCATAACATCAGTATTTACTTTAAATATTTATCGGAGTTAATGAACGTCTATCTAGTTGTGTTCGTACTCATTCTGTGGAATAGGTTTGACAGACTGTTATTACTCGTATATTAAGATTTAAGAAGCTATGAAACTGGCAAACAATTCAGTAGACATGAAATGAAATTTCATTTTTTGACGTGATAACGTCTTATAAATCGATGAACGCCAGCTGCACGCACGAAAAAGAATGACTCATTGTCACGTTCCGCCTGAGCTGAGCGTGCAAGCGAGTGCGCGGCTTGTGACGCATCTATCTCTCTTCCACTCCATCGGCCGATGTTTTCTTATGACGTTTTCAAGTAAAATTGTCGTCCGTAAACCGACTATAGACAAACAATTTTTTATGAAACAAAATCTTATTTTCATCTCTCTTTTTTAGCTAGTCTGTTAGCATTTTAGGCAATTATGAATCTTTTTTTAGTTCAACTATTTACCCCTAGACTAGACTATGACGCGTGCACTCAAAGATACTGTGATATTTTACCTCGCAGAATGAAAATTGACCGAATTGAGATTGAATTACGAAAATTGAATCATCATCATCATCATCATCAGCTTGTGTCTATCCACTGCTAGACATGCCTTCGTTAATGCCTTCCACTATATGCGAGCCTCCGCTTTCCGCATCCAGCCGCTTCCGGCCATTCCATTGAGGTGATCGGTGCATCTAGAAGGGGGAGGTGTTTCGTTCCGGACCCTCCTCCCCTTATGTAAAGTGATTACGGTAGCCGTATAGATGAGAGAACCACGAGAGCGCATTTTTACTTAGCTGCGGTATTCTGTGGGGTGGGCTCGTCATGCCTTACCATTCTTTCGCTAAAGCCTCGTTTGCTTGCCTAGGAGGTGCACTAAATGCAAGTCAACCGGAAAAACTTTGGCTCTAGAGCTGGTCGTAAGTCACCCACTCCAACAGCTTATGGCAAAAGGTAGCAAATATCGAGACTGGGAAAGTCCTCCAAATCACAGGTGACCAAATAACAATACCCTTAAAGAGGTGGTCTTATGCGTACAATGTGTACGTGTATATGATAATGGATAGTTGAAATGTATGTACACTCAACGCACAATAATGGTCACCCATCCATTAACCCGAGTCGAGTGCATATTGACTTACTCCACTTAAATTTTCGTGCGGGACTATTTTGTACGCAGATGTATTAGCTTTTTATTCTTAGCTAAGTTACAAAAGTTCTCGTTACAATAGCTCACAGTTTAGGTAAGGTACTAAATTTGTGTATTATGGTTACAATTTGGGGTGTAAGTGGTTCATCAACATCTTTGAACCAAAGCCAACTTCACCTGCACGCGGTGCACCCTGCTGACTGACAAACGAAGCTCTGGCGAAAAGAGAGGTAGGGAGCGTAATTGTAAGCTACCCGACTGGGGAATGTGCCTCCACCTCACAGAATACCGCAGCCAAATAATGGTTCCCTTGAGGGCTGTTGTGTTCCTGCGAGTGAGTGAGGTCACCAGAAAGGAAGGAGATGCTGCGATGGCAGCGGGGGTGGCGGCGCGCGAGCGATATTTTATGTTGCGAGCGTTAATATGGCTACGGTAACCGCTTCACATCAGGCGGGCCGTATGCTTGTCTGCCACCAAACGTAGTATAAAAAAAAAAAAAAAAAAATCTCACAGATCAGGCAAGACCCTTGCCTAATCTGTGTGAGACATTGTAAACTTTTGGGATGTAAGGCGTTCACCGCCTTCTTTGGAGCCTAAGCGAACCCCACCTGTATGTGGTGCACCTTACTCATTCACTGCCGAGGCTCTGGCATAAATAGAGGTAGGGCAGCGTAATTACAAGCAGCTTGATTGGGGAAGTACCTCCACCTCTCAGAAGATGGCAGCCAAATGACAATTCCTAGATGCCTAGAGGTTGTGTTCCTGTGAATGACTGAGGTTACCAGGTAGAAAGGACTGGCTGCGATGGCAGCAGGATTGACAGCGCGTGAGCGATATTATTATGTTGGAAGCGTCTGTAGACTTATGGTAACTGCTTCACATCACACGTGCCGTATGCTTGTTTGCCAACCGTCGTAGTAGCAGTAGTGTAATATAATAAATCTTGTCTAAATTGTGAGATATTGAAACGTGAAGCGTAGTAAAGTCAGACGGCAGTTCTCGAGCGGTACAAAATAGTGTGCGTGCGGACTTCGAGATAAAACGCTCTTATCTATTTTACGCAGAATGAAAGTTGATCGAATCGAGATTGAGTTGTGGATTGATTGAAAATTATATACCTACTTGATTTATTTATTAATTAACTAGCTGGCCCGGCGAACTTCGTATCGCCTTTAAATATTTTTACGTTAATTTTTTCAATGAGTTATATACTATCCGATCTCTCAAGTTGGATCAAACTACACTCACTGTGCAAAATTTTATTCAAATCGTTTCTGTAGGATTACATCGCGCACAAACAACGTGACACGAATTTTTTATATATTAAGATGACGAGCTCGGTGGTCGAATGGTTAGCAATGGCCACTTTGACTCCGAGGTCGCGGGTTCGATTCCCGCAAAAGACAAACATTTATGTGCATGAACATGTCTGTTTGTCTTGGTCTGTGTGATTTCTAGGTATTATAAGTAAGTATTTACAAAAAAAAAAAGTATTTAAGAACATTTATCAGTGGTCTAGAACCCATAACACAAGCTTTGCGCTTAATTTGGGACTAGATGGCGCTGTGTAGATTGTCTAGAAATATTTATTTATTTATTTATTATCAAATCTGATTGTTGGTTATTTTGCCATTCTTAGCTTATTAAATTTTCAGTCATATTTCGATATACGTCGTCAACCTTATTCATCCCTCTACTAAGATACAAGTCTCCCCCTTCAATTGAAGGGATTTAGAGCATACTCCACCACGCTGCTCAACTGCGGGTTGGCGGAGGTTATATCAATATAATCCCACTTAAATTAAACTTTGAAGTTTCACGATACGATCACGATCGATAAGATATTAGAATACTAAATGTGACGTGACATTTTTTTTTTGATTTTTTTTGACATTTGCTAGATTGAAACTGGATCGGAACTGAATTTGACTACACTTTCATTACGAGTATTGCCCCTCTAGACTTTACCTTTGTGGGTATTAATTAACCTCTGAGACATGGACGAGCTCGGTGGCGTAGCTGTCAATAAATAAATAATAAATAAATAAATATTGTCAGACAAATTACACAGCGCCATCTAGCCCCAAAGTAAGCGAAGCTTGTGTTATGGGCACTAGACAACTGATAAACATACGTAAATACATTTTTTTTGTAAATACATACTTATGATACATAGAAAACAAAAGTCAATGACGCGGCTTCGACACCAACGCTCGTGGGTTCGATTCCCACATAGGACAAACATTTGTGTGCATGAACATGTCTGTTTGTCTTGGTCTGGGTGTTTTCTATGTTGTCTAGTACCCACAACACAAGCTTCGCTTACATTGGGGCTAGATGGCGCTGTGTAATTTGTCTGACAATATTTATTTATCATTATTATTATAGCTCCGCTTACGCGGAAGCCGGAAGTGATGAGGAATCAGACAGATAACAAAGGAGTAATGTCAACATGAATCAGTACGGATGCTATAACGAATATTTTGACTGGCTTACCATAAGGTTTGACATTGACACATGTTTTGGTATCCTTATGTAGTGGAATTTAAATAACAAATGATGTACGCCAGCATAGCCTTGCCAAGTCACGCACACAACAAGGCAGACATAGGGACACAAGTGAACTTAAGGACTAAGAAGGACTTAAGTCTAAGCAATATATATATAAATAGCCTTTGTGGCCCACTGGCTTGAAATAACATAGTATAAAAAAAAAAGGCTTGCACGGAGCAGTGTGCCACAACAGGTTTTAGATGTTTAATTTTCAGGTCTGTTTTACTAACATAGGATAAGTATTTTGTACTAATAAATATGGACTGTAATAATTGACCGAAATAAATAAATTATTAATCTACTATATAAAAATAAGTCGGGTTTTCCTTCCTGACGCTATAACTCCAGAACGCACGAACCGATTTCCACAGTTTTGCATTCGTTGGAAAGGTCTCGGGCTCCGTGAGGTTTATAGCAAAGAAAATTCTGGAAAAATTTGAAAAGAAAAGCGGGAAAATCTTTTTTCACATACAGCGCCATCTCTAAGGAAATGGATGGAAACGAAAAGATTGAGCCACAGCGAAGCGTGGTCGGGCCGCTAGTATTATTATAATATATAGGTATTAGAGATTTTGTAGCATTATATTTACCAAGAATATACATCAAAATGGGTGCAAGTGGTTCACTACGATTTTAGAGCCAAAACCAACTTCACCAGCACGTGGTGCACTCACCGACTTGCGAAAGATGCTCTGAAATTAAGTTGTCGTTATAGCTCTCATGCTTCGTCTACAATTTTATTTCTCCGTCTGAGTCAGCAAGCTGAAGTGGCAGTGGGCTGGCCACATCTACCGACTCAGAGATGGGAGAGGAAAGTTCTAGAGTGGAGACTTCGTATGGGGCGACAAAACGCTGCCCCCCTCCTACCTCTCCCCCTAGATAGACCGGAAAGCGGAGGAACCCATATGGTGGAAGGCAATTGCAAAGGCCTATGTCCAGCAGTGGATAGATACAAGCTGATGATGATGATAATGATCCAATTTTCAGTTAATTCGTAATTCAATCTCAATTCGGTCAATTTTCATTCTGCGAGATAAAATATCACACTATCTTGAGTGCAGGGTCTAGGGGTAAATAGTTGAACTAAAAAAAGATTCATATCTGCGCCTAAAATGCTAACAGACTCTAGCAAATAAAAAAGAGAGATGAAAATAAGATTTTGTTTCATAAAAAAATTGGTTGTCTATAAAGTGGGTTTACGGACGATGATTTTACGTCATAAGAAAACATCGGCCGATGGAGTGGAAGAGAGATAGATGCGTCACAAATATGGTGGAAGGCAATTGCAAAGGCCTATGCCCTGCAGTAGATAGATACAGGCTGAGGATGATGATGATGATGCCTATAGTGGAAAACATTATCGTAGACATTTTCCAGACTAATACTGATTGTACTTAATAAAATGAATTTCATTCATTCATTTTATTAAGTACAATTAATATTGATGAATAAATATGGATGGATTAATAAATGAATGAATGAATGAAAGCATGAATGAATGAATGCACGAATGAATGAATGAATATATTTATTTGCCTGAATAAGGTTTTTGTACAGTTGTCATTTCAAAAATACGTATAATCAAAAAAATACCTGTAAGTACAGTGGGTTGAAGGAAGGCTGGTTGTAGATAAGGCCATATACGATTTCGATCTTGTCCGTCTCCGGTCTGAAGGTACCGAACAGTCTGTCCCAGATGATGAGGACTCCGCCATAATTAACGTCTAGGCAATATTTGTTGCTGCCTGTGGACAAAAAAAATGTTTAGGTATTAGCCATAAATATAAAAAAATTATAAAAGAAGCTTGTAAAATCTTCGTCGTGCTTGTAAGATCGTGACTTCGTTTGCGTGGTCTTCAGAAAATAAACAATTATTTTAATAACTCTTCTTTTTTTCCGGTGTATCTAGATAAACCACACACCAGGGGCTATACCGGCTAAACTCAAGTCGATTCCCATCGGATTTTTTGATTGTGAATATACAACTTTTGCTTACATTTATACCACTTGTTTAGCCTAAGTGGTAGGAGCTCTACCGACTGAGCTGAAGGTGCTTGTCAGTAACTCAAAACGTAAGACGAATCAAAATATTAGATGGTAATCGGCGTCAGCTTCAGCCGTTCAGGTTAGACCTTCAGTATTACAACTATGTAAACCACATCTGATTTCGTGCTGTAGGTTTACGAGATGCCCATATAAGCATATAGATAGACAGGTACAGACTTTATGTATATATTTTTCATATATATATATATAAAGATATTCGGTAAAGATGGGAGCTCACTACTAATGTCTACCAGGATTAACAGCGGCGACCACCAAAAAAGGCAATAACAGTGAAGTCCATTGCAGTTCCGGGGCTAAAACTACGTATGTTTTGGAACTAACAACGAATTTAATCAGAAGTAATTAGTAGAAGTATAGCACTTTTGGAATTTGACTTCCCAATGTGAGAGACAGCAATATAGCGAATAAAATGCAAAGCCTAAAGAGATAGCTAGTCAAGTGAAGCTCAACTGCCGTGCACCACGGGTTTTAAGTATGTAACACTATTGGAACCTAGAATATTGAGTTGTTACCTAACACATCGATTCCAATAATAGGAATTGCAAAAACTCCTGAACGCTTGGTAATTCTCCCTTGTTGTTGATATTCTATGAAAAAAAGAATTATGAAAATCGGTTCACAATTCGCAAAGATATCGAATAACATACATACAAAAAAAAATATTCAGTCGAATTGAGAACCTCCTCCTTTTTTGAAGTCGGTTAAAAAACTTGTAAAAATAAGCAGGTAATCGTATACTTTCAGGCTAATATAATAAAACTGGAAAATAAATTAAATTCTTCAGTCAATCCAATAATTAGTTTTTAGGTAAAAGAGAATGATTGAAAAGAAACCTCTCAAACAATGGTAACTTTGGATTTCACTTAGGCTTATGAAATCCGTTATTAGCAGACTCAATGTTATTGATTATTCATTCATTTCCAGATGGAAGTCATTAAACAATTGGAAATGGTTGTTCATTTTGTGAATTCAGGAACCTTTTCCTTCAACATTGTTATTTGCTCTAATAACTATATATATACTATCTTTGACGAGCTCGGTGGCGTAGCGGCATAGAGCGGTCAATGACGCGGCTGCGACACCAACGCTCGTGGGTTCGATTCCCACACGGGACACACATTTGTGTGCATGAACATGTCTGTTTGTCTTGGTCTGGGTGTTTTCTATGTATCATAAGTATGTATTTACAAAAAAAGTGTATTTACGTATGTTTATCAGTTGTCTAGTACCCATAACACAAGCTTCGTTTACTTTGGGGCTAGATGGCGCTGTGTAATTAGTGTGACAATATTTATTTATTACTATTGTACTTTGGATGGAGATCGAGAGGGCTATGCTCGGGGTTTCTCTGAGGGATCGAATCTGGAACGAAGAAATTGGACGGATAACCAAAGTTGTCAATATAGCTGATGACCTTAATACAGCAGCTGGAAGCGGCTGGATGCGGAAGGCGGAGGATCGTATTTCATGGAAAGCATTGGGGAAGGCTTATATTCAACAGATGAGTAGATACAGGCTGATGATGATTGAAACCTTTATTTTGATTTCTTTTTCTATTTATGAAAGGCAGTCATTACTGACAGACAATTGGCTGACTGACTCGCACTCAGTTTCAGATGGCTCAAAAAGCGATAGAGAAATCGCTCGTTATTTACATGAACTTTGATCCTTCTAATGACCCGAGCCTAATACGGTCTCCTAGCTACCATTTTTTATCACGATATGCAATGTTTACAACGAAATAAATAGACATTATCAGTTACTAGGCAGTCACAATCTCTATGGTATTTTGTCTATACCTTCATCATATTATGTCGTTGATTTCCTGAAGTCAGGAAATCGATGCTAAGAAACCGCAAGAAATATCTAGTGTTATTACAGACTTATATCCAATTACATCATATAACACACTGTGAAATTCAATATCTATGTTAGGATTAAGGTTTTTTTATACTACGTGGGGTAGCATAAGACCCGCCTGATGTGAAACGGATACCGTAGCCATATTAACGCTAACAACATAAAATAACGCTTGTGCGCCGCGACCATTGTTGCCAATGCAGTAACACAACTACCTTCAAGGGTATTATTATTTGGCTGCGGTAAAAAATCGAATGATAAAAAATCGGGGGATACAGTTTGGCGTTGTAGTTTCCAATCTATGCTCTACATCCAAAATTCAATCGACACCACTGGATAGATGAAGGATCAAAGAATTTATTACGCTAAGTAAGGACTATTGAACATCGCACGCGGAGGAGAGTAAAGCGTTGCCATTTTGAGATAATTTTAGTGCATATATCGTATTCACGTACAACACACGACCGTACGACGCAGCCACACCTCATTTTTTTAGATCATCAATTCCATACAATAATTTACAGTTGTAAAGTTGTCTAGAATTAAGTTTTTAACATTAAGTTTTTAACAAATATTTTTTTATGATACTAATATAGCAAACAAACATACGAGCTGCCTGATGGTAAACAGTCATCGTAGCCTATGGACGCTTTCACCACCAGACGCGTTGTTGACCCTGTATAACCCCTTCACGTCCTTATTGTAGATAAATTAATTATTTAAATAAAAGTAGAAACCCCTTCACGCCCTTCTTGTAGATAAATTGATTATTTAAATAAAAGTAGATTATGTCTAGCTACTTGAAGACCGCAACCAGAATCGGTGAGAAATATACTTCTCACAGTTTACTTATTACATAATTGATATTCCAAAAGTAATAATTAAACATATATTTTTCGATAAAATTGATAAATGCTAGATGAAAAATTATAAATATTTCTAGACAATTGACACAGCGCCATCTAGTCCCAAATTAAGCGCAAAACTTGTACTATGGGTACTATTATACTTAAATACATTTTTTTAGTAAATACATACATTATAGTACATAGAAAACACCCAGACCAATAAAAACAGACATGTTCATGCACACAAATATTTGTCTTGTGCGGGAATCGAACCCGCGACCTCGGAGTCAAAATGGCCATTGCTAACCATTAGACCACCGAGCTCGTCAAATTAAGAAATACGATACATATTTACATACGATATTTATTTACATACGATACATATTACTTTTGCTAAGTTATAGTATCCAGGGTCGCTAAACAAAAAAGAAAAGGAACAAACCATGCCGCGTTTTGAGTGCGTACAATAATGTAAAGAGCGAAGTATTGCCTCTAACGCCGAAATATTATGCATGTTCTAAAACCCAATTTTAATATTTAATACATACGTACAACGCGCTTCCTTTTATTTTCTCTAATATTTACTTTATTTATTGGGAAGTCTGAAAATAGCTTTTTTTTGTTCATCTTGTATTTTTTCATGTTTCAATAAAATTCGTAATTTCCCAGAAAACCTTGCTTCCATTATTCATAATACGAGAAAATAAAGGACCGTTTTTGTGCTGGTTATTGTACCAGCACAAAAACGGTCCTTTATTTTCACGGCGGCGTAAGGTTCAAAATAAATCAGGCGTAAGCATCAAATATCAACTTGACATTTAAACCAACTATACTTACCATCGGCCGTGTGGTTTCCGGCAGACTAGAATAGAATCACTCCGTTTCTTCCCGTGGATGTCGTACAAGGCGACTAAGGGAAATACATTATCAAACATCGATCCAGGCCTCCCCAACCCGTTTGGCCAGCGTGGGGAGCGTATGCCAAATCCTCCTTCCGTCTAGGACGGACGAGAGAGGGTCGTGCTCCTGTAGTGGAGACTAAAATGGACCTGATGATGATGATACTTACCATGGTGTACTCTATGATGGCTGGGAGTATTCAAGATGTACTCCAAAGGTCCAAGGCTCTTGATGGCTTCCGTGTGAATCCAGAACATGTACATGTAGTTGAACTGGTAGTGCATGACAAATTGTGCAGGTGGGATCGCCAGCGCCAATGGTAGGTAGAAAACCTGGATGGAAGATCATTTTGTTATTAATATACGATAGATTATTAATACTAATAATTTTGTTACACTGGACTTTCTCTCTCTACAAGTAGAGAATCTCTATAATTTGTATATAACGCAAAGCGACATTACATCTGATGTAATGTCGCTTTGCGTTATATACAAATTATATCACGGGGAGTACTTGAATGAGCTGTTTGATTTGATACATGCTGATGAGTTCTACTGTCGCACAAATCGCTATATAATTCTATCCGTCTTGATATGTTTTTGATACCAAAAATCGGCCTTCATTTATATCAAACACACATTTTCACCTTGGTAGGTAGATTTCTTTAGTTAAACACATTTAGCACAAATTTAATGTGAAGTTTGAGTATAAAAGTCCGTTCATAACCGGCTTCATGGGCGGTAAAGCCTCATATTTGTTTTCACGAATTTGACCTTCTTTCACATTAATGTTTTCGATAGAAAGTAAACAGCATAATTAAGTAGTACAAACATAACTGAAAACTAATTTGTACCTTATCAAATTTTCCGTTTCCATAAAACATCATTACCAATTATGAACAATTCTGAGAACTGTAATGTATGCAGTGTCACGGGTGTTGATGTAATTACTACAAGTTTACCAAACAAGAAAGATGTTAGGCGGAGAACAAAAGTGTATAAGAACAAAAGTGTAATAATAGTAGCGTCTATGATGTTTGATGAGGTACGAAAATCCAGGAGAGTATGCACCTTACATAGGCAATAGTACAAGAAAGACGATATAAACATAGTTTAAAAAAAAACTAACAAACACGCTTTAATGATCAATCGAACTAAAAAACGAAAAAGATGTTTTAATATAGGCAGAAAATGTAAATGAACGAAAAAGATTAACATTCATTGTGAAAAAGAGTGGGGTGCTTTGTGCCATATTTTTCATTTGTCGAGCATCCCACGTTTTTTTCGCAATAATAGTAACGTGTTGTTTAGTTTTTTAAACTATGTTTATTTTCCAATTTTTAGTTCGATGTGATATGTGAGGAAATTAATTAATCCTGGCGATCCTTGATAGGATAATTAAACTTGTATTGTCATCGGTCCTTGATGTATACAAAGTTTAAATTAAATCTGACCGTTCAAAGTAATTTAAAGAAGTCGGTTATATACTGATAAACCGACAAACAAGCAAACATACAGATGGACCTAAAAAGCGTGTTAAAAAGAGCTTATATAAACAAATAAATTCTTCAATTTTATTACTTCAGTATTATAATCTTCGACCAAAAATTAAGAAGAATATATAAATTTGTAATATTTTGAAGGAATATTAGGAAATTAAACAGAATGACTGATTAATTTTTGAGTAAGCTTTTTGTCAATGTTGACGCAGTGAAGTTAGGAAAATTGTTTAAGTTTAAGACGTCTTACAATGCTTTAATTTATTTATTAACATAAAAAAATGGGTATTAATATGATTTTAGTTCAAACCTCGTACATTAATTACATTGATTAAATTATTAATAGTTTTCAATAGTCACTTATACGTTTATAGGAGTTTGTAGTCCTTGCACAGAATATGCCATTATGATCCCAGCCGAGGTTTTCTCACGAGTAGATGGGGTTTTTTAAAAAAGGCGTGAGTAGGTTTTTACAAGGTGGGTAATGTATGAGTGATATTTCTGATGTTGCAAGGGTCTGAAAGTGTATTCTAAAGATCATTATGAATATTAGGAAGGCCATAGGATACATTTTATTAAAAAAAATGGTAAACGCGGGCAAAGCTGTGGGTGGAAGCTAGTATATACCAGCTTCCACATTTACATATATATAAATGATTATCGCATAAACGTAGTTTAAAAATGGGAAATTATGAACCTAAATGGTCCTAATAAGCGATGCAGGCTGTCTGGTTGCAATACTTACAAATCCACACCACCCCTGTAACATAGATTGTCTGATGCCGACTCCCATATTGAAGTCTTCGGACGTATGATGTACTTGATGCTGAGCCCATAGGACGTGGATTTCTGAAATAGAATTGAATTCTTATATATCCAGTGCCATCATTATGTTAGGTATTCATAATGTTATAATAAAAAAAAATAGTCATAATCAATATCAAGTTAAACAGATGGTATTTTTGGAAAATACCATCTGTTTAACTTGATAATGCCTTAGCGGAGAAACCGGTCGGTAAAATTAAATATAATTACGTGGAACAGTACAAGTGTTTTATTATAACATTATGATAATAATGTTCCACCAAGTGCCAACAATCAACAGTATCAACTATATGTTAGGTATTATTTATACTACCTACCTACCTATATGACGAGCTCGGTGGCGTAGCGGTCAATGACGCGGCTTTGACACCAACGCTCGTGGGTTCGATTCCCACATTTGCGAAAGAAATAAACATTTTTTAATGTTTTTTTCATGTATTTACAAAAAAAATGTATTTTCGTATGTTTATCAGTTGTCTAGTACCCATAACAAAGCTTCGCTTACTTTGGGGCTAGATGGCGCTGTGTAATTTGTGTGACAATATTTATTTATTATACTGTGGTTAGATTCTAAAAGCTGGCATTACTACCAGCGTATGGGGGTCGGGGCTCGCAGACCTGGCGAAGTTGATCTCGGTCTCTGGTTGTCGCAGTGAAGCGCTTAAGCCTGCCAGTGCAAATTTTGCCGTGGTGGTTCGCAAGTGTAATCGTGGAGACATTAATCACTTATAGTGAGCATTCTGTACTATAGAAAATCAAAGTGTGGTAATTTGTGAATTAACGGTGCAGTTGACTCATCAACTATTTGAACTAAAGCCAACCTCACCTGCGCGTGGTACACCCTGCTGACTGACAAACGAGGCTCTGGCGAAAAGATAGGTAAGGCATAGCGTATTTTTAAGCTGCCTGACCGGAAAAGTACCTCCATCTCACAGAATACCACAGCCAAATAAGAATTCCCTTGAGGGTTGCTATGTTCCTGCGAGTTAGTGAGGTCACCAGAAAGAAAGGAAGGAGTATAGGCTGGCAACCCATCTGCGACCCTTTAGTGTTGCTGATTTCCTTGGGCGGTGGTGATAGCTTTCCATCAGGTGACCCACATGCTCGTTTTCCCCTTTTTCATATAAAAAAAATCAAGCCTGCGAGTGAGCGAAGTCACCAGAAAGTTGCTGCGTTAGCAGCGGGGGTGGCGAGCGATATTTCACGTCGCGAGCGTTAATATGGCTACGGTAACCACTTCACTTCAGGCGGGCCGTAGGCTTGGCCTATAAATAAATAAATATTTCTGGACAATTTACACAGCGCCATCTAGTCCCAAATTAAGCGCAAAGCTTGTGTTATGGGTACTAGACAACTGATAAATGTACTTAATTTTTTTTTTTTGTAAATACATACTTATAATATAGGTTGGGGAAAAAGTCTTTTCGTATTTTATATGAAAATTCAAAACATTTTTTAATAAAGTTTATTTACATTTAACTAAAGTATGTAGGTGTCATTTTGTTCGATAACTTTTTGCCATCTTGTAGGTATAGACATGATCCCATTACTATATAAATTTTGGGACTTCTGTTCAAAAAACCGCGACAAGTGGTTTTGGCAGTCTTCTTGTGATGTTAACCTGACATTGCCTAAAGAATGCTGAAGAGACGGAAACAGGTGGAAATCAGAAGGTGCAAGGTCAGGACTATACGGCGGATGCATTAACACCTCCCAGTCAAACTCTCTTAATTTTTGCTGAGTGGCTAAAGATGTGTGAGGTCTAGCGTTATCATGATGAAAAATCACACCCCTTCTGTTAATTAATTTCGGCCGCTTTCTCTCAACTTTTTGCTTTAATCTCATCAGTTATTCACAGTAGAGTTCAGAATCGATAGTCCTGCCTGGCGATAACAGCTCATAATGAATAATGCCCTTCCAATCCCACCATGCACACAGCATCACCTTGTTGCGGGTTAACCCGGGTTTTGCCAGAGTCTGTAAAGCCTGACCAGCCTTTGACCACGACCTTTTTCGCACGTTCTTGTCGTACGTGATCCACTTTTCATCACCAGTTATAAGCTTCTTCAAAAACGGTTCGCTTTCATTACGTTGTAGTAAAGAATCGCAAATGAGTACACGGTTCATTAGGTTTCTTTCAGTGAGATCGTGAGGCACCCAAATATCGAGCTTTTTAGTGTACCCAGCTTTTATCAAATGCGCCAAAACTGTTTTGTGGTTAATTCCTTATTCTTCAGCTACGTCGTAACTACTGATATGCCGATCTTGCTCCACTTTTTCAAAAATGGCATCCATTTTATCCGTAACAGGGCGACCAGAGCGACGTGTATCTTTCACATCAAAATTTTCTGATTGAAAACGCTTAAACCAAATTTGTGCTACTCTCACAGACACTGCACTAGGTCCATAAACGTCACAAATTTTTTTCGCAGCTTGCGTTGCATTTTTACCTTTTTCGTAGTAAAATTTTAAAATGAATCGAATTTCTTCATTAGATTCACTCAACTTGACAGTAAAAAAAACAAATGAAAATCACACATTTACCTAATTTGAATTTGGAATTATCTTTTTTAAAATTTAAACTTTTTAAAGATATCAAAACCTGCCAGATACAAATGGTATAACCAAAGAGATTTTATTACAAGTTCATACATACTATAATGCGAAAAGACTTTTTCCCCTACCTATTACATAGAAAACACCCAGACCAAGACAAACAGACATGTACATGCACACAAATGTTTGTCTTGTGCGGGAATCGAACCCGCGACCTCAGAGTCAAAGTGGCCATTGCTAACCATTCGACCACCGAGCTCGTCATATATGCCTATGCTGCCAAATTTAATTATGTATCGAATGAAAACAGTACTTCATGTCATAATATTATTTATTCAGAGGTATAAAAAAAATCAATTTCATGTCACTGAAATTTATAAGGCCATATTCGGCCACTTTGCGACGTCACGCGCGTCTCTTGGGGCACTATAAGAGTCATGTTGAAATACCTCTTTCATGAAAACTCGTTTATGTCTTCAGGGAATTTAAGGGTAAATATAATAAATTATGAATTTCAGCCGACGTTCGCGGTTTCGTCGTGGAATACGATTACGTAGCTGAATCTGGCGTCGACGAGATTTTATTGATTTTGTCACTTCGATAGCATAAAGATTCGATAGCATGGGGTTCTTCAAAAAAAGTGTAAAGAGATTTATACAGGGTTGTCAACGCGTGGGTAATGCCCTTGGTGTTGCTAACGTCCATCGGTTGCGTTGACCGCTTCCCATTAGGCGGATCATATGCATGTTTCCTACCTTCGTGGTATAAAAGCATAAACTATGAATAGGTTGTTACCGCAGCCACACACTGGCCACTTCATACAAAAAACAACAACACAATCAGACCGCGTCTGTATACTTGCAAATCTGTATGTAGATGTCTTAGGGTCAGAAAATACAGGTGTTAGGCTGCAACGAAGTAGGTACGTTGCGCTGTGACGTAAGACGTTATACTTTGGGTAATATTGTAATATATAATACCTTTAAACGTTTATTTTGAACGATTGTGATTATGAGAATGCATTAAATCCTTTAATGCAGTTTCAGGTTCCTTTACCATGATACACTAAATGTTTCACGCGGCATGTAATTGGTTATTATACAATCTAATGTCGGATTGTCTAGTGAAAATGTGGAATAAATATGAATCAATGTTTTCGACGATACAATATTATGTAAAATTCATTGTTAAAAATAAATTGATTTTGTAATGAAAACAAACCGATATGGTAATGGTTAAATGGTAATGATTAAATAATAAACAATAAATCATTTTACCACGTAAAAGTTCAGTTGGGAATGGACTATATACCTACTACGAACGAACTTTCGTAATATACGGCGCCGCGTGGCAGCCCTTGCGATCAGTTCCACATTCTACGCAGAGGGGAGGTCAGGTCATCTTGTACCCTACCTGTCTAAATTTGGCGGTGAAGTTCCTTACACCCTAAAATTTTATATATATATGTAATATTTTTACTACTTACCATGACAAGCTCTATGCATCCAGTAGTAACAGAAATCTACACCAAGAGCAGCTGCGTACCAAGTTAGGGTGTTATCCCAGGGTAGCTCAACTATCCTATAGTTCGAATATATCCAAGCGTAGAGGTATGACTCTGCTCCTCTCCACACTAGCCTGAAGAAGGGGTATTTATTAGGTATACAGACAACAGGAGACATGAAATTGATTGAAAGAGATATGAAATTGATAATTGATGTGGTCATCATCATTTCAGCCGAAGGACCTCCAATGCTGAAAATAAACTTCCACAATGATCGATTTTGTGACGTTTTCATCAGCGATCTATGATCAGCACAAGATCATCACCCACCCCCACCATCCCACCAGAACCCACGCCCACCCGAACCCGAAAATAGAACCCGCGACCTCGGAGTCAAAGTAGCCATTGCTAGCCATTCAACCACCGGGCTCGTCTCTAATAGAATAAATAATTGAAAATAGAACGCAAAATCATAATAAGACTAGTACATAAAGATTAGTGACTAGGTATATAAAGATTAGTGACTTGTGTCAGCTGTTTTATTTTTCTCTCAATCTTCAAAATAGATTTTCACAAAATCCCGGCTTTAACGTAAGTATCTGGTGGGTGAGATGGGAGAGAAGGAGAAAGACCATAGGGAAATAAATAGAGGTTTTACTGTGCAGCCCTGACAGCCCAGTAAGTCATGCTCACTAAAGTGTTCAAACTGGTGGTGGTGTCGTGTGGCGGGTCGCCGCATTCCCAATAAAATGGTTGAATGGCTGCCCCAAGCATCAACTCGTGAACGGGTGCTGCCAGAGGGGACTGGTCTGCCCTGGCTGTCATGGTTGCAAGATAAATAATAGGAGCAATAGACAATAACTTAGAGTAGTAATAGACAATAATATAATTATTAGCATAATAGCGACGTGCAATTTATATAGTAAGAATATTGTAAGATAAAAAATAGAACATTGTTAATAAAAGGTACGGACCCCGGGTCTGTAGATTGTGATATAAATAAATTAAAAAAAAAAAATCCCGGCATTCGAAAAGTTTTGGATATCAGCCCTAATACTTCTATTTTGTGACTCCGGCTCTAAAAATGACTCAAAAGCTGAAAATTCTGGGTTTAAAAAAGCCTTTTTGATCACTGTTATTATTTAATGCTCCAGCAACCCGCAATGGAGCAGCGTGGTGGAGTATGCTCTAAACCCCTTCGATTGAAGGGAGACCCTTATACCAGCAGTGGGCTGAATAAGGGTCGACGAAGAAGAAGTTAATGTTAATAAAATGTTTAAAAAGCAGTCCTACTGCAGCAATATCCATCACCATAAACTTGAAAATATAATAAAAAAAAACATTAAGTACTAACCTACCACATTCTAAGAATACTCCATGCGATATGCTCGTTATGCCATCGTTCAGCCGAATGCCCTTCTTGCCCTTCAGCCTTAGAACTATATGCTCCAGTAACATGAACATTAGGAAGTACGGCCATGACTGAAAAAGAAAAGGTTTTGTTATGTTAAAATAATTAATTATATTGAACGGGTCATTCACGTATATTTGTCGGGAAAGACTTTGGGGTTTTTGGGGTGTAAGTGGTTCATCAACATCTTTGAACCAAAGCCTTCACCTGCACGCGGTGCACCCTGCTGACTGACAAACGAAGCTCTGGCGAAAAGAGAGGTAGGGAGCGTAATTGTAAGCTACCCGACCTAGGTATGTACCTTCACCTCACAGAATACCGCAGCCAAATAACAACTCCCATGAGGGTTGTTGTGTTCCTGCGAGTGAGTGAGGTCACCAGAAAGGAAGGAGTAGGTGCGTTGGCAGCGGGGGTGACGGCGCGCGAGCGATATTTTCCCTCTCTCTCGATAGCTACGAACACTTATTTTTTATGTGTTTTGTTACGTTTTGTTACGTGTTTAAATAATCGCAGTTCAAAGTACAATTTAATATACGCTAACTACATTTAAACAAGTGTTAAAAGAAACAACGTAATAATTTTATCCAATTTAAGGCGATTGAGTGTAAGAACAATGTCTTGAGTATACATAATATGAAAGAGTTTATAGATACAGAGGATTATTAAACGCTTATTTTTTTAATCCATTAAAAGAAATACATAGGTACATATAAAACACCCCGATAAATATATATAAATAATAAATATTTCTGGACAATTTACACAGCGCCATCTTGTCCCAAATACTAGACAACAGATAAATGTAATTAAATACATTTTTTTTTGTAAATGAATACATATAAAACATAGAAAACACCACGTTTCAAAATATTTGTATCGTACGAGGATTGATATTGCGATGCCGATACAAAGTAATAAATTTAACTATAAGTAAACATAAACAAGAAAAAAACAAACAGACAGTATATCCAGAAGCCATATAATGGTTTCCTTTGCTGTAGCGTATTACAAAACAAAGTAAATACTGAGCGACAGCGGTACCAACATTACATGACATGACCAACCAAACCAAGCCAACTTGTAGGTGTCATGGCGCCGTTAAACTTAAGATATACTTTTAATATTTCTAATTTAAAATATAATGCAAAATAAGAATGATGATGAGGTATATAAATACCCTTATGCGTGATATTGCCTGACTTCTCGACCAGGGGCCTTACCGCTGAAGCTGATGCCGAATCCCATCGGATATTTTTATTGCGAATATCAAACTTCAGCCACAGTATAAGTAATATTACTACAGTATGGCCTCTCCCTGCCGCTCTCACTAGTCGACCTCACCTCCCCTCTGAGACAAATGTGGAACAGTTTGTACGGCGCCGGACGCAGACACGCCCATTCCCGCTCTGCACAGACGTCATTGTTTATGTAGTAGTAAACGACGCGATATTTGTATGGAGTGACCGGGGTGTGCTTCAGCTTAGTTTTATGATACTTGTATATAGCTTAACTTGTAGAAACCCTGGAGCTCTACCGACTGAGCTGAAGATGTTTGTCAATAACATTAACCTAAGTCCAATTTTTGAAATCAGAAAACCCGGTGGTAATCGACTTCAGCTTCGGCGGTACAGCCCCTGTTCGAAAGATCGTCAGGCAATAATAAATCATCATCATCATCATTATCAGGTCATTTTAGTCTCCACTACAGGAGCACGACCCTCTCTCGTCCGTCCCAGACAGAAGGAGGATTTGGCCTAAACTCCCCATCATCAATGTTTTATAATGTATTTCCCTTAGTCGCCTTGTACGACATGCACACGGGAAAAGACGGCGTGATTCTATTCTAGTCTACTGGCTAACGCGATCATGCATGATCGCGTTAATTCCCGTTCTTATTTTTCATAAATCTTGCAACGTAAAAGTTTAAAAGTTATAAAATACAATGAGTCTAAAATTATATTTAGTCTACATTATATTGATAAAGCCGTGCCTGCATATTATACTAGGATAGATGTGGAAGGGTTAGGGATATCTCATCGACTTTCTATAATCAAATTAATGACGGTTGACAGCTAGGAAAGGTGGCCTTTCGGATCACACGTCCAAATAAAGGGACCCAAATCACCCAGAAGATTAGGTCGTTGTAACAAAACGCCGGGTTGGATGTGTTCCAAATGCCGACATATTTTGAAGATAAAGGTTACTGCGTTTCTACCAACTTCAAAGAAAAAAGTTTTGTGTTTTATTCCCGTGTACATTATTATTTATTTATTTATTTTACCAGTTTACAAAAACATTATACATAAACAATATGGACGCTTTTCATTAACCACTGAGGTTTGAGACAAATGCAACAAGATCACTACATTAAATGTCTATTAAAAACGAATAATTACATTTAAAAAGTAATTATTCGTTTTTAATAGTATTAGTTTGAATATATATATTTGAATTTAAGTAAATAATTTTATAAAATTATTTACTTAAATTCAACAATAGGAATAATCGGTAAACGAGCAAGCACGTTCAAAAACAAATGTTTGGATATGAGACTACTAATACCTCCAATAACTAAAGGCAGTAAATATAATTCACTGTAACTTAATGAATATTTATTTTATTGCAGGTCATTAATATAACAATAATTAATTCATATAGGTATTTTTGTTTAAGTAAATTTATTTTTTTGTGTGTTACTTAAATTGTCCAAAAATAACTTTTTTAATTTATATTTTATATTAAGATTATTATTTAAAACGGGCGGTAGTTTAATAATTAAGCGCGATACAATATAACAGGTCGTTCTCTCTCCGTACACGTTGGTGGCGCATGACTTTCGAAACTCGGTTACGGACCCAATAAATTCAATCCTTAATGCATTCGTCCAAAGCAAATATTCTCAGCAAATTTAAATAATCCGAGTGGTGTTTTGCTTTTAGCTGGTACAGCGATTGCAGTATTTGGAATCTTACTTTAAAAATGAGAATGGCATTGGATGTGAAATTGTTTAAAACAAAGTTTTCTTTATTCCACTCATTATTCACGTAGAATTCAGATACCGAGGATAGCGACGAGATACAGCTGAGCGCCTTTAACGCATAGAGAATGCTCTGAATGGCCAGCTTATACGATCTTTTTTTTTATTTTTTTTTAATTTGTGAGAATGCTCGTTCCGAACTGTTCAGAAAGCCAAGCGTAGCTGGCTTCTCCAAGCCGGCATCGCAGCACGGGTACTTGCCTGCTAAGCATGAGGATGACGGTCGATCGCATTCGTCAGCCGGGTCACCCTACCGTAGGTCTGGGGTAGGCATTCTATGGGCGTCGGGAACCTGTCATAGACATCAGGTAACTATCTATATGTGTGAGTATAATTACACTAGGCGTAAGAAGTGAGTCGGGAAGCGATCGAGCTCCGGTATCCACCATGGAGATTGGGGAGTGGTGGTAGGGCCCCCTATGATCGGCAAACCGAGCATCGGTCGCCACGAGCTATTCGACTTAAGTAGCCTGCTTGCAGGTAAAAGGGGAGTAAGACCTGTTACCAATCTGTTTGAGTGCTTGGTTGGTTTAACTAGCGCGATAGCCATGCGGGTAAAGAGACTCGTAATCATGTGATATAACCGAAATGTGCACAGGGGCGCATTAGCTGTAGGTATAGGGTCCGTTGTTCATAATGCCAAGTGGAAAGGTTTTTCTGTATATACAGTTCATATCAACACTATTTCTTATTCTATGCCAGCTTTGTTGGGATTAGCAACAATGTTGCAAGTATTATGTGACCGATGTAACCTGATCGTCAAACCGAACATTGACCAATGCCGTAACGCTGTAACTCGATGCGACTGTGCGTTACGCGTCTGTACGCTCGCCCCATTTTGTCAAAAACGTTTCATGTTACAAAACCACTGGATATTGATCTTACTATACATATATCGAGAACTTATATAATGACAAAATATTTCTTTTACATGACGTGTAACGAAAAATTCTAAGTGTATCTATACTAACTAATATTATAAAGCTGAAGAGTTTCTTTGTTTGGTTTAACGCGCTAATCTCAGGAACTACTTATTCGAATTGAAAAAATATTTTAGTGTTAGATAGCCTATTATTCGAGGAAGGCTATAGGCTAATATCACATCACGCTATCACCAATAGGAGCGGAGCACCAATGAAAAATGTTGGATAAATGGGTAAAAAATATTCCTTTTGAGAGCTTGCGTTGCGTGCGCTGCGTAAACGGTTCAAGTTACGCAACAATTATATAAGACAGAATTATTCATCTTAAAAAGTTCTAAAAAAGTCCGTGATAGTATGTGTCTATCTTTTAAAATTGGTTCACTATAACCTTTCAAATGGTAACCTTACGCTTCATTCTCAACGTTCTGTCACACGCAGACGAAGTTGCGCGAATCAACTACTTGTTAATATATTATATTTTTTCTATACGAGTATGTATTTAATCTTTTATACACATAATTGAGGCTCCGCCTTTAACATTGTTATTACTTTATGAATTATTATTGTTATTATGATTTTATTTTTCCATAATTCTACATGTTTCATAAACATGTTTTATACAACTAAAAACTTCATATAAGTAATTTTTAATTAATAATAATAATAAATAAATATTGTCAGACAAATTACACAGCGCCATCTAGCCCCAAAGTAAGCGAAGCTTGTGTTATGGGTACTAGACAACTGATAAACATACGTAAATACATTTTTTTTTTGTAAATACATACTTATGATACATAGAAAACACCCAGACCAAGACAAACAGACATGTTCATGCACACAAATGTTTGTCCTGTGTGGGAATCGAACCCACGAGCGTTGGTGTCGAAGCCGCGTCATTGACCACTACGCCACCGAGCTCGTCATTGAATTAGTACAAAATTTTGTCTTCTCCAAGTACATTTTTTATATTGGTCGACTGTTAACTTGTAAAGCATCTTTAGTTGTGATAGTTTTCCGCGGTAACAAGCACAGTGGGGGGATATTACTTCCTTTCCTACGCCGCGCCGGCGGCGGTCTACTCTACCTCCGTCTTACGAATATTCGATCAGGCCACGTGTCCTGACGCGAGTTTAACATTTTTTACCCGTCCCAAAAAATGTACAACGCCGCTAAAGAACAATTCACTTCAAAAAAATTGCATATCACGTATATGTAAAAATTTGACCACTTCACGAGTCACAACAAAAACACAATAGACGTACTCGTATGCGTGTTATCCATACTTAATCAGAATTTTAAATATTTGTTCGTTGGAAATTCAAATATACGTTGTCGATTGTCGCGTGTTTAAAATTTTGAAATAACAATTTGTTTGGTATATTTTTTATACTACGTCGTCAGGCAGAGGAGCATACGGCCCGCCTGATGTGAAGCGATTGCCGTAGCCATATTAACATCCGCTACATGAAATATCGCTGGCGTGCCGCCATCCCTGCTGCCAACGCAGCAAATCCTTCCTTTCTGGTGACCTCACTCACCCGTAGGAACACAATAATTGTCAAGGCACTTATTATTCCGTTGCGGTATTATGTGAGGTAGAGGTACTTCACCAGTCGGGAAGCTCTTTCGCTAGTCAGGTGCAGGTGAGTTTGGCTTTGGCTCTAAAGATCGTTGTGAGCCACTTACACGTGTGCGATGTCAAATAAAATGCATTTCCTTTTTCTTTAATTTCAATGTGGGTTTATTTATCTCGAGCTCCTCGGTGCTTCCGAGGGCACATTAAGCCGTCGGTCCCGGCTGATGTCATTAGATGACAGTCGTTAGGCGGCTTGAAAACACTGGCCTACGCCAACCCGCAGTGAGTAGCGTGGTGGAGTATGCTCCAAACCTCTTCGATTGAGGGGAGACCCGTACCCCAACAGTGGGATGAATAAGGGTTGTCGAAGATACCACTTTCGCTGTCGATTTTGAAACAAATTTGAGATTTACTAATCAATAGTAAATATGATTGTATCGGTTAATAATTAATTCAAAACAGCCTTGAATCGCAACGTTGCAACACGAAAATTTTGTAACTCGTTCGTCGTATGACATCGAACATAATCGGTCAAGTGCAAATGGCGTTCGTTGAAGGTTCCGCATGTTTATTGACCTTTTTATTATTATTAGTAAACTATGTTGTTTAAATTTATTCATTCATACAATCTACATTTAGTCTACATCAGGCGTAAAGGTAACCGCTTTACATCAGGCGGGCCATATGCTTGTTTGCCACCCGATATTGTATAAAAAATGAGGTGTGGCTGTGTCATGGACACGGCTGTGTGTTGCAAATACGTTATATGCACTAAAATTATTTCAAAATGGCAGCGCTTCCCCCTCCCCGGCACGCGATGTTCCATAGTCCTTACTTAGCGTAATAAATTCTTTGATCCATCATCTATCCAGTGATGTGTTGAATTTTGGATGGAGATGATAGATTTGTAACTGCAACACCAAACTGTATCCCCCGATTTTGTTACCCTCGTTTTTTTAATTGCCTACCTATAGAAACAATTTTAACGTATTCACATAAAAAAAATACTAGATTTTTTCTGGTTTTTTTATTGACGGAGTGCCAATCAAGCATACATACGACCCGCTAGATGTTAAGCGGTTAGCGTAACCTATAGTTTAGAATACGAGGACTGTTTACGCGCAGACACTTCCGCTAACATTTGCGATATCGATACCCTTTGTCGTGCCACGTTGTGCTATTGCAATTTTACCAATGGATCCCTAATAGATTTGCGTATTGCCAATAATGCAGCTCAATAATTAATCAACCCGCACACATTCTTCAATATCAAATTGAAGAATGTGGTTAATTTGTATTTATGCAAAATCTAAAAATATTTTTTATATTAACTCAGATGGAAATTGTTGTTGCGTATTGCATTATGTTTATTATAGCGGTAAGGAGCAGACTGAAAAGTTTGACCTTTTGGGATGTTGTGGGCAGGGACCCTACCGCCTAAGCTGAAGCTGATTTCCATTGAATATTTTGATACCAAAATAGGTCTTGGGTTTACGCTATTGAAAAACCTCTTCAACTATGTCGGTAGAACTATTTAAGTTTCTACCAACTATTTAAGTGTAAGTGGTTCATCAAGATCTTTGAACCAAAGCCAACCTCACCACCTCCGTCCTTTCTTTTTGATGACCTCACTCACACGCAGGAACACAACATCCCTCAAGGAAATTGTTATTTGTCTGCGGTATTCTTTTAGGACTAGGTTCTTCCCCAGTCGGGCAGCTTAAAAAATATGCTATGCCCTACCTATATTTTCTCGTTTATCAGTCAGCAGGGTGCACTACGTGCAGGTGAGTTTGGTTTTGGTTCAAAGATGTTGAAGAACCACTTATATCCCAAATGTAACGAAAGAATTATAATTTCTGTAGAAATTTACCTCAGTTTCCGTTTAAAAATAAGCACGTTGCAAGCTTGCAAGCTCATAGCTTTGTACACTTCACTAGAGCCACACTAGAGCACTTAATATCTGGTCTTATTTTGTTCTGTCAATTGCCAATCTTTACTATGCTACATCTATGGGTCTATCATAGTGTCTCGTTTACACTTCACTAATATGAGCGAGACGACTTTAAGTCTATATAGCTCGTAGTCTCTGAGCACTGATCGCAGAGGCTCTGCAACTTACCTGTCTAAAGAAGTTGGGTACGTCCTCTTTCCTTTCAAACATGGTTTCACCTGGTGACACGAGGTAGAACATCCTACCGATGTTTTTGAGATGGTCATAAACCACGTCAGAGAAACCATTCTGGACTGTGCTGTTGGCGAAAGTGAAGCCAGCTGCCATGTTTCTTGTTTGATCTGTGGACAAAATAATTATAATGTTAAAGTAATTAAAAAAAAACCGGTTTATTTTTTCAAGGTTCGAGAGGAACTTGCATACGAATGTTTGTTTCTTTACGAGATTTTTTATTTTCAATGCAGTGGTGATAACATATACCTTGTAACGTCAATCTTTGTGAGAGACGATAATAAAACATTTTGTATTTGTATTTTCAAGAGGGTTTAACAAGTTAGCAGTCCAATCGAGTACGTGTACCCTATGAGGTTATGAGGTACACAAGTCAAATATAAGTATGAGCTCCGGTAACACGGTCTCGTAAAATTTGTTTATGTATTATATCTAGACTTGGGACAAGTGCTCTAATAAATAAGAAAAAAAAAAAATATTTTTGATAGTTTTGCCATGTTACAAAAGAAAACGTAGACTTATGGCGGGGTCGGTCGTATAGGTATACTGCTAACGTGTTAAGTTATTACATAGTATGACTATTAGCATAATAGCGACGTGCAATTAATAAATTGTTAGAAAATTGTGACATAAAATAGAAGATTTTTAACAAAAATTTGAATCTTAAAACCCGGACATGTCATCGGTGTTATAGTACTAGTACTATTTTTTAATCTGTGATAAGACGGTTATTCGCAGCATAGAGTAGTGATTTAAAACTTTTAAACCTAGATTACAAATGAAAACCCATCCGGACGTTCCCCAGACGCCCTCCTCCAAACCCTCCAAACTAGGACAAATCCGGGAAAACCGGGACGGATGGTAACTCTATTCGTATGTAATGCGCAAAATATAATTGTGTTCTGTAGGATCAGGAAAGTACAGTTAGTAAATTTTCTGTGTGTTCAAAACTAAAAAAAACTCTCTATTGTCGAGAGACTCATCTACAAACACATATAATTTTACAAACAAACATACAAATTTATATTAAAATTCATCTTGGAACAATATTCTCCACGGTCAAAGCTACGTTTCACATTCAAAAGTTACGATTGCAAAAGTTTTGAAAGCTTTCTATTTAATTTCAACTGCGCGAAGAAACATTATGACACAGTTGGATTTTGTACTACCATTATGTATATATTAGGTATATATATTCTCATAGATTCTCATAGTCTCCAACTACGTTCTGACAATACACGTCTACTTTCTATTCCACTTTACCACTCTGGTTTTATGTCTGACTCCTTCACATTACAAGCTTCACGCCTCTGGAACGCGCTACCTGAGTCTGTTAGGGCAATTTCGGGCAAATTTAATTTCAAAAAGAAAACCCATGCATATCTTTAAGACGGTCTAACTAAGCACTGACTCATCATCATCATCCTCATCATCATCGCTGAATTTATGTATTTCTATGTATGTATATGTATGTTTATTAAATATATAATTATGATATGTATGTTTATAATATTTTCTGTAGCAATTATTAATTCTATTTTATTAGTTGTAGTATTATATTTTAGTAGTTAAATCTGATTTTGTTTCGATTCTTCAGAACCGCATTCGTGATTTTCTGCTTGTCCCGAAGGTTGACTGGTAGAGAATGCTTTTAGCATTAAGTCTGCCTTTTGTACCCTTATTAATAATTTGTGGTCAATAAAGATTTTAAATAAATAAATAAATAAATATATTTTATATGTGTTTATAAAGTATTCATAATGTATACCTCTACATAAAGTGCAAAAATATCTATACCTAAGTCACACTAGGTATCATAAATTCGTCAGTGCCGCATTGCATCCTACGAGTTTTCTTTTTTTTTAATTTCTATGTAAAGAAGCTGCCACAGGACAGACCGAACCTAATGTGGAGCTTGACTTTGACTTTGACTTTGACTATGTTATACTAATTTGGCATAACGTTAATTTACTATAATTTGATATCCATTAAGTCATGTTAGGTTTGATATTTTTAGTCTTTTGCAAACCCGGAAATTTATTTAAAATTATAGCAAATTAAATAATATATAAATATTTTAATAATTGTATATAATTATAATACGAATTGAATTTTATAAAAAAATATTATTATCACTTTACACACCCATTACATTGTAATCACAATCCCAACACGTAACACTGTTTTGCATTAGTACACACTAATGCAAAACAGTGTTACGTGTAAAATTATGCCAATAAACTTACATAGTTACTATGTTTCTTTGAGAGGTTGTTAACAGAATATACGAGTATATGACGATGAGTACGAGCACTTAGGTGCAAATTAGCATACAACCTGCTTGATGATATGCAGTCTCCGCAGCCAGTGAACGCTAGATCTGAGTGCTTAGTGCGTGTACTGGAAAGAACTTATTATGTGTGTGCTGGAGATACAAATAAATGTTTCATTCATTTATTCATTCATTCATTCATTTTAGTGCGTGTTTTGGTCACGAACGTGTGAACGTTTACAAGCCGACGAAACTGAGAAAAAGTTTCATATTGTGAATTTACCAGATGCGTGTTACATATCTAAATTAGCCGGGTAACTTACTTCAAATTGTGAGCGAGTAATAAATTAAAAGTAGTAAAGTAAAGTAATAAAGTGAAGCGAGTAATTTTGATCTGTAACACTTTCTTTAAATTCACAACATGAGAGTTTGGTCTCTATTTGGTCGGTTTGTTTACGTTGTCACGTTCGAACGCGAATGAAAAACTCACACTAAGCGCTCAGAGGCGCCCAGAAGCATCAATCACTCATTGCCGATCCTGTAAAAACTCCTTTACATCTCTAGGCAAAACCTCGGCGAGGAGTTCAGTTCGCGACCGTTTTGGTTCCAATGTGTGAAATCCCAAACGTAGGGAGCGGTGAACTTGGACGGTTTTAAATAAGTTTAGTGGGTTGCAAATGATAACATGGCCTCGATGTCAATGCTCCTATCATATCTGATTAATTACATGTAAATACTAACTGACCCGCCAGACTTTGTCTTGTCTTTTTAGCAATGAATATTAAATTCGAATTGGTTTCGCGCAATCTGTCAAATGACTGACAGTTCTGACAAACGACATAAAGTTACATTAGAAAAGTTAATATGGTCGTTCAGTTTTCTTAATTTCTAATTTTCCGCGCAACTTTCTTATTTTTAGGGTTCCGTACCCAAAGGGTAAAACGGAGCCTATTACTGAGACTCCACTGTCCGTCATTAGGTTGTACCTCATGAACCGTGATAGTGAGACCGTTGAAAATTTCACAGATGATGTATTTCTGTTGTTGCTATAACAACAAATACTAAAATACATAATAAAATAAATATTTAAGGGGACTCGCATACAACAAACGTGATTTTTTTGCTCGATATTGATAACGGCAACAGATAGACGAATGAAATATTCACAGAATATTGAGTTATATTATTCACTTTAAAAATAAATAATTCAATTAAAATAAAATAAATATTCAAGGGAGGCTCCCATACAACAGACATGATTTTTTTTGCCGTTTTTATAGATAAATGGTACGGAACCCTTCGTGCGCAAGTCCGACTCGCACTTGGTCGGATTTTTTATTCTTATTTCTGTAATTTGAACTCTTTCACCCTCATAGCCCGCTGGCTGATACGCATATCAGCATTGGATAATAAAACCGTTTGTGGTGATGACTCTGTTCTACTGAGTTATCACAACACAACAGGTGGACAATCTTTGGCACACTTTCAACATTATTTTGGCATATTCTGTACAAAACAAAATTGTATGTTTACAATTAAATTACTAGGGTAATTCTTTTTCAACCAGTTAGTCCATTATTTCCAATCTAATAACCTATTTTGCTCGTTCATTCATACCTTTTTAATTTGAATCATTCAGTTCATCATTGTATGAGTTCAAACATCAGCAATTAGGAACATTTATTCTTAATCGAAGAAATTAGGGCAATCAATTGCGTTTGAGGCATTCAATGTTGTCGATGCGTGCGTCAGTTCAGTCGATCACGCAATTGAAGCAACGCTTTCCTTAGCCTGTCTTCGGATAAGTGATTAAAAGAAAGAAAAAATAAGAATATAACCATATTCTTATTTTTTCTTGACGAGAATAAATAGACAAAAATTAACAAAATAATATTAGTTTAGAGATATAAAAATTAATCCTTATTTCCCTTGGTCACGGTTGGCCACGGAACCGAATTTCAATGTTTGTCAGGAAAAGATTCTTACGAAAAAAAAAATAAGAAAGTTGCGCGGATAATTAGAAAACTAGAGAAAACTGAACGACTATATTAACTTTTCTAATGTAATTTTAAGTTGTTTGACAGAACTGTCAGTCAATTGACAGATTGCGCGAAACCAACTCGAATTCAATTATTCATTGATAAGAAAGCAGGACAACGTCTGTCGGGTCTAGTTGGTAATAAAAAAACCGGCCAAGTGCGAGTTGGACTCGCGCACCGAGGGTTCCGTACCAATATTAAATAGTATCAATATTAAATTTGATATTTTTCATTATAATAAGAAATAATGCGTCGAAAAAAATAAATAAAATATATTTTGCAATGTGTACATCAAGCCCTTTCATATGATACCCCATTTGAACTAGTAGTTTCAATTTGAAATTTTGACACCCTATAAAAATATAGATCCCCTATTTTTTGAGATATATTTACAAATGTATAGTTTTGAGGTATATTCCTGTACTTGTAGTCTATAACGATGTTACTTGCCAAATTTCATAGTTCTAGGTCAACGGGAAGTACCCTATAGGTTTTGATTCCCTTGAGAATGTGTCGAAATATGCGTTTTTTGCTGAATAAACGGTCCTAACTTTTTTTTACGTAAACTTACCAGTTTCATTATTTTACAACTTCATGGGACCGTAGACCTGAGTATACAGTTCAAATTTCAGCTTGATACCTCCACGCATTCTCGACATAGAAATTCTTGACAGACAGACAGACAGACAGACGGACAACAAAGTGATCTTATAAGGGTTCCGTTTTTCCTTATGAGGTACGGAACCCTAAAAAAGAACTAAAAAGTTTACTTTCGGTGTTTTGCTCGTCAAGCTATTGCATTTGATATCATTGACGCCGCCCGGTGGTCGAATAGCTAGCAATGTCTACTTTGACTCCGGGGTCGCGGGTTCGATCCTCGCACATGACAAACGGACATGTTCATGTTCATGTCTGTTTGTCATTGTCTGGGTGTTTCTATGTATTATATGTATGTATTTACAAAAATAATGTAATTAAGTACATTATCAGTTATTTAGTACTCATAGTACAAGCTTTGCTTAATTTGGGACAAGATGACAATATATAATTTGTCTAGAAATATTTATTTATATTTATTGGGGTTGAAAACATAAAGTTCCATTATGTGAAGATATTAGATTAAGAATGGCGACATTTATGTAATCGTATATTGTCAAGTAAATCAAAAGAGTGTGCCAAATTTCAATTGGATACCGGGAAGTAGGTCAAATATAATTTGTAAGATTTTATTTCACACACCGAGGTGAAATTAAATAAAAGATTGGTAAAAATATATTTGGATCTAAGTGGCTCATCGTCATCTTTCGAGCCAAAGCCAACCTCACTTGAGCGTGGTGCACCTTACCGACTAGCGAAAGAGGCTCTGGCTAGTTGTAGGTAGGGTATGCCCTACCACTACAACTAGCCTCGAGGCTGACTGGGGAAGCTCCACCTTACAAAACACCGCAGTCAAATAACTAAACGCTTGAGGCCTCTTGTACAGGCTAAGAAATTTCACCGTGTCTACTGCAGATAGGACCAATTCATCATGTACCTACACAACAAGAATTTTGTAGGATCTAGGCACGATCTAGCATCTAGATCTAGATCCCCACCGCACCGCAGCAAAACGTCGCGCGTCATGTCTAGCGCAGACAAGATTTTTTTCTTGGTCAGCGCGGAAGCAGTCACTGCTTCCGCGCTGACCAAGAAAAAAATCTGCTTAGCAGTGTACACTGCTTAGCAGTGTACACTGCTTAGCAGTGTACACAGTTCTTGTGTAGAAACGACACGAATTCTATATCTTATATATCGCATAGGCCCGGCGACTTATCTTAGCGTGTACAAGAGACTTAGGATAGCTGTATTCCAGCGCGCCAGTGAGGTAACCAGATGTGAGATGTTTCAGCGTGCAAGCAATACTCCTCGTATTACAAGTGTAACCGCTTTAAATAAGGACCCGCCTTATGCGTATATGCTTATGCATATGCTTGTTTGGCATAAAGCGTAGATGGCATAAAACGTATAAAAAAAATATGAATCATATTCATATTATTTTCGTTCAGACACAGATATACTCATATCTGTATCGGCCTGATGTTGTGGAATTTTCTGTTCTGTAATGCCTTGAACTTGTAGCTTTGTAAATTACTTGAACATTATTGTGAGGTCAAGTTTGGAGTAAATTATTAATTAATAACAGTATTATCTCAGTACTCGCGGGCCTGCCTCACCTTCGGCTGGGCATATACTGATATCTATTGAGAATTTTTCATAAACTTTCATTTACCTACCCGCCATGAGATTTTTTTTTAAATTATTAATATCAAAACTAACGGTGTATTATGTAAATTTTTATTCCCTATTTTACCCACTTAAAGAATTAATTTTGATAACAAACTGTTAAATGGCAATAAAAAATGTAGTAATGTATAAAATCGAGTTGGAGTAGCATTATCAACAGCAAATCCCCCTCAAATTCAACTAACTAAAGTAGGTCTGATGTAAGGATAAGCTGATAATAAGTTTGAGACTATTGTCTCAAATCAGCCATATCTGTATGGCAAATTATATCCAGGAGCCGTATCGCCGAAGCTGAAGGCGATTACCATCGGTATTTTTGATTTCAAAAATTGGTATTGACAAACATCTTCAGCTTAGTCGGTAGAACTCTGGGGTTTCTACAAGGTAAGCTAAACATAATTACCAAAATAATAAATAAATAAATAAATAAATATTGTCAGACAAAGTACACAGCGCCAACTAGCCCCAAAGTAAGCGAAGCTTGTGTTATGGGTACTAGACAACTGATAAATATACGTAAATACATTTTTTTTTTGTAAATACATACTTATGATACATAGAAAATAACCAGACTAAGACAAACAGACATGTTCATGCACACAAATGTTTGTCCTATGTGGGAATCGAACCCACGAGCGTTGGTGTCGAAGCCGCGTCATTGACCGCTACGCCACCGAGCTCGTCTAAAATAAAATATAAGCTCGTATAAAATAAATATCTAAGCTGTAGTTTGATTTTGGCATTCAAAAATTCCGATGGTAAGCGGCTTCAGCTTCGGCGGTAGGGTCCCAGATCGGTTCCGGCGTTACAGATGTAAGTTTAGGACTGAATTCTACACCAGTTCAGTCCAAAAACTTTTGTATAAATTATACTTTACTCAATTTTTTATTGCGAAAGTCAAGCGTATTTCATAAGTCCTATATTCACAGTCAACTATGTAAATATAATTATTATATTATAATAATATGTAAACATAATTGAGAAAGATTATAAGCCAAAGATGTATAATAAATGTCTTTGATATAAACATGTTTGTCTTATATTTTTTTATTACTCTAATGTAAAAACATTGAGGTAATATAACTCTTAAATTGAACTGGTTGTTTATGTCATTTATCATTTATTAGCTGACCCAAGTAAAACGTAGTCCTATCTTCTTAACAATCAATATTGAATTCGAATTGGTTTCGCGGAATCTGTCGAATGACTGACAGTTCTGTCAAACGACATAAAGTTACATTAGAAAAGTTAATATGGTCGTTCAGTTTTTTTATGCCGCCTAACCTACCTAAGGATAATTAATCACTTTCATTATCTGTTACAGTTTGAATGGAAATAAACATGTGAATTGAAATAGTAATACTTATTACAAAAGTTAGCACTAACCCCACAGATTTGATAAATTAAAAATGTGATTAACCTATAATTTTGCTTATATGATTAAACGATATATCAAGCAAGAACCTCATTCGTATCAAATTAGTTACGTAAAACTACATCAATATAATTTTATGAGTGTTATCTTGAAAGATTGTGATAGTAATACTAGTATATTATCACACTGTTTACACTGACTGTTATCGTTTTTATCTCGAGGATAACTGAGATAGAAATGCTAACAGATTTTATTATAGCATAAAATTATCAGATTTGAACATAGATGAATACCTATGTATGATTGCACTTTGTATGCGGAGATGCAAAACGATCTTGTAAATATACTAGCTTGGACCAACGACTTCGTACCGGTTCATCATCATCATCCTGTATCTACCCACTGCTGGATATAAGACTTTCCCAATGCTTTCTGCCAAATACGATCCTCCGCCTGCCGCCTCCAGCCGCTTTCTTAAGGTCATCGGACCATCTAGTAGCAGGGCATCCAACGCTTCGTCGTCCTATGCACGGCCTCTTCCTCCCCCATCTGCCATCACTTACTCACAGTTCAACTTGCAAACTCTGAACGCTATGTTGACCAAGTTTGGTTCCGGATTCGATCCCTCAGAGTATTCCGTACCGGGTATTCAGTATTCGAAAGGATTTTTGAAAATTCCTATTTTCAAAAGTCCTTTCGAAAGCTTACGTCATAATATCTACCTGTATGCTAAATTTGAACCATTGTGATATAAGTACTACGTAGTACTTATATTTCAATGGTTTAAACCCGTTCTGTTCTGTGGTTTTTGCGCGTTGTGCGCGTTGATATCAGTCAGTAACGGATGCCTTGATAACGAGTGCGTGTGGTTTATTCTCACTCTTTTGTAGCATATTTTATACAGTAGCTATGTGAGAGAAAAGCCTGTGAACCTTAGAGTAGGTATACATACAGAAGCAATAGGTTATTCATAGATAATTTTGTATTTATTTTGAAAAATTAAGAGAGGTAGGGCATTGCGTATTTTGTATACTACCCGACTGGGAAAGTACCTCCATTTCACAGAATACCGCAGACAAATAACATTTCCCTTGAGGGTTGTTGTGTTTCTGCGAGTGAGGATACCAGAAAGATAGCAGTTGCTGCGTTGGTGTAGGCGTAGCGGTGCACGAGCGTTAATATGGCTATAGAAACCGCTTCACATCAGATGGGCAGTATGCTTGTCTGCCACCCGACGTAGTATAAAAAAATACATCTAAATATATATTTTTAACCGACTCCAAAAAAGGAGGAGGTTCCCAATTCGGCTTTTTTTTTAATGTTTGTTATTCATTACTCCGTCATTTATAAACCGATTTGATAAAAACTTTTTTTATTTGAAAGAGTACTTCCAGATTGGTCCCATATTTTTTCATGATCATATTCATTACCATCAGCCTGTATCTACCCACTATTAGATATAAGCCTTCCCCAATACCTTCCACCAAATACGATCCTCCGCATTTCGCATCCATGAAGACTTTAGTATTCAAGCATTGGGATATTTTTTTCATAATGTAGAGTAGATTATGAAGTCAGTTTTTTTTGTTAAAATTATTTATTACGTTTGTATATCTTCACAAGTAATATTTACTGGTGCTCGCTCGATTGATATTATTGGCGCGAATTTTAAATACGAATTCTTTGTTTGTAACAACAATACAGTGTCCATAGGCTACAATAACATGTTATTTATAGAAGTGGCCGTTTGCCAAGTCATGGTATAAGAAATACTTATTTTCAAACAAACCAAACAGAAAGGAGTGATTCTATTCCGTTCTATACCGGAAACCACACGGACAGTCTTTCAGTTTTCTTAAATTTTGTAATTTTGTGTGCAATTTTCTTATATTTTTCCTACATAGGAACCTTCTCCTGGCAATAACAAAGACAACGAAAAAAGAATCAGGGAAATCGATCCAGCCGTTCACGCGTGATGCCATGACCTAGGGAAATAGATATAAATATTGTCAGACAAATTACACAGCGCCATCTAGCCCCAAAGTAAGCGAAGCTTGTGTTATGGGTACTAGACAACTGATAAACATACGTAAACATATTTTTTTTTGTAAATACATACTTATGATACATAGAAAACACCCAAACCAAGACAAACAGACATGTTCATAGATATTTATACAATATATATATATATATATACTAGCAAACCCGGCGAACTCCGTTTCGCCACCAGATAAGATTTTCCCGCTTTTCTTTTCAATTTTTTCCAGAATTTTCTTTGCTATAAACCTCACGGAGCCCGAGACCTTTCCAACGAATGCAAAACCGTGGAAATCGGTTCGTGCGTTCTGGAGTTATAGCGTCAGGAAGGAAAACCCGACTTATTTTTATATAGTAGATATATATATATATATATATATATATATAAAATTGTTTACCGTTATGAAAAATCTGGTTATCTATTTTCTTGCGTTTCCTACTTCCGTTCTATAAGTATTCTGTTATTATCATCGTCTTAAAATAATTACGGAATTTTGAACCGTATTACTGCGTGTTACGTATTAAAATGGTCTGAGGCGTGCGTTTGAACCGGTTTATCAGGTCTATTATTAACTTAGTAGGTATTGTTCGGATAAAGCTTAATTGATTGTAATAAATATATCACGGTAATATTGATGTCTTGGGATTAGCACGAATAAGACTCATTGTCACGTTCCGCCTGAGCCGAGCGTGCAAGCGAGAGCGCGGTACAAGCGATCGTCGTAAGTGTTCGGCTTGTGACGCATCTATCTCTCTTCCACTCCATCGGCCGATGTTTTCTTATGACGTTATCACGTAAAATTATCGTCCGTAAACCGGCTTTACAGACAAGCAATTTTTTATTTATACGACGGATTTTTTTTCTTTTTATACTACGTCGGGTGGCAGACAAGCATACGGCCCGCCTGATGTGAAGCGGTTACCGTAACCGTATTAACGCTCGCAACATAATATATCACTTGCGCGCCGCCACCCCCCGTGCCAACGCAGCATCTCCTTCTTTTCTGGTGACCACACTCACTCGCAGGAACACAACAACCCCCAAGGGAATTGTTATTTGGCTGCGGTATTCTGTGAGGTGGAGGTACATTCCCCAGTCGGGTTGCTTACAATTACGCTCCCTACCTCTCTTTTCGCCAGAGCTTCGTTTGTCAGTCAGCAGGGTGCACCGCGTGCAGGTGAAGTTGGCTTTGGTTCAAAGATGTTGATAAACTACTTACACCCCAACAATTATTTAAAACCGTATCTAAATTTTTAAATTACGCGTTAATATGCTAACATGTTTATAATGTTCTTATCTTGAACCGTTGGTATCAAACACATTTGGGAACATGATGTCAATATTGTTTACCACTTTGGTATACGTCGTCGTCAACCCTTATTCATCCTGGGATACGGGTCTCCCCTCAACCGAAGGTGTTTAGAGCATGCTCCTCCATACAGCTCAACTATGGGTTGGCGGAGGTCAGTGTTTTCAAACCGCCTAAGGCCATCCTCCACACAGCTCAACTATGGGTTGGCGGAGGTCAGTGTTTTCAAACCGCCTAAGGCAATCCTCCACACAGCTCAACTATGGGTTGGCGGAGGTCAGTGTTTTCAAACCGCCAAAGGCCATCCTCCACACAGCTCAACTATGGGTTGGCGGAGGTCAGTGTTTTCAAACCGCCTAAGGCCATCCTCCACACAGCTCAACTATGGGTTGGCGGAGGTCAGTGTTTTCAAACCGCCTAAGGCCATCCTCCACACAGCTCAACTATGGGTTGGCGAAGGTCAGTGTTTTCAAACCGCCTAAGGCCACTGTCTTGGCTTATCGGCTGTCATCTAATGACAACAGCCGGGACCGACGGCTTAACGTGTCCTCCGAAGCACGGCCGAGCTCGAGATAAATAAACCTCTTCTCAGACTTAAAGGTTCTGAACCGTCTATCAGGGATTGTCAACAATCCTCACAGCACGCCTTTGAATTGAGTCACATGGTGCAAGCAGTATCTAGGCGCTCCCGCCCATGGATGACAACAGCCCCCTTACCACCATCTCTTATTGCGATTCAATAATTGAATACATTGCTTATTCATGCCAATGAATAAGCGACTCTATGCGATTTGAAATAGAATCGCTTATTCATTGCTATGAATAAGCATTCTATTCAGTTATTGAATCGCAATAAGAGATGGTGGTAAGGGGGCTGTCCTCCATATGCGGCCGTACTTGAGCCTTGTAAAGCAGAAGTCTTTGCCGCGGTGAAGTACTGCTCCGCCCTGCTAAGCACACTCAGTGTCACTGGAGATTTCAACTCCGAGAATCCCAATATTAATATTCTTTTAATATAATCAGTTTTCGGTCACGATTTCGTACATGCGTATCCCAATATTCCGGAATTTTTTTTTAAAATACTTGCCTAATGCATATTTACGTCATAATAGCTACCTGTATGTCATATTTTAGCTTGAACTATCCAGTAGTTTGAACCGTGTACTGTTTGATAAGTTAGTCAGTTATCTTGCTTTTTTTTTTTAAATTTGACTAACTGATTAATCAGAGCACAATTCTAACCTTTGGATCCGACTGGAATTTTTGCATACAAATGATTTTTCGAAAATCGCAATTTAAATTACGAATATTAATTAGTTCTGAAAATAAATTTTATTTAATAGCTTTTCGGTTTATTATTATGATATTTATTCATTTACATTTAGAAATCCAATTTGCAACTTTCAATGAATTTTTGACGGTAACTACTTACCGTTACGTGCATGCCACAGATTACCAAAAGGGTTACAGAATAATAATTTAAAATGTGTGATTTACCTTCCTACTTACATAAAAGTAATATTTAACACGAGATTTTTTTATTGACATTTTTCATTTTATCGTAAGTATGTAAAATACTGTACCTACTTGCTATTATGAGTTATAGACTGCTACTTGTTAGACGTTTAATTTTATTATAATGTCCTGTTTTAATTACTCAATGTTTGACATAATTATGTTGCGTACGTCCTACAAAAAAGTCGGTCATTTCTACAAAACATTCCGTACATGTAAATAAATTTAATTTGATTTAAACAATATTACTGCTTATATTTAAGGCTACGGTGACCACTTTACATCAGGCGAATGGTATGCTCGTTTGGCACACAACATGGCATAAAAAATCTAATGTGAATCAATCGTCATATATAAATATCTAGATTATCTATCCATTTAATATGGCAACAATCATTATAACATTAACTAATATTTATTATATAACAACAAACAAAATCATTAAATACTTTGAAAAAAAAAACAGCAGGTACTTACAGAATACGTAAATAAACTGCAGTAAAAATTCACTGAGTATAAAATTTACACATTATAACATTAACTTCACATAAACACTGATAACTTTATAAATTACTTAACCCTTCAAATGAAGCGTGCAAAATGTCCGAAGGTATTCGAATACTTGATCGATAAATATTCCGACAAATCGATACGAATCGATTGAGAGACGAGTGACGCGAGACCGAGTGTGGTCTTGAATACAAGTCGTCGCGCGGAGTAGGTCGTATTTGTATAAATAGCCGGCTGTCTAGTAATCCCGCAGCGTAACACTGTTTTTATGCCTTGGTGTCATTTAGACCACTTAATTATTTTTATAGGTGTTCCTTTGATTCGCAGACAGAATTTTCATAGAATTTCGTTTCGCAAAAAATGTTTCATAGAATATTTGTATTGTATTTACAAAAAAAAATGGATTTAAGTACATTTATCAGTTGTCTATAGATGGTGCTGTGTAAATTGTCCAGAAATATTTATATTTACATTTTTTTGTATATTGAAGTAAATGTTTAAATCCATAAATATAATGTTTACACTATGGAAATGAAATCAAATGGAAATAATGGTAGGCCATTAAATTTCTATGACACCGAGCGTGCCAAACTTACACAATGACGGGCAAGGCACATGAAAATACTACTAACATGTTGTAATTTTGTTATTAGTGGTTGAATTTGATTGTATAGTATTGTATCATAAAAGCATAAAGCAGATTAAAGCACATAATATCAATTTACCGTCATTTAAAATTTAAAAGTGGTTAGAAGTCGACCACCCCGTTGCGCAATTTTTAACTGGACATGGCAATTTTAAGGCTAAACTCTTTTCGTTTAAATTAGTGCCGTCGCCCTTATGCGAATGTTCTACTGCTAATTCTGAATTCGATCAAACAGCACACCATGTTCTCTGGGAGTGTGATCTTTGGCGGCGGGAGCGGGATGACATGTTGAATTCATTGCAGGTTGCATACGGGGTAGTATATTATTCAGATTTGGTAGCAACAAGGGAGAATTACCAAGCGTTCAGACGATTTTGCAATTCATATTATTGGAATCGATGTGTTAGGTAACAACTCAATGTTTTAGGTCCCCAATAGTGTTATAAACTTAACATCCGTGGTGCACGGCAGTTGAGCTTCGCTTGACTAGCCATCTCTTTAGGCTTTTAATGCCTTATTTGCCATATTGCTGTCTCTCACATTGCTAAGAGGGGAAGTCAAATTCCAAAAGCTTCCTACTCCTACTAATTTCTTCTGACTAAATTCGTTGTGAGTTCCAAGGCAGCCGTAGTTTTACCCCCGGGACTGCAATTGTTCCTTCATTGTCTTCATTGTTCGTTGCCTTTTTTGACGGTCGCCGCTGTTAATCCTGTCTACACAGGAGACACAGTGGTGGGAATGTGTGGTGGGCCCTTACCGCCATTTATTATGTATGCGACTGAGAAATCCATACCAAGTTAAGCGTGTCCGAACGCTTACTGTTGATACGCGTGTCAGGCATACATCCCTTGTCGACTATATGTTTGGCCTGTGGTTTACACATAGATATATCAAATATAATTATTTTCTTTCCTTATTTCTTTTCTTACTTACTATTTCTTATAAGAAACAAGTGGAGGCGCATCGCGAGGGCTGCGTTATCCAGAGACGCTGTAAGAATGTGTAAGGCGGAAAAAACACAAAAAAACAGTATTGCGAAGTTACTACATTTCACAAAATACACAGGTGTTACCAGTATATACTTAATTTTCGAACATCCATATTGAACGTTTCAACAGACGCATCGTCATGAAACCATGACCACTCTGACAAGAGTGAACGACTGAGGAGGAGGATAAGAAACAAATAAAAGTTTTTATAAAATGTAGGGGTATTCTTAACCCAAACAGCATTTGCGGGGTTAAGCCCATCGTATTAATAACACCACAAGTAGTTGCGTATATCACACGCCGTGTCTGTTTACTTTCTGATATTGTACTCGTATGTATTATTGTTGTTAAATGCTTAAGGACGGTGGCCTCGTTACTTACAAAACAATATGAAATGCCACAAGTTGAGACGACGCTTTGACGATTTTGTCAACTGAAGTTACAAGAATTAACGTTAATTTAATAACAGATAAAAAAACCGCCATGCAACCCCTTTTTAAACAGAGATTTGTATTATTTATAAGCATAAGGAACAGAGAAGTTACTATAAATTTTCTATATAGATTAGTCTAAGCCAGTGTTTCTTAACCTGTGGTCCGCGGACCCCTCGGGGTCTGCGAGTATGTGTATGGGGGTCCGTCGTCTTATCTATGCACATTTGAATTAATAAATAATGCTAGCAAGACTTGCAAAAAAGCTGCACCAACATTCACATTATACAGTATTTTATAAGTATTTTTTTTTCAGTAGGTACTAAAATAAATTGTCTTGAAATTACTGTGTTTTTTATTCCTTCGGTCCGCGGACCGAAAAAGGTTAAAAAACGCTGGTCTAAGCAAACACTTGTAAATGATACGGGATGGGGGTCCATCATACATTCCCACCACTGTATCTCCTGTGTACTCTCCACGGAGTACCCGACTGTGGAGAGTTCGCAGGGGGAACTACGGGTCCCCCTGTTTGGATCAGGGTACCTCGGGGACTGGCGGCAGCCCAATTTGCCAGTCATGGGTTCGGATTCGAGGTGGCTTTATGTGCGTGTAAACACTCACGCGCATGTGGTTTAGCTACAGAGGTCGGGCATGTTCGTCTGCCTGGCCATATTGTCGGCCGGGCGCTCGGCCTCGCGCGTAGCGAGTTGGTTATCACTGGCCTAAGGCGAAGGGCCGCCACAGTGGTTCTCAACGGGGCTTGGAGCGGCCCTTATAGCGGTCGTCGGCTTCCCAGCTGACGCCGCGGCTCGGGTACTTGCCTGCTGAGCAAGGAGGTTGACGGGCGATCGCTTCCGTCACCCCGGTCACCCTACCGTAGGCTCGGGGTAGGCGTTTCTTCTTTGAAGGACGTCGGGAAGTGAGCGCGCCTTATACAGCTCCGGTACCTGTCAAGGAAATCAGGGAGCCGGCTATCCGGCGCCCCAGTGTGGGTGCAGAAACACTAGGCGCGCTTGTACTTGTACTTGTGCGCCGGGATGTGAGCGTGCCATACAGCTCCGGCTACCCATCATGGAGAATGGGGAGTGGTAGTAGGGCCCCGATGCTTGGGTTCTCCGAGCGTCGGTCGCCACGAGCTACTCGACTTAAGAGTACTTAAGTAGCCTGCATGCAGGTGAAAGCGGAGTAAGACCTGCTACTGCTACGCTTGCGTGCTCGGTTGGTTTACCGAGCGCAAAAAGCGGTGCAGGAAAAGGTCCTCTCGTCTGGTTGATTTACTGGACGAGAGACTCGCATCCCCCGTGATATAACCGGAAGGTTGGCACACGGGGCGCATTAGCTGTTAGGTATAGGGTGCGTGTATCTCCTGTGTAGCCGGCATTAACAGCGGCGACTACCAAATAACCGGCCAAGTGCGAGTCGGACTCGCGCACGAAGGGTTCCGTACCATTATCTATAAAAACGGCAAAAAAATCACGTTTGTTGTATTTAAAGTGAATATATAACTAAATATTATGTGAGTATTTCAAGCGTCTACCTATTACCGTTATCAATTGCGAGCAAAAACGAGCAAAAAAGTCACGTTTGTTGTATGGGAGCTCCCTTAAATATTCATTTTATTCTGTTTTTTTAGTATTTGTTGTTATAGCGGCAACAGAAATACATCATCTGTGAAAATTTCAACTGTCTAACTATCACGGTTCATGAGATACAGCCTGGTGACAGACGGACGGACGGACAGCGGAGCCTTAGTAATAGGGTTCCTTTTTACCCTTTGGGTACGGAACCCTAAAAAGGGAATGAACTGTGAAGTCCGTTACAATACCGGGGGTAAGACTACGGCTGCCTTGGAACTCACAATGAATTTAATCAGAAGAAATTAGTAGGAGTAAGAAGCTTTTGGAATTTCACTTCCTCTTTTAACAATGTGAGAGATAGCAATATGGGAAATAAGGCATTAAAAGCCTAAAGATATGGCTAGTCTAGTGAAGCTCGCCTGACGTGCACCACGGATTTTAAGTATCTAATACTATTATTATATTATTGTAAATGATAGTTGATTTTTTTTTTAAATGAGTCATTACAATTTTTTTTACCGAAGTCTTGTTTCTTTATTTCTATGGTAATAGTCTATATTTAGAACAAAGTGCAAACTAAAGTAACTAAAAATAAACTAATCTTAAAATGAAAACTTATTATATATATAAAAAGAAAAACAGAAGCTATTTACAAATTATAACTACCTATTTACTAAACAGGTTATATTCCGCTAGGTTATATTTTTTTTTTTTTTATATACTACGTTATTACGTTGGGTGGCAGACAAGCATACGGACCGCCTGATGTGAAGCAGTTACATTCATTTTGTTAGTAAGAATGTTATTCTAAGGTGTTAGTAGCATACAGTCAGCTGCAATTAATTGCTGGGAATGTGCAACTTACAGCAGTGTAGCATATAAGGGCAGTCTTCTGCCAGCACTAATTTTTTTTTATGCTACGTCGGTGGCAGCCAAGCATACGGCCCGCCTGATGTGAGGCGGTTACCGTAGCCATATTAACGCTCGCAACATGAAATATCGCTCGCGCGCCGCCACCCCCGCTGCCATCGCAGCATCTCCTTCCTTTCTGCTGACCTCACTCACTCGCAGGAACACAACAGCCCTCAAGGAAACCGCTATTTGGCTGCGGTATTCTGTGAGGTGGAGGTACATTCCCCAGTCGGGTAGCTTACAATTACGCTCCCTACCTCTCTTTACGCCAGAGCTTCGTTTGTCCGTCACCCTGCTGACGGACAAACTGCCAAAGCCAACTTCACCTGCACCGCGTGCAGGTGAAGTTGGCTTTGGTTCAAAGATGTTGATGAACCACTTACACCCCATTATTCTAGGAGCAGCGTCCCTTTGGTATGAAATAATTGGTATCATCAGTATGGAATATTTCGTTCATCAATGTTCGTCATGTAAACAAATAAATTGAGTTTATGTGAGGAGCGAGCTGAATATTCTAGAAAATGGTTATAGTCTATTTCTTTATTGTATGAATAAATTAAAAAACAAAATAAAATAATATGTATAATATTATTTTACAAAAAAAAAATGGTTACAACTGAATACTTCAAATCGATACTACTTGCGTCATGTTACGTGGCTTCTTAAAAATATGTTTTACTAAAATTATATTACATTTTTATAAAATTTTAAGAGAGGTAGGGACCGTAATTTGTAAGCTACCCGACTGGGGAATGTACCTCCACCTCACAGAATACCGCAGCCCATCAATTCAAATTGACAATTCCCTTGAGGGTTGTTGTGTTCCTGCGAGTGAGTGAGGTCACCAGAAAGGAAGGATGCTGCGATGGCAGCGAGGGCGGCGCCGCGCTAGCGATATTTTATGTTGCGAGCGTTAATATGACTTCGGTAACCGCCTCACATCAGGCGGGCCGTATGCTTGGCTGCCACCGACGTAGCATAAAAAAAAATTAGTGCTGGCAGAAGACTGCCCTTATATGCTACACTGCTGTAAGTTGCACATTCCCAGCAATTAATTGCAGCTGACTGTATGCTACTAACACCTTAGAATAACATTCTTACTAACAAAATGAATGTTATAACTTGAAATTTGAAAATAAATACTAATAATATTATCTTACCATAGGCAGGTCATTTCTGATGAACCAATTTTACATAGTTACCGTAAATTCGGCCATAAAATAAAACTTAATGATGATAGACAGTTGAGTATGGTGTGTTAAGGCCGTTGAAACTGAGAACTAAAACACCTTAAGAAATAACATCTAAATAAATAAAAATAAATATTTCTGGACAATTTACACAGCGCCATCTAGTACCAAGTTAAGCGCAAAGCTTGTGTTATGGGTACTAGACAACTGATAAATGTTCTTAAATACTTTTTTTTATATATAAAAAAAAGTATTTATTTAATTAATAAAAGTATGTATTTAATAAATTATATTTATATATAAATATTTCTGGACAATTTACACAGCGACACCCATAGTACAAGCTTTGTTTAGTTTAGGACTAGATGCTCAATCTAAGCAAAGTATGTACTACGTGGAGTGGCAAACAAGCATATGGCCCGCCTGATCTGAAGCGGTTACCGTGGTCTATGGATGCTTGCAACATGAAATATCACTCGCGCGCCGCCTTCTCGCTGCCAACGCAGCAACTACTTTCCTGGTGACCTCACTCACTGAACACAACTCTCAAATGAATTGTTATTTGGCTGTGGTGTTCTGTGAGGTGGAGGTATTTCCCTAAACAGGCAGCTAACAAATACGCTGTACCCTACCTGTGTTTTTCCAGAGCCTCTTTCACTAATCGGCAGGGTAAGACCACATTCAGTCACATTGCTAAGAGGGGAAGTCAAATTCCAAAAGATTTTTTTTTTTTTTATACTACGTCGGGTGGCGGACAAGCGTATGGCCCGCCTGATGTGAAGCGGTTACCGTAGCCATATTAACGCTCGCAACCAAAAATGTCGCTCGCGCGGCACCACCCCCGCTGCCAACGCAGCATCTCCATCCTTTCTGGTGACCTCATTCACTCGCAGGAACACAACAACCCTCAAGGGAATTGTTATTTGGCTGCGGTATTCTGTGAGGTGGAGGTACATTCCCCAGTCGGGTAGCTTACAATTACGCTCCCTACCTCTCTTTTCGCCAGAGCTTCGTTTGTCAGTCAGCAGGGTGCACCACGTGCAGGTGAAGTTGGCTTTGGTTCAAAGATGTTGATAAACCATTTACGCCCCAAAAGATTCTTACTCCTACTAATTTCTTCTGATTAAATTCGTCGTGAGTTCCAAGGCAGCCGTAGTTTTACCCCCGTGACTGCAATAAACTTCACTGTTCATTGCCTTTTTTGGCGGTCGCCGTTGTTAATCCTGGCTACACAGGAGACACAGTAGTGGGAATGTTTGGTGGGGCCCCGTCCCGTTTAATCAGCAGGGTGCAACATGTGCAGGTGAAATAAAATATCAAAAATAAGATTTCACTTCCTTTCGTTATAATTTCCTTCTAACCTCGACGAAATGAAGTTACCTTGACTCAATTTGTTTTAAAAACAAATGGTTATTTTTAGACACCCTACATATTGGTTTTAGGAAATCTTAACTCAGTGACCATGAATTTTGCATATGTTGGTACACAGATAGTTTAAAGCAAATAGAATTCTGACTAGTAAGGCTGACATAACCTTCGAGCGTGTTCTTCGCTTATCTTTTATGTTTCCGTATTCAAAATAATATTTAACTATGAAAATAAATGATGATAATGATGATGAAATATTTATTTTACATAGCCAGCCTTCTAAGAGCGTAGCGAAGACTTCTAAATCAATATATTATATTTGATGTATACGAGTATCTTAATATATGATAATGTAATCATATACATAATAATTATAGTTTTTAAATATGAATCTATTTTGTCAGAGTAAGTACAATTATTCAATTGCGGCTTACATTTATGCATGCTGTGTTTACCTGTAATTGTTAGTTACATTTAGCTTTAAGTTTATGCTTGTAAATTTATTAAAATAATGTATGAATGTAAACAAATGATTAGACCATAAATAAATAAATGAAAATAAAAATTTAACACTTTTATTTAGTACATCGGGTGGTGTTAAGTGCTTTATCAACATCTTTGAACCAAAGCCATGTTTGTGAGTACTCACAAACATGCATGGTATATATGTATGGATGTTTGCTCTTTCGCTGTTAAATGAATTTGGATGAAGTTTAGCATACTTATAGAGTATAATTTGAATTTGAACCTTCGAATCCAGAGTATGAAAGAGTACCCGGATCACGCAATTTTTATGGTACTTCAGGAAATGCTTCATCAACTGTCGATCGACAAGTCAACCAATACAGGTACACACTTTAAAACTTCCAAAGGTTTAAAAAAATAAACAAAAGTTATTTTAACTTTTAGTAGGTACTACTTATTAAACAATACAATCAGATATAAATTACAATAAAATCAGGTATCGTCGATAAATAACAATTTATATGATGGTGCCAGCTGGTACCTGATCCCGAGGCGTCGTATTATGTGAACAGATTTGCATAAACAGAAATAGCGAATATTATGTTAACAGCAGTTTAACGACCAAATATATTAGCGTTAATTTATATAGAAAAAAAGAAAAAAAGGTTATTTATGAGGAAAACAGTCATCGCATAGATAACCTTGGCGTGTTTGTAGATTAAAAAAAGGTAATTATGTATATTAATTTGAGTACGAGTAGAGATGGGAAAAATGCCGGGCATTCACAATGAATTCCCAATAAGTACGTAATAATTATATTTATGAGCATAAATAGGGAATTTATAATATAAATGATTTGTTTATGAGCTGTATTTGTGTATTAACTGGGGATTTATACCTGTTTATTGGGAATTTATAGTAAATGCATATTATATTGACCATTAGAGGTGGGGTGGAATGTTATTTATTTTTAACGAGTTATAAATTGATGCAGTTGAAAAAAAAAACATGTTAAGGAAACTGTTAATAAAAGGAAACTCAATAGTTAAAATAAAATTCATACAAAAAAAAAAATAAGTTTCTGTGCTAAACAACTTTTTTGCAATTTCATGTTTTTCTGAGAATTTTATTTGCAGTTTTATCTAACAAAAATAATTGGCGGTCCATTTCTGCCTTCCGCCGCCCGATCGATTCAGTTGGATAGGCACAAAGAAATGTATAGATAACAGTGCAAGTTCATCAATCTTTATTAACAATATAAATATTATATGTATGGCATATCCATACTCAATTGCGTCAAAAAACGGTTTCTTTTTCACATTTTGAGGGTTCCTTTTTACCCTTTTGGTACCAAAAGGGTAAAAAGGAACCCTCAAAATGTGAACGTGGACGGACAGCGGAGCCTTAGTAATAGGGTTCCTTTTTACCCTTTTGGTACCAAAAGGGTAAAAAGGAACCCTATTACTAAGGCTCCGCTGTCCGTCCGTCAGTTCGTCTGTCTGTCACCAGGCTGTATCTCATGAACGGTGATAGTTAGACAGTTGAAATTTTCACAGATGATGTATTTCTGTTGCCGCTATAACAACAAATACTAAAAAATATAATAAATTACATATTTAAGGGGGCTCCCATACAATAAACGTGATTTTTTTTTTGCTTGTTTTTGCTCGCAATTGCTAACGGCAATAGGTAGACGCTTGAAATACTCACATAATATTTAGTAATATATTCACTTCCAAAAGAAATAATAAACTAAAAATAAAACAAATATTTAAGGGGGGCTCCCATACTTCAAACGTGATTTATTTGCCGTTTTTATAGATAATGGTACGAAACCCTTCGTGCGCGAGTCCGACTCGCACTTGACCGGTTTTTATAAGAATACAGACGCCACTGCGCCGATTATTATTACGCACTCAGCAATTTAATGTCGTCTTTATTCTTACAAAAATGTGAAATTAATTAAAATAATTAACGTTTATGACAAACGTCAGATCCGTCACCTTGCTTTTGCGAACTATTTGCGAGGTGAGACAATTACTTCATTTTTCGGGTGTACGTTTTTGACGTTAGTGGCATATCTATAGTAATTATAACATCATTGACGAGCTCGGTGGTCGAATGGTTAGTAATGGCCACTTTGACTCCGAGGTCGCGGGTTCGATTCCCACATAAGACAAATATTTGTCTGCATGAACATGTCTGTCTTCGTCTGGGGGTTTTCTATGTAGTATATATTATATGTATGTATTTACAAAAAAATAATAATAATAAGTATAATAATCAGTTAGTTAGTACCCATAGTACAAGCTTTGCTTAGTATAGGACTAGATGACAGTGTGGAATTTGTCCAGGTATATTTATTTATATTTTATTGATACATAATACGAATAATAAGTAAGTGCATAATTATCACTGATGCAACTGGCACATATATTACGTGTTATATTATTTGAATATTTGATTAAGTTTTTGTATTAATAATTAAATCTGTCTACCGAGAAAATAAATGAGTCCTGTAAACATACACAAATAATAATCTAATTAAAATACCTACTAATTATATAGGAACATGGCGTAGATATTGAATGAATAATAATATGCAGATATATTTATTGTAATTTTGAGGTGTAAGTGGTTCATCAACATCTTTGAGCCAAAGCCATCCTCACCTGCACGTGGTGCACCCTGCTGACTCACAAACGAGGCTCTGGCGAAAAGAGAGGTAGGGCATTGCGTATTTTGTGGGCTGGCTATTTTTGATCGACTGGGGAAGTAGCTCCATTTCACAGAATACCGCAGCCAAATAACAATTCCCTTAAAGGTTGCGTTCCTGCAAGTGAGTGAGATCACCAGAAACAAAGGAAGAAGTTGCTGCGTTGGCAGCGGGGGTGGCGGCGCGCGACCTATAGTTCATGTTTCGAGCGTTAATATGGCTACGGTAACCGCTTCACATCAGGTGGGCTGTATGCTCTCCACTTCACCTGAATAACAGCGTATGTTCAAGCTACTCAAATGCAGCAGAATACCCAAATGAAGTTACTAATAAAGCAAACCACGGAAATGATGAACACTACTATGCAGCTATCAATGACACCGCCAAGAGCCAATATAGATTAAACTTACCTATGATGTCTAACACACTGATAACTAGACCTAATAAAAAAGCTTCAAATTCTTGCGATGCCATTTTAAACGAAGGTCACAATGGATTGAATACCTCCAAAAAGCAAGTGATTATACTAGGCGACCAACAGGGATATGGCTTGAGAAAAAATCTGCAGAGGCTTCTCGGCTCCAGCTTCCATGTAACCTGCCACATCAAACCGGGTGCACGAACTAGTGATATCATAAACTACATGAAGACTGAAGTGAATAAACTGACTCACGACGACGTTGTTATATTATTAAGTGGTACTAACGATAATAATCCCTATGATTTTAATATTAAATTAAATATGTGGTTGAGTTCTGTATCTAACACAAATATTATTGTCAGCGAAGTTCCATACAATGCACGACTACATGAAAACAAATTGAACTACACTATACAATTTGCTTGTAACAACTACAATAATGTTACCTATATGGGTATGAACTACCGTAGATATATACCTCCTCGAAAATACTTTTCTATTAATTTAGCCCGATCACTTTTGAAAGAAATTTTACATATTCAATACAAGATGAACATGATACACTATAAACAATTAACTGAAACGAGAAAAACTATGAAACGTAATGATTACTGTAAGAAAATAATGTTAGACAAATACACCCAAACTAATGCTCCATGTTCTGATGACACTATTATAAATTGTGACACTATAACTCAAACTGGTCCTCCATGTTCTGATAACAATATTAATAATAATTGTAACACTACAAGTAGTAACGAAAGTGACATAATAGACAATATTAACGATCCACCCACCCCAACAATTAATGACATTGCTGATAATGACCATATTTTCACTGATTCTAATGATAATAATTTATTTCGTTTATAACTCTATTCATATATTTCACCAAAATATAAATGGACTTGTCAATAAATCGGATATGTTGACATTATGTATAGATGAATTTACAAAAAATGGTAAACATATCGATATATTATGCGTTACTGAACATAACATGATCCGAGGCGCCGAACAGAATCTACAAATAACAAATTTTAATATGGCAACTTATTCTATGAGAGATAGTAGACATGGTGGTTCTTGCATTCTAGTAAAAAGGAAACACACTTATAAACCTTTGTATGATATTAACGATTTGACTATTATTAACATCATAGAATGTTCAGCTATTGAACTGCTCGAACATAACATTTGCATTATCTGTATATACAGAAGTCCTAACAATAACCGTAATGTAATCGATATCTTCTTTACGAAATTAGACTTAATACTATCCAAACTCCAGCAACTGAACAAAAAAATTGTAATATGCGGTGACTTCAACATCGATGTATTAGTGCCATCGCGTAACACCAAACAACTAAATGAAATATTACTCAGCCATAATCTAAAAATTGAATTCAATAAACCTACACGCTCGGCAAGTCAAACATGTATTGACAACATAGCTCATAATATACGCGGAGCAAAGGGAGAGTTAATTGAGTTAGCGCTATCAGACCATAAAGCACAGTTATTAAAATGTCCTGTAAAAAAAACCTGTAATCTTAAATACTGGTATATGAAAAGACGAGACTATTGCAAAGAAAACAGAAAAAAATTCCAACAACATATTAAATCATTATCCTTTTCTGATGTTTACGAAACAACTGATCCAAATGAAGCATTCGAAAGGTTTCATGACTTATTCAAACTGATCTACGACCTATGCTTCCCTACCATATGGATAAAGTCGCATACTGAAAAAAGACCCAAATGGATATCTAAAGGACTAAAAATTTGCAGCAAGCGCAAACGACATCTGTTATGGAAATATAGACAGTGCCCAAATAACATAAATAAAACTAACTTCAAATTATATGCTAAACGCTATAAACTGATCATAAGACTAACACAGAAGTCACAAAACAACTATTACATAAACTCATCAACAAATAAATGTAGGGCGACGTGGAAAATTATAAATAAATCCAAATCAAACCATCCTAAAGAAAGTATAACGAAATTAAGATATAGAAATGAAACAATAACAGATCCACAGGCAATAGTTAAAATATTTAATGATCACTTCACACGTTCGGTTTTCGGTTTTGTGCAGAGCAAACGCGTCGAACGCAAGGCGCTAGTGCTCTGGTTAAAAGTGTCGACGCAGCGGCTACCGCCGTCACGCCGCTAACCAGTGCAGTGCGCGTCGCGATGACCCACTTACGCAATACGCTGTACGAACAATTGTTAAGGCGAAGCTATTTTGTTTAAAATAATACATGTTCGGTAAAACTAAAAAAATGGCAAGTGGTTCCCCAACTACGATTAAAGTCAATACTGAGAATGAGATGATTCTCTATTCTCACTATAAAAATGAGAAAGCAGCAAGAGAAAAGCTAGAATGCCAGGTTCATCAATTGCAAAGTCAACTAGAAATACTGCAGCTAGAGATAGCAAAATTTCAAAAAAATAATGAGCAGGAACAGCCTCCTAACTCTTCTAATGATACCAATACTAAATATAACTCCTCTCAACCTGCTGAATATTGTACGGACGAAGAAGAGTTGGCTAAAGAGACTGGTTGGGTACGTGCAAAAAATAGAAAGAAAAGAAAGCTGATAAACTCACCGTCCCCCACTACTAGTCCGGGCATTAATAATGAGCCCAAGGTAAAATTAAACAAAAGAATACCGTCCCCGCCGCCAATAATTGTGGATGGAGTCAAAGATTACCAAAAATTTTATGATTTTTTGGTAGAAGGCGTATTAGGCGACCCATTTACAGTAAAAATGTTAAGTGGGGATAGTGTAAAAGTGAACGCCGATAATGAAGAAACATATCGGTCAATCACGAAACGTCTGACCTCCAATAACTGTGCATGGCACTCATATGAGAATAAACAAGATCGTCCTATAAGAGTGATCGCTAAAAAATTGCACCATACGTGCATGCCAGATAGAATAGTCGAAGAACTACAGTTCAAAGGTTATAAAATAGAAAGTGCGGTAAACAAATTAAGATGGAAAAATAAAGAACCATTAAATATGTTTATGCTTACTTTTAAGAACGATGAAGATATTAATAAAATTTATGATATAAAAAGTATACTAGGATGTAGAGTAGAAATACACTCCCTTAAGACACCGAAGCTGGTACCTCAATGTAAACGATGTCAAGCATACGGTCATACACAAAAATACTGTTCTAAAGAACCACGATGTGTTAAGTGCACTGGCAAGCACCTAACCAAAGACTGCCAAAAGTCACCACAAGATAAACCAAAATGCATACACTGTGGCGAACAACACCCCGCAAACTACAGGGGGTGTGTGGTTGCTAAAGAGTTACAAAGCTTCAAAAACAAGAATTTAAAGAAAAAGCCACATGCTCAACAGCAATCCTCTATGATAAAAATAAACAAAACATGTGTAGCAACACAGTCAATACCACAACCATGGCAACAAGATAAAAGTAAGACTGAAAAAATTACTTACGCTCAAATCACAGCCAAAAAAATAAACGATGCTCAGCCGAATACTGACATTGAATAAAAATTAAACAAAGTACTTATGTTAATGACATCATTTGATGAGCGCCTTAAAAAGATGGAAAATAACAATAAAAAAACTATAACTAAAAGCAAATCATGAATTATTTTCTCAAAATCATGGCTTGGAACTCAAATGGGCTACTACAACATCAAAATGAATTGCAGGTAGTCCTAGATACTGAAAAAATTGACGTATGTCTAATTTCTGAATCACACTTCACTAAACAGTCATTCATTCAATTAAAAGGATACAAAATATATCACGCACTACATCCTGATAACTGCGCAAGAGGAGGTAGTTCCATAATCGTGAAAGAAAATCTTTACCACTACGAATGCTACAAGTGTGAAGAACGAGAAATACAAGCTGTAGCGGTATGTATTAAAACTAAAAAATACCCGATTACTGTTTCAGCAATATATTGCCCGCCGAGATACTCGCTAAAAAAAGATCAATACATTAACTTACTACAAAAACTTGGAACCAGGTTTATCCTTGGAGGTGACTGAAATGCCAAAAATGTATACTGGGGTTCCAGACTAACAACAACCAAAGGACGAGAATTACTCAAAGCTATAAAAGAAAATCAATGTGACGTACTATCGACTGGAAAGCCAACCTATTGGCCCACTGATCCACAAAAAATCCCAGACCTGATTGATTTTTTTATCTGTAAAAATATATCTAGTAATTATATGAGTGTTGAAGACGGCTTTCACATGAGCTCAGATCATTCGCCTATTATTTTAAATTTAAGTGATACTGCTATATATAAAGAAAACAATCCAACATTAGTAAATAGAAAGACTGATTGGGAGAGTTTTCAAATAGACTTAGAAAATAAAATTAATCTTAATGTACCGCTCCGCAATGAAGAGCAGTTAAATCTCGAAGTAGAAAAATTTACTGTCGATATTCAAGTATCAGCATGGCAAAATACACCAGACATCCATAGAAAACCCAAAGGAAACAGATATCCGGAAGAAATTATGAATTTGGTAGCTCAAAAAAGAAAACAAAGAAAAAAATGGCACCAAACACGTTCACCACGCGATAAACAAATACTGAATAGCCTCACTAAAACGCTTAGAAAAGTGATACGGACTTTCAAAGACGAATCTCTTAAAACTCACTTAGAAAAGTTAACTAATGATAGCAGGACTAACTATTCTCTCTGGAAAGCTACTAAAACTGTAAAAAGACCCATTATACAAATATCCCCAATAAGGGAAGAAAATGGAAAGTGGGCCATAAGTAATGAACAAAAAGCAAAAAGGTTCGCTCAGCATTTGGAAAAAATATTTCAACCCAATGAAGGATCTGATGACCTGACAAGCCACGATACTTCGAAAGAAAAGGCAGACATAAAGTTTGTAACACCAAAAGAAGTTGCGAAAGAAATAAAGAACAATATTGATTCTAGGAAAGCACCAGGTTACGACCTCATAACGGGAGAAGTTCTACTTCACCTTCCTCGTAAGGCTCTGGTCAAATTAACGAACCTCATTAATGCTGCGTTCAGGTTAAAATTAGTACCGGACATCTGGAAAGTGGCTGAAGTAATTATGATAGCAAAACCGGGTAAGCCGCCTCATGAAACGACATCATACAGGCCTATTTCATTATTGCCAGTAATGTCTAAATTATTTGAAAAGCTTCTGCTCAAACGATTAAAACCCATACTAGATGAAAAAGGTTTGATACCTCACCATCAGTTCGGATTTAGAGAAAAACATTCTACCATAGACCAAGTGCATAGAATCACAAATATTATAGAAAAAGCATTAGAAGAAAAGAAAGTGTGCTCCACAGTATTTCTAGATGTTGCACAAGCTTTTGATAAAGTTTGGCATAAAGGTTTAATGTATAAGATCAACAAAATGTTGCCAAAGCAGTATGCTGCAATACTAGAGTCATATATCTCTCACCGAATGTTTAGAGTCAGACAAGAAGATGCATACTCTGATCTAAAAGAAATTAAAGCTGGGGTACCTCAAGGAAGTGTCTTAGGTCCGGTCCTGTATCTACTATACACTTGTGATATTCCCAAATTAGAAAATAATACAATTGCGACTTTCGCCGACGACACTGCCATAATGTCTGTTGGGAACACACACAAAGAAGCAGTTGAGAAAACCCAAATTGCAATCACAAAAGTTCACAAATGGACAAAAAAGGCGAATTAAACTAAATGAGTCAAAATCGGTTCATATTGACTTCACAAACAAAAATCCGCACTACCATCCAGTGTTTTTAAATAATCAACATATCCCGTATGCTAATACAGCCAAATATCTAGGTATGACACTAGATGCGAAATTACATTGGAAAGCTCACGTCAAGAAGAAACGAGAGGAGTTAGAGATACGATACAAAAACATGTATTGGCTGCTTGGGAGAAACTCTAGCCTGTCGATACACAATAAATTATTAATATATAAGCAAGTCCTTATGCCAGTTTGGACTTATGGAGTACAGTTGTGGGGCTGTACGAAAAATAGTAATAAACAAATTATTCAGCGCTTCCAGAATAAAGTACTCAGGGGCATTGTAAATGCACCGTGGTACTTCAAAAATGACTATCTCCATCGGGACCTTAAAGTGGAGTTTGTGGACAAAGTGATACAAAAATATGCAGAAGCTCATGAACTTAGACTTCATCACCATGTGAATCCAGAAGTAGTCAAACTTCTCGATAACACAGATCTAGTGAGAAGACTCAAAAGAACAAAACCTTTTGAGTTAGTGTAGTGATAAGTGAGACAATATTACTGATAGTGCATTAAATACAAACACAACAAGAAAGTGTTTCACCTTAATAGACACTAAGAAAAGTCAATGGACATTATTCTTAGACTATAATATTTAGAAGTTTATGTTAAAGTTAAATTACTTATTAGCCCGTAAGCTAGATCGTAATATTTAAAGTATCATGCTTTTTAGAAAAAAAAAAAAAAAAAAAAAAAAACACTTCACAAACAAAATAAAAACGAATAATAATAATGTGAAATTAATAAATTCGGCACTAAAAAGCTCTGTAAATACCATATTTCTGAGTCCTACAATTCCATATGATATTTACAAAATAATATGTTCGCTGAAAAATACTAATAGTGCGGGCTACGATGGCATAGTTACAAAAATAATTAAAGACGTATCTGAAAACATTTCACCAATACTAAGCTACCTAGTCAATTTATGCATGGAGCACGGATTATATCCTGATAAGTTAAAACCAACTATAATTAAACCATTATTTAAGAGAGACGATAGGACTAATGTTGATTGTTATCGACCTATAGCCTTGGTACCTGTCTTTGCAAAAATTATGGAGAAGGTGCTATTCAAAATTATATATTCATTTCTAGAAACTAATGACATATTTACACCGAACCAACACGGGTTTAGAGAAAATAAATCGATTAACATGGCCATATATGAATTTCTAAATAATGTGGTATCATGTGTCGATAAAAAACAATTAAATGCAGCACTATTCATGGACATGACAAAAGCGTTCGACCTTGTTAATCATGACATCTTGCTCCAAAAAATGTATAAATACGGAATACGAGGAAATGCCTACACATTGATGAAGTCTTACCTAACAGGACGAATGCAGATGACACAAACTGAATGGATCTGTACAAAACCAAAAAAAGAAATTATATATACATCAGACATGCAAAACATAATATGCGGTGTATGTACCACAAGGCAGTGTCTTAGCACCTCTTTTATTCATAATATATATTAATGATATAGTTACAACCACAGAACATCACATGACTCTATTTGCTGACGACTGCACAATTCTATTTACAAATAAAAATAATAATGACTTACAATGTTACATTAATAATTCATTAATAAAATTAATAGAATGGCTACAATGTAATAATTTAAAATTGAATATGGACAAAACTAAGATTATGACATTTAAACAAAAACATACTGACATTAATAAAATCGACATTAACCATCTAGGCAACAAAATTGGAGAAATAGAAGTGACCAAGTTTTTAGGATTATATATTGACAAAAGGTTGGACTGGAAAACCCACGTCGACCATGTATGCAATCGACTGAGTCAGTTCTCATATGCACTGTATCAACTACAGAAAGTTGTTCAACAGGACACTGTTTTAACAGCGTATCACGCATATGTAAATTCCACCCTAAGGTATGGAATAATCTTTTGGGGAAACTCAACAGATAAATTACGAGCGTTTAGAGCCCAAAAGCGATGTATCAGAGCGATATGTAAACTAAAGAAAACCGACTCATGTATACCTTACTTTCGAAAGCTAGAAATACTTACGCTACCCTGTTTATATATCTACGAGTGCACCATTTTCGTAAAAAAATATTTTCATAAATTCGAACCACTTAATCGCGCCCGCAACTCGGACAAGTTGCGTTCAGTAGCATGTAGAACGACTCTAATGAGACAAAGCATATTCGGCAAGGCTCCTGAAATTTTTAATAAACTGCCACAGGAACTTCGCCGTATCACGGAACTGAGCCACTTTAAGAAGCAACTCTATAAACTGCTTGTGACGAAGTGCTTCTATTCAATACAGGACTACCTGAATGATAACAATCTAACAATATTATAAAGTACTATTAATTAACCAATTCTATTAGCCTATTAACATAATAATGTATTTATTTATCTTTACTTATATAATTTTATTATTGTAAGCCCTAGAGGCAGGACATAGTGAGACTTATTATGTATGTGTTCATTCTTGTAACTACCTATGTTTCCACAATAAACATGATGATTGATTGATTGATTGATGCTTGTCTGCCACCCGACGTAGAATAAAAAAAAAAGAGATCGAATCCAGAACGAAGAAAGTCGACTGAGAATCAAAGTTGTCGACATAGCCTTCAGAATTTGCAAGCTGAAGTGGCAATGGGCCAGTCACATCTGCCGAGTAAGTGATGGCAGATGGGGGAGTGGCCGCGTGTGACGTGCGACGAAGTGTTGGATGCCCTCCTACTAGAGGTCCGATGACCTCTAGAAAGCGGCTGGATGCGGAAGGTGGAGGATCGTATTTGGTGAAAAGGATTGGCAAAGGCCTATATCCAGCAGTGGGTAGACAGGCTGATTAATTGTTGTTGTTGTAAACTTAATACAACAATTGGCCGTGTGGTTTCCGGCAGACTAGAATAGAATCACTCCGTCTCTTCCCGTGGATGTCGTACAAGGCGACTAAGGGAAATACATTATAAAACATCGATCAGGCCTCCCCAACCCGTCTGGCCAAATCCTCCTGTCTGTGACGGACGAGAGAGGGTCGTGCTCCTGTAGTGGAGACTAAAATGACCTGATGATGATGATGATGATGATGACAGCAATATAATGACAATGTACAAAGACGGCTTGTCCCTTTCAGAGATCCCTTCCAGGCATCAGATATTATTTACTAGCAACCCGACACACGATGTCCTGTCTTCTTAGCAATAAATATTGGATTCGATTATGTTTCGCGCAATCTATCAAATGTCAGTCAGTTCTGTCAAACGACATAAAGTTACATTAGAAAAGTTATTGTGGTCGTACTTTAGTTTTCTTAAATTCTCAAATTTTCCCCGCAACTTTCTTATTTTTTTTCTTTTATAAGAAACTTCTCCTCACATTAATAAAAGATCATAAAAAGAAATTGTGTAATTAGTCCAGCTATTCACGCGTGAGCACAAAGGAAATAAGATTCTTTTTTATATATTTAAGTTATTCATGAAGTATATAATGTTTATTATAACTTCTTAACCAGTTATGCGAACTGGGGGCTTACCAACAACTCTTATTGCGTTTCAATAACTGAATAGATTGCTTATTCATACCAATGTATAATCGACTCTGTTCAGTTATTAAATAGCGTCACTTATTCATTGGTATGAATAAGCATTCTATTCAGTTATTGAATCGCAATAAGAGTTGGTGGTAAGCCCCTTGCTCGCTCAAGTATAAGCCCTAGTGCATAAAATTATTAACGTATATAAATACTGTGATAATCTTATCAATTCGATTCGATCGCCGCTGTAATAACGTCGTATCGTATCGTAGTCGTGTCGGATCGTGTAAATGAAAATACGGGTGATGTCACTGTAGTACTGTCTTGCTCTTGCGTCACGTTGGGATGCCCCTGTAGTCGTCGACGTTGTCGTGTCGGATTCGTGTCGGACGGTGTAATGAAATAACAGGTTGAACGTATTCGTGTATATTCGGTATTCATATACATACAGGACTATGAATATACTCGTAAGAGATATATATAGGAAGGAGAAGGACAAGACTACGCAGGCGTTTCGACGGAGACACCGTGACGTAGTTTCCTTTCCTATATATATGTAAATCGCCTAAGTACAGGAAGATGTTCAAGAGATTGAAGGCACCCTCGAGTTCAGTAGGAAATTTTTGAGTGCATTACAAAATAGAATGGGCTCAGGTCATTATTCGTAGAAACAAAACCATAGCGTGATTCAGGAACAGTACAGCGCCATCTAGTGTCTGGTAGTATGAATTAATGTTAGTTGTCTTACAGTCTCCCCCATCTAACTCCGAGTTGCCCCAACGAGGGTAAATCAGTTTAGCTTCCTAGGTCTTCCACGTCCTCTTCGAGGTGGTTCGTCTATCTGTGGGATTAATTTGCGGGGTCGACCTCGTTTTCTTAATGGGATTGCTGGAGCTGGCAGTTCTGCTCCGACATACGGCCTTAAAGCCGACGAATGGTAAATTCCTAAACCCATCTCCGGTTTATTAGGGTCAGCCACTTCGTAGGAGGAGGGCCCATGCTTCCTTTTTATCTGATAAGGACCATCACGGCGTGGAGCGAGCTTGGCAGTGATCCCCTTATTAGCATTGCTAAGGATATGTGACGATACTAGTACCATATCACCTTCTCGGTAATTAGGTCTGGCCAGACGATGTTTGTCCACTAACTCCTTTCGTTTTTCTTCAGCCATCTCGTGTACTTCTCTAGCCTTTTCAAGGGTCGTAGCCAACTGCAATAACTTTGGCGTAATTCCAGGGATAAAGTTTTCTGAGAGAAGAATCTGTCGAAAATCGTGGAGATTATCATCTAGAGTTCTTAGTTCTCTGCCGAAAGTTATATAGGCGGGAGTATAAGAAGTGCTCTTACAAATGGCGGTGTTCATTGCGAATCTTATAGTGGGTAAAGCTGCTGGCCACTCTTGGTGATTCCCTGCAAGGATAATAGCCAATTGTGTTTTCAGATCCCTATTACGACGCTCTACTGGATTTGTCTCAGGATGATAAACTGGTGTATAACCATGTTTTATCTTGAGGGAGAATGAAACTTGCTGCATTATTGCACTAACAAACTGGACTCCATTGTCACTAATCATTCTTCTCGGGAAGCCGTATCGAAGGAAAATTTCATTAATTAAAAGCATAGCGCACCTCTCGGCTGTCGCATCTTCGAGCGCAAACAATTCCACCCAGCGGGAATTGAGGTCTTCAACTATAAATATCCACGTGTAACCATCGCAAGACGCAGGTAAAGGTCCGAACAGGTCGAAGGAGATGACCTCAAAGCGTTGAGATAGAGTGTTTGTTTGCAAGAGTCCGGAGGGCTTTTGATTATTTGGTTTGTACCGTTGACAGTCGATGCAGTTCTTTACATAACTGTCAATGTATTTACGCATTCCAGCCCAATGGTATCGTCTAGAAATGGCTTGGAGAGTTTTCTCGACTCCGTAGTGTCCTGCCATAGCATTATTATGATATGCCGACAAGATGTTGGACCATTCGTGCTCTGGTACCACAAGTTGCGCTTCTTCGACATCGGCGACTGACTTCTGGCGGTAGAGCAGCCCATCATTCATAAAGTAGCTTTTACTGCTCCAATACTCTGCATTTTCTGTATCGTTTGGGTTCTCTAAAGCGCCAATTATCCTAACCAGTTTCTTATCTTTCAATTGTTCGTCTCTAACTTCTGCTAAGCTTCGCGGAGGCAAGTCTACGGTTACACTGCATATCCCACATTGCTTGCGCAAATCTTCGTTGCAGGCTGGTCTCGATAAAGCGTCAGCCACAACATTAAGTCGACCTGGAATATACTTCACAGTGATGTCGTGTGCTTGTAGTCGTAAGGCCCATCTAGCTAATCTTCCCGAAGGTGACTTAAGTGACCACAACCATCTCAAAGCCTGATGGTCTGTTATTATAGTGATTGGCGAGCCTTCAATATAACCTCCAAACTTAGAGACTGCCCAAACAACCGCAAGGGCTTCTCTCTCAGTCGTCGAATAGTTTTTCTCCGCTTTGGTCAGAAGCCTACTCGCATATTCAATGGGATGCTCTCCGTCGCCTTCCCCCTGCTCGAGTACCGCCCCCAGAGCGTAGTTGCTGGCATCGGTTTTGATTAAATAGGGTTTGCCAAAATCAGCTTGGCCAAGGACAGGAGATGTAGTGAGACGAGTTTTTAATTCTTGATAGGCCCTTTCCTGTTCGGTACCCCAGATCCATGGAGCATTCTTTTTCGTGAGTCGCGTCAAAGGTTCTGCTATATCAGAGAAATTTTTGATGAAACGCCGATACCAAGAACACGCCTGCAAGAACGAAACCAAATGTTTGAGATTACCTGGAGGTAGTCTTTTCGTAATCGCATCAGTTTTTTCCGGATCTACTTGGAGGCCCTGTGGCGTTATCAAATGCCCTAAGTACTTTATTGATGTACAAGCAAATTTACATTTTTGTCTATTGATGACTAAATTATACTCTCTTATCCGCGTGAAAATATCCCTCAGATCTTTTATATGTTGTTCGAATGTCGTGGAGAATATAATAAGATCGTCCAAATATGCCAGCATCTTTATGTGATTCAAACTAACGCGAAATCTATCGATTAGCCTTTGGAATGTTGCAGGCGCGTTACGCAATCCGAAAGGCATTCTCAAAAATTTGTAGGTTCCAAAAGGAGTTATGAAAGTTGTCTTTTCTTGATCACTTTCCTTGACTTTTAACTGCCAATAACCAGCTTTTAGATCTAGCGATGTCATAAACTTAGTAGGCTTCGCTTCATGAAGCAAGTCATCGATGCGAGGCATTGGATACGTATCCGGTATTGTAATGGCGTTAAGTCTGCGATAATCTACACACACTCTTATCTGTCCGTTAGGTTTAGGCACCATTACAACAGGAGCTGCCCATGGAGATGTGCAAGGTGCAATCATTCCATTATGGATCATTTCGGCGATTTCCCTTTTCAGGATTTCTTTCCGCGGCGGAGAGTGAACACTCGTATCAATGCAGTGCTCTACTCCACTCGCTGGGGATCCGTTTGAATTGAAAACGTCAGCAAATTCTAATAGTAATGCATTGATTCCATCAGGAGGGTTTGCTGTCAGAAATGCTTCTACTGTCTGCCTGTCAATTTTGCCGTTGAAGGAGTATGTGCACGTAGCCATAGAACCGTGTCGTCCACCACCGCCGACAGCTGCCAGGAGTTTTTCAAATTGGTCCGCTGATAAGTTTACAGAATCTTTGGCCGCGTTTTCACAGGAACAGTCGTAGTCCGACCCGACTTCGTTACGATGAATCTTGGTTCTTTCTTGCCCGAGTTGGTCTACTCGCTCGATGATATATATATAGGAAGGACAACGCAGGCGTTTCGACGGAGACACCGTGACGTTGTTTCCTTTAATATATCTATAATTACCTATGTACAGAAGGGATTCCAAGTACTTGAATGCACCCTTTAGTTCAGTAGGAAATATTGAGTTCTTTTGTCCGCTTCCTATGTTCGGGAGTAAAATATCGACGTGGTCCGATCCGACCTGACTTGGTTATTATAATTAGGTTCTTTTCACTTGCTCGAGTTAGCCGCCACTGCTGTATGTAGTGTCGACTCGCTCTTGCGTCACGTTGGGCTGCCACTTATAACTGTTGTTGTCGTGTCGAATTCGATCTAGCCCTACGTTGGGAGCCACTTATAACATTTGTTGTCGTGTCGAGGTCGTATCGGATTAGTATCGGACGGTGTAATGAAATACCAAGATTGAATAATATCGTGTATATTCGGTATTCATATACATACAGGACTATGAATATACTCGTAAGAGATATATATAGGAAGGAGAAGGACAAGACTACGCAGGCGTTTCGACGGAGACACCGTGACGTAGTTTCCTTTCCTATATATATGTAAATCGCCTAAGTACAGGAAGATGTTCAAGAGATTGAAGGCACCCTCGAGTTCAGTAGGAAATTTTTGAGTGCATTACAAAATAGAATGGGCTCAGGTCATTATTCGTAGAAACAAAACCATAGCGTGATTCAGGAACAGTACAGCGCCATCTAGTGTCTGGTAGTATGAATTAATGTTAGTTGTCTTACAATACATATTATATTTAAAAAATATCCCGCTTTCTTTGTTTCTTTCCTCCAATTCTTATTCTAAACAATAATCGAAGAAGAAGAAAGAAGAAATAAAACGGACTTTATTCTACGGATAAGTCCGAGATAGGGCATAGTATACCCTACCTCTCGTTCGCCAGATGTCCTTTAGTTTGTCAGCAGGGTGTACCGCGTGCAGATAAGGTAGCTTAAAGATTTTGCAATTGTTACCTAAGTTGTCACATCGATTCCAATAATATGTTATTGGAATCGATGTGTTAGGTAACAACTCAATGTTTTAGGTCCCCAATAGTGTTAGAAACTTAAAATCCGTGGTGCACGGCAGTTGAACTTCACTTGACTAGCCATCTCTTTAGGCTTTTAATGCCTTATTTGCCATATTGCTGTCTCTCACATTGCTAAGAGGGGAAGTCAAATTCCAAAAGCTTCCTACTCCTACTAATTTCTTCTGATTAAATTCGTTGTGAGTTCCAAGGCAGCCGTAGTTTTACCCCTGTGACTGCAATGTACTTCATTGTTCATTGCCTTTTTTGGCGGTCGCCGCTGTTAATCCTGGCTACACAGGAGATACAGTGGTGGGAATGTGTGGTGGGCCCCGTCCCGTTATAAAAGGTAGCTTTAAGATGGCGAGCTACTTACACCCCTTCCTTCTTTTATATTATTAAGTCGACAATCTCATATTGACAGCTCAAATACGTAATTCAAGCAGTATACCTCTATTATATAAATAATAAATAAATATTGTCAGACAAATTACACAGCGCCATCTAGCCCCAAAGTAAGCGAATCTTGTGTTATGGGTACTAGACAACTGATAAATATACGTAAATCCATTTTTTTTTTGTAAATAGATACTTATGATACATAGAGAACACCCAGACTAAGACAAACAGACATGTTCATGCACACAAATGTTTGTCCTATGTAGGAATCGAACCCACGAGCGTTGGTGTCGAAGCCGCGTCATTGTCCGCTACGCCGCCGAGCTCGTCAAACATAATATTTGATATATAAGTTTAATATTTATCTTATTATGAAAATAGGTTTGTCTCTTGCATCATACTGGACTTGTTAGATTAACATTAAGGTGTAAATATACAAATGTTATAAATACTGGTTCTAAATACGAGTTAAATGCAAAATAAGTATATGTAGTTTGTTGTAGGGTTTTATCTAAATTAATGTTCCGTATACTTAATATTCATGCGCCATCTTTAGTCAAGTTGGTTCATATGTTTTTATTCTATCGTATCTTATCTTATAATAAGTCCAAGGTCCATAGAACCCATATCAGGTATCCTTTTGTACAAATGTCCTTTCTTAAGAGGCCCTTTTCATCAAAAGTTCTTTCTCAGAATGTCCCTTGTCAAAATGTCATTTTTCTAAATGTTCCTTTCATAAAATGTCCCATTCTCACAGGGATCCTTTCTCAAATTGTACACTACAGGTTATAATATTAACATTCAATTATGTACATTCCAGTGAAACCTTAAGCTTTGGTCGCATTATGTCAGTGCATTATGATGTCCTTTTCTTCAAACGTCCTTTCTTAGAATGTCATTTACATCAAAATGTCCTATCTCAGAATATCCTTTCTCAAAATGTCCTTATATCTAGGTGTTCTTTTTTTCTAAATGGCCCTTTCTCAATATTCTTTTCTCATAAAGAGCCTATTTCAAATTGTATACTATAGCATCGGTGGCAAGACAACCCTTTTGGATCTTTTGTGCTCTTCCTTATCTTATTCATTAATTTTATCCAGTCCAAAGACATGAGTAATGTACGAGTACTCTAGTACACTGGGAAAGACTCGAAAAACTTCTCGAGAAAGAGCACTATGTCGATTGGTAGACAAGTATACGATCCGCCTGATGTAAAGCGGTGTATGTTTGATTGATCGCAGGCCATCTGAAAATTCTTTTCTGGTAAATCCACTTGCTAGGGACAAATCTCTAAGAAATTGTTATTCGGTTGCGTTTTGCTAGAGCCTTGTTTGAGGTTAGGAATCTGGATTTTTATCAGGAATTACAAAATTTATTTATATATATCAGCAGAGTGCACCACGTGTAAATGATCTGTTTTTTTAAATATTAAATTAAACTAAATATGTATATATTACTATTTTGTCATTAATTGTAAATAAACAAACAACATTTTTCCCTAAATATGCGTTATAGAGCAATATTCTGCGTTATGGCTGTCAATTAAGCAATTAATTTTTTTCCGTTTTTCCGGTATTTAACAATGGCTGATTACAGTTTGTACAAAATAAGGAAAGAGCTACTTTTAGGTTTTAGTCAAGTGTGAATGGTATCTATTAATTGTTCAGAAATGAAGATACTCGACAGAAATATAATACCTGCCTCATTAAAATAAATATTAATGTTGAGGTGTAAATACCTGCCTCATTAAAATAAATATTAATGTTGAGGTGTAAATACCTGCCTCATTAAAATAAATATTATTGTTGAGGTGTAAATACCTGCCTCATTAAAATAAATATTAATGTTGAGGTGTAAATACCTGCCTCATTAAAATAATTATTATTGTTGAGGTGTAAATACCTGCCTCATTAAAATAAATATTAATGTTGAGGTGTAAATACCTGCCTCATTAAAATAAATATTAATGTTGAGGTGTAAATACCTGCCTCATTAAAATAAATATTATTGTTGAGGTGTAAATACCTGCCTCATTAAAATAAATATTAATGTTGAGGTGTAAATACCTGCCTCATTAAAATAAATATTATTGTTGAGGTGTAAATACCTGCCTCATTAAAATAAATATTAATGTTGAGGTGTAAATACCTGCCTCATTAAAATAAATATTAATGTTGAGGTGTAAATACCTGCCTCATTAAAATAAATATTAATGTTGAGGTGTAAATACCTGCCTCATTAAAATAAATATTAATGTTGAGGTGTAAATACCTGCCTCATTAAAATAAATATTATTGTTGAGGTGTAAATGCCTGTTTCATTAAAATAAATATTAATGTTGAGGTGTAAATACCTGATTCGTTAAAATAAATATTAATGTTGAGGTGTAAATATTTGCTTCATTAAAACAAATGTATAGGTGTAACTAGGTACTGCTTCATTAAAATAAATATTAATGTTGAGGTGTAAATACCTGCCTCATTAAAATAAATATTATTGATTAGGTGTAAATGCCTGTTTCATTAAAATAAATATTAATGTTGAGGTGTAAATACCTGATTCGTTAAAATAAATATTAATGTTGAGGTGTAAATATTTGCTTTATTAAAACAAATGTATAGGTGTAACTAGGTACTGCTTCATTAAAATAAATATTAATGTTGAGGTGTAAATACCTGCCTCATTAAAATAAATATCATTGATGAGGTGTAAATGCCTGTTTCATTAAAATAAATATTAATGTTGAGGTGTAAATACCTGATTCGTTAAAATAAATATTAACGTTGAGGTGTAAATATTTGCCTCATTAAAACAAATGTATAGGTGTAACTACTGCTTCATTAAAATAAATATGAATGTTGAGGTGTAAATTGTTTATCATCATTCTTGAACCAAAGCCACACACACACAGAGAGTGTTTATAAGCTGCCCGCCTGGGGAAGTACTTACTTGAGGCTTGTTGTGTTCCTACGAGTGAGTGAGGTCTCCAGGAAAGAAGGAGTTGCTGCATTGGCGGTGGCTGCGCGCGATAGATATTTGACGTTACAAACGTGAGTAGGTGAATGTGTAGTGAGGTCAGATGCAACAAGATGCTGCGTGCAGTGGGGGTGCCAACGCATCTGCAATATTCCTTGTATAGTAAAATAGGCTACCATAACTGCTTTACATCAGGCCGTAAGCTTATTTGGCACTCGATGAAACATCATGGTTTCTTAGTATTAGACAAAGCATCTCTAATAACCATGGAAAATCATTTGAAAATGCATTCAATTGTCATAATTTATGGCAAATATTGTAACCCCTAGTGGATGTTGCGTCATTTTATAATTCTCACTCAATCTAATTAATTGTTGCGTTTAGTGTATTGTTAATTTGTTGTTATTTTCTGCCACATTTCGTTTATGTAATCACATTTGCATAAATTATGCTGTTTTTTGTCGTGTTTGTTTTGTCAAGTTACGTTGGTTAGACGGTTGTCTAGCGTGTAGAACTTATGCATGGCCATGAAATTTTTGCGTAATAGTATTAGTTATTTTGTTTTTATGCTTACATTTTTTATATTTATTATTTTGTTACTGTGGACAACAGTCTATGTCATGTTTGGGAAAACCGCGCTAGCAAATACAGTTTCTCAAAAACATTTTTTTATTCAATTTTGACAGCAAAAACTATTGTTTTTGCTCAACAACTTAGCGCTATATTTTTTCTCGAGTGTGGTGACAAAGCCGTATCATAGCAGGAGATCCGTGTTTATTTATTTCCTGCAAAATTATTATTACAGGAATAGGAAATAAGGAGATCCGTGTTTATTTATTTCCTGCAAAATTATTATTTTGCAGGAAATAAATAAACACGGCTAAGTTGTTGAGTGCGGTTGTGCTTCTAAACATATTTTCATAATTTAATGTATAATGATAATGATCTGGCGACCACTCCTCAGCCGAAGATTATTCCGCCATTATCAAGTTTTATATAATTTCATCGTCGCAGCTTCAGGGATATGGTGAAAAATATCATCAGGAATCCTACTGCTGTTTGATGTGACATTTTGAAACAACTCGACGGTGTTAAACACTTTTAATCAAAAATTCCACTATTTATATGCACTCTAATAATCACTTGCATAATAATACAATATCTTTATTATGAATCAATATCATTATACATTAAATTATGAAAAAATCATTAAAAGCACGACCGCGCGCGAAATTCGTCACATACTTTATTGATTTTTGGTGATTGATATTTTTTTTTTAATATCGATGTTTATTGTGTTGGTAAAAGACTATAAAGAGCATTAGTTGCTTTCATAACGTCATTCAGGAGCTTAGCTTTATTTATGGCAGCGCTATTATGTTGTGTATACAAACAATGTAAAACATCTGAATTCTCTAAAAACAGGAGATTAAAGACATTTCTCAGGAAATCAGAAGTAATATCGTCGATAACCCTTATTCATTATACTTAGGGGTTTAGACCATACTCCGCTACGCTGCTCAATTGCGGGTTGGCAGAGGCCAGTGTTTTCAAGCCGCCTAAAGGCCACTGACTTGCCTTAACGACAATGACAACAGTCGGAACCGACGACATAACGTGCCCTCCCAAGCACGGAGAAACTCGAGGTAAATAAACCCATCCATGGACTGGGTACGGTCGACGTTGCTTAACTTGCGTGTTCGATTAGACTGACACGAGCAACGACGCCATCGAACTCCTCGAATATAAAAGATAAATATATTTGTTCAGCATCATTTGCATATAAATCGTGTGTACATTAGATGTTTTCCTATATTCAAGATTTTCCTAATGTATTCTGAGATTTAAGAATACAAATTTTCCTGGAAATGTGTTGTCGAGTAGAACGATAAGGGAATCGAATACGTGTCGTGGAATCCTGTAAAGTTTAAGATTATTTTTAGGGTTCCGTACCTCAAAAGGAAAAACGGAACCCTTATAAGATCACTTTGTTGTCCGTCTGTCTGTCTGTCTGTCTGTCTGTCTGTCTGTCTGTCTGTCTGTCTGTCTGTCTGTCTGTCTGTCAAGAATTTCTATGTCGAGAATGCGTGGAGGTATCAAGCTGAAATTTGAACTGTATACTCAGGTCTACGGTCCCATGAAGTTGTATAAAAATCGAACTGCTAAGTTTACGTAAAAAAAAGATACATTCTTAAAGGAATCAAAACTCATAGGGTACTTCCCGTTGACCTGGAACCATGAAATTAGGCAACTAACATCGTTATAGACCACAAGTATAGAAATAAATCTCAAAACTATACTATAACTCAAATATAACTATAACTCAAATCGGTCAGTGTTCAGGATCCGTTCCAAGTCTTTTCGTAACACCCAGGTTACGGTTTTGCGGCAATTTGATGGGCCAGATTGGTCTCCCTTTTTGAGGACCGGCTGCATATTGGCATCTCTCCGAGCCTCAGAAATACCGGAGACAACTCTCATGCACATTTTTTTCCGGACAATATATTTACGAGTAGTTGCTCAGTGACCGAAATTCGACCATAATTAATTTAAATTATATTTTACATTATTTGTCAAATACAAGGTAGTATGTGTAATGTTTTTTTTTTATTGTTTTAATGTATTTTTATGCATAATTTTAAACAAATATTAGCATTCTGCACTCCTTCTTTATATAAACCATAAATGAGCGAAATTTCATACTCCTCTGTCCGCGATATTTTCTTGAAAAGGGGTACAAAGCTTTTGCTTCTTCTTTCTTTTTAGCCGTTTTCTATTAACAATCTGGTGTATGCCTCCTTCAGATTTTTCCATTTCCTTCGATCATGTGCAACCTACATCCAATTTGGATGTGCATCAAAAACAAAGTTTTTGCTTCATGTATTAATATAAACTTAGATAATATTAGTAGGAAGTAGGATAGAATTAATAAAATGAAAATTTCTATGTTTGTATAAAGATTATGTATATATACATCTAATAAATAACAAGTTAGACGCCTTTCTTAACAGCACTAATCTCAAGACAATTATACACAAATAAAGACCAGAACAGAGCAGACACTATAAAGAACATCTGCATCGGCTGGCTGATCGTGATTCCCCAATATGGCGTCAACACCCTGGCTAATACCACCAACGCTGCACACCTGATCGTTTCATAAACTGGGACCTTCGGCGATGCATCCAACATCATTCCAAATACTGTAAGCGAACCGAGTATATACAGCACTAGTATGAGAACAGCGAATGGTGACATTGCCTGTAAAAAAAGGAGAAATGATTGGTAAAGGTTGAAATTGAGAGATATATACAGTGTGTCCCGGCTAGAGATGGGCAACATGCCAGGCATTTACAATAAGTGCCCAGTAAATGCCCAATAAATGCCTAGTTTTGGGCATAAATAGGAAATTTATAAGTACTTTTTGGGCATTTATCGTAAATGCCCGGAATTTTGCCCATCTCTAGTCCCGGGATAAAGCGTAAAAACAACCTTGAAATGGGGTGAAAATAGATCAAAAATTATCGAAAAAAAAATTGTTATCTTGGTATTTTTTTCATGAATTAATATTTTTTATGCTCAAACCACTGGATGGATCGAGTTGAAATTAGGCACACAAGTAGATATTATAACGTAGGCATACGCTAATAAATATTTTTTTGAACTGAAAATTTTTTTTAGCGGCGTTGTGCACTTGGGATGGGTAAAAAATGTTAAACTCGCGTCAGGACACATGGCCTGATCGAAAATTCGTTGAGGAAGGTTTTAAGACGGAGGGAGCGTTGAGCGCCCGGCGCTGCGTAGGAGAGGAAGTGATATCCCCCTCTCTTTCTACCGCGCGGCGGAAATACATGCTTGGTCCTGCTGTTTATTTTTAATGTAGTATAAATTGTCATGTTTGTGTACGATAGCGCAATAAATGAATATTGTATTTTACCACACAAATGATAGTAGGTACTTTTATACTGATAAATAAAGCAATTCGTGCGAAATTATTGCCTAACCATTCCAATATATTCAAAAATGCACAACGTTAATGTTGAAGTTTTCACTTCTGCCGGCACTCCCGGAGTGCAACCTTTTTTTATAACGTGAATATGGAATATCACAGATTAATAGTGAATGATTCTATTATAAATAAAATATAATTTTAAACTAACAACACAAAAGCTATAAATAAGCATTTAAGGGCTATCTCAAAGTTCATGTCAGGCACAGACTGAAATATGTTACTGTACTCGAAGCTATATGAAAGATATTTCAAGACAGTCTATTTGTTACCAGTATTTTAGATATCTATTCAGGAATAAAAATGGACAAGTAAATAAATAAGATTTTTCTATGGCTTCAGCAGAATATGTGTCTAGAGATCCGTATCCTTTGGACCTGAATCGATTGTTGTTAGATGTCTACAATGATATCTTTTCTTATTGTCCGCCAGTTTGTCGGAAGCCTTCAAAATATTATGATTTATTGAAAAGTGTAATAGACATTTCTTGCCACATACAATCTCCTATGTATCCTATATTTTGCTGTCATCCCGTGAACATGGCGTTTGTGTGTGGCTTCATGGTGATCGATTGGTCATCTTATTGGAAATAGAATAACGTGTAAATATTGTATGAATGGGTAGTATTCCTTGCTATGTATTATACTAATGCAGATTGAATAATTATTGATTTATATTATTGATGATGGTTAACTGATACAAGTGTTGTTTCTGCATTAGTGTTATTGTTTGTAGGAAGTGACTGATGTCTGAGATACAGGTTCCTAGCCTAGTTCAGACACAGAAGCTATAAAACAAATATTGGCAAGATGTTATAAGTGTATATTATATATTATTGTAATGGTATAGGTACAAAGAAATGAAAATAAATATTATTAGTATTATCACGAAAATCTTTGAGCCAATGCCAATTGGAGAAACCCCTAGCAATAAGTATAGTATGACTGGCTTTTGGCCGCGGCTTCGTACGCCCATTCCTATACCCCATGGAAATCACCAAAATCCTTTCTTAGTGGATGCCTACGTCATAATAGCTACCTGTTTGGGGTGTAAGTAGTTCATCAATATCTTTGAACCAGAGTAAACCTGCACGTGGTGCACCCTGTTGACTGACAAACGAGGCTCTGGCGAAAATAGAGGCAGGGCATAGCGTATTTTTGAAGCTGCCGGACTGGGGAAGTACCTCCATCTCACAGAATACCGCAGCCAAATAACAATTCCCTTAAGGGTTGTTGTGTTCCTGCGAGTGAGTCAGGTCATCAGAAAGGAAGGAAAGAGTATAGGTTGGTAACGGATCGGTGACTCTTGGTGTTGCTGATCTCCATGGGCGGTGGTGATTGCTTTCCATCAGGTGCCTCTCATGCTCGTTTGCCCCCCTCTCATATAAAAATAATAAAAACCGGCCAAGTGCGAGTCGGACGCGCCCACCGAGGGTTCCGTACGTAAGATCATTATAGATTTGATATTTATCATTATAAATAATAAATAATACGTCGGATAAAATAAATAAAATATATTTTACAATGTGCACATCAAGCCCTTTCCTATGGTACCCCATTTGAACTAGTAGCTTCAATTGGAAATTTCGACTCCCTATAAAAAATATAGACCCCCTATTTTTTAAGATTTAATTACAAATGTAAAGTTTTGAGAATTATTCCTGTACTTGTAGTTTATAACGATGTTACTTGCCAAATTTCATAGTTCTAGGTGAACGGGAAGTACCCTTTAGGTTTTGATTCCCTTGAGAATGTGTCGAAATATGCGTTTTTTGCTGAATAAACGGCCGTAACTTTTTTTTACGTAAACGTAGCAGTTTGATTTTTTTACAACTTCATGGGACCGTAGACCTGAGTATACAGTTCAAATTTCAGCTCGATACTTCCACGCATTCTCGACATAGAGGGTCTTGACAGACAGACAGACAGACAGACGGACAGACAGACGGACAACAAAGTGATCTTATAAGGGTTCCGTTTTTCCTTTTGAGGTACGGAACCCTAACAAGAAAATAAAACCTGTGTTCCTCCTTCTCCGTCAAGTAGATTGAGTTGTGCGTTGATAGATCAGTCAGTGGTGGTTGCCTGTTATATATATAGATACAGATTTTTTGATTCCGCGGTTTTGTTTACGATTCATCAAATAGGTAAACTTTATTAGGCATTTTTTTTTTATTCTACGTCGGGTGGCAGACAAGCATATGGCCCGCCTGATGTGAAGCGGTTACCGTAGCCATATTAACGCTCGCAACATAAAATATCGCTCGCGCGCGGCCACCCCCGCAGCCAATGCAGCATTTCCTTCCGTTCTGGTGACTTCACTCACTCGCAGAAACACAACAACCCTCAAAAGAATTGTTATTTGACTGCGGTATTCTGTGAGGTGGAGGTACTTCCCCAGTCGGGCAGCTTACAATTACGCTCCCTACCTCTCTTTTCGCCAGAGCTGCGTTTATCAGTCAGCAGGGTGCAGGTGAAGTTGGCTTTGGTTCAAAGATGTTGATGAACCTCTTACACCCCAAAATTTTTGCTTTTAGGTCGTAAGCTTTTTCGAGTTACAAAACTTACCATATGCACTAAAAACAGTTGATAGAACCCATAGAGCACCAAACTGTAATGGACGAGCAAATACGCTGTGCACCATTTCGGAAGAACCACATCGTATTTGATCCTGTCGTGGATAGCAGGCTGAAAATAATAGATACATACTACTTATTAAACATATAATTTAAAATGCTCTGGCGATGTTCCTAAAAATGAAAACAGTTGGAAATTCTCATGTTTTTTTTTTATATAAGCCAAACAACATATTGCAAACAACATAATTATGACCCGCCTGAAGCGAATATCTCAGCAATGGGACGTAATACTAACGCTACGAGCTTGGTGGTCGAATGGCTAGCAATGGCTACTTTGACTCCGAGGTAGCGGGTTCGATCCCCGCACAAGACAAATATTCGTGTGCATGAACATGTATATTTGTTTTAGTCTGGATGTTTTCTCTGTATTATATGTATTTATTTACAAAAAAAAATATTTAAGAATAATATCAGTCATCTAATATCCATAGTATAAGATTTGTATATTTTGGGACTAGATGGCGCTGTGTAAATTGTCGAGAAATATTTATATATATTATTTGCTGCAGATTTGTGAGGTTGGAGGTATTTCCCTAGTCGATTTCCTACCTCCCTTTGGCCAAAGTCTCGTTTGCTGATCGGCGAGTCATACCATGTGCAGGCGACGTTGCTACGAGTATATATAATTGGTTAGAGGAGGCTTCGCTAAATGTACATAAAATGAGGTTTTTCTAAACCAAAGAACCGTTTATTTTTTCCAAATAAACATGTTACTTACGTTTTCAGGTAAATCTTTGAAGCGGATGAAATGCCCCGGCTTCCAGCTGGATCTATCGAATACAGCACGAAACTTGTGTGCCCAATTTTGGTAAGTCCTGAATCTAACGATCACATATTTAGTGTAAAATGTCTGAAATGAAATTGGTACTTGATGTATAAAAATCCTTTATTAATTGACCATTTTTGATAAAGGATTTGGTTTAGAACATTGGGTAATGTTCGGAACTAAAATTAAAAATCCTTTTTTAGCACTTTTCTTGGTAACAAACCGAGCCTTGGAACTTTTGATGTTCATCTTAAATGCTAAGTTATAGTATTTGATTAAAAGTGGTGTCAATTTTGCAGCACCATAATTTAGCGCTGATTCTAAAAACCACTTTTGGAAACTTTTGACGCTTTTGGAAGACCCTTTCGTAACATTAAGAAGTGGTATTTATTGTCTTAAAAAATTACCTGCAAATGTAGAGGATTAAATGAAGGTTGATTATAAATCAAGCCATAGACAATACGGTCACCTTTTTTCTCAGGTCTAAAGGTGCCAAACAATTTATCCCAGATGATAAGCACACCGCCATAGTTAACGTCTATACAATATGGGTTGCTCCCTGAAAAAGTTAAAATAGCATATTTAGTATTTAAATGATAATTATTGATCGTGTGCCACCTAGCGGCTACTTAGCGAATTACATTCGAAGTCGAAATAATTATGTTCGTTTTTATTCGATTAAACTTGGATGATTTGTTTGAAGTTGTACCAACCACAGAATAAAAAACCGTATAGGTGCCTACAAAATATTCCCTTTATCCACTAAGATCTATTTGTAAAGATACCTTGATGAATCTTTACAGATTTTATATCCACTGTGATTCTTTTCGTATCCAATCATTTCTTTTCTCTTCGCTCTCTAGGATTTTTACTTTTTTCACGTTACCATTGTAAACCTTAATACAATTATGTGTAACTACTGTAATAAATTTGTATTTCAGTGTGCACGATATATCACAATAAAAGAGCTTATATCAAACCCGTTTAGGAATAAAACAACAATAAATAAGCTTAATACAAGCCTGTTTCTTCACAAATTCTAGCAATAAAAACTTATCGGCTTAATCTCGCTATATCATTTCGCATAATGGTGTTTGTTCTTTTATATTCATCTATTATCTTTGTATTTTAAATTGTGATTATGAGAAAAATAGCACTCTTTTATCTGTTTGAACATAATAATGTCCATCTATCTGTGGAGTTTCAAGTATCAGCTATATACTCCTAACTTATGAGCAACGACCCTATGTCTATAACTAATGCGCTGCTGTGCACCAACTTTTCGGTTATATCACATGATTGCGAGTCCCTCGCTCAGAAACCAATTAGGCACTCAAGCGGATTGGGATTGGATCTGGTCTTACTCCCTTTTCGTCTTCATCATCAGGTCATTTTAGTTTCCACTACAGGAGCACGACCCTCTCTCGTCCGTCCCAGACAGAAGGAGGATTAGGCCTACACTTCCCACGCTGGCCAGACGAGTTGAGGAGGCTTGAATGATGATTTATAATGTATATCCCTTAGTCGGCTTGTACGACACCCACGGGTAGAGACGGAGTGATTCTATTCTACTCGTAGTATGCCGGAAACCACACGGCCTTTTGGTCTTACTACTTATGAAGTTTAAGTCGAGTAGCTCGTGACGTTTCCTAAGTATCGGGGCCCTACCACCTCTCCCCAATCTCTCCATAATGGGTACCGGAGCTGTATGGCGCGCTACTCTAAAGAGAGTCGCTCGGTCACTTCCCGTCGCACTCTGTACGCATAGTCTAACTTATGAGGAGAACATTATATATGCGACTAATCTAAACAAAAATAATCTAACGCAAGTTAGCAACTTCGATCGTAGCCTTTCCATGGGTTATTTATCTGGAGTTCCTCCGTGCTTCGGAGGGCACGTTAAGCCGTCGGTCTCGGATGTTGTCGTTAGACAGTCGTTAAACCAAGTTAAAAACACTGGCCTCTGCCAATACGCAGTCGAGCAGTGTGGTGGAGTATGCTCCAAACCCCTTGGATTGATAGGATACCTGTATCCCAGCAGAGGGATGAATAAAGGCTGATGACGAGCAAAATGAGATAAATATTGTATGTCTTATTCTTACCATGGTGAATCCTATGATGGCTAGGAGTATTCAAAAAGTATTCTAGGGGTCCCAGGGTTTTGATGGTCTGAGTATGAATCCAAAACATGTAGATGTAGCTGAATTGATGATGCATTGCGAACTGCGCCGGGGGAATTGCCAAAGCCAAAGGTAAGTAACAGATCTGAAGAAAAAAGAAGATATATAGAGCCAATAAAGATGAGTAGACACCATAATTATGAGGACACGCCAGGATGATCAAAATACAAGACCAGATATCATAAAACTAAATGGAAGTGACAGGCCAATGTACAGCTCGAGACAGTGTTGTGAAGAAGATTCTCTTAAACCAGTAATGCTGCGGCTACACTACCTTACCGTCTACCGGGCTGTTACCGCAATAATTGTGGCATTAAATTACCGTCTAAATTACTGCGTGAAGTGGTGTGGTTACACTAGAGTTTACCTAGATATGTCAATAAATTAGGCGGTAAAAATATCATTTTTCAAGATGGAGGTTGAAGCTGCAGCTGTTATATTTATTTAGATGGTTTCGGTCTTTTTTCTTTTTCAAATCATCATTGTACACCGCGATTTTTATGAAATAATGAATGAATGAAATAAATTTATTGCGAAACACACACAAGTAATACCTTAACAATAAAGAACATCACTTAAATAGATACAGACAAGTTTGTGTTGCAAAAAGGCATTGACTCAGCTGTATGTTGACCAGTGTCTAACAGGCTGCCGACACTAACCAACGCTGGTTTTCAGTCAGCCTTGTACAAATAACATTGCCTATAATGCGGGTTTACACAAGCAATATTCTGTTTTACCTTAGTGTCGCCAAAGATTCAACAACCGCTGAGCTAACATATACGGTTATATATGTCAACCCAACAGCCGCCAAATCCCCGGCGACACCAAGGGTCAGCCAGTATACTATGAACAAATGCAAATATAGAGACATTTGTTATGATTCTACAATTTTTCTATGAGTTCAGAAATTTACATTATAATTACAATAGAAACCATGTGTATATATATACATATATATGCACTAAAAATGCCAAAACTTTGCATACATCTCACACATCTCTCCACTGTTCACAGAGAACAGTATCTCCGCACACAATAAAAAGACGCTAGAGAGTGTGTTGGTGCACTTAATAATCATAATAACTTAGATTTAGTCTATAATTACGATTTTTGGGTTTAAAAGTTTAAGTTTCAAATTTCTGCCCTAACTTGGTAGTTTAACAATGTTTTCTTTAAATTATTTTTAAACACAAAAGGAGACGAGGTCTGTCGGAGAGGTGGAGGAAGATCGTTCCATATTTTTGCTGCAGCAAATTTGAAACTTCCTTTAAAAGAGGCCGTACGATGCTGAGTAAAAAGCATTTTTGTCAGTATATGGCTCCGAGTAGGACGGCTGCGCTGATCTTTTTGCCTTATTTTATCTGCGAGATACTTTGGCCTCCCTCTGGTAGCTAGTTTGTGAATTAAGCACGCTAAATGTAATGTTCTACATCCTGCCATCTTCAGAATACGTTTCTCATTAAAATAAGGTGTGATATGTACACGCTTAGGTATCTCATAACAAAAGCGAGCACAAGCGTTTTGAGTTCGTTGTATAGCCTGTGCTGTTTTTGCAAACAATCTAGGACCATAAACTATACTACTATCATCAACTATATCGCAGTAGTTAAACTGAGACAGGACTAGAGCCTCTACCAGGGTCACTTTAACATTTTCTGAAAGGAAATCTTTCAAACCGTATAGCACTTTGAGTCTATAGAATGCGTTTTTTATTTTACTATTTACATGATCGATGTAACGAAGCTCACTATCCAGAAGAAGGCAAAGGTTTCTAGCTGTCTCGACTATCTCAACTGCCACCCCATCAATGTGCACCGTCGGTCCAAAACTGGAAATAAGTTCGCGCTGGCGCTTCGTCCCAAGTATCAAGTATTTAGATTTTAAAGGGTTTAAAATTAGATTATTGTTGCATGCCCATTTGTTAACGAGGCTTAGGTCTTCATTTATAAATTCAATCGTCTTGATGGTATCACTCGGAGCAAAAGAAAAATATAACTGCGTATCGTCGGCGTATAAATGGACTTTACAGTGCTTTAGCTGTTTACAGAGATCAGCTGTATATAAAATAAATAATAAAGGACTTATTATTGATCCCTGCGGAGATCCTCTATTGATAATAATCGTATCTGATTTTTGTCTTTCTCCCATTTCATTTTCAACAACTACATATTGCTGTCGGTGTAACAAAAATGACTCAAACCAACTCAAAGCAGATGACGATATCCCATAATATATCATTTTCGCCAATAGCAGATTTACATTCATGCAGTCAAATGCCCTAGAAAAATCTAACAAAACTAGGATAGTACCCTTGCCTGTATCTGATTCCGTAAGTATGTCATCCGTAACATGAGCCAGTGCCGTGTCCGTACCATGTTTACTCCGAAAACCAGACTGTATGCTCGGTAGCATATCATTATTTTCCAGAAAAGCTGTTAACTGCGAACAAGCCCCTTTCTCTATCAATTTAGATGTAACAGGGAGGATACTAGGTCGAAGGTCGCTAAGAGTATCTATCTTAGCATATTTTGGTGAAGGTACCACCTTTGCCAGTTTTGAAGCATCTGGGAAGACACCCGACATTAGTGATTCGTTAACAATATTAGTTAAAATAGGTAAAGTTTGTGTTAGAGTCATTCGTAACATTTGAATGGTTATGTTATCATCCCCGGCCGCATTTGTATTTATGTTACGAATAATTTTCAATATATCATCCTGGCTACATTCCTTAAACGCAAAATTGTTGTTACAAAACTCATTATTTAAAAAATAATTGAGCGTTTTTATGTCTGTATCTGTACTCCCTGGTGCATTCAAAAAGAAGTCATTTATAACATTAGGGTCCTTTAAATGATCTGGTATTTCAATAGAAGACTGGTTGCCCGTCACTGATGTATATTTCAAATATTTCCACATTTTATATGGCTGTTTTATGTTATTATTTACAAAATAAGTGTAGAAAGCAGACTTTTCTCGCTTGATCGAACTGTTTACTAAATTGCGAAGGCTTTTATAATAATCCCAATGTACGACCAAACCGGATTTATGTGCTCTCCTTAACGCGGCGTCCCTCAAAGACATCATTTTTTTTATGACATGTGTGATCCAAGGACGCTGTTTTTCATTTTGACGAACCCGACATAGTGGTGCATGCTTATCAAAAAGAGAGACAACATACTCATTAAACCTTTGTAACATTTCATTAACGCTAGATAGGTCCGTTATATTTCTCCAGGGAATAGCTATTAAATCTGAATTAAATTTGTTCTCATCTATTTTATGCAAAAAACGTCTGGTAATGAATTTATCTTTACGTTTAGGCTTTACAATATTAAATTCAGAAATTATCAAAGCGTGGTCACACAGCTCAGGGTTGTGATGCACACTAATATTTTTACAGAGCGATGGCGAGTCTGTTACAATCAAATCCAAGAGCGTTGCTGTTTCTGACGTGATTCGAGTTGGTTCAAGCACCAACTGCGTGAGGTTATGTTGCATAAAAAATGTTACTAACTCACTAGCCCGGTTCGTTGCAGGGTGCAATAGATCAACATTAAAATCGGTTAAAATAAATACATGGTTACAATACCCAAAAACACTTAACGAATGGCTTAACGCGTCGATTGCATTCGTCACTGATATCGATTCGGGCCTATATGCAGTGCCAACCGCCACTCGTACTCCGCCCAACAAGTTAATCTCCAACCACATTTGTTCTAGCTGCGAGTCAGGATGAGGACGCACACGTGCACGTAGACCTCGTCTAATATAAAAACCAACTCCTCCTCCCCTCCTCGCCATTGGTCTAGGTATATGTTTCAATAAATAACCGGGTATAGATGGAACATATTTATCTTCCCCAACCCTCAACCACGTCTCATTCAGTGCCAATATATCAGGGGAATATTTATCCACTAAATATAGAAGCTCATTGGTGCCTGTATTTACTGACCTTATATTAATCAAACCCAAAATTAAACCATTTTTTTTGTTTTTAGCCATTGCTATAGACAGCGAATTTACTTTTTAAAAATTCACAATTTAAAATACGCGCATAAATTAAATACACCAACCAAATATGCAATACTAAATTAAAAAGCTCAGGTAGTGATGCAAATAGTTCACATAGTTTAAGATTCATTACAACTGTTTTAATTTTAACGCAATTAAGAAATGTTTTTAAACTAAAACTAAGTCTGAACTTCAATACGCTGAACAACGTGAAATATACAAAATATAAATTTAGCAAAATATACCAATAACAGACCATGAAATGTATAAAAAATAAATTTAACAAAATATACCAATAACAAACCAATTTGGCATTAATTATAAAAAAATATTTTCAATATCGTCTTCCGTGCGCACATTAAAGACAGGTGACCCATCGGCTTTTCTAGTCAGAATATTTCCGTTTTTTATCCATACATACTTCTGGCCGTGTGTTTTCCGGCAGACTAGAATAGAATCACTCCGTCTCTTCCCGTGGATGTCGTACAAGGCGACTAAGGGAAATACATTATAAAACATCGATCAGGCCTCCCCAAGCCGTCTGGCCAGCGTGGGGAGTGTAGGCCAAATCCTTTTTCTGTCTGAGACGGATGAGAGAGGGTCGTGCTCCTGTACTGGAGACTAAAATGACCTGATGATGATACTTCCAGCCATGTTTATTAGCTGCCTCTCTAGCCCGACTAAATAACTTTCTATTTGTTTTCGTTAATCTGTCATTAATGTATATACGCTTATCGTCATCCCCTAGCGACATACCAGCCGTAGTGATAGAGCGGCGCACGCGTGCAGCTTCCAAGATGCGACGTTTCACAGATTGTCTCGTGAAACGCACAACAATGACTCGCGGTCTGGATTGCGCATTTCCGCTTCCTTCCAGACGCTTCGCACCAGCCCGATACGCCTGCACCACGTCGACCTCTTGCATAGGTGTTCCCAATTTACCACAAACCAAACTTAAAATGTGATTAATATTCTCCTTATTTGTTTCTGGAATTCCCAAAATTTCGATATCATTAATCATTGATTCCTGATGCTTATCGTGAAGTTCCCTTTTCAATTGTTGAACTATTAACTGGTTCTCTATGTACTGAGACTGATTACTTTCCAATGCCAACAGGCGCTCATCTATATTACTTATATCTTGAGTCATAAACGCTACCTTAGTTTTACAGGCTGTTAAATCATCCCTAAACTCTCGTAGCTCATCTCTGAAATTAGCAAATTCCATACTGATAGTTTTCATTTCTTCACGGAACTGCCGTATCTCTGACAGCAGCTCCCGGGCAATACTATCATCTATATATTTAGCTGTTTCTTCGACTTGCGGTGTCGACTCAGTTGAATTTTCAGGTGTCGTTGCCATTTGTGGGGAGTTGTCCACTACACCCTTCACGGGTGTGTTGGTGTTGTCCTGGCGCGGGAGTTTTGCTACGCAAGTTGGACAATTCCAATCTTTGCTTAAAATCGCAGAAGAACTGAGCGTTACGCACTGTTTATGGAATTTACTTTTACATTTACAACAGGTGGCGACACCTGCCGGCGTTGTAGGCAAAAATTTTCCACAAGCACCACATTTGTTCATGTTTTTCAACGCTAACAAGAACGATCCGGGTTCAATAATAAAATTTTGTGTTTATGTATATAGTTCACAAACGACCTCACTAGATGGCGTTATTACGAATGATGTAAGATTTTGTATCTATCCTAAAGTAACATATTTTTATTTACATTAATTTAATCCTTTCCAACTATATTATCACAAATGTTCACTATTAAATCACAAGAAAAGAAAGGGAAATCCAAGTCAAGAGTCACTGGTTCCAAACTGTATTGTTTGTTACGTACACCTAAAAGACACTTTCTCCTTTTAGATTGCAATCCCTTAAAATCACTGAAGCAGTTATTATTCCTTTTATCCCACAATGTCCACTGATCTACAGGCTGTTATGTTTATTATTGCGTAAACGTACAAACAAAAACTCACTTTAAATACTTTAATTTTATAATTAATCACAGAGCTCAATGTTGACATGTACAGGTACCCGCAAAAAAAAAACCGGGGGTATACCCGACTGAAAGCCCATAAAAAAGATACGGTTCGCATTGGAATAATTCCAAAACTCAAGCTTTTTTCATTTGATCACTCCATGTCGGTCGATACGTGCGTCGCCGTTGAGCTCATGTTGCACACTGGACAAACGGTGGTATGGCCACAAACGCATTAATTACTGCGGTAATTCTCTTTGATGTGCGAAAAAAGACCGCCGCCGGAGCTATTGTCTACCGCCATTTGCCATATTGATTGGCATTGTAAAATTATGGCCATAAATCGTGGTTACACCTAGGCGTTGTTGAAATTATGGCAATAATTATTGGCATATCACGGTAGTGTAGCCGCAGCATAACAATGAAATAAATTTTGTCCAGAATGTCTTTATTTGCTTGAAGTAGATACATGTTACAATAGATATACTTATTTTGTCTTCTTTGTAGCTTTATTATTTCCATAACTGAATTGCAACCACATCATAAAACGGGAATGCACACATTAAATGCATTGAAAATGTTGTTAACTGTCTTTTATTGAGAATGAATGTACATTGTTAAGATATAAAAGGTTTATTTGTTCGTTTTATAGTCAAAAATTGTAAAGATGTGAATTTACAGTAGATCTTGATTTGAAATACGACATTAGCTAACGCTACCTTTGTATTTTAGAAAAGGTATATTCCTTGTGCAGCTATGAGAATAAATAACTTTGCCTTTCCTATTAGGTTTCGTTCACGACGTCGTACACGCGTATTATAGTACCCGGTAAATATCCGCCTTATTCTTTGCCTACATCATAAAAGATACTTTGAACAAAATTTTATCTTTCTAAGACCAAGGATTTGTACCAGACGTTATAAGCCAGTCGGTGAATCTGAACCTTCTTTTTTATATATTATTTTCCAAAGATATTTTGAGCATATTTTTCTGAATAATCATATCATTTTGGCAATCACTCTTAATATAACATACCTCATATTTTACCAATAGTAAATTTAATAAATATGATATTTTTGCTGATAAAAGGGTTCGTAATTAAAGGAATATTTTTAGCAATATTACATTTTGGAAACTTTGATGATAAATATATACAGAATTTTAATTTCTGAACGAAAATTGTCGCCCATAAAATACATATATTGCCCATAGAATATCTACACCGTAATCACAATATATAGATAGTACTTACAAATCCACACCATCCTTGGAATATAGACTGTCTGATGCCGACTCCCATATTGAAGTCCTCAGATGTATGATGTACTTGATGTTGCGCCCAAAGGATATGAATTTCTGGAAATAAATGTCTGTTATAAATTACTTTAAAATTAATAGGTGAAATTAGGAAAGAGTTCCAATAATTGTTTTTATGATTATTGAGTTTCTCTTAATTCACGGGTCAAGCCCGGTCATTTGATAGGCGTGAGCGGGGATATGGATCCAACGCGTAGAGGCCCCTTTGAGAAGTTTGATGTAATGTTGTACGCCCGCCGTGACCCGCTCCAGGATATGTCAATGGAACGACGTACCCATGAGCAGGTCTCGGCAGGCGTTGAATAACTGGGCTATGGAGATGAGATCTGGGTTATTTAATACCGGGCTATTACAGAAGAGGGACGGACGCCTGCCATAACTGCTTTTATTGCTAGCGGCAGGCGATGGCTTGCCACTCACTAGATGGCCCCCGAAATGCCAGGAAAACGGCCGGGGGCAACACCGGTGTGAGTGACTCAGGGATGTTGAGAGGTGTGCTGCGCTTTCTCCGAAGTTACTCGCGGCGTGATGCCCTTTAACACTTCCACCCCTGGAGCATGTAGCTCTAGCGGCTCCTCTCTGGACGGCCAATGAAGGCAAGCCAGAGCCGAGAGTCCTGCGGGCCTTCTTGTGTTTACACTGCGACCGATGAAGACGCAAATAATAAAAAATATTTTAAATAAATTTGACGCAGGACTTTAAATTGTGGCCCTAATTTTGTTTTTAGAGAGTGGACAAACGAGGATGTAGGTCACCTGATGGAAAGTAATCACCACCGCCCATGGAGATCAGCAACACCAAGGGTCGCCGATCCGTTGCCAGCCTATACTCCTTTCTTTCTTTCTTTCTGAACCTCAGAACCTTTTTTGACCTCCCACGCTCGCACAACAACCCTCAAGGGAATTGTTATCTGGCTACGCTATTCTGAAAGGTACTTTCCTAGTCAGCCTTAAATTAGTGCAGCCTTAAAAATACGCTATGCCCTACCTCTATTTTCGCCAGAACCTCGTTTGTCAGTCAGCAAGGTGTCACGTGCAGGTGAGGTTGGCTTTGGTTCAAAGATGTTGATGTACCACTTACACTCCAAATCTTTGTGATACTACGGAGCCTTACACTAACTTAATATTATTTAATTATTATACTTATGCGGTATATAAATAAACTATTTAATATTTCAATGCGGGACTTAAAAAACCTAGTCATGTGCCACCGGTTAAGCTAAATGGGGATATCCTACGGAGAGTTAACCGTTTTAAATATCTAGGACATGTGGTTACAGAAGATCTGAGGGACGATGAAGACATGGAGAGGGAAAGGAGAGCATTGGCAGTGCGGTGTAATATATTGGCCCGAAGCTTTGCACGTTGCAGTACAGAGGTAAAAATAACCTTATTTAAAGCTTACTGTCAAACGCTATATACGTGCAATCTTTGAGTTAACTATACACGGCGGGCTTTCAATGCTCTCCGAGTACAATATAACAACGCATTCAGGGTGATGTTGGGGCTTCCGCGATACTGCAGTGCCTCAACTATGTTCGCTATAGCGCACACCAACGATTTTTATGCGGTGTTGCGCGGAAGAATAGCATCGTTGATGCGCAGAGTTCGCGGGAGCGCCAATAGCATCCTGGAAGTTGTTAGAGACAAACCTGACTGTCACATCTGGAGGCACTGGATACAGACTCATGTTGTTGTACCTAGTGCCTCCAGGGGACGTGGCGGGTATTATTTAAATTAGGATTATTTAAAATATTTATATTTGAAATAATCCTAATATAAATGGATTTATAATGATCTGTATTTTAAATAAAACTAATGTAGCTTGTAAGTTTCTTTTACTAACAAAATATGGACCACAAAGTCTGCAATAAAGTGTTTTATTTATTTATTTATTATTTATTTAATATTTATCCCTGGACAAATTACACACGGCCATCTAGTTCCAAACTAAGCAAAGCTTGTACTATGGGTACTAGATAATTGATATAATACTTAATTACATTTTTTTGTAAATACATGCATATATTACATAGTAAACACCCAGATCAAGACAAACAGATATGCACACAAATATTTGCCTTGTGCGGGAATCGAACCCGCGACCTCGGAGTCAAAGTGGCCACTGCTAACCATTCGACCACCGAGCTCGTCGAATATAAATAAAGTGTTGTACTTTATTTAGTGACTTAAATACCGTATTATATTTAAATCACTAAATAAAGTTCACAAGTTAAACAAGTTTAAATCAATCTAGTAAGTGGATGCACCGTGTCAAAAGTTTCGGCGAGTTCCCTTTATTTAAACAGCTTGAAGTTTCAGTCTGTAGTAGTACAAAGTACACGCTTACAAAAGCAGTTTCGTTCAGCTTTGCAAACTATTGTTAACTATTCGTAGCAATTCAACCGAATCAGATAACCCTGTTAACAGGAACTCTGTTTTAGAGGCCTTATTGTACCGGATTGTTAGTTTGGATTGTAACCCGTTTTGACAAGTAGCTGTGGCTCTATTATGATTAATATTAGTTTGTGGTTTAAAATTTGTATGCTTTATATTTTTCTTTAATCACATGTCGTTTTTGGATCATAATTTGTAAATACTTTGATCGAGCGTTTTTAAAAAACACGTCGTTGTCGTCATTAATACCTATTGTGTTAACGACGGATACGGGTCTCCCCTCAAACGAAGAGGTTTAGAGTATATACCACCACGCTACCCAGCTATGGGTTGGCGGAGGCCAGTGTTTTCAAGCCGCCCAAAGATCACTGACCTGACCTAACGACTGTCATCTATTGATAACAGCCGGGACCGACGGCTTAACGTATCCTCCGAAGCACGGAAGAGTTCGAGATAAATAAACCCATCCATGGACAGGCTAAGATGAACCGTTGCTTAATTTGCACGTTCGATTAACTGACACGCGCAATGACGCCATCGAGCTCCTCACAGAAGAAGTTCAAGAATTTTATGAAAATTAAGACCTAGATCTTTAGGGTTCCGTAATATCACTTTGTTGTCCGTCTGTCTGTCTGTCTGTCAAGACCCTCTAAGTTGAGAATGCGTGGAGGTATCAAGCTAAAATTTGAACTGTATACTCAGGTCTACGGTCCCATGAAGTTGTATAAAAATCAAACTGCTAAGTTTACGTAAAAAAAAGATACGGCCGTTTATTCAGCAAAAGACGCATATTTCGACACATTCTTAAAGGAATCAAAACTCCCGTTGACCTGGAACCATGAAATTAGGCAACTAACATCGTTATAGACCACAAGTACAGAAATAAATCTCAAAACTATACATTTGTAATTAAGTCTTAAAAAATAGGGGGTTAGATTCCTGAACTATTTCAAATGATCCTACGTACGGAACCATTGGTGGGCGAGTCCGACTCGTACTTGTCCGGTTTTATTTTTTACTTTCAGACAACACAAAATTTTAAATTTAGTCGATATCGAACCAGTTGCAAGATCATGGTGGCATATAATAAGAATTGCTCGTTTAGATATATATTTATATGATTAATGAAATACGATTGTTATTATTATATTGTATATAATATATTGGAATGTATTGGAAATTATATGGCATATAGAAATGAGTTCTAGGTGGACTAGGTAATGGTCTATTACAATAGAGGACGAACGCAAGTAATGATCGATAACGGTAGTTATGGCCTATAACTACCGTTATCGATCATTACTTGCGGCAGGCGGTAGCTCGCCACACACTAGATGGGCCCCCGAAATACCAGGAAATGGTAAAAGGGACTCTTTTACTGAGACTTCGCTATCCGTCTGTACGTCGTCTGTCACCAGGCTGTATCTCATGAACCGTGATTGTTAGATAGTTGAAATTTTCACAGATGATGTATTTTTGTTGCCGCTATAACAACAAATACTAAATGGTACGGGACCCTTCGTGCACGAGTCCGACTCGCACTTGGCCGGGTTTTTTTGTAGACGCATAGTTAAACGCCCGATCATATATATAGATAATAACAAATACTAAAAAACAGAATAAAATAAATAACTACGGGGTCTGCTATACAACAAACGTGATTGTTTTTGCTATATATATTGATAACGGCAACAGGTAGACGCTTCAAATATTCACAGAATATTTAGTTATATATTCACTTTAAAAATAAATAATTAAATTTAAAAAAAAAACAAATATTTAAGGGGGGCTTCCATACAACAAAAGTGGTTTTTATAGATAATGGTACGGAACCCCTAGTGCGCGTGTCCGACTCCTACTTGGCCTGTTATTTTTTTTTTTAGACCTATAGTTAAGGACCCGATCCAACATAAAAATTTCGAGTTTTGTTAAGGTGATGATAGATAGGATAAGATAAGATAGGGTGATTTAGGGATTTAAAAAATCCGATCGTAATCGTGTACAGTTTAGCACTTCTAGTAGCAATAAAATTAAATATCCATACCATGACAAGCCCTGTGCATCCAGTAGTAACAGAAGTCAACTCCTAGAGCTGCCAAAATCCAAGTGCTTGTGTAATTCCACGGCATGTTCACCAGCCTCCAATTTGTAAACACCCATGTATACAAGTATGACTCGGCTCCGCGCCACAGAAACCTACAATTGGAAAAAAAAATTACAGAAAGTTTTCTTTTTATACTACGTCGGCTGGCAGACAAGCACACGGCCCGCCTGATGTGAAGCGGCCGCCGTAGCCATATTAACGCTCGCAACATGAAATATTGCTCGCGCGCCGCCACCCCCGCTGCCAACGCAGCATCTCCTTCCTTACTTTCTGGTGACCTCACTCACTCGCAGGAACACAACAATCCTCACATCAGGCGGGCCGTATGCTTGTCTGTCACCCGACGAAATAAGAAAAAAAAAAATTACCTCTGTAGCATCTGTAATTAGGAGCTGGGAGTACCCATCATATTTGGCGAACCCGGTGGTCGAATCGTTCGCAATGGCCACTTTGACTCCGAGGTTGCGGGTTCGATTACCACAGTATTTGTGTGCATGAACATGTCTGTTTGTCTTGGTCATAGAAAATATTCTATGTATTATATGTATGTATTTACAAAAAAAAAAAAGTATTATATCAGTTGTTTAGTACCCATAGTACAAGATTTGCTTAGTTTGGGACTGGAATTTGTCCAGGAATATTTATTTATAAGCCGGAAATACCAGCGTTAACCCAGACTTGTGATACTCCATGTGTGGTAGTACTTGTGTTTTGGAAAGCAAAAATCTTTGCAACGAACTGCTTTGCTCTGTTGAGTACATACATCCAGTTTTTTCGAAGCTCTTTTGACTTTCTTTTATAGATGACTTTGAAACTGAACGTCGTTGGAAGTTTCAACGCCAAGAATCCCAATTCTATAAAATGGCGATGGTATTTAATAAATACATCAAATACAAGATTTTAAACAGTTCATGGTAGACTTGGCTGTATATTTAAAGACGAACGAACTCAGAAAATCGATAAGAAATTTATCCGAGCTTTGGGTTCGCATTATCGGAATCTTTGATAATTAAACCGGACCCGGTTGATGGGGATGACCCGGTGGATGGGGAGTTGAATGTAATTTCGGAAAGATATCACAAGAAATCAAATCATTTTTACAGACATGGTAGACATTAGGGATAGGCAAGTATACACAAAATTCATTTTAATGGACTCCGAACAAGGACTAATAGCTAGGACCTAGTAATATTATATATATAATAGCCTATAAGCACATATAGGTACTTATTTTATACATTTTATTTTAGGTAACATACAATCTACTGTTTTACGGTCGCCACCATTTGTAAAACAGCGTTGTGAGTATTGTGACTCCCGCTATAGCACTATGCTGAGAGGGGACGCTTTGTGGTGTCAGACATTCTCTCTCTCTCTCTCTCTCTCTCTCTCTCTCTCACACACACACACACACACACACACACACACACACGCACACACGCACGCACAGACGCATGCACGCACGCACGCAAATTATTAGACTATTTTATTAGTTTCGGAGTTTGTCGCGGACAATCATCGCGATACGTGTTTTAAAAGAGTTTGTTACATACAGTAAAGAATTTAATATAAAATTTGAATTTGTCACAGTGTTTTACATAACATATGTCTTACGGCTTATCTTCATTGTAATTTCATTCTTTGGAGATAAACGGGCAGTACTTTATACCCTTCGGCCGAGTTCGGCACATCGGCTTTCCTTAATATGTGTACGCACGTCTTGACACCATCAATCAAAAGGGGTTGGCTCAAATTGCGGGAAATAGCTAGTTTTTTTTTTACGATTTTAAAGAATTACAGGGCAATTTTCGTTCAAACGTGAGAACTTCAAAATTTTATTAAATAACAAAAACTAATTAAAATTAATAAAATATAATATCTAAATAGCATCAAAAAATTCTTCAGCATCGCCATCAAAGGGTAACGTGGCCAGAAGGCTAGCAGTAAATTTACTTTTAATGTGGCCGGTCTAAATGTTTCCACCTTGCCTGATGGAAAGCACAAATGAAGACTAAATATGAGGACCGCCATTACTGCGATTAACGCAGCGCTGGCGGTCCACCCCTTGACGACACACTTCGTCTAAACGACCCTGGGTTATAGGAAGAGAGAAATACGTGTACCGGCAGTGAATTCCAAAACATTATAGCTTGGCAGAGAAGTGAGTTGCCGAACTTTTTGGTATGGGAACGCAAAAACTGTAACCTATAAGGATGGGATTTTAGACTAGCACGAGTGGCCCTAAGGAGAAATGGAGCAGGGGCCAGATTAAAGAACTCTCAAACTACCAATCAAAGCTGAAAGGGCTCAAGCGTTATTTTTATATGCTTACACAGTGAAGAGCCCGTATTTGGCACTTTCGCTATTACTCCTAAATCGAAACATTTTGCGTGTTGGCACACCCCGGTCATCTCCATACAAATGTCGCCTCGTTTACTACATAAACAATGAAGTCTGTACAGAGCGTTAATGAGCGAATGTGCGTGCGGCTTCATACAAATTGTTCCAGATTCGTCTCAACGGGGAGGTGAGGTCGATACGAGAGAGCGGCAGGGAGAGACCAAACTGTACGTAGTACTATTACTTATACTGTGGTGCTGGTGTGTGTTGCACGTATGATAGTCTATTTTTTGCCTAAGTGGCAGAACACAGAAGAGAACTATTTTCACTTTGTAATATCTATAATAATCTGGATAATTGGTACACAGTAAGCTTTATAAGACTTTTCTACCACAAACTGTGAAATTGTGGAATCAACTTCCCTCAGCAGTATTCCCAAATAAATTCCTGGGATCAGGTTACTCTACAATTTGGAGTGTAAGTGGCCCACCTCCATTTTTAATAATAGTTGAATGATTATGCGTTGATGTCGAAGTTTCACCTGATATATAATTATAGAATAACTTGTAATAAAATTTAATTTTCTGATCCAATCAACACGCTGGTATTTTACAATACTACAGTCTCCAGAATTACTCCATCTGTACTGAAATTTAATTTAATTGCAATATTCCGAGCCAATCAACAAGCCTGGTATTTTACAATGAAATTCATTAATCACAACGCACAGCTTTCATTTGCCAGTATTTGTCTTTTTATTTAATTGAATAATTCTTATTTTATTTTGCATGTGGGTACAAACGTACATGTGGGTAACCTGAAGGAAAGCAATCACCACCTCTCATGGAGATCAGCAACACCAAGGGATCGCCAATCCGTTGTCAGCCTATACTCCTTCCTTGCTTTCTTTCTGGTGACCTCACTCGCAGGAACACACCATCCCTCAAGGGAATTGTTATTTGGCTGGGGTACTCTGTGAGGTGGAGATACTTCCCCAGTTAAGTTCCCCAGTCCCAGGCAGCTTAAAATATATGCTATACTATGTCTTTGAACTGAATCCAAGTTTACATACACGTGGTGCACCATGCTGATAGACAAACGAGGGTCTCTGTGGACTTTACCCGAACTAACGTTACAGAGCCGAGCGTCACGGTTCATGTTCATTTTCTAGCTACAAAAAGTCTACAGCGCGCCTAGAAGCGGCCGGCTTGTTTGCCACCCGACGTAGTATGAAAATCGGGTATAGCTGAGTCATGGAGACGGTCGTGTGTTGTATGCGAATACGTTATATGCACTAAGATTATCTCAAAATGGCAGCGCTTCCCCCTCCCCCGCACGCGATGTACCATACTCTTTACTTAGCGTAATAAATTCTTTGATCCTTCATTATATGCAATAAAGTTATCGCTAAATGGCAGCTCTTCCCCCTCATTCGCACGCGACGTTCCATAGTCCTTACTTAGCGTAGTAAATTCTTTGATCTTTCATCTATCCAGTGGTGTGATTGAATTTTGGATGTAGAGCATAGATTCGAAACTACAATGCCAAACTGTATCCCCTGATTTTGATATCATTCGTTTTTTTGAATTGCCTTCTGGTGTATATTGTAATAGTGTGGGTAGGCTAAACTAATGTTTTCTCCGACAACCGTTGTTAAATAAATATCAGTCTTGTAATGATTGTTTCATTGTGCACACCTTTATTTAATACAAACCATTGGCGACGAGTCGAACCCATTTTTTAATCACGGAAGATTTTAAACGTGCAGAAATGGCATCATCCAAGCCAGATTTAAGTAGTTTGAAGGAGTTCAAAGTACATGTGGATAGATGGTCGACTTACATGACTAAGTTGAAAGCGTGGTTTACCATTCAAGATATTAAGATGGCCGAACAATCTAAATATTTGGTGGCCGTCGTCGGCACGGAAGCAATGGATTTAATAATTGACTTGTGCTACCCGGATGAACCCGAAAAGACCAATATTGCCAAGATCGAAGAATTGATGGAAAATTACCTTTCTCCCAAAAGATCAAAAATAGCCGAGATAATGATTTTCAGATGCTGCAAACAAGTCGACGGTCAATCGGTGAGCGAATATCTGGTAAAACTAAAAAAATTAAGCAAGGCGTGCAAATTCAACGACAGTCAGAATTTAAACGAAAATCTTCGCGACCAATTCGTCTACGGGTTGCAGAACGAACGCATTCGTCAAAGGATTTTGACCGAAAAGGACGACGATTTAACATTCGCGCGAGCTATGGAGCTGGCGCTGTCGCTGGAGGCGGCGGTACAAGACTCGAGCGTTGAAGTTTCGCCTCGCGGCGGCGGCGAGGCGCGGCCCGTGCAGGCGGTCAGAGTCGGCGCAGCGAGCGCGCGGCGGCTGCGGCGGAGCGGGCGGCCCGGCGGCGGGGACGGCTCGCAGCGGTGCGGCCGGTGCGCCGGGGCACATAGGGCGGAGCGGTGTTCGTTTATAAATAGTGAGTGCTATGTGTGTGGTAAAAAAGGGCATATCGCAAAACTATGCCGCCTACGCAAACAAAAAGCGATTCATGAAGTGAACGACGGTTCGGAAACCGAGAATTCGGCGACGTCGGACTGCGAGAGTGCGGTCGGTGTTTATAAGTGCAGTGATGAGGAAACGGACGAGCGATGGAACATTAGTGTGAAAATTAACGGTGTCCCGATCACGATGGAAGGTGATACGGGGTCTGCGGTGAGTGTTATTTCCTTTCGTACTTATGACAAACTTTTTAAGGAATTCAAATTAATTCCTTATTCGTCGAAATTGAAAATGTACAGTGGGCAAAAAGTGTAACCGAAAGGTAAGATTATTTGTTCGGTAGAAATGAACGGTCGAATTAGAAGCGGGCTTAACTTGATCGTTATAGATAATGATTGTAGTTCGTCATTACTGGGGCGCGATTGGATGAGGTCGTTCGATGTTAGTTATCCTACCCCTACATGTTCAAGTGGCGCGATAAAAGAATTACAACGTCGTTTCCCTAATGTTTTTCAAGCGGGCGTAGGCACTTTTAATAAATCAACAATAACGTTAGAAGTGGTGCGAGATGCAAAACCGGTGTGGAGGCGCGCTCGGCCGGTGCCGCTCGCGCTGCGCCCCGCTGTGGAGGCGGAGCTGGCTCGGTTGCAGCGCGAGGGAATCATCTCAGCCGTAGAATGGAGCGAGTGGGGTACGCCAGTCGTACCCGTCATGAAAAAGAACGGCCAGGTACGTCTCTGCGGAGATTTTAAAATTACTTTAAACCCTGTTCTCGTTGACGATAAATACCAAATACCTAAAATTGAAGATGTGTTTACTTCCCTCCAGGGAGGTCAAGTTTTTGCAAAAATAGATCTTAGCAATGCCTATTTACAGCTCAAATTAGATGAGCAGTCAAAAAAGTTATGTACCATCGTAACACATCACGGAATGTTCTGTTTTAATCGAGTTCCCTTTGGAATAAAGACGGCACCGAATAAGTTTCAGCGTATCATGGATACGTTGTTTAAAATGCCATCTGTGGCATGCTACTTGGACGATTTGACAGTATGTGGCGTTAATCATAAAGATTTATGGGAGAAATTGCAAAAGGTATTTAAAATATTATCGGACTGCGGGTTAAGAGTACCGCCGGAGAAGTGTAGTTTTTTTGAAAAGTCAATTTCGTACTTAGGTTACGTGATAGACGCTAGTGGGTTGCATACGCAGAACTCTAAGGTAGACGCTATATACAATACACCAGTTCCTAAAACAGTAAGTGAATTAAAGGCATTTTTAGGTTTAATTAATTATTACGGTTAATTTTTAAACAATTTAAGTGACACCTTGAGCCCGCTATACGAACTGCTAAAAAAGGGGAAGAGATTTAAATGGACGGACTGTTGTGATAGTGCTTTCCGGAAGGTTAAGAAAAATTTAAAAAATAGTGACGTCCTAGTACACTTCGACCCATCCTTGCCGACGTCGGTGACTTGCGACGCATCGCCGCGCGGGGTCGCCGCCGTGCTCAGCCAGCGCGGCGACGACGGCCGCGAGCGGCCCGTGCTCCATGCGTCGCGCACACTGTCGCAAGCTGAGAAAAACTACGCTCAAATTTGTCGCGAAGGGCTAGCCATTATTTTCGGTGTTACAAAGTTTCACGATTATATTTTCGGAAGAGAGTTTACGTTAGTCACAGACTGCAAACCACTCGCAGCAATTTTTAATGAACATAAAGGTATCCCTCTAATGGCCGCTAGTCGCCTCCAACGTTGGGGTGTAATCTTAGGAGCGTATAATTACAAAGTTAAATGTATAGCTTCAAAACATAATTGTGTGGCAGACTGTCTTTCACGGATTCCGATATCGGAAGATGAAATTACCACCAGAGTGGATTATTATTTAAATTTTGTCGAAAAATCAGTTCCCATTCACTTTAAAATAATTGCAAAAGAAACAAGTAAGGATTGTGTAATGCAAAAATTAATTACCGCAATCAAAGCAAACTGGCAATATTGTACTTCCGACAGTTTGAAGCCATATTTCAAAATAAAACAATTTCTATGCATAGAACAAGGTTGTGTTTTGTATGGACATAGGGTTGTCATTCCTGTGCAGTTACGGGACGACATCTTAAAACAAATACACGAAACACACCAGGGTACAGTAAAGTGCAAAAATTTAGCGCGAAACTACGTGTATTGGCCGGGCATCGATCAAGATATCGAGCGTGTGTGTCTCGCTTGTGACACATGTGCGCGGGAGCGCCCTACACCCATTTCCGCCCCCCTCCATCCTTGGACTTGGCCTCAGGAAGCCTGGTACAGGTTACATGTCGATTTTTTCACTTTGGCAGGCAATACGATATATTACTTGGTTCTAATCGATGCTCACTCAAAATGGATCGAATGTTTTCGAGTACCCAATACTTGCGCTAAAAATACGATTCTGAAGTTACGTCAAATTTGTGGCCAATTCGGTCTTCCACGAGAGATCGTTTCAGATAACGGCCCACCGTTTAATGGACAGGAATTTAAAGATTTCTTATCGAATTATGGAATTCATCATATTTCTAGTACACCGTATAAACCAAGTAGCAATGGTGCTGCCGAGAATGCCGTTAAAATCGTTAAAACTGCATTAAAAAAGGCCATGCGGGATCATGTTAATTTAGAGTCTGCATTACATCAATTCCTTTTCATTTATAGATCAACCCCTCATTGCATAACCGGCAAAACACCGGCAATGTTACTACTAGGCAGGGAGGTACGCACCTCTTTTGATTTGCTTCGCCCAACTACTAGTGATGTAGTCAGACGTAAACAGAGCGCGCAAATAGAATACAAATCGGGTATTAGCAGAGAGTTTAATGTTCGTGATAACGTTTATTTTAAACTGTTTAAAAATAACACCTTTACTTGGGAGAAGGGTTGGTGACAGATAGAATTGGTCCCTTAACTTATTATATACAATACAATGGGAGGATCGTACAAAAACATGTCGATCAATTGCGGAAAGATAGTAGCGGTCTTTCTTTAGAATTAATTGAATATACCCCGAGTTCAAAAATAAATAATTTGCCGGATATAACGTCAGAAGAGGGGGAAATGTCTACGGTTGAGTCTGGTGACACGCAAGGTGCTCCCGGTCTCGAACCCGCGACCGCGCCGCAGCCTACGTTGTCACCCGCGGCCGCTTCATCCGTTCCGATACTTCCGATGCCAGTTGATCAGAGATCAAAACGAGTTCGCAAACCAATTAACCGATTTGGATTTGATATCGATTAACCATTCTGTTTCACTATTAAATATTATGTAAAAATACTTATAAGTTAGAAGATAAATATTGTTATATTAACAAACATTAAGAAGCTATAAAAAAATAATTAAATGTAGCCTTTTAGAGATGTATGCTTACTCATTATGTATTAACTAACATTAGAATTATTCTTTATGTCGTATTAATTTTAAGTACACATAAGTTATGTAAAATCTAGTGGGGAAGAATGGTGTATATTGTAATAGTGTGGGTAGGCTAAACTAATATTTTCTCCGACAACCGTTGTTAAATAAATATCAGTCTTGTAATGATTGTTTCATTGTGCACACCTTTATTTAATACAAACCACCTTCCAATGGAAACAATTTTAAAGACGCATTTACGTCAAAAATATAGAATTCTTCTGAACACTTTGATGTTTGAAACGAGATTCAGTGTATTTAACCTGTAACTGACTGAAAGTCTGAAATTACAAAATTTTGTTACACAGTTTACACACTCACCTTCCTGCTTCCAAGAATATCCCATTAGAAATACTAGTCATGCCGTCGTTTAGGCGGATTCCGCCCTTGCCTTCGAGTTTCAGAATTAAATTCTCGAGTATCATAAATGTGAAGAAGTACGGCCACGACTGAAATTGAAGTAATTCTTGATAAAATTCCTTAATATCATTTTGGTAATAAGAAATTCCTAAGTGAAACAAATAATCCAATATAATTTATTCAATCCAATCTAATCAAATTCAATATAAGAAAATATTAACGTAAGTTAATATTTTTGTAAAAAAAACGTGTTTTTTTTATATGAGAGGGGGCAAACGAGCATGTGGGTCACCTGATGGAAAGCAATCACCACCGGTAATGGAGATCAGCAACACCAAGGGGTCGCCGATCCGTAGCCAGCCTATATACGAGTAGATATACTCTTTACTTTTTTCTCATGACCTCACTCACTCGCAGGAACGCAACAATCCTCAAAGGAATTATTATTTGGCTGCGGTATTCTGTGAGGTGGAGGTATTTCCCAAGTCAGGCAGCCTAAAAAATACGCTATGCCCTACCTCTCTTTTCGCCAGAGCCTCGCTTGTTAATCAGCAGGGTGCATCACGTGCAGCTGATTTTGGTTTCGGTTCAAAGATGTTGATGAACCATTTACATCCTATCCTCCTCCTATTGTTGAAATCGGTTCAAAATATTATATTTTGATGAAATATTGTATGTATATTCAGTAGGTCTGAGAATATGATGTTATCATTTTTTTTTTACTAAAATAATCCTATGAATAATGTATATGGCAAAACAACATTTGCCGGGTCATGTGGTACAACCACAGCCAACTTCCCCTGCACGCGGTGCACCCTGCTGACTGACAAACGAAGCTCTGGCGAAAAGAGAGGTAGAGAGCGTAATTGTAAGTTACCCGACTGACTACACCTCACAGAAAATTGTAAGCTACCCGAGTGGGGAATCTACCTCCACCTCACAGAATACCGCAGCTAAATAACAATTCCCTTGAGGGTTGTTGTGTTCCTGCGAGTGAGTGAGGTCACCGGAAAGGAAGGAGATGCTGCATTGGGAGTGGTGGTGGCGGCGCGCGAGCGACGTTTATATGGCTACGGTAACCGCTTCACATCACGCGGGCCTAAAAAAGATCTTAGGTTTAAGTTATTGATCTTTAGCTTTGTCGGTAGAGATTCAATGTTTCTACTAGCTAACATAAACTCTAAGCTGAAGTTTTATTTTCGCAAGCAAAACTTCCGCTGGGTTTCAGCTTCGGCGGTAGGGGGTCCCAGGATAGGGTGGCAAATGACAAGGTTTAATCAGCTTTTGTCCGAACCAATTACTAAAGTGTAAGTTGGGTCGAATTGGAAAAGGAAATTAAGTACGTGTGTGTGTATGTGTGCACATCAACGCTACACCTCAGCTATGTTGAGTTGGAACCATTTTCGCGACTCATGTATACCTACTAAAGACGAGATATTTACTTGCTGGCCCGGCGAACTTCTTATCACATTTAGATATTTTTACGTTAATTTTTTCGATTTTTTAATAGTTATTCTGCTATTCGGGGCTGTTTCCATCTAACAAATCAAAGATCAATTATTATCATATCTTTATGATTACACCAGTATAGGCTCGACATGTCCTATTTCTCTTTCACTAAAGCCCCTTTTGCAAGTCGGTGGGATGCACCATGTGCAAGAGAGGTTGGTTTTGGCTCTAAAGATACTACTGAGTTACACACAATCTAAAATAACTTTAGTTGAAGAGAGTTGTAATTGCTTTTGTATTATAATTGAGTTAAAAACTATCCCATATCTCAAGGTGGATGATCAAACTGCACACGTATGCAAAATTTGATTTAAATCAATCCAGTAGATTCGGATTCCATCGCGGACAAACAACGTGACACGAAATTTTTATATATTAAGATTGTTTCTGTAATAGGTACTAGAAAGTTCTAAAACTTTTTTTTCTTTCTTTCAAATCCTCTTTAAGTATTTATTTATCTATATTTTTAATGACCACGAAGTATCAGAGTACAATAGGCGACCTTAATGCTAAATGAATTAAGTTCGCCTTGCCCCGCTCCTCTCTCCGCTCTACCCGTCAACCATTAAGAGTGCAGAACATCACAAATAGACTTGTGTACCATTTTTTTTTCGATTTTTTATTTAAAGACGTAAAAATAATATATCTAAAGGTGAAAAATTACTTCGATAGCATAAAAACTTCTCGAGATATGATAACTTGAAGATCACAATTTTGGACTATTACGAAAACGCTCCATAAAAAAGGCCACCACGTTATGATATCAAACCTTGGTATTTTATATACATTAAATCAGAAATTTAGTACGACAGATATGTTAAATATTGCGTTTATGTTGCTAGTGCCGTAACAAAAGTTTTTTTTTATTGTTTCTACAATGGCAATAATTCAAAAACATAACTTGTAAAAAAAATAACAAGTCTCGCAACTCAGTTCTTCTACCGTAAAAAGTTGTGAGATCCTACATGGATCTCACAACTTCTTATACCAAGTCGGTTAATTCATTCAGTCCCTACTTAAGGGACCTTCCGTCTTAATTTATTACGTAATTAGCTAACCTAATAACATCTTATAGGCTCTGCAAGGTAATGAGGGACAGCTCAGCGTAAAACTAGTGGAAGCAGATGCAGCTGTGTATAATAATGATACAGCCGAAACCGTAAAGGGAAAGGTATCAGGAACATACATGGCTGCATATAACGCGACAGATGGTTTTGTGGCTCTAAACGAGGTAGAGACAGAGCGGACTGGAAGGCTGGTGTTTGAGACTCCTCCGGAAGACCCAATTGTAGTCACCGCCAAGTGTACGAAGGTAATGCTAGATGACAGATTCCTAGAAAAAGCGGAAGCTCTGCTATCATCAGAGACTGGCATCGGCAGAGCCTTCGAATACTGGGAGGTACCAGAAATAACTTGGGTCAACGGAGTACCCGGATGTGGAAAATCAAAATGGATTTCCGAGAATTATAATCCAGGCAAAGACTTGGTCATTGCAACCACGACTGAATCCACTCGCGACCTGAAAGAGAGAATAACTAAACGCATCGGTACAAAACCAAGAGCTAAAGCACGTACAATGGCCTCAGTACTTGCAAATGGGATCCCAGCGACAGACACCTACGAAAGACTTATGATCGACGAAGCGCTGATGAACCATTTCGGGGCCATAGTGATGGCAGTGCGAATTACCGGTGCCAAGAAGGTCCTGCTCTTTGGCGATATAAATCAACTGCCATTCATCGACAGATCCAACCTTTTCCGACTTAAATACCATCGCCCAAGCCCAGCGGCGAACATCAGCCGTGAAATGCTGTGCACAAGAAGGAATCCACTAGACGTTGCGTATGCCCTCAGACAAGTATACAGTGGCATATACTCGTCCAACACTCGGACACGGTCCCTGAAGCTGATGAGGTACAGTGAGTCGCAAATACCCACAAGCGCAGCCAACACCTTGTACCTGGTACATACTCAGGCCGAGAAAGAGCTACTGATCGGTCAAGGTTACGGCAGTGGCGCAGGGTCTCGTACTTTGACCATTCATGAAGCACAGGGACTGACATACGAGTCAGTGGTAATCATCAGGACATCGATGAAAAACCTTCAACTGCATAGTAGTGTCCCCCATGCAGTGGTGGCAGTTTCGAGACATACCTGTAGCTGTATATATTACACAGACTGCAGCGAACTATTCGACGCAACTGCAAAATTCATTAAACGTGCGGAAACTGCTACCACGGAAGCAATTCGGGACTACAATTTGCAAATGGCGATCTGGAGTCGGGATACACCCGTCGTGAAAGAATTGGCAAAGCAATAGGAAAGAAAACAAAAAATAGGAACGCGACTACTCAGTTCCGTACGGAACTGATGACACAGAAACGAGATGGTCGCCCATGCAATATCAGTGACAACGACAGACGGAATATGCTGGGTCAAAGAACGTAAGTATCTGGTGGGTGAGAGGGAGAGAAGGAGAAAGACCATAGGGAAATAAATAGAGGTTTTACTGTGCAGCCCTGACAGCCCAGGTAGTCATGCTCACTAAAGTGTTCAAACTGGTGGTGGTGTCGTGTGGCGGGTCGCCGCATTCCCAATAAAATGGTTGAATGCGGTGATGGCTGCCCCATGCATCAACTCGTGAACGGGTGCTGCCAGAGGGGACTGGTCTGCCCTGGCTGTCATGGTTGCAAGGTAAACAATAGGAGCAATAGACAATAACATATAGTAGTAATAGACAATAATATAATTATTAGCATAATAGCGACGTGCAATTTATATTGTAAGAATATTGTAAGATAAAAAAATAGAACATTGTTAATAAAAGGTACGGACCCCGGGTCTGTAGGATGTGATATAAATCAATAAAAAATAAAATAAAAAAACAACTTATAGGTACTGACCATATCAATATTAAAAATCTTTTATGTTATTATAGACTAGCCTATTGCGAATTTTACAATTAAATATTTATAATATTCTGGCAAGTTGGCCAAGACAACTACTTAAATAATAATAAGACCAATTAGGTTTCCGTACCCAAATGTGCCAATGGGACCCTATTACTGAGACTCCGCTGGGACTGAGGCTCCGAAAGGGGTCGTCAAACAAGAAATGTGCTTTTGTACGGAGAACATTGTACGGACGGAGGTTCAAGTACAAGTTCGACTCACATTTGGCCGGTTTTATTTGAAATAAAATGCCAATCTATGGGTGGTTTATTCCCTCAATGATAATTTGACGAGCTCGGTGGTCGAATGGTTAGCAATGGCCACTTTGACTCCGAGGTTGCGGGTTCGATTCCCGCACAAGACAAACATTTGTGTGCATGAACATTTCTGTTTGTCTTGGTCTGGTTGTTTTCTATGTATTATAAGTATGTATTTACAAAAAAAATAGTATAGTACATTTATCAGTTGCCTAGTACCCATAACACAAGCTTTGTGCTTAATTTGGGACTAGATGGCCGGGTGTAATTTGTACAGGAATATTTATTTATTTAATGTATCGTTTCATGAAATTACCGCACGCAGGTGAATTTCATTCTAAAGTTGATAAATAAGTAATGATGAAATTATTTTGCTCCGTTGTCATATTCCGTATTCCGTATTTAAGAATAATCAAATCTTGGGCACTTACTTGGACATAAAAATTGGGGACATCTTCTTCATTTTCAAACATATGTTCTTTTGGATTTACTAAATAAAACATACGACCAGATCCCTTAACTATTTCCAGGGCCTCGTCGAAAACAGAATTATTATTATACACTGCCATAGTAAAAATTACAAACTACTATTTTATTTGTACGTGTTTGTTCTGCGTTCTGTGTTGTTTGTGCTTCCACTTCAAGAATCACTTTAAGAATCTACTTGAAATTTATATTTATTATTAGTAACTATTTCTTTTGTTTAATAGTTGTAAATATATTTTTATAATTTAAAAGATCATTAGGTACAATCAATCTGTGGATGTTTTGATACCACATTGTGAAGAATATTTCAAGTTACAATGCATAAGTTTATTGACAAATAAATTAAGTTGTCTTTTAAATCTAATTAAGAGACATTTAGAATTCAAAGTTTATTACTAAAACTATTAGTAAAGTAATAATTGAAAACAATATGTCGGAGCCATATCCAAAATGCATGGGTCATTACTCATCAGGCAGTCATATCAGTCACATCATTTAAACAGGTCGTCAGAAACATTCAATCAATCAATCAATTTATTTGCATAAATATAGGTTACATTTGGTGTTAATTTTATACATTGTGTGATCGCTATATTTTAACCGATAGGTGTGCAAATTTATCATATTAAACTCTTAGATTACACTAAACATGTTACAATATATTTATAAATTATTAAATTACAATGTTATTAGATTTTACGAGTATTACAATATTATCAAATATTACATTATATCGAATATATGTCAAACGATCATAATTAAAACTAATTTACATTACATGTGTCATGTTCTTATCATTTAAAAATTCATCTATGGAATTGTAGGTAGTGTATGCGAGCACCGTGTATGAAGAAGAATATATGATGAAGAGTAGATAGAAAGATGAAAGAAAGATAGTTTAAAATGAATAAAAGTTGAGTAGATAGAAACTAGTATAATAACGAAAAATTAATTACATATAAGTCAACAATAATAAGAAAATAATTTGTGCGGACGAATCGCGCGGAGGTCGGCAAGCAATGTATGCGCGCCGGGCGGTAGATGTATATCGTGGCGGGGAGTGCACGAAGGCGACAGCGGCGGTGCGGTATGCCCCGCAGCGGTGACGTTGTCGATGTCGTCATCTTATAGGAGCTGGCCCAATTTGCATAAGCGGAGCGGATAGCGTATTGAACCAACTGTTTATATTTATTACGCTACATATCCCCCCCGCTCAGACCGTAACTACGGTCGATAAAAATCTGGAAATCGCACTTGTCTGCCGCTTCTGGTTTTCTTCGGTGTTGGCGAATCCGATATATCTGCTTCTCGCTGCTGACTATTCGAAGTGTTGATATCTCGTGCCATATATGCGGGTTTCAGTCGGTCAATCGTCACGTTGGTGACGTTTCCTGAGATGGCAAGCGAGAAGTACTTGGGTGTCCTCTTTAGCACTTTGAAGGGACCAGCATATGGTGGTTGCAGAGACTTCCTGACATGATCTTGTCGTACGAATACATGCGAGCAGGTTTCGAGAGCTTTAGGCACATAAAATGGACTAGTGCTGTGCCATGATGTCGGCTTGGGGCTTAATCGCGCCATATGACTTCGCAGTCGAGTAGCCATCTGAGTGTGATCTTCGACTTCGTGATCATTGGTAGGAGACAGGAACTGACCGGGAAGACGGAGTGGCTCGCCGTACACCAATTCTGCCGAAGATGCCTGGATGTCATCCTTCCAGGCGTTGCGAATACCGAGCAACACCAGTGGTAGGGCTTCAGTCCACGTTGTATCGGTATGACACATGATGGCTGCCTTCAGTTGCCGATGAAAACGCTCGACGATGCCATTAGCAGCAGGGTGATAGGCTGTCGTGCTGAAGTGGTGCGCACCAATTAAGGCAGTGAGGGCCTTAAAAAGATGGCACTGGAACTGGCGACTTCGGTCCGTGGTCACCCGAAGAGGACAGCCGAACCTGGCTATCCAGCCAGAGACAAGGGCTGCTGCACAGGATTCTGCGGTTATATCTTTGAGTGGGAATGCCTCAGGCCATCGAGTAAAACGATCAATGACAGTGAGGCAGTACCTGAAATCAGAAGATATAGTTAGCGGTCCTACGAGGTCGAGGTGGATGTGGGTAAACCTGCAGGATACGGGTGGACCGGGAGTAGTACGGATGAAGTGGAGTGTATTATGCTTTGGTGATGAAGGCATACCTGCAGGTCTCGTGATCTCTGGATATTCGAGCAGGATGTCATGGTACTCGGTATCTCCAGTGACAATCTTCACCGAAGCTACATCCTCCCAGCTTTCGCAACCTATAGCAGCAACTGCCATCGATGTCATCCCGTCCACCAAGCGCTGATTCTTGCAGTCCACTAAAAGGTTATAGTGAGAGAGGAAATCGACTCCTATGATAGGTTTGGTGATATCAGCTATGGTAAAAGTCCAACAGAAAACTCTTCGAAGTCCGAAGTTTAGCTGAAGGCGTATTGGACCATATGTGTGAATGACGGAGTTGTTAGCTGCAACAAGGTCATAGTTAGATCTGGTACAGGGCGTCTTCAGAGCTGATCGTGGGAAGACACACAAGTCTGAGCCAGTGTCCACAAGGAACTGCGTCTTCGAGGCACGGTCAGTCACAAATAAACGGCCTGTTGATGGTGATGGGCAGTCGTTGGCCGCTACTTCCGACCGCCCTGGAAGTTTAACGATTGCTTAAAACTGCATGGCTCCTTGCACTTTTTCGCTTTCTCTCCATAGACGTAATGGTAGTAGCAGTGCGGGTAGTTAGGTGGTGGCTGGCGTGATTTGGAACGGCTGCGAGATCGGCTATACTTGCGGTTTTTAAAGTGTGATCTGCCACGTGGGTCAGGCTGCATGGTGAATGCTGCTACTTGCTTTCTTAGCTCGTTGACCTCCTGAACCAGCTCTGCATATGATGGCTGACTTTGGTGTGTGGGTGATGGGTGTGTGCCTGATGAAGAAGGATAATATGACGCTGCTTCTGCCACTTGTGGTACTGGAGGTGCTAAATCATAGACCTTATCTGCAATGTCGGACAGCTTCTCCAGGGAAAGATCGGTCTGCGTGGCTATCACCGTCTGGACGTTCTGTGGCAACCTGCTGGACCATAATGTTACAAGGAAATCCTTGGGAATGGTGGGCCCGGCTAAGCTCTCCAGATGGCGCAGGAATTGTGATGGACGGCGGTCACCTAGCTCCTCGTGCATGAGCAGCTGCTTGACACGCCGTTCCTGTGAAGCTGACAGTCGTTTTATTAATTCCGTCTTAAGTTTTTCATACTTCCCTGTAGGCGGTGGGTGGGCGATAATGTCTCTGACTTCCTTGGCGTATTCGAAGCTGAGACTGGTGGCTAAGTGGCTAAATTTAGTTTCGTCCGTGGTGACTCGAGACAGAATAAATTGTTGCTCAAGCTGTGAAAGCCAAAGCTCGGGGTCCTCTGGGTAAAATGGCGGAACTCGAACGCCAACCCTTTGTACCTCCTTAAGGTCATCATGTGCATCCTGATAGGCACGCTCATCATCTTTCGCCATATCGTTGGTACTTACGTACGTCTCGCACTTGGACCACACCTTATCACTTGGGCCACACCTTATGACTTGGACCACAACTCGGCGTAACGGTATTTCTTACTTGTTGTAACTGTTGAATTTTTGAATACACTGAGACTTGTAATAAACACAGGTACTCACAAATGTCCTTGCGTACTCCTTCCACTTGTTCTGTGGACGTCGGGTGTCACCAATGTAGGTAGTGTATGCGAGCACCGTGTATGAAGAAGAATATATGATGAAGAGTAGATAGAAAGATGAAAGAAAGATAGTTTAAAATGAATAAAAGTTGAGTAGATAGAAACTAGTATAATAACGAAAAATTAATTACATATAAGTCAACAATAATAAGAAAATAATTTGTGCGGACGAATCGCGCGGAGGTCGGCAAGCAATGTATGCGCGCCGGGCGGTAGATGTATATCGTGGCGGGGAGTGCACGAAGGCGACAGCGGCGGTGCGGTATGCCCCGCAGCGGTGACGTTGTCGATGTCGTCATCTTATAGGAGCTGGCCCAATTTGCATAAGCGGAGCGGATAGCGTATTGAACCAACTGTTTATATTTATTACGCTACAGAATAATAGGCCTTTTCAATTAATAGTTTTTTCAAATTATATTTAAAGGTACGTATGCACTCAATTTCCTTTAGGAAACTTGGCACTTTATTATACATTTTTATTATTATACACTGCCATTGCTGAGACCTTTTAATTAAATGCTGATGATTTTCATTCTAAACCGTACATAATGGAATGATTAATTTAGAATTTCATTCCGGTTTTAGTACTTTGTTATTTCAAGTTCTTTTTTATATGGCACTTTTTGTCCGAGTATTGAGCAGCATCCCCCCAGTGGGCTATGCCACCAATAGGTATTTTTACTTCACTTTATAGTTTCAGTTTTGCAATATTTATTATGAGTTTTGAATTAATTACAGTAATTTATTTGTCAATAAAATATACTACATATATTTTTTTCCAATTGTTATTTACACCAAAAATTATCCGCGCAGAGATCGCTTGATCTATTTAAATTATAACCAATAAATTATTATTTACTACACAAAAATTAAAACAGATATTTTTGTTATGTATGACACTGAGTCCGTAGTTTATACTAAGTATACGCTCTATTTAAACAAATTCATCGGTCAATCAGTATAAAAACTTTTGGGGATTTTATCATTATCGTTATTAATAACATCTGTGGTTACTATCATTAAATTAACATAACGTTATTCAATAACGGTGATTGGAACGTAATTGACGTTATTAATATATTCTACACAAAACAAAATGATTATTGAAAGAGGTTATTTTATTCATTGCGTGGACTTTATTTACTTTGAACCGTTCGTTTTCTCAGGGCCTTCGATTACGATACCGTCTTAGATTACAGCATACAGCTTGATTTAGTTATGTTAAGTTAATAAATTAAGGTAATTTCTTCTCGCGTAGTAGTGCGTAAAGAAGTTTTACTTCAAAAGAGACAACTATGACGGTATTATTCTGAAAGCAATATGCTTCGCGTGCATTGTGACGTAACTGACACCGTGAGTTTACATTCCCGGCAATGTATATTTTTGCGATATATATTTAGCTATTCTTGTCAACATGTTTCAACACATTCTTCTCTAAAATACTGTTAATATACTCGTACAGGATTTTGACACAAATAATTGTTGCACAAGACGGCAGTTTTCATAGTTGAAGCATAAATTTTCAAGGCAAGCACTGCGATGAAATTTGCGTTTAAATAAACACTGACTGTTTGTCAGTTAGTGTTTAGTTCCGAGGCTCTGGCGAAATGAGATGTAGGGTATAGCGTATTTTTTAAGCTGACCGTCTGGGAAAGTACCTCCATTTCACAGAATACCGCAGCCAAATAACAATTCCCTTGAGGGTTGTTGTTTCTGCGAGTAAGTGAGGTTACCAGAAAGAAATAAAGAAAGGAGTATAGATCGGCAACGGATCGGTGACCCCTCGATGTTGCTGATCTCCATTAGCGGTGACGATTGCTTTCCATCAGGTGACCCACATGTTCGTATGCACCCCTCTCATGTAAAAAAAAAACGGCATATTCACATGACTGGGCAAGTGGGCAGTGATGATGCATATGAGCACCAGCTCAATGTTGTATCATGCTTGGCACATCCACGTAGCCTTTCTAGCCTCTGTTCTTTGTTCTGGGCTGTCATTTTGCATTTCGTGTCACCCATTCCCCTGTATTCGGTCATAGAAACATAATGCTACTAAGATGCATTAGACGACGTGAAACCTTATTGCTAACAGTTGCTAGATATATTGCATAAACGTATAACATATATATTTCATTCAGAAATTGAGATAGTCTCGAAAAGAAGGCGTTAATTTCTTCACTATAGTTAATTTACTTGATTAAACCCTCGCGCGCTGCGGCCTGTCAGTTGAGAGGTTAATGAAGCCATAAAAAAAAATAAGTTTAATACCACAGAAAATAGCAAAGGTATCATCACAAACTATCACTATCATTGTTTTTTTCTATACACATAAATAAAATTGGAGTGTCTGTTTGTAATATTAAAATAACCGCTTTTAACTAAATGCATAATATGGATGTATACACGGTACATATGCCAAAATATTTTTTTTTACAACTTTTGTCTGTCTGTTTGTTTTGACTAAACTCTGACATGGCTGGACCGATTCAGACGGGACTTTCACAGGCGGATAGCTGATGTAATAAGGAGTAACTAAGGCTACTTTTATTTTAGAAATATAACTACTCCGTGTGGACGAAGTCGCGGGCATCACTAATAATATAATAAAATTTTTCAAAGCATATGCCATGTTTGGCTCCTTGTAATGGTCTTACCAATGATGTTCGACACTATAGATATGTTACTAAGCCACCGAATAGAACACCCGACAATAACAGTTCTACTATGGATAATTTTCATTTTGTTTCAACTTCAACTCATACCTACTAAGTACCTAATAAGAGTTTTTTTTTTTTTTTTTTTTTTTATACTACGTCGGGTGGCAGACAAGCATACGGCCCGCCTGATGTGAAGCGGTTACCGTAGCCATATTAAAGCTTGCAACATAAAATATTGCTCGCGCGCCGCCACCCCCGCTGCCGACGCAGCATCTCCTTCCTTTCTTTCTGGTGACCTCACTCACTCGCAGGAACACAACAACCCTCAAGGGAACCCTTATTTGACTGCGGTATTCTGTGAGGTGGAGGTACATTCCCCAGTCGGGTAGCTTACAATAGGCTAGACGACAATTTTTTTTTTCGGTTTGTTATGTAAGGACGTCACAATAATATAACTATAAGTGAAAGAATTACTTCGATAGCATAAAAACTTCTCGAGATATGATAACTTGAAAATCACAATTTTGGACTTTCCCGAAAACGCTCCATACAAAAGGCTACATAATTATGACGTCACACTTATGTATTTTGTATACGTTAAAACAGAAATTTGTACTACAGCCATGTGAAATACTGCGTTTATGTAGCTAGTGCCATAACAAAAGTTATAGTATTTTTGATTGTTTTTCCAAAATTAATATTTTTTTTTTATAATTTCATTCTTTTAAATTGGACTTTCCTACTACACTTTGATCGATCATAGAACAAGTAGGACATGAGTTATCAAAATTTCAAGATCACAGATCGTTCTAGTTTTGTATATTTTATGACACTGCTATGTACTTTTTATATTTTTTTATCATTGTCGTCTAGCCTATTACGCCCCCTACCTCTCTTTTCGCCAGAGCTTCGTTTGTCAGTCAGCAGGGTGCACCACGTGCAGGTGAAGTTGGCTTTGGTTCAAAGATCTTGATGAACCACTTACACCCCAAAACAAAGAGTAACAAAATATCATCTTTTTTGTGCAAACAATACCTATTTTATTTCTATTGGTTACTTACATTGTTTCGAATGACCATTCGGTACTTACTTTTGTTTATTATTATTATTATTATATATTATCTATGCCCCAGATGATGCAACCATGGTCAATATAAAATAGGGTGTCAAATGCAACGGGAGCCGTTTTCAGACGCACTTTATAACGAGTATGCTGAGGAGCTTGATGGCGTCGTTGTGCGTGAATGTCTAATCGATCACACAAAATAAGTAACGTCGACCGTAGCCTGTCCATGGATGGGTGTATTTATCTCGAGCTCTTCCGTGCTTCGGAGGGCACGTTTAGCCGTCGATCCCGGTTATAGTCGTTAAACCAAGGCAACCCGCAGTTGAGCAGCGTGGAGTATGCTCTAAACCCCTTCGAATGAGGGAGACTAACGTACCCTATACCTAACGGCCCCGGCTAATGCGCCCCGTGTGTCAACCTTCCGGTTATATCACGGGATGCGAGTCTCTCGTCCAGTAAATCACCCAGACGAGAGGACCTTTACCTGCTCCGCCTTTGCGCTCAGTAAACCAACCGAGCACGCAAGCGGAACAGTAGCAGGTCTTACTCCGCTTTCACCTGCATGCAGGCTACTTACGTACTCTTAAGTCGAGTAGCTCGTGGCGAACCGACGCTCGGAGAACCCAAGCATCGGGGCCCTACTACCACTCCCCAATCTCCATGATGGGTACCGGAGCTGTATGGCACGCTCACTTCCCGGCGCACGAGTACAAGTACAAGCGCGCCTAGTGTTTCTGTACCCACACTGGGGCGCCGGATAGCCGGCTCCCTGACTTTCTTGACAGGTACCGGAGCTGTATAAGGCACGCTCACATCCAGGCATCCTTCAAAGAAGAATGAGGGAGACCAGTATCCTAACAGTGGCATGAATAAGGGTTGACGACGATTCCAGATCTGTAGTAATATAACATCATTGGGTCTAACTATATGTGTAGCCAATCCGAAACGAAAATGTTATGAAATTAAAAAATTGCATTTTGCAGTGTCTGAGATAACGAATAGAAAACGAATGTCAATGTTTAATATTTTATTATATTGGTATATATAGATGCAAAGTCTACATCCACTGGCCTAATCAAAAGATATTCTGATATATTTTAGCAAGAATAGGAAAATATCTTTCCTAATTCTTGCCTAAATATATCAACTAGTGCCATCTATTGAAGGCTGTTTAATTTAATGTGCAAAATGTTTCCACTACGCGAAAGCATTGAAACTTATTTCTACACCGCCATCTGTGCAAACACACTACGAACTACCAGTATAATATTTTCGCCACCTCCCTAGTTACTAAAGAGCAACATTTTTATAGATCTTCTTTACAACCAAACTATTTGTGAGTTAAATGGCGGCGCCACTTGCTATATGTTAACTGATAATGAAAATAAAATAACTTTAACTAAACAAAATAATGAGACCTATTGAAATGTGTGAAAATAATTAGTTCCAAATTTTGCCACTTCACAGATAAGTTGTGATCTCTGTAAAGTACCGTCAAAGTAATTATTAGGGCGGATCATAGATCTTACCGAAAGATACTAGGTCTGCGGGGCGCTTTACGCATTTTGGTACAGGTGTAATATTTATTCTGTGGTATTATTAAATTACTATCGGCCCGCCTACGCTTTTGCTTACAAATGTGACAATGTCTATACAATTTATCTCTTAATATATAAAAATGAATCTCAAAAATGTATATACGCGCGTAGCTTTCGAACTATTAAAAAAGTGAGTGATTCATAATATATAAATTCACTAGCTGTGCCCGCGAGTTCGTTCGCGGGAAATAGTTATTATTTATTTATATATTAATAAAAATAGATAAAATTTCTAAAATAAAAGTAGCATAAGTTACTCTTTCTTACATCAGCTATCTGCCGGTGAAAGTTTCGTCAAAATTGGTTCACCCGTTTCGGAGATTAAACGAACAAAAGACAGACAGACAAAAATTGAAATAATGTTATTTTGGTAAAGTACTGTGTATACATCCATGTGCATTTAGTATAAAGCGGTTTTTTTAATAGGTATTACAAACAAACAGACCCTCCAATTTTTATTTATCTGTACACATGTATAGATTCAGCCGTGTGGTTTACCGCAGACTAGAATAGAATCACTCCGTCTCTTCCCGTGGATGTCGTACAAGGTGAATAAGGTAACATTATAAAACATCGATCAGGCCTCCACAACCCGTCTGGCCAGCGTGGGGAGTGTAGGCGAAATCCTCCTTCTGTCTGGGACGGACGAGAGAGGGTCGTGCTCCTGTAGTGGATACTAAAATGACCTGATGATGATGATGATGATGTATAGATAACATGTCTGTATACATGTTTGCATATTTTGCCTACCAGCCAAGTAATATTTCTTTACTATTGATAAGGTTGGCTGAAAGAAATCTCTTAAAGAGATAAGCTCGCCCTTACACACCTTATTATTTACGCTATTATGTAGGTAACCATGTTATATATTATATATATGCATTAAAGAACCAAAAATTTTTTTTTTGTCTGTCTGTATGTCAAGGGTGAGTCGATCTCCATCATTATAGTACAGTGGAGCGTCGATTATCCGAACGTCGCTTTACCGAACGACCGCTTATACGAACTACTAGACCCTCATCAACTACAAGTTCAAATAATGAAGACGAAATGATAATTGTTGCCTCTGAAGCGTTTACTTGCTTAAATATTGCCTTGCTTTGATTTGAATTAAACACAGGCTGAAAGCGACCAGCCATTATCTAATAATTGTCCTAAAAAATACGTGACCCTAAGTAAGCGGGTAGGCTTGCTTCGACAAACGAATATCTTTTTAAGCGTTGTACCTAGTACATACATGCTTTACTACAAGATTGTCTGCACGTTTTTTTAGGGTTCCGTACCCAAAGGATAAAACGAACCCTATATATAGACTCCTCTGTCCGTCCGCCCGTCCGTCCGTCTGTTCCCGTCAGTTACTCATGAACCCTGTTAGTTAGACAGTTGAAACTTTCACAGATAATGTATTTCTATTGCCGCTATAACATCAAATACTAAATATTTAAAGGGGCTCCCATACAAAAAACGTGATTTTTTTGCTCGATATTTATAACGGCAGCAGGTAGACGCTTGAAATATTCACAGAATATTTAGTTACATATTTACTTTAAAAATAAATAAAGGGGCACCGATAAAACAAACGTTATAGATAATGGTAACCCTTAGTGCGTGAGTCCGACTCGCATTTGGTTATACATATGTAAATAGTTCGATTATCCGTAGACACCGGTTATCCGAACTCCCATGTCCCCCAATTAGTTCGGATAATCGACGCTCTACTAATTAATATTCTTTAAAAAAATATAGAACAAATATTGTTCATACTACTGATTGTTTGTACTTAATGGATAACTAAATAAATAAATAATAAATAAATATTGTCAGACAAATTACACAGTGCCATCCAGCCCCAAAGTAAGCGAAGCTTTTGTTATGGGTAATATACAACTGATAAACATACGTAAATACATTTTTTTTTTGTAAATACATACTTATGATACATAGAAAACACCCAGACTAACACAAACAGACATGTTCATGCACACAAATGTTTGTCCTATGTGGGAGTGGGAATCGAACCCACGAGCGTTGGTGTCGAAGCTGCGTCATTGACCGCTACGCCACCGAGCTCGTCAGGTCAACTATTCTGTTATTAATGAAACACTTACTTACGTAATAAAAAATATTTTTAAACAGATGGTAACAGAGGTTAAGTGAAGAGCTCGATAGGGTGTGGTTGCGGGTGTCAGTCTAATCGATCACGCAAGTAAAGCAACGTTTACCGTAGCCTGTCTATAGATGGATTTATTTATCTCGAGCTCCTCGAGGTGAGGTTGGATTTGGATTTAAAGTTCACGGTGAGCCAATTACACCTCAATAAAAGCTAAATACCTGAAAAGCTAGATACCTAAAAGCTAAATAATGAAGGCGAATTCTAGTTTTTATTTATGATCGCAAAATGAAAGTTGACCGAATCGAGACTGAATTATAACTTGACTGAAAATTATATAGGTACTTGATTTCATTGATCGATTAATATGAATTCTTATTTCTAGCAGAATCCTATTTTTGCTTTGTTAAATCCTCGGTTATTATATATAATCACACTTTAATTAAACTTTGAAGTTTCATATTGTGACACTAGAATAACAAATATAGCATTTCTGAGATCGAGACTAGATCGAAACTGAATTTTGACCACATGTTAACAACGAGAATTGCCCCTCAGGTGGGATTGTCATCTCTAAACGCAAACCAGCCCCCTTACCACCATCTCTTATTGCGATTGATAACTGAATAGAATGCTTATTCATACCAATGAATAAGCGACTCTATTTCAAACGGAATAGAGTCGCTTATTCATTGGTATGAATAAGCAATCTATTCAATTATTAAATCGCAATATGAGATGGTGGTAAGGGGGCAGGGCAAGAAGCGTGAAAACTCCGGATTTTGAACCTTATAAAACCTGGACATGTCATCAGTGTTTTTAGTAGGTACTATTTTTTGTTCTGTGACAAGACGGTTATTCGTAGCATGGAGTGGCAGCAGGGATTTAAAACTTTTAACCCGGACGCTCCCCAGACGCCCTTCATCATTATCATCAGGTCATTTTAGTCTCCACTACAGGAGAACGCCCCTCTCTCGTCCGTCCTAGACGGAAGGAGGATTTGGCCTACACTCCCCACGCTGGCCAGACGGGTTGGGGACGCCCCCCAGACGCCCTTCAAATTAGGACAAATCCGGGGAAACCCGGACAGATGGCTACCTTACCATCAGGAACAAATAGAGATTTTGTACCTACTCGAATGCAACACCCATAAAACCTTAGTATACTATGGTGCATTCATATTGTAATTGTCAGGTCATCGGCCGACTTCCACTGGGAAGGTACGTCTGGACTATTAATTATTAACATAATGTCGCGACATAGCATGCCGACGGTGCCTAGCCATAATAGCTCATTCAACGAACTGGCGTTCACATAATATGCCTTTGGTTTAAATGAATGACGTTCCTATCACATTAGTAAAGTTATTATCATTTAAACGAGATCGTGCTTTTAACTACGTCATACATGGAATCGATTTATGGATGAAATTTCCATCTTTAACATAACATAACATAGTGGTTCATCAACATTTTTGAACCAAAGCCAACTTCACCTGAGCGCGGCTTCACCCTGCTGACTGACAAACGAAGCTCTGGCGAAAAGAGAGGTAGGGAGCGTAATTGTAAGCTACCCGACTGGGGAATGTACCTCCACCTCACAGAATACCGCAGCCAAATAATTGTGTTCCTGCGAGTGCGCGAGGTTACCCAAAAGGAAGGAGTTGCTGCAATGGCACTAGGGGTCGCAGCTCGCGAGTGTTTATATCGCTACGGTAACTGCTTCACATTAGGCAGGCCGTATACTTGTTTACCATCCAACGTTGTATAAAAATAGCAACACATGTATCGAAGAAAAGGCATTGCAACTATTAACTCCAATTAGTTTAACAACATCACAGTAACTGCATTATTACTTTAACCGAAGATTAGTGCGGTCATCTTCGTATTTGCTTCTGTGTCACTCTATTAGACCTTATTTGCTAAAATACTTATTTCCTCCAGTGTCGTTTTCGCGAAAATTGTATTTGCAAGCGAAATTGAACTTTACAACTAGATATTTAAGTGTATTGTTTATTGCTACAATTGTTGTTATACTTGATAGCCAGCCAAATTTCCACGAAATCGATACGAGTACGCAGTTTGGCTTTTAGTGTCTTTAAGACGTTGTATCTCGTAACAAAAAGGGACAATGTATACTGGCAGACTTGTAGTTACTTATAGTTAATAGTTTTTGGGGTGTAAGTGGTTCATCAACATCTTTGAACCAAAGCCAACTTCACCTGCACGCGGTGCACCCTGCTGACTGACAAACGAAGTTCTGGCGAAAAGAGAGGTAGGGAGCGTAATTTATCTACCCATACATACATAATATAATAAATATAGAGATAAATAATATATTAGAGATACAAAATCTCTACATTGTAAATATTTAAGAACAAGAACCAACGAAAATTATTTTTAGTAAGCTTTTATTAGTTGATATTACAAAAAAATACTAAAAGTTTAGTTTCTGTGTTTCGCTCATCAGGTTATTTCATTTGATACCCTTAAAGCCTAAAATGGAAATTATAAATAGCCATTTCGTGTTATCGTCGCGCTGAAATGTTAGAGCTAATCAAAAATAATGATTGAACAGTCGTCGATAAAACGTCTTCCTGTATGTTCAAACTTTTCCATTCTTTACGTACTACACGTTCCCATTCAGTGACGAGGCCGCCCATCGGTGTTCCAAAAATTATTAATCACGTGCTAAAGCCTCCTATCGGCGTCTAGGTTTTGTATTCAATATTTAGGCTAAATAGTATGTATGACGTTATGAGGGCAAAGTTGTTACTACATAAGCCAACAATGAATGGGATACATACATATGTATAGAGTATATAGTCACAGTATAAGTAATAGTACTACGTACAGTATGGCCACTCCCTGCCGCTCTCTCGTGTCGACCTCACCTCCCCTCTGAGACAAATCTATGTTTGTATGGCGCTGCACGCACACACGCTCATTCATGGTCTGCACAGACGTCATTGTTTATAGTAAACGACGCGATATTTGTATGGAGTGGGTGGGGTGTGGTATAGCTTTGCATATAAAATGGCCGTGGCCTGTCTATATGTAAAATGTCTTAAGGGAATTGGCAAGATATACTGTAATTTGACAGTCACTTGAAATGTTACAATTTTGTAATTGGATAACAGACGTTTTGACAATACTAGAATAGACTACTCTTTCTTGCACCAAATTAAATTATTTTTCAACACACTTGCTCATAAAGTGGCTCTAATTTCACCGCAATTTGGCACATAATGACACCTGTAATCAAACTGTGACTTTTTCGTTGCTATTATTCACAAGTGAGTTATAAAGGTTTTTTTTTTTGGTTGAGTTGCTTTGTTCTTAAAAAAGTTTGGATACAAAAAAGATCGTGTTCAATATTAAATACGAAGTTGCCTGAAAATTTCAACTTGTATGTGTTTAATAAATAAAACTTTCACTCAAATATAACTTTTGTTTTCTCTGTAATAAAGAAATCTTTAAATTCCCCTTTTTGTACGTGGCTAAAACGGTATCCGCAAAAAGCCGAAAAAAAGAAACCTCATTCTTTTAGTCTATGCCCGGTCGTCATGTTAGATGCACACGCATAGGAAGATCTGATTATTTTTTCCAATTTTTTTTTCGTTTTATAATTCTTTTGTATTATTTTCTTCACAAGTGTGTTGAAAAACTTCGTATGATACACGTGTGTATTGATGATTACCGTCCTCGACTCTCTTAAGACCCTCGCCTCCCTCGCCTAAAGGCTCGGGTCTCAATGGCGCCTCAGCGGTAATCACCAACATTACACACTTGTACCATATTGTACTATTACCTGAAAAATTACCTAATTTGATATAGTACAGTGCTATTTGAAATAGTTCATTGTTAGACAAATATTTATAGTTAATTGTTAGTCAAATATTTAATTAAGTCGTGCGAATTATATACTGGGCTGGGCACACATTCCCACCATTGTGTCTCCTGTGTAGCCAGGATTAACAACGGCGACCGCCAAAACAAGCAATGAAGAAAGCCCACTGCAGTCCCAGGGGTAAGACTACGGCTGCCTTGGAACTCACAACGAATTTAATTATATAGCGTTAATATTCAATAATAACATAAGTACAATATTTTTAAACAACTGTACCCTTTTGAACGTATGGAACAAAACTTTTTATTGTGCATACGCAACCGTATGGGTCTTTTGTATTTTGCAACAGCAACGGGTCGCGGATCCATTGCCAGCCTATACTCCTTTCTTTCTGTTGACCTCACTCACTCGCAGGAACACAACATTGCTCAAGGGAGTTGTTATTTGGCTGCGGTATTCTGTGAGGTACTTCCCTAGTCGGGCAGCTTGAAAAATACGCTATGCCATACCTCTCTTTTCGCCAGAGCCTCGTTTGTCAGTCAGCAGGGTGCTCCACGTGCAGGTGAGGTTGGCATTGGTTCAAAGATGTTGATTCGTAAGTATATATAAGTAAATTCGTAGTAAATGTATTTTATATAATTTAATCTGATTTTTGCTTTTATAACACAATAGTGTACAACAAAATTTAACCAATTACAACAGGAAGTTATTAGTAGTATACTCATATTGCTTGCCTCATCATCATCAGGTCATTTCAGTCTCCACTATAGGAGCACGACCCTCTCTCGTCCGTCTCAGACAGAAGGAGGTTTTGGCCTACACTCCAAACACTGGCCAGACGGATTGGGGAGGCCTGATCGATGTTTGAAAACGTATTTCCCTTAGTCGCCTTGTACGACATCCACGGGAAGATACGGAGTGATTCTATTCTAGTCTGCCGGAAACCACACGGCTAACTGCTTTTTGTTTGTTTAAATAAGTTTAACACGCTTGGTGCCATACAAATCCAATTAAATACCATTTCCATTTCATTTCCGTAGTTCTCTAGATTGGGTTAGATTCGTTAAAATTTCACATTCACATTACGAATATGTTCAGACAGCAGTTTGTAGACCGTCAGACTATAAAACTTTCAGTATAAGCATAGTGCTACCAATGCATGTACTCCGTGGATGTCTTGGCTATGCAGGATCACGTTGAAGATGAAACAACCTGGACATACCAGCCCCCTTACCACCAACTCTTATTGCGATTCAATAACTGAATATCATACCAATGAATAAGCGACTTTATTTCAAATTTTATAGAGTTGCTTATTCATTGGTATGAATAAGCATTCTATTCAGTTATAGAATCGCAATAAGAGTTGGTGGTAAGGGGGCTGGCTATTTTTTTCGTCGTCAACCCTTTATCATCCCACTACTGGGATACGAGTCTCCTGAACTGAACAACTGAAGGGGTTTAGAGCGTGCTCCACCACGCTGCTCAGTTGCAGGTTGGAAGCCGCATAGAGGCCCTTGACTTGGCTTAACGCCTGTCATATAATGGCAACAGCCGGGACCGATAGCTTAACGTTCCTTCCGAAGCACAAACGAGCTCAAATTAATATAAACCTATTCATGAACAGGCTATGGCTGACGTTGCTTAACTTGCGTGTTCGATTAGAGCAACACGCCCAATGACGCCATCGTGATCCTCATTGCTTTTTTCTACCATGCGTCAATGCCTATATACCGAGCATCTTACTGAAAGATGTGGTCACGTGATTTCAACTTGCCTATGTAATCACCCATTCCTCCTCCTCCATGTTTCGTTATCCTCAGATTTGAGGGTCGTGACCTCCACCAGGAAGCACCTTTTCTCTGATGATATTGCGCCATTTATGTCGATCTCCGGCAGTCTTTAAAGCATCGTGGACTGACATGGTGAGGGAACCTCGAATTTGATCGGACCAACGAGTCGGGCTGCGGCCTCGTTCTCTCTTACCCTCCACCTTGCCATGTGACCAAAGTACTCGAGAATCTTGCGCAGGCAGATGGTGGAAATCACCCATTATCCATACAAAATACGATTTTGTCAAAATCTCTAATTTTCCATTCAAAATACGTTATTGTATGCAAAATGACAGATTTTGACAACCAAACTTGTGTCGTAGCCTTATCTGTCACGAGAACATACTTGGTGGTTTTTCTACGATGCGGCCCACAAGCTGTTTTCTGTACCTACAAAAGTTTAGCACAAAAAGAAACAAAACAGCACAGCGCCATCTAGTATTCACGAGCGAACACGACGTTACCCTCACGTGCATGTATTATTTACCCCGTCTTCCCCGACAAACGGTTACTTTGGCGAGCTTCTGCTTGCTACTTTATACGCATGCGTAATATATTTTTAGGGATGTGGCTTTGTCGTAAGCTCGATGAGTTTATCGAAGCTTTTAGAGTTCCTTTTTATTATTACTGTATCGGCAAACTAGGGAATAAGGGGTTCTCTGATAAAGGTGTTTTTGCTAAGAAGGAGATTCCATTACATGCCCAAAAAAAAGAGATTGATCCGACCCGTCGAACTATAGGCCAATCGTTAATATCTCCCTTATACTGCTATCATCTCTGTGCGGGAGCGAAGTGGTAGCACGGCCTACCTGATGTCAAGCGGTACATATCGTAGCCATATAAACGCCCGTAACATCAAACATAGCTTTCCCTATTTTATATTAGTAAAATCACTTCTACAGTTCCAATTAATTCAATTTATTTATGATAATTATAACATTAGATATTAATAAATAAATAATGCAATTATATTGCTTGCGAGAGTTTCTTGATTAGGCCACGAGGCTATGAACCAATTCTGCCTGAGTTTTAGCCTAGTTTTGAACTATCAACTAATGTTCTATTCTGTAACAGATGAGCTTAGCGAGCATGCATAATTATCATGCATATTTTTTTTGTAATTAAAAACAATTAGCATTAGGAATCAATCAATGCTAAGCTTTGGACAATCCAAAGCTTAGCATTGATTGAGGATGCAAATAATATTGACTGCTGTATGACTTAAAATTTAATTTAGGATAATAAGTTGACAAATAGCACTTAATACCCCATCACTAATACGCACGTTTTGATAACATTTTAATATTATCTTGTAATGTGGTCGCAAAAATTGTCTGTCAAACTTCCCAACCGCTCTAATGTGTCCCATCCCTAAACCACATTTTGTCGTAGTCATCCACCGCAGCGGGCAGCCGCGCCCGTGTTATTCTCCGCCCAAGTATCGTACCGCATCGCAATTAAATTTTCTAAATCTAAAATTAATATTACAATTTAAATTGTAATAATTTGTGTCAGTGTTACGCGTGGTGTAGTGTGGGATTCTAACACATGTGGCAGAAGGGAATAAGGTTCGATACCGCTTGGCACAAGCCTGGCTAGTTCTGCATTTAGCCCTTTGTGCGGAATGACACGGTGAGTCGGTTGTCTTATTTCGTAGGTACCTTAGAATTAAAATTTTTCGATATTTTTTTTTATAACAAAAAATCGTTACATCATATTTTTTTTAATTATTGTAATTTTAATGCGTATTTAATGCTATTAACATTACATTGCAGTCTAGTTTTTATTTATATTACTTGAGAAAATAAATATAAATCTCTCGTAGCATAAAACTATAAAAAGATACCTACCTACGTACGTATTAAAGATTATTTGAACCATTATTATTGTATAGTATTAAATTAGACCTATTTTTTTCTATCACGAAAAAGTTGTACTTTGAAACTAACTACTACTTTTTAAACTTAAATTGTAACCTATCCAAAAAGACGGTTGTGCTAAGTTTGACGTGTCTGTCTGTGTGTATGTATGTGGGATTTTAGCTCATTAACAAATGGGCCAATTTTGATACGGTTTATTTTGTTTGAAAGCTGACGTGACCGAGATGGTTCTACGCCATTTTCCAAGAAAATCTGTCCATCCGTTTGAAGATTATCAGCTCTTTTCTATTTTATGAAGGGTCCAACTTCCACGGGTCTGATCAATTCGAGTGTGCATTATGGACATGGTAACCTTGATCAGATGCTGCAGGATTTATTACACATTGGGGTGTAAGTGGTTCATCAATATCTTTGAACTAAAGCCAACTTCATCTGCCCGCAGTGCACCCTGCTGACTGACAAAAGAAACTCTGGCGAAAAGAGAGGTAGAGAGCGTAATTATAAGTTGCCCGACTGGGGAGTGCCTCCACCTCACAGAATACGGCAGCCAAATAACAATTTCCTTGAGGGTCGTTGTGTTCCTGCGAGTGAGTGAGGTCACCAGATAGGAAGGAGATGCTAGGTTGGCAGTGGGGGTAGCGGCGCGCGAGCTTTTACCACAGAATAATATACTCTCTTTTACGCTGCAATTACTCCACCTCTCTTTATACCAGAGCCTCGTCAGTGAATCAGCAGGGTGCACCATGTGCAGGTGACGTTGGCTTAGGCCCTAAATATGGTGGTAGGCTTACACCTCAAAATTACTTATAGAAAATGTGGTGTATAATGGTGTTCAGGGCCTGGCGATAGAGAAGAAGAAAGATTTGTTTCTTCCGTCTGTCCGTTCCGGTCCGTGGTTTAGTTTTTAACCGACTTCAAAAAAGGAGGAGGTTCTCAATTCGACTGAATATTTTTTTTGTATGTATGTTATTCGATATCTTTGCGAATTGTGAAAAATCGAGGGAAACCCTTAAATTTGTCCTATGGTAGCCGGCAGAATAAAATTGTGCCACTCCATTGCTCTGCGCTGGATGTCTTACAAGGCGACTAAGGAATCTTGTGTCACGCGATAACTTTTCTCCCGGAAGACGGGCAGCAGCGTCTGCCGGGGTATTCCGCCAATAAGCTGCGCTCGCCAACTTTTTTTTTTTTTTTTTACTACTTCGGGTGGCAGACAAGCATACGGCCCGCCTGATGTGAAGCGGTTACCGTAGCCATATTAACGCTTGCAACATAAAATATTGCTCGCGCGCCGCCACCCCCGCTGCCAACGCAGCATCTCCTTCCTTTCCTTCTGGTGACCCCACTCACTCGCAGGAACACAACAACCCTCAGGGGAATTGTTATTTGGCTGCGGTATTCTGTGAGGTGGAGGTACATTCCCCAGTCGGGTAGCTTACAATTACGCTCCCTACTTCTCTTTTCGCCAGAGCTTCGTTTGTCAGTCAGCAGGGTGCACCGCGTGCAGGTGAAGTTGGCTTTGGTTCAAAGATCTTGATGAACCACTTACACCCCAAAAAACTGAAGTCGGTTTCAATTTTTTTTTGAAATCAACTATATTTAATACACACTACGTTTCATCTTTACGAAGTATTGCGTCATAATATTTAATAAATAATGCATGTTTGTCTTACTCCGGTAATAAAAGTGTTATTTTTGGATTCATTGTAATTTATTACTAGAAACCTTTTTATAACGCTTTGCCGACACGAAAGGCAAAAACAACTTTTGAACTCTTTTTTTTTCTTTGAATTTCCTGCCTCTTATGCTTAGTAGTCATTGACACCCTATAAAAGTCAATTGTGCGGTTTGCGGACTGACACCATGACACGACACGACTACTCGTATTTTTTTTTTTTAATACTACGTCGGGTGGCAGACAAGCATACGGCCCGCCTGATGTGAAGCGGTTACCATAGCCATATTAACGCTCGCAACATAAAATCTCGCTCGCGCGCTGCCACCCTCGCTGCCAACGCAGCATCTCCTTCCTCTCTGTTGACCTCATTTACTCGCAGGAACACAACAGCCCTCAAGGGAATTATTATTTGGCTGCGGTGTTCTGTGAGGTGGAGGTACATTTCTCAGTCGGGTAGCTTACAATTACGCTCCCTACCTCTCTTTTCGCCAGAGCTTCGTTTGTTAGTCAGCAGGGTGCACCGCGCGCAGGTGAAGTTGGCTTTGGTTTCTAAGATGTTGATGAACTACTTACACCCCAAAATCGCCAGATTCGTTAGATTATGCCAATTCTATACATTTGACACTTGTAGTTAGGGTTGCCAGATGGTCGAGAATCATCTGGATTTTCCCGACATTTCATGTGATGTTCAGACTCCCTACAAATAACAAAATCTCCCGACATGTGTAACGTATCTTATCGTCATATTCTACCGCAATAATAATTTGAAAATGGCAAATTGATGGATTCTGTAAAAAGCAATGCAAAGCAAAGCAAGTATTTGACTTGTGGCAAACAAATTTTTAAAAAATAATGAAAATTTTAATCTTTCTTTATAGAGTTGTTTATTTTAAAAATATAGTTTATAATTTTTTCTCATAAATTTGCATATCTCCAGACCCCCGACATTTTGAAATATTATCTAGATATTTAGATTTTTCAGATGCAGTAGAAGTTGTATTCGATTGAGATATGGTTATATATGAAAAAAATGTCAACATACTGAGCGACGCAAATAAACGAGTTTTTATTTAAGATGTGAAATATGTATGTCCTAACTATAGTAGAAGTTAGAAGGAGAACTCCTGTGCAGCCCCGACACCATGCAGTGAAGCTCACTGAAATGCCCTAACGGGTTGTGGCGTCGTGTGGCAGGTCGTCGTATCCCCAATATAAAAAAGAAACCGACTCCATACATTACTCTACATTTATGTAGGTTGTGCAGATACAGGCTGATGATGATGATGATGATGAAAAAAATGTGGGACCAATCTGGAAGTATACTCTTTCAAATAAAAAAACTTTTTTCAAATCGGTTTATAAATCATAGAGTAATTAAGTAACAAACATTAAAAAAAAATACAGCCGAATTGAGATCCTCCTCCTTTTTTGAAATAAGTTAAAAATAGTTGAGTGCGGCAATGGTTGCCCTTATGCGTCAACTCGCGTACGGGTACTGCCAGGGGCAACGACCTTATGCCTATGCCAGCTAATGTTCCCCTGTGCACCAACTTTTCGGTTATATCACAGGATTGCGAGTCTCTCGCCCAGTAAACCAACCATGCAAGAGGACCCGCCCCGCTATTGCGCCCAGTAAACCAACCAGGCACTCAAGCGGATTGGTACCAGGTCTTAGTCCCCTTTCGCCTGCTGAATTGAAATGAAGAAATATACTAATTTCAATCGGGAAGATGGATATAAGTTATCTGCGGCATGGAACCCAGTGATTAAGTTCACTCAACCTCGTTTTGGTTTGCAGTCGGGTAACGGTCAGAATACGGACGCGTCGGTTACTTCGCAGAATAGGGATGTCGTGAGTGTAGTATGTCGCGGCACATGGATATCGAACAACACGGGGGTAGATGACGATTCATCGACCTCGACAACGGAGACAGAGTAACACCGCTGAGACAGTCAGCCTGTGACCACGGCCGGTGCAACCTGGTCGAAACGTCAGGCAATAATAAAGGTATGTAAATACCCTTTTGCATGATCGCGTTAATTCCCGTTCTTATATTTCATAAATCATGCAACGCGAAAGTTTAAAAGAAACTACAGTCTGTAAGGCGGTCTTTAGTCGAGTTAAGTCGAGTTAATGCTCCCATGGGCAGGGTTGCCAACCGTGAGCCCAAGTCGGTAGGGTCAATCCCAAAAGTAGCTAAAACCGATGAAAGGGCGTGAGTGGAGGTGGGAGGAGGGGGTGGAGGTAGCTGCCTGAAATGCGCAAGCACTAAAATTTTAAAACTTTGTACCTGGCGAATGAGACGAAGACGTCACGTACGGGCATCTATGCGACCCGCTCGGGTATCTAATGCCGGCTCTACATTTGTGCCACGAAGCTCCGCGAACAGGCGTGAACGTGAATGTAGAGGATTTTCCCTAGGTTCACGGGCGTTCACGCCTGTTTCCCGATCGCAGTCGGTATTTTGTCCCGCGACAAAGGCTACGCGAACGTTCCCGCGGTGTTCACGCGTACACTTCCACATTCACGATGCACCGCCAGTTTACTCCTGACTACCGATGCGTACGGACGGGCGCGTGCATTCGCAATTGGAATGGCTAGAATTAGACAATAATATAATTTTCTTCCAACTATGCTTTAATTTCATCACAATCACACTAAAAACTCAGTACAAAACGAGTCTTTAATGCTCTAGAGCAATAAAAATGTATGAAATTTCATTATTGCACAGTTTTTTTTAATCGCACCAAAAGGTGCCAATCTCAATGGATTGGCTCTCTTCAGCCAGCCGATATCAATACTTTTTTTTTCGTATGTATTATTCGTTTCTATCCTACTTGTTCCAAATTTAAAAAATGATTGCTGCTAACTCTGAGTTAAAAATGAAAGAAATTTAAAAAGTGATTTGGCGGGAACTTTGTTAATTTTGCTTGACAATGTTTTTGGAAACAATAAAAGTGTGATACTATCTGATTTTGACTGCATCGGCTTCGAATTAAAATGGAATCATCTAGCGACACATTAACTCCGGAAAACATTCTAAATGAAGCCGACAGTGTTATAGAAACTTCTATTTTAACTGTTTGATATGAGTTTCTTTTATCTACTATAGGTATTAGTTGAAAGAAAAGCAGATTATGCACCTCGCCTTAAGTAATTTATATTGCCCTCGTGCCTGTTAGATTAGAGCCCTCGCTAACGCTCGGGCTCTAAATCAGGCACTCGGTGCAATAATAAATTACTTTGTGCTCGATGCAATAATCTACTATATTAGCATAACAACGACATGCAATAAATAAATTATAAGAAAATTGTGACAGAAAAATAGACGATTGTTAATCCCGAGTAGACCCCGAGGTCTGTAGATTGTAATTATTATCAATAAAAAACTAGAATGGCAGCGCAGCAGCGTAACACTTGGAACAACGAATCGGAAATGCTTCTAAAGATTATTATCATTTGGAAAATGTACTATAGAATTCAGAAAATCGCCGATACAGGTCATTACAATTTCAGTCATCCACCATCTTCTTCTTCTCCAACGATTTCTAATTATTTGCTTATTTTCTAGGTACAAATAATTATATGTTGCTACAGCAAACAATGTTATTGCAGCCGCAGCTTCTAGAATGTAGAGAGGTACAAGTTCTGCCGTGAAATCACGACGCGAATTCACGACATAATTTCGCGGCGCTAATGTAGAGCCGCCATAACACGTCACGCCTGGCTACGTAAAGCCCATTCGGGTAAAGTCGGCAGTGGCAGCGAGGTCTTGACACTTCAGTCGTGACTCTCGTGACTCGCGTACTCTTAGGCACACACCGTTTTTTTTTAAATATAGAATCCCATGAAGATAAGATACCATGAAGTGATTCGAACGTAGAATAAAGTATAGATACATACTACAATTTTTCGTTTTAACTTAACGATAAATATTGTTGTATGTGCAATTCCTGAGAATTTAGACTATATATTCAGCAATTGATTATATTAGTTGAAACATACTACTAATATCAAAGTTCATGCCTAATTTGAAAGCAATCAGCCCCCTTACCACCAATACTTATTGCGATTCAATAACAGAATAGAATGCTTATTCATACCAATGAATAAGCGACTCTATTTCAAATCGCATAGAGTCGCTTATTCATTGGTATGAATAAGCATTTTAATCAGTTATTGAATCGCAATAAGAGTTGGTGGTAAGGGGGCTGTAGTAAATTGCAATCTTGGCGCTCATTTCAAACTTTTAATTGCTCTCCAGTACTGTAATTTTCAACTTATGTAGGCCCCGTCGATATGTTACAGTCAAAACTCGTAAACGGTAAAAAATTCTTCTGACTGATAAAAACCGGACAAAAGTGGTTTTGACGAACGTCTGTAGTCAAAAACAGTTTAGATTGATTTTTGTAGTTAGAAGTGGTTTATAAAAAAATTTAGTCACTAGGGTTTTAGTTTGATTTAAAGTTCAGACTGTGTTATATATGTCGTGGTCCGATCGTTTAATTGGGCCGATCGCGATAAGCCTGGCCAGATCGACATGTGCCGCCATATTCTGATTTGACCAATTATTTCATGATGTACCCAATGTAAAGTTGGGCAGATCGACGAGAGCAGACTATTTGTCGATTTTCCCATTCAGTTACTTGGCCGCATCGAGATAAAGCTGGGCATATCGGGATATGCCTGGGCGCATCGTGATGTAGTTCCACTTTCTGACGCTTTGGCGCTGTTGCGCTCCTTCGTTCATGTGACTGTGTCAGCTGTGTGTTTGTTTACGTCTAGAAAAAATGGCGGCGTTACAAGAAACTGAAAATATTGCCAATACACTCGAAAATATTGCATATATATAGGGTGATAATAGTGAGCTGGTGGACGATATGGATAAATAAATAAATAAAATAATTTAGGCTAGATTAGAACTGCAAGAAAAGTGGGTTAGGTTAGGTTAGAACTGTGACCCCAACAGAGCGCGAGCCGAGCGAGCGTAGCGAGCGTGCCGCGGCAGCGGCCGGCGAAGCGCCGGAATTGATTTTATTTACTTTTTAAACGTCTTTTTATCGAGTGAAATACTTAAACTTGATTTTATTTGCTTGTAAGTATGATGGACACCCTACAAACTCGATTTGGCCAAGTATGGACGGTCAAATCGTCAAACGTAATGCTTTGAACGATATGGCGGTGATTAGGCAGCCAAATCAAAATATGGCGGCACATGTCGATCTGCCCAGGCTTATCGCGATCGGCCCAATTAAACGATCAGCCCACGACATATATAGCACATTATAGTCAATACCCGAAGTCTAGACGATACTATGTTTGGCTATTCAAACTTCAAGTACCTCCCTCTCCAAAAGCAAGTCGAGCTTCGCTCTGTTCGCTCGCTCGGCTTTTGTTAATCATAATAATAACCTAATCTAAGCAACGTCATTGGTCAAAATTACATTTGACTGAATAAGTGAGTACGTATTGTACTGGCCCCTGCAAGGATCCGTAAATATTCAAATGTCAGGATGCCAAATTTGATATCAAATGGTGTTAGAAACTCGAACAATACTATAATACAGCAATTTTAATATACAATAATATAATATATTCGCCGTTTGTGACGCGCTTAAGGGATAATTAATTATTCTACTAGCGTTTCGTGTTGTTTCGTTAACAGAAGTATTTTTTTCCTAAGGGGCTGATTTATTGAAGCACTGGTTGTGTTAATACATACTTAGGTAATAGCACAGTTTAAGTAATAGTACTAAGTACATTATGGCAACTCCAGGCCGCTCTCACTACTTGATCTCACCTCCCCTCTGAGACAAATCTGGAACAGTTTGTATGGCACCGTATTTATACACGCTCATTCACGCTCATTCTATGGCACAGACGTCATTTTATATGTAGTAGTAAACGACGCGACGTTTGTATGGAGTGGCCGGGGTATGGTAGTAGGATAAATATGTCAAAGGAACTATGTAATGATTAATCTGCCTTCTTCTTTCTATTTTAAGAGCTGATAACCTTATCAGGCTTCTGACCCGTCCTATACTTCCGCTCAAGATGTTTTTTTAATGATTTTTCGGTCATGTCCAAGTTATTGATAGAACTAATATTTTCCTTGCGTATTTTATCTGATGATAGCGCATGTGATGCACCCTGCTGACTGACTAACGAGGCTGGCGAAAACGAGATAGAGTGAGCATAATTGTAAGTTGCCCGATTGGGGTAATACCTCCATCTCACGTAAGATGCCAGCCAAATAACTCCCTTGAGGGTTGTTGTGTTTCTGTGAGTGAGTGAGGTCACCAGGAAGGAACGAGTTGCTGGCGACTTATTGTGTGGAGAGTTAAATTGACGAGTAATTGGCAGCGGGGGTGGCGGCGCGCGAGCGATATTGCAAATTGTGAGCATTTATATGGCTACGGTAACCGCTTCACACCAGGTAGACCGTATGCTTGTCTGCCACTCGACGCAGTATAAATTTAAAAAGAAAAAAAGTTCAGTGACGTGACAAAGTTCTGATAAAATAAATAATATTTTTGACGCCAAACTCCTGGAGTCTCCAAAGCTCCTCAATACAAACAAAATGGTTTGGATTTAATCCAAACTACGAAACAGAAACAGACAATTCAAACAACTAAACAACTGCCTGCAGCGATTTCAAACTGCTGTTTGAACGGTTTGTTTGCTTTATTCCTTTGGTGAAAATCCAATAGATTGAATATACATGGAAAGGTAATAGAGTAGAGGAACGGATTTAGTTTGGGATTTAGGTAAGCAAATAATAGTAGTTTATCATCAACCTTTATTCATAAGACTGCTGGGATATGGGTTTCCCCTCAATTAACGGGTTTTAGAGCAAACTCCACCACGCTGGCCAACTGCGGGTTGGCGGAGGTCAGAGTTTTCACGCCACCTAAAGGCCACTGACTTGGCTTAACGTCTGTCATCTATAATGACAACAGCCGGAACCGACGGCGTAACGTGCTGACCGAAGCACGGAGGAGCTCGAGATAAAAAAACCCATCCATAGACAGGCTACGGTCGCCGTTGCTTAACTTGCGTGATTAGACTGACACGCGCAACAACGCCATCGGGCTCCTCATTCAAATTCGTACTCGTATCTGATTTAGAATTATCGCGCGAAAGTTGTCAGAAAAACGCTGAGTTTATATCGTTTTACATTGTTCCAATATTAAACATTTAAAATAATGATGCAACCCAGGCATAACAGATATGATTTTGTAAATAATGACACGTTCAACCCTATTTTTATTACTTAAAGGTTGATTTACATACCGCTATGTTTAATGTCATCGCAACTGCGATTTGCAAAGTAATAGCTTACTTATGTATTTAGATATAATTTATAACAAAGTAATAAAATAATAATGTAGTCTTGTTAGATATAGTTATATTTATATATATTATATAAATATAACTATATCTATTTTTTTATAGAACGTCGGATGGAAGCCCGCCTGATGGGAAGTGGATATCGTAATTATATAAATTCTCGCAACAAGAGATATCGCTCGAGCGCCACCACCCTCGCTGGCAACATAGAGACTCCTTCTTTCTTGGCGACCTCACTCATTGGCAGGAACACAAGAACCCGCAGGAGAATTGTTATTTGGCTACGGTATTCTGTAAAGTGGAAGTACCTACTTCCCCAGTACGGCAACTTATAAATAAGCTGTGTTCTACCTCTCTCTCGCCAGAGCCTCTTTGGTTAATCAGCAGGGGGACCCACGTGTAGGTGAGGTTGGCCTTCGTTCAGAGATAGTGGCGAGCCACTTACACCCCATAATCTTGATATGTTTAATGAGGCAATGAAGCAATATGCTTCATTGTCACATAATATGCATCTTTTGCTTCAGGATGGCTAGTGTTTAATGCCACTCGCCCAGTCGAGCCCGTCCCATTGGGAATGTACCATAATTGAATATACAGACGAGGTCAATCTCTAGATTTTATCAGCTTCCTAACTGTAGGAGCTAACTGGAAAACTTCTACGTCATGTTATATTGGCCTAAATCGAACAGAGGGTAAATATAGATAGACGAAGAAGTTCGCTTAAGGTTTCATTAAAATAAGTTAATTTTATGTTCTACGAGTTTTCTACTACCACTTAGGTAACAAAAACTAAGTTTAGTTTTAGGTAATAAAAACTAAAAAAAAAAAACATTTGAACGGCATAAATAAGGAAATTAAACAACTATGTGCTTTGTTTCCTTATGTATGCATTTTTATGATGATGAATGAGGATTGAATATTCCATTTTATGTCAGGCATGTGACCCGGGCCTAATATTAAATATACTATAACAGCTATTTCAATAAACATTCCGTAGAAACCTTAGGGATACCTTGTGAAGACGTCACGTTTGGGCATCTATTGCGTCCCGCTCGGGTATCTAACGCGTCACACCCGTCTATGTAAAGCTCGTTAGGGTAAAGTCGGCAGTGGCAGCGAGGTCGCGGTCGTGAAATGTGGAAGTATCCGACATTATACGTAAAAGGAGCCTGTGAAGTTTATTAAGCCGACCGCAGTGAATTTTCTAAGGATCTTAATAAAGAAACATAATTCAGTCTTCATTAAAGTGCGTAAACAAAGTGGATTTTGTATCTACTAACTTATTAATCACTTAAGTGGTAAGGCTGTGGCCATAGTGCTGTTTCTCGTTCGATTCTCTCAAGTGTGGGATTCTTCAAGAAAGACTTTTAGGCGTTTTTATAGGGTCGGCTACGCATGAGTAATGCCTCTTGTGTTGCGAGTATCCATAAACTGTGATGACTGGTTTTCATTAGCCAGGTTACAAGCTTATTTTCGGTGGCAAACAAGCATACAACCTGGCTGACGGAAAGCACTAGGTGTTAGTGGTATAAAAAAAATAAGTAAAGGCAATTTTTTAGGGTCATCTTCGAGCTAGCCTCTTGTATATTAATCAGCCATATTCTATGATGGTTGCTTACTATCAGGGAGCTCGTATGCTTTTTTTGTATATAAGGTAAGAACTAAGGTAAGAACGAGTATGCGGCCCACTAATCGCAGCCAATACTAGGGATTACATTATCAAATATCGATCAGCCCTCCCCAACCCGTTTGGCCAGCGTGGGGAGTGTAGGCCAAATCCTCCTTCCGTCTAGGACGGACGAGAGAGGGTCGTGCTCCTGTAGTGGAGACTAAAATGGACCTGATGATGATGATGATGATGATGACTAGGGATATCACATGCGCGTTGCCGACCCTGTAAAACTTTTTTTTCAGTTTCTTGTAGTGATTTTCTTCTCAGTCTTCTCAGTCGTACCATTTACTGCTGAAAATCACGGTCCCGCTTCAGCTTTCAATTAATTGTGTGCATTAAATTCTGTCGACTGCTTGGTGGACCACTGCCCAGACAGAATTCTCCAGAATTATCGGAGATCTGATGCGACCAACTTTTTGGTATTCGCTTTCCAATAATAACCCTTGCCTTAAAAAAAAATTATGATTGATAGGTGTGTATATTGTCTATAGTTGTGAGAAAAATAGAACGATCTGCTATCTTTCCGTGTAATATCTTACGTTCCACTTGTTCTATGGTCGATCAAAGTTTAGGTGGGAAAGTCTATATTAAAAGGATGAAAATATATTGTCTTTTTATTTTCATACTTACTACTTATGAGACTAACTACATAAACGCAATAATTAACATAGCTGTCATACAAATTTCTAATAAATGCATACAAAATATGTATGGAGCTGATTGAAGCGTTGTCGCAAAAACAATGGGCAAATTCAAAATTATGTTATTCAAGTTATCAAAGTAATTATATTATGTATTTACATTATTTCGGTATCCTTACTTATCATTACGAAAAATAAATATATTCATGTACACTATTTAATTTATTTAGATTCCATAATATGGCATTCCGGTTGTGTGAGGTGAATCTTATTATTTAACCCTTTCAGTACCGAGGCCACCCATCGGTGTCTCAAAAATCATTAATTACGTGCCAAAGACGCCCATCGGTGTCTAGGTTTTGTATTCAATGTCTAGGGTAAATAGTCCGTATGGCAGTATGACGGTAAAGTTCTTAATACGTAAGCAGGCAATGAATGGGTTAAATGTTGATTTCTGACTACAGTTGGTCGTCACTGCAGTATAATTATGTACTGTAAAGATTTATTCAATGTTAGTAAAAGAAACGGCTGAACTCTACAAAGTTCTTAAAGATTAATTCGATAAATAGTGAATAATAATTCTTAGAACATTACAAACAAGGGTTGTTTTTTCACTATGACGGGACTTGAGCACGCAATCAATTTCTGCACGACCGACTTACTACCATGTAATTACGTCACGATCGAAGTTAATATAGGTAATGGTAAAAAAACTCGTTCGTACTATGTCACGAAAGGTAGCTACGTAGTCTTCGATTCCTGTTCCAAAAAGCATGGTCTCAGCCCAACTTCCAATTCAACCCCACCAATACTCAAGTTTCTGCTTTTACTGCTAAAACCTCATTTGCTGTAGCTCCACAATTACAAGGAACACCTCTTACCATCGTAAAAGCATTGATATTCTCTGCGTCGAGATCTCCAGCGACGTCTACTTCTAGAGCAACTGGGAGGGTAGAATCAGGCTCCAAAAAAATCGGAGTTCAACAGAGCACACAATATTGTTTTCCTCTGTTGAACTCTGAATTAAATCATTGTGACGAAGACTATCCAGCTGAGATATTTCAGCTCGGTGGTCCTAACCACGTTTGACCTCGCACTATGACTGATTATTTTTCATATCTATGGAGAGGAAAACCGGGATATCAGCTCTCCAAGTATTAGAAACCTAAGAGATATTATTTTCGCAAATTAAAAAAAATATATATATTTCTGAACAATTTACACAGCGCCATCTAGTCCCAAATTAAGCGCATAGCTTGTGTTATGGGTACCAGATAACTGATAAATGTACTTAAATACTTTTTTTTTTTAAATACATACTTATAATACATAGAAAACACCCAGACCAAGACAAACAGACATGTTCATGCACACAAATGTTTGACTTGTGCGGGGATCGAACCCGCGAACTCGGAGTCAAAGTGGCCATTGCTAACCATTCGACCACCGAGCTCGTCTATTATGTTACCGTTTAAAACGACTCGGCGATGTGATTTTGTAAGTGTTTCATCAACATCTTTGAACATACCGCACCCCGCTGACTGACAAACGAAGGTCTAGTGAAAAGAGAGGTAGGGAGCGTAATTGTAAGCTTTCCGACCTCACAGAATACCGCAGCCAAATAACAATTCTCTTGATGGTTGTTGTGTTCCTGCGAGTGAGTGAGGTCACCAGAAAGGAAAGTGATGCTGCGTTGGCAGCGGAGGTGGCGGCACGTGAGTATTTATAAAAGAAATATGAATTGATTGATTTGGCTCGTGATCTATTTTACTGATAATTCAAGAAGATAATTCATTTGAAACCGATTGAATATTCTAACCAAATATCCTATTATTATAATACTCTATTCAAATAGACGAAATCATTTCCACTTGAAGCTCATAAGTCTAATGCGATTAAATTATTCAAACAAGGGTATCTATTTAAGATAACATTCTCTCAGCCAAGAAGTAAAACAAGGAGCTGTCGAACAAAGGAATTGTTCCAGAAATTCAGCCTTCCATATAAGCTACTGATTTGTCCTTCAGTATAAGGCCTAGGTAATAAAGTCGTCGAACTGCAAAAATCTAGACCGCCTAGGATTAGAATTGCTAATTCTATTTACGATGCGGATGACAATAAAGTATATTATGAGCTAATATTATGTATATGTTTATTCTTGGATTTATTCTTTGGATAATATTGCGTACATTTGTTGTAATGAATTTGGCCTCTACCACTGGACTTTGTCTAGAGCACACCCCGGCCATTCAATACAAATGTCGCGTCGTTTAGTACTACATAAAGAATGATGTCTGTGGAGAGCGTGAATGAGCGTGTTTGCGTGCGGCGCCATACGAACTACTCCAGATTTGTCTCAGAGGAGAGCTGAGGTCGATTTAAGAAATTTAATTTAAGAGAGGTAGGGCATAACGTATATTTAAGCTGCCCGACTGGGGAAGTACCTCCACCTCATAGAATACCGCAGCCAAATAAAAATTCCCTTGAGGATTGTTGTGTTCCTGCGAGTGAGTGAGGTCACCAGAAACAAAGACAGGAAGACGAATAGACTGGCAACGGATCGGCGACCCCTTGGTGTTGCTGATCTCCATGGGCGGTGGTGATTGCTTTCCATCAGGTGACCCAATTGCTAATTTGCCACCCTCTCATATAAAAAAAGATACCAGAGTACGGCAGGGAGTGGCCATATGTAGTACTATTACTTATAATGTGCCACAGTAAATTGACCAGAAGATTTAACCGATGTTTTCATCGGCCTAATGTGAACGCGAAATGTTAACCAGGGGCCTACCGCCGAAGCTGAAGCCGATTACATCGAATAGTTTGATTCAAAATTAGTCTTTAGTTTCAGTTATTGACAAACACCTTACCTTACCAGCTTAGTCGGTAGAGCTCCAGGGCTGCTTTTTTATATAAGATCGGGGCAAACGAACATGTGGGTCACCTGATGGAAAGCTATCATCACCGCCCGTGGAGATCAGCAACATCAAAGGGTCGCCTATCCGTTGCCTACCTATACTCCTTCCTTTCTTTCTGGTGACCTCACTCACCCGCAGAAATACAACACCTCAAGGAAATTGTTATTTGGCTGCGGTGTACTGTGAGGTGGAGGGATTTCCCTCGGGCAGCTTAAAAATACGATATGCTCTACCTCTCTTTTCGCCAGAGCTTCCTTTGTCAGTCAGCAGGGTGCACGACATGCAGGTTTAGAGATGTTGATGAATCTCTTACACCACTACCAGCTAAACTAAACACAACTACCATAAAACTAAGCTAAAGTTTGATTCTCGCAACCAAAAAATCCAATGGAACTCGGCTTCAGCTTAACCGGTAGCCCTGTTCTAATATATTTTTACGTCATTGTCTACGGCTATTAATAAAGTTGTAAAGTAAGCTTCCTACACTGTTCTTGAAGTAATGGGAGCCTTCCAGAAAAGAGTTTATGTTCTCGTAAAAGGGCTGTCATTGGACCAGTGACCTTTTTGCTGTTGGTTATGTGTCTACAGTTGCGCTGCGAGCGATGGTGTGGCTTTGCTTGGAGCATACTAGACATAGCAGTAAAACTTGGGGTGTAAGTAGTTCATTAAACATCTTTGGACCAAAGCCAACTCCACCTGCACGCGGTGCACCCTGCTGACTGACAAACGAAGCTCTGGCGAAAAGAGAGGTAGGGAGCGTAATTGTAAGCTACCCGACTGGGGAATGTACCTCCACCTCACAGAATACCGCAGCCAAATAACAATTCCCTTTGTGGGTTGTTGTGTTCCTGCGAGTTAGTAAGGTCACCAGAAAGGAAGGAGATGCTGCGTTGGCAGCAGGGGTGGCGGCGCGCGAGCGTTATTTTATGTTGCGAGCGTTAATATGGCAACGGTAACCGCTTCACATCAGGCAGGCCGTAAGCTTGCCTGCCACCCGACATAGTATAAAAAAAAAGTATAAAAAACACCAGATACTGAAATTGCCTACATCATCAGCTGTACTCATTTTGTATGGAATTTGACAACCAAACTTATGACGTAATCTTGGCAAAATGTATCATTGGAAGAATATTATATTCTAAAAGAAACAAATCGAAATAAATCGCCTACGACTTAAAGAGATGACGAATATGGGGATACCTGAAGTAATTTTTTATGCTACGTCGGGTGGGAGACAAGCATATAGCCCGCCTGATGTAAAGAGGTTACCGTAGCCATATTAACGCTCGCAACACGAAATGTCGCTCGCGCACCGGCATCTCCACTGACAACGCAACAATTCTTTACTTTCTGGTGACCCCTCAGAGGAACAGAAATCCACAACGGAATTGTTAATTGGCTGCGGTATTTTATGAGGTGAAGGTACTTCCTCAGTAGGGCAGCTTAAGACTACGCTGTACCCTGCTTCTCTTTTGCAAAAGCCTCTTTCGCTAGTCGGCACGGTGCACCACGTGGAGGTGATCTTTAAATCCAAAGCCAACTGGCTTATATATGGCTCTTTATAATAAAAATTGCAAATAATTTAGATACTACAAATAAGGAAGAGCAGGGTTTTATATCACAAGTATATTGTTTACTTAAAAGGAAACCCTGACCATATGTTATGTAAAAAACAAATTATTTGAAATAAAGTTATTTTTCTTTTTTTTTTCATATGATGGTTGATTCATAGATTACGGCTTGGTCTTATTCAGTCAACTTTGGTCTTAACCTTTTAATCATCAGCATTGGTACATGCTCGTAAAAATGGCCATAATATTTTATGTCTGTAAAAGCTAGTACGTATAAAATAAAATCCAAGGGAGCACTGTTCACGCCTGCAATATACCAGCGTGAATTTTCATAGTTCGTGTGTTAAGCACGCGTTTTTCATTGGCCACGAGCCAACTTTAGCTGCGAGCTGTAAAATAAAGCACCATTGTTCAGATTAAATGTTAAAATTTCGTCAAATTTAGGTCAAGTCATATTCCTTAGAAAAATGGCTTGAACATATGCTATGGAAGGGTGAAAGATATCCTTTGAGTTTACCGCAGTCACCGCAGTGCACCTAAATTATTTATCAGGACGGGGGTCCACCACACATTCCCACCACTGTCTCCTGTGTAGCCAGGATAAACAGCGGCGACCACCAATAATCGCAACTATAGTTTAAACGTAATTGAATCTATGTCAAAACGAATGTATATTTAATCTTTTAAGTGTAATTTATGCAATAATCTAATATTTAACATATTTTGGGGTGTAAGTAGTTCACCAACATCTTTGAACCAAAGCCAACTTCACCTGCACGCGGTGCACCCTGCTGACTGACAAACGAAGCTCTAGCGAAAAGAGAGGTAGGGAGCGTAATTGTAAGCTACCCGACTGGGGAATATAACTCCACCTCACAGAATACCGCAGCCAAATAACAATTCCCTTGAGGGTTGTTGTGTTCCTGCGAGTGAGTGAGGTCACCAAAAAGGAAGGAGATGCTGCGTTGGCAGCGGAGGTGGCGGCGCGCGAGCTATATTTTATGTTGCGAGCGTTAATATAGCTACGGCCACAGCTTCAAATCAGGCGGGCCGTATGCTTGTCTGCCACCCAACGTAGTATAAAAAAAAATATATTTATAAAATTTTCGTGTCGCGGTGTTTGTTACTAAACTCCTCCGAAACGACTGGACCGATTTTAATGAAATTTTGTGTGCATATCGGGTAGTCTGAGTATCGGCGAACATCTATTTTTCATACCTTTCTAAATGATTAATGTATATGACAAAACAACGTTTGCCGGGTCACCTAGTGCACAATAAAAAATCCGCATTCAGATAACGAATCGCATGAAATTCCGATTTGATAAATTACGAATTTTCTCCTGAAACTTCGGCTCATTTCTGAAAAGACCTTCAGATACAACATCAACCAATACGTCTATATTGCACCAAATACAAATATAAAGTGAAAGTCATAAAATATAACTGCCACAGAGCATAAAAAAATGTCGAAACATGTCAAATATCCGACATCGTATAAAAAAAAATCGGGTTGCACTCCAGGAGTGCCGGCAGAAGTGAAAACTTGAACATTAATGTTGTGTGTATTTATCATTTAAAAAAATACTATCATTTATGTGGTAAAATACAATATTAATTTATTGCGCTATCGTACACAAACATGACAATTTATATTACATTGAAAATAAACAGCAGGAGCAGGCATACATTTTATATTACTTCCTCTCCTACGCCGCGCCGCCGGTCCGCGCCGCTCCGTCTTACGAATTTTCGATCTGGTCACATGTCCTGATGCCAATTTAACATTTTTTACCCATCCCCAAAAAGTGCACTACGCCGCTAAAGAAGTTAACACTTCAAAAATGTCAAATAATGTCAAATATCCGACATCGTATACAAAAGAAAAAAATAAACATAAAAATGTACTCAAGTAGGCTACAATAGTGACGTTATAAATCAGTTTGCATTTTTAACACACTTCAAACAGGAGAGTTAAAATGGTGTGTGTTACGCAGTAACGCCGGTTTTCGTGAACCGAATTTAAAATATAATTTTATGTCCGAAAAAAGGCGCTCCCGTATATCTTATTTCGATCTATTTACGGAATTTGAAGAAATCTGTTTTAATATGTATACATATAAATGTGAAACTGTTTTTGTATGTTTTTGTTACCTTTTCACTAAGAACAAGAAAAATAAGTATATGTTTTTACCTGTAGATGAGTTTTACCTGCCTCCATTGTGGAGGTTTTTGTACATTCGCCACAAAGTAAATTCGTCACTTGCATTAAAAACATATATGTAAATTTGAAACAAGTCTTCTTTTTACACCATTTTTGCGTAAAGTACAAGTAGCAAACAAAGTTTATTGGTTTTTCGCGGACGAAATGAAAGCTATTTGATATAATTAATGCTAAAAGTATTAAAGTACATGTTACTAGATAACCTACGAAATATAATAAGAACTAAATAGATATTCATACACAAAAATTTGTCTTGTGCGTGGTTCGAACCCGCGACCTGGGAGTCAAAGTGGCCATTGGTAACCATTTGACCGCCGATCTCGTCAGCTCATATAATTTATCAATAGTCCCGAGTACAAACAAAAAAATAACATCTTGTTTCTTTCATAATTACTTTTCTCGTCACGTACAGAAAGTTTTAATGAACACAAATACAAGTTGCAGCCTTCAGGAATATCCAAGTATCTTAAATAGGAAGCACGGGATCTTGGTTAACGAAACAATTCTGTAATTATTTTGTTGTTGATGTTCTCGAGTTAATGACAAAGTTTATACTGTTAGCATTGTACCAAAAAAAAAAAAAAAAAAAGCCGGATCCTAAAATTACTCTAATCACAGGCTGATGATGATGAAAAATATGGGACCAATCTGGAAGTATATTCTTTCTAATGAAAAAAGTTTTATTCAAATTGGTGTATAAATGACGGAGTAATGAAATAACAAACCTAACAGTGGGTAGATACAGGCTGACGATGATGATGATGATTATGAAAAAAATATGGGACCAATCTGGAAGTATACTCTTTTAAATAAAAAAAGTTTTTTTCAAATCGGTTTATAAATCACGGAGTAATTAAGTAACAAACATTAAAAAAAAACAGCCGAATTGAGAACCTCCTCATTTTTTGGAGTCGGTTAAAAAAACTTACAAAATCTTCTAATGCTACAGCGCTCTTATCAATATAAGAAATCGAGAGGGACTGTGTCCGTGCACACGTGCACACTGTGGCCGTTGGTTAACGTGAAATGTCTATATCAGCGATCACCGTGCTACCAGTGTGTGAGTCGTGAGTTATATTGAATACTAAACAAACGAGAGCGCCGGATTCCGTTATTTTAATGCACCTCCCCCGCCGCCCCGCCCGGCCCCGATGCAAACTTAAGGTCTTAGCAGCGAGCTGACTATATACGCCAAATAACGACATGCAATTCATGTTTATATGGCTTATAGTTTTGTAATTAAAATGTATTCAAAATGCAGTTCTGATCCAGTCTCCATCTGTCAAATTTGGTATTCCAGTATTATTATGTGAAACTTGAAAATCAAATTTAAGCGAGATTATATCGAAATATGACCAAAAATAAAATAAAAAACTAAGAATATTCTTTTGCCAACAACAACTCGTACAATTGATAATAATTAATGATGATGATAAAATCAAATACAAATACAGTCGGATAAGAACCTCTTACTTTTTTGAAGTCGGTTAAAAACCGTATGAATGTGTAAGCATATCATCACTCTCGTGTTTTGCCCCGGAGGGGATCAAATATTCACCGGAAGGTCGAATCACCCATCAATGTGTCGAATTTTTTAAAGGGTGAAGATTGAATCTTCAGATTTATGTATTACATACACATTTAAAATGAGATTAGGTATAGATTTATTAAGTGATTTCGACGCTCGATAACTTATATACTATAGGGAGAATGTAAGAACTCTCAACTCAACTAAAGCCACAGAATAAAATTACGCACGTGCAGACAACAGCTTATAGACCATAATGCTTTCAAAATAAGTTGGTACTGTGTAGCTAAGAAACGTATGTAGCATTCGTAGCGCTACGCGGGACTCACTTATACTGGAAATGTTAAGCGCAAATAAACGCGAACATCGGGAATATGAACATGTGGTTTGTATAGGCGGAACTTCGTTATTAATAAATAAATATTCTTATACATATTACATTGAACATATTGAATATATGTTATGCAATCTGTCTTAACTTATGTCTAATCGTTACTTTTCTTTTGTCACAATTTACTGTCCTTATATTTATCATTATTTTATCACCATGTATTCATTAAGTATTCATATTGTACCTAAATTTCTGCCAAAAATTTACCTTTAAATCTGGAATGGTTGACTGGAAGAGATCCCATTTGGGATAAGTCCGCCATTGTACATAACTATTTTTTTTGTCATGTTATGTTATTATCTTTTGTACAATGAAGACTTTACAACAACAACATAACGCCATCTAGTCCCAAACTAAGCAAAGCTTGTACTATGGGTACTAGATAACTGATGAATTACATAAATACTTTTTGTTTGTAAATACATACATACAATACATAGAAAACACCCAGACCAAGACAAACAAACATTATACACGCATACTAATGTTTGTCTCGTGTGGGTATCGAACCCGCTACCTCAGAGTCCATTAAAGCCATTCGACCACCGAGATCGTCCATTACGTATCGTATCAAATATTGTTGAAAGAATATTTAACATAGAAAACCCCCCGGCCAAGACAAACAGACATGTTCATGCATACAAATATTTGTGTTATGTGGGGATCAAACCCGCAACCTCGGAGTTAAACTGGCCATTACTAACCATTCGACCACCGACCTCGTCAAATTCTATATTATTATAATATTCTTTAAGAATATTTTGTTGTATCTTCAAGAAACAAATATTCCCCAAATTAAAATGAAGCTATGCTTCCATGAAAACTTCTTATGATATTATAGTACTCAGTGGCTTTAACGACGAGTAACTTGGCGCGATATTACGTAGTCTAAATTATAATTTAATAGTGCCATTATGTTTCTGAGTATACATCATAAACTCGAAAACGTTAGCCCATAAATCTTTCTTCATATCCCAGCCACAAATGCATGGAACGTGTCCATTATACGTGCAGCCAATTTCGACTCTGCTACAATATCTTAAAGTAGAAAATCTGAAAATAGAAGGCTGAATATGTATGGTGTCCTTTAAATGTGGACGTTAAAAATTGAATAGGTGACGTAAATAGAATACGTAATTTCTCAAATTCTCGTGTAACCATGTTTCAAGACATTTAAGAGCTCAATTTAACTTTTAAAATTTTCTTCTTCTTTGTCGCTTCACTCTTGCCAGAGTGGTCGTGGTTGTCATAAAGTCCAAGGAATAAAGATATTTTGATTTGATTTGATTTGATTTTATAGTGTGTAAATATGCGCTAATTTAAATGATTGACTTATGGGGTGTAAGTGGTTCATCAACATCTTTGAACCAAAGCCAACTTCACCTGCACATGGTGCACCCTGCTGACTGACAAACGAAGCTCTGGCGAAAAGAGAGGTAGGGAGCGTAATTGTAAGCTACCCGACTGGGGAATGTTCATCCACCTCACAAAATACCGCAGCCAAATAACGGTTCCCTTGATGGTTGTGTTCCTGCGAGTGAGTGAGGTCACCAGAAAGGAAGGAGATGCCGCGATGGCAGCGGGAGTGGCGGCGCGCGAGCGATATTTTATGTTGCGAGCGTTAATATGGCTACGGAAACCGTTTCACATCAAGCGGGCCGTAAGCTTGTCTGCCACCTGACGTAGTACATAAAAAAAAATGGAGTAGCACTTATTATTTTTGGGTGAAAAGGCCTCACCATAACTTATTAAAGCCTAAGTCAACTTTATGTGCACTTGGTGTACCCTGCCGACAAGCTATCGAGACACTGACGAAAGAGAGCAAAATCATGTCGATTCTCATACCTTACCATATACCACCATTATTATTTGTATCTCTCTTGGACTCACGGGTTAAGACCGGTCATTTGATAGGCGTGCGCGGGGATATGGATCCAACGCGTAGAGGCCCGTTTGAGAAGTTTGATGTAATGTTGTACGCCCGCCGTGACCCGCTCCAAGATATGTCAATGGAATAACATACCCATAAGCAGGTCTCGGCGTTGGCGGCAGGCGTTGAAACTATTGCGGAGTATGATGGAAAATAAATGGGTTATGGAGATGAGATCTGGGTGAACATAATACCGGGTTATTACAGAAGAGGGACGGACGCCTGTCATAACTGCTTTTAGTTATTTGCGGCAAGCAATTATTAATGTTATTTCCAACGGGGACGCCGCGCCGGCTATCGGGCGGGTGATGAGCCTTACCTGAGGCTATTTCACCCATTTCCCCTAATAATATAATACACCTATACCACCATACTCATACCTTAGTCAAATGACAATCGGCATCAGCCTATACCACCACTGTTGAAATACGGGTCTTCCTTCAATCCCAATAGTACTCGTAGAATGTGGTTAGGAGCATACTCCACCACGCTGCTTAACTGCAGCTTTACGACTGGCATCTATAACGTCAACAGCCGGGACCGACGGCTTAACGTGCCTCCCGAAGCACGGCAGAGCTCGAGATAAACAAACCCATCCATAGACAGGCTACGGTCGACGTTGCCTAACTTGCGTGATCGATTAGACTGACACGCGCAACGTCGACATAGAGCTCCTCAAATTAAATAACAATACTCTTGATGAATATTGTGTTTCTGCGGATGAGTGAAGTCACCAGACGTATAATTTACATTAGGCGGGTTGTATAGGTACTTGTTTTGCACCTAGCGTGATATATCAAATTATATTTCTTTATAATAGGCTATATAAGGAGATACTATAAGGAGATACAAAAATAACATAAGGAGATACAAATATATACCTATATAATATAAGGAGATTCAAAAATAACAAGTAGAGCAGCAGCTAGTCTAGAAAGGGGCCGCTATTCGGGCGGAAAATAACCAAGTGACCTAGGCACCGGTTCATGTGCATACAGCCTAAACAGACTATTATCACAGTATAAGTAATAGTACTAACGTTTTTTTTTTTTTTTTTTTTTTTTTTATGTGAGAGGGGGGCAAACGAGCATGTGGGTCACCTGGTGGAAAGCAATCACCACCGCCCATGGAGACCAGCGACACCAAGGGGTCGCCGATCCGTTGCCAGCCTTTTAAGGAAAATGAAAACTCTGTTCTTGAAGGCACCCATGTCGTAGTTGTTCGGAAATACCGCTGAGGGAAGTTGATTCCACAGTTTCACTGTTCGTGGTATGAAATGTCTTAGGAAACGTACTGTAGTAGATCGCCAATTATCAAGATGATATGGATGGAATTTTAATTTATGGCGAGTTGTACGATAGTGGAATTCAGCGGCAGGTATCAAATCAAACAGCTCATCGGAGCACTCCCCGTGATATAATTTGTATAGAACGCAAAGAGACGCTACATCTCTGCGTGTAGAGAGAGAGTCCAATCGATCCGAGATCATTGGGTCACCGACGATTCGAGCTGCTCTTCGTTGTATGCGGTCAAATGGAGCAAGCAAGTACTGGGGCGCACCGGCCCAGAGATGCGAACAGTACTCCATGTGAGGTCGAACCTGGGCTTTGTATAGTTGAAGGCGGTGTCGGGGTGTAAAATACCGCCTGGCTTTACTAATCACACCAATCTTCCTGGAAGCCAGTTTGGCCTTGCATTCCAAGTGACCGCGAAACTGAACATCACTCGATATGTCGACACCCAAGATGGTAATGCTAGTTCTTACACTAAGGGGAGTACCTTCCAAACTAGGAGCTACGACGAATGGGGACTTTTTAGCGGTAAACGCACAAACCTGTGTCTTGGAGGGATTTAGCTGCACCAAATTCAATCTACCCCAATCCGAGACGTGTCCAAGGGACGTCTCAATCTCAGACACAAGTTTTGTTCGGTACTCATCGACGCAATCCCGAGAAACATTACATTGGCCAGTGTATCTTACGTCCACTGTACTGTCATCCGCATAGCAATGAACATTGTGTATAAGCAGCAAGTCATTGATATGCAGAAGAAACAGCGTGGGGGACAATACACAGCCTTGTGGTACGCCAGCATTCAAGCGTAGTGGATCCGAGCGTGCTCCGTCAACTACAACTTTGATGCTACGCTCAGATAGAAAACTGGCAATCCATATGCAAAGCTTCTCAGGTAGCCCAAAAGAAGGAAGCTTGGAAAGTAATGCTTTATGCCACACCCGATCAAAAGCTTTTGCTACGTCCAGACTAGCAGCCAATGCCTCGCCCTTGCTTTCCACTGACTCCGCCCAACGGTGAGTCAAGTATACCAGAAGATCACCAGCTGAGCGACCATGGCGGAAACCATATTGGCGATCATTTATCAGCTGGTGATCCTCTAAGTAGGCTACCAGCTGTTTGTTAATGATAGCTTCCATGATTTTGGAAAATATGGAAGTTATCGCAATAGGCCTGTAATTGGACGGATCTGAGCAAGTGCCTTTTTTAGGGATCGGGTGGACTAAAGCCTCCTTCCATGAGCAGGGGACCACGCCAAGTGAGTAGGAGTACCGAAATAGGCGTGTTAAAATCGGAGCCAACTCTGGAGCACATGTTTTTAAAACAATAGGTGGAATGCCATCCGGCCCACTCGACTTATGGATGTCCAGGGAGAAGAGTGCTCTACGGACAGCTCTTTGCGAGAACTTAATGTCTGGCATAGAGCTCTCACACCGTGGGATGGTTGGCGGTGTTGCTCCCTGATCATCGAGAGTCGAGTTAGACGCAAAGAGAAGTCCAAGAAGATCGGCCTTTTCCCTTGCAGTATGGGCCAGTGAGTCATCCACTCGGTGCAATGGTGGAAACGACGACCGACAGAAGTTACCTTGAACAGCCTTGGCGAGCGACCAGAACGCACGAGACCCAGAGGGCAAGCGCACTAATCTCTCGCCAATTTTGCTAACGAATTTGGACTTTGCCCTGGCGATGCAGCCCTTAAAGGATCTAGACGCAGCGTTGTAATTCTTCTTAAGGACACCGGTATTTGCATCTCCAGCTGCCTGAGCCTCGGACCAGGCTCGGTAAGAATCCTGCTTATGACGCAACGCGGCTTTGCAAGACCCTCCGAACCATGGTCGAGATTTGCCACCAATGGGCACCGCAGAATTAGGAATAAAAAGTTCCATGCCCTGCAGAACCACATCAGCGACAGCATTAGCACAGGCGCTGGGATCTTCCAGCGAAAAGCAAATCCGCCCCCAAGGGTAGGAGGCCAGGAAACTACGCAGCCCATCCCAATCTGCTGACCTAAAATGCCACACACGACGTGTGCTGGCTGTGCGCGGTCGCCTTTGGCGTGTGAGTGGCACAATACTCTTTATGAGGCAATGATCCGAAGACCCAAGAGGGGCGCCAACAGACACACGATAATTTTCAGGGTGGGAGGTCAGCAGAAGATCCAAAAGGGACGCCATATGCTCCGACACATCCGGCACCCGCGTGGGCGAGGAAACCAGCTGTGTCAGACCATATGCCAAGGCAAAGTCATGGAAAGTTCTTCCAGCATGGTCAGTTGATCTAGACCCTAGCCATTCGACGTGGTGGGCATTAAAATCACCCAGTACCACAATCTCTGCAGAAGGCATCTGCTGGAGTATACTGTCGGTCGTCGTTTGTATGTGCTCCACAAGACGCTCCGTTTCGACATTTCCGCTGTGGGACCTGTAGAGGCACGCGTAAATGCGAGTGCGGTCCTCAAAATCTGCGCGCAGCCACATAATTGACAGGTCCCTCGCTTCAAGACTGCCAAGACGTCGACAACAGATATTCTCCCGAATGTACGCGCAAACACCGGCTCGTGGCACAAAGTGATGTTCCACTTTGTACCCTGGGTAACGCAGATATGAGATGTCAGCAGGGGGGAATATCTGAGTCTCCGTCAAAAAGAGTATGGCCGGCCTAGCCGTCTCTAGATGATGGTGGACAGCATTGATGTTGGAGTTAAGTCCCCTAACGTTACACAGCTCAACGCAGAGCTCAGGGGGAGGTGCCACCACACTCTTCTTGCGTTTGCTCCCGGCAGAAATATAGAGCGGCGTAATGCCCGCCCCAGAATACGTCGGGCGGCCTGAGCAGTGGTGCTCAGGGAGGGATTCTCCGTCACCAGCGGTGACGGTACCCTCCTGGGGTATTGTTCTTTTTACTACCGCTGCCATATTTAGAGTTGGGGTGTTTGGGTTGGGCTCCGGGTTTCAACACTCACCGTACGAAACGCAATAGCGCGAGCTATTACTTCACGCCGGTCTTCTGCGTGAGAGTGGTACTGCCCCGGACGAGCCGGCCCAATTACGAGCTGTATTCATTCAATGTCCAAAACTTGACCGCGATCATGTTCTAGACACTAAACGACTACAGCTTGGCTCTACCACTCAGGAAAAAGGCTACTCGTTTAGCACCACCCAGGGGTCACGTGCAGGGAAACTAGGGTAAAGCCTGCGGACGTGAGTAGCATCAACCCCCAAAACGTACAGTATGGACACTCTCTGCCGCTCTCACTAGTCGACCTCACCTCCCCTATGGAACCGATTTGGAACCGTTCGCAAGGAATGCCACAACGTACGAATTGACGTCGCTTGTATTTTATTCTCCATTCAGTTTAAAATAATATGCGAGTATGTAAAAGATGAGAGTTATTTGTGCAGAGGATGGATGTCTCAACACATGGAAAGTAAAAAAAAAACAATTTGGATGGATGGACGGACGGACGGACGGACGGATTGATGGATGGATGGTTGGATGGATTGATGGATGGATGGATGGGTGGATGAATGGATGGATGGGTGGATGAATGGATGGGTGGATGGATGGGTGGATGGGTGGATGGGTGGATGGGTGGATGGGTGGATGGATGGATGGATGGGTGGGAGGATGGATAGATGGATGGGTGGATGGATGGATGGATGGATGGGTGGATGAATGGATGGATGAATGGATGGATGGGTGGATGGATGGGTGGATGGGTGGATGGGTGGATGGGTGGATGGGTGGATGGGTGGATGAATGGATGGATGGATGGATGGATAGATGAATGGATATGGATGGATGGATGAACGAGCAAAAGAGCAGTAGTTAAAAAATAAAAAATGCTATGCAATAGCTTTACCGCGGCAATCACCGAGTGTCACACGTTTTTTTTTCTTCACTACGCCCACCTGATGTGAAGCGGTTACCGTAACCATATTAACACTCGCAACATTAAATATCGCTCGCGCGCTGCCATCCCCGCTGCCAACGCAGCAACTCCATCCTCTCTGGTGACCTCACTCACTCGCAGGAACACAACAACCCTCAAGGAAATTGTTATTTCACTGCGGTATTCTGTGAGGTGGAAGTAAGTAAGTCAGTCGGGCTGCTTAAAAAATACGCTATGTGATCTACCTCTCTTTTCGTCAGAGCCTCGTCTGTCAGTCAGCAGGGTGTACCCCGTGCAGGTGAGATTGACTTTGGTTCAAAGATGTTGATGAACCACTTACACCCCCTTACATGTCCGACTAATAAATGTCAGCCCTAGAGAACGTCACTCAACCATAGGCACGTGTACAGACGTCATTTGGTTACTACATGCAAAAGCGCCATTTTTGTATGGAGTGGCCGGGGTTTGCTATTATCCTATTATGGTACGACGGAATAATCATCCCTTGAACCTGTGTATGAAGCTGTTACGATTTGTAAAATTGTGAACTTTTTTGATAAAATATATTTAATTATAAATTTATTTATCGACGATCTCGGTGGTGGAATGACTAAGAATGGCAACTTTGTCACAAAAAATGGTCCCAACTGAAAATCAGCGCTGGGGTCTGACATAGTCAGACCACGGCATAATGCTGAGTTGGGTCCAATTTGTGGCATTACGCAGCACTATGTCCTTTCTTGTATCTATGTTATAGAGAATATCTTTTAAAATATGTAATAGTGTTGTGTTATGTTACAAATAAATGTTTCTTCTTCTTTCTTCTTCTTCTTCTTTGACTCAGAGGTTGCGGCTTCGATCCCCGCACAAGCCAAACAGTTGACTGAACATGTTTTTTTGTAATATTATTAAAACTCACGTGAGACATTATACTAAATTAATAAAATAAATTAAACGGGTCACTCACGTCTTTTGTCGGGAAAGCCGATTAGTTTCGATCTCAAAAGGAGACCTTCATCAGGGCGAATGTCCAGACACGTCCACCCTTTGTCTCTCGCGCCGGATGTGTCCGGTATGTTTCTTTGTGTTGGTCTGGGTGTTTTATATGTGTTATATTTATGTATTTACAAAAAAAGCGTATTTAAATATAATAAATTAGTTGTCTAGTATCCATAGTACAAGCTTTGCTTAGTTTAAGACTAGGTGGCTGTAAGTAATACTGAATAAATAATTTTGAATTTTCAATGTCAAACGAGGTGTAAAATCTAAAAATCTAGCTAAGAACTCTTTCTCGACGTGGAAAGCAGAATAATATATTCAAAAATCCAAGAAATATGTATTTGTATGGTATGAATGCGTTTTAGACTAAAGAGATTCAACTTTGTTTTGAAAAGAAATCTGTCGTATTCAACCAGATATTTGCAGTTAGAGTCGACTGAATAGTTTCATTCGAGTCATTTTCAGAATAACCAGTTCTATTATTAAAAAAGTTTCACGTTCACAAAAATATTTCAGTAAAACGTCTGCTATAAGCCATAACTGAAAATGTGAAGACTCTTGCATAAATAAAATGCTTCATTTAAAATATTTTTGTTTATTTCAACTATATATTTTTTTATCTAATCTCATACTGAAATTTAGAGATTAAAAAACTAAACACAGAATCTTAATGTCAGTCTTTTACGCACAATACATCAAAATAAATTTAAAAAGTTACTTTTCGATACAGCTCTTCTATGGACAACTGTATCGAAAAATAACTTTTTCTCCATTACGATACAGCTTCAGCCCTGGATACAGGTATTTTAAACAGGTTGCAATGCAAATCCATTGCAACGTTGCAAAATCTGTGAAAGCGACGCCGTGCGGCGCGTCGCGCATGCGCACCACGCGTGCTCCATCTGCAAATGGATTTACAAGTAAGAAATGAAGCTGTTAAATTAACTTCATGGTTTTATTTAAAATATTGTTGTCATCTATTTCATGAGATTAGATAAAGTAGTGTATGAAACTGCACATAATAAGGTCCTAAAATACTCATGTGGTCTATTATCACACTCGCCTTCGGCTCATGTGATAAACTCACACTCGTATTTTAAGAACCCTTATTATGCAACAGTTTCATAAACTACTAGTATTATAATGGCTATTTCATTTCAATACCTACTTTAAAAAACTGCTACGTTTTGTACGAGCTATTAACTAGAGATGTTACGATCTGGAATTTTGTCAAACCGAGTTGAATCGGTTAGACAATTCATGCAAGTCGATTCCAAACCGAATCGACGAAATCGCGATTTGAATCGGTTTGAACCGATTAAAAAGTCGAGTCGTTACTCGACTTTGTAAACCGATTAAAAAGTCGAGTCGTTACTCGACTTTTTAAACCGATTAAAAAGTCGAGTCGTTACTCGACTTTGTAAACCGATTAAAAAGTCGAGTCGTTGCTCGACTTTTTAAACCGATTAAAAAGTCGAGTCGTTACTCGACTTTTTAAACCGATTCAAACCGATTTGAGCATAAACCGAGTTGCGTCGATTAGCGCCTTTACTAAACCGATTTGGCCGAGTCGAAAGCGATGTAACGACTCGACTTTTTAAACCGATTTGAACATAAACCGAGTTGCGTCGATTAGCGCGTCAGCGCGTCTACTCTACTAAACCGATTTGGCTGAGTCGAACTTACTTACGCATTTCGCTCGCGTCGCTCTGCGCGCATGCGCACGCCTGTCGGTACGAGTTTATACCGTCCCGCATGCTGAACAATCAGAAAAGCCGGTGCCCAACTGGAGTAGCGGTTACGGTTATTTCGCGTCGTCACTCCGTAAGTCCGACTGAATCGAAGTGAAGTAGCCGCTTCACATCAGCCGGGCCGTATAATTGTCTGCCATCAGACGTATTATAAAAAAAATATAAGACAAGCATGGTAATAAATAATTAATCTATATACGTAATTGTTTTTCTGGACCGCGTGCGTAGGTAGGTTAGGTAGGAGGTAGGTACATAACTAAACTAAACTACCAATCATTGGTTCAATTCAACCCCATTTTGGGGTGTAAGTGGTTCATCAACGTCTTTGAACCAAAGCCAACTTCACCTGCACGCGGTGCACCCTGCAGACTGACAAACGAAGCTCTGGCGAAAACAGAGGTAGGGAGCGTAATTGTAAGCTGCCCGACTGGTATGTACCTCCATGTACCTCCACCTCACAGAATACCGCATCCAAATAACAATTCCATTGAGGGTTTTTGTGTTCCTGCGAGTGAGTGAGGTCACCAGAAAGGAAGGAGATGCTGCGTTGGCAGCGGCAGTGGCGGCGCTAAAATATGACTTTCTCAGAAGTGACCGCTTTGAATGAATGGATGGATGGACGGACGGACGGCAAACAAGCAAACGGGTAAACGGCCAAACGGTCAAACGGCCAAACGGGCAAACGGGCAAACGGCCAACCGGCCAAACGGTCAAACGGCCAAACGGGCAAACGGCCAAACGAGCAAACAGCCAAACGGCCAAACGGGCAAACGGCCAAATGAGCAAACAAGCAAACAGCCAAACGAGCAAACGGCCAAACGGGCAAACGACCAAACGGCTAAACGGCTAACGAGCAAACGGCCAAACGAGCAAACAGCCAAACGGGCAAACGGCCAAACGAGCAAACGGCCAAACGAGCAAACGGACAAACGACTAAACGACCAAACGGCCAAACGGCTAACGAGCAAACAGCCAAACGAGCAAACAGCCAAACGGGCAAACGGGCAAACGGCCAAACGAGCAAACGGCCAAACGGGCAAATAGCCAAACGACCAAATGGGCAAACGAGCAAACGGCCAAACAAGCAAATGGTCAAACGGCCAAACGAGTAAACGGCCAAACGAGCAAACGGCCAAACGAGTAAACGGCCAAACGAGCAAACGACCAAACGGGCAAACAGCCAAACGAGCAAACGGTCAAACGGGCAAACGGCCAAACATGCAAACGGCCAAACGAGCATGAATGCGCGCAGAGCGACGCGAGCGAGATGCGTAAGTAAGTTCGACTCAGCCAAATCGGTTTAGTAGACGCAAGACGTGCTGACGCGCTAATCGACGCAACTCGGTAAATCAGTTTGAATCAGTTTAAAAAGTCGAGTCGTTACATCGCTTTCAACTCGGCCAAATCGGTTTAGTAGACGCGCTAATCGACGCAACTCGGTTTGAATCGGTTTAAAAAGTCGAGTCGTTACATCGCTTTCGACTCGGCCAAATCGGTTTAGTAGACGCGCTAATCGACGCAACTCGGTTTGAATCGGTTTAAAAAGTCGAGTCGTTACATTGCTTTCGACTCGGCCAAATCGGTTTAGTAGACGCGCTAATCGACGCAACTCGGTTTATGCTCAAATCGGTTTGAATCGGTTTAAAAAGTCGAGTCGTTACATCGCTACTATTAACTAAAGAACTAAACTTTTATTCGCCGAATCTCTTATCTTTGTATGCTTCCTAACCGCTGTGTCAACTAACTGTGGAACAAGTAAATGTTGATACTATATTTATATATGAGAGGGGGGTAAACAAGCATGTAGGTCACCTGATGGAAAGCAATCACCACCGCCCGTGCAGATTATTATTTATTTAGCAACATCAACGTGTCGCCTTCTAAATTACTAAATTATACTCCTTCCTTTCTTTCTGGTGACCTCACTCACTCGCAGGAACACAACAAACCTCAAGGCAATTGTTATTTAGCTGTTGTATTCTGTCAGGTAGAGTGTACTTAGTCGGCACAACTTAAAAAAATACGCTATATTTGATAACATTAAGATACTCGAGACCTTATGACCCGAGAGGAACTGCGGCATGCAAACATTAGTCACAATTTCAAATAACTCTTTCCATATTACATAGTACTGCCAGTATATTGAGTGATGTTATGTATTTCGCGGTAAGCTACGCTCCATCGCTGTCCCTACTTTCGCTCCACGTAACTCTGCGGTTCATCGGGCGAAGCGCTACGATGCGATGAACCGTGTTCGCTGTGTAATAGCTGTGATCAATATTACATATCGATGACATCAATATCAACCTCACATTTTGCCCATATAAAAATATCGTGCCATTATCTTTTTTTTTTTATACTACGTCGCATACGGCCCGCCTGATGTGAAGCGGTTATCGTAGCCATATTAACGCTGGCAACATAAAATATCGCTCGCGCGCCGCCACCCCCGCTGCCAATGCAACATCTCCTTCCTTTCTGGTGACCTCACTCACTCGCAGGAACACAACAACCCTCAAGGGAATTGTTATTTGGCTGCGGTATTCTGTGAGGTGAAGGTACATTCCCCAGTCGGGTAGCTTACAATTACGCTCCCTACCTCTCTTTTCGCCAGAGCTTCGTTTGTCAGTCAGCAGGGTGCACCGCGTGCAGGTGAAGATGGCTTTGGTTCAAAGATGTTGATGAACCGCTTACACCCCAAACTTTATCGACAATTAACTCCGAAACGATCTTAATCAATCCAATGAGGAGCTCGATGGTCTCGTTGCGCGGACAGTCTAATCGAGCACGCATTTTTCAATGCTTCACTACATATATGATTATTTAATAAACCTGATTTCAAATCCGAAATTACGAATTTACGTCGTCTTAAACCAATAATTAGGTATTGGTATGTAATTTCAGTATACATTAGCGCCATTCATGTTATAATGTATTAAAATTATTATTTTTATGGTCATAATGACCCCACATTTTTCACATTTATGTAGGGTCTTGTTCAAAATTTATTGTTATTCTGTGTTCGTTTAAATATTAAATATTTAAATATTTTCAGACAAATTACACAGCGCCATCTAGCCCCAAAGTAAGCGAAGCTTGTGTTATGGGTACTAGACAACTGATAAACATACGTAAATACATTTTTTTTTGTAAATACATACTTATGATACATAGAAAACACCCAGACTAAGACAAACAGACATGTTCATGCACACAAATGTTTGTCCTATGTGGGAATCGAACCCACGAGCGTTGGTGTCGAAGCCGCGTCATTGACCGCTACGCCACCGAGCTCGTCAATCGTTTAAGATGTGTTTGTTTTAATATCTTTATTGTACACGGCCATAACCTCGAACAAGTAATGGTTGTCGGCAAAATCATCAGCCTGTATCTACACTGCTGGATCTTATCACCTATTACCACTGTTTATTACCCTTTCTCAATGCTTTCCACCAAATACGATCCTCCGCCTTCCGCATCCAGCCGTTTCCAGCCGCTTTCTTAAGGTCATCGGACCATCTATTAGATCAGTGTTTTTCAATCTTTTTGAGTACGCGACCCCTTTACAGGTTGAAAAATTCTGGCGACCACCTTATTGCCATAGACAGATAAATAAATAAAATTATAGGACTACAATGTATATGGTTTTTTTTTTAATAAGCTGCGAGTGATTGGAAAATAAGCTCGATGTAAGTTGACAAGGTTGCGGAGAGAACAAGCGCCCCGCGCCACCCGTCTTGTTCTTTAGTTTCAACTCTCAAATGTGCTTGGTCACCGATTAGTATGGACATGATTATTTTGTTTTTGCACTAGATCCGCGCGCTTGCAAAATGAATGTTTCTCAAAATATTGCAGCCTTCAACAACTGATACGAGTGTGAATCAAAACCTAAAAAAAATTGACATTACGAGGACAGTTACTTAAAATACGGTTTTTTTATATTACTTCGGGTGGCTGACAAGCATACGGCCCGCCTGATGTGAAGCGGTTACCGTAGCCATATTAACGCTCGCAACATAAAATATCGCTCGCGGGCCGCCACCTCCGCTGCCAACGCAGCATCTCCTTACTTTCTGTTGACCTCACTCACTCGCAGGAACACAACAACCCGCAAGGGAATTATTATTTGGCTGCGGTATTCTGTGAGGTGGAGGTACATTCCCCAGTCGGGTAGCTTACAATTACGCTCCCTACCTCTTATTTTGCCAGAGCTTCGTTTGTCTGTCAGCAGGGTGCATCGCGTGCAGATGAAGTTGGCTTTGGTTCAAAAATGTTGATGAACCACTTACAACCCAAAACGGTAGCGATGTTTTACCACGTGAGAGTAAAAGCTTTCACGGCACAACCTAGCATCAAAAAGAAGATAATAAGCTGATGGATTTCTTTGAACGAAAGTTGAAATCACTTAGTCAGCAGCAAAATACTAATAATTAGATGATCGGATCAAATTCGTACCGCATTGGACACCAAGTTGCACGATGCCCTTCACGCAGCTAGGGATCGTAACAGACGGCGAAGTATTGTCAGGTACAAAGTTATTCCACGGGGGAATCACGACCCTCAGTAATGAGGAACACGACGCGAAGAGGAGGAATATTTTTATTGTAGATATCTATCTATACATTATACATTTTTTTGTACAACAGACAAGTGTGTGTGTGTGTGGCAGACAAGCATACAGTGCGTCTGGTGTGAAACAGTTGCCATGGTGAAGGCTCGCATCATGAAATATCTCTCGCGAGCCACCACCCCCGCTGCCAACTCAGCAACTCAGCGGAGGAATATAATAGGCTATTTGACTAACATTTTTTTCGGTTTGATATGTAGGGACGTCTCCATAATATAACCATAGGTGAAAGAATTACTTCGATTGCACAAAAATCTCTCAAGATATGTTAATTTGAAAATCACAATTTTTAGACTGCCCCAAAACGCTCCATACAAAAGACTACCGAATTATGACGTCACAGGTTTGTATTTTGTATGCATCAAATCAGAAATTTGTACGATAGCTATGTTAAATATTACGATTATGTAATTGGTATCATAATAAAAGTTATAGCATTTTTTATTGCTTCTCCAATGGAAATATTATTTTTTAATAATTTCATACTTTTAAAATGGACTTTCCCGCCAAACTTTGATCGACGCTAAAAAATGTCTGACTGAAGATATTAGAATGGAAGTTTGCAGATCTTTATAGTTTTGTGTATTTTACGATATTGTTAATTTATTTGTACAATTTTTAAACATTGGAAAATAGCCTATTAATTACACCATATTTTGACGAGCCCGGTGGTCGAATGGCTAGCAATGGCTTTTTGGACTCCGAGCTCGGGTTCGATCCCCGCACAAGACAAATATTTGTGTGCATGAAGATATCTTTTTGTCTTGGTTTTCGGTGTTTTCTATGTATGTATTTACAAAAAATATATATTTAATAATTAAGTCAAAACTCTTTATTGCATAACTAAGTGTACATTATGATCTTAGATTTGTTTACGCACTTACAACTTAGTCACCTTAGTCATGTATCGCAAAAAGACTGTAGGGGCGCGCACGACTAACTAAACTACTTATATCCGTACGTTAAGCATTTCGTCATATAATTATAAGAACTTATTTGTAAAAAGAATATTTTCAGATACAATTTTTATTCGTTCATCGTTATTTCAATAATTAAGTTACCTTGTATCCATAGTACAAGCTTTCCATATGTGGGTCTAGATTGCAACGTGTAATTTGTCAAGGAATATCTATTTATATTATTTCTATCGGCATCAAACCATAATCATTCTACTGTTGGGATAAGGGTCTCCCCTCAGTCGAAGAGGTTTAGAGCATACCTCATCACGCTGCTCAACTGCTATTTGGCAGAGTGTTCAACTGCTTTATTTCTATACACCATAGCTGAAATTCCAAAGCATAATTTATTACTCCGTGATCTAATTAAGTTCATTTAATTTACTGAGCAAAAGCCAAGACAATCTCTAAGCGACTTTGAAGACTTCAGAGGTTAATGCGGTCACACTACTGCGTGAAATAATTATGCCTGTGTGTACAACACAGGCTTCAAGTTGCTAAGTTTTGTATTACCTAGGTCATTTATTATTCATTACCTAGGTAATGAATAATAAATGACCTAGGTAATACAAAAGTAAAAGCCAGTACAAGCATTTAAGTCAAAATTACATAAGGTAGTATTTAACACACATTGGGTGTGTAAAAGTAACTTTGAAAGCAAGTTTGGTACACGAAATCAAAAAGAAAAATATTTTACTAGGTGTAGGGTTACTAAGTGGAAGTTACCTAAATTATTCTTTTGGTCCTCAAGGCCCGGAATTATGTTTTTCAAATTAAAATTAACTTTCACAGTTAAATAGGACCTGTCTCATTTATTTCTATGGTCTTCGCTTCCCATGTTTTACATACTCAAAAAATCTACAAGTCATAACAGACCATAGTCGAAAATATTTGGTCGGACGTGGAGACCACGTCCATATATTTTATGATATTTTATGTTGCGAGCGTTTATATGGCTACGATAACATCTTCACATCAGGCGTATGCTTGTCTACCACCCGACGTAGTATATAAAAAAAAATCGCACGCGCGCCGTCACCCCCGCTGCCAACGCAGCATCTCCTTCTTTTCTGATCACCTAACTCACTCGCAGGAATACCCCATGTATTCCGCACACTAAAAGTTTTGCACTTCTAGCTAATCGGAACTATTTTAATTTCGAATGTTATATTTTTTGAAACGACTTGCAACCTTCTTAGTAATAAAAAAAAATTGGCGGGAAATCATTTGTCAATTGTTTTTTTTATCACACATCAAAGTTCTACGTACGCAACTAAAATGGAATTAAGTCGAAAAGATTTTAGAGCGAAGATTTTTATGATTTTAAAAGTTGTCTCTCTCCGTAAGACTGTGCCGCTCGTCTTCAAAATGCTTTTGGGAGAGACGCACATTGTTTAAGCACCGTGAGGTTTGCTGAATTTGAGCGATGTCGGGTTTCTTTACATGACGAATTTCGTGAATGGCCTTCAACTGCCGGCAACGAAAATAATGTGGCTACTGTTAAGCGGCTCATTGAAGAAAACTCGCGGATTACCTATGAGACAATTCGAGGACTATTAGGGATTGGTATGAGCCAAATTCAGAAAATTTTACACGAAGAATTAAAAGTTCGGGAACTTTGTTGTCGTTGGATCCCTCATGAACTGACGGCGGAGCAGAAGCGGGCTCGCGTGGAATGGTGCTCGCAGATGCTACTGAAGTACGACCACGGACATTCTAATGCTTATGACATTGTCACAGGAGACGAAACGTGGATTTATTGTTTTGAACCCAAAAAAAAAACAGCAATTTTGTGAATGGGTGTTTGAAAATGAGAACAGGCCAACAAAAGTGAGGCAGGTGAGAAACGTTGGTAAAAAATGATCGCGTTTTTTTTCTCAGCTACGGGTCCCAGCTGCACATATCAAAATAGTGTTAATGCCGAGTGGTATTCCACCATTTGTTTACCCAGGGTGTCAGAAAAAGTTCGCGAAAGACGACCAAAAAGCCGCGTTCTCCTACATCATGACAACGCTTCTTCACACACGGCCAACAAAACAAAGCCATTTTTAGCTTCCGAAAAAGTACAACTTGTCACCCATCCTGCACAGACCCCGACCTAGCACCCTGTGATTTCTGTATTTTCCCCAAAATCAAAGATTTGATGAGAGGTTTCACTTTTACCAACTCCGAAGAGGCAGTGATAGCGTTCAATCAGCACGTAGAAAACATGCCTTCAGATCTGTGGTCCTCCTGTTTTAAAAAATAGTTCGATCGCATGAAAAAATGTTTAAAATGTAAAAGAGAGTATTTTGTCAAGCAATAAACATAATATTTTGGTTATAACATGTTGTTTTTTTTAAGTTACGTAAAACTTTTAGTGTGACCTACGTACAACAACCCTCAAGGGAATTGTTATTTCGCTGCGGTATTCTGTGAGGTGGAGGTACATTCCCCAGTCGGGTAGCTTGCAATTACGAAATAACTGGATTGTTCCTTTTAATAAATTAAAAAAAAAGTTCCCATATCATATTCTATAATTGTATGCAGACGAAATTGAGCGTGTCAGCTATTGCCAAACAAAAAATTTTCTGTCCTTACAAAATGTTCATAATATATACTTAAGTAGAGGTGTGATAGCTTTTTTTATGCCACTAAAGTAAAAAAACAAGCATACGGCCCGCCTGATGAAAAGCAGTTACCGTAGCATAATGAACGCCTGTAACACCAGAGACATCACACGCGCGTTGCCATTGTGATTGTTGATGAGGATGATGTCAAATATTTAGCAAACAGTTCTTATAAATAACTTTGGGGTGTTAAGTGGTTCATCAACATATCTGAACCAAAGCCAACCTCACATGCGCGTGGTGCACCCTGCTAACAGACAAACGAGGCTCTGGCGATAAGAGAGGTAGGGCATAGCGTATTTTGTAAGCTGCCCGACTGGGGAAGGACCTCCACCTCACAGAATACCGCAGCCAAATAACAATTCCCTTGAGGGTTGTTGTGTTCCTGCGAGTGAGTGAGGTCACCAGAAATGCAAGAGTTGCTACGATGGCAGCGGGGGTGGCGGCGCGCGAGCGATATTTATTGTTGCGAGCGTTAATATGGCTACGGTAACCGCTTCACATCAGACGGGCCGTATGCTTGTCTGCCACCCGACGTAGTATAAAAAAAAAAAACAATGTTAGGCACGATAACTTCTCATATCTACAAAAAAGACATTGTCCCCGGCTCCCAAACAATTCAAATATAAAGGAATACTTTGTATCCCCTAGGCGTAGCGGAGCAAATAAGTGACCCACAATAAACGTTTAGCTAGGATCGCCCAAATTTGATTGAGACCTGACTTCTATTCATTTTATTTGGAGAAAAGCGATAATAGAAAATTGACTGTAAACCTTTAGTGTAAAGGTGAAAAGGAATCTGTTTTCTTCAGCTATAAAAATATCTTTGATTTGTTATCACGACATTGTAGAAATACATGCTACAGTACTCTGGGATAACCTCGTGAAACCCTGAAACGGAAATTATCCTAACCGAAATATTTATTTCGGTTATGTTGTTTATTATTAAATTAAGTAGGGTTTCGTTTAGTAATTATGTAATATTATGTGGGTAAGCGCAACTTATTTATATGACAATATAGGTAGGTACATGGATGGCATACTCTTTTGCAAATTATATTCAGGTAGTAAATAATATTTCGGTTAGGTTAGGTTAGAATTTCCCTGATGATGACTTTGAATGAATACTCGGTTTTAACCTGAACTTGATATTAGTATATTGTGAAGGTTGGCTTTGCACTCTACGAATATATTAGAAAAATCCATTCTGATAATGAAAATGTACAGTAAATCCAATGACGTAATCAGTCGCTGTGAAAGTAAGCGTTAATTTGTCACAGCTGACAAGTGTGGGATTGGCGAATCTTTTTGTAAAAAGTAGATAAATGTTTTGGGAGGCTATCAGTTACGTAATAATGAGAGAGTGGGGATAATGTTACCTAAGCTCATCAATCACACACACACATAATGTGGCTCGTCGTATGAGATAAGTCATCATCATCATCAGCCTGTATCTACCCACTGCTGGGTATATGCCTACCCCAATACTTTCTACCAAATACGATCTTCCGCCTTCCGCTTCCAGCTGCTTTTATAAGGTCAACGGACCATCTAAAAGGAGGGCGTGCTACGCGCGACCTCCACTCTAATACCTTCTTCCCCATCTGCCATCACTTACTCGGCAGATGTGACCGGCCCATTGCTATTTCAGCTTGCAACCTTTGAAGGCTATGTCGACAACTTTGGTTCTCCGTCAAATTTCTCCGTTCCGGATTCGATCCCTCAGAGAAACCCCGAGCATAACCCTCTCCATCGACATGTCCTCCATGCTATGGCTTCATTGACATAAATAGAGTTATTATTATTTAAATAGTTGCCTTCGCCAACTTGCCAGATAAATATTTTTATGAAAAATAGATGCAAAAATTCGTCAGCAACACAAACCTTCCTGGTTGCTCAGTTGGAAGAGCACTCGATCGGTCATCGAGAGGTCGTGGGTTGAAATCCCACCTAGGGGGGGCAGGTGAATTTTTCCATTTTTCATAAAAATATTTATCTGGCATTTAAATAATAATAATTTAATTAGTTTGGTGTTATCAAAAAATAGCTGAATTTCATCTGCAACGATGGACTGCTATGCCTACTTTAGTAGTGTAATTACTTAATAGGTTGATGACGTCACACTGTGACTCACACAGTAGAAATATAAGATGCAAAATTTCGTCAGCAACACAAACCTTCCTGGTAGCTCAGTTGGAAGAGCACTCGACCGGTCATCGAGAGGTCGTGGGTTCAAATCCCACCTAGGGGGGAGGGCAGGTGAATTTTTCCATTTTTCATAAAAATATTTAAGTAGAGTTACCAAATGTGTCCTTACATTTTGTTTCGGAGGCAATCAATTACGAAATGTTGAGAGACTGGGATAAAGAATAATCACGAAATAGTATTGTTTGCAGATGACACTTCTTTAATTTTTAAGGTAAATAGACAACAATCAGAAATTGACGATGTAAATAATGCTCTTTCAAAAATAGTAAACTGGTTTAGTGCTAATAACCTACTTTTAAATGGTAGTAAAACCAAATATGTTAGATTTTTTACAAAAAATGTGAAACACGTAAAAACCAGTGTGGTGATGGACAATGAGAGATTGGAATTGGTCAATAAGGTTGTCTTCCTTGGGATAACATTAGACTCTAAATTACAATGGGGCCCACATATAGAAACGTTATCAGGTAGACTCAGCTCAGCAGCGTACGCCGTAAGGAAAATACGTCAACTGACTGATGTTGACACTGCGCGTTTAGTTTATTTTAGCTATTTTCACAGCATTATGTCATATGGTTTATTGCTTTGGGGTAGTGCTGCGGATGTAGACTCAATTTTTGTGCTCCAGAAGCGAGCTATCCGTGCTATTTATATGATGAGTCCCAGGGAGACACTGAGAAATAAATTTAAAGAGATAAATATTATGACATTACATTCTCAATATATTTATGAAAATCTTATTTACGTTCATAAAAATCAAACTAAATTTAGGAAAAACAGTGATCTCCATCAATTAAATTTAAGAAATAAAAACAAACTCGCTGTGCATATTACTAGGCTCCATAAAATCTCTAACTCGTTCCCAGGTCAATGTATACGCTTCTACAATAAACTTCCAAATGACGCGTTTAAATTATCCATGGGTAAATTTAAAAGATTTATCAAAACTAGACTATGTCAAAAGGCTTACTATTGTATCTCAGATTACATAAATGATAAAAGTATTTGGAAATGAATTGCTCTTGTTATGTTAATGATTGTATTTGTGTTTAGTGTAAAATTATATTGGCAATTAAAAGAGTCGGCCTTGAGTTTCTTGCCAGTTCTTCTCAAGAAGCCCCGTCGCCGGAACTGGCACTTAAATTCACTTTCACAGATAGTGTGATGAAAGTGCATCTAAGCTCTGCGGATTTAAGTAGATAGTAATGATTTAGATACATGTCTTATATTTAATTTGTATGACGTTTCTAAGTGCTTTATAAAGTCCAAGGAATAAAGATATTTTGACTTTGACTTTGACTTTGGATAATGTTACTTAAGCCCATTAATCACTTAAATAATCTGGCTCGTCATCTGGCATAAGTAGGGTTACCATATCTTAAAATAAGTCCAGACATTTTGCCTCGAGTCCTTTTTTTTAAAACGTTTATTTAATTTCACCGCGGTGCCCACCCGCTTCTCACTTAACCCACTTCTCAATATAGAATTACGATTACCTAAATGCGTTAATTTTTAATCCAATATGGCCACCGACATTCAATCATCTTCATTATCTGCTTGTATCTATCCACTGCGGATATAGGCCTTCCCCAATGCTTTCTAGTTTAGATTAGTGCAGTTGGAGTTTTAAAGTAACATTAAATAAATGAGTTTAATTAATAATAAGCTTAATTATAAACTTTTAACATGTACCAATTTTAGCAAAGAGTAATGCTACTAGAACTGCTATTTTACTAGAAGCTTTTATAAGCTTCAAAAAGCCCACTAACAGTTTGTAAAGTCCACTAAACTCAGCGGCGATCGCTAACCTTACCATAACGGCTTTAATCAAATGCTTTAACGGCGTATCAAGAGGATAATAACGCTTGAAAAAATGCTGCAATTAAACACGCAACGTGTTATTACATCATATCCGGGTTGGCTCAGCGATCCGGTTATCCGGTGCCATTGAATCGCTTGGCGTACTTTTACCAAATGCTCGTTTGAATTACACAAAACAAAAAACAATAAGGCTGTGTTTTTCTCGTTTCTTTTGACAAGTGAATTGTGACCAATTGTATTTTTATTAAGCAAAATGTCACAATTGGTGCTTGTTTTTCTTTTCGATAGATTTTTTGTTCCACTGTTTTTATACGGTCCATTTACGATCGTGGTCGTTGGTGTTTTATATTAAACCTTTAGCCCCTACACCCTATATCAGACCCTTAACCTACCTGCGGTCTCGGAGACCGCTGACAGATTATTACTTTTAATAATGGATCTACTGGACATTTGATTAAATTTAAAACTTGTTTATGCGTCATATCTTTTAAGCGCTATATATTTAAGAATCACCTATAACCAATATTACATATATAGCACACCACGGTCACTCCATACAAATGTCGCGTCGGTGACTACTACATAAACAATGACGTCTGTGCAGAGCGGGAATGAGTGTGCGTGCGTGCGGCGCCATACAAACTGTTTTAGATTCGTCTCAGAGGGGAGGTGAGGTCATGTGGCGCCGTGGTGGAAGGGTAGGAGACTTAGAGCTAGCAACAACGTTTTGATTCATTGATGGGTAACATTACAAAATAGCGCTATTAATAACGTTATTTAATATGACGAGCTCGGTGACGTCGTTGTGTGTGTCAGTCTAATCGAACACGCAAGTTAAGCAACGTTGGCCGTAACCTGTCCATGGATGACATTTCTAAAATAACGTTATTTCTTGAACAAATGTGTTTTTTTTTGTGCTAATGTTTCAGTTACTGTTTCCTGTAGTAACCGACAATAATAGATAACTTTTATCCTTCGTTCTCACAATTTGATCTACACTACTTTGCGTGTACAAATATTTGTCGGTTGTTGTTCTAACCATCAACATCTACAGATCGCTTGATGATGTTTCACGTAGAGGCGAAACACATGTCGCAGAGAAAACCACGGCAGTCGGGGCGGCGGCAGTCGCACGTTTCTTCTGTTTCATATGTTGGAGAGTCGCAGAGACGATCGCAGCAGCTGGAGCAGAGATGACCAAAGCAGCCACAGCAGTCGCATGCTACTATACTAACGGCATACTAACGATAGTAGGTGTGTGCCGGCCGGCAGTAGTTTGCATGAGCTAAGCACGTAAAGTAGTGTAGATTAAATTGCCTGTAAATAAATAATCACGATATTCTAACACAAGTAAGTTATAGTTATTTATTAAGTTACGAAGCGACAACGCCTAGCTACTTAGGTGGCTAAATAATGTATCAAGTTCTACGTAACCTATGCCCTTTCCATTTATAAAAAAAAAATACAGATTCCTCGCTATATTTCCAACGATCTCATAAATTAATTATTCTATGGCGCTGCGAAACACAGTCTTAAGAATATCGATTTATCATCTCTACGTCATAAAGTCGAAAATGGGATACCCCGAGCCTAATGGGAATCCACCCTCTATAGTGCCCCAATCCGGGTATTAACGACCCAGTAATCCGAAACTGAACCGGATTAGCGAAGTTTCCTATCTGTATTTATCGAGATTACAAGATAGAAACGTAAACGATTTTCTTTTATATATACTCAGAGGTAAACGTGACTGTACTTCGTGAAGAGTAGTAATGGGTAGAGCAGGAAACGTTAGTCTTACTGAAACCGTAACCCAGTTTTTGAAGTGAAAACTTCCTTAGCGGCGTTGTGCACTTTTTGGGATGGGTAAGAAATGTTAAACTCGCGTCAGGACACGTGCCCTGATCGAGAATTCTTAAGACGGAGGGAGAGTAGACCACCGGCGCGGCGTAGGAGAGGAAGTAATATCGCCCTCTCTTTCCACCGCGCGGCGAAAATGTATGTCTGCACTTGCTGTTTATTTTTCGATAGTTCAATAAATGAATATTGTATTTTACCACAAATGCAAAACGTTAATGTTCAAGTTTTCACTTCTGTCATAAATATATTAGTCATGATTTTAATCAAAACTGTCTCTAAATATAAATCATTAGCTTAACAAACTATTAGTATCATTTAATTCGTTTGATCTTCAAAATAATAGATCTGTCACCAAATAAATAGATCAGCTCCTTAATTTGATGAAAAAATGGCTAATAGGGGCGAAGTCAAATTGGCGTCATACTCACTGACGAGTCTTACCAATACATGGTCAATGTAATAAATCATGTTTTGGTTAGATTTGAGTTGATTTTTGGTTAGGTTTGGGTTGTGCCAAGTTAGCTTAATTATTAATAATTGACAATATAATACATACAAAAACATTTTTTTGGTACTAGACCCTATATCTCCATGATTTTAGGTGATTTATTGTGGAATCGATTGTATATTGTTCGGTGACTACATTTTGGTGACAAATCTATTATTTTGCGGGCAAACCCTTTTACTTAAGAAACACAAAACTAATTAAATTGGCGATAGCTTAAATGATACCCTTTATGAAATAACCTCATGTTTGACTTTTAACTAAATTTTCCAGTATATTACTCGTGGATTCCTTCACGCTTCGCCTAAATGATTAATGCTCCTTGGTATTGCGGGTTGTGCCTTAGCAAATTAGATTTATTTTTAGTCTGTGACTTGATATAGGCGTTTTGGTATTTGTTCTCACAGCCACTTACGGGTCCTAACCTAATATTATATTGCCATTTTAATATAATGTCCTTGATCGTATCGCAGTTCAGCTCTTCTTGAACTACAAAATTTGCTTGTAGCTAATAGTTCGCAATGAGACCGCGCCTTAATGTACATTTTCTATGGTCTCACCTTTATGTAGAATAAATAAACAGTCAGACGTAGAGTTACCGCACACCCCGTCCATTCCTCACAAATGTCGCGTCGTTTACTACTACGTAAACAACGATGTCTGTGCAGAGCGTGAATGAGCGTGTGTGCGTGCGGTGTCATACAAAATGTTCTAGATTCGTCTCAGAGGGGAGGTGAGGTCGATACGAGAGAGCGGCAGGGAGTGGCCATTCTATTCGTAGTATTATTACTTATACTGCGATTACGGCAATAAAATCTATTATTTTCATCGAGGAGCTCGATGGCGTCGTTGCGCGTGTCAGTCTAATCGAACACGCAAGTTAAGCAACGTCGACCGCAGCCTGTCTATGGATGGGTTTATTTATCACGAGCTCATCCGTGCTTCGGAGGGCACGTTAAGCCGTCAGTCCCGGCTGTTGTCATTAGATCACAGTCGTTAAGCCAAGTTAATGGCCTTAAGGCTGCTTGAAAACACTGGCCTTCGCCAACCCGCAGTTGAGCAGCTTGGAGTATGCTCTAAACCCCTTCGATTGAGAGGAGACCCATATCCCAACAGTGGGATGACTATGGGTTGATACCCATGCCCATTTTCTTTGAATCAGGTATGAAATATGAAAGCGCATAGCTGCATTCGATTGCAATTGTTTCGTAAAACATCAGTTGTGATATTCGCTCATTGGCTGCAACAACGTCATAATTAAAGTCAACATGCATTTTCCGAACGTTATTTTGGTATTTATTTTGATATACTGTTTCTACTTTCAGAATTTTCTTAATAGGTTTGTAACATTTTAGAAGTGTCTAATTATTTTCTTATCTTATTATTGTTGCAATTAATAATCTTATTTGGTTGGATAATCATAAAAGTGATCTACGTGCAACAACGACATATAAATGTACGCTGTGACCATATTGCAGCAAATGAGCGAATATTATGATCGATATTGAAGTCACTGTGCCCATAAAATGCAACTGTTCTGCAGAGACTAGAATATCGATATTTTGTGACTGACACTTTATTGAGAGGAGCGGAGATTGTGTTTCATGCATATGACGAAGACGTGACAAATAGGATTAGATCAAGTCTGAAATTGATAAAAATACGTTTTTGCTCCTCGTCTCTCGCTTGATAGAACGGTAACTAACAGCATTAAGTGCTTCTGCACGACACGTTGTGCCGCTGCAGCGCGTCTATAAAGATACATTTTATTTCCTAAGAACATGCGTCTTATACATCATACATGTACTTACATTTAGGATCTTTTTAACTATCAACTATTTCTATTTTAAATGTGACCACTGATAATAAGTGTGCTCAGTGGTTACACCAGTGTAACAAATCAGAGTAACCATGGGTCGGAAGGGGCCTGTGTGTCTGGTGGAATACAATGTTATGCTGTAATGTATGCAAATATGATTTATTACATCACAAGCACGAGTAACTTAAAATGGCACAGCTTTACACAATGCAGAAATGCCCCGTACTATGAGTAGGTTAACTGACGATCTGTTACAGATCACAGGAGGCCCATGACGCAAACGGCACAGAATCGATTGTTATGATTAAAGGAGATGATATTCCTTTGACAGAAATTACGATGATGAAACAAGATAAAAGATGCACTAGATTTTATGGTAGACCTTCAGCAATACAGACACACCATCTCCTTACGTCCTCGTAAGGAGACGGTACCTCACAACATCACGCCGTAATTCAACCACGCATATGCGACAGCTGAAACCGCTGTTTTTAAATTTGTTGTTTTCTTTATTATTTCATATTATTATAATAAATAATAATAATAAATATTGTCAGACAAATTACACATCTAGCTCCAAAATAAGTGAAGCTTATGTTATGGGTACTACACAACTGATACACATACGTAAATACATTTTTTTTTGTAAATACATACTTATGATACATAGAAAACCACCCAGACTAAGACAAACAGACATGTTCATGTACACAAATGTTTGTCCTATGTGGGAATCGAACCCACGAGCGTTGGTGTCGAAGCCGCGTCATTGACCGCTACGCCACCGAGCTCGTCATATACAAATTGTGATAGCATAGTTTTTACTTTTTGTACATGCGATTTCCAGTGTAAATTTGAATCTATAACAATACCGAGCAAATTGTAATTAGGAACACATACCAGTGATCACTGACCTTTATTACAAAATTGTCATGAATTGCTGCTTACTTTGGTACATTATTACACTGAATTAAGGCACTTAAGGTACTTGAAGCGCTAAAACGCCGCAAAATGTAGGCGTGACTACACTGCAGTATGTGTGCAGAGGTGATTTACTAGACGGTGCTCGTTCTATGTTACAAACGTTAATTTGTTTTGTTTCTACTGTGGTTTGTTTTATTGCAGTGAAACCTTAAATTTTAGGTATGTTTAGCCTCATTATGTATTTGATTTAACAAGCCTAATACTATACATTTCTTCCACTATGTTACTTGTATAGCCAGGATTAATAACAGCGAGTACCAAAAACGGTCGACATCTTCACCACATCGACAGCGTTGCGTAACAACGCAAGAAATTCCTAAACAGAGGCAGGGTGCTATACCAAAACTGCCGTCAACCAACATAGTACCTATGTTCGGCGACGGCAACGCTTGCAGCCAAAGGACCGATTCCCATCCTCCCGCAGCCAGTAGGCGAGCCCGCTCTGCAGAGTTAGTCGATGTGTTAATAAGATTTTTTCGGAATAACTCACACAGCGGCCAATCCCACCGTCTCTAGGAGGAAGGGTTGATGGGCACATCATAACTCGGACAGGCTACCTTCCACGCATACCTGACGTCTGACAAACACACTACCTCCGAAGTAACCCGTGTAGGAGAAAGAATTTTCCGGGTCAAATCTTCGATACTGTGGACCGACGACAAGAATGCCGGCAGGCTTATACTGGAAATTTTGCGGATTCCGAGCCGGCCAAAGCGTATAGGGAGTGTAGCGTACAGCCAGGTCCGGTCATCTTGGTCTAAATTTAGTAATCTGCATAAAGGTGTTTCTCAGTATTACGTCGATCCTTTCCAATAGTGCCACATGTTTCCACATGTGGCGGGATCAAGGACATATGTAAATTTTGGCACGAAACAGCAATACCGAATGATTGTATGATACAGAATGAGTACTAATTTTAGAAAACCTTTCCGAAATGTCGTTAAAATTTTGAATTTTTTCTTCAATGAAAGTTAAAAAAATCCTAGGAAAATCTAGGACGGGAGCTCCAAGGAGGCGAAGAGAATGTCTTTCTGAAATTTTAATACCTGAAGTTATTGCATTAAATTTTTGTATGGTCGAAAATCTATTTGTTCTGAAAGGAACAACTCATATTTTGAAGGAGTCCATTCTAAACCAAAGGTCAGAAATTTATTTTTTAGTAAAATTAAATCCCTCAAAACGGTCTCTACATCGCCACCTAGAGTCCCGTCATCTAGGTACCAGAGGGTAAAATTCGAATTTAGTTTGCGAATAGGCATGTGAACAAAGTTCTAAAATTATAAAAACTCTCTATCAGTAAAATACAAAAAACTAGAACGATCTGCGATCTCAAAATTTTAATAACTTATGTCCGTCGCGTTTTATGGTCGATCAAAGTTTGGTAGGAAAATTCATTCTAAAAGTATGAAATTATAAAAATAAATATTACCATTGTAGAAACAATAAAAAATACTATAACTTTATTACGGCACTAGCTACATAAACGCAATATTTAACATCGCTGTCGTAGAAATAGATTTAATCAGCATATAAAATAGCGTATCGTGCGTGACGTCATAATACTGTATGTAGCATTTTGTATGGAGCGTTTTCGGGATAGCCCAAAATTGTGATCTTCAAGTTATCATATCTCGAGAAGTTTTTACGCTATCGAAGTAATTCTTTCACCTGTAGTTATATTATTGTGACATCTTTAAATAACAAATCGAAAAAAAATGATTCACAAGCATATTATGGGATCTATAGCTAAACTAAATATAACCGGTCCTAGAGGGTCACCTTGCTAGCATCATTTAATTACGTTAACTTGTTGCAAAGAATCGAGCAGAGTAACTCAACCCTAAGTTGAAGTAACACTAAATGAAACATGTTCGTTGTTTAATACTGAAATTGAGTTGGTGTGAGTTAATTACAAAGTCATCTCCGAAGTTTGTAATTCCCTTACTTCAAAATAACTTAGGCACCTCATGGGTAATCGAGCTCGCAATAATGGAATTCATTTTCATTTTAAATGTGTCTGCAATTTTAGATGAATATTCATTTTCGACGAGCTCGGTGTTCGAATGGTTAGCAGTGGCCACTTTGACTCCGAGGCCGCGGGTTCGATTCCCGCACAAGACAAACATGTGCATGAACATGTCTGTTTGTCTTGGTCTGGGTGTTTTCTATGTATTATAAGTATGTAATTACAAAAACAAATGTGTTTAAGTACATTTATCAGTTGTCTAGTACCCATAACACAAGCTTTGCGCTTAATTTGGGACTAGATGCGCTGTGTAAATTGTCCAGAAATATTTATTTATTTATTTGTTATTAGATCTCCATCCACAGTGCTGCCAGTGTTGGCACTTACATTAAGGAAGACTTCATAGAAATTTCATGTAATGGTATTATGTATATTCATACTAGTCCATGCTAATGCTATACCTTGGCCACTCCCTTAAACAAGTTAAATTAATAAAAAAAACCCGACTGCGTATAAAATAAACGAAAATGAGAAAAAAAAAATTACTCGAACGACAATTTTGCGGCTCACAGCCGCCATATTGATTTTTTATATATTTGATATAGCCTATGTTACTCGCGTGATTAAGAGGAATCCAACGACACCTCTTATGTTAAAATCTGTCAAACGGTTTGGGCTGTAGAGCGTGCCAAGTAATAAGACATACATACATACATACGCTCGAAAAACATAACCCTCCTTCCACAGTCGGGTAAAAAAGACAACACAAACAAACCGCGTCTTTAAACATGCAAATGTGTGTGCAAATGCCTTAGGGTTGACCGCATAACGAAGTAGGTTTGGGGTGTAAGCGGTTCATCAACATCTTTGAACCAAAGCCAACTTCACCTGCACTGCACCGCGTGCAGGTGAAGTTGGCTTACCCTAACTACAAGTGTCAAATGTATAGAATTGGCATAATCTAACGAGTCTGGCGATTTTGGGGTGTAAGTGGTTCATCAACATCTTTGAACCAAAGCCAACTTCACCTGCGCGCGGTGCACCCTGCTGACTGACAAACGAAGCTCTGGCGAAAAGAGAGGTAGGGAGTGTAATTGTAAGCTACCCGACTGGGGAATGTACCTCCACCTCACAGAATACCGCAGCCAAATAACGGTTCCTTTGAGGGCTGTTGTGTTCCTGCGAGTGAGTGAGGTCACCAGAAAGGAAGGAGATGCTGCGATGGCAGCGGGGGTGGCGGCACGCGAGCGATATTTTATGTTGCGAGCGTTAATATGGCTACGGTAACCGCTTCACATCAGGCGGGCCGTATGCTTGTCTGCCACCCGACGTAGTATAAAAAAAAAATAAAAAAAAAAAAAGGTACCTTCCGCTGTGATGTAAGTCGTTATACTTTAGGTAATATTGTGATAATAAATACCTTTATCTACTGTCATACTGAAATTTAGTGATTAAAAAAGTAAACACAGAATCTTAATGTCAGTCTTTTACGCACAAGCAATCAAAATAAATTTAAAAGGTTACTTTTCGATACAGCTCTTTTATGGACAACTGTATCGGAAAATATTTTTTTTTCCATTTCGATACAGCTTCAGCCCTGGATACAGGTATTTTAAACAGATTGCATTGCAAATGCATTGCGAATTTGCAAAATTTTTCTACATAATCTGTCAACGCAGCGCCGCGCGACGCGTCGCGCATGCGCACCACGCATGCTCCATTTGCAAATGGATTTATAAGTAAGAAATAAAGCTGTTAAATTAACTTCATGGTTTTATTTAAAGTATTATTATCATCTATTTCATGAGATTAGATAAAGTAGTGTATGAAACTGCATTACTCGTGTGGTCTATTATCACATTCGCCTTCGGCTCATGTGATAAACTCACACTCGTATTTTAAGAACCCTTATTATGCAACAGTTTCATAAACTACTATTAAACGTTTATTTTGAATTATTGTGATTATGAGACTGCATTAATTTCAGTTACGTTACCGTGCTACTTTAAATGTTTCACACGGGTTGTAATTGGTTATTACACTATAACCAATTACGCACAGCCAGGACTTGTGTCTTGGGCTGTTGTGTTCCTGCGAGTGAATGAGGTCACCAGAAAGGAAGGAGATGCTGCGATGGCAGCGGGGGTGACGGCGCGCGAGCGACATTTTATGTTGCGAGCGTTAATATGGCTACGGTAACCACTTCACATCAGGCGGGCCGTATGCTTGTCTGCCATCCGTCGTAGTATAAAAAAAAAAGCCAAGACTGAAGACTTAACGTGCCCTCCGAAGCACGGAGGTAAATAGACCCATCCATGAACAGGCTATGGTCGACGTTGATTGAATTGCGTGATCGATTAGGCTCCCACGCGGAACGACACCTGCCGATTATCTGGCGTTATTGATTAGCTGCCCGACCGGGGAAGTGCCTCACAGAATACGGCAGCCAAATAACAATTCCCTTGAGGGTTGTTGTGTTCCTGCGAGTGAGGGAAGCCAGGAACAGTCAGAGAAAAAAAAGGAACTGCTGCATTAGCAGCGGAGGTGGCGAAGCGCGGGCGATATTTCCTGTTACAAGCGTTAATATGGCTACGATAACCGCTTAACATCAGGCGGGCCGTATGCTTGTCTGTCACACGACGTAGTATACAAAAAAAAAAAAACTTTTGCGGTTGTCAACGCATTAAATGAATTACTGACAGCTACGTGCTCTGGATTCATACATACATTATGCATACAAGGGTAACTACTGCGAGATGCAAATTGGGAGGTTTTGCAAACTAATTAAAGTTAGTTGTGTTTCATAATGTTCTATGAGAAGTACATAAATAGACAAAATATTGATATTAACAATGAATAGACAATGATTGACATCAAAACTTATATAAACATTTAATTTTGTTTTAAATATATTTTTTTAACGAACACATTTTTTACATATATATAAGATAAATTGTCATTAATATTTTTTTAATAAAAATTAATAATCAGAGAAACGCCTAAATCCATCTGCCGTTCCTCAAAAACCGCTAACACATCTTTGCAATGCCCAACAGGGTTCATATGTATGTAATAATCTGTATACTGTATAAACATCCTTATAACGTACTACATATGAAATGCAATAAAGATATTGATTATTGAGTACTAGATACAGAAATGCAGTAGGATGTTGAGCGGTAAGCAGGGACAAAAACCTACGAATAGAATATGCTACTTGACATTTTTTTTTACATTTACAATGTAAGGACGTCGGTAAAATATAGATCAAAGAATTACTTCGATAGCATCAAAACTTCTCGACATCTGCTAACTTGAAAATCACAGTTTTGATTTTTCCCAAAAACGCACCATACAAAAGGAAGGATTTTAAATTCACAAGTTCCAAATTTGTATGCATTAAATCAGACATTTTGTACCTTGTGATTTGTCATTAGTGCACAAAAGTTTATAATATTTTATTGCTTTTCCAATGGTAATATTTTTTAACCGACTTCAAAAAAGGAGGAGGTTCTCAATTCGACTGATTTTTTTTGTATGTTATGTTCTTCGATACTTCGCGAATTGTGAACTAATTTTCAAAATTCTTTTTTTATTTGAAAGGGTATGATTGCGAGGTTGTCCCATATTCACCAAGTCAGGGTCTGCTGATGGGATTCCAGAAAAATCGAGGCAAACCCTTAAATTTGCCCTGTGGTTGCCGGCAGAATAGAATTGCGCTACACTATTGCTCTGCGCTGGATGTCGTACAAAGGAATCTTGTGTGAGGCAATAACTTTTCTCCCGGAAGACGGACAACAGCGTCTCCCGGGGTATTCCACCAATAAGCTGCACTCGCCAACTGAAGTCGGTTTATTTTGAAACAACTTTATTTAAATAATTTCATCGTTTGAGTTGTTAAACTGGACTTTACTACCAAAAACAGTTCGTTCTGGTTTTGTGTATTTTATGATACTGATATTTATCTTTACTCATTTCAAGGAATGTAGCTCGGTTAAGTGTTAGCACAGTATAAGTAATAGTGCTACGTACAGTATGGCCACTCCCTGCCGCTCTCTCGTATCGACCTCGCCTCCCCCCGGAGACGAATCTTGTATGGTGGCGCGCACACACACACGCTCGTTTTCGCTCTGTAGAGACGTAACTGTTAAAGTAATAGTGAACGACGCGACATTTATATGGAGTGGCCGGGGTGTGGTGTTAAGTGAACGAGGTAGATATTATTTTTAAACATTTTATTAATCGTAATAAGTTACAAAAATATATATAAGCATTTTGTATGTTGAACTTTCGTCGAATGGCGATACCACCTAATACCGTTTTATTACTATAAATGTATTTATTTTGCGTTAATATGTATTGTATTGCATTGTATTATATAAGTAATCAGTTACACACTTTATTTATTTATACTACGTCAAGTAATATTCTAGTTTACGACCCGGGTGATGTAAAGTGGTTATCTATTTCTACATACGGCATTTGTTTCTGGGAGTATTGCTCTGTAACCTGCGCTTTTGTCTCAAAGTCACTTTACATTTTAGATAGTACGTTAATTTCATTTTAACCTCCTCGCACACTTACCAGACTACTCAAGTATTAATAGAGTCTCTAAAAGCTTCTAACAAAAGATATGAAACGAAAGGGTCATTGCCATTTTTATGGTTTCACCATTGCAACTTTTAAACACATTTCATAATCCCCCAATATAATCTACCACTTTTTGCTGGCGAGTTCGGCCAATGGACTGCTTTATTTTCTACCTCCTGAGAATTCTGAAAATCTAGCTTTATCCTTGCTATTATTATCAGAACGTGTCTACGTTCTGTGATATTTTAAACTTTTTACTTTCGAGGATTGGTCTTAGCGTTGAGTCTTTTTAGATTTAGCATTGTTTTTAATAATTTTCATATAACATAATATACTTCATAGAATTTGTACAATAGCTATCTCCGTCACTATTGTAGCTTTTTCATTAATTTCTCTGTAACATTGTATTTAATGACTGTTCTATTACTTATTCAAATGTGTGCGTAACCAGCGACTAGATGCATAGCGCAGAGAAATTTTTCCGGCTATTATATATGGAGTTTCGACGTCGTCCGTACTTAGAGGGGGAACAGAGCCAAGATGGCTCCTTCATCATTGAGCAGTCAGTGAATCGTGGAACCGTCACATCTACTACTATTGTGGTAGACGTGTTGTACGTACTCCGCTATTTTAATGTCCATGATTAAAATAGCGGAGCTCGGGAAAGAAGAAACACAGCACAGAACTGTGATGCCCGCCCGCGCAAATGAGATTGCGGGTAAGTACGTGCATCTTTATTTCGGGGGTTTAATCTATACAGTGCATGGAACCTGGATCATTTGTCCTCCAAATTGCGTAACTGTATTGTCAAGGTTCATATATTATTAAGGGGGTTCCTCTGTCCCATATGTCTATATATAAAAAATCTCCTTTTAAAAACGGGTTTGCGACCGTTATAAAAGTTGACATTCGTGTAATTGCAACAGAACTTTCGAAGTTAATCTCATTCCATAAAGTATATATCTTAAAATGGTACTTGTATGTTTTGTAATTTGCTGAGAAAAATCCCGATACCTGCCTTCAAAATTGCTAATTCATCGTTTTGAAATAAAAAATACAAATGATTAAAATGATAACAACAAAGGGGTTTAACGCTATCAAGTACGAGTATTCCCCCAGTTTTGTCATTTTGACCATCCAACGCAAAAGTTTAAAAGTAGAAATGATTTTTTAATAACATGACATTTACTTCCCCCTCGATGTTAGTAGTTTATAGGTTCTTTGTCCGTCTGTTTATATAGGTATATATAATTTTATTCACGGTCCCATCACGTGCCATGCGGTGCAAGGCACAAGTTTATAACTCGAATTAGTCACTACTAATGAATGCTAATAGTTCTTTGTTTCATTTGGATATGAATTTATTACAGACTAGCTTCTACCCGCGGCCTCCCTCACGTAAACACAGTACCAGCGTAGTATCCTATATCTTAATCCATAACATATACTTACCAAATTTCACCTAAATCCGTTCAACCTTAGACAGAGTAAAAGCAAGAGTTTGTGTGATTGATTGATTAGTTAGCTACGGAAATTATTTACACACTTAGAGCACTTACGTTTTTTTGTTACGATAATATAATAAATGTTTCAATAGTATTTATTTTTCATTAAATAAATTACTTATTAGGCACTAAACTTTATTTCAAAAATGTATGAAAAATTTCAAATCTTATTCATTCATTATTTACGGTTTTTTTACGGTCAGAATTTTATTAATTTTATCCCCTAACTGAGGTTGTCAATCGATACCATATATGTACAAATTGTTATTTATTATTTTGCCTTGCTCAGGTAAGACTTCAAAATCTGTGAATACGGTTTCACTTACATTGAAATGTAAAGTAATTTTTTTGTCAGTGAAAATTCCTTCCTACTTTATTTAAAATACTTCCCTCCTGTATTTTTTTCGTAGCAAGCTTACCTGAAACCGGAAGAAGCGTTATCTCGGTCCGGAACAAGCTGTCAGTCGCCACTCCGATTAGCATTATGAACTAATATATTTCAGTGGTCAATAACGTAAACGGTCTATAATTGGTTAGGCTTTTTAGGTAGACTATATAACTTGTAGTGGGAGTAGCTCACCGCCATCTTGAGCTAAAGCCAACCTTGCCTGCACGTGGTGCACTTCACTGACTGACTAACGAGGGTCTAGCGAAAAAGAGGTAACTACAAGCTGCCCGACCAGGGAATACCTTCACTTCCCAGAAGACAGCAGTCAAATAAAACTTCCCTTGAGGGTTGTTGTGTTCCTGTAAGTGATTGAGGTCACCAGGAAGTGGCTAGGGTAGCGTAGCGCGAGCTACATTTACGATATTTCATGTTGCGATATGCAAGCGTTTTATGGCACGATCACTGCTTCACATCAAGCGGGGCGTAGGCTTGTCGTATCCACCAGGCGTTGTATAAATAAATAACAGGTAACTTAAATCTTACTTTATGTTTCATACTCAATCACATGAAGGCTGAACAGATGTGGATGAAAGTTGGTACAGACATAATATATTGTGTTGATACGACTAATGATCTCATTAGGTTATTTGCTAAACTATACAAAATATTTAAAAAGTAACCATACTTTTTAAATATTTTGTATAGTTTAGTTTAGACGGAAACAACAAATTTTTTGATAGATTCATTTTATTTTACGAACAATCCTTTGATCGTGATTTTCGTGAAGCAATTTCACGGTCACTAATCATCTTTTCAATAATAGTTTAGAAATAATCGAGTAAGAGTCGTTTATCGTATCATTCCACTCTGTATGTGTTAATTAGCACATAGGCTACTTTTTATATTTTTACGGGACCGATGATCTCGCGAAGGAAGTCGCTGGCGGTAGCTAGATTTTTATATATATTTATCTGCCTCAATTGCCAGCTATGTGACAAGGATGCTTTTGATTCAAGAGTTCAAGAGAGAGAAATGAGAGAATAGTTCTTAACATTTTAATCACTTTTCAGACAGAACAATCATACGATTTTACATACTATTGTTTTATTAATAGATTTAGTTTCAAAACTAAATCTATTATTAAAATAATGCAAAATCGAAAGGTATTACGAATAGTGAATGCTACAGAGGTATACCTCTGCCGCCTAAAACTGTAGCTACTATAAGGAAAACTGTTTCCTTGGCAAGTTGACGTGTGGAATAACCACATGTCGTAATCGACCAGCTTAGTATTGGCGATATTCTTTATATAATTTTGGAGCTAGGAAGCTATAAAGCTCCAAAACTTTCAAGGCAGCCGCAGTTTTACTCTCGGGACTGCAGTAAAATTCACTGTTCATTGCCTTTTTGTTGATGGCCACTGTTTTCCTGGCCAGGAGACATAGTGGTGGGAATGTTTGTCGATCAGCCCCCTTACCACCATCTCTTATTGCGATTCAATAACTGAATAGAATGCTGGTATGAATTACCAATGAATAAGCGACTCTATTTTATATAATAGAGTCGCTTATTCATTGGTATGAATAAGCATTCTATTCAGTTATTGTTCATACCAATGAATAAGCGACTCTATTATATAAAATAGAGTCGCTTATTCATTAGTATGAATAAGCATTGTATTCAGTTATTGAATCGCAATAAGAGGTGGTGGTAAGGGGGCTGGTCCGTGAATACGTAGTAATCGTATAAGAATCTATGAAACTACTGGAACAGTTCCGAACTTCCAAAAATCGTCAACCTTATTCATCCCACTGCTGGGATACGGGTCTCCCCTCAATCAAAGGGGGTTTAAAGCATACTCCACAACGCTGCTCAACTGCGGATTTGGCGGCGGCCAGTGTTTTCAAGCCACTTACAGGCCACTGACTTGGCTTAAAGACTGTCTATCCACTGATAACAGCTGGGACCGACGGCTTAACGCGCCCTCCGAAGCATGGAGGAGCTCGAGATAAATAAACCCCTCTAGTCAGGACAGGCTACGGCCGACGTTGCTTAACTTGCGTGTTCCATTAGAGTGACACGCGCAACGCCGCCATCGAGCATTTCAAATGTGTGCCAACGACCAATCGATAGTCGACCGAATGGAGACACTAGAAATAAACAGTAATTATAGAACTTTTTTAGAAGTTTTGTCAAGGTTATATCTAGTCTAAATTATTCTTTCATTTTTAACCGACTCCAAAAAAGGAGGAGGTTCTCAATTCGGCTATTTCGGCTGTATTTTTTTTAATTTTTGTTTCTTAATTACTCCGTCATTTATAAACCGATTTGAAAAAAACTTTTTTAAATTGAAAGAGTATACTTCCAGATTGCTCCCATTTTTTTTTAATCATCATCATCATCATCAGCCTGTATCTACATACATAGATGTAGAGTAATGTACGAAGGCAACAACTACCAAGCATACTATCCGCTTAATGAAAACAGTAAAAAGTTACCGCAGCAAGCCGCATAGACTGTTGTTTGGTCGGTAAAGCTGCCGACACGACAAATAGATTGTGAGGTTTTACACTCACAATCTATTTGAAGAATCCCATGTTGTAGGCTTCTGGCACAGTATAAGTAATAGTACTACTTAATAACATGTGGCAAACTAGCATGTGGGTCACCTGATGGAAAGCAATCACCACCGCCCATGGAGATCAGCTAATACCAAGGGGTCGCCGATCTATTGCCTGCTTATACTCCTTCCTTTCAATCTGGTGACCTCACTCACTCGCAGGAACACAACAACCGTCAAGGAAATTGTTATTTGGCTGCAGTATTCTGTGAGGTGGAGGTACTTCCCCAGTCGGGCAGCTTAAATCATACGCTATGTCAGTCAGCAGGCTGCACACATGTGCAGGTGACGTTGGCTTTGGTTCAAAGATGTTAATGAATCACTTACACCCCAAATACAATTTTATACATACTTCGTTCATGAGATACCCGCAAATATAATCAGCTATGATGTTGCCATGTCCTATACATAGTTAAATGTAAGTGTAACCAAATAACTAATCAATTCCTCAATAGGCGACAACGCCGGCTATAAAGACGGGTCGACCTTGACATTCGTCCAGTCCAGTCGATATTAAACATTTCTCCGATTGATCGGCTCTCCACGAAGGGCTATTGATCCCGGCTGGTCATTTTACTACAAGTTTTGTTATAATTACACTCCAATATGACCAATACATTAAATATTTAATGGGGATGGTGACACATTAATCAAATTACTTACTTTTTATTGGAAAATAATAAAATGATTTGAGTGGTACGATGGCGTCGTTGCGCGTGGTAGTCTAATCGATTACGGAAGTTCAGCAACTTCAATCATACCCTGTCTATGGATGGGTTTATTTAAATCGAGCTCCTCCGTGGTTCGGAGGGCACGTTAAGCCGTCGACCCCGGTTATTGTCTTTCGACGACAATCGTTAAGCTAAGTCAGTGGCCTATAAGCGGCTTGAAAACGCTGACCTCCGCCGATCCGCAGTTGAGCAGCGTGTTGGAGTATGGTTTAAACCCCTTCAATTGAGAGACCCGTATCCCAGCAATGGGATGAATACACTCGATATGTAGTTAATAATATGTAGGGTTGATGACAGACTAATAATACTAAATGGGCTACTGGTATACTAGATTAGGTTAGGTTTGATAACGAGTTTTGGGGTGTAAGTGGGTCATTATCATTTTTGAAACAAAGCTAACTTCACCTGCATTTAGTTCACTCTGTTGACTGACAAACAAGGCTCTGGCAAAAGATATGTAAGGCACAGCGCATTTATAAGTTGTCCGACGGTGGAAGAACTTTCACATAATAGAATACTGCAGCAAAATTGAGGACAGAAAGTAGGAGGAAGGGCAAACGAGCAAGTGTGTCACCTGATGGAAAGCTTCGCTTCTTAAAGGCTCCCAAGTTCGAAACTGCTGAGGGAAGTTGATTCCACAATTTCAACATTCGTGGCATAAAAAATAGCTCATTCGAGTGTCGTGATATAATTTATATAAATGCAAAGAGACGCTACATAGAGAGAGAAAGAGAGAGACCAGTTCATACGAGATAATTGGGTCATCGACGATTCGAACTTAGGTGTATGCGGTCAAATAGAGCAAGCAAGTACTGGGGCGTATCGGCCTAGAGATACGAACAGTATTCTATGGGAGGTCAAACCTGGGTTGAATATAGTTGATGCAATGTCGGGGTGACACAAAATACCGCCTGGCTTTATTGATGACACCGGTCTTTCCAGAAGCCAGTTTGCATTCTAAATGACCGCAAAACTGAACATCATTCGATATGTCGACACCTAAGTTGCTAATGCTAGGGCGAACACTAAGGGGAGCACCTTCCAAACTAGGAGCTACGACAAATGGGGAGTTGCTACGGTTGCGGATTCATGTGAGAGTATGAACACCGGGATATAGAATGAAGGTTTTTCGTGCTACTACTAAAGAGTACGCGCACGAGGGATGATATATCCGCGAGCTCCTACCAGTAAGAGAGCGTAGTAGGAGCTGGAGGATACGACCGCTAAAAAGTGGATGTGGTCACAATACCAATATAAATTTACCTTTGGAGTTTTATAGTTAGTTTGCTAATTTCTTCATAATTACAATCTCACTTTTGTTTTAAAAAAATAAGTAAATGGCTTCAATACACTTATGTGCAAATAAGATTGCATTAGCTTACAACTTTAAGCATAAAGTTAATGTTTTTGTAAAATATCTAATCTAAAGTTAGTCTCATGTCTCTTACATTTGCAACAGACAGACTCCGTTAAACTTATATTAGAGTTTAGTATTCCACTCAGAACTGTAATTTCTAAAATTACTCATCTAGATTTCTAACTAACAGAAATGACAACAACAACAACCCTATTTTACCAACAGAGCTTTTAACATAAAACCAAAATCAGCGTCAATATATTTCCTGGAAAACTTAAAGAAATTTACGACAATTTCTACAACGCTACGCCGCGGTGCAGTGTGGGCAGCGCCTTGATGTGGAAATTTTAAAATGCCATTTCATGGCCGCCTATAGGATTAAATATGGTGACATTTAAATGATTGTACATTGTCAGTATTGAGGACAGAGTGTAACCAGCTCGATGGCGTAGTTGCGTTTGTTAGTCTAATCGAACACGCAAGTTAAGCAACGTCGGCCGTAACCTGTCCATGGATGGGTTTATTTATCTAGAGATCCTTCGATCTTCGGAAGACACGTTAAGCCTTCGGTCTCGGTTGTTATAGACGATAGTCGTTAAGATAAGTCAGTGACCTTTAGGTAGCTTGAAAACACTGGCCTCCGCGACCCTCAGTTGAACAGCGTGGTGGTCTTCCCCCCTTCCCCCTTCAATTGAGAGGAGATCAGCAGTGGGAAAATAAGGGTGGACGACAGCGACGACTATATATCTACTCAGCAAACGCAACACCACTGTATTTTGCATAATTCTACAAAAAAAAAACGAATTCATGAAAATACCTTATACCTAAAGGTTTACTCCGTGAAAATATCTATAAATGCTTACTCCAAAATGTCTACGTAAGTCCGTACAATATCCGTTCTGTCGATCAGAAACGTATTGGAGATCATCTCTCAAAAGGATTCTGTTGTACAACGGTCGAGGGATTTGATCCTTAATGGATTGTTGGATTTCTTTGATCCACTAAATTTCCTGCATTTTGCCTCTTTAATAGAAATTCACGTTTCTTTTTTATACTACGTCGGGTGGCAGACAAGCATACGGCCCGCCTTATGTGAAGCGGTTACCCTAGCCATATTAACGCTCGCAACATAAAATATCGCTCGCGCGCCGCCACCCTCGCTGCTAACGCAGCATCCTTCCTTTCTGTTGACCTCACTCACTCACAGGAACACAACAACCCTCAAGGAAATTGTTATTTGCCTGCTGTATTCTGTGAGGTGGGGGTACATTTACCAGTCGGGTAGCTTACAATTACGCTCTCTACCTCTCTTTTCGCCAGAGCTTCGTTTGTCAGTCATCAGGGTGGAGGTGAAGTTGGCTTTGGTTCAAAGATGTTGATGAATCTCTTACATCCCCAAACCAATATCACAAATATTTATCTTTCAGGAAAAAAGGACTTTATTTCAGGTGTAAGAGGCTCACCACGATTTTTAGAGCCATAACTAACCTCACCTACACGTGGTGCACCCTGACGACTACAGTGTACCTATTTGTACGGAAAAATTAAGATTTTTAAAATATTGCCCAAAGGGAGCAAAGCAGCGTGTAACAGTTAGTTTATATATATAGCTTTTGCCCGCGGCTTCGCCCGCGTTAACGTAAAAAAATTCTGGTTAATTTACAACCTGACATGCTCACAAATAACTTTTCTTTCTTTCTATTGCTCAAAGAATTTTCAAAATAGGTCAGTAGATCCAGATTACCCTCTACAACCTTACAAACTTTACCTGTTTATAATATTAGATATCAATGTTATTATCTCACAGAACGTGGCTCAACTGTGAAACTGTGGATTCAATTTCCCTCTGTAATATTCCCATTCAAATAAAACGTGGAAACTTCAAGAACATCGTCAATATTTACCTAAAAATCCTGGCTTATAATATTAGCATAGATATAAATGTTATTATCTCACAGAACGTGGCTCAATTGTGAAATTGTGGATCAACTTCCCTCTGTAATATTCCCATTCAAATAAAACATGAAACCTTCAAGAACATCGTCAATATTTACGTTAAAATGCTGGCTTATAATATTAGTATAGATATAATAGTAGTTTATGAAACTGTTGCATAATAAGGGTTATTAAAATACGAGTGTGAGTTTAAAACATGAGCCGAAGGCGAGTGTTTTAATAGACCACACGAGTATTTTAATACCTAATTATGTGCAGTTTCATACACTACTTTATCTAATCTCATGAAATATATGATAATAATATTTTAAATACAACCATGAAGTTAATTTAACAGCTATAATTCTTACCTATAAATCCATTTGCAGATCGAGCATGCGTAGTGCGCATGCGCGACGCGCCGCGCGGCGCCGCGTTCACAGATTATGTAGAAAATTTTTGCATAGTTGCAATGTATTTGCATTGCAACCTGTTTAAAATACCTGTATCCAGGGCTGAAGCTGTATCGTAATGGTAAAAAAGTTATTTTACGATACAGTTGTCCATACAAGAGCTGTATCGAAAAATAACTTTTTAAATTTATTTTGATAGCTTGTGCGTAAAGACTGTCATTAAGATACTGTGTTCAGTTTTTTAATGTGTAAATTTCAGTATGAGATTAGATAAATATTATTATCTCACAGAACGTGGCTCAACTGTGAAATTGTGGATCAACTTCCCTCTGTAATATTCCCATTCAAATAAAACATGGAACCTTCAAGAACACCGCCAATATTGACGAGCTCGGTGGTCGAATGGTTAGCAATGGCTACTTTGACTCCGAGGTCGCGGGTTCGATTCCTGCACAAGACAAATAGTTGTGTGCATGAATATGTCTGTTTGTCTTGATCTGGGTGGTGTTTTCTATGTATTAAATGTATGTATTTACAAAAAAAATGTATTTAAGTATAATATCAGTTAACACCAACTAACAAAGTAGTCTAATAACCTAAGCTTATAAAACTAAAAAGATGTGTAAACGAGTTATTAAGGTTTTAGCGGTGACAGCGTGTTGTATAAAAGCGTTCGACACCACACTTTTGCTCTATAGGCTTATAGAGTAAAAATGTCCTATAAATAAATGATGTAAACGTTTACTACGCCATTTTATAAAACCATTACAGTTGGGTACTATAGCAAGCGCTAATATAACTATTAAAGAAAAATACTGCTCAATAGAAGTGTTAACAAATGTCTTTATTCGTCTGATTAAGGTAATAAGTGTTCCAAGTGAACTGTTATAATCCTTTCGTTCTAGCAGTGATAAATACTCAACTATAACACAACTTTGTCGTATTACGGATATTCAGATCGTTGCTATAGTACTTAGTGCGTTAGTAGTCACAAAAAACTCTACAATAGAGTGAATTTGTGATGTAAAGTAGTTTCAGATTATTACTTCATAATGTAACTGTACTATATTGGTTTATATATACCTATTATAGTTTTACGGATAAGAATAACATACAAATACTTTTTTAGAGCAGAATTGTTGTGTAATGACTTTTTAGTTCCTATAACAATACTTGTTAGTGTTATGATAGTGTACCTATTGCTTTAACGATACCAAAATGACACATAAAAGTAAATAAATATTGCTGTTAAATGACAATTATATCCCGAAAAAGGTTTTTTATTTCACTTATACAACATTTTTTCTGACATTTCTATTCCGCGTGCAATATTGTGCAAAGATGTTCCGTACAAAATAAATCTTGCAATGATCAAGAGCATATCATTGAAAATAGAAATTCCTGGGATTTAAGTGATAATATTTCAGAATCTTCAAGTAGTGATTCGACATGCGAAAAAAATGAACAATTACGTGATGGCGTCAAGAATTGGGCCCTTAATTATAATATTTCGCATGAAGCAACCAAAAGAATAATTAAATTAATTAACACTAGAATACCGAATAACTTGCCTAATGATCCACGAACGCTTCTTAAAACACAGAAGACTGTTACCATTTATCCCGTGGGAACTGGACAGTACTGGCACAGTGGCTTGACAAACACATTGAAAAACTACCTTCAAATAATTGATTGCGATCTGCCTGCCATTTCGTTGAACATAAACATAGACGGCCTGCCTGCTTTTAAAACTTCAAAACTTCAACTATGGCCAATTTTATGCAACGTTTATGAAATACCAAAAAATCCTATAATCGACAGCCTGTGTCTTTTACAACTTAAAAAATACTTTCGTAAAAAAAAAACAAATAACAACTCTTAATTCAATAAAACCTAGAAAAATGCAAGATAAAGTGAAAGGTTTATTATATGATTTATAACATAATTTCATTATGCATTAGAGGAGGACTCTGCAGAACCGTGAGGACCCTGCTGTAAACCAGACATGCTAGCTTGAGGCGGGGAGGATAGAGCAGTCTGAGTTGGTACTGTGGAACTATTAGTAGGTATTGGCTGAATAGCAGCAATAGCAGCAGCAATGTTTTGGCTGGTTATAGTTTTAGACTTTTTTCTTATTCCTATGTAACATGTGCAACAGCGCAGACTGACTGACACTGCCGCGTATTTCGGCCGTAGAGCCGAGCGAGAGATATGAGTGGCGAGCAATAGCGATGGGGGTCGCAGGACGGCAACACTTGAGTGAAAGAGATAGAGCGGGAAATCCCCAGTAATATATTGCATTGGTTATGGTTGCGTACGTGTAGCGCTGGGTGAAATGAATTAGTTTTAATTAAGAGTTGTTTATCGAACATTGAAATAAAAATATTAATTAACTTAATTAAAGATTTAAATTTAATTGCAGAAATTACATTCATAAGGGGGATAGTGGTCATAAATAGCCATGACATCGCAACCCCGACACCAGAAAAAAATGATATTTAACAAATTTCTTAAAAAAACAAAGTCTTTAAAGTGGCTCGGTAGAGATTGATCAGTATTTAATCCACAGTTAATATAGTTTGCACTTAATATAAAATGCGTGAAGGTCCACGGCTATTCTGCTTCTACAAGCAGCATAAAATCATCTCGACTAAGAAATTTATCAATATCTATAACGACGACCATTATGCTGAAAAAAAAAACAATGTTAACTACAATTTACTTATATTTTCAAAAGTTAGGCTTTGAAGTTTAGTTATCCCTACTAGATACCTAAATCATTTCACTGCATATTACACGACAAAGACATCTTAAACCCTTGTTATTAATAAAGCTTCAAAAAAATAATGGAGTCAGTCATATTCCCTCGGAACCCCAATTTCAATCTGAAGCCATGATGAAAGTGAATATATTGTCATGACAAGTACTATAATGGTACCTAAAAACCCGAGGTCACTATAATTTAAATATAATTTAATAAAAACTCAATATTCGAGTGGAGCACTTAAAATTTACTGCAAACCTAATCACATTTTATCAGTAAAATTGCAGTCGCACGCTATTTCGACACTATACAGACAAATAATACAATAACAAAATAAAATTTTACTTACCTCAAATCGCTTCAATCATTTTGTAAATATATTTTGTTTATTTTTACACTTTACACGAATGATAAAAGAATGAATGGTGAATATTGTGAGGTAAAGGAAACAAAAACTCAAGTATGGTATGAAAATGTACTATAACAGATCCTTTAAATCCATTACTGCGTTATTTTGTGACCCGAATCACTGTTAAGTAGCGTGTATAGGACTGATTTGTCACGTGTGACGCTGCTATAAGTTCATTTTAGTACTGAACAGAGATATAAATGCGCCACTTTTAAATAAAATGTTCCTTCTTAGGTGTTTTATAACACCAAAAACAGTGTTTTACAAAACGTTCTATGGACTTTTAAATGACTAACTTTTGCTGCTTGAAGTACCCATAGTACAAGCTTTGCGTTTAGTTTGGGACTAGATGGCGCTGTGTAAATTGTCCAGAATTTATTTATTTAATATTTATTTATTTATTTAATATTTACCTTAAAATGTTGGCAATGGATCGGCAACCAGGCATACCAGGGTATTGGTAATTTCTATGGGCGGTGGTGATTAGTTTACATCAGGTGACCCAAATATTAACTTTTAATCTTTGGCGTTGCATGATTTATGAAAATAATAACCGGAACTAACGCGATCATGCATAATGGTATTTACATACCATTATTATTTTATCAGCGAAATTTATTGAGCTTATAAAATCGTCCGGTCGTTCTGTCTGTCCGTCCGTTGCCATGAAACTCAAAATTTCGAAATTCTGACTTCGAATTCGTGTAGAGCATCAAAAAGTAGTAATGTAAAGTGACCTTGGTTTTCCGATATTAATTCGGGAACTTTCCCGAAATTTATTTATTTTATTTATTTTGGCCACTTGTTCAAAATAAATAAATTTCGCTATGGTGGCGCATGCTGCGCTTCCGATGATTATTATTTAAATTGTTGTTTTGGCTAACTTGCCAAAAATATTATAAATATTAAAAAAAAAAAGGAAAAATGCACCTCCCCGCCTAGGTGGGATTTGAATCCACGAGTGCTCTACCAACTGAGATACCAGGACGGTTTATTATTGCCTGACGATTTGACCAGGTACCACCGGTTATGGTCACATGTATACTGAGTTATGTATAATATAATAAAGGTATGTATAAATGGCGGTGTGGTCGGGCAGACTAGAATAGAATCACTCCGTCTCTTCCCGTGCATGTAGTACAAGGCGACTAAGGGAAATCCATTTATAAAACATCGATCAGGCCTCCCCAACCCGTCTGGCCAGCGTGGGGAGTGTAGACCAAATCCTCCTTCTGTCTGTGACGGACGAGAGAGGGTCGTGCTCCTGTAGTGGAGACTAAAATGATCTGATGATGATGTATATACCCTTATTCATGATCGCGTTAATTCCCGTTATTATTTTCATGGCGACCCAAATGCTCGCTTGCCCTCTCTCATATAAAAAACAGTGCAAAATGAAATAAAAATAAAATGGGGTATGGCTGTGTCGTGGACACAGCCTTGTGTTGTACGTGAATACGTTATAGGAATTAAGATTATCTCAAAATGGCAGCGCTTCCCCCTACCCGACACGTGATGTTCCATAGTCCTTACTTAGCGTAACAAATTCTTTGATCCTTCATCTATCCAGTGGTGTGATTGAATTTTGGATAAAGATGATAGATGACGAGCTCGGTGGCATAGCGGTCAATGACGCGGCTTCGACACCAATGTTCATGGGTTCGATTCCCACACAGGACAAACATTTGTGTGCATGAACATGTCTGTTTGTCTTGGTCTGGGTGTTTCCTATATATCATAAGTATATATTTACAAAAAAAAAATGTATTTACGTATGTTTATCAGTCGTCTAGTACCCATAACACAAGCTTCGCTTAGTTTGGAGCTAGATGGTGCTGTTTAATTTGTCAGACAATATTTATTATTATTATTTGTAACTGCAACACCAAACTGTATCCCCCGATTTTGTTATCATTAGTTTTTTTAATTGCCTATCAATGGAGGCAATTTTAAAAGACGTACGAGTCCTCCTCAGTCGTTCACTCTTGACAGAGTGGTCGTGGTTTCACGATGATGCGTCTCTGGATAACGCAGCTCTCGCGATACGCCTCCACTTGTTGCGGTCTTCAGCATTACGGGAACATTGGACCATAGTATTTTGTGTGGCAGCCTTTATGCAGTCTGTCCAACGCGTAGGTGATCGACCTCTGGATCGCTTGCCCTCCACTTGCCCCTGGACAATAAGTCGTTCTATGGAGTTCTGGTTCCGAACAATGTGTCCGAAGTATTTGAGGATTCGTAGTTGCACAGTCGACGATAATCTATCCTTAATTTTAAGCTCTTCCAAGATTGAGATATTGGTTCGAAACGCAGTCCAAGGGATTCGTAGCAGTCGTCGCCAGCACCACATTTCCTGTGCGTCGATTTTGCGTCGGTCTTTCAAGCGAACCGTCCACGTTTCTGCGCCATATAGAAATATGGGGAAAACTAAGCTTCTCATCAGGCGGACTTTCGTGGCTTTGGTGATGTTGCGGTTGCTCCAGACTCTTTTTAGCTTATCCACGGCAGATCTTGTAATAGCACATCTCCTTCGAATCTCTTCCTCACATCCTCCAGTGTTCGTGATCGTGGAGCCGAGGTACACGTAACTTTGGACAACTTCACAGTTGCCAATCGTGGAAATGTCGGGTCGATTTAGTTCTGCTCGGTCCACGATTATTATCTTGGTTTTGTCTCTATTGATTTCGAGTCCGAAGGAGAGGCTTGTTGTCTCTAGGCATGTCAACAGCTGCTCCATGTCCTCCCTTGATTGGGCGAGAAGGGTTGTGTCGTCGGCGTATCGCAAGTTGGATGTCTTTCGGCCCCCCACTGAAACTCCCTTGTCCCATTGCTCTAATACAATTCTCATTATGCACTCCGTGTAGATGTTGAACAGGAGTGGAGAAAGAATGCACCCCTGGCGAACACCAGCCTGTGTGTGGAAACCTTCCGACTCGACGTCATCTATTCGGACAGCCGCAGTTCCGTCCTCGTACAGGCAGCGAATGAGACGAAACAGATGGTCAGGAACTCCCATATGAAAGAGTACATCCCACAGCTTGTGCCATTTTACGGTGTCGAACGCCTTTCGAAAGTCGACAAAGCAGATATAGAGTGGGCTGTTGAACTCTCTAGACTTTTCGATTATTTGTCGAAGAATTAATATCTGCTCCCTTGTTCCACGACCTTTGACGAATCCTGCCTGCTCTACAGCTATTTCAGGATTCAAAAAAGTCTGCAGTCTGGTATTGATGATATGGAGGAGCACTTTGCTGGCGTGTGAAATTAAGGCTATGAGTCTGTAGTTGCTACATTTCTTTGTGGATCCTTTCTTGTGGAGCGGTATGAATACGGAGTGAGTCCAGTCATGAGGCCACTTTCCTGTCTCCCAAACACGACTGCAAATGGCATGTAGCATCTCAACTCCACACTCACCGGCCGCTTTAAATATCTCTATTGAGATGTTGTCAGCTCCTACAGCTTTGTTCCTCTTTAAGTGGTTGATTGCTGCTCGTACTTCGCTCTTCAGTATAGATGGTTCCATAGTGTTATGCGCTATTCCTGAGAGTGGGCCACTATTGCGCGACTGCGGTAAGCTGCTATCTGTAAAGAGTTTTTTACAATAATCCTTCCACACGCCCACAATATCCCTTATTTCTGTTACTGTCGCTCCATCCGAATTCTCGATAGCCCAGGTCTTAGGTTTAAATTGTCGAGTTATACAACGAATCTTCTTAAATAGATCTTTAGTTTCGTGGCGCTCGGCATTTTTTTCCAACTCTAGGCATATGTTATTAAGATGGTTATTACGATCTCTGCGAGAAGAAGACTGAATCCGCGCACCCATCAAATTTAGATCACGAGCTGGTACACCCTTGGCTTTCATCTCTCGACGTCGTTCCACGAGGCGCCAGGTCTCGTCTGACATCCAATGTTGATGTTTACCTTTAGTTCGTGTAGGTTGCGTGGTACGTAAAGCCTCTTTTAGTTGCTCTTTTGCAGATTGCCATAGCGAGTCAGGGTCATCATCTCGTGCTGTGTTCCTCCATATGTTGCAGTTGGTTGTTAGCTTATTCATAAAAGCTGTTTGATCTGCTATTTCGAGCTTCTTGTTAGGTTTACGAGGGATGGAGTTCCGTAACTTAATTTTGAGACTGCATACAAGGAGTTGATGGTCAGACTGACAGTCAGCTCCGGGCAATGTGTGTGCGTTCATAATTGAACTTCGCCATCTAGATCTTATAAGAATATAATCAATCTGATTCCTATGTTTGCCGTCAGGGGACGTCCAGGTATATAACCGTCTACAATGTTGCTGGAATACAGTATTCATAATAGTAAGACTGTTGTCAGCTGCGAACTGGAGTAATCTCTCCCCTCGAAGATTTCTCTGGCCAAGACCATAATTGCCTACAATATGCCGCAAGCCCGCATCCATTCTTGTATCACCCACTTTAGCATTAAAATCGCCAAGTATTACAAGCAATTCTCTATTTGGTATTGTTGCTATTGAAGATTCAATGTCATTGTAGAATCTTTCTACGTCTTCATCTTTTGCTGCGCTGGTGGGTGCATACACCTGTATAATATTCAAGGGAGTGGGTGTTGCATCGAGCTTCATTGTGATAATTCTGTTGCTGACAGGGTTATATCCTAGGACTGCTCTAGTCCAGTGTTTAGGGATTGCTATCGCCACTCCGGCGTAGCTGTTAGTATCATCCCCCGAATAATAGATGGTATGCTTATCTAGGTCACGGTGGCCACCACCCTTCAAATGCGTCTCGCTTAAACCGGTGATAATGGTGTCGCATCGCAGGAGCTCACGATCCAAGATGTGTAATTTGGCCTCATCTAGGAGTCCACGTACATTCCATGTGCCAATGCGGATGTTCTTGCGCAATTGGATTTGTACTCTTCCAGTCGCATGTTTTCCGAGGGATGCCTGGTTGCCTACATTTCCTCGGCCGGTATCCCATTTAACACTTTGAGTCCCGGTAAACTCAGAGCGCCGGTCGCTACGCGGGTCGCTCGGCAAACGTACTCTAGAATTATGTCGCGCTTTCATCATGTAACTCTCATGGGAATGGATAATGTAGTAGTATCCCGTTGCTTTCTACATCGCGGTACTACTGACTCAGTGTCCGTAGAATTCTGTTTGTGAACCGATCCAGACTAAACTTCCTTACGCTTCACCACAGTACTGATGGCTACCGCTGCCCTCCATCAGGATCCAGGTACTACGCCCCTGTGGCTCGCCTCTTCCGTTGGATTGGCCGTACCGACAACTGTTGTCTCCGCCCTTCTCCACCGTTAAGGTCTTCACCCGTAACCCTGGGCACGGGCTTCGCGCTATACCCCGCAAAACTGGGTCCCTGCTGAACTTTGCCATCGTTACACTCTGGCCTACTAGAATGTAAGATGCCCACCCCCGCGGCGAGGACGCGCCAGACAGGAATTGCCCAAGTGAAGAGTAGAGAAGGTGACTCTACTCCTCCAGGGGCCGGGTTAATGGACGTGTGTGATCCCACGCCAAAAGGCAAAACGTACGAGTATTCACGTCAAAATCGGTGTCGAGTACGCGACAAACTTCGGCAATATGAGCTGAGACCAATTTGCGGTATTGTACACTGTTTTGTTATCCATCAAAACCCATTGGTTTGCCACCATTGACACAGGTAATGTAAAGTTTGATATCGCTACGTATGCCATTAAATTTACTGATATACAGAGTGGAAAACTTCTAATGCCATCTGGCGGAAAATTACACATAATACTAATAGATTTGTCAGAGAGATTTCGTCCTTATAAGAGAATCTAACGATCGATACAATAAAAGAAAAAAAGTGGAATTTTTACATCTTTCAGTTCGATTCTCGGGTGTGGCAAGTGAAATGTTTTTCTAATTGCTTTTTATTTGCTTACATACAGGTTACAGGGTTCCTTGTTTAACTGTCCCTGTGGAATCACCGAAGCTGAAGCGGATTCTCATCGGGTTTTTCAATTTCGGATTTCTTTTTCAATTTGTGATAAACATCTCCAATTTTAATGTTAGAATATAGCACTAAAACACCATCTGCTTACCTTGATAATGCCTTAGCGGCGAAACCGGTCGGTAAAAATAAAAATAAATGTAATTACGTGGAATAGTAAAAGAGCTATAATATAACATTATGATGATAATGTTCCACCAAGTGCCAACAATCAACAGTATCAACTTTATCTTCATTTTAATCGGTAGAGCGCCTCCATCCCTACTTTCTAAGCTTATTATTATTAGCACTAATTTAAGGTGAAGTTAGATTTTTGCAAATAAAAAATCTGATCATTATCGGCTTCAACTTAGGCAGTAGGCCTCCGAGTCAGAGACGGGCTGTAATTCCATACATTTTGAACCGCGCGGTACATTGCCAGCTACGTAAAACATTGAAAAATACAGTCTTTACGCAGCTCCGTTTCTGTGCAACCAAATATCTGAAATCACTATGCCGACGGTACCCAACCAAATCCAGGCATATTTACGCCCCCAATGCTTGTTCAATTACTAGCAATACTGAATTTATGTGGTGTGTTTACAATCCAATCCTGTTCACGCCGAACTTATACCGCGTATTTTCGGCATAGTATTGTTTGATATTGAAACTGCTGCGTCGATTTATTTTTATTTTCTTTTAAATCCCTTTGGTCACCCACTTGTACGAGTACAACAACCCTCAAGCGTTATTTGGCTGCAGTATTTTGTGAGCTGGAAATACTTCCAGCAGCAGCTTACAAATACGTTGTACCCTTTATCTTTCGCCAGAGTCTGCTTAGTTAGTCGGCAGGGTGGAACACGTATAGGTGAAGTTGGCTTTGGCTCTAAAGATCCTCAGGACTGGTAAGCCTCTTACACCCCTTATGTGAAGTAGGAACTTTGGCTTTCACTCAGGGTTTATCACAGAGATACAAGTATAAAATGATCTCTCACATTCAACATCTCTGTACATATTATTATATTCAAAGAGAAGTTGTCGATTATTCAGTCACATATCGTGACGCTACGCGTTTTATGTCTCATTGTGGATACTATGTTACGAGAACTAAGTCTACTGCATTCAGGGTCGTTCCGTAGATTTTACATGTACTAATAAGGAAGCATCGAATTTATTTTTTATCACATTTTTTTTTAAATTCCTCATTTTGACACACTGCCATCTAGTCCCAAACTAAGCAAACCTTGTATGATGGGTACTAGATAACTGATATTATACTTATTTTTTTTGTAAATACATACACATACTATATAGAAAACAGCCAGACCTAAACAAAGAGACATGTTCATGCACACAAATATTTGTCTTGTGCGGGGAACGAACCCGCGACCTCGGAGTCAAAGTGCCATTGCTAGCCATTCGACCACCGAGCTCGTCCATTGGAGTCTTACTTACTATAGCTCTATACGAGTTTATCAATTTGTTTGACAGACCATGAGAAATCATATTTAATATTAAAACCATAGTATAATCACGCACTAGACACAATTCACCTGGAGATAATACATTCTGGGGGTATTAACGTTTTGGAACTTTTGGGCGAAAATTACGGTTTTGCTCTCTTCATAAGAATATCGGTAAGTAGAAAAGTAAATTAATAAAAAGAAATGTTAAAAGCATTTAGTCGATGGTTATCAAAACGGAAAATATTCCGTTTTCATTTCTTTTACATACGTTTTATACTCAAACGCCATGAAAATCATAAAATACGCAATGTAAAATAAAATCAACACGGTTTATATGCTTTTGATTGAAACATTCAATTTATGTTGCATCCGACATTTAAAAAAGAAGTTGAGATTACGTTCTAAAGCTACCACTAATCAACAGATGGTTGCCAACATAAATTTATGTATGAATGCTGCAAACGCCGCATGTTATTTTTGTTTAAAAAAAAATCCTGAAACATTTCACAATTTTCAATATCCCCAGTAAAAATCTATTCTGACATAGTTTAATGCACGGCATGACCAGAAAAAAGACATTGGTCATTACACGGCACAGTTTATAAGTTCGACGAACTATGCAACGAACATTGGCCCAATTTTTTCCAAGTGAAAATTTCGTATCGAGCGTTTATGTTGGCGTGTTGGCTCAAAAGTTGGTGTGACACGTCACTGGAAACTATTAATTTTTTGTAATGGGAAAACCGCACGCTTTACTCGTCTTGTAGGCGCCGCGCACTGCGGTATCCATACCACGCATGCGCTAAACAAACTGCAAATAAAATCGAACTGAATTGTGTTTTGCACAAGGTACAATATGTTATGAGATTATTTTGTTAACTTGTCACACGAAGCTCAAAGAATAGGTAGAGTTCATTCAAAGAAATGCAGTCTCATGTTATATTCAAATGGAAATCTATTTCGAAGGTGAATGATATTGTTGTTTGTAGAAATATGGTACTTTTGCCTAATTTTGTTATTCACTTCGTGTTACAGGGCGCCTCTCTGTTATTGTGTTTTCTCTGATTTCCTCTTTGGAGTATTCGACGAGCGTGATAAAAAGTTTGTGTAGGAAGTGATTTGCGAAACATTTTGTACGAGAAATGGGGTTTTACTGGAACATGAATGGTTATTTTCGTTTATGGTTAGAATGAAGTTTCCTCTTACCGAGAACGTTGCATTTATTTTAATGTCCTACATTAAATTATAAACGAAAACTTTCTAAGGATGGATGTTTGATATCGGTTCAGCCTTTTAGTCGTGAATATGTACCAAACAGACAGAGAGATATAAACACAGAAATATTTTTTAAGAGGGAATTGCAATGTTTAGGTCACATAAAGGTAAACTGGTAGACAATGCTTTTTAATTAAAATATACAAAAGGCGAACTTAATGCTAAAGTTCGTCTTTTGTATATAATCATTTAATGGATTGTGTGCAATAAAGAATAAATAAGCAAAAAAAATAATAATACATTTATATTGTTACTAGGGACTGATAGTTTAAGATTTCTGGTTTTATATTTTAATTGGTTTTTCCGATATCCGATTAGATGTTGAAAAGCCGATTTAGTATTAAAAGAAATGCTGGCATGTCTATAGGCCTGAGGCCCTACCGCCTAAACTGAAGCTGATTTTCATCGTAACTTTGATTCAAAAGTAAAATTTTATAGGTAGAGTTCTCTCAACCCCTTCGATTGAGGGGAGACCCGTATCCCAGCAGTGGGATGAATAAGGGTTGACGACGACGGTAGAGTTCTGGTACCAGCTTAGCTAAACACAATTACCGCCTTTTTAAGCTGAAATTTTATTGTTTTAGTCAGAAAATCTAATGGTAATCGGCTAGAGTTTCGGCGATAGGGCTTTTTTTTTGTTTTTTTTTTTATACTACGTCGGATGGCAGACAAGCATACGGCCCGCCTGATGTGAAGCGGTTACCGTAGCCATGTTAACGCTTGCAAAATAAAATATTGCTGCACCTCCTTCCTTTCTTTCTGGTGACCTCACTCACTCGCAGGAACACAACAACCCTCAAGGGAATTGTTATTTGGCTGCGGTATTCTGTGAGGTGGAGGTACATTCCCCAGTCGGGTAGCTTACAATTACGCTCCCTACCTCTCTTTTCTGATCGTTTGTACATAATAAACACCTAATTCGGCAAATAAGAATGTGTTCAATTATTTTCCCCATAGAGATTAAATTTTAATGATGGGAATTGTTTTATTTAGGTTGCATAAAAAACGTAATTAATTACTTGTCTAGGTTAGCAACATGACAAGCTAATTTACTTCGGTAAGAACTAACTAATTAGTGAAACTGCTGACTTTTGGTAAACATTTTGACGTACGTTGATATAGCTTTTTTATACTACGTCGGATGTTAGACAAGCATATGAGGCATCTGAAGCGGTTACCGCTCCGGTTACATATTAAAGCTCGCGCGCCACTACCCCCGCTGCCAATGCAGCAACGCTTTTCATCACAAATTCACGTTTCTTTTTTATACTACTTCGGGTGACAGACAAGCATACGGCCCGCCTAATGTGAAGCGGTTACCGTAGCCATATTAACGCTCGCAACATAAAATATGGCTCGCGAGCCGCCACCCTCGCTGCCAAAGCATCTCCTTCCTTTCTGGTGACCTTATTCACTCGCAGAAACACAACAACCCTCAAGGGAATTGTAATTTGGCTGCGGTATTCTGTGAAGTGAAGGTAGTCCCCCAGTCGGGCAGCTTACAAATACGCCATTGGCTTTCTTATGAAAAAAAAATAGCACGGAAAAATTTGAAAATTTAAGCTACTTTTCTAATGTAACTTTATGGCGATTGACAGAACTGTCAGTCATTTGACAGCAAGCGTGAAACCAATTCAATATTCATAGTTAAGAAGACAGAGCAACGTCTATCAGGTCAGCTAGTTATGTTACATTACGTACCGAGTTGCGTTAAAGTATCATCATCATCATCAGGTCATTTTAGTCTCCACTACAGGAGCACGACCCTCTCTCGTCTGTCCCAGACAGGCATTTTTGCAGATTTGTCCTACACTCCCCACGCTGGCCAGACGGGTTGGGGAGGCCTGATAATGTATTTCCCTTAGTCACCTTGTACAACATCCACGGGAAGAGACGTAGTGATTCTATTCTAGTCTGCCGGAAACCACACGGCCACGGTACTTAATACTTATTTGGGAAATATATTTTTTAATTAAATTTTATGTGTGCAGTTATTGCATTTTTTCATAAATTAGACTAAGTTACAATGTAGTAAAGTAGTAATGAAAAGGTCGATGGCGTCGTTTCGCGTGTTAGTCTATTTCAACATGCAAGGTAAGCCACGACAATAGTAGCCTGTCCATGGATGGTTTTATACACCTGAAGTTGTTGGTCCTGGTCCTGGTTACTGTTGACATTAAATAGCAGTCGTTAAGTTCGTTTCTTTTGGGCAGAATGAAAACTCTGGTCTCCGTCAACCTGCAGTAGAGCAGCGTGGTGGAATCTGGTCTAAATGCCTTCGATTGACGGGGGCCCGTATTCCAGAAGTGGGATGGTTGACGACGAGGATGACAATGCAGTAAAGGGAGTCACATACTAAGCAGATACTGAAACTTAGAGTGAGACACATAGAGAGGATATGCCATCATCTCACACGCAATTTTTTTTTATGAGAGAGGCAAATTATCATGTGGGTCACCTGATGGAAAGTAATCACCACAGCCCTTGGAGATCAGCAACACCAAGGGATCGCCGATCCGTTGCCAGCCTATAGTCCTTAATGTCTTTCTTTCTGATGACCTCACTCACTCGCTGGAACAATAATAATATTGTAAATGTTCCTATGCCAATAAAGGCAGAATATGCATGCAAAACTGAACTAGTATATCCTATAGATTTCCAAGTAAATTAATTTATATTTCGTACATTGGATAGTGGTACACTGGGCCGCAATGAAAGCGGGTCGGTAACAAAAACATCAATTTTTGAAATCGTCTTTATTTTTAACCGACTTCAAAAAAGGAGGAGGTTCTCAATTCGACTGAATATTTTTTTTGTATGTATGTTATTCGATATCTTCGCGAATTGTGAACCAATTTTCATAATTCTTTTTTTATTTGAAAGGCTTGCAAGGTGTTCCCATATTCAGCAAGTCAGGATCTGATGATGGGAACCCAGAAAAATCGAGAGAAACCCTTAAATTTGCCCTGTGGTTGCCAGCAGAATAGAATTGCGCCACTCCATTGCTCTGCGCTGGATGTCGTACAAGGCGACTAAGGAATCTTGTGTCATGCAATAACTTTTCTCCCGGAAGACGGGCAGCAGCGTCTGCCGGGGTATTCCACCAATAAGCTGCGCTCGCCAACTGAAGACTGTTTCAATTTTTTTTTTAAATCAACTTTATTTATGTATGATTTTAATACAATCACCAAAAAGAAATAAAAAGATTTTACTTCTGCCTACATTTGTAAGGAAATAAACTTTAATTTAGTCTTTATTTCATATAGCTAGTTTCAATACTTTGGAAGTTATTGACGTTTTTGTTACCGACCCGCTTTCATTGCGGCCCAGTTTATTATAGAGCAACTAACTCTTGACTTTCATTTGTCAGACTTGAATGATTTCTCTTTACTTAGATTCTAAATTGTCTTACCATTTAGAAAGTATCAAATCTTCAGCTACATCTGATACATCTCAGCAATTCAACATTGTTTGGAAAAGTTAAAGTTAAATATATGGAATCTGGAAAGTAAATCACATACTCAGTATAATACAGAAACCTGTGAAAAAATCAGTCTTTTTAATCGACGCAATCATAGATACCGATTATATATATATATCATCTTGTATACTACCATATTCTTGGGAATAAATGACTATCTATCTATCTAACACAACAACCATCAAGAGTATCGTTATTTGGCTGCGGTATACTGTGATGTGGAGGTTCTCATTCCGCTCTCTTTTCTGCCAGAGCCTCGTTTGCCAGTCAGCCGGGTGCACCACGTGCAGGTGAGATTGGGTTTGGTTCAAAGATGTTGATGAACTAATATAGGTCTACTATTATATATGCATTTAATAATATAATCAGTAAGACTTGTATTTGTGTCTAAATAAATAACATAAAAACCGGCCAAGTGCGAGTCGGACTCGCGCATGAAGGGTTCCGTACCATTATCTATTTGGACCTTATCTCTGCGTCGTAAGGTTCAATAGCGAACGGCGTGTTTCGGTACGAGCGCCATTTAGCCTCTTCCATTACATATTTACATTTTATAAGTTCGTCGGCTATTACTCAGTAACTTGTAAAGTCTACTTAGCCGTGATAGTTTCCTTTTAAATTCACTATATGGACTACTTCCATGATTTTTATCATATTTCTAAATATAACAGTTTCGTTGATACCGGGTGGGGGGAGGCTTGCGTCTAACAAAAATTTGCACGTTAAATGTAAATAATTCGCAAACAGATTACTATATCGAAAAATGATCTTCCCACACTCCCATTGTTTCTAAAAGACCTATCCAACGACACCCCACACCATGGGGTAGGTGCAGAAAAAAAAATTCGTCCCCTTTTTACGTATAGGAAAGGTACCCAGAAAAAAAATATTTTTCAAAATTTTATTCTACCACTTTGTCAGCATAGTTAATATTTGTGTCTAAATGCCAAACTACAGCTTTCTAGTATCAAGCGTCTCTGAGCTAGGCCGCGAACGGACGGACGGACGGACAGACGGACATGGCGAAACTATAAGGGTTCCTTGTTTACTACGGAACCCTAAAAACTTATCACAACTCTTACAAACGGTAGAACGCCTGCTCTAAGATCATTTCTATATAAATCGCTTAGCACTTAGATCAGAAGTATTTTCCAACAATATGGTATTCACCGTGTCCGATAGTGTATTCAAGAATGATAATGGAATTCTCGTGTCACACGATAATGGTGCATGGCACAAACATGGCTGTTACACACGGGGTGATGTTGGAACGATATTGATAACTTTGACCTCACTTATTTACTACCTATTATTTATTATTAGGGTTAGCAGCGTCACATTGGAATTACTAAATTTATATTCTACATTATTTATGTTTGATACACTTATGAATATCTTTACATGGGGTGTAAGCAGTTCATTAACCGCATCTGCATTTGGTGCACCCTGCGGACTGACAAACGAGGATGGCGAAAAGAGAGGTAGGGAGCGTAATTGTAAGCTACCCGACTGGGGAATGTACCTCCACCTCACAGATATTATGAACTACACTGCAAAGCCTATACTCATTCCATTATTTTGCATGTCTACGTTTTAAAAGCAATTTACAGTTGCTAAACTATGTGACATTGGCCTAATATTTATAATAACGACTGTATGAGCAAATAAAGAATTTCATTCATTCATTCAGAATACCGCAGACAAATAAGAATTCCCTTGAGGGTTGTTGTATTCCTGCGAGTGAGTGAGGTCACTAGAAAGAAAGGAAGGAGTATAGGCTGGTAACGGATCACCGACCGCTTGGTGTTACTGATCTCCATGGGCAGTGGTGATTCCTTTTCATCAGGTGACCCACATGCTCGTTTGCCTCCTGTCATATAAAAAAAAACATAATAGTACTTTTTTTATGTGAGAGGGAGGCAAGCAAGCATGTGGGTCATCTGATGGAAACTAATCACTACCGACCATAGAAATCAGCAACTTTATGGGGTCGCTTATATATATAATAAATAAATAAATATTGACAGACAAATTACACAGCGCCATCTAGCCCCAAAGTAAGCGAAGCTTGTGTTATGGGTACTAGACAACTGATAAACATACGTAAATACATTTTTTTTTGTAAATACATACTTATGATACATAGAAAACACCCAGACTAAGACAAAAATACATGTTCATGCACACAAATGTTTGTCCTATGTGGGAATCGAACCCACGAGCGTTGGTGTCGAAGCCGCGTCATTGACCGCTACGCCACCGAGCTCGTCTATGCTCGCTTATACGTTGCCAGCCTTTTAAGGGAAAAATTGACTCCATTCTTGAAGGCTCCCATGTCGTATTTATGATGGAATACTGCTGAGGGAAGTGGATTTCACAATTTCACAGGTCGTGGTAGAAAATGTCTTAAAAAGCGCACTGTGGTAGATCGCCAGTTTATTAAGATGATATGGATGGAATTTTAATTTATGGCGAGTTGTACGATAGTTATATAGGTTAATTATATAGTACGATTGTGATACTTCATAATACAACAACACCAATGTCTGTCTTTTGATGCACTAACTTCTAAACAACTCGACGAGCTCGGTGGCGTAGCGGTCAATGACGCGGCTTCGACACCAACGCTCGTACTTATAACACAAGCTTCGCTTACTTTGGATGGCGCTGTGTAATTTGTCTGACAATATTTATTTTAATTATTTATTTATTTATAAACAACGGAATGAATTTTTATTCAGTTTTCATTGTTAGTTATATGTTTTTATAGGAAGGTTAATATCGGAAGGTTTAATTAAGTTTAGTTCAAATTAAGCGCAAAGCTTGTGTTATGGGTACAACTGATGTACTTAAATACATTTTTTTTTGTAAATACATACTTATAATACATAGAAAACACCCAGACCATGACAAATAGACATGTTCATGCACACAAATGTGTGTCTTGTGCGGGAATCGAACCCGCGACCTCGGAGTCAAAGTGGCCATTGCGAACCATTCGACCACCGAGCTCAAAATTATTAACATAAGAATTAGGCCTTTATGCCGGTCGGCTCTCTAGCTTAAGTAGTACATACACTACTACCGCACCCCTGCCACTCCATACAAATATCGCGTCGGTAAATATTATATAACAAGGACGTCGGTGCAGAGCGAGAAAGCATGTGTGCGTGCGGCGCCATACAAACTGTTCAAGATTCGTCTCAGATGGGAGGTGAGATCGATACGAGAGAGCGGCAGGGAGTGGCCATTCTGTACGTAGTACTATTATTTTTACTGTGCTATTACGTAACAAAGAGTGTGAGTGGCGACCACAGTTGAATATCTTAGGGGTCTAATGTTATAAATGTTTGGGAAATGCTCATCTAGCTATAACCTTATAGAACCAAAATTCATCTATGTTTCCATAACTCAAATACCACGAATCAGAGCCACCTTAGAACCACGAATCAGAGCGTGACGTCTAGAGTGGAGATTCCGTTTCTTCGACAGAAATTACTACCAAGGGAATACTGATTCCCTTGGTAGTAATTTCTGTCGAAGAAACGGAATCACCACTCTATTGGAGCTGTGTTCAATGGATCGAATACATGATTTACAGTTGAATACTCTCACAAATGGGCGGTATGAATTTCAACGAATTGAGTTTGGCATGACCTAACCATTTGAAAGAACACGGCCGTGTGTCAGCCAAGTTCAGACAGCAATAGGGCGTCTACGGCGCGTTGCACGTCGCGCAGTCTCAGATCTTGAGAGTAGATAGAACAATAACGATTCCGGAGTCAACGTAGCATACCCTCTACTGAGCTTGCAGGCTACATTGACCATTTTTGCTATAGGAACACGCGTGGCGTACTTAAAAATTCTTTGACCTTACACTTCATTCCCTTTGCTATTTTGTTCGTATATATTTTAATAATAATAAATAATAGTCTTCTTAAATAAATAGTTTATTGGACTTTAGATATTAACGTCAGAAAATACATGTATACAGATAAAGTATACGCTCCTCGTGATAGAAGTGATTACAATATAAAGATATATGCTTTCAATATAAAAGTTTCGCTTGCGCACCGCAAACCCCCTTTCAGTAGTAAAATTAAAGGCTATTTATTACTTTTTTTTTCTTTTATGTGCCAAGCCAACCGTAATATATCATTATTTGTGCGGAACTTGGCACTATTTCATACTTTTTAATATTGTGGCTCCTTTTGCAGTTTTATTTTTTCCCGTCCGTATAGTTATTAGTTTGCTAGTCGCAAAGTGTAACAAATTTTATTTTCTAAATTTTATTGTACATTACTAACAGCCCTTCCGGTCCATCTGGTCAACTTCCCAAACTCGTCAATTTCCCATTCGGTCTATTTCCTAAAAGGGCAACTTCTCATAAGGACAACTTCCCAAAATGGAAACTGCTTATATTGGCAACTTCTCAAAAAGCAACTCTTAAAATGTCAATCTTTTCATACATACTGCCTTACTATAGCATGGAGACATTCAATAGAGGCATGTAGGGGTATTCCATTATCAACACCGAAAGAGTAAGTACTCTAATGTTGTAAGCAATAGGCAAAAGTAAAGTATCTCACACTATTAGCTACTTTTGCCTATTGCTACTACTGAATAATTGTCTTCTTACCTTAGTAAAGAAAAACATCTCGATAGGTAATTGATATTCACATCACGGAATTAATTGACTCGTTGATTCCGCAGCCAGTCCGCGAATCACAATGTTACTTGAGAAGGGTCAAGGTGATTGTTTATTACTTGCTATGCACAACACGCTGTATAAAGACATAAATGACTCCAGTATTATTTACTTGGATTTAATTTTTTAAATCAACTTCAAAAAAGGAGGACAGCAGCTGATGAATAGGATTTTACATTTCCTTTTTGTTCTACTTGAAAAATAAAGTTTTTATTGTAGTCTTATAAATTTCCAGACCATGATAAACAGACATGATCATGTACACAAATATTTGTCTTGTGCGGTGATCGAACCCGCTACCTCGGAGTCAAAGTGGCCATTGCTAACCATTCGACCACTGAGCTCGTCAATTACTTTTAATAACTCCTTACATATTCGGCGTATCGAGAAAACATATACCCGATTTTATGTAGAACCTACAATCTTAGAACTGTTAAAAACGCATCCAATTTCGTACCGTAGACAGACGGCTAAATGTTCTAAAAATAATTGTTTTGACTTTTATTGCTCAAAAGATCTCTATATCTATATAATATATTTATCTTATCTATATATCTTATGTAGATAGATCTATGTATCTATCTATATAAGATATTTTTTTTTTATACCTCTTATGTGTAGGTACAGAGTATACGAAGATTCATTCAATTATTAATTTTAACTCCTCAAATATGTATAAAGCCAAAATTCAGATAAGCATGACAAACTAAAATGAAAGTTCTCAATAGAAATTTACTGTTTCAAGTGTTTATAAGTTTCCGACATGTAAGGGGCAAAGATAATATTACGCCACGTCACGCCATTAGGCGTCTGCACAATATACGCGTGATTCGACAAGCACTTGGCCGATTTTTAATTAATTACTAGTTCTGCTCGCGACTTCGTCTTAGGCAGAAATGTTCTGACAATGATCACGGTTTATCTGTGATTTGTTGAGGCCATTATAATGACCCGAAACAAGATTCGAAATGACCTCTATTACAAACGAAAACATAAGAGATAAATATTTATCCATGATAAAGTTGGTTCACCTGTTTCGATTATCAAAAACCTTTTCTTACTTCATCTATACTAATATTATAAAGCTGAAGAGTTTGTATGGTTGAACGCGCTAATCTCAGGAACTACTCATTCGAATTCTCATAAGAAATAATCGAGTAAGATGATTTATCGTTTGCACTGTATACAAAGAAACCCTGTGAATGTTTTTGAGACATTTTCACTATATTTTTTATCTGGGTGACCTCACAGTTTGGCATTGCGCTTACTGTATTAGGTTTAATACAGTAAATTAGACCTAGTGGCAAATTATGTATTATTTCACATTATTTCATGAAATGTAATCCAAGGTTTGACCTTCAACGATTAATTTCAGCCTTTAGTTGCCAACAAATGAATCACGACAGTTCCGTAATTCGTGTTACTTACTAAGACTTGTGTTTTATATTTATGTAAAATTACAATTTCACAATTTTTACATAAAATGAATAACAACGAGCAATGTTACCAGGAAACTTTTGATGAAGATATTTTTTCTCACCATGACGGTGCCAAAGAAGCATACGACCCGTCTGATTTAAAGCGATTGCCGTTCTGTTTATTTCGCACATCGCCATGTGAAACGTATTCCGTATATTAAATCAGCCTAAGCTCTCAAACCCTTGCCACACAATAAGAAATACTAATATTATTTCTTTATACTTTCGATACGCTAGTGTATTTGGATATTGCATATCTCATACGTACCGACTTATTTACTTATGCACCAACAGATGGCGTTAGTGCATAAGCTCTGGTTTAGGAAAAGACTTCTATCATTAATGACAATATACGTGATACGTCTAGTATCACGACAAAAAAAAATTCATGGCAACGGACGGACAGACAGAACGACTTTTTTTTCGAAATCCCGAATTTCGGAAAACCAAGTCACTTTACAGTACTACTTTTTGATGCGATGCACGAATCCGAAGTCAGAATTTCGAAATTTTGAGTTTCATGGCAATGGACAGACAGAACGACCGGATCATTTTATAAGCTCAATAAATTTCGTTGGAAATGAATTGCTGAAAGTGTTGCTAAGCGCAAATATCAAAAACAGCTGAACCGATTTCGCTAATTTTTTTTTTAGAATATTCCTTGGAGTACGAGGAAGGTTATTACGAAGAGAAAAATTATAAAAATATAAAAACAAAAGTTTTTTATCTCATATATAAACGATTTGTAATAATACTTAAAAGTCAATTTGAACTTTAATACCATACCATAAAGTTCAGATGTTAGTGAAGAGGTTCCGGGAAGGCAAAACAATTGAGTGCCGTTGACGTGACAATTACAGCGGTACGAAGTTCGTCGGGTCAGCTAGTGTACAATAATAATCTACTATATAAAAATAAGTCGGGTTTTCCTTCCTGACGCTATAACTCCAGAACGCACAAACCGATTTCCACGGTTTTGCATTCGTTGGAAAGGTCTCGGGCTCCGTGAGGTTTATAGCAAAGAAAATTCTGGAAAAATTTGAAAAGAAAAGCGGGAAAATCTTTTTTCGCATACAGCGCCATCTCTAAGGAAATGGATGGAAACGAAAAGATTGAGCCACAGCGAAGCGTGGTCGGGCCGCTAGTAGTTTATGAAACTGTTATTATGCAATAAGGGTTCTTAAAATACGAGTGTGAGTTTATCCTACATGAGCCGAAGGCGAATGTGATAGTAGACCACACGAGTATTTTAAGACCTAATTATGTGCAGTTTGCACGGGAGGGCCTGGTGACCTGTTACACAGGTTCCTCGGAACCTACATCAGGCAAGTCTCTCACAAGCACTAGTGGAGTTACACATATTACGTTCATAAAAAATAAACGATATATTAAAAAGTTTTATACACTACTTTATCTAATCTCATGAAATAGATGACAATAATATTTTAAAGAAAATCATGAAGTTAATTTCACAGCTTTATTTCTTACTTATAGTTGTCGTTGTCCATAGAAGAGCTGTATCGAAAAGTAACTTTTTAAATTTATTTTGATGTCTTGTGCGTAAAAGACTGACATTAAGATTCTGTGTTTAGTTTTTTAATCTCTAATTTTCAGTATGAGATTAGATAAAGATATTTACAACAACAACAATAACAACACTCATAACCACAACTAAAAAGTAAATGTTTATAATACATAATAATGCGTGCGTTGCATAACGTGCATTGATTAACGAGGGTGGTTAAGTGCGTGCGACACGCACAAAACAATATTAACCTATAGTCCAAACGTTTACTATAATATTTGATTTTGCGTGGAAACATTTATAATTGCTGGCACCTACTTAAACGCGATTATGAAATACGTTAAGAATGTATACGGAAGTTTTTATCAGTATTTATTTTCTTACAAGGCTATGCTCGCGACTTATTTTTTTTTATACTACTTTGGGTGGCAGACAAGCATACGGCCCGCCTGATGTGGAGCGGTTACGGCCTTTATTAGCGCTCGCAACATAAAATATCGCTCGCGCGCATAAAATATCGCGACCCCCGCTGCCAACCCAGCATCTCCATCCTTTCTGGTGACCTCACTCACTCGCAGGAACACAACAACCCTCAAGGAATTTGTTATTTGGCTGCGGTATTCCGTGAGGCGGAGGTACTGCCCCAGTCGGGTAGCTTACAATTACGCTCCCTACCTCTCTTTTCGCCAGTGCTTCGTTTGTCAGTCAGCAGGGTGCACCGCGTGCAGGTGAAGTTGGCTTTGGTTCAAAGATGTTGATGAACCAGTTAACCGCAACTTTGTTTGTTCTGGTTTTATTGATACTAATTTATGTCAATACTTTTTTTTTTATTTAATTTAATAATCCATGTCTTTAATGTCGTCATCAACAACCCTTATTCATGGGATGCTACTGGGGTACGAGTCTCCCCTCTATGGAAGGGGTTTAGAGCACACTCCACCACGCTGCTCAATAGTGGGTTGGCGGAGGCCTGTGTTTGGCTTAACGACTTTAATCTAATAACAACAGCCGGGACCGACGGCTTAACGTGTCCTTCGAAGCACGGCTGAGATCGATAATGTAAACCCATCCATGGACAGGCTACGGAAGACGTTGCTTAACTTGCGTGTTCGATTAGACTGACACGCGCAAGGCGCCATCGAGCTCCTCCTGTTCTGATTGTTCAACTTGTAATTATTTTTTATGTCACCTTACTATAAAGACTAACTTAGGCTGCGTTTGTTTCATAAAAATAATTAGGGTAACAGACAAGTTGCGAGTAACAGCTAGTAACATAAAATCGATGGACGTTTTGTCAAAAAGTTATGATCGCAGAAGCCTTTCCCGTCAGCTGGACTTGAGCGATGAGTCTACGAAATTCATTTGTCAATCACAGTTCAAGTTATTGCTTTATCAGCATGATTTCAGTTAAGATTGATTATGTTCAGGCAATGACAGGGGAAAAAATCGACAAGAAACTTGGTCGTAAAATTAAGTCAAAACACGTTAAAAGTTCTGTAGTCGAGAGGAATAAAAATGACGCCCCACAGTCGTTTTTCTTCACTTTACCTTACTATGTACCTTTAAGTATGTAAGCAAGGGTGTTTAATTCTTTGGAACACTGTACAGAATAAACCGTACGCTGTGTTTATGTCAACCTAACCCGCTCGTCGCTTCGCTCCTTGCTAACCTAAGAGAGTTTATAAACGCCACTGTCAATTATTATCGGAGTTCAAAATTTAGGTGAACTTTGGCGCACCCTGATTCCAGTCCCAATTTAGTTCTCTAGTTCTAGTTTTAACTAAAGCTCGGAGTGACAACTAGTTTTATCTAAAAATCAAGTAGGTACACCACTGTTAAATTCTAGTTTTTATTGTTATTTCTAGTTTTAAGAACGGCGTTTAGTAAAAACTAGCTTTAACTAGGGAAGACGCGTTCTAACGGCAAACGGGTTTTAACTGTAACATATACACATAACTCAAAAAAATCTTCCGCTTAAGCTTTTTAATCTTATATTTAGTATTGTACTCTATATTTAGGTTTTTTATACCAATTAATGATTTCTAGTGCCTCCTTCTCCGTATTTTTCTTCTTCTAGACCGAAATTAATTTAACTAGGTATTAAATCAAAGTAAACTCACTACTCGAAATACCAAATTAACGCGTTTTTAAAAGCTCGAACTTGTTCCCCCATCAAACTTTCTTATCGCGGGTTATTAAAAACAGTAAATATGTGTCGATTTTTTTTAATATCGGTAAATACAAGGTCCTTTATTCTAAACCAATGTCCTTAATTACTGTTACCCGCGAAAGAAGTGTACTATGTTACGGTAGTACTTTTATTTTTGTTGTTATGTTATGTTAGTTTTGTGCTTATGTGTAGCATTTTAGAATGACCTTCTAGTGAGTTCATGTGAACTAACTACATGGAAGGCCACTTTAAAATAAAATAAAAAATGGTCTGCGGAAAAAAAATCCTCGGAAAAACAAAACATACTCTTAAATTTTATTTACATTATCAAGTGACAATGCCGTAGTATTGCCTTCGCGCCCGAGCCGTGCTGTTGACGTTCTCGTCAAGTTTGCCTACGCAAGACGACATGTAGTCACGCGTAGCGCTACGAATGCTACGTATATTTTTTTGCTACGCCGGATTATTTTATACTTATGCTTACGTTTTAAGTAGTTCATCTAACCAAATGTTTATCTTTAAACCAAAGCCAGTCTCGCTTACACATGTTGAATGTAGCTCTGGCAAAAAAGGGAGGTAGAGTATAGCGTATTTATGACCTATTCGACAGGGGAACTCCTTACTGAAAAGCCAAATAAAAGTACCCTTCAAAGATGATGCGATATATGTGAGGTTACTAGTTTGCCAGACTGGGGAAGTACCTCCTAATCACAGAATACCGTAGCCAAATAACAACTTTGACGGTTGTTTCGTTTCTACGAGTGAGTGCGGTCACCAGAATGGAAGGAGTTAGCAGCGGAGGTGGCGGCATGCGAGTGATTTTTCATTTTGCGAGCGTTAATATGGCTACAATGACCGATAAAAAAAATAACTAAAGGCATCCCTCTTTCTCAGCGTGACGATATCGTGACAATATTTGCACTCTATATTTCGTCTCCAATACTACAAATGTACGGAAGCGAACTAGAATGCGCATTTTCTATCTTAAATGTTCGCTTTTATATCTGGGGCTAATCGAAAACTGCCGGCGAATGTGGGGCTGTCACGCGATGGGTTGCAGACCGGCCTGTTTTGTCGCATAGGTTTTTTGTATGCAGTATTATTTTCTTGTTACTACATTTTATTATGTTAATACATTTTAAATTCTAAATTACATGAAGATTAGAAAAAAAACCTGGTGAAGTGAGAGTCAGAATCGCGTACGCAGTAGGACCTTTATTCGTTCCACTACTGGGATACGGGTCCTCATTCCTAGGGGTTTAGAGCATACTCCATCACGCTGTTCAACTGCGGGTTAGAGGCCTGTGTTTTCAAGCCGCCTAAAGGCCACTGACTTCGCTTAATGATAGTCATCTAACGACAATAACAATAACGGTTTAACGTGACCTCAGAGCCACGGAGGAGCTCGAGATAAATAAACCCATCCATCGACATGCTGCGGTCCACGTTACTTAACTTGCGTGTTCGATTAGACACCGGTAACGACGCCATCGAGCTCCTTTGTAGTCGTGTAGGTAATACTTGCTAAACAAAAAATATATTTTAATCAATCTTCTTTTCAGTGATAAAAATGGAAAAGTTTTTTTTCAGTATGAAACTATAAATTATCCCTTTTAGCGGCCTCCATATTGGATTCAAAATAGCGGAAATCGTAAATTGTCACGAGATTCACACGAGTGTGCCAAATATCAGCACAATCGGAAACTAGGAAGTGGGTGATGCAATATTTATTTTGATACTAACATCAATAACGCCTGAGTGATGCCTCTGTTATCATAACGGTCCATAGCCTGTGATGAATGCTTACCATTAGGCAATTCGTTGTTTTGGCTTAAAAATATATCTTAACTTCTGACCCGATTTCATTGCCCCAGCGACCCCAAACAATGTTTCCAACGTTTCCTACACACGTTGGAAACACAAATACAAAATATTCTTTATTGATGGAACATAGGTATAAATGATATAATAAAGCGTGCACTAGTACCACTATGACCTGCTGATAAACGTACAAATATTTATTGACATTTATAAGTGTTTTTTTTTATACTACGTCAGGTGGCAGACAAGCATACGGCTCGTCTAATGTGAAGCGGTTACCGCAGCCATATTAACGCTTGCAACATAAAATATTGCTCGCGCGCCGCCACCCCCGCTGCCAACGCAGCATCTCCTTCTTTTCTTTCTGGTTACCTCACTCATTCGCAGGAACACAACAACCCTCAAGGGAATTGTTATTTGGCTGCGGTATTCTGTGAGGTGGAGGTACCTTCCCCAGTCCGGTAGCTTACAATTACGCTCCCTACCTCTCTTTTCGCCAGAGCTTCGTTTGTCAGTCAGCGGGGTGCACCACGTGCAGGTGAAGTTGGCTTTGGTTCAGAGATCTTGATGAACTACTTACACCCCAAGGTGTTAGACATTTAAAAATATTCATAGTAAATATTTCAGATATCTATAAGTTTTTAACATTCAGAAATTCATGTACATCATAATATGATTTATCCAAAAGAAACTGTTTTAATTATGTTTTAAAATTGACATTCTCTTTTACAGCGGTCGGTATTCTGTTGTAGATTTTAGAATTTCATACATAATAATATTTGTTATTGTGAAATGTTGCGGTTTTTGTCGGAGGCACTTATAATTTACCTTCAAGACATTTGCTATGTTTAAATTTATTAAATAAATGAACATTGAACTTCACGAATAAAGTATTGTATACGAAATTTTATTAAAAATCGGAGCAGCGGTTCAAGAGATAACAGACACAGAGATACAAATAATGTTTTTTGCGTCAACTCAATATAAGTAAAATCACTTTGATTTTGTATCACGTGAAATGATTAATGAGCAATGCCGAGAACTAAATTTTGCCCTAGGGATGGTATTAAAAATCGCTCAGTGCCTTTATGTAATAAATATACAAATTCTCCGCAATGTTATAGGGTTGTGAACGATAATCGATATTGAATGGATGCCATCCAAAATTTATTGCTGCCCGTAGTGCAAACGCACTTACTAACATATTTGTCGTTAGTTAATGCAGATAACTAGTGGTAGCCGGCACTGTTCTGTCTGCTGGTATATCTCTTACCACAGTACCACAAGAATATTCTCAGTGCATTTTTTATGCACTGAGATGAGTATTAAGTTAATTTAGATCTACGTTACGTTTTTGTGAATAAAAGTTTTTCTCAATATGTTTGTCAATAAACATTATTATTATTTCATTTATTCCTTTCTTGTCCTTATTTATGACATTTTAAAACATAAATCACCTAAAAACCGTTAAAAATATAAAAAATGGGGCATCCTCCGATAGCAGGGCAACTCTCCTCACAATGCGGGCCTTGTCCAGAGAAACCGCCTTCTGTTGGTTCGGTTTTTAAGTCTTTTTAAGGTTCCATACCTCAAAAGGAAAAACGGAACCCTTATAAGATCACTTTGTTGTCCGTCTGTCTGTCTCTCTATCTGTCAAGAATTTCTATGTCGAGAATGCGTGGAGGTATCAAGCTGAAATTTGAACTGTATACTCAGGTCTACGGTCCCATGAAGTAGTAAAAAAATCAAACTGCTAAGGTTACGTAGAAAAAAGTTACGGCCGTTTATTCAGCAAAAAACGCATATTTCGACACACTCAAGGGAATCAAAACCTATAGGGTACTTCCCGTTGACCTAGAACTATGAAATTTGGCAAGTAACATCTCTAAAGACTACAAGTACAGGAATAAATCTCAAAACTATACATTTGTAAATAGATCTTAAAAAATGGGGGGTCTATATTTTTTATAGGGTGTCGAAATTTCAAATTGAAACTACTAGTTCAAATGGGGTATCATATGAAAGGGCTTGATGCAAAATATATTTTATTTATTTTTTTCAACGCATTATTTCTTATTTATAATGAAAAATATCAAATTTAATAGTGATACTACGTACCTACGGAACCCTAGGTGGGCGAATCCGACTCGCACTTGTCCGGTTTTTATTTTATACTACGTCCGGTGGCAGACAAGCCCACGGCCCGCCCGATATGAAGCGGTAACTGCAGCCATATTTACGCTCGCAACATGAAATATTGCTCGCGCGCCGCCCTCCTCTGCCAGCGCAGCAACTCCTTTCTTTCTGGTGATCTCACTCACTCGCAGGAACAACCCTCAAGGGAATTGTTATTTGCCTGTGGTATTCCCCAGTTGGGTAGCTTACAAATACGCTGTACACTACGTCTCTTCCACCAGAGCCTCTTTCTCTAAAATATATATTTTTTTTTTTTTTTTAATTTATTTTATGAACCACAAACAGGTTTACAATACATATTGATTTGTGATAATACTAAATGACAAACTCATTATAAACCCAACGTAATGGTTACAAATTATTTCTATAATTTTTTAATCTTTCCGTGAATCCCAATTAACGTCAACGTTTAGTAACGTAATTTACTTACTACCTGGAAAACTATAAAAGAGATTTTTAACATCACAGTCTACATAATTGTTGTGGAATGCAAGTACACTAATACTAACAATGCACATATGAAATGTCATAAGTATTATAAATTTGTATACCTACGTAGATTGGGATGGTAATGAAGTTTGAGGTATATGATTGTATGTGTATGTGTATGTGTATGCAAATATGTATGTATGTAACATAACTACGTTTTTATTATTTTGTGTATCGATAAGAATATAATTATAGCTTAAGTATTTGGTTTATAAAATTCTTGTAATGATGCAATTCTACTGTATGCATAAGCCGACAATTCACAAACATAAACCGGGGATACACTTATGAGTGCTACCTAACATGGTTACATGCAGACATGGCTAAGTGATTGACATTTAGTAGATGTTTAAATGTACAAAGGATAATAGATTACCTATATATTAATATGTGAAGCAAAATCCCCGTTCCCGTTCCGTTGCTTATTGTTAAAGTCATAATTTAAATTAATTGTGGTCGAATTTCGATCGCTGGGCGACCACTAGTACCTAGTTAAAATGTCAATGGTTTCTTAATATATTTATTATTTTCTGTTTATACAATCCCTTTTTATATATGAAGATATCTACTGTATTAAATTTACAATTATATGTTTTAGTTATGCGATTTATCGGGGATCGTACGCCAGCATTCGTACGAGAGGGAGTAATAGCAAACAGTGGGTTCGGCCGGATAGTACGCATCACCACTCTTGGTGGAACCTTGTACCATAACATATTAATTATATCCATACAATCATAAGAATTATTGCATAAATCATAAAGCAATGTAGCTTCAAGTTGTATTCTTCAAGATTTCAAACTAAGAAGTTTATATTTTTGTAGAAGTTGTTCATATGATAGATTATTATTATGTATAAACTTAAAATTAATACGTCGTAAGAATTTCTTTTGTATCATTTCGATGCTTTTGTTATATTTCTCATATATTGGGTTCCATATCGATACTGCGTATTCAAGTTGTGGTCTAATTAGGGATTTGAGAAGATAGATAAATGTAGATGGATTTTTGAATTCTGTAGATGATCGCATAACAAGACCATACATTTTATAAGCTTTGGATATAATGTTTTCTATGTGAATATCAAAATGTAGTTTGCTGTCTATAATTATTCCCAAATCCCTAATTACATCGACTCTAGTAACAACAGTATCACATAGGAGGTATGAGTAATAAATTGACTTCTTTTTCTTACTAAAAGTGATAGTTTTGCATTTGTTGAGATTGAGCTGTAAGGCATTACAATAATTACTGAATCTATCGAGATCCTCTTGGAACTTAATATTATCCTCATGGTTCTCAATAATCCGATAAATTTTAAGATCATCTGCATATAATATATAGTGACAATGTTTAAAACATTTACTGACATCATTGATGAATACGATAAACAAGAGTGGACCTAATATTGAACCCTGTGGCACACCAGAGCTTATGTAAGTGTTTACAGACTCATGTCCTTTAATAACCACCTTTTGCATTATACATGATATATAGGATTTGAACCACCTCCAAAGGTTTCCTCTAATACCATTATACGCAATTTTATCTAATAGAATTTTATGATCTACTCTGTCAAAGGCCTTTCGAAAGTCAGTATATACACCATCGATTTGCTTATTATTGTCAATTGCATTAAATAAATATGTGGTATAACTTAATAAATTTGTGACAGTAGAACGACGTTTAACAAATCCATGCTGTTGTTGCAATATAAGGTTATGTAACTTTGGATAGACTGCGTTATGTACCAGTTTTTCAAAGACCTTTGACAGAGTAGGCAGTATGGATATCGGGTGATAATTTTCCACATTACTTTTTGGTCCGTCTTTATATACCGGGATAATTCTAGCGCTTATCCAAATTCGCGGAAACACTCCCTCGGCCAAGCATTTATTATACAAATGACATAAAGGCCTGTCAATAACAGTAGCAGTCTCTTTAAAGAAAATGACAGGTATGTTATCCACACCAGCTCCTTTAGTTATATCTAATGTTAGCAAGGCATTTCGAACTTCTATTTCAGATAAACATATGTTATGAATCACATAATCTGATGCACAGTCACTATCTAAGTTGATATCATCAATATCATAATTATCCGGGACAGAAGATGATTGAAAAACAGAATTAAAAAAGTCACTAAATAAGTTGCAAGCCTCTACTGGAGTATTGGCAGTGTTATCATGGTAATGGATATTGCTTGGAATTTCGGATGAATTTTGACGTTGAGATATGTATGTCCAGAAGTATTATATATTATCTTTTAGACTACTTTCTACACGTGATATATAACTTTTGTAACATTTCTCTGATTCTTCTTTGAATTTTTTTCTATATATAGAAAATACTTTATAATTAGATTCATTATTAAATTTCTTCATCGTGATCCAAGCCTGATTTTTTTTATTAAATAACTTTATGAGCTTTGGAGTGAACCAAGCAGGGTAAGAGGACTTTTTGATTATTTTTACTGTAACATTTGCCTTAATAATAGCATATAGCTTCTCATATAAAGCCGAAACAGATTCCTCGGCACCTTTATTTAAAAACAATGCATCCCAATCTATATTCGATAATTCTTGTTTTATTATTTTATAGTCGGCAGTTTTATAACAGTATTTAGTATAAGATTTACGTTGCAAATTGTTAATTATATTTTTATTGGATACTAGTACACAGTATGGGGGATGATAGTCGTCAGGAGGGACTAAAGTAACAGGCACCGTCAATATCTTACACTGTGTAGTGTTTGTAAAAAATAAGTCTAGTGTTCTGTTATTTTTGTTCTTTAAAGTATTTATTTGAAAGCAGTTTAAAACCGACATAAAGTTATGGATATATCTATGGGTTTGATTGAGATCGCTATCGCTTATACACTGCTTATAAGGTTCATTGCTATCCCATACTAACCTAGGCAAGTTGAAGTCTCCTACTACGAAAAACTTTGTCGTGACCGTATTTTTACTGAGCAATTTATCTTGTACTATATCTAGATAGGTGCGATATGTATCATGGCTCTGCTTGGGCGGTATATAAACTGCACTAATACAATACAACTGCTTTGCTATTTGAAATTCAATATAGATGTGATCTATAACTGATGGGAGCGCATTCGGAAGGTAGGGAGCACAGGCGCCGACACACAGCGACCTATGCACAGCCACCAGTACGCCACCGCCATCGCGGCGGCCGGAGCCGGCGCGGTCGCGATCCGCTCGAAATACTTTGTACCTATTATCAATGAACTCAGCTTCCAATATGTCTACATGTAACCATGTCTCAGTTAGTATGATGACGTCGTATGTATGTGAAAGGATATTCATGTACAATGTATGTAATTTTGTTCTAAGACCGCGGCAGTTCTGGTAATAGATATATTATTATTATCCATTTTTATTTGTGTAAATTATCAGTGGTGTATTCTTATTGTAAATAAATAAAATTAAGTTTAATTTAATAATATTGGTTGTAATAATTAATATTATATTACAGTACCAGAACTTCCACGTAATAATTTCATTTATGCATTTATTTAATGTCATACAGTAGCAACATACATATATTTTATTATTACAAATGCTATACAATACACACATGTGATTAACAACTACGAGATAATAGATTTGTGCATATGATATTACAATAATACACAGTAATACACAACCCGGTAATCCCCAACTAAGTAACATATTTTCATGAATATAAATTATGTAACAATAGGCAAAACATTTACTCTCGGCATTTATTTTATACCATTTCATAAATCCAACACAAAGTACATTGTCGGTGGTAGTATAAAAATTACTATTTAATTTTATCGAGATCTTTTTCATTACGCACCGCGAATATAGCCGATGAATCAGTCTTACGAACCAATACATTGCCGTGCTTAATCCAAACATACTCATAATCATACTTAGCTGCTTTTTCACGACACATCCGAAATAATTGTTTATTTTTGATAGTAAGATGTTCGTTTATGTACACGTTATGCGCAGTCCCAGTTATAGACAGCTGATCAGACTTCAATCCTTTAATTGACTTCGCTGCCGCAATAAAGTTGTCACGTAGGATTTTTGTAGATAGTTTCACAATAACGTTTTTTGGGCGGGTGGTTTTACTATCAAAGTGTGGCACTCTGTGGGCCGAAATTATGTCGGCGGTGTTTAATGGATGTTTGATTACAGTTCCAAGCTTTTCAATTATTGTGAGCAAGTTCTCATCTCGGCGTTCAGGTAAATTGGCAATCTCGATGTTGTACAACCGCGCCTGTTGCTCAATTGAATTTATTTTATCCTGTAATATGGACAGTTGATTATCGACATCGTCATTTTTTTGTAACCGACTTTCTACTTGCTTGAGGCGATGATCGAATGAATCCTGTCTTTCCATTGCGAATGTTAAGGACGTATCAATAATGACCAACCTGTCGCTCAGCTCCTTAAAAGATTTATTTATAGACATAGATATTTTCTCCATTTCAAGCTCAAATATAGAATTAAAACTTTTTTTAATTGTATCGGTGATAGTTGCATCAATTTTCGACTGCCATGAGACTAATTGATCATTAATTTTTTGTTCAATATTTTTCAATGCAGGGTACTCGATACCAGACTCATGGTATTTGCGCTTGCGCAAATTGTGGTAAATATTTTCATTATCTTTCTTTCGATCCGATTCCGATAAATCCGGGTTAGACAAGTATTTAGTTTGTTGCGGAAGTAGCGGTTCAGGTGTTGACGGTGGTGTTCGCTCCATCATAGGTGGGACGTAGACGGTGCTATGCAGCTGTATATAGGCCTTCCTTTGCTACTCCCCGCTGTCGCGACTCGGAGATGCGGTGCCAGAATAGGGCAGATAGAACAATCCAAGAGAGAAGGCACGCGTGTAAAACTAGTTACCGTAAACACAATACACTCCAATTTCGCACTTAACTACGATAGATTTATTAACCAAATTCGTAAACACTGTATTAATTTATTTTTGTTGAAATGATGTACACGTTGATGCTAAATAGGTCTCACACGACGAATCCCTCACACGACGAATTTATGCTCGCATTGAACCCTATGCTGTAGACTTATGAACAAACCCAAAATGAATATAAAGAACCTTAATTTCATTTGCAATCAACACAATATTTTAAAGCAAAAAACAAAAACGATATCATTACTTTATAAATGTAATTTTAATTACTAAAAATACTGTTTTTAAAGAGAAAAACTTCAACCTTCGAGGAGCGTTATTATGTATGAGTCACCTATTATAATGATATTGTTGACGAATTTCCATGAAATACAATTTTTGTAGAAATATTTTAAATGGAAAATGAATTGGAGGAAAATGCTGCAAATTCCTTGGACCGCCTTCCGCACCTATGCGTTTATTCTGCGGGAGCTAAATTTAAAAACAAATTAGAGCCGTTTGTGAGGTTGTCCTATTGTGGTATCACAGTATACGTAATATTACTACGTAGTGGTATATAACAATCATACACAAGAATTCTTTGATAAATAGCATGGAATTGATAGTACATGAAAATGTAGAAGCTTGTTTGTTCATATTATTATATTGATTTCTCACTGAACATCACTTAACTAAAGTTGCCTAGTTATACTTCATTATTTATTATTTTTTTATTTATTAATTTTGAGGAACTAAAAAACGATCCTTTTGGAAGTCTAAGAAGGAACAGCCTATTTCCAGAATCGTACGACCTTCGCGCTTTACCTGAAATGCTAATAAAATGCAAAATTTATTGCGAAACTTTGAGTCGCAGTGTATACATTAAAAGTAACTAATGTGTTATCGCCCTTATAAGCACGCGTGATTCAGAATTGATTTTAATTAGATCTGCACTATAGCGTTTACTAGAGATGAACGATATATCGATGTATCGACAACGGTTTAGTCCTTTCATTGGCATGGACAAAACTTGCCAGTCGATGTTTACAAATACTGCGTTTAAATTAATCCATAATAACCATAAATAAGGCGCAAAAAGGTATCAGTCTAAGGCATTGATCAGACAAAATAATAAAATCGTTGGGCCCGTGTTTCTATCCAATCAACTCAGTTTACGCTACGCCCAACGATTTTATTATTTTGTCTGATCAATGCCTTAGACTGATGAGGGAGAGGGGTATGATGACTGAAACCTCGGACCTACCGAATTATTTTTTAGCTTTTAGTACATTACTTTCAATAAAACCGTTTAAATTAAAAATGTTTTTTTCATATTTTTTTATGTATGTATTTTGTCATTTACTGAGTTTTATTTATTCTAAATATTGCATTTTTACGTTGTCTACCCTTCCAATAATGTATTGTTTCGAGTACAACCATTAAGGTGGGCCGTTAGAGATCTCTCGTAGAGATAAGCTCACCTTTGTATTCATCTGTGTAACATCAAATTGTTTTGTATTAGTAAAGAAGTTAACTAGTAAAGAAGGTGTGGCAAAAGGAAAATCAAGCACAATATTATGTTAACCTGCCGAAGTAGGGAATCTCACAGAAGGCCGTAGTTAATTCAACAATTCCCAAATGGCCTAGAGGGGTATTATGTGTCTGCGAGTGATTGAGGTTACCAGAAAGGATGGTGTTGGCGGAGCAGAAAATGTTAATGTTGAAAAGCCGGTATTTCATTCACTCTAACATGTAACGGTGTATTTATGTAAAAAATGCGCTCCTGTAAATGTCATAGAAGGGGAAGCGAAAATATTGAATTATCATGACTCCACAGTATCTTATATTCAACAATTCTCCAAAGTATCTTATTTTCAATATTTATAAATACTCTTTAGTTGACAATCCCTATAATGAAATTTCGTACATTAATTTAAAAATAAAACTACTTTTACAAGGGGTGTAAGTAGTTCATCAACATCTTTTTCCACACGCATTGATTTCGCTTTTGAACAGTGCGTAATGGTCGATTTTCGAACCATGTTTACTACCTCAGAAAATAACATTTACGAGCAAAAATATAAAAAAAAATCGTATCCATTTAAATAATAATATACTTAATACTCTAGTAAAAGAGTAAAGAAAGCTTTATAACATAGTATAGAACTGCAAAACAACTGGCTTTGTAGTCATAAATCAAGTCAATTTAATTATTAATGCAGAACCGCTATAGTATTCACGTCCTTTTACGACCTTAGCAGCCTTGAATTAACTGACCGTAACTGTGCCTTTTCAACTTAAATTTTCAGCAAATCACTTGATATTTTGGACACGTAAAACTAGACATTAATCTTTTGGTGGGTCTAAAGGTAAACTATTTTACATACAGTAATGTGATTGCAGAACATATCCATGACTAATGGTTAACCAATACATTTTTGCGTTATAGTGATACAATCACGAACAAAATATCGATGAGAAAAAAATCGGTATTTAATAAAAAAAAAAATCGACGTCGCAGAGATGTATTGTCATTAAGAAAGATCTAAAATATCTAAACGAAATATCGCTAGATTCGTACCAAAATCTAATAGCCACTAAAATGAATAGAATGTTGTAATAAAAGACTAATATTATAATTAATAATTGTTCAAAGTGGCCAAGACAAAATATTAAGATTAGTCTCTTTTATCTTTATATATATTTTTTCTTTATATCTTTATATATTTGCGGCAACAACATTAAACAAATCTTTTTAGTTCATAATTTTATTTACTAATTTGCTTATTCCGCGGCTTCGCCCGGCGTGAATTCAATTCTTAGATAAAAAGTATTCTTCGTGCTAAACCAAATATATATGCATATTTCTATATGCATGCCAAATTAACCTTTATAATATTATAAGCAAGCAGGATAGGGGCCCTACCGGCTAAGCTGAAGCCAATTTCTATTGGATTTTTTGGTTGCGAATTTGTGTTACCCTGGAGCTCTACCTAAGCTGAAGATGTTTGTCAATTACTTAAACATAAGACCTATATTTCGAATCATAATTTTAACAAAAAAAAAATAACCGACATTTTCTCTACATTTACGTATGTAGATACAGGCTGACGATGATGATGAAAAAAATATAGGACCAATCTGGAAGTATACTCTTTCAAATAAAAAAAGTTTTTTTTTCAAATCGGTTTATAAATCACGGAGAATTTAAGTAACAAACATTAAAAAAAAATACAGCCGAATTGAGAACCTCCTCCTTTTTTGGAGTCGGTTAAAAATATTTGATGGTAATCGGCTTCAGCTTCGGCGGTAGGGCCCAAGATCCTCTTTCTATAGTTGTGCCGCTCGCCATACGCATGGGCGCGTACCATGTAGTTCCAGAGGAGTTTTCTATCTCGAGTTCTCTGGTTGTGGAATGAACTCCGGTCCGAATGACATTACAGAGGAGACAGTATGGGGTTCTACAAGAAAACGTAAATGTTTTTACAGAGTTTGCAAAGTTTGAATGATACCTTTGGTGTCGCGAGCGTCCATACGCTGCCGTGACTACTAGTATGACTGTGATATCATCAGGTAGCACGTATGCTTATTTGCCACTACTCAAAGTTAATAATGAGCCATTTAATCACACGGACAATTGGTATTATTGTTGTAAAAAATAAAATATCTGTTATTGTTTGGCAACGAAGGACCAATTGTTACTAACAATATGTCTTACAAGCTAATATTAGTAAACATTAAACATTCTGAAACTGATTTTATGACCGATTATATGACCGATTATATGACCTGAAACTGATTATATTACCGATTATTCATATAATCGTCTTCCTTTTTTAACGTGCAATATAACGTGGTCATCCATGTTACATTGCACGTCAAAAAACGAAGGCGAAAGGCCCACTACAAAAAGAATGAGCGGATGAAAATTACTAATTTTCATGAATATTTTAATCCATGGTACAATAGGTATTAACGCCATAAGCCTTCAAACCGTCTTATCACGTTGTCGGCTTGTGGCTCAAACATTAAAAGGATTATTGTCATAGTAAATATTAATATTTCATATCTTTCAGTTAAGTTAATGCGAAAGTTATTAAGGCTCGCCCGCCCTAGTGCACATTTGTGTCGTAAGATGTTTCTGGGACATGGTATCGCCCTTGATTGATCTAAGTTGCTGAGTAAAACGATTGAAAAATATTTAAGTTACGATATATCTGATACATGTCGCAGATTTTTTTTAATACTACATCGGATGGCAGACAAGCATACGGCCAGCGTGATGTGAAGCGGTTACCTTAACCATATGACATACCATCGAGCTCCACAAAATACAACAAATAACTAAGTTAATAACTTAATTAACTTCTGCTAAACTGTAAATCAGTTTGTCGGCATTAGCTTTTGTGGACAGATTAAGTTTCACAACTCAGGAAGTCTGCACATCTTCACACATACGTTAACTAGTCACAATATAAAAAAAGAGTAGACCACACGACTGAAGTAAAACTTATTTAGCTCTACTAACTTATATCTCCTTCTCAACTTCCGTTCGCCGTTTCCGTAACGCTCTCGTCACGCATTCACCAGCTAACCCCCCAAAGCGAGGCGTGCGTTAAGAAGTTTTACATCAATAATACATACACTTAAAACACAAACTAACTCGTACTACGTGTCTAATTATTGATATACTTATAGCTTGAACATACGCTGTATGTTGCCAGTTACAAGCTATTACTATGCTTTGTAACATCAAGGGGTGGAGATAAGCACGTCATGTTACGTGAACATCGGGCTCATAAACGCGGTTTGCGGGAAGCGGGTATTTCTAAAGGTTTTGTGATTTCACATGTATGAGGGTTATATTGTGCGCGGAAAGCTGGTGAAAGTAAATTTGTTATAATGAAATGAATTTTAGTATACTTTAAAAAGGAGGTCTCAAGTCGTCTTCATGTTTCTAGATAGTACAAAAACACAGTCCGTCTGTCCGTCTGTTTATATGCTTTCTTCTACTAAACCACGACAGATTTTGGTGCTGTTTTCAGTGTCCGTTAGACATTAGGCTTGTACAATATAACCTAACTAGCTTGCACCCACAACTTCGTACGGGCGTATCCCGGTATATCCCTGCACAAATTACACTGCTTCATCTAGTCCCAAACTAAGCAAAGCTGTACTATGGGAACTAGATAACTGATATATGTTGATTTCATGCTTTTTTTTGTAAATACATACATATATTACATAGAAATCACCCAGACCAACACAAATACATATGTTCATGAACACAAATGTTTGTCTTGTGCGGGAATCGAGCCCGCTACCTCGGAGTCAGATAGGCCATTGCTAGCCATTCGACCATCGAGCTCGTCGTGTGTGTGCCAAGGTATCCCATGGGAATTTTCAAAAATCCTTTTTTAACGGATGTCTTATAATTATATCAGTACCTAGTGGTTTGGACCTAGTGATTAGAGCTGTGCGTTGATAGATTGTCCAGTAACGAATGCCTTATATAGCTACAGGTTAATCTTTCATGTAAGTAAAAAAATCTTGTAACTAAAAAATTTAATTCGCACGAAGCCGTGGCGGCTCGTTAAAAATAATATATAAAAACTCTTGCATAAATAACACAACGCCATCTAATACTAAACTAGGTAAAGCTTGTACTATGCGTACTAGATTTTTTTTTATATTCCTACAAATACACTATACGGTTTACCGTACACATACGTATTACCTATACCTACATAGATATAAACATTTATAAGTAAATTCTTTCAACATAAATTTAGCATAGCTTGCAATATACGCCGTATGTGGCTATGTCGCAATTAAGCGGTGATGACAATTAACTTATTAAATTAGTGTACGTCTAACATTCGACGGGTTTGGTTATTTACTAGCTCTCCTCGGAGTCACCCAACCCTCAGCTCAGCTCAGCATCAGCTTTTAGCTTACAGCATAGCTCTATGTAAAGGTCCCCATCAAGGTCCCTTACATACACACTGCCATCTAGTCCGAAATTAAGCAATTACTATGGGTACTCGATATCTGATATAGTTGTGTAAATGTTTGAAAATTTGCGCCACGGCTCATATTAAATAGTTTACTCTTTCATAATACTAGATGGCGCTGTTTATTGAATTTTGTTATGATTCTGTTTATAGTGTTTGACTTTATCATAATATTGAAAATATATTTAGAATTTGCTATAGTTGGTAACGGCGGTATTATTATTAGAACCAAAACCAACATGTCTTGACCTTCGACTCGGGGCCCTACCGCCGAAGGCGAAGTCGATTATCGACGAATATTTTGGTTCGAAAAATAGGTCTTGCGTTTAAGTTATTGAGGAAGACCTTCAGCTCAGTCTGTAGACACTGGGGTTTTCACCAGCTAACCTAAACACAGGTACCATAAACCTAAGCTAAAGTACGTTAGCACTTATACTGTGGCTAAAGTTTGATCAAAAAATCCGATGGGAATGGGCTTCAGCTTAGGCGGTATCGCCCCATTTCGGGTGGCGTATAATCGCCTGAACATATTACTTGAATACATTTTTTTTGTAAAGACATAGATATGATACAAAGAAAACATTCAGATCAAGACAAACAACCATTACAAAGCCTCAAATCTTTAGCCTATTTACCAATCGGTCACTTATCTCTTTTGTTGATTGTACCAGCGAGTTTTTTATAAATAAGTATGACTTACTCAATACTCAATCATTTATTGCAACCTTAATGTATACATAGATCTTGTCTTACATATAACAGTAACAATTAAGGACCCTGTCGGGCGCTGCAATGGGAGAGGGGCTGATTTCTTATAATTATTATGTAAATATGTCTATTATCGCAGCTATATATAGTAAGTATATTAAATTTGTGCTAATAATTATGTCAAATTAAATTAAATTTAAATAGATATTTATATTATTATTGTATTGAATTGAATTTAATTGAATTTAATTGTATTGAATTGTATTGAATTGTATTGAATTGTATTGAATTGTATTGAATTGTATTGAATTGTATTGAATTGTATTGAATTGTATGGAATTGTATTGAATTGTATTGAATTGTATTGAATTGTATTGAATTGAATTGAATTGAATTGAATTGAATTGAATTTAATTTAATTGAATTGAATTTAATTTAATTGATTTGAATTGAATTTATTGAATTGATTGAATTGAATTGTATTGTATTGTATTGTATTGTCTTGTACTAAGATTTCTATTTGTTTATAGTTTTATCATTCAGATATTCAGATATTGTGTAATAGGCACTCTTTGTCAGTAATTCCTTAATATGCTTTACAAATATTTCATAATTTGTTATATTTTTTATTGATTCGGGCAATTTATTGTATAGTTTTATAGACATCACTAGAGGACTAGATGAATGTAGCCCGAGATTGGAGTCTGGTAGCCGAAGTCTATTTTGATGCCTTAAAGCATATTTTGCAGACGTGTCGTTTCTTTTCGTGAAAAAATGCGGATATTTGCGGACAAATTTGCATGCTTCCAAAATGTATATGCTTGGTAGAGTTAAAATTTTGTACTTTTGGAAGTAAGGCTTACAACTATTAGTTGGCTGTATATTAACTATTATGCGCACCAGTCTTTTTTGTAGAGTAAAAAGGTTTTTCCAATCGGTACCGCTTCCCCATAAGATTGTACCATAGCTAATCCATGAGTAGGCGTAGGCATAGTAAGTGACTAGCGCGGTCTCGATGTCCGTGCTTTTTTTTACCTCTCTAAGTGCATATGCAAATTTTGACAATTTTGAGCATATTTTTTGAATGTGGGGCTTCCAATTGATGTTTTTGTCTATAACTACGCCCAGAAGATCGAATTCATTAACCACCTCCAAGTCGGTGCCATTAAAATTTATTTTGATATCTAATGAAGGTTTTTGGTAAGGATGGAATACCATGAGTTTAGTTTTAGACAAATTTACTTAAGTTTATAACTTCACCTAAACCCTCTTTATTCATGAAGCGATGTCACGTTAGATAGCAAAAAAGGCAGCTTCATAATAAGAAATTTAAAGAATGAACAAATTGCTTTCATCTTGGCTCGACGAATATCACACAAGACGAAATTATTATGGTAATAAATTCCCGTCGCGTTTAGGGAAACGTTAGCTGAATAATTCTCTGGTGAAGAAATAAACAACTACTGATTATTCTGTGGAAATGATTAAGGAACAAACTGCTTTTATTACTAAAATGAGTTTGATAGATAAATAATAAATAAATAAATAATATAAATAAATATTGTCAGACAAACTACACAGCGCCATCTAGCCCCAAAGTAAGCGAAGCTTGTGTTATGGGTACTAGACAACTGATAAACATACGTAAATACATTTTTTTTTGTAAATACATACTTATGATACATAGAAAACACCCTGACTAAGACAAACAGACATGTTCATGCACACAAATGTTTGTCCTATGTGGGAATCGAACCCACGAGCGTTGGTGTCGAAGCCGCGTCATTGACCACTACGCCACCGAGCTCGTCAATAGCTCGTCAGATAGATTATTATGAATAGTTATTACAAAGTATAGTCACACACATACAAAAATTAAATGAAAAAATAACAGGGAGTGAATTTATACACTAGGAAAGCTAAAATGTTAAAGTTTGTTCTTGAAACATTTCAGTGTCAGCGAAGAAGATCATGAAATGTACTATACCCAATGGCATGGACAATACAAAGTACTAGCTGATTCTTACACTATTTTTTATCATCAGTTATATACCTTAACGTTCTTGAGTATAGCTGAACGAAGATTATACTAATATCAGTGTCGCATTAAGTCCCGTACCTACAGTACGGGACTTAATGCGACCGATTTTTATATGTTCCCCATATTTCGGCGACGCGGCGACGCGGCGACGTTGCAGACGCCACGGTCACGGGACGACCCGTAATATCGGGAAAATATAAAAATCGGTCGCGGTGAGTCCCGTACATACAATAGTGACGTAACCAACCCTGAAAGTTTTAAATTATTACACACCAGCTGACCCGAAATATATTGTCCTGTCCTAACTATGAATATTGAATTTGAATTGCTTAAAATGTTGTTTTTACTGCTGTCTACGCATTTTTTTTATTTTTCTCTTTATTTATTAAAAAATCCCCCTAAGAAAAATACGAAAAAAAAAATTGGCGAATTAGTCGAGCCGTTCACGAGTTTTGCGCTTAGCACCATTCATTTTTATTTATATAAGTTAATACGCTATTTTTTTTATTTTTTTTTTATTTTTTTTATACGTACTACATATTACGTACGTCGGGTGGCAGACAAGCATACGGCCCGCCTGATGTGAAGCTGTTGCCGTAGCCATATTAACGCTCGCAACATAAACTATCGCTCGCGCGCCGCCACCCCCGCTGCCAACGCAGCATCTCCTTCCTTTCTGGTGACCTCACTCACTCGCAGGAACACAACAACCCTCAAGGGAATTGTTATTTGGCTGCGGTATTCTGTAAGGTGGAGGTACATTCCCCAGTCGGGTAGCTTACAATTACGCTACCTACCTCTCTTTTCGCCAGAGCTTCGTTTGTCAGTCAGCAGGGTGCACCGCGTGCAGGTGAAGTTGGCTTTGGTTCAAAGGTGTTGATGAACCACTTACACCCCCCTAACTAGTATTTGAGTTCAAAATCTTACCTCCTTCGTCTCCAATCTCCAAAGCTTTTACAGGAACTAGAGTAGGTACAGTATAATGCAACTCACACCTATTTTTAACCGACTCCAAAAAAGGAGAAGGTTCTTAATTTGGTTGTATTTTTTTTAATGTTTGTTACTTAATTAATCCGTGATTTATAAACCGATTTGTTTTTTTTTTTTGTAAGAGTATACTTCCAGACTGCTCCCATATTTTTTTCATCATCATCAGCCTGTACCTATCTACATACATAAATGTAGAGTAATGTTTGGAGTCGTTTTTTTTTTGTTAAAATTATATATTGTTTGGACCTACATAATAGCATTTTTTTTGTCAACTAAAAATCATATACGAGTGATGAGAACCTGGATGGCGTAGTTGCGCGTGTCAGTATAATCGTACGCGCAAGTTAAGCAACGTCTACCGTAGCCTGTGGAGAGAACGTTAAGCGGTCCTGGCTGTTGTTATTACCTGATAGTCGTTAAGCCAGAGGCGCTACCGCCGAAGCTGAAGCCGATTACCATCGAATATTTTGATTCGAAAAATAAGTGTTACGTTTTTGTTATCGACAAACATCTTCAGTTTGATTCGTGATCTCGAGAGTTTCTACCATCTAAGCTAAACACAAGTACCATAAAACTAAGCTGAAGTCTGATTTTTGAAGAATAACCCAATGGTAATCGGCTTAAGCTTCGGCGGTAGGGAACCAGATCAGTGGCATTTTCAGGCGGCTTGAATACACTGGCCTCCGCCCACCCGAAGTTGATCAGCGTGGTGGAGTATGTCATGACTCCCTTATTGAGGGTAGTCACGTTTCCTTGCAGTGGGATGATTATGGGTTAATGCAGAAAAAAAGACACAGTATTATTAATATTATTATTTTTCAAGTATACTGCAGTATAGACCAAAATCTATATAATTATTAATACGTGGAGCAAAAACTTTGTATCCTTTTTTACGAACAGTGCGCGGACAGAGGAGTATGAAATTTCGCACACTTATAGCACAGTATAAGTAATAGTACTAACGTACTTATAGTATATATAAAAATCAATGCCACTTTTCGTTGTAATTTTATAACTCAAAAACGGGCTCACCTATCCAAACCAAATGTTTAGGGTTTATTCGGACTATTTAGTAAATGGTTTAGGTAAAGTTTGCACAAAATCGGTAGAGCGGTTCTTCATTTATCACATTTTTTGTAACAAATGAATTCAATAAATGGCGGATCATTTTGTTAATGGGGATTTTGCTGTCAAATTGAAACTTTTTTCAGATGGGGATTGTGCTGTCAAATTGAAATTTTTTTCAGTGTTGACAGTACAAGCATGTTGTTATGTCATTCATGCGGTCATTTCATTTTGGACGTGCTTCGACTTTATGTTGCCTGTTCCAGAGTCGGTACCCCGACTAGGGCAGTTTGTTTATTCATGCTCAAAATAGAAAAACAAAAAATATTGTTTACCCAAATGTTTTGGATTAAGTTTTAAAATAGCTAGCAATTAATAAAATATTTTTTTGTTTGAATAAATGAATTTGGTGTTTTTTTTTTTTATTATTTCACTTTATACGTAGCGAAGCACGTACCGGGCCGCTAGTAGTATATATAGATCAGGAGTGCAGAATGCTAATATATATTTTTAAGTTATGCATCTGAAGGACTTTTAGCAACGGTGTTCCACCCGCTTTCAGAAGCTCTGATGTGATTCCGTCATCACCCGGCGCCTTGTTGTTTTTAAGCTGATTCAGGGCCATTCTAATCTCGTACAGACTGATGTCCGTGATATCCTCGGTGAAGTGTCGGGTCAGCTTGGCTCTTGGGTCTTTGGCCGCGCTGTTAGCAGGCTTGGCAACAGAAGCGTATAACTGTCCATAGAACCTTTCGATCTCCTCCAATACCTCGGCCTTGGTCGACGCTATACTGCCATCTTCCCTCTTCAGCTTGGTCAATTGGCTTTGCCCTATAGACAGATTCCTTGCAAACACTTTGGAGCCTTTGTTCCGCTCTATCGTCTCTTTAATATATTTCCTATTAAAGAGACGTATATCGTGCCGCAAGGATTTCGAGATCTGTCTATTGAGCCGCCTGTATGACTGTGCGTCATAGGAAGACTGCAGTCTCAGCGAGCGTCGTTCAGCCATGAGGTTTAGAGTGTGATCGGAAAGTTTCTGAGGTCTATTTGAACGGCGGGGTCTAAAGAACTTAGAACCTACCGTTTGAACAGCTTCTACGAGCCTGTTGTTAATCTCGTCCACTGATGCTAAGTTCTCCAGGCAATCAAAGCGATTAGAGAGCTCGAGCTGAAAGTTCTCGGGGTTTTGGATATCGACACGAGTAGGTCGGAGCGTGGACTTCATCAAGCGGGACCTTTCCAGTTTAACGTTAATATTCAATGTGCCTCTTAACATCCTGTGATCGCTACCGGTTTTCACCCTGTGGATCACGGAGACATCATTGAATATTCGTTTCTCGCTGGTCATGATGAAATCGATCTCGTTTCTCGTGGAACCATCGGGACTTATCCAGGTCCATTTCCTGTGAGGCGGCTTCTGGAAGAAAGAGTTCATCATGAAGAGTCCCTCTTTCTCCAGAAAGTCGGCCAGCCTCTGTCCCCTAGGGTTCCGTTGTCCATATCCAAATTGCCCCACTCTCAACTCATCATCGCTTTTCTTGCCCAACTTAGCGTTGAAGTCCCCCATAACAACGGTGAAGTGGGTCTTGATCGTATGTATGGCTCGACTTACGTCCTCATACATAGACTCCACTTCATCATCTGGGCGTGACGAGGTCGGTGCGTATACCTGAATGACCTTCATCGAATATCTCTCAGATATTCTGAGTATTAGGTATACAACCCTGCTCGACACGCTTTCGATGGTAATAATGTTGTTAATAAGGGCCTTGTGGACGAGAAATCCGACACCACCTTGGGATTGTTGGTCACCTTCCCGGTAGAAGAGGAGATTGCCGGATTGTAGGGTTATCGTGTCCTCTCCCTCTCTACGGACTTCGGACAACCCCACAATATCCCATCGCATCCATCTCAACTCTTCCTCCAACTCAACAATCTTCTCGTCAGTCCTCATCGTGCGTACGTTGTGTGTTACCAGGGCCAGTCGTCTCTTGCGGTGGTAGCCGGGTCTCTGCCGGGGATTCTTAGCACCCCCTGCTCCGTCGTTTCCCTTCTTCTTCCATTCCACGCTTCTGTTCCATGCTTCAGGCGTTATGCCCTCGAGGACGACGGTGTTAAAGAATCCAACTCGGCTGGGCAGCGTTCGGAAAATTGCGTGATGTCTTCTCGTCCGACATACCGCAGTGCCTCAAGTCGAAAGTCTTCGACCAGTGTGTGTTACCAGTGATGACTTACGGCACTGAAACGTGGTCCCTCACTATGGGCCTTATAAACAAGCTCAAAGTAGCCCAACGAGCTATGGAGAGGGCTATGCTCGGAGTCTCTCTGCGAGATCGAATCAGAAATGAGGAGATCCGTAGAAGAACCAAGGTTACCGACATAGCCCAGCGGATTAGCAAGTTGAAGTGGCAGTGGGCAGGGCACATAGCACGGAGGACGGATGACCGATGGGGTCGAAAGGTTCTCGAGTGGAGACCACGTACCGGCAAGCGCAGCGTAGGACGTCCACCCACAAGGTGGACAGACGACCTCATTAAGACCGTAGGATCGCGCTGGATGCAAGCCGCTTCCAACCGGTCTTATTGGAGATCTAGAGGGGAGGCCTATGTCCAGCAGTGGACTTCCAATGGCTGAGATGATGAAGTTATGCATAAAAAATAAAAAATAAATACACACACTACCATTGTGTGTATTTCATACACACGCGCATATATACTCTTTTTTATATTGTTAAAGTCATAATTAAAATTAATTTTAGTCGAATTTCGACCACTGTGCGACCACTAGTAATATTAATAAACGAGTGAAGATAATGTTTTATGCTATCTACAACTGCATACATCCGTTTTATTCTATTAAACTAGATATCAACGTTTAAAATTTTACAACATATAAAAGCACCGTTGAAAGCCTCCAGTATTCCAGTAATAGCTGTCCAGACCGACCCCGGGGGTCCTATCTTATATTCGCTTCAGAAATTATCTAGGTCAGTCCCGGCAAACTCCGCAACGGAATAAATTTGTCTGTCTGAAAATAGTCTAACTGGATTTATATCTAACGTAGATCTAGATTGTTCTGACTATTTGATGTCTAGGTATGTAATATTTGGATAGTTTTTAGTAGAAAGTTCTATAGTTATTTTGGCAAGTTTGTAAAAATAATTGGGATTGTCTTTTTTGGAGAAATTGTTCGAAGATGATTCTGAACATTTTGAAACCTAAAGAATATAAAATTTGGATAGGTCTTGAATGAATTGTTAATTACGTTCACTATGAACGTAATTAACAATTCATTCAGTCAATGTGTCCTAGCAATATAGAAACTTGACTATATATACTGTGCATTGGAGATGTTTCAAAGTTTCAAGTATACTATGCCTGGGAAAAGTTTTGAGATTCTGTACAACAACTTTAGCAAAGTTTCTGTATTTGCTTGTTTCTTTGATCTCTAAATTTGCTGCATTAAATCTAAGCAGACCAATCTAAAAAAAAACCGGACAAGTGCGAGTCGGACTCGCCCACCGAGGGTTCCGTATCAATATTAAATTTTATATTTTTCATTATAAATAAGAAATAATGCGTCGAAAAAAATAAATAAAATATATTTTGCAATGTGTACATCAAGCCCTTTCATATGATACCCCATTTGAACTAGTAGTTTCAATTTGAAATTTCGACACCCTATAAAAAATATAGACCCCCTATTTTTTAAGATCTATTTACAAATATATAGTTTTGAGATTTATTCCTGTACTTGTAGTCTATAATGATGTTACTTGCTAAATTTCATTGTTCTAGGTCAACGGGATGTACCCTATAGGTTTTGATTCCCTGGAGAATGTCGAAATATGCGTTTTTTGCTGAATAAACGGCCGTAACTTTTTTTTACGTTAACTTAGCAGTTTGATTTTTTGACGTGACAACGTCTTATAAATTGGTTAGCCGGGTGACAGTTCAAGAAACTGCGTTACGCTCCGCTCACGTTATGCGCTCACAATGAGAGCGAGTGAGAGGCACGCGTCCCTTCCACTCGGGCATGGTTAGCCCGCCTAAGAGCGAGAGAGACAGACATAAAAAGTGAAAGGCATGCGTCCCTTCCACTCGAAAACATTTTACCACTCAAAGTCGTTGTCACGTAAAACTTTCGCCCGTATACCGACTTTACAGGCAACCAATTTTTTTTATAACTTTATGGGACCGTAGACCTGAGTATACAGTTCAAATTTCAGCTTGCTACCTCCACGCATTCTCGACATAGAAATTCTTGACAGACAGACAGACAGACAGACGGACAACAAAGTGATCTTATAAGGGTTCCGTTTTTCCTTTTGAGGTACGGAACCCTAAAAATTAAATAAAAATAAATGAAATATACTTTTCTCTTTATAAGTAAAAACTTATGATCTAAATTAAAACCTTACTGGAGAGGACTGGTGTCCGTGCTAGGTGGAATCATTTTGTGTTAAGTCACCAGGCATTTTTCGTATCGTTTCTGGTAGAACTATGATATTGACACTGTTGTTAAAATTACGTAAAAGAGTCAAGTACATTAAAAGAGATGAGAGAATTATATTTAAACGCAAAAGGTTTAAACTTATTATACGTAGGTATATACCAATACATACCAAATAAATGACAAAACATAGGAGTAAACTGCTATACATATGTGATCCATCGGAAATAAGCATATAATCATATTTATACTAATGTAACTTTTGAACTTCGATCACAAATATAGCATTAATGATCGAAGCTTTGGAAGCAGATCTTCTAGTTGCGATCCTATTAGGAAAGAAATCAGACATTGACAAACAAAAAACGACAGAAAATCACTGTTCGTTAGTGAATTTTTACGGAAACTTTTAAATACGGCGTTTTAACTCTCAAAGTTTTATTAATTACTGTCAAAGAAGAAGAAAGAATTTAAAAGTTTCTGAAAAAAAAATAACAACATTTTGCTCGTGTTAAGCAGCTGTTGACGGTATGCTAAAAAACAAAAACCCCATGATTTAGTTTCTTGGAAAAACGTCGACATTCCACAGCTTGATAATACATGATAAAAATCATTCTTGAACCGCACAGTAAGTGACCACTTCGGCTCTGATGCGTGCTACACATCTTAGAATTTCAGTGAAATGTTACAAATATACAATTTGTAGATCACCCTCTGCAAATCAATTGGCAAAACGTCTATCTCTGGCTTAATTAAGCACTAGTACGTTTACTCTCCAATGATGTTTCATAATAGATTGGTTGTTATTGGAAGAACCTGTTATTTGATTCTAAGCATTCAACCAATTCGTGGTTCCTCCCGGGTATGCTTCAAAGTAGTTAACAAAATTATGGATTGAAGTGGATCAGTTTCGTGAAATTTCATCTTAAACAACACCTATTAATATAAAATTTAAACGTGTCAGAACTACTGTATTTAGAGGTCTGAGAAAATTAAGATGTTTGTTCACACATGAAAATATTTATTAAAGAAGAACAAGCAATGTTTTGACCACATCTCATGCATGATCTGTGACAAGATTTACTTAGCGATCTTCATACTAGGTTCAGAGTTCGGGGATCCGAACTTTGTTTTATTATTTTTATACTACGTCGGGTGGTAGACAAGCATACGGCCCGGTTGATATGAAGCGATTACCGTAGCCATATTAACGCTCACAACATAAAATATCGCTCGAGCGCTGCCACCTCCACTTCCAACGCAGCATCTCCTCCCTTTCTGGTGACATCACTGATTCGCAGGAACACAGCAACCCTCAAGAGAATTGTTATTTGACTATGGTATTCTGTGAGGTGAAGGTACATTCCTCAGTCGGGTAGCTTACATTTACGCTTCCTACCTCTCTTTTCGCCAGTCAGCAAGGTGCACCGCGTGCAGGTGAAGTTGACTTTGGTTCGAAGATGTTGATGAACCACTTACAACCCCATCACAAGTATGTGGAATGTTAGAACATTCCACATTTTTGTCGGCCCTACTGAGAATGCATTTGTATACGAGTAGTATTTTGAGTGAGTATGACCTACTTGCGTTGGGGTGTAAGTGGTTCATCAACATCTTCGAACCAAAGTCAACTTCACCTGCACGCGGTGCACCCTGCTGACTGGCAAAAAGAGAGGTAGGAAGCGTCAATGTAAGCTACCCGACTGAGGAATGTACCTTCACCTCACAGAATACCACAGTCAAATAACAATTCCCTTGAGGGTTGCTGTGTTCCTGCGAGTCAGTGATGTCACCAGAAAGGAAGGAGATGGTTTGTATATCAACGTCAACCCACATCAACTGGTAGACCAGTTGACGTTCGGGTGGTTCGTTATATTCCTTGGATTAAAAAAATTCATAGACTTGAACTTACCTACTACTGTCATCGTCTGTACGATAGTTTTGTAATATATATTTATTTGAGTATTTTATTTATTTGCAAATTCCCATCTTTCATTTATTACTCCATGTTGCTACTAGCCAATCTGTAATGTCTACGCAGTTACTCTAAAACTTACTGGAAGATATCCCCATATGGGATTTGTACCCCTTTATTTTTCACATTTCTAGATTTTTAAGAATAAAACTTAAGTCGTCACAACTTTGTTGGAAGTTAAATGGAACCTCACAGAATTTCTTAAGAATGTAAAGTTTTACATTAATTGCAATTTAATTTAAGTGGTCACTTAAAATGATTAAGTTATGTTAGAACAAAGAATTCCGTGTGTAACCAAACACACACTCGATATCATTTTACCTCAATCAATCTCTTTCTCGACCTTCCACACTCCTTCCATCAATCTTCGCCGATGAGGATGAAAACTAAATGTTATTTGACAAATGTTCCGAATTTCATTCTATGAATTGAAATTATCATTTGCAATCCACATCTTATCACAGTATAAGTAATAATACTACGTTATCTTATTTTGACGAGCTCGGTGGTCGAATGGTTAGCAATGGCCACATTGGTCGCGGGTTCGATTCCCGCACAAGACAAACATTTGTGTGCATGAACATGTCTGTTTGTCTTGGTCTGGGTGTTTTCTATGTATTATAAGTATTTATTTACAAAAAAATGTATTTAAGTACATTTATCAGTTATCTAGTACCCATAACACAAGCTTTGCGCTTAATTTGGGACTAGATGGCACAGCGCCATCTAGTCCCAAATTGTCCTGAAATATCTATATCTATCTATCTATCTATCTTATTACAAATTCATAGCGTCTTAGAACTCTATTTTTGAAATTTCCATTAGAAACTGATAAAGGTTGTTATTATTTTCTATTTTATTCATGTTTCGAGTATGTATTGTATTACTTTTCATACAATTAATATTCCAATTGAAATACGTATCGGGTATGACCATTTATCTTGATGTATATAATTTAGTTAGAAAGAGCACGATGGCGGCGTTGCACGTGTCACTCTAATCGTACACGTAAGTTAAGCAACGTCTGCCGTAGCCTGTCCTGGCTAGATGGGTTTATTTATCTCGAGCCCCTCCGGGTTTCGGAGGGACGTTACGCCATCGGTCCCTGCTGTTGTTATCAGATGACAGTCGTTAAGCCAAGACAGTGGCTTGTAGGCGGCTTGAACACATTGGCCTACGCTATCCGCAGTTGAGCAGCGTGGTGGAGTATGCTCTAAACCCCTTCGATTGAACGGAGACGCGTATCCCAGCAGTGGGATGAATAGGGATTGACGAAGAAGAAGATTTTTAGTATGTACTGGCGGACTCAACAGGCATCGTAATGACCAAATCCCATATTAAGTACCTAATTCCAGTAATTCCCGGTGTATAATTTTCGGATAAGTTTTCCAAATTTTTCTTTCCACAAAAAACCTTACTCTGCCCCGAACGATTCGGATTCATAAGTAAATAATATGAAAATTTCGAACAGACGTAAAAAATAATTATAAGTTATGTTTTATATAGAAATTGGAGCTTTTATCGTAATATTGAGATATTTTTATATACTAGTTTAATTAGATTTTTAAAGGGGCATTGAGGCAACGGTGCCGGCAATATTGGAAACTTTGCCCTCTGGTAGCGATTTATTAGATTAGTTTTATTCAGAAACAGCAATAACATTTGGTGAAGAAAGTCCTAGAGTGTATGCCGCGTATGTGGGACAACCACCTCTAAACGAACCGATATACTATAAACAATGCGTAAAGCAAAGGACGATATCACCATATGATGACCCCTTTATGTGTTTTACCGATTGTACAATGAGGTGTGTGCAGAGGAGTTGTTTGACATGATGCCCACGGCCTCTTTCTACAGTCGAACCGTTCGCCATCGACAGGGAATTCGTCCTCACATATTGGAGCCTAAGTGGTCGCGTACTGTGCGGTTCCAGAAAAGTTTTCTCCCGCGTGCTGTCCGCGTGCTGTGTTGATCTGCATATGGAGGTTTTCTCAGAAGACTAGCGACCCCTTGGTGTTGCTGATCTCCATGGGCGGTGGTGATTACTTTCCATCAGACCCACTTGCTCGTTTGCCCCCCTCTCATAAAAAAAAGAAATGTATAACGAAATAACTAATGACTTACTATTACTCTTTTTACTCACGGGTCAAGCCCGGTCATTTGACAGGCGTGAGCGGGGAAATGGATCCAACGCGTAGAGGCCTCTTTGAGAAGGTTGATGTAATAAGGGTTGTGTCCTTTATTGCCCTTGGCACTACTGCTTGGCACTATCAGTAGTGTCATGGGAAATTTTTCTTTCCCGTGACTCTACTGTTCTCATTGGCTGATCCGACTCTCATATCAAAATTGCCCGTGGATTAACTCATTATCCATGACACTACTATCAATTTTCTTCCTTGTTTATAAGGCTGATGATGTCAAGTCTATTATTTTTTATTTACTTAATTATAATAAGTAATATATATTTTAGTACTTTAGTTGACTATGTAGTAGTAATACTTTTTTTATATTTTTTTTATCATATAGTTTTTTTTTCCCCCAATAGAGTGACAAATATGCATACGGCCCGCCTGATGGAAAGCAGTTACCGTAGCCTATGAACGCCTGTAACACCAGAGGCATCACACGCGCGTTGTCGACCCTGTAAAAACCTCTTCACGCCCTTTTTGTAGAACCCCATGCTGTAGTCTCCTGAGAAAACCTCGACAGGCAATTCTTTCCACTGCTTGACCGTACGCGGGAGAAAACTTCTCTGGAACCTTACGCGACCACTTAGGCTGCAATTTGTGAGGATGAATTCCATAGCATGGCGAGAGGTGCGATGCGACTGTAGAAGGAAGCCGTGGGCATCATGTCAAACAACTCCTCTGAACACACCCTATTGTACAATCGGTAGAACACACAAAGGGACGTAAAATCGCTCCTTAGGCTTAAAGGTTCTATACCGTCTGTTAGTTTGGGATCGTCAACAATCCTCACAGCTCGTCCTTGAATCGAGTCACAAGGTGCAAGCTGGTATCTAGGCGCTCCCGCCCATAGATGGCAACAGTACTCCATATGCGGCCCTACTTTGCCGCGGATTGAAGTACTGCTTCGCCCTGTTGCGCACACCTAGTTTCGTTGACGCCAGCTTGACCTTTCCCTCCAGGTGACAACAAAACTGGACGTCCCTGGAGATTTCAACTCCTAGAATCCTAATACTTTTGGCGATGGTGAGGGGTGTATTCTGGAAGTGTGGAGCCACAGCAAATGCGGTTTTCTTAGCGGTGAACGCACAGACTTCTGTCTTAGAGGGGTTAAATCGCACTAAGTTCTACTTAGTGTGCTCTCGATTTCCGACACAAGTTGTTCGCGGCTCTCCTCCACCAGAGAGCGGGGTATATTAGCGCGTCCCGTGGAATAAGTGTCCCCCGTGTTGTCGTCGGCATAGCAATGAATGCTATCAATAGATAACATATCATTGACATGCAGCAAAAACAGCGTCGGGGACAATATAGAGCCTTGCAGGACGCCAGCATTGATGTCCATGCTATCCGAGCAACTACCATCAACAACGGCTCTACTGCTTCTGTCGAGCAGAAGCTAGCGACCCATTCGAATAAACCCTCTGGTAGACCGTATGCAGGCAACTTCGAAAGTACACTAGGGTGCCAAACCCGATGAACGCCTTCGCCGTATCCAGACTGACAGCCTGTGCCTCACCTTGACTCTCCACGGCTGAATTATTGGATATGGGATAGTGTCACGGGAGATATAATTTCCTGTGACACTACTGGCATCAAAGTAGTGTCACGGGAAATACATTTTTTCCCATGACACTACCAGTAGTGTCACGGGAAAGAAAAAATTCCCATGACACTACTGATAGTGCCAAGCAGTAGTGCCAAGGGCAATAAAGGAATGTTGCCTTTTACACCCGCCGTGAGCCGCACCAGGATGAAACGGCGGTGGTGGTTGCTATCTATCAGGTGACCCACATGCTCGCTTCCCCCCCCCCCCCCTTCCTCATATAAAAAAAAACCAACATTGGGGAGACACAGGCTGATAATGATGATGAAAGATGTATAGAAACATGTTTGTATAGATAAAGTTACACGTGCTGACTTCTTGCCACGAAATGCCATGGGTCACCTCTTCGTATCAAACAAGGTCTAAATATATCCCGTTTCTAAAAAGTGTTTGTAGACATTTCTCTTTTCATAAAGGTCGCAACACACTTTGAATTAAAATGGGGTTTCTTTCAACCAAATGTTTAAGTCTTTTTTAAATATCTTTGAACTAAAGCCGACCTCACCTGCACGTGGTTCACCCTGCTGACTAACAAACGAGGCAGTGGCGAAAAGAGAGGTAGGGCATAGCGTATTTTTTTAAGCTGACCGACTGACCGACGACAAATAACAATTCCCTTGAGGATTGTTGTGTTCCTGCGAGTGAGTGAGGTTACCAGAAAGAAAGGAAAGAGTATAGGCTGGCAACAGATCGTCGAACCCTTGATGTTGATGATCTCCATGGGCGGTGGTGATTACTTTCCAACAGACCCACTTGCTCGTTTGCCCCCCTCTGATAAAAAACCGGACAAGTGCGAGTCGGACTCGCCCACCGAGGGTTCCGTACGTAGGGTCATTATAAATAGTTCAGGAATCTAACCCCCTATTTTTTAAAGATTTAATTACAAATGTATAGTTTTGAGATTTATTCCTGTACTTGTAGTCTATAACGATGTTACTTGCTAAATTTCATAGTTCTAGGTCAAAGGGAAGTACCCTATGAGTTTTGATTCCCTTGAGAATGTCGAAATATGCGTTTTTTGCTGAATAAACGGCCGTATCCTTTTTTTACGTAAACTTAGCAGTTTGATTTTTTTACAACTTCTTGACAGACGTCGTCTTGACGACGTCTTGACAGACAGACAAACGGACAACAAAGTGATCTTATAAGGGTTCCGTTTTTCCTTTTGAGGTACGGAACCCTAAAAAAGAAATGTATAATGAAATAACTAATGACTTACTATTACTCTTTTTACTCACGGGTCAAGCCCGGTCATTTGACAGGCGTGCGCGGGGAAATGGATCCAACGCGTAGAGGTCTCCTTAAGAAGTTTGACGTAATGTTGTACACCCGCCGTGAGCCGCACCAGGATGAAACGATATGCCTATGAGCTGGCGCCCTACCGCCGATGCTGAAGCCGATTACCGTCGGATTTTTGATAGCGAAAATTGATCTTAAGTTTAAGTTCACACACATCGTCAGCTTAGTGGGTAGAGGTCTATAGTTTCTTCCAGCTATGCTAAAGACAATTATAGCTAATCTAAGATAAAGTTTGTTAGTCACAATCAAATAATTCAATAGCAATCGGTTTCAGCTTCGGCGGTAGGGCCGCAGATTTCGGCAGGCATTGGAACTATATATTCAGTGAAATTCATTGAGCTTATAAAATCGTCCGGTCGTTCTGTCGGTCCGTTGCCATGAAACTCAAAATTTCGAAATTCTGACTTTGGATTCGTGTAGAGCATCAAAAAGTAGTAATGTAAATTGACCTTGGTTTTCCGATATCAATTCGGGAAAGTGGCCAAAATAAATAAATAAATAAATTTCGCTATGATGGCGCATGCTGCGCGTCCGATATTTTACTATATAATTTATAATAGGCTATTAACATTTTTTTCGTTTTGATATGTAGGGACGTCTCCATAATATAACCATAGATGAAAGAATTACTTCGATAGCACAAAAAACTCTCGAGATATGTTAATTTGAAAATCACAATTTTTAGACTGTCCCAAAACGCTCAATACAAAAGACTACCGAATTATGACGTCACAGGTTTGTATTTTGTATGCATCAAATCAGAAATTTGTACGATAGCTATGTTAAATATTACGTTTATGTAATTAGTATCATAATAAAAGTTATAGCATTTTTTATTGCTTCTCCAATGGAAATATTATTTTTTAATAATTTCATACTTTTAAAATGGACTTTCCCGCTAAACTTTGATCGACGCTAGAAAAAAGTCTGACTGAAGATATTAGAATGAAAGTTTTCGGATCTTTATAGTTTTGTGTATTTTACGATATTGTTAATTTATTTATACAATTTTTAAACATTGGAAAATAGCCCATTATAACTTGTAGACAAATAATCCCGCCGCCAACCCGCAGTTGAGCAGCGTGGTAGAGTATGCTCTAAACCCCTTCGATTGAGGGGAGATCCGTTTCCCAACAGTGGGATGATTATAGGTTGATGCCTGAGACAAATAATACTGCTCCACATGTGTATTATTGATGTGAAATATGTAATGCATCGGGTTAGGCCGGATGCCGTGGCGGCGCGTCGTCACGATTTCGTACCTCTTGTTACGTTAGTAGCTTGAACCCTTCGTTCTTCAAAAAGAAAATGGAAGAACAGAGTGGGGAAGAAAAAGTGTAAGTTAAGAAACTCTAGTCGCGTATCAGACCTAACATTTTTTTATATTACGTCGTGTAGCTGACAAGCAAACGGCTCGCCTGATGTGAAGCGGTTAACATGGTGATATTGACGGTCGCAACATGAAATATTACTTGCACGCCGCCACCTCTGATGCCAATTCAGCAACTCTTTTCTTTCTTGTCACCTAACTCACTCGCAAGAATACAACATAATCACGCATGTATCATCGGCATTGGGCTTGACCCGTGAGTAAAAAGAATTAATAGTAAGTCATTAGTTATTTCATTATACATTTCTTTTTTTTTATATGATAGGGTGGAAACGAGCATTTGGGTCACCTGATGGAAAGCAATCACCACCGCCCATGGAGACCAGCAACACCAAGGGGTCGCCGATCCGTTGCCAGCCTACTCATTTTCCTCCTTTCTTACTTTCTGGTGACCTCACTCACTCGCAGGAACACAACAACCCTCAAGGGAATTGCTTCTTGTGTGTGTATGTTTTTTTTTTGTAATACTAGTACACATTTTGTAATTATTTATTCTTTGCCGTTCTATTCTTTTCTGTTCTAAGAACTGATCGGCTTTCAAAATAATATTTGTAAGTAGAAACGAATTGTGTAACAGCGCCGTCTCTCGAAAACGGCTGTGTATGAAATATGCAGAGAATGAAATGTGGGCAAAATGCCGGTGCGGTGGTGCCCGAAATGGCTCGAATAGAAGTGATTTCAGGCCAACCTCTCTTTTTATTAAATCCATGATATAAAGTTCTAGAAATGTATCTTTTTATAACATCCATTTGGCAAAAAAGTAAACACGAAGTGTCTCATTTACTGTGGCAGTGTCCATCACGAGTAAAGCCTTGCCATCTTGCTGCCAATGCAGCATCTACATCTCTATCTGATTGTTATCATTATTTTGGATATTACTATAGATTTCAATTTTAGATACTCATTGCTTTATAATAGGTTTGGTCTCAGACTGTTGAATGTCTCGAACGTGATTAAAGTGTTGAAAGATATTTTCATTCCTTTTTTTATGAGAGATGGGCAACGTGCACGAGCACGTGGGATATGGGAATGGAGTCACCTAATGGAAATCAATCACCACCGCCCATGCAGATCAGCAACACAAAGGGATCGCCGGTCCGTTGCCAGCCTATATTCCTTCCTTTCTTTCTTTCTAGTGACCTCACTCACTCGCAGGAACACAACAACCCTCAAGCGAATTGTTATTTGGCTCCTGTGAGGTGGAGGCTTAAAAAATACGATATGCTTTACCTCTCTTTTCGCAAGAGCCTCGAATGTCAGTCAGCAGGGTGCACCACGCGTAGGTGAGACTAACGCCCCAAAAATATAAAAAAACTAATATTGCCAGATATAGCCGAAGCAGTAGATCTTAGAGAAAGTATCATAATAGTAGATAAAATAATAAGCCTGAAAAATCGAAAGCCATAATGAAAGCAACAGTTTTATGGGGCAGACAACTGCTGATGACACTACAGATATACAAAATGTGATATGACTGTGGATTGTAATCTATGACAGACTGATTACATCTACCCATTAGAGTTACGAGACAGTAAAATAATACTCGGCCGGGACAATCCACCAGTAAGCACAGAGTGGCGAGTGGTCGCAGATAGGGTGACAGAGTGGGGAAGTGAAAAAAATTATAAAATAAAAACTTTTTTTCAAAACAATTAACTCGCTGAAAAAAATGAAAAGCAAAAAATAATAAACTTTGTTTTTATTGACCTTAATAACTAAGTGTACACCTTACTAAGTAATTTTGTGTCGGCGCCAAACAGGCTATCGTTGACGTTACTTTGAAAATATCTTGTTAAAATTTGAAAAATTTGCTGTGCATATTAGATTGAAACACTTACAATGTACAAGCATGAATGCATGTTATCATTTTTATTCTTAAAAACAAAATTGGAGTGTCTTAATATTCAAGGTTCTATCTATGGCATCATTAATATAACATTCAAGTGATAAACTTATTTTATTGCTGTTTTTATTGTTACATTCACGAGAAAGTTGGGACTGTTTACAAAGTTTTAATTAATATTTTTATGCATTGTAATTTTTCTTTCTTTCCAGGTGGTTCAAAGGCAGGGATGTGACGGAAGCGTGGTGAGCGGCATGCGAGGCGAGCGCTCTAGGCGGGCTGCGGCCTCGCTCGCCGCGCTCGCGACGCTCATTGCGCTCGGACTATCACCGCTCTGTCTAGCGCAGGCTGACGTCGGGTCAAGTAAGTGCAATTTACTCTATATCGTGTTGTTAGGTACAATTAGTTTCACTCAAATACCATTGCTATCATCCTTAAACATTAGAATCGAATTAGTGTCTATTGAGATTTTCCCTGAAGACTTCAACATGGGATATTTGAAAAAGGGCTTAAAAAGGGTTATATGTAAATCACCACGCACGTGTTATGTATATAGTATTGGCGTCCATAGACTACGGTGAACAATCGAGAAATATAACGAAAGATCGTTTGCGAACGTAACATCTTACACTCGTGTCATTATGCTACAATGGCGACACTTTGCGAACGTGACATTATACACTGTGAAGACACAAATATATTTTTGGGTGATACATGTATTTTTTTTATTACACTATGGTGCTCATTATTACAATAAAAGTTTTTTCACGTGAGAATAAGATGCTTTTCCGGGATAAACTTGCATATGTAACTCTTCAGATCTTAAACTATCCCCGTAAACCTATAAAAGACATGCCAATCCATTGGTTCCATTCGACAAGAAAGAACCACGAATAAACACAAGCCCGGTGATCGAATGGCTAGCAATGGTTACTTTGACTCCGAGGTCGCGGGTTCTATCCCCGTACAAGACAAATATTTGTGTGCTTGAATATGTCTGTTGGTCTTGGTTTGAGTGTTTTCTATATATTATATGTACATATTTGCAAAAAAATAAGCATTTAATCAGTTATCTAGTACCCATAGCCACAAGCTTTGTTTAGTGTGGTACTAGATGGCTGTTTGTAATTTGTCCTGGTATCTTTATTTATTTATAATTTTATTTATAATATTAGAGCACTGATAGTGAAATTATGAATATAAGGTGAAAAATTTAGGCAAACTGAATCGAAACTAATTAAATTAGCAAAATGAACAACAAACTTATGAATTCATAAGACTCAGTGCGGGTTAATCTTGTGGCTACGAGTTCCAATAAACCCCTTGCCCGGCCCCTAGATCCCCAGGTCAATATTACATGAGCGGGGGCTGGCCGCACCATTTGTTTTTACGAAATTAATAATCTAGTTATTAAAAGGAACTCCAAATAAATACCTACATTTCGCTATATGAGATCGCAAATTATAAAGATAATAGAAATAATGTTGTTCTCTACAAATTATTTTCTCTTGACGTGTCTCTAGTTGCAACAGGTCAACCGGTATGTGCCTTTTAAATGACTCTACTGACCCCTTACCACCATCTCTTATTGCGATTCAATAACTGAATATAATGCTTATTCATACCAATGAATAAGCGACTCTATTTCAAATGGATTAGAGTCGCTTATTCATTGGTATGAATAAGCAATCAAGAGATGGTGGTAAGAGAGCCCTGTCTCTGCTGCCGGTAGAGAGACCCAATCCATAACCAGACACAGCAACACTCCGAGTCAATATACTTAGTCGTTTCATTATGTTTTTGTTGTATTAGTATTGTTTAAAATTTTCGTTGTTTTACTATACATAGTTTCAAAAATTTGTTTTAGTACCTAATCTTAAAAATCTTAGTGCTAAGAAAGAGCGAAGCCTCCAGGCACAGGCATACTTTTGCTTAAAAGGAGACTCCAGCATCTACTATTGTTTTTGTATCTCAAGTTACTGAAATAAATTATTTTGTAATTTTTTTGTAATAACCACGGCTATTCTGTCAAGAGCGAACGAATGAGAAGAAGGACCAAAGATTAGTCAAACGGGAAACGAAGAAATCCTATATCAGTATCATGCGTTTTAGGAGTCCGTATCTTAAAAAAAAAAAAGGTTTTAAAGATATGAAACCCTGTAAAAGGAATCCTAAAAATTGTGATTGCTTTAACTTATCAAACCCTATTTAAAGTAAAGGAAATACCATGGTAAAAAAAAATTATGAAGATTATCGCGAGCAGTCTAAATTACTTTGATAATAATATAATGTGTTACAAACACGCAATTGGATCTGACGTACGTTTATTGACGTACAGAAAAAATGTAAAGTCACAACTTATGAAGCCTGTAATGGCTGCCCTTATTTTTTATACCATTAAAGTGGAAAACAAGCATACGGCCCGCCTGATGTAAAGCACCGGAGCCTATGAACGCTTATAACACCAGGAGCATCACACGCGCTTTGCCAATCCTGTAAAGACCTCTACACGCCGTTTTTGAAGAACCCCATCATGTCTCCTGAGAAAACCACGACCGGCAGTTCATTCCACAGCTTTACAGTCCGCGGGAGAAAACTTCTGCCTGGAAGTATTATACAATTGTACAGTCAATGTGATCTACACTCTTTTGCTTCTACTGTACTTCCGTCATCTATCCACTGCCGTTAGTAGATGCATGCGACTGCCGTGGCTGGTTTGGTTGTCTCTGTGTCTCTCCAACATCTAAAACATGCGACAGCCGCCGCCCCGGCTGCTTAGGTCGTCTCTGGGACATGTGCTCCTTCCATCCACCACCTCCACCGAAAGCATTCACCTCCACCCATAGAGATCAGCAACACCAAGGGTTCGCCGATCCGTCGGTAACCTATACTCCTTCCTTTCTATCTTTGTAATTTTGTTTGTAATATACACTATGACATACTCATACTTATTTCATGAGTCGATAGGCTAGTACGAGGAACTATATGATCTCTAGCTATGTTTAGTGCATGCACACACGGCTGGTCGCTTCATCGTCGTGGCGCGGCACGTCGAGCCGTGAGTGAAAACCCTCAAGGGAATTGTTTTTTTTTATACAACTCAGATGGAAAACAAGCATACGACCCGCCTGATGGGAAACAGTTATCGCAGCCTATGGACGCTCACTACACCAGAAGCATCACTCACGCATTAGCGATTCTGCAAAGACCTGTTCACGCCTTTTTTAAAGAACCCCATGCTGTAGTCTCTTGGGATAACCTCGGCAGGTCATTCATTCTACAGCTTGAGAGTCCGTGGAAGAAAACCTTTCTGAAATCGCACAGTTCTTGACCATCTTACCTTCAATTTTCTGCCGATGGCGAGCGGTGCGACTGTAGAACGAGGCTGTAGGATCATATCGAACAACTCCTCCGAATACAATCCATTATATAATCGGTAGAAAAAACAAAGGGAGACAAGGCTCTCCTTAAACTTAAGGGTTCAATACCTTGTGTAAGTTCAAGATTTTCGCTGCGTTTGCTGTAAGATGGAAGTACTTCCCCAGTAGCGCAGCTTATAAATACGTTGAGAGAGCTAGCTCAAGACTAGAAGGCACTGTGTAATTGTTCAGAAATGTATATATAATATATATTTATTTCCTTGCAGGTCTGCGTGGACGTCATGGCGACCCGTGTTCCACTCTGGCGGACTGCAACTTCACGGATTCAATGTGCGACGAAATACAAAAGATTTGCAAGTGTCATCCTGAAGTACCAATTAGCAACCATGTCGACAAATGTGGCAAACGTAAGTACTCAGTTTTTTCTTACCTTGCAGTTGAAGTCTTAGCATAAAACCTAGTCTTGCACATAGTAGAAAGACGGTAAGGTATGTTCTCTACCGACACATGTGGGTACGTGATTGGAACTTGTATACGTCATTAGCTGTATTTTGTATGGAAAACGACATATTTTCACAATCAAAATCGTGACGTAGTCTTGGTAACATTTGGGAAGAACATACCTTGTGTCTTTCCACCATGGTCCATACACATACTACGTCTAGACATATATGATAACAGTACTAGTCAATTGATGTTTGCGGCAAGTAGGACGAAGGCGAGAGATTACGAAAAGTATATTCAAATTAAATTGTAATTGTTGTATTTTCTGATTATTTAAAAAAAGCATATAATGCATTCGACCTTGAATGATCGATGAAAAAGCCTTTTATATTGCAGGCGACTTTAATGTTTACGCTAACCGCTTTACATCATACGACCTAAGTAGCGGTTTGGTATAAAAAGATAGAATTATTCGCTTGTTACAAAAATAGCCACGCCACTGCTCTTTCACCAAAACCTCATTCAATAATTGACGAATCTACGTCGTGCAGATAAAGTTGGTTTTGATGCTAAGCTATTTATAAATACTTGGGACAAGGCCTAAAACACATTCTCACCGCTGTATCTCCTGTGTAGCCAGGACTTGCGGCAACCATTAAAAAGATAATGAAGTCCATTGACATCCCTGGGGTAAAACTACGGCTGCCTTGGAACTCACAAAGAATTTAATCAGACGAAATTAGTAGGAGCTTCGGAGTTTGGTTTCCTCTTGGCAATTGGATACCTACAACCGTGAGTTTACAAATACTTATCGTGGATTACCATAAGGGGTGGTGGGGCGCACTCCGATGTTGAAAAAATCCGCCGAGGGAATAGATAACAATAGTTCCTATTTGGTCCGCAAATAAAGGTGGCCTTCACAAATTGTTTGCCACATAACATGTTTACTTAGTCTTTGTAGCATAAATTCCCAAGAGACAAATAAGTCCTTTGTCCTGACTACATGATGATAGTTATCCAACTCGATGCTCTAGTGTTTACAAAGATTTCTATTCTGTATTATATTTATATTAGAGGGGTATGGTGGGAGTATTTTTACATGATAAACTTAGGAATTAATATATTCATAGAAGAACCACAACTACCCTATATCTACATCTAATGTTCCTCTGTGTACCATCCTTACGGTTCACCATCCTCACAGGATTGCGAGTTTCTCGCCCAGTAAACCAACCAGGCAACAGGACTTTTACCCGCTCCGCTATCGCGCATCCACTCGCGTGTCCAGGTTCGCAACCCAAGGAGGCCTCGCGTGTCCGCCGAACGGCATAACCGTTCGGCGGTCCCAAAATACGGACGATACAAACAAAAATCGTTATAACTGGCGTAATACTACAGCTATATTGAAATAAAAAATACCTATGGATAGCTTATAATATACAGAATGAGACTACATTGTCACAAATTGCTATAATTGAAGCTAAAGTAAAAAATAAACAAAGTAAAAGTCAAGTATATCAACATTTTGCTCGAAAATTTTTTTTCGAACAAGTTTTTATCAATAAACTTTTCATTTCGAAGCAATCAGACTTATATTGAAATAAACTACACTATTTCAGCTTTAAAATGACATATTAATATCTTTCGTAGGTTTACACAGTGTGGAGAAATAAAATAAATAGTATCAGTACTACTCACCAGTCACGGATTCGTCCCCATACAAAAATCACGATCGTAACCCTGCGGGCGCGCTGACATAAAATGTCATTATTTACACATACCACTATATTTCTGTTAAAAACTATTTTTTATATGTTTACAATACACTATTATTCACTTATCTTGCTTTTAAAACACTAAAATAGCATATTAATTATTGTAAACAAACAACACACACAACAGCGCCATGTTGATTTTTCCACGCGCGCCCACTTTTCGTGTTCATAAATAAACATGAGTGTTTCGAAACTCATTTAACTAAACACACACACGAAGTACACATCACAACGATTCTTTTGATATATAATAACCGTAGAAATAAACACTTTAATCACAATAAATAATTAAAATACCCGAGCCGACCGCCACCCGATATCGCCGACGCGCAAAAATTTTGACAATAATAAACAAAACTTTTGATTTTAGAAAAATTTTGTACTGCCAGTGTCACTTTTTAAATTTTTGACGCATATTAGACTATATCCATCTAATTTTTAATAAAAGTTTCAAGGCTCTGGATAATGGGAAGTTGGAAAAATAAATTTTTGAAATAGGGTCGGCGCGCTGGGATAGGGGACTATACCCAGATCATGCGGGTCTACTTTTTTCTCGGGATAGGCTGGAATCCCAGTACACGCGAATGGCTAGTAAAGCTACCAGGCACTCAAGTGAATTTGTAAAGGTCGTGCTCCCCTTTCGCCTGCAAGCAGACTACTTAGGCACTCTTAAGTCGAGTAGCTCTTAAGCTGACACTCGGTTTCCTAAGCATCGGGGCCCTACTACCATTGGCCAATCTCTATGACGGGTACAGAGCTGTAGGCGCGCTACTCTAAAGTGGGACGCTCGCTTACTTCCCGACACACTCTGTACGCCTGTAGAAGAACCACTGCTAAACTGGAGTTACAGACCTATCCAGTTTAGCTGTAGATATTTTGAGGCAGAAAGGCAACCACGTACCGAAAAATGCAGTGTAAGATGGCCCCCACTAGATGTCGATCTTAATGGGTCTCAAGGGCGCTGATGGTTGCAAACGACACAAAATTGATAATTGTGGAAGTCTAAGAAAGGCTTACGTTTAGTAGTGGATGTCTTTTGCCTGAAATGATGATGATTATAGCTAGATATTATTTAGGGGAGTAACTGGCCTCTACCGCCGCCACCACTATCACCATCTTTATACTAAAGCCAACCTGAACTTCACGTAGTGCACCGTGTTGACTAACAAGATTCTGACAAAAGAAAAATAGGGCACTGCATAATGTCGAGCTTTGCTGCGATGGCAGTGGGGTTGGCAACTTGTAAGCAATACTTTATATTGCAAGCATCTATAGGCTAAGGTGACCGGTTCACATCACGCGGGTTATGTGCTTGTCTGCCGACGTAGTATATTGTCTCTATTGTCACGTTCGATCGATGAATATCGCATGTCTGTAATATTATACGTACATTATACTCATGCAGTTATTTTAAAATGGACATGGTGCATTACTTCATTCAGCTTTTAATGGAATAAATGTAATTTTAATAGCACAAAATGATATTTTCTATGAATTGAATGAAACTGTACTGAAAGGATTATATGAAATATTAAATTAATTTACTTGTCGACCACTTTGGTTCTCGGTCGAATTTCGTCGAATATGTATAGTATGTACAAAAATGTACATACTAATTAGACATAATATGTGTTTTTATAATAATACTTTGTAATGTTTAAAAATTTGAAGTTGGTTGAAAAGGAAAAGTAAGTAGATAAATTGAAGAGTAGAATGAAAATAAAGGTAGAGAGAGAGTAAGTAAAGTAATAGTACTGAAACCTGAAATTGGAAGTATAATTAACAGTAAGGCAAGAGACCCGCTTATGGTAAGCGCTCTCTCAGTATAAGTGTAGTACACAAATCTGAGGGTGGGAAGTAAATGAAAGTTACAAATCGCCAGACAGAGTTTATTCCTATGGTTCAAAACATCTCCATTGTCTCCCACATACAAATTCACATTTCATATATATTAAAAGCTAATTTTACAATATTCAGTTAACAAAATATCTAATGGGCGCCAGACCTGTTTATGCCAGGTCAAAAATACAGTAATTATAAGCAGCGGCAGAGCAAGTTACAATTTAGTTTCTCAGGGCGATGAGTCAGAAAGCCTACATTCTTATTGCGATCATAATATAAACGGTTTAGTACAGAAATTCACTATTACGGCAAAAGTCCACATAAATTGCTCGATCGGTAACACCACTTAGCTGCACTCAAGCGATACGACCGTATCGCTTGAGGCCGCTGTATCAAGCTGACCCGAGTGTCGGAGTGGCTCGGACTGCGTGCCACGTCACCACTGCGCAGTCAGTCTCACGACCGGAGTGAAGAGGGTATATTAAAAAACCTCCCGACTGGAGGTTCGATCCACGGCCTGGGGAATAGCGCGGCCGAATGGCGCCGCAGAAAGCGCGTTGATACGCCGCGCTGCAGGATGCGCCGTCAAGGGGAACGCGACAGGATATGCACGTCGAACCCGGAGTGACGTAGTCCACGGTTCTATCGAACGAGGGTGTGTGGTCCGTCCCTGGCGGGCTGATTCGTCAGGCGCTTCGGGCTGACGTCGAATTCGGGTGCCTGGAATCACAGTCTTCGACGTGTCCTGTCGACGCTCAGCGAGTCTGGTGTCTTCTACTAGGGGGCTCCCAACGACAGAAAAAAGGCCGCCCCGAGCGCGCGGACCCGTTTTGTCATTGCCACCAATCCCCACTCCAAAATGTATATGGAATCTTCCAGAACATTAAAGATACCTCCTTTTAACAATAACAAAATTATTTTTTAGAATTTCAATAAAAGCATTGTACGTTTCCGCCATCGACAATACGTAAGTCTAGAGTCAAGTCAACGACAACGCTTCCTTTCATAAATTTGTTGGCAACCACCTTCAACAAATCACATATTACTAAAACTAACAGAAGCGACCATCTCAACCTGAATTCGGAAGCCGAATCACGCACTCCATTCACGAATGGAACTCTCCAGGCTTCTTGCCTTCCATCACAAAACACGACAGCTAACAAACACGATTAGAAAAATCAAAACTACTTTAAAATTAAGATTAGAACAATTGTACAAGACCATTCCATTCGTAAACGAAAGTCTCTCAAATGGTTTATCTTCAAGAGAAAATCCAACTCGCCCGTCAATTCCTCTCAGCAACTCTAATATCCCTTAAAAAAAATGATTAAGGAATATCTAAATCTACGAATGAGAAACAAAACTTTCGAGCCGACTATCGACAAGTGCGGGCCTTCCAGGGTCCGCAATTCTGCAAAAGCAAAAATTAGATCAGCTGTCGGAACAGCAGACTGTCAAACGAAACGTCAATATCTCTCTTCGTAAACAAGAAATGTTTACACATTCCCAAAACAATGTAATATGTATTAAAGCCTGAAATTAGTGCCACAATTAAAAATTCACGCGTTACAATATCCCCCAAGCCAGGAAAAATTTGCTCCTGCAAATTTCCTGCTGTCCCCAGCAGTATGCTCCTGAAACAATACTGCCATCCATGAAACGAAAAAACCAATGAACAATACTCTGCCTTTACGAATATTATAAAAAAACTAAAACTATGCGACGATTTGGTAGAAAGATAGGTAGGTCGGATATGATATATGACATGGGATGAATGTAAATAGACTAATTAACTGGGCTATTGTTGTCTGAAATAAATACTTTATAATACTATAATATAATCTCGAACCAAATTCATACTCCTATCATACATGGTCTGTGTCATGGTTAGAGAAATCAGGAAAATAAAATTAAAGTGTTTAAAGTGAGCTGTAAGATAAAGTAGAAATAAGGAGAAAATATAGGAAATATAGGAACACGGATGAAAATAATTAGAACCCCCCAAGACTATCCATATAGACCCCTGAAGAAAAAAAATAGTATACACTGACTCGCTACCCAATCCACAACAACTACAAACTTCCTTTTCATACTTTCTCTTAATCAAATCAATCAATCACACTGTCTCTCTATCATTCTTACCTCTAATCACAAGCATACCTGCATCCATAAATATTAAAATGACATAAATAAGTTTGTATATATGGGAATAAATTACAAAATATGTTAACTCCTTATTAGATAATTTACCCACTTAAGATGTATTGAGTTACTCTATTCAATTTTAGAGATAACTCGTAGTCTAAAAGCTTCCCCTTATTAACCAATAAGTTATGAGTGAAAACCCCAAAAAAGTTGTAAATGTAGTTAATGTTCATCTAGTATCCTAAATATTAAGGCTTATTTAATGAGTTATGACACCGCTCTGATATAGATGCACATTAAGTATGAAGGAATAACCTGAGTCATTGTTTACAAATTACAAGGACTCACTCGCTTGAGTTAAAGTTATTCATGAAAAAGGTTAAAGTCTGTATACTAAGGCTTATGGCTTTATTTTATAAGTAGCCTGCACCGCTTGTACTATTGCAATCATGACAATTAAAATAAATAAACTATTTTTCAATGTAAATAAATAAATATTGGTATTTTAATATATACTGAACATATAAATAATAAATATACATGTCTTTTAACTTTCCTCGCTCAGTCTACCAAATCCACCTGATGGTAAGCTTCCCTCCACCTAAAATAATTTAAACTCAAAATATAAAAAATCAAGTCAGTGCAAGTCCTTTGTACTGACTTGTTTGCCTAATTCTTCCAGTGATCATTCCTAAAATATTCCAACAACCAGGACCAATCTTTTCCTAACCATAATTAATCTCTACACGTCCGGGTATTTGGTTTGCTGAATATAAACCACCCGCACAAAGTGATGAAAAAGGCACCACTCATACCCCTATGGATCAATGAGTCCTAGGAGTTGCCGATAGACAGGTAAAAATATAAAAGAAAGAATTGTCTTTGAAACAAAGTAGACAACCCTATAAACACCAGCCTACCCAATGACAACTCAAGCTAGGTTAGTCTCTCAAGGAACCAAAAAGAAAAATAAGAAACGTTTTCCTAACGTCCCCTAAAAATAATTGCTTCATCTCTAAGATGACTCAATTAAAAGAAAAAAAAATATATAAAGCCCTGTCGAAGAAAATCCTGTTGAAAACCTGGTCGCTGAAAAAAATGGAAAGAATACAATCGCCTATATGACGTTAATAAAATGGAATGTACTGAATGGACACATGGAATAAAATGTACCTTTTAGTTATGTGCCCCTAACAAAATATAATATTAAAGTTAAATATTAACTCTTCATCCCCAGTATAACCCCCTCACAAAGTTATCCGTCCACGATTCAAACTTCAATCGGCATATGAATGAAATTAGTTTTTAAGTTTTAAATCTTTGATATGCCAAACTCCCGCAGGTTTACCATTCATATCCACCAGTTCATAAACTAGTGGGGACTTTTTCTTAACCACCTGACACTTAAGATATTTTGGAGCCAACTTTGCTGAAAAATATTTATCTTTTACACTTAGGGGGAAACACTTCTTCCAAACTGTCTGACCCACAGCCAGTTCTAGGTGTCTCCTTCGTAAATTATAATGTTTAGAATTTGTGTTATGAGCCTTTATTAATTCAGCCCTAACTTTCCTATAAATGTTGGTTAAAACTGTTGGAGAATTAGTTTTATTGTTTATGGTTTTAATTGATGGCTGAAAAATAAGTAGTGACAGATTGAGTGAGGAATTTGAATTCAAATATGAGAATGTATTTTTGTTTGGGGTTTTGAGAAAATTGAGTTGTAAAGAAGTTGTCGAGAAGAATCAGGAAAAAGATGTGGTAGATTGTGGTTTATCGTTTTAAGTTTTATTTTGATGAAATATATTTTATTATGAGAAGATGAAGTTTTTAATAACATTTTAGATAGTGTGTTCCCAAAAGGTGATAGTGAATCAACCCTGAAGGAAACCCCTCTCAACACGTTGTGGTTCCGCAACAGGTCATGAGCCTTGCAAAAAAAAAAATATTTTTTTTGATTAAGAGTTTATATTAATAAATTAACATGGATTCCGAAAATATGGGTGAGAAATTTAAAACTGATTTTTATCCTAAACTAAACAGTGACTGTGGTTATACCATATGGAAGAAAAAGATGCTTATTCTTTTACACGCTAAAGATTTGCATGATGTTTTGACTGCCGAATCAAAAGAAAAGGTATGTACAAAGAAAGACAATAAAGCAAAATACCTAATTATGAATAGTTTGCACGACAAATATATTAATCATATTATAGAATGTAATACCGCTAAGGATATGATTACAAAATTAGATAATTTATTTTTGGGAAATAAAGAAACACAAATTTGCACTTTATTGGAAGAATTTTATAATTTCAAAATTACAGAAAACATCATGAATGACATTAGTAAACTGCAAAATAAAGTAACAAAAATTAGGAGCCTTGATTTTCAAATGGAAGACCAGCAAGTCATATCAAAAATATTAAGCTGTTTACCTACAAAATTTGACTACTTTCGAACGGCGTGGCAATCAACTGGAAAACAAGATAGGAATTTAGATAATTTGATTTCAAGAATATTAGTGGAGGTAAATCATCAAGACAGAAAGGAGAATGATGAAAGTGAAACAACTGCCAACACATTTTATATTAAAGACTGTTACAACTGTGGCAAGAAAGGACATGTTGCTAAATTTTGCAGAAACAGAAATACACATAACAGGATGGAATACAAGGGAAATGCACTACAATGTTTTAAATGTTTAAGAATTGGACATAAACATACAGCTTGCAAAGAAGAAAATAACTGTAGTATTTGTAAGAATGACTCACATTATACAAAATACTACTTAGATAGAGGATCAAGTACTGTAAGTAATGTCAAATCTTTAACATTCAGTTCACATGAAATAGTTGAATTTATAATGGATTCTGGAGCAAGTAACCATATAATTAATAATGATAAATATTTACAAAATTTAAGCAATAAACAATATAGAATAGCAACAGCTGATGGTAACATACATACTGTTAATAAAGTAGGAAAACTGTACAGTAGAAATAACAATTGGACCTTCAGTGATGTTCTATATGTTCCAAAAATGATAAAAAATATTATTTCAATACCGAAGCTGACAGATTATAATTATGAAATTAAATTTTTCAGAAACCAATGTAAGGTCTACGATGATGGGGTCTGCTTTGTTACTGCGACCAGGGGCAGTGACGACCTGTACTACGTAAGAATTCCTATTGAGTATGTTAACCACATAGGAAATTCAAGGTCAGTCAACTTTTCTAGAATATCAAAAGAGGAATTTTGGCATAGAGCATTAGGACATTCCTCAATTAATAATACTAAAGGCTTAGTACGTGGTATTAATCTTGATATTAAAGATAGTTTGGACATCTGCGAAGTCTGCACGCAATCCAAGTTATGTAGAAAACCTTTCAAAACAGAACGTCATAGGGCTACAAAGCCATTAGAAATTGTTCATAGCGACATCTGTGGGCCAATAGGGGTTCCAACTTTTGACGGATATAAATATTTTATCACATTTTTAGATGATTACACACACTTTATGAAAGTTTTTCTCATTAAAAGAAAAGATGAAGCATATTCTAAAATAATTAATTATATTAATGTGGCAGAAAATCATTTTAATACTAAAATTAAAACTTTTAGATGCGATAATGGGGGAGAATACTCTAGTAATAGTTTAAAGAAATTTTTTGAAGAAAGGGGAATTCAAATAGATTATAATATACCATATACACCCCAACTTAATGGGAAATCTGAGCGATTAAATAGAACAATTATGGAAAAGACTAGAGCGTTACTATTTGATATGAGTTTACCAAAACAATTATGGGGTGAAGCGGTACTTACTGCAGCATATTTAACTAATAGGTGCTCGAATAGAATTAATAGTAGAACGCCGGCTCAAATGTGGTTCAACAGAATTCCAAATTTAGAACATTTAAATATTTTCGGTTCTTTGGCTTATTTTAAAAATAATAAACCTAATGTTAGTAAATTAGATTCAAGGTGCAATAAGGGTTTATTAATTGGTTATACGAATAACGGTTATAAGATTTGGGATCCAATTAATTTAAAAATACATTATTCTAGAGATGTGAAATTTGATAATAATAAAACAAAAGTTACTGAATTTTTAAAAGAATCTAATTCGAGTTATAACATGATGGATTTATATAGAATTTTTTGTGATGAAAATGTTAATGAGTGTTCGGTGGATAGTGATTCTCACTTTGAGAGGGAAAATTATAGATATAGTCATGCAGGGTCGAATAGTGATGGGAATACACAAGTGATAGATATTGTCGATGATTATAATTTAGAAAATAGTGATGGAATTAGTGCGGTTAATAATGATGAAGAATTTTTAAATAATAATGAAGAAAGTTTAAAGAATAATGATGAGGTTTTAAATAATAATAATAGTGAAGAAGATAATGGTGTTTGTGTAAATGAAATAGTGGAGCCAGAGATTTTAAATGAAAATGTTCAAGAAAATGAAGATGAAGATGATGAATTATTTGAAGATGCAAATGAAATAATTAATGAACAAATTCCTAGAAGAATTTTGCCTAAAAGAGAGAGAAGATTACCAGAGTTGAAAGATTATGATTTAGAAAGTTCGTTTTTAACTTATGGTGAAGCAATTAAAGGTGATGAGAAGTTGTTATGGCAAAAGGCCAGTGATGAAGAAAAAGATTCTTTAGAAAAGAATAAGACATGGGTTATTGTAAATAAGTGAGAAGCAGAAAATAGAAAAATAATTACAAGTAAATGGATTTTTACAATTAAACCAGGTGGAAAATATAAAGCTAGATTAGTAGCAAGAGGTTTCTTACAGAAATATAATATTGATTATAAAGAAACATATAGTCCAGTGGTTAATACTACAAGTATACGTTTACTGTTGGCAATTGCGGCTCAAAGAGGATACAAGATGAAGCAATTTGATGTGAAGACAGCATTTTTATATGGAGATTTGGAAGAAGAAATTTGTATGGAAATACCAACAGGCTATAATATTGAAAATAGTAAGAATAAAATTTGCAAATTAAAGAAGAGTTTGTATGGACTGAAACAAGCACCACTTATGTGGAACAAGAGGATAACCGAATATTTAAAAAAGTTAGGTTTTATACAATTAAAATTAGATCCTTGTTTGTTTTTCTGTAAAGAGAAAGAAATATATTTAGCAATTTATGTTGATGACGGAGTTTTAATAGGAAATAATATTTTAGAATTAAATAATATAATAACAAAATTAGAAAAAGAATTTGAAATGAGAAAGTTTGATAAAGTTGAAAAGTTTCTTGGTATTGATATAGATGTTAGAGATAATTTTGTAAAAATATATCAAAAGACATATGTAGAATCATTAATTAATAAATATAATTATGAGAATTTGAAACCAAGTGTTTATCCGGATATTTTGATCGATACACATCAAGAGGGGAAAGGGAGTATTGATGATGTGCATCGTTATAGGACATTTATAGGTTATTTATTATATTTAGTGAATAAAACTCGTTTAGATCTTGCTTTTCATGTTGGGTATTGTAGTCGATTTCAAGAGAATCCTAACTTAAATGATTTTCTAAATATCAAAAATTTGTTTAGGTATTTAAAAAGCTCTGTTTCGAATGGGATTACTTATTTGAGAGGGAGTGATTTAACTTTGAGAGCGTATTGTGATGCAGACTTTGCCGGTGATCCTGATACTAGGAAAAGTACGACTGGCTTTGTCATCCTGTACAGTGGTGGACCTATTCATTGGTGTTCGCGTAAACAGTCCGTGACTGCTCTGTCCAGTACAGAGGCAGAATACATCTCAGCTGCCGAATGCATTAAAGATCTATTATACGTTCAAAAATTAATTCATGAAATAACTGGTAAAATACCAAAAAGGGAACTATTTATTGATAATCAGTCGGCTATTGTATTAATTAAAAATGGAATCTTGAATAGAAGAAGTAAACATATAGACGTTAGATTTCACTTTATTAAAGAAAAAATTCAAGAAAATAAAATTGAGATATTCTACTGTCCAACAAATTCAAATTATGCAGACATATTGACAAAAGGATTAGACAGAACAAAGTTTTTAAGACTAAGGAAATATATAGTTAGTGACACTTAATTAAAAATGAACATAGTGAAGTGATTTAATGTAATGTTATAGATATAATGATAGGTTAAGGTTGTTTGGCTGATTAATTGGAAATTTAGTTTTAAGGTTGTTTTGATTGATTAATTTGAAATTTATATATTAAGGTTGTTTAGGTAGAATTATTTTAAATTAATATTTATGGGGTTATATTTATTTAGATAGATTTGTTAAGTGGGGAATATGTGTATGGGATTTAATAAGTTAGTAAATATTAATTTAAGAGGGGATGTTGGAGAATTAGTTTTATTGTTTATGGTTTTAATTGATGGCTGAAAAATAAGTAGTGACAGATTGTAGGAATTTGAATTCAAATATGAGAATGTATTTTTGTTTGGGATTTTGAGAAAATTGAGTTGTAAAGAAGTTGTCGAGAAGAATCAGGAAAAAGATGTGGTAGATTGTGGTTTATCGTTTTAAGTTTTATTTTGATGAAATATATTTTATTATGAGAAGATGAAGTTTTTAATAACATTTTAGATAGTGTGTTCCCAAAAGGTGATAGTGAATCAACCCTGGAGGAAACCCCTCTCAACACGTTGTGGTTCCGCAACAAAAACCCCCATATTTTGTTTATAATCCTCACGAGAGGGGAAATTAATTTCCGAAAGATCTACAGGTGTCGAATCATATAGAGACCCCGAAATCACAGCTTCTCGACAATGAACCAGAAGGAAAGGAGAAAAACCTGTCGCGTCACTAACTGATGTGTTAATAGCAAATTGTATTTGGGGAATGAAGACATCCCAATTCCTGTGGTCATCTTTAATCAGGGTCGAAATAGCAGTACATAACTATCGTGCGATTCTGTCTTTCCACCGGATTGACCTGCGGACAATAACGTGGTCCCAAATGTATTTGGGGAATTCCATATCTATGTAACAGGGCTGTAACCTCGTTTCCAGTGAACTGCGTACCATTATCAGAAATCACTGTTTGAGGAATCCCATGCACCATAAATACGTCTTTCTCCAAATGTTTCGCGATATTTTCCCCTGTCGCTCTCCTTAATGGGAATACCATAATATATTTTGTGAAGCAACACATGACAACTAACAGATGAGCATAACGATTTCTCGACATCGGGAGGGGTCCTACCAAGTCCATACTAAGAGTTTGAAAAGGCCTACAACATTGTTTGGGACTACCCATTAACCCCGGGACTGACTTTGCTGGAATTTTGTATGCCAGACAAATCTCACAGCTACGAACAAATTCCGCTGTATCATGGTACATTTTTGGCCAATAATAGTTAAGCGCAAGTCTCTTATATGTTCTAGCTATACCTAAATGAGCTGAGGTTGGTGAACACTGCCCTAAGCAATTAACAAAATTTACATACCGACTGGAGGTTCGATCCACGGCCTGGGGAATAGCGCGGCCGAATGGCGCCGCAGAAAGCGCGTTGATACGCCGCGCTGCAGGATGCGCCGTCAAGGGGAACGCGACAGGATATGCACGTCGAACCCGGAGTGACGTAGTCCACGGTTCTATCGAACGAGGGGGTGTGGTCCGTCCCGGGCGGGCTGATTCGTCAGGCGCTTCGGGCTGACGTCGAATTCGGGTGCCTGGAATCACAGTCTTCGACGTGTCCTGTCGACGCTCAGCGAGTCTGGTGTCTTCTACTAGGGGGCTCCCAACGATAGAAAAAGGCCGCCCCGAGCGCGCGGACCCGTTTTGTCATTGCCACCAATCCCCACTCCAAAATGTATATGGAATCTTCCAGAACATTAAAGATACCTCCTTTTAACAATAACAAAATTATTTTTTAGAATTTCAATAAAAGCATTGTACGTTTCCGCCATCGACAATACGTAAGTCTAGAGTCAAGTCAACGACAACGCTTCCTTTCATAAAATTGTTGGCAACCACCTTCAACAAATCACATATTACTAAAACTAACAGAAGCGACCATCTCAACCTGAATTCGGAAGCCGAATCACGCACTCCATTCACGAATGGAACTCTCCAGGCTTCTTGCCTTCCATCACAAAACACGACAGCTAACAAACACGATTAGAAAAATCAAAACTACTTTAAAATTAAGATTAGAACAATTGTACAAGACCATTCCATTCGTAAACGAAAGTCTCTCAAATGGTTTATCTTCAAGAGAAAATCCAACTCGCCCGTCAATTCCTCTCAGCAACTCTAATATCCCTTAAAAAAAATGATTAAGGAATATCTAAATCTACGAATGAGAAACAAAACTTTCGAGCCGACTATCGACAAGTGCGGGCCTTCCAGGGTCCGCAATTCTGCAAAAGCAAAAATTAGATCAGCTGTCGGAACAGCAGACTGTCAAACGAAACGTCAATATCTCTCTTCGTAAACAAGAAATGTTTACACATTCCCAAAACAATGTAATATGTATTAAAGCCTGAAATTAGTGCCACAATTAAAAATTCACGCGTTACAACTTCTATAGATAATCAATCGACAGGGCTTAATACTATGACATTTTATGTATAGGCGGCCCATAGGCGAACATCACGGTAGTAAACATTGATTTGCATTTATATACATTCAAGGAAAAGTATGTGAATACTCAAGAAGGCATTTTATATATAAGTGTTCAATAATTGTTTTTTGATTAACGTTAACATATTGTCGGAACAATATTTTTTTTTCTTATTATCTGCCATTGCCCTTTAGGTCATAATCAGGTCCGTTGTCACAGAATGAATTTTGTCATCGTCATCTCGTATTTAAATTAAGTGTCGATTAGATTAGACTATTAAATTGAGGCTATTTTTTCCGTCTGAATATATACTTTTCAGTCTCAATAGTGTTGAAGCTTTATATGTTGCTGTAGGCTAAGTTTGTAGCCGCTGCAGGCTTTCTTTACATCCTCCCTAATTGTTAGCGACGGTAAATGACGCGGGACTTAGTGAATGCCGGATAATTACCTTGCTTTCTTCTTGCTATAATGGAAGCACGTAGAACGCATCTATAGATAAAACATCTCAGGCTTGATATGCGAAATACTATTTATTATTTTTCTTGTTATATACTAAAATAACCTTGTTATCAGAATTATTCTTTATTAATATAGGATAAGATATGAGAATTAATAGTATAAGATTTAACAATGGGAAATGGGGTGTAAATGGTTCAACTCGATTTTTAGAGCCAAATCCAATCTTCGCTGCACGTGGTGCACCCTGACGACTAGCGAAAGAAGTTCTGGCAAAAGAGAGGTGGGGCACAGTGTATTTGTAACAAATGGCAATTCCTTTGAGGAGGAATAGCGGCGCGCTAGCTACGAGTATATTTCATGATGCCATCAGGCGGGCCGTATGCGTTTCTGCCACACATTATGTAGTATAAAAAATAAGAATATTCTACCTGACGTTCACATTACGAAAGAAGAGTACCATTTATATTTATAGACGCTGCTAATGCGGTGGAAAATCGTAAAAATATTTCGTTTCGTGCTTCGTATCCGGCTATACTCGTACTTATCACGAAACTCGTGGAGCAAATGGCGTAATATTGGTGCAGTATCTGCGATGCAGTGTAATAATAAAGCTGTAACATAAATGCATTGGATTCTACAAATTCTGGGAATGCACTGGGAGTATAGTGGGAGTGTGGCTTTATGTCTGATTCCTTCACACTACAAGCTTCACGTCTCTGGAACGCGCTGCCAACTTACCATTTCGAATCTAAATCTTTAGATGGTTTAATAAAGTACTGCCCCCTTACCACCAACTCTTATTGCGATTCAATAACTGAATAGAATGCTTATTCATACCAATGAATAAGCAACTCTATTTCAAATTGAATAGAGTCGAGTACGATCTTCCTACGAGTATTTCTATATATGTGTATGTATGTTTATTATTTTGATATAATACAATATGTATATTTAATAGAATAGAATATTCTTTTAATCAATAGTAGTTATATCTATTTTCGAAGTCTTATTTTCTTTTAGGGGTGTAAGTGGCTCACTACCATCTCGGAGCTAAAGCCAACCTCACCTGCACGTGGTGCACCCTGCCGATAAACGGACAAGGCTCTGGCGACAGTCGCCAACCCGCCTGCCCAGCGTGGCGACTTAAGGGCATAACTCACCAATGGATAGAAACCAAAATATATGGCACCCAGTACCCGGCAGCCCTGCTATCCCGTGCCAAGGTGGCGGTATCGGTTCCGGCAGGGCGGGGGGTGCGAACAATCTCCGGTTGGCAGGCCACCACCAACAATTGACTATTGACACGTATATCACACGGACACTGAGGCGTGATGAGGATGTGGGAGAGCTGGAAGTAGAATTGAGGTCGGTGAAATGTCAGATTTTGGGTCTGTCGGAAATCCGACGAGAGAGAGAGGATACCGTGATACTCGAATCTGGCAACCTCTTCTACTACCGTGAAGGAGATCAGCTCTCCCAGGGCGGTGTCGGGTTCCTCGTTCATAAAGCTCTCGTCAACAACGTAGTGGAGGTATCCAGTGTTTCGTCGAGGGTAGCATATCTTGTGCTAAAACTGACGAAGAGATATTCTTTGAAAGTAGTACAGGTATATGCTCCAACGACGACACACCAGAATGAAGAGGTCGAGGCCATGTATGAAGACATTACAAAGGCCATACGTAATACCACCAAGACCCACTTCACAGTTGTTGTCGGGGACTTCAACGCCAAAGTGGGAGTACGAGAATGTGATGAATCGGTCATCGGAGGGTTTGGTTTGGGGTCGAGGAACCACAGGGGGCAAATGCTGGTAAATTTCCTCCAAATGGAGGGGCTCTTTTTGATGAATTCGTTCTTTAAAAAGAAGCCCCAGAGGAAATGGACCTGGCAAAGCCCCGACAAAGTGACTAGGAATGAGATCGACTTCATCATAACGGATAAAAGGCGGATACTTAGGGATGTCTCGGTGGTTAACAGGTTTAGCACCGGTAGCGACCACCGACTTGTACGAGGCACCCTGAATATCAGCTATAAACTCGAAAGAGCCCGTATGATGAAGGCGAATCTACGTCCAACTCTTCCTCAAACCATTCAAACTTCGGAAAAGTTCCAACTGGAACTTTAAAACCGATTCAGTTCGTTGGAAACCACTGCGGACATGGACGAGGCATCAAACAGAATAGGGAAAGCACTGCACGAAATCGGCATCAAACACTTTGGGCGGCAGCGTAAAGCTCGAGAAGCCAGGCTCTCTAGCGAAACTCTGGCTCTTATGCAGAAGCTACGAGAGGCGACAGCATCTGTTAGGGCTTCGACAGAATATGCAGCTTTAAATAAGCGGATCAGAAGGCTGATACGGCGGGACTATCGCGTCTTCAATGTAAAACGAATTGAGGACGTGATAGCACGCAACAAAGGGCTAAAAGTCTTTTCTCGGCCTTCTGAAAGGGCTTATCTGTCGAAGCTCAAACTAGAGGATGGTCGAATCGTGTCCTCTCGAAGCCAGAGATCTTCGCAGAGGTAGAGAGGTTCTATGGCAAACTTTATGCTGCACATGCACCTGTCCCTACATTAGATGTTCGTGTAAGTGATCGCCGAGCCCCGGTAACCCGACACGAAACCGAAGATATTCCGGACATCAGCATGGGTGAGATTAGGATAGCCCTTGAACAGCTGAAACATGGTAAGGCTCCCGGTGAGGACTGAATTACAACAGAACTGTTGAAAGCTGGAGGAACTCTGGTTCTGAAGGAACTACAACGTCTGTTTGATTCCGTCATTTACAATGGGACCGCTCCGGTCGCGTGGACCAGGAGCTTGGTCGTCTTGTTCTTCAAAAAAGGTGACAAAACCTTATTGAAGAATTATAGACCGATCTCGCTCCGGACTCACGTGTATAAGCTGTTTTCAAGGGTTATCACGAATCGTCTCGCTCGAAGGCTTGATGAGTACTAGCCACCGGAACAGGCTGGGTTTCGTAAAGGCTACAGTACCGTGGACCACATACATACATTGCGGCAGATTGTGCAGAAAACCATAGAGTACAATTTGCCGCTCTGTGTGGCTTTTGTGGATTACGAGAAAGCCTTCGACTCCATCGAAACTTGGTCTGTTCTGGAATCCTTACAGCGATGCCAAGTCGACCACCGCTATATCGAGGTGCTGAGATGGCTATACAGCTCTGCGACAATGACTGTCCGCGTCCAGGACCAGCAGTCTAAGCCTATCCAGCTGCAGCGGGGAGTACGTCAAGGGGATGTCATTTCCCCGAAACTATTCACCGCTGCTCTGGAAGACGTATTTAAAACGCTGGCATGGAAAAATCGGAGCATCAGTGTAAATGGCGATTACATCTCACACCTTCGGTTTGCCGACGACGTGGTCATAATGGCTGAATCGCTGGAGGATCTCAGTCGAATGTTGACCGATCTCAAGACGAAAGTCATGTACAATGATGTTGTCATCCCTAGCCCGGTTATGGTAGAGAATACACAGATTGAAGTAGTTAAAGACTATGTCTACCTCGGACATTCCATACAGCTTGGCCGGGGTAACTTCAAGAAAGAGATCGATAGACGCATTCGATTGGGCTGGGCAGCTTTTGGAAAACTTCGGCACATCTTCGCCGCAAAGATACCCCAATGTTTGAAGACTAAAGTCTTCAACCAGTGCGTCCTCCCTGCAATGACCTATGGTGCAGAGACTTGGACACTGACCGTCGGACTGGTCCATAGGCTAAAGGTCGCGCAGCGAACGATGGAGAGAGCTATGCTCGGGGTTTCTCTGAGTGATCAAATCCGGAACGAAGAAATTCGACGGAGAACTAAAGTTGTCGACATAGCCTTTCGAGTTTGCAAGCTGAAGTGGCAATGGGCGGGTCACATCTGCCGAGTAAGTGATGGCAGATGGGGGAGGAAGGTATTAGAGTGGAGGCCGCGCGTAGGACGACGAAGCGTTGGACGCCCTCCTTCTAGATGGTCCGATGACCTTAAGAAAACGGCTGGAAGCGGCTGGATGCGGAAGGCGGAGGATCGTATTTGGTGGAAAGCATTGGGGAAGGCTTATATCCAGCAGTGGATAGATACAGGCTGATGATGATGATGATGATGATTTTCTTTTCATTTACTTTAGAACCGCATTCATAAATAATAATAAATAAATAAATATTTCTCGACAATTTACACAGCGCCATCTAGTCCCAAATTAAGCGTAAAGCCAAATTAAGTGTTATGTGTGCTAAAAATGATAAATGTACTTAAATACATTTTTTTGTAAATACATACTTATAATACATAGAAAACACCCAGACCAAGACAAACAGACATGTTCGAGCACACAAATGTTTGTCTTGTGCGGGAATCGAACCCGCGACCTTGGAGTCAAAGTGGCCATTGATTCGACTACCGAGCTCGATAATAGTGGGTGTGTGCCTTTATGTCTGATTCCTTCACACTACAAACTAACCGTCACTGGAACGCGCTGCCTGAATCGCTTAGAGGGATTTTAAATAAATTTTATTTCAAAAAGGAAATCCATTCTTACAATTTATTATGGTTTAATAAAGTAGGTACTGATCATCATCTTCCTATGACTATGTATGTGTAATGAATAGAATAGAATATTCTTTTACTTCAATAGTTATTATCTTTATTTTCGAAATCTTATTTTCTTTTCATTTGTTTTATAATTCATATATTTCTACATTCCCAAAGTTTGACTGGTACAGAATACTTTTAGCGTTAAGGTCGCCTTTTGTGCTCTTATATAATTTTGTGCTCAATTAAGTTTAAATAAACAAATATTTGAATCAAAACCAACCTCACCTGCACGTGGTGCACCCTACTGAATGACAAATGAGCCTCTGGTGAAAGAGAGGCTCGCCGAATAAGCTGCTCCACTGGGGAAGTACCTCCACCTCACAGAATACCACAGCCAAATAACAACTCCCTTGAGGGTCTTTGTGTTACTACGATTGAATGAGGTTACCAGGAAGGAAAGAGTTGTTCCGCTGACAGCGGGGGTGTGGTGGCGCGCGAGTGATTTTTCATGTCATTAACACTTATATGGCTATAGTAACTGCCTCACATCAGGTGAGCTGTATACTTGCTCGCCACCCGACGTAGTATTAGAAAAATCCACAGTTTCAGCGTATCGTAATACTTCGACACCTAAAACCAGGGACTTTAACGGTAACCGAATAGAGTGTTATGAACAGTGTTTTTCATTTCTGTTTTTAAAGTGAAACAGAAAGAAAGTGTTACACTTTGAATCTGTTTTCCGAAATACCGGTTTATAAGTGTTAATAACTGTTACTGCCAATAAGGTTTACATTGGCATAACTATACCGATTGCAACAGCTCACGCGGCGCGTACCAGTATGGTGCGTAAGTACACACGTCTAGAAAAATGTAGAAACAGTTTTCTAACAGATTGGTAACAGAAACGTTATATCTGTTATACTTTATAAGTGTTACTAGCGAAACAGGTTTAAAACACGCCAGTAAGTGTTACAGGAATAATTCTGTAACAGATTGAATATGTTACCGTTATGAATGTGTATCCTTTATGAAGGTGTTTTTGAGTCCCTGCCTAAAACTATGAGAGTTTGCTTCTTTGTTTATAATATGTCTGGAAGGCTTTGGCCAAAAAGTGGTGACTTCTACTTTTGCACAGAAACCAAGGAAGAAATAGTGAAAAATCAACATATTTTACATATATTATGTTGTATGTTTTCCAAATACCAATTAAAATATCTTAGGAAATCACCGTCTGTTATAGATTATTGATATTTTATTATATTCCCATGCCGATTGTTCGATTACGGTAACCACTTTTGTGTAGCGGAGTAGATATTTTTGAGATAACGATAGTAACCGTCCGACCGATATTGATTAAAATACCTTTAAACTGTCATTATGCTACTGTTTGGTATGATACATGTATTTCATAAAGTTTCATTTCGTTTCGTTCAGGCAGTTCACAGGAACAGCTTGAACTTTTCAGACTCCTAAAACTAAGATCTAACTAAGAAGAACTAAGAAGAAACTAAGATATTTGAATGTCGTCGTGTTGCATGTGCGTAGGCAATTGAAAGTAACTATGTAGTAGAATTGGAGAGTAAAAGGCTCACCGCTATCTTTGAGACAAAGCAAGTGCTTCTCTGTTGACAGATTAACTAGGTTCTAGGGAAGGACTGGTAGGCAGGGGCAGCGCTTACGAATAGAAATTCATTGCGACAAGCTTTTCCCATTTGTACCTGGTGCACCCTGACCAACGAGGCTCTGGTGAAAAAAGAGGTAGGACATAGCGTATTTTTTAAGTTGCTGACTGGGGAAGTACCTTCACCTCACAGAATGTTGTGTTCCAGCGCGTGAGTGATGTCACCAGAAAGAAAGAAAGGAGTATAGGCTGGCAATTGATCGGCTACACCTTGATGTTGTTGATCTCCATGGGCGGTGGTGATTTCCTTTTTCTTTATCCCATCTCATTTAAAAGCAAAAAAAAAAATATAAACAATAAGAATTTCTCTTCAACGTACGTGCACGTTATTTTCCAGCTGCATCAATAAACGAGACATGTATATTCAACGAGCAATGCGAGGACGTGAGCTTCAAGACGGAATGCCGCAACGACAGATGCGTGTGCAAGTTCGAGATGGTGCCCGAGGTCACAGTGGATGGAACTATCGTTTGCAATCGTAAGTATTGTACCTTTTTATCTCTTTTTACCCGACTGCGACAGTTGGAGGCTTATGTTTTTCGAGAGTATGTATGTATAATTGTTTGGCACGCTTTGCAGCCTTAACGGCTTTATGGATTTTAGCTTGAGAGGTGTCGTTAGATTCGTATTTGCTGTGAGAGTGACATAGGCTACATCGAATATAAAAAAAAACAATATGGCGGCTGAGAGCCGCAAAATTGTCGTTGCAGTAATTTTTTTTTCTTCTAAATATATCGATATCTTATTTTCTTACATTTGCTTTAGAACCGCATTAATGAATTTCTGCTATTCCCGAAGCTTGACTAGTAGAGAATACCCATTCTAGAAATGGAAGCTTAGTGAATTTAGAGCACATGTAGGGTCCCAACTGCTACATGTTTTCTTGTTTTAGGGGTTTTTCATTTCCAAATTACACAGAAAAGCAATCGGGTTTTTTAGTTTTTTAAATTACCATTCTTATTGTTTATTCTAAGATTGTAGAAGGATCACCAAAATGAAGGGGATACCTTAGCATACTTATTAGATACTTATTGGTAAATAATTGACCCTGAGGTATCAGGACCGAAATGATCGTGAACTGGAGCCCTACCGCCAAAGTTGAATCCGCTTACCATCGAATATTTTGATTCGAAAAATATGTCTTATGTTTTAGTTATTGTCAAACATCTTCAGCTCAGTCGGTAGAACTCTAAGGTTTCTACCATCTAAGCTAAATACAGGTGTCATAAATGTTTGATATTGGCAACCAAAACTCCAATGGGAATCGGCTTCAGCTTCGCCGGTAGAACTCTTTTTCTTAAAACAGTATATAGCTCTATAAAAATAAAGAATTTGACCGTGACCATGAACTATCTACACCATAAATATATTTTACTTCTCACATAGTTAAATGCTAAATTATTATTATATTAAAAAGAGTTTGTTAATAAATTAATCAATGATCCGTGGAATCAACTTCCCTCGGCGGTATTTCCGAACAATTACGACATGGGAGCATTCAAGAATAGCATCTTTATTTCTCTTAAAAGGCTGGCAACGGATCGGCGACCCCTTGGTGTTGTTGATCTCCATGGGCGGTGGTGGTTGCTTTCCACAAGGGGACCCTTAAGCTCATTTGCTCTTAATACTTAAAAATAAAAATAATCCATAAAGTTACTAAATAAATAAATAAAAAAAGTTACTAAATATACCTATCTCGGTATATTAACTTAAGTTGGTATGCGCCGATAGAGCAGGACGAGATTCTGGGCCTACTCAAAAGAATACCCGTAACTTTAAGATTTAAGCATGGATGTCAAAAGAAAAGTTTGGGGCTCCCAATTTGGGTCTTCCAACTCTTATCTTTAATATTTAATGAACTACCTTTCACCAAGTTTAGAGGGCTATCTGCAAACTTCTAGAGTTAGAATAACTATTTTTATACCCTATTTCTGTCCGTATGGCCAAGTTCGAAATCGCTTAATCAATTTGAAAATAATTAAAAACATAGGTAGACTATACAAAAGGACATAGGTTCCCATTCCGAAATCTATGCGAGTAGAACAACGGGTCGTGCTATCTTGATAGGCCCATTAATCATTCCCACAATGTGTCTCCTGTGCAACCAGGTGAACAGCGGCATCCACCATAAAGGCCATGAACGATTAAGTACACTGCTGTCAAGGCTGTAAAACTACTTTAGAAGTATTTGAAACTCACATTCACATCTAATTTAATTAGAAGACATTATTAAGAGTAGAAAGTGTTTGGATTTGGACTTAAGGCTAAAGCAAAGAAGATAGGTTAAACTATAGAAAACGACAGAGACTTCCGAATTCTATACGAGTAAAACCAAGGCTGCAGTTATGTATAGGCACATTACTCATTCCCTCTATGTGTCTCCTGTGTAGCCAGGATTAACAGCGGCGATCACCAAAAAAGGCAATGAACAGAGAAGTCCATTGCAGTCCCAGGGTAAAACTACGGCTCCCTTGGAACTTAATTGATTTAATCATCATCATCATCATCATCTCAGCCATTGCAAGTCCACTGCTGGTCATAGGCCTCCCCTCTAGATCTCCAATAAGACCGGTTGGAAGCGGCTTGCATCCAGCGCGATCCTCCGGTCTTAATGAGGTCGTCTGTCCACCTTGTGGGTGGACGTCCTACGCTGCGCTTGCCGGTACGTGGCCACTCGAGAACCTTTCGACCCCATCGGTCATCCGTCCTCCGTGCTATGTGCCCTGCCCACTGCCACTTCAACTTGCTAATCCGCTGGGCTATGTCGGTAACCTTGGTTCTTCTACGGATCTCCTCATTTCTGATTCGATCTCGCAGAGAGACTCCGAGCATAGCCCTCTCCATAGCTCGTTGGGCTACTTTGAGCTTGTCTATAAGGCCCATAGTGAGGGACCACGTTTCAGTGCCGTAAGTCATCACTGGTAACACACATTGGTCGAAGACTTTCGACTTGAGGCACTGCGGTATGTCGGACGAGAAGACATCACGCAATTTTCCGAACGCTGCCCAGCCGAGTTGGATTCGGCGACTGACCTCTTTCTTGAAGTTGGACCTACCTAACTGGACTACTTGTCCTAGGTAGACGTACGAGTCAACAACTTCAAGAACCGAGCTCTCAACAGATATTGGAGTGGGTACAACATGGGCATTACACATTACCTTCGTCTTGTCCATGTTCATTTTAAGTTAAGTGACTTGGACTTAGCACATAATTATAACTAAATAAATGGCATCATGATGTTGGCCGACTATTTCCTACCACCAGGCAACCAGTATCAACGCTCAGCTGAGCGAAGTTGGCTCCGCGTTTATGTGATTCACGGTTGTGCATGGTACATTTTTTCGTTGTACCCAAGTATCTAACTTATTAATTGTATAGTACCTACTTATATACATATCAAACTACGTATTATATCGTTAGTTACTTAATTCTTGCCGCACTAATTCTTGCGGAGAATTACTAATGCAATAAATTGCATTGGTAATTTTCTGTATTAATTATTTTAAACTGTAACTATTAAATAATTTATCATTTAATATCTCAACAGTAGATACCTAATCTCACATCATAACGTAACACTGATTATGAAATATATTTGTAATACTCATGTATTACAAATATATTATATATTCTAAACTAAAAAAATATAAAATATAAATTCTAAACTAAATTATTTATCACACGTTTGTTTGTCAATTAGGGGGTACCGGCGGGGAATGGGGAATGTTACGTTGTTTCTTTTCTTTCATTTTTCGTTGCACGTTTGCATTGTTGTGTAGACGTGTAATGAAATAAAAACAGGCATAAATGTATAAGTTTGGTCATTTGTTGAGTTTCTAAATTGCTGTTATTTTTCTTTTAATGTATTCGTGTGAACTATCCCCGTTTTTTGCTTTTTCCCTTCATTTGTTGTTATAAATATTCGTGGATAACTGTAATTGGCCTAAGATTAAGTAATTAGGTTAAGTATTTTATGTAATGTGGCTGTTGTTATCCCAAATATAAATAAATAAATAAGACCCACTTGTTGAGAAACTCGATTGAGGCCTTCGAGCATCGTGCTGAGATCTTCCATCGAATTTGCCATGACTACGATATCGTCGGCAAACCGAAGGTGAGTGATGTATTCGCCGTTAACATTGATGCCGAATCCTTTCCATTCCAGGAGCTTGAAGGCGTTCTCCAAAGTGGCCGTAAACAGTTTCGGAGATATCACGTCTCCCTGTCTTACGCCTCTTTTCAAAGGGATCGCCTTCGAGCTCTGTTCCTGTACTCGGACCGACATAGTGGCGTTATTATACAAACACTTCAACACTTCGATATACCGATAGTCAATACGGCATCGCTGGAGAGACTCAAACACAGCCCATGTCTCGACCGAATCAAAGGCTTTCTCATAGTCCACAAACGCTAAGCAAAGTGGCAAGTTATACTCTTCGGTCTTCTGTATAACCTGCCGCAGCGTGTGGATGTGGTCTATGGTACTGAAGCTTCTTCGGAAACCGGCTTGTTCGGAAGGCTGGAAGTCATCAAGCCTGCGCTCGAGACGGTTCGTAATGACCCTTGAAAACAGCTTATAAACATGGCTCAGAAGCGAGATGGGTCTATAGTTCTTTAATAAGGTATTGTCGCCTTTCTTAAAGAACAGCACCACCACGCCCCTGTTCCATGCTTCAGGCGTTATGCCCTCGAGGACGACGGTGTTAAAGAGCTTCTGAAGGACTTTTAGTACCGGTGTTCCACCCGCTTTCAGAAGCTCTGACGTGATTCCGTCATCACCCGGCGCCTTGTTGTTTTTAAGCTGATTCAGGGCCATTCTAATCTCGTACAGGCTGATGTCCGGGATATCCTCGGTGAAGTGTCGGGTCAGCTTGGCTCTTGGGTCTTTGGCCGCGCTGTTAGCAGGCTTGGCAACGGAAGCGTATAACTGTCCATAGAACCTTTCGATCTCCTCCAATACCTCGGCCTTGGTCGACGCTATACTGCCATCTTCTCTCTTCAGCTTGGTCAATTGGCTTTGCCCTATAGACAGATTCCTTGCAAACACTTTGGAGCCTTTGTTCCGCTCTATCGTCTCTTTAATATATTTCCTATTAAAGAGACGTATATCGTGCCGCAAGGATTTCGAGATCTGTCTATTGAGCAGCCTGTATGACTGCGCGTCATAGGAAGACTGCAGTCTCAGCGAGCGTCGTTCAGCCATGAGGTTTAGAGTGTGATCGGAAAGTTTCTGAGGTCTATTTGAACGGCGGGGTCTAAAGAACTTAGAACCTACCGTTTGAACAGTTTCTACGAGCCTGTTGTTAATCTCGTCCACTGATGCTAAGTTCTCCAGGCAATCAAAGCGATTAGAGAGTTCGAGCTGAAAGTTCTCGGGGTTTTGGATATCGACACGAGTAGGTCGGAGCGTGGACTTCACCAAGCGGGACCTTTCGAGTTTAACGTTAATATTCAATGTGCCTTTTACCATCCTGTGATCGCTACCGGTTTTCACCCTGTGGATCACGGAGACATCATTGAATATTCGTTTCTCGCTGGTCATGATGAAATCGATCTCATTTCTCGTGGAACCATCGGGACTTATCCAGGTCCATTTCCTGCGAGGCGGCTTCTGGAAGAAAGAGTTCATCATGAAGAGTCCCTCCTTCTCCAGAAAGTCGGCCAGCCTCTGTCCCCTAGGGTTCCTTTGTCCATATCCAAATTGCTCCACTCTCAACTCATCATCAACCCATAACAACGGTGAAGTGGGTCTTGGTCGTATGTATGGCTCGACTTACGTCCTCATACATAGACTCCACTTCATCATCTGGGCGTGACGAGGTCGGTGCGTATACCTGAATGACCTTCATCGAATATCTCTCAGATATTCTGAGTATTAGGTATATAACCCTGCTCGACACGCTTTCGATGGTAATAACGTTGTTAATAAGGGTCTTGTGGACGAGAAATCCGACACCACCTTGGGACTGTTGGTCACCTTCCCGGTAGAAGAGGAGATTGCCGGATTGTAGGGTTATCGTGTCCTCTCCCTCTCTACGGACTTCGGACAACCCCACAATATCCCATCGCATCCATCTCAACTCTTCCTCCAGCTCAACAATCTTCTCGTCAGTCCTCATCGTGCGTACGTTGTGTGTTACCAGGGCCAGTCGTCTGTTGGGGTGGTAGCCGGGTGTTTTGATTTTATCAGAACAAATTAATAGGAGTAAGAAGCTAGTTAATGATGACATCAAAATAACATCTAGCGTAATGTAATGTTTTTGTTTATTTCAGCCGAAAAGAGAATAGAGGAACCCATAAGAACCCTGGATCCGGCCATGATCGGTGTGCTCGTGGGCATGGCGCTAATGTTTGTAATCATTTGTGTTGTTCTCCGGCTTTTTAGCAGGTAAGATATTATTTAAATAATTGCCCTAATCATGGCACTTTCCCTTTCTGCGAACGCTACCAATAATTCATGAATTCGTTACCTTAGTATGCATTGAAATAAATTAAATATTTTTGGACAATTTACACAGCGCCATCTAGTTCCAAATTATGCGCAAATCTTCTACTATGGGTACTAGACAACTGATAAATGTACATACTAATAAATGTATTTTTTTAATACATACTTATTAGCAGGATCGGCAATTCCATACAATATGTGTCGCCACACTTATAATAAGTACATAGAAAATACCCAGACCAAGACAAACAGACATGTTCAAAATATTATTAAAACTCACGTGAGACATTAAACTAAATTAATTAAATAAATTATACGGGTCACTCACGTCTTTTTGTTGAGAAAGTCGACTAGTTTCGATCTCAAAAGGAGACCTTCATCAGGGCGAATGTCCAGACACGTCCACCCTTTGTCTCTCGCGCCGCCAATGCGCGCGCTGCCCGACTGGAAAGGGTGGTGGAGGGTTGGTGCGTTAATTGGTTCAATCAAAAATAAAATTAAATCACCAATCAACTTTGAGATCGAAACTAGTCGGCTTTCATTAAAAGAGTCGGCCTTGAGTTTCTTGCCAGTTCTCAAGAAGCCGCGTCGCCGGAACTGGCACTTAAATTCGCTTTCACATTCAAGATAGTGTGATGAAAGTGAATCTAAGCTCTGCGGATTTAGAGTAGTAATGATTTATACATATTCTTATATTTAATTTGTATGACGTTTCTAAGTGCTTTATAAAGTCCAAGGAATAAAGATATTTTGAATTTTGAATTTTTTTTTTTTAATTTTCTCGACAAAAAACGTGAGTGACCCGTTTAATTTATTTAATTAATTTAGACATGTTCATGCACACAAAAGTTTGACTTGTGCTTGGAATCGACCCGCGACCCCGGAGTCAAAGTAACCATTGCTAGCCATTCGACCAGCGGGCTAGTCAAAAAAAAATTGAAAAGATTTCTTTCAGCAATAAGGTCGCCGAGTTGGACTATTACATACAAATTTTGTCAACAACAGTTTTAATTGTTTGGGGTGTAGTGGCTTCCCAAAATCTTTAGAGTCAAATCCAACCTCACCTGCACGTGGTGCACCCTGCAATAGAGGCTCTGGCAAAAAGAGGTAGGGTACAGCGTATTTGTATGCTACCCGACTGGGGAAGTACCTCCGCCTCATAGAATACCCAAGCCAATTATCAATTTACTTAGGGTTGTGTGTGGTATTCCTGCGAGAAAGTGAGGTCATCAGAATGGAAGAACTTGGCAGCGGGGGTAGCTGCGCGCGAGCGATATTTCATGTTGCGAGAGACAAGAATGGTTAGCAATGGCCTCATTGACTCCGAGGTCGCGGGTTCGATCCCCGCATAAGACAAACATTTGTGTGCATGAACATGTCTGTTTGTCTTGGTTTGGGTATTTTCTGTGTATAATATGTATGTATTTAAAAAAATATATTTAAGTATAATATCAGTTATCTAGCACCCATAGTATAAGCTTTGCTTAAATTGTAACTAGATGGCAGTGTGTAATTTGTCCAGGAATATTTATTATGTATCTCTTTTTAATCACGGGTCAAGCCCGGTCATTTAATAGGCGTGCGCGGGGATATGGATCCAACGCGTAGAGGCCCCTTTGAGAAGTTTGATGTAATGTTGTACGCCCGCCGTGACCCGCTCCAGGATATGTCAATGGAACGACATACCCATGAGCAGGTCTCGGCAGGCGTTGAGACTATTGCGAAGTGTGATGGAAAATAAATGGGCTATGGAGATGAGATCTGGGTGAACTTAATACCGGGCTATTACAGAAAAGGGACGGACGCCTGCCATAACTGCTTTTATTGCTAGTTATTTGCATATTTATTATTATTATTAATATGGCATATATATATCGACTATGAAGACGATACGATTTCCTATCATTTTCGGATAGTACTATAACTAATACATTCATTTCTGCAATTTTCAGAGCAAGATGGCGGGAGAATCGAACAATCTTCAACACACCCAACCCTCGGTTGATGAACGTGTCCTTACTGAGAGACTCTAAGTTGTTACATACACAGGTAATTATATATTAATTATGCAAGTCCTGTGAACAGTAGTTTATTATGTCTTGGGCGTACAGTTTTGTTTCTAAGTCCATTTATAAAGAACAAAAATAATAATTAAAATTATAATACCTACGGGAATTTACGCGATCATGCATGTAAGGTATTGTACATACCTTTATTATTGCCTGACAGACAAAAATAATAAAATTTACCGGGATTATAAGATGCGAAGCTATTTTTGACCCTATCACTGATTGGTTTTAATTATATTTTTCAGAAACACGCCCCTTTAAGGAAACTTATGTGTCGAGCAAATTTATTGAAATGTGACAGCGGTCAGCCGGTCAGTTAGCAAACCGAACCGCCTATTTTTTCTTATAAAATTTCAAAACTACACACATTCGATAATCTGTAAAATCTTGTGTACAAAAATACTTAAGTTCAATACACAAGAAAGCTTAGGTCTCAAACACTTAGTAGATGCTTTAAAACAAAACGTTTCACACACTCTCTGACAAATATTTTGTTATTTTCTATCACGCCTACACCATTGGTTTCACATAGCGTAGCAGAGGCGTGTTAAAATAATAAAAAAAACCGGCCAAGAGCGAGTCGGACTCGCACACGAAGGGTTCCGTACCATTATTATAAAAACGGCAAAAACAAAATCACGTTTGTTGTGTGGGAACGCCCCTTAAATATTGATTTTATTTTAATTTTATTATTTATTTTTAAAGTGAATATATAACTAAATATTCTGTGAATATTTCTAGCGTCTACCTGTTAATGTTATCAATATCGAGCAAAAACGAGCAAAAAAAAATCACGTTTGTTGTATGGGAGCCCCCTTAAATATTTATTTTATTCTGTTTTTTAGTATTTGCTGTTATAGCGGCAACAGAAATACATCATCTATAAAAATTTCAACTATCACGGTAAGTACATGAGATACAGCCTGGTGACAGACGGACGGACGGACGGAGGGACGGACGGACAGACAGCGGAGTCTCAGTAATAGGGTCCGTTTTATCCCTTGGGTACGGAACCCTAAAAAAGAAATAATTCTTAATTTTTTTGTTTGTTAAAAAAAACTGCACCTCCGCTGCTGCTCAAAACAATATAAGTACGAGTATGAATCAAAATTTTAGAACATGCATGACACACAAAACGTAGGTAGTATTCACAATACGTTATTAAAATTGCAATGAAATAAAAATTTGGATTGGAATTTTTATTTTAGTAGTTTTGTGAATTGTTGAAGAATTCACACATTCTAGTACGCTATATAATAATAAGAGCTCGATCGACGACGTGTGCGTATCATTCTAACGGAATACGCAAGTCAAGAAACATTATTTTAAGCTCTTCTGTTGTATTCAGATGGCTCAGTAATGCATTGGATCAACCTATTGTAGATTAACTACTAAGTCAGTGATTTTCGGGAGTGTTAATGATACTGCACTGTTGTTATTCGGAATTCGTAAAACTACAAGCTAACTCACAGTGAAGCAAAGTGACAATTAGCTTCTATCTATACCTTCTTGACTTGAATGGAGAATTGTTTAACCATGAACGTTGATTCGTGATACAACTTAGAAATAAACTACTTAGTATGTTATAGTTAAAATTGTGCGACAGTTATCTATAATGCGGTCATCTTCATAATAGTTAAAAAAAATGGCTCTCTATATTTGTAAAAAAAAAAAAAAAATTGTAACCATAGGTTTTGGTCTGAACCAAACCCTGTGTTCTCTAAGACTGATTTGAGGCATCTTTTACTATATTTTATACAGTGTAATTTTATTTTACATGTCATGTTTTCAAATAACTAAAACAGTTATACCTTAGATTTTAAAACGTTTGGGTTTTTTACTAAAGTATGTATAAAACCAAGTAATTGAATTTAATGATTATAATGCCAACAACTTTTAGAAAATATAAAACTATATCTAAGTTCTAAGTAGTTTGTAATAACAATAAAGCATGTAATTTATAATTATTACGCAAATATATAAAGGAAATTAATAGTACATTTATCACGAGTACATTCTGTGCTGAAATTATTTTGTATACAAAAATACAAGCATATAAGCGGCCATAGTTCATTGTATCTATTTCTTCTATAAATATTACGAAACTGATTCCTTTCGATATGTTTAATTTCACATGGAAACTAAAGTATTCCAAATACATCCGTATTACTCACACAATAATCCTTAATACCAAATTTTCAGGACCGTCGCGGCTCCCGAGTGAGTGTTCGACCTCCGTCGAGACAGGCTAGTCAACAGGAGTTGAGACCACATTCACCGAGTCCAGGTTTGAAATACCTTATTTTATTCCCTTTAATACATTTATTCGTTAATATGATACCTATCAGACGTGTTAGCAACATCAAACATTACAATAAGTTCATTGATTTTTAGATATTTTTTTTTTATCATCTTGTTCCTACATGTTTTTGATTCTGTTTTATTTTTATTAGATTTATAAATTTTCTTTACCTTATAGTAGAGATTTGTAAACACAAAAACAAACTTTGGTTTACGTTCATTAGTTTGAAGTATTTTTACAAAATTATTTATTTACCTTTTACACGAATCCATTTTGAAGTTATTTATAATGATTTAATTTATTAACAGCACGCCATCACCAAAGTCATCAGTTACACCGAAAATCCTCAGGTTACATTCTCTCGTTTTTGCTTTATTTGCTTCGTTTATTTTTGACTGAATCAAAATATTTGAGGTAGATGCGCATGAGTGAGCCATGGTTTTAGAACTATGAACTAAAGCATGCTACCTTTTGAATAGCATAGATTTTAGACTGAACGGTTATCCATACATACAGTAATCAGCATAATTGAACAGATGCAAGTGAATACAATGATTCATTTGTTATTAGAATTGGTGCAAACGAAGATATAAGTGATCCTGATGCATGATAAAGAGAAGAATAAAATAGGACTCCTCTTTTTGGTCTCAATGCAGTCAGGTACAAGTGATTTAATATGACGTTAAATATTTTTAACTTTTGTATTAATATCTTTTTACATCATTCGTGCAAACTACACAGCTAATTTCATGAGCAACTCCAAAGCAGAAATGCTAACGCAACTACCTCAATTATTTATTTAAGAAAGTTTAAGATTCTGCACAATAGAATTTCAGATCCCGAAAACACATGATATTTTTGTATTAATTGAAGTATAAAAATGTAAACTAAAAAATTGTAAAAATTTTAACATCTCTACAAACTTCAGCAGACTTCAGATCATTCTTCGATATATCTATCAAGATTTCTATGGTTATGTTCTTTCTACTGGCAGCACAACTAAAATTATAATTATCTTATAAGTATAACTTATACACACTATTAAGATTATACATGATTGCATGAGGTTGGAAGTTAAAAATCTAGTAAAAACTTTGACTTCCCTGTCTCTTATTAAAAACGTAGGTAAAATTTTGCTTTGCAAATGGAATGTAAAAGCCTATTAGATTGCAACAACCACCTCTATGCTTAACTAAAAATAGTTCTATTTGAGATAACAGGTGACAACTTTCATTCTGAAGAGCTGGCATGATACATGTAACTTCATGCAAGGAAATTTGGCCAAAGCATGAATGCCAAGAATCCTATGTTTCAACTAGCAATATCTAAGGAATATCTTTTACAGGATCTCGTCGCGGATCAAGAGCCAGTAGTGGACATTCCGCCACATCATTGAGGTCTGCAACTCTTCGTTCACCAACCACGACCGGACCTACATCGGTTACTGTAGAAATACGAGCACCAGATGCGTAAATTTATCTAAGAAATTCTAAAAGTAATAATAATGTAAAGAAGGTTAAAATAAGGAACGATGATATAGTTCAAAGTGATGATAAAACGGAATGTAGTTTGGGTACAAAACTAAATAAAGATGCTTTTAAAGTGTTATAAGAAACGCAAAGTCTGTTTCACGCCAGTCAAAAGTAATATTGTAAAAACATTCAGTCCAGTGTTTACCGTATTTGTGATAAATATTTACCAATCGTTCAATATTAAAATTAGGCTTACATTCATCAATTTATTATTATTGTATAGCAATAAAGTCATGCACTGATGTTTCTGTCATAAAATCAGCCACTTAAAAAGTGCCTCTAAATCAAATAATAATGGATTGTCACTCATGAACCTAAAACATTTACTATTAAGTAGATTACTAATAAAACACAAAAATAGATTTAAAGCAGTTAAAATATTTAAATTAGAATGTATCCACACGATTCAAATAATAAGTCACATTTAAACAATTAGATATAGTGCACAGTTCAACGATATTCTTAGTTTAAACGATAGAATATTATAGTTATATTTAGCTTTTTTAGCGTTAGTAACGATCGCTTTTTGGCAATTTTGTAGTTCGATAGTTTTAATAAGTCGATTATTATGATAAGTACATTATTTCAGATTTACTATCTTCTTTTTCGATTCCCTTGTAAGTAACTGCTAGATTGTGTAATTCCCTGCCTTAGGAATATAAAATGTAGCTATCTAAGCGAAAATTTATTTATGGGGACCATTTCCTGGTTGGGAGTGATCTGAATTTTGAAGGAGGGAAGCTTCGACGCCGCTTTCTAAGTAAAATGAGGTAAATTAAAATTAAGACTTTCAATAAAAGTTAGCTTTAATTTGATGGTGAATGTCTAGCTTTTCTTTACGGTTTATATGAGAGAGAGAGTTGTGAATCGACGATAAGATTTTCATTAAGTTCTCGTGTAGTCTTCTTAGGTATTTCTTATCAAATGATATAAAGTGTAAAAGGGGGAAATTTACACAAATAATGTTAAGTCATTGCACATCTGAAGCTTCGACCAAATTTTTACGCAATGCGCACAAGCGAGATTTAGAACCAAGTTAGAAGAGTCTATGTAATTTCTAGTCACGTTTACTGAGTATCGGTGCAAGTAAATTTAAAATTTTATCGTTGTCATTGTGTGTGTGCGAGATATACTCCAATTAAGGGGAAGAATTGAAGTATAGCTCGTATGGTCATTATCATCTTCTTGGGGTAAAGCAAGCGTCACCACTGTGTACTGGACTAAGCTATTGTATCTTTAAAATAATAAATAATGCTCACATCATGAAAAATGTATTTCGAACACTGTGCTAGATATATACCTACTGAAAATTTATGCTGTAATCTAATAATTATATAAACTTTTATTAAAACTTATACTTCCGAAAAAAATGTTTTATTAACCTAGTTAATTTTCTAAATATTATATTATTGTATAACAGACATTTTATTGTTATAGAGTTTAATATTTATATTAACCGAGCCCATAAAAACGAAAATGATTTATTATTTATTTATTTGTATTTGGGAGTCTTACAGCTTAATAGTTACTTATATAATTACAATAAATATTAATATGCCAATAACAAGTCTCCACCTATAGATAGAAATATATAAAGAAAGGTTACACAAGACAAACAAAAAATGATAACAATTATGGAAACATTATAGATACAACAAGAATCAAACAGTGAGTGCATCGCTTATTCAACTCTATAGATCATATATTGTACTATTATTCTCACAGAGATAAATAATAAAATAATATTTCTGGACAATTTACACAGTGCCATCTAGTCCCAAATTAAGCGCAAAGTTTGTAATATAAATAAATAAATATTTTCTGGACAATTATACACAGCGCCATCTAGTCCCAAATTAAGAGTAAAGCTTGTACTATGGGTACTAGACAACTGATAAATGTACTTAAATACTTTTTTCATAGAAAATACCCAGACCAAGACAAACAGACATGTTCATGCACACAAATGTTTGTCATGTGCGGGGATCGAACCCGCGACCTCGAAGTCAAAGTGGCCATTACTAACCATTCGACCACCGAGCTCGTCGAAAGAAATAAATATGGGTACTAGATAACAGATCAATGTACACACATAGATATTTTTTTTTGTAAATACATACATGTAATACATATAAAACACCCAGACCAAGACAAACAGATATATATAAGCACACAAATGTTTGCTTATATATATCTTGTGCGGGGTCAAACCCGCGAACTTGCCATTACTAACCATTCGACCACCGCACCGGGCTCTTCAATGAACTGAAAAATATTTTTATGCGTGAACATGCCTGTTTGATTTGGTCTTTTTAGGGTTCCGAACCTCAAAAGGAAAAACGGAACCCTTATAAGATCACTTTGTTGTCCGTCTGTCTGTCTGTCTGTCTGTCTGTCTGTCTGTCTGTCTGTCTGTCTGTCTGTCTGTCTGTCAAGAATTTCTATTTCGAGAATGCGTGGAGGTATCAAGCTGAAATTTGAACTGTATACTCAGGTCTACGGTCCCATGAAGTTAAAAAAAAATCAAACTGCTAAGTTTACATATAAAAAAGTTACGGCCGTTTATTCAGCAAAAAACGCATATTTCGACACACTCAAGGGAATCAAAACCTATAGGGTACTTCCCGTTGACCTAGAACTATGAAATTTGACAAGTAACATCGTTATAGACTACAAGTACAGGAATAAATCTCAAAACTATACATTTGTAAATAGATCTTAAAAAATAGGGGGTCTATATTTTTATAGGGTGTCGAAATTTCAAATTGAAATATCATATGAAAGGGCTTGATGTACACATTGCAAAATATATTTTATTTATTTTTTTCGACGCATTATTTCTTATTTATAATGAAAAATATCAAATTTAATAATGATACTACGTACCTACGGAACCCTCAGTGGGCGAGTCCGACTCGCACTTGTCCGGTTTTTTTTTTATACTACGTCGGGTGGCAGACAAGCATACGACCCGCCTGATGTGAAGCGGTTACTGTAGCCATATTAATGCTGGCAACATAAAATATCGCTTGCGCGCCGCCACCCTGCTGCCAAAGCAGCGCCTTCTTTTTTTTTTTTTTTCTTTATTCCTTGGACTTTATAAAGCACTTAGAAACGTCATACAAATTAAATATAAGAACATGTATAAATCATTACTACTCTAAATCCGCAGAGCTTAGATTCACTTTCATCACACTATCTTGAATGTGAAAGTGAATTTAAGTGCCAGTTCCGGCGACAGGGCTTCTTGAGAAGAACTGGCAAGAAACTCAAGGCCGACTCTTTTAATTGCCAATATTGTTACATTAAATACAAATACAATCATTAACATAAGATAACAAGAGCAATTCATTTCCAAATACTTTTATCATTTATGTAATCTGAGATACAATAGTAAGCCTTTTGACATAGTCTAGTTTTGATATATTTCTTAAATTTACCCATGGATAATTTAAACGCGTCGTTTGGAAGTTTATTGTAGAAGCGTATACATTGACCTAGGAACGAGTTAGAGATTTTATGGAGCCTCGTAATATGCACAGCGAGTTTGTTTTTATTTCTTAAATTTAATTGATGGAGATCACTGTTTTTCCTAAATTTAGTTTGATTTTTATGAACGTAAATAAGATTTTCATACATATATTGAGAATGTAATGTCATAATATTTATCTCTTTAAATATATTTCTCAGTATCTCCCTGGGACTCATCATGTAAATAGCACGGATAGCTCGTTTCTGAAGCACAAAAATTGAGTCTACATCCGCGGCATTACCCCAAAGCAATAAACCATATGACATAATGCTGTGAAAATAGCTAAAATAAACTAAACGCGCAGTGTCAACATCAGTCAGTTGACGTATTTTCCTTACGGCGTAAGCTGCTGAGCTGAGTCTACCCGATAACGTTTCTATATGTGGGCCCCATTGTAATTTAGAGTCTAATGTTATACCAAGGAAGACAACCTTATTGACCAATTCCAATCTCTCATTGTCCATCACCACACTGGTTTTTACTTTTTTAACATGTTTTGTAAAAAATCTAACATATTTGGTTTTACTACCATTTAAAAGCAGGTTATTAGCACTAAACCAGTTAACTATTTTTGAAAGAGCATTGTTTACGTCGTCAATTTCTGATTGTTGTCTATTTACCTTAAAAACTAAAGAAGTGTCATCTGCAAACAATACTATTTCATGATTATTCATGATTATAGATATTAATATACACGAGAAACAGGAAAGGGCCCAAAATAGAGCCTTGTGGTACCCCCATCGATACAGCTGATCCATGTGATCGCTTTCCATTAACATCTACTTTCTGAACCCTATCACCCAGATAAGAAGTAAGAAGATCAAGAGCGATACCTCTTATACCATAGTGGTGTAATTTTCTGACTAGAGTTTCATGCTGCACACAATCAAAAGCCGTGACTCCTCCCAAGCCTCATATATACATTCTAGTAATTTTACCCCAGCATCACATGTCCACGAGTGAAACCGAATTGTTTAGTGTGCAGCAGATTATATTCATTAAAGTATTTAAGTAACTGTGCGAGAATTCGTTTTTTAAAAAAAATACCAAATGTAGGTAGTATTGATATTGGTCTGAAGTTTGTGGGGTCTAATGTACTACCTGATTTAAACAAAGGAATAATTTTGCTCAATTTCATCAAGTCAGGAAACACACCACAATCAATACATCTATTAAATATCACAATTAAGGCGGGAGCAACAATGTCAAATAAAGATTTTATAATATGTACAGAAATGCCCCATAGATCAGCCGTTTTCTTAATATTAAGTGATTTAAATGCGACTTTAAGATCAGACCAATTAACATGACGGAAATGAAAATCGTTATAAAATTCAGGCACATTATCTTTAATTAATGACTCTGCAACGGAGGTGGAAGAGCCCAAAGCACTAGTTAAAGTGACAGGGAAAGCAGAAAAAAATCTGTCAAAAGCATTGGCAACTTCCTTTCTGGTGACCTCACTCACTCGCAGGAACACAACAACCCTCAAGGAAATTGTTATTTGGCTGCGGTATTCTGTGAGGTGGATGTACATTCCCCAGTCGGGTAGCTTACAATTATGCTCCCTACCTCTCTTTTAAATTGGTCTGGGTGTTTTCTATGTAGGTATTATACGTACCTATGTATTTACTAAAAAAAAAAAAGTATTATATCAGTTATCTAGTACTCATAGTACAAACGTTGCTTAGTTTGGTACTAGAAAGCCATTGGCCGTGTGTTTTATTTTTATTAATTATTATCAATTCTTATTTTTGGTAAAGTAACATTCTTAGTTTATTTAGTTTTCGGTCATATTTCGATATAGTCCCGCTTAAATTAAACTTTGAAGTTACATAATATGTAGGAGAATACCAAATTTGACATTTGCGAGATCGAGACTGGATCTTAACTGACTTTTGACTACATTTTAATTACGAGAATTGCCCCTCTGAGCATTGTTTGCTAGTCATCAAGGTACACTCCGTCAGATAAGGTTGGCTCTGAAGAAATAAGAAACATACACCCCTAGATAGATATCGATGAACAGTACTGTGTTTTCGAATTGCTTACGTTTTTTTTCTAACACAATGCGATGAAGGCTCTAGTACTGACGTCGTCATGGTCCGTTTAGATTTAACTCTCGTTAGTCTCGTTCCATGTCATTCCAAGTTCTACGTCCATGTGTAAGTATTTCAATCCTCTTTTGACCGAGTTACATTAAATGCGAAATGACAATAAAAACGTAAGTATCGTTTAAATTTGAAGTTGATTGAAGCAGTTTGCTTCCAAATATAATTTTTAATTAATAAGATTTTTTTGGATCGACAGTTCAATTGTTCCATCAAGGTACAGTGACGGTCCATAAACGGTCGCGTGGTCGTTTTCTAACAAGATAGTTAGACTTAATAACATCTGATGAGAAATGGAGAACCATCGCAAAAGCCGCCGGCGAGAAGATATTTGCGCTCCATAGCCACGACAACCCTTGTCAGTACTGTAGGACTAGGAAAAACTTAACCATTTATTTTTAAATGAGAGGGGGGCAAACGAGCACTTGGGTCACCGAGTGGAAAGCAATAGCCAACGCCCCTGGACATCAGCAATACCAAGGGGTCGCCGTTGCCAGTCATTTAAGGGAAACCATTCTGTTCCTAAAGGCTCCCATGTGGTGATTGTTCGAAAATAGCACTTAGGGAAGTTGATTCCACAGTTTTACTATTGTGTGTACCTACTGAAATTTTTACTTGCAATGTAATGAATACACATCACTATTATGAATTAATATCATTATACATTAAGTTATGTGTTTAGAAGCATAGTTACGCTCACCAAGTTCGCGCCAAAAAGTCACAAACCAAAAACAATTCTTCAAGCGAAGCGTGATATGCATCTTGTAGGCCAGCGTCAACTTACAAGACATCAAGGTCTCTTGTCCGTTGCCGTTGCGAATAGGGCTCCTCTTTTCGCTTACCATCAGGCGAAGTGGAGCCAATATGCTGAGCTAATATAAAAAAAAAAACAATGACAAATTCTTAAATGACATTCTATATAAAGAAATATATAAAAACGTTATAATAATAAAAGAGTCTAAATAACCATACTAGTATTAGTACTTATTCTGAGGTACAGTCCTCGTTAGTGAGCTTTACGGATTTAGCTAGCTGTAAACCGTGAACGAACCGGAACGTACCTATACGCCTGCGCCGTGAACATTTTTCCAAATGGTTGAATGACAGTGATAAGCGGCATCTAGAACGCAAGTGTTGATATTTTTCTTTTTAGTTTCGTACCATGTAAAAAGGTAACTTAAAAAGCATTTATCAAAAGCTATTGCTTTTTGGTAGCTAGTTTTTTATTGGACAGTTAGTTCTTAGTTATACCAAAAGATGTCTCTCATCACTAGTGATCGGAAATCTTGATTTTCTTATGAGAGAAAAAAAGTTTTATGGAATAAATTTACTCTATATATTATATTATTGTACTAATCGCTCGTCGCGAACATTTTTCAAATCAATTTTCGTATCTCGTAAACTATTGAACCGATTACAACGTTCCATGTGAACTATTATGTACCATATGACTTTATTACTGTCGAGTATTAACTTACCTATCTATAAATTTAATTTAGCAATTATTTTCTGTAATTAATTGAATACACACACACCTACAAAATTGCATCAGATCATAAACTTAATATACCATATGCATCAGATAACGAATCCTGTTGACGTCGGGACATCGGCATCTATAGTATATCAAATTTAATATACCTACCTATTTGCTATCTCCTTTCTTCACTGAACGAAAATGGCGGCAATTGTTCTTGCAAAAATATGAAATTAACTAAAGTACGCGTTAAAATTGATTATTATTGTGTACTTTCGTGTGATAAGTAATCTCTTGGGTTTTAATTAATCAACATAAATTATGCATTTACGAAATACAGAAGACGGCATCTTTACCTATTTCAATTAAATTGTGAAGTAAGACAATTTGGCTCACCTTCCGGAGGTTCCTTTTTGACGCTTAGAGGCATATCACTAGAAATATAACATCATTGACGAAAATATATTATTCTAAATATTATATTTTGGAATATAACATGTGTTGATATTTGATACCTTAGCGTCCTCTCATCTCCAGACGGCTGAGCCAGCGGTCTTTTGGCCACAATCCTCGAAAATTGTCGGGACAATTAATATAGGTAATGATATGAAAACCTCGACAGGCAGTTCATTCCACAGCTTGACCGTACGCGAGAGAAAACTTCTCTGGAACCGCACGGTACGCGACCAATTACCGTAGCCTATGCCGTAGCCTACGCCTGTAACACCAGAGGCATCACACGCGCGTTGCCGACCCTGAAAAAACCTCTTCACGCCCTTTTTGAAGCACCCCATGCTGTAGTCCCCTGAGAAAACCTCGTCAGGCAGTTCATTCCACAGCTTGACAGTACGCGGGAGAAAACTTCTCTGGAACCGCATAGTACGTGACCACTTAGGCTCCAATGTGTGTGGATGAATTCCCTGTCGATAGCGAGCGGTGCGACTGTAGAAGGAGGCCGTGGGCATCATGTCAAACAACTCCTCTGAACACACCCCATTGTACAATCGGTAGTACACACAAAGGGACGCAAAATCTCTCTACAGACTTAAAGGTTCTAAACCGTCTGTCAGTTAGGGATCGCCGACAATCCTCACAACACGCCTATGAATCGAGTCAGTCACAAGGTCCGAGCTGGTATCTAGGCGCTCCCACCCATAGATGGCAGCAGTACTCCATATGCGGCCCTACTTGAGCTTTGTAAAGCAGAAGTCTTTGCCGCGGATTAATTATACGGTTATGTTAAGTATGTACTTGATTTCCTATGGTCTTCCCACGACAACTGATATTCACGCGGACGAAGTCGCGGGCAACAGCTAGTATAAAAATAAATACCTTAAAGCAAGTAATGCTGCCTAAAGGTATCTGGATTTGTATAATATACTCACGAAAGTTAATCACTGGCCCCATCACACAACCTAAGGTGGCAAACAAGCATACGGCCCATTTGATGGAGAGCAATTACCGTAGGCTACGGTTTTTCCGCATCAACCCATAATCATCCTATTGTTGGGAAACGGGTCTCCCCTCAATATAATGGAATTTAGAGCAAGCATACTCCACTATGTTGGTTTATCGATGGGGTTTAGAGCATACTACACTATCCAAAGGTGTGTAGCATATGGAGACCATTACGGAAATCATCAGTTTTTATTTAAAAAATATCTGTAGAAAACTGTCTACAAAAAAAAAGAAACATTTTCTCCAAAAAAGAGATCGCCAAAAAGGTTTAAAAGACCATGTTACAGGAAAGCATAGACAAAAGTATATGAGCAAACACGGACACGGTAAACAAGGCCTCGAGCTGAATAAGGCGGCCTGCAAACGTAGAAGAGCTTATTGCGCGAACTGACACACTAAGAATTTCACTAAGTCCCCGTTATGACTTCCCTTTGACTGTGGCCTTACAAAGGGCATTTCAAAAAACTTATGTAGCCTGATGTTTTGATAGACGGATATTGTTATTGTTTAGATCTACTATTTTTTTTTTTTTAATATTTATCAAACATTTAATAATATACTATTTGAATTGATCATTGGCTCTCTAGTATTTGAATTGATCATTGGCGAAGAAGAAATTAGACGATACACTGTGAGGTGGAAGTACATTCTCATTCACCTCTCTTTCGCCAGATCCTCTTTCGCTTGTCGGCAGGATGCACCACGTGCAGGCGAGGTTGGTTCCAAAGATTATCATTCATAAATGTCATGGATTTTATTATGTAAGTGTTTCATCGGGGTGTAAGTGGTTCATCATTATCTTTGAGCCAAAGCCAACCTCACCTGTATATGTGGTGCAACCTGCTGACTTACAAATTGGGCTATGGCATAAGAGAGATAGGGCGAGGTATAAAGGCTTCAGACTGACCGAGACACCCTAACAATGCTCGCAGTAGATCCCTGTTCGAATCAAATTTGAAGCCAGTCACTACCGCTACCACTACTAGGTAGCCTACCAAATTGCGGTACCTATTAGACCCAACCAAGGGTTGATTTATTTCTTTGCCCGACATGGAGGTTTTAAAATTAAATAAATAAATAATTCTGGACAATTTACACAGCGCCATCTAGTCCCAAATTAAGCGCAAAGCTTGTGTTATGGATACTAGACAACTGACAAATGTACTTAAATACACTTTTTTTTTTGTAAATACATACTTATGTTATATAGAAAACACCCAGACCAAGACAAACAGACATGTTCATGAACACAAATGTTTGTCTTGTGCAGGAATCGGACCCGCGACGTCGGAGTTAAAGTGGCCGTTGCTAACCATTCGACCACCGAGCTCGTCTCTTAACGATTAACGTACGTAATAGTCTATTATTTTTGGACTTCGTATTTTTTGAAAAGGCAGGTCGCCGTTTACCTCTTCTCAAGTATGGCGTCGAAAATTCTAAGTAATTGCGGTTTGCTCCCTTTGAAGTACTCCACAACACTGACTCAGTGATCGCAAAATGCGAAATATTTATGTAGTTTTTTTAAATGGGAAGGGGGCCCACCACACATTCCCATAACTGTGTCTCCTGTGTAGCCAGGATTAACAGCGGCGGCCACCAAAAAAGGCAATGAACAGCGAAGTTCATTGCAGTCCCGGGGGTAAAACTACGGCTGCCTTAGAACTCACGACGAATTTAATCAGAATAAATTAAGAGTAGTAAGAAGTTTTTGGAATTTGTCTTCCCCTCTTCGCAATGTGAGAGACAGCTATATCGAAAATAAGGCATGAAAAGCCTGAAGATATGGCTATTTAAGTGAAATTCAACTGGCATGCACTACGAATTTTAATTTTAAGTAGCTTACGCAAATAATTAATCAGACATTTTCAAAGCCTTGTTAGCACATAGCTTTTGAGCGTCTACCTATACAATACAGAGGAGCACAATGCCATCGCTGCGCTTATAGGTTTAATCGATCACGCAAGTTTTTTTTTTTATACTACGACGTGTGGCATATGGCCCGCCTGATGTGAAGCGGTTACCGTAGCAATATTAACGCTCGCAACATAAAATATCGCTCGCGCGCCGCCACCCCCGCCACCCCCGCTGCCAACGCAGCATCTCCTTCCTTTCTGGTGACCTCACTCACTCGCAGAAACACAACAACCCTCAAGAGAATTGTTATTTGGCTGCGGTATTCTGTGAGGTGGAGGTACATGCCCCAGTCGGGTAGCTTACAATTACGCTCCCTACCTCTCTTTTCGCCAGAGCTTCGTTTGTCAGTCAGCAGGGTGAACCGCGTGCAGGTGAAGCTTGCTTTGGTTCAAAGATGTTGATGAACCACTTCCACTGTTCATCGGAGGGCAAGTTAAGCCATCAGTCCCGGCTGTTATCATTAACTGACAGTTGTTAAGTCAGTGGCCTTTAGGCGGCTTGAAAACACTAACTTCCGCCAACCCGAAGTTGAACAGCGTGATGCAGTTTGCTCTAAACCCAATCGATTGAGAGGAGATCTTTATTCCAGCAGTGGGAATAAATAATTGTTGACGACGAGTGATGAGGTTAACAAAAAACTCCAATACTTGCTGAATTAGTAGCTGGCATGGTAATTCGTTAGCAGTTGGGATGGCAGTGCATGGTAGCTGCACGTCAAACGGCCATACACCTGATATGGTATAAAAGATAGAGATCTCGATAGCTCCATCAACTCACAGTTATGTGCAACGTGATGGTTTGCTCTAAACGCCTTCGATTAACTGCAGATCCGCACCTCAGAAATGGATAAACATGAGTTTATTCAGATGATTATTTATTGTGCTGACTTATGACCAGAAATTATTTTTAGCCTCCAAAATGAGAACTATTTTCTGTCCTTATTATTATTTAAATAATTGTCTTGGCCAACTTGCCAGATAAATATTTTTTGAAAAATGGAAAAACTCACTTGCCTCCCTGCCTGTTCCCCTAGGTGGGATTTGAACCCACGTCCTCTCGATGACCGGTCGAGTGCTCTTCCAACTGAGCTACCAGGAAGGTTTGTGTTGCTGACGAATTTTTGCATCTTATATTGTACTGCGTGAGTCACAGTGTGGCGTCATTAACATATTAAGTAATTACACCTACTGTTTTCAATCCTGACGATTTTTTGGCACCCGGTGACTTATAGGTTATCTTCCACCTTGCCATTCCAGCGATACTTTGGGCCGGGCAACGACCACTCGGCGCCCCAGGTACGCTTTTCTTACGTTGCAATTTTCGCCCATTCTTTTTAGATGACCAAGCCAGCGAAGGCTTCTTTTTTATGAGAGGGGCTCAAAAAAGCTTGTGGGCCACCAGATAGAAAGCAATCACCATCGACCATGGAGATCAGCAACACCAAGGGGTCGCCGATCCGATGCCAACCTTTTAAGGAAAATACTCGCTTCTGACCTTGTTTGAGCGAATAATGTTTGGCTCTTGCAACGATCTTCTTTGATGTAGATGATTGATTCTTTATTCATGTCATCACTAAATTTAGATCATATCAACAGCAAATTAAAGATATAATTTTGTCCATGCAATATTCAACGTGTAATTGCATAAATTGCAAAATGGCGGCTGTTTCAATATGAATGCTAATGTGGTTATTATCAGACTTATAGACGATAGTACTGCCGAGTGTGTTAAAGCTCATTTCTGGCTTTAAACCTAGGTATTAAATTTCTGGGAGTTATCTGTTATTAGCATTAAAACCGTGCCAAAATGTATGTGCATGTGTGTTGATATATATTTTATTTTATAGTTCAGAATGAAATGATTGGTACATGAAAAATGCGGTGAAAACCAGAATTTAGGATGGATTGAAGCCGGTGCCCATCGGATTTTTTGGATGCTTTAATCAAACTTTATTCTGAGCTGTTATCAAATGCTATAATTAAACTTCATTGATAATTTGTGTTTACTTCTAAGTAACACTGGAATTCTACCGGTAAAGCTGGTCTCTATCATAATAAACCAATTTTAGAAATCATAATATTCAGCTTGAGTTAAGGTGGCAGGGACCTACAGATTTGCTCTGTGGTAGAGTCCATGGTCTCCAGAACTTATTTGAATAACAAACAATAAAAGCATAGAAGTATTAGATAATAGATAATTATAGACGTTCAAGTTCTTCAAACTTAAATTCACTTTCACATTCAAGATAGTGTGATGAAAGTAAATCTAAACTCTGCAGATTTAGAATAGTAATGATTTAGATTCATGTTCTTATATTTAATTTGTATGACGTTTCTAAGTGCTTTATAAAGTCCAACGAATGAAGATATTTTGATTTGATTTCATTTCATTTCATTCAAGAAATTGTAAAAAAATGTGATATACAAATAAAATATTTAAATAAAAGGTATAGACACCGGGCCCGGGGGTATGCAGATTTTATAACACAAGGGGACCTCTTTTAAGAACAACATTTATTGCTAGATCACATAACAACTTGAGGTAAAATTTATACATACTACATAAGACAAAAATATAGTGCTATTTGACGCCAGAATTGGTCCCGTCTGAGCATTGTGCCGTGAGCTGAATAGACCACGGCGTTGATTTTCAGACAGGACCAGACAGTGACAACTGGAATGAACATACCACTCTTCTAGTCAACTAAGCGGAACTGAATTTAAATAAATTATAAATTAAATGAAATATGTAAATTAAACAAGTCTACAATAATAACATACAATAAAGTAGTAGATCTATACTAATATTATAAAGAGGTAAAGTTTGTGAGTCTGTGATGATGTAGGTAGGTAATCTCTAAATCTGAACCGATTTTGAAAATAATTTTACCAATAGACTGCCACGTTACTTGTGAGTGTTATGGGGCTATATTTATTAGCCGTGTGGTTTCCGGCAGACTAGAATAGAATCACTCCGTCTACTCCCGTGGGTATCGTACAAGGCGACTAAGGAAAATACATTATAAAACATCGATCAGGCCTCCCAAACCGTCTGGCCAGCGTGGGGAGTGTAGGCCAAATCCTCCTGTCTGGGACGGACAAGAGAGGGTCGTGCTCCTGTAGTGGAGACTAAAAATGACCTAATGATGATGATGAGATTATAGAAAATACTTTTTCGTAATCGCGGGCGAAGCCGCATGCGGGAGCTAGTGAATTATAAAGACAGTGGGTAACTTTGTCAATTAGTGAAAAATATTTTTATTTCTAACTTTAAGGAATTTAAAGCATAAGCTATTTATATATAGTTGCTTTAACTTTGGCAAAGCAAGTAAAGCGTCCGGCTTTGGTGCTCACCAACATCTTAAAGGCAAAGTCTACCTACTTGTTGCACCCTGATTGACTAAAGAGGCTCTACTAAAAGAGAGGTACGGCATAACCAAATTATAATCTGCCTGACTGAACTAAAAAAAATGGGGTGTGTCTGTGTCATGGAAAATTAGGGGTGTGAGTGATGAACCATCAACACCTTTGAACCAAAGCCAACTTCACCTGCACGCGGTGCACCCTGCTGACTGACAAACGAAGCTCTGGCGAAAAGAGAGGTAGGAAGCGTTTGTAAGCCACCCGACTGGGGAATGTACCTACACCTTACATAATACCGCAACCAAATAACAATTTCCTAGAGGGTTGTTGTGTTCCTGCGAGTGAGTGAGGTCACCAGAAAGGAAGGAGATGCTGCGTTGGCAGCGGGGGTGGCGGCGCGCGAGCGATATTTTATGTTGCGAGCGTTAATATGGCTACGGCAACCGCTTCACATCAGGCGGGCCGTATGCTTGTCTGCTACCCGATGAGATAAAAAAAAAAGAACACGGCCGTGCGTTGTATGTGAATACGTTATATGCACTAAAATTATTTCAAAATGGCAGCGTTTCTCCCTCCCCGCACGCGATGTTCCATAGCTCTTACTTAGCGTAATAAATTATTTGATCTTTCTTCTATCCAGTGGTGTGATTGAATTTTGGATGGAGATGATAGATTTATAGCTGCAATACCAAACTGTATCCCCAGAATTGGTTATCATTCTTTTTATTTTTAATTGTCTCCCTATGGAAACTATTTTAAAGACGAACGAAAAAATCTAAAGAGTAAAATACCAATCAACATTAGTACAGTCACGCAAGAAAATGACATTTATTGGACGATTTAAGGCGCGGTCGTACATTACTGTAAAAGAATCATTCCATTTGCAGAAAAGATAGAAGAAATCCATGACAAATAGAGGCTCAGATATTTTCGTAGGCTTCTGATTGGTGTCCCGTTAACATAAATTCTGTCGAGACACGAGATTGCGGTCCCGAGATTTGTGGCTCGCCCTAAGGCGTGATTTAGCCTTTGTAATTTATACGAAACTTATTATCCGAAAAATTTTACGTTGTTTAATTCGGTTTTGTGATTAAGCGAAGCATCATCATCATTATCAGTTACTACCTACTGTTGGATATAGGCCTTTCCCAATGCTTTCCACCATATGCGATCCTCCGCTTTCCGTATCCAAACGCTACCAGCCACTTTTTTGAGATCGTCGGTCCATCTAGAGAGGGGGCGCCCGCTTCGTCGTCCTATACGTGGCCTCCCCACTCTAGGACTTTCCTCCCCCATCTGCCATCGCTGACTCGGCAGATGTGGCCAGCCCACCGCCACTTCAACTCGCTGACTCTGAGAGCTATGTCGACCACTTTGGTTCTCCGTCGAATTTCTTCGTTCCAAATTCGATCCCTTAGAGAAACTCCAAGCATTGCTCTCTCCATCGCTCGCTGTGCGACTTTTAGTCTGTGAACCAGCCCAACGGTTAGTTTCCAAGTTTCTGCACCGTAGATCATAGCGGGGAGGACGCACTGATTAAGCGAATAGTTAAGATTATTATAATAAAACAGAGAGATGTTTAAAAGTGGCCTCGTCATCAACCCTTATTCATCCCACTGCTGGGATACGGGTCTCGCCTCAATTGAAAGGGTTTAGAGCATACTCCACCACGCTGCTCAATTGCAGGTTTTTGTTACGGTCACGTTGCTTGAGTTGCGTGATAGATTACTCGTAGTCTGCCACACGCAACGACGCCATCGAGCTCCTCAAATTCCAACAAATCAGCGACTATCTGCAAGAGTCGAACTAACCTCCACAAGTTCATCATCATCAGGCCATTTTAGTCTCCACTACAGGAGCACGACCCTCTCTCGTCCGTCTCAGACAGAAGGAGGATTAGGCCTACACTCCTCACGCTGGCCAGGGTTGGGGAGGCCTGATCGATGTTTTATAATGTATTTCTCTTAGTCGCCTTGTACGACATCCACGGGAAGAGAAGGAGTGATACTATTCTAGTCTGCCGGAAACCACACCTCCACAAGATATTATAATGTATTTACCTAATTGGGTATTTGACTAACATTTTTTTCTGTTTGATATGTAGGGACGTCTCCATAATATAACCATAGGTGAAAGAATTACTTCGATAGCACAAAAATCTCTCGAGATATGGTAATTTGAAAATCACAATTTTTAGACTGCCCCAAAACGCTCCATACAAAAGACTACTGAATTATGACGTCACAGATCTGTATTTTGTATGCATCAAATCAGAAATTTGTACGACAGCTATGTTAAATATTACGTTTATGTGATTAGTATCATAATAAAAGTTATAGCATTTTTTATTGCTTCTCCAATGGAAATATTATTTTTTAATAATTTCATACTTTTAAAATGGACTTTCCCGCCAAACTTTGATCGACGCTAAAAAAAGTCTGACTGAAGATATTAGAATGAAAGTTTGCAGATCTTTATAGTTTTGTGTATTTTACGATATTGTTAATTTATTTGTACAATTTTTAAACATTGGAAACAACCCAATTCAGTGTATAAGGGATTTTAGAAAACAGTAATTTTCACATTTTATAGTGTAGAACGTTCCATCTTTAGTAAGTGTCCTTCAAAAGAGACAAAGTTCGTATCTTTGTTTTTAGGTACAATTTAATCTCTGACATTACTTATCTGAATTTAAAAACCTTACTATACTTATACTACACTTAGAATGAACCTTCAAGGTGGAGGCGGCCAATAGTCAAGGCTATTGGATGTAATTACTTATTACTATTACTAGACCATTATTATTACTAGGTGTTACTAAAACCTAGTAGGTAATTATAGCTTTTATACAAGAAATTATATAAGAAATTTGCGACGTTTTTACCAAAGGCGGGATATTTTAGCGTCTATTTTACGTTGAATACGTAATTTATGTTGGATAAATGATGTACCTAATATTTTATTATCTTTGTGATTAATGAAATTTTGATAATTTTCATTTTTTATTCGTTTTGAGAGCATTAATCGCTTTATGTCACTCGTTGTATATTTATGATATACAACGTGTTGTCGTGAATATTATAAATCGTATTCTGAACTTCAACTCTTAACTCATGTTTTGATATATATTTATATATGGTTAGCCTGACTCAAAAGTGAATTGTTAATGAGATAGCCATGTGTCTAGATTTTATTCGGATTTATATCAGATATGTTTAAATGTAGTTCACAAAGGCGAGCTTATGTTTTTTTTAAATTGTTATTTGGCTGCGGTATTCTGTGAGGTGGAGGTACATTCCCCAGGCCGCCAGAGCTTCGTTTGTCAGTCAGCTGGGTGCACCGCGTGCAGGTGAAGTTGGCTTTGGTTCAAAGATGTTGATGACCCCCTTACACCCCAGAATATTATGTCTAAAAGAGATCTCTTTCAGCCAACCAAAAATGATTCCAAGCAGCATATGTAGTAAAAAGTTGTTGTTATATTAGCAACAAAACATTTTATTTGCACATAATACTAACTTTAATAACGTGAAATTGTACCGTATGTTTGTTTTATAAATACAATTAAGGGTGCAAACAAGAGTACGATCTGCCTCATAGTCAGTAGTTATTTACAGATAAGTACTATATATGCACCACTCACTTGTTGGCACCTCTGCAGAAACTCCTTCACACCTTTCATGAAGAAGTCCGTACTCTTGGGAAAACCTCGGTAGAGAGTTCGTTCCACAACTTGAGAATTCGCGGAACTGTATAGTAGAGGATCCGAAGTAGGGATGACCTTCACCCATTTGTTGCGCCGATAAAAAGTGTTTTATGTTTAATTTAGTATATTACGAAATAACTCGAGTATATGTTAAAAAAATAAATAATAAGAAGACAATATGTCCAAAAAATATTGTCGTACTACAAATTCAATTTTTTAAATGCGACATCCTTCTTTCATAACCTTATCATCCTATTCGGAATGAAACAGCGCTAATTTTGATTCAAGATTTATCTAAACAAATAGATGAAAATAATTAGTATCGATTTACCTGAGTTTACCTGCCCAGTAGTTTTACCGGTAAACGAACAGACACTCGACGTTTGTATATTCTAAACGCTTCATACTTTCAGTTGGTGACTAAACTATTATTTAAATGCATGAATTCATTACATTCCATTCGAAAGATTTCACGTGTTTAAAAATTTAAGTATTAGAAAAAATCCCCGCTCAGTTAGCTATAAACTAAATGCGATGTAGGGAATCTTCATCTGAAACTGAAAATCGTCTTGCAAGTCAGAGAATTTTTGAAATTTTTGTTAAATACCCGTGCGAAGCCGGGGCGGGCCGCTAGTGTTTAATAAAAAGACATTTATAAATTTAAATTCATTAGAGTTTGACCAAGAGTTTTTAGGCAACCGAATTGAGATATATTTTTTAATATACTAAATTTAAAATACTTTTTATTGCCTGAAGAGATGGGTGATAGTCGTGGCGACTTCGGATCTTAGACTAATAGTGCTGTTACTAGTGTAGGTATATAAAAAGAATACAATGCTGTGGGACACCCGACAAAAGGCAAGATCAAAAAGGGACGAGAAATAGATTAATGATTGAAGGATGCGTCTCCTCATTCGATCATTATTTTGAACATTAATCTTCAACAATAGCGCGTAGCAGCACTGTATAGAAGATTCATTTAGTCGAGTATCCCTCAAAACTGCACGGCAACTCAAATATGCTTCAAAGCTTCTTAAGATTCACTTTAAAAAAAACATAGAAATTGAATTTGCCTTTAGATGCTACACGAACCAGTTATGAGCATCTTGACATTATTATAACAAAGTGAATCTAGAGATTCCCTAGAGACATTATAAGGTAGAATAATAAAGCATGGAAAATATTAAGGTATCTAAGTAGAAAATTAGAGTAACTTCCCTTACCCATCATTGGGGACCAAAAGGTTTTTCTTGCGACATTATCTAATTTGCTAAGAGAAAGGTTCCCCCGCTAAGACGTACAACACATTTGCAAAATTAAATTTGTGTGACCTCAGCAAATGCGATTAGTAAACGAAGGCCGACCGAGATCCGTGACGGTTAAAGCACGCCTTTTGCTGTTAGAAGGGAAAAGGCAAATTTTCTTTTGGGGTTTGTCGTTTGGATTGTCAATTAGAACTCTTATACGAACATAACGTTAGGGAGTGAATGAGATCGGTTGCGTTACGTGATGCTGAGGCTGTGGCTCCATTAGGCGAATTATTTGACGTGAATAATAATAAAATAAATAATAAATATTTATAGACAATTTACACAGCGCTATCTAGTCCCAAATTAAACGGAAATCTTGTGTTATGGGTACTAGACAACTGATAAATATATTTTATTTTATTCGGAAGACCAACAGCTGAACTTATCATATTTTTTTTTTTTTGTAAATACATACTTATAATAAATAGGAACGCCCAAACCAAGACAAACAGACATGTTCATGCATACAAATGTTTGCCTTGTGCGGGGATCAAACCCGCGACCTCAGAATAGACGCATTGGTGCGGATAGCGGTCCGAGGAATACGCAGCATTTTCCTCCAGCACCACATCTCAAAAGCGTCAATTCGGGCACGAGCAGCCGATTCTCAGGGTCCACGTTCAGCTCCATAAGCAAATGTAGAGAACACTAGCATGTTAACTAGATTCATTTTGGTCTTACGTGCAATATCAAGGCTATTCCATACTTTGTGTAGTTCGGTCATTGCGCTTTTGGCCATCCCAATACGTCGCCTTATCTCCTTTTTTCATGACCCTGTCCTGTTTATGTTCTATACATATGTATAAAATCGAAATTGGAAACGTTCTCTTATTATATTTATTATTTATGTGACTAAAGATTATTGAGATCACAAATTCGATCGTTGCAATGAAATTTGTGATTACTACAATCAAAGAAAATACGAGAGAAAATATTCGTCCCAAAAGGCAGTTTTTTCGAATATTACCTCTACATTTACCACAACATTAACTCAGTATATAATAGCAGTTATAAATTGTCACGTAACCAAACCAGTAAATTTATTTTACTGGCAGTTTCTTGTACAAAAAGCTCGTACACGAGTCGAACAAACCTAAACATCGACGTCGATACGAATAAAAAAACCTATCGCGGGCTCTATCGTGGTAGGGTTCCGTGGAAAATTCAAATATATTCGTGTGGTATAAAAATCAAAAAATAAGTAAATATAAAAATCTTAGGAAACGTACTGTAGCAGATCGCCAATTATCAATATGATAGGGATGGAGTTTTAATTTATGTCGAGTTGTACGATAGTGGAACTCAGCGGCAGGTATCAAATCAAATAAAATCTAAGTGCCTCTTTTTGGTACATTACGAGTTAACCAATCATTGTTTTAGTAATAAGTGCTTACCTACAATTTAGCATGCATGCATGCTATACAACGTCAAGCCATCACTTTTCAAATTTCTCACGGGAAGCGTACATTTTTCCGGATAAAAATTAGCCTATGTGTTATTCCAGATTATTTCTTTTGTGCCAAATTTCATCTAGATCCGTTCAACCATTCTGGCGTGATTGACTAACAAACATCCATCCATTAAAATTTTCGCATTTATAATTAGTAGGGATTCGTGTTTCGGAAGGCACGTCAAGCCGTCGGTTCCGGCTATTGTTGTTAGATGACAGTCGTTAAGCCAAGTCAGTTGCCTTTAGGCGGCTTGAAAACACTGGCCTCCGCCAACCCGCAGTTGAGCAGCGTCGTAGCGTATTTTTTTTTTTTTTTTTTTTTTTTTATACCACTAGTGTGGCAAACAAGCATACGGCCCGCCTGATGGAAAGCAGTTACCGTAGCCTATGAACGCCTGTAACACCAGAGGCATCACACGCGCGTTGCCGACCCTGTAAAAACCTCTTCACGCCCTTTTTGAAGAACCCCATGCTGTAGTCCCCTGAGAAAACCTCGACAGGCAGTTCATTCCACAGCTTGACAGTACGCGGGAGAAAACTTCTCTGGAACCGCACGGTACGTGACCACTTAGGCTCCAATGTGTGAGGATGAATTCCCTGTCGATGGCGAGCGGTGCGACTGTAGAAGGAGGCCGTTGGCATCATATCAAACAACTCCTCTGAACACACCCCATTGTACAGACGGTAGAATACACAAAGGGACGCAAAATCTCTTCTCAGACTTAAAGGTTCTAAACCGTCTGTTAGTTTGGGATCGTCGACAATCCTCACAGCGCGCCTTTGAATCGAGTCACAAGGTGCAAGCTGGTATCTAGGCGCTCCCGCCCATAGATGGCAACAGTACTCCATATGCGGCCGTACTTGAGCTTTGTAAAGCATAAGTCTCTGCCGCGGAGTGAAGTACTGCTTCGCCCTGTTGAGCACACCTAGTTTCTTCGACGCCAGCTTGACCTTCCCCTCCAGGTGACAACGAAACTGGACGTCGCTGGAGATTTCAACTCCAAGAATCCCAATGTTTTTGGCGATGGTAAGGGGTGTGTTTAGGAATTGAGGAGCCACAGCAAAAGGGGTTTTCTTAGCGGTGAACGCGCAGACTTGTGTCTTAGTGGGATTGAAATGAACCAGGTTCTTTCGCCCCCAATCGGACACACTATCCAGTGTGCTCTCGATCTTCGACACAAGCTGTTCGCGGCTCTCCTCCACCAGAGAGCGGGGAATATTAGCGCGGCCCGTATAATAAGCATCCCCGGTGCTGTCGTCAGCATAGCAATGAATGCTGTCAATGGACAACATATCATTGATATGCAGCAAAAACAGCGTCGGGGACAACACCGAGCCTTGCGGGACGCCAGCATTAATGTCCATGCTGTCGGAGCAACTGCCATCCACAACGGCTCTAATGCTTCTGCAGGACAAGAAACTAGCGACCCATTCGCATAAACCCTCTGGTAGACCGTATGCAGGCAACTTCGAAAGAAGACCACGGTGCCAGACCCGATCGAACGCCTTCGCCATATCAAGACTGACAGCTAATGCCTCACCTTGACTCTCCACGGCTGAAGCCCAGCGATGTGTAAGATACACTAGAAGATCACCAGTCGAGCGACCATGGCGAAAGCCGTATTGATGGTCGCTGATTAAGTCGTGCTCTTCTAGGTATTTCAGGAGCCGGATGTTAATGACGCGCTCCATTACCTTGGAGAGAAGGGAGGTAACAGCGATAGGCCTGTAATTCGATGGGTCTGATCTGTCACCCTTTTTGGGCACAGGGTGCACGTTCGCAGTCTTCCATGACGACGGTACCTGCCCGGTGGAATAAGAGAGCGCAAAAAGGCGCGTAAGAACAGGACACAACTCAGGAGCACACAGCTTTAACACCACTGCCGGAATGCCATCTGGCCCACTCGACTTATGAACGTCAAGGGATAGCAATGCCCGCCGAACATCTCGTTGAGTAAATGAGATTTCCGGCATGGAATTACCACACCGCGGGATGGAAGGCGGTGCGGCGTCCCCGTCGTTCAAAGTCGAGTTTGAGGCAAAGAGATTCCCCAATAGATCGGCTTTCTCTTTAGCACTGTGGGCCAGACTACCATCTGGTTTTCGGAGTGGTGGAAAGGACGACTGACAAAAGTTGCCCTCGGCAGCCTTGGCAAGCGACCAAAAAGCACGGCTCCCAGATGGGTGCTTAGCTAGGCGCTCACCAATCCTGCCGATGAACTCAAACTTTGCCCTGGCAATTACTCTCTTACTGAACCTCGAGGCAGCATTGAACTCCCGTTTCAAGTCGGAAACACCAGGATCTCCATTAATACGAGCCGTGGTCCAAGCCTCATATGCAGTTTGCTTGCGAAGTTTAGCTTCTCTGCAAGACCGATTAAACCACGGCCGCTTCTTAGCACCTGAAGTAGCCACCCGCCGGTTTGGAATAAATAATTCCATCCCGGCCAAAATCGTCTCAGCTACAGCAGATGCACAGGTGTCTATATTTTCCGACCCGAAACAGAGCCGCCTCCACGGGTACGATGCGTAAAATTCACGCAGTCCATCCCAGTCTGCTGACTTATAGTGCCACATACGACGCCATCCGGTATACCGGGGTGGGTCAGGGCTTGCGCATGGCACTTGGGTCCGGATGAGGCAGTGGTCCGACGAGCCAAGAGGCGCATCCACCGAGACTGTATACCCATCCGGATGTGTGGTCAGCAGAAGGTCCAGTAGAGAGCTAGTATGGTCCTCTATATCTGGTATTCTCGTTGGAGAATGCACCAGCTGTGAGAGACCATAGGCCAGAGCAAAATCATGAACAGACCTCCCCGCGAAGTCAGTGGACCGAGAGCTGAGCCACTCGGCATGGTGGGCATTGAAGTCTCCCAAAATCACTAACTCCGCGGAGGGGTACCTCTCAATGACTTTGTCAGTCGCCAATTGCAGGTGCTCGATCAACCGAGTTGTGTCTGCATCACCGCTATGAGACCTGTAAAGGCACGCGTAGATACGGGTGCGGCCGCCCTGATCCACGCGTACCCACAACACTGACAGGTCCCTGTCTTCAAGGCCGTGAAGACGTCGACAGCAAATATCATCCCGGACGTACATACATACCCCGGCTCGACGTACAAAAGAATGTTCAAGTTTGTACCCGGGGTATAATAAGTAAGAAGTATCGGCCGGGCAAGATATTTGCGTCTCCGTTAAAAAAAGGAGGGTCGGCTTTGCAGTTTCGAGGTGCTGGTGAACTGCATTTATGTTTGTGTGAAGTCCTCTGACATTACAAAAGTCCACGTCGAATGTGGATGAGGACGCCGCTGAAGAAACCTTCTTTTTTTTGTTCCTGGCCATTAAAAGGGGGTAAGAGGATTATGAGAGAAGTTGTTTCACTGACGGCGCGAGGGACAAGAAAAGCGCGGTGTCTACCCCCGCAGCACAGTGCAGGTAGTGCGGTTTGCTAGCGCGGCGGGCGGAAGGGCCCCCGGTCCCCCCCTGCTGCAGCAGCCGGGTCCACTCCGGTCTCCTCCTCCGGCACGACTACTACAACAGGGACTTTACACAGGCTGGCGGTTCAGCCTCCCGGGGCGGAGATTAGGTGATCCCCGGGTTCGGGAACCCTACTAACCTGCGGGCGGCCAGCGGACAGCCGTTTCACCGGGTCTCCCTGACCGCCGCGCCAACACGCCGCGCCTACACCGCTAGCGGCGGTTCGACAGCCGCTGGTCCCTCTGCCGTCAGCATAACAACTCCTCTAAAATAGCCCTGGTGACCTAGCTAACTCGCAGGAACACGGCATAGCCATTATGGCTGCGGTTTTTTGCCAGGTGGAGGTACTTCCCCAGTCGGATGCTGGCCAAGCCTGGAGCGAAAGATCACACTATGCCCCTCCCCCATCTGACAAGTAAAAGAGAAGCACAGTGTGATCTTTCACTGCGTCCTACCTCTCTTTCGCCATCGCCTCGTTAGCTGGTCGGCAGGGTGCACCACGTGCAGGTGAGGTTGGCTTTAGCTCGAAAGATGTTGATGAGCTACTTACACCCCAATGTGCGTATGCACTAAACCCCTTCAATTGGAGACCCGTATCTCAGCAGTGGGGAGTAAGGGTTGACGATAAACATTAGATAAGATTAAAAAGTGGCTAATAATATAAAAGTCCCATAAAAATTGACCAAATGCGTGTAATTTACAACCGAAATTTATCCGAAATGAAACATATGTACGGAACTCCAGTGACGGTATTCACTATAATTTCGCGAGCGTTCTATCGGAAATTATGCCCGTGTATGTGTGAGACTTGGCAGACACGACATGGGGTGTTCATGTTTGTGCACAGTTAGCGTTTTGCATAGTCTATTCCACAGAGTAAAAATACGATAAGTATATATCTTAAGTAGAAATATTTAGTGTATATTTTTTTATGTACTTACTTACTTACTGCTGCGGTGCAATGACCCAAAGTGGATCTTGGCCTCCGACACCAGATGACGCCATGCCTTTCGAACCTGGGTCAACTCTCGCCAAATGCTAACTCTAAGGTTCCGCAGGTCCTTCAGCACCTCGTCACTTCAGCGGTACCTCGGGTAAGTCGGGTGCCCAATCGGTCGGCTACCACTTGGTTGTCCTATGAAGGCTCTTTTTACAGCGCAATCCTCCCCTATTCTTTCTACGTGCTCGAGCCAGCGGAGTCTGGCCGCTTTGAGCTCTCCAATGATATTGGGCTCGGACACTATATTTTTAACTATATTTGATATATAGATAATAATTATGCATGTAATAACATTTTATATGTTTATTATTAACTAAATTATGTAATTTCTAATAATTTATCTCTCGATACCGCGTACGGAATTTTCGCATTCCCAGAGACTGGTAGAAAATGCACTTAGCATTAAGTCAGCCAATTGTACCAGACTATTGTGGTCAATAAAGTTTTAAATAAATGCATTGAATTATTTTACTTTTGATTTAATTTTGTATGGCTTTAATTTGAATGATTGGCAAACATAACCGCTTTAGTCAGCAAAAAGCGTATACTGTATGCTAATAAAAACAAATAAATTTTATCAAGTATAACCTTGACTAAGTACTAAAATTATTATGGTCAGCAAAATAATCAAAATCGATTGGAGAGCATAGAGTACTTAATATTGAAAATAACCAGTTTATCATTTTTTCAAATTGTGTTGGCGAACAGCACAATTCAACACAAGTGTCCATAACTCCGATATCATTCTATCGTTTTCATTCATTATCTCACTCACTCATTGAGTCAACGAGCCAACACAGGGCGCGTGGTACGCAGCTGTGCGCTGTTTATATTAAGAGCGCTGTGAGCTGTACGCTGTACACTGTACGCTCAGTCACAGTGGCGCAGTGCGCGGCATGCAGAGTGCGGCGCTACTCAGCTCACTTGGTGCTCCGAAGCGCCTTCGATCTATTTGCGCCATGACGTAATTTTCGGTTAACTCAGTGAGCCGGCATAGTAAGTTGCGCTAGCGCTACTGAGTTGACGCACGAAATTTTACTGAGTTACACATGTCTATGGAAAATAATAATGAAAAATATTTTATTCACAGTATCTTATGTTAGTTTCACATACATCGTTGAGACCAGCCTATTAAGTATTCAAGATACTTGTGACAGGAGGTCTCGCTCTTCCATAACTCATTAACATAGCATTATCTTATACTGTGACTCGAAAAGATATAGACATTAAACTAGTACTAACTAAAATATGATATTTATTTACTATTTACCATACTAAAATATATGGCTAAAAATGTATGCAAATATAATACCGTTGTACATTTGTATCTCTTACTCTATGTCCTCCGTGTTATGGATAAGTGTACACACACTTCTATAAAATGATAGGGCCAATGGGAAAGTAACATTATTACGAGCAATTTGCTTCTACGCCTGCTCAAAGTTCGTGTCGTTGAACCGATGTTGGTTATATGTAATTTATTGTCAATACGCTACATTTTTGCATTTAGCGATGACTGAATCGATATCGAAGCAGTCGTGTGCAACGTTTGATAAAATATTAATGGAGCTCGGTGCTACAAAACAGTAATGGATTGGCCGTTAAGTAATTTCAGAGTAGTTTGTAGAACTTTAGTTTGCCACGAATTTACACGTTTGTTTGAGGAGCTATATATATAGCATCGTTGCGCATGTTAGTCTAATTGATTACTCAAATTAAGCAACTTTTATAGTAGCATTTTCGGAGATGGGTTGGGAAGCATTCAGACGATTTTGCAATTCATATTATTGGAATCGATGTGTTAGGTAACAACTCAGTGTTTTAGGTCCCCAATAGTAGATTCTTAAAATCCGTGGTGTACGACAGTTGAGCCTCACTTGGCTAACCATCACTTTAGGCTTTTATTGTCTTATTTGCCATATTGACGTCTCTTACATTGCTAAGGGGGGAAGTCAAATTCCAAAAGCTTCTTACTCCTACTAATTTCTTCTGATTAAATTCGGTGTCAGTTCCAAGCCGAAGTCCTACCCCCGGGACTGTAAAGGACTTCACTGTTCATTGCCTTTTTTGATGGTCTCTGTTGTTAATCCTGACTACACAGGAGACAGTGAATGTGTCGTGAGCCCTCGTCCCGATAAAAAAAAGATGAGTTTATATATCTCGCTCTCTTCATGTGGAAAGTTTAGGAATGGCGACATAGGAACGGAATACGCAGCGTAGGACGGTGTTGGATGGACCGACGACCTTTAACGATCTGTTATATCCTATATATGTTGGCATTAGTGCTGACTATACACAACCTCCGAGCTTGCTAAGCAATCTCTCTCTTTAGCCTGTCTGGGAGCAAGCTCGGCGGCCAGTCCGTCTTCAACTTTCTTTCCGAGCGGTTGCCTAAAGATATATTCCTTATAATATTTTATGTTCATATATTCCTTATAATACTTAATGTTCTGTTGTGTTGAAGTGATTAATTGTAATCCCAGAATAAATCCGTTACGCGAAATTAATCAGTTTTTTTTTAAAAAAGACTCTCAATCTTCGTCGCGTAACATTTTTGGTGGCAGCGGTGGGATCCGGAAATTCTCAGTGCCCAGGCCCGCTCACGGACTCACCCCGGATCCTAAGTGAAAATTTCTATTGTGTTCTATTCTCTAAAGTTCTATTGTGAAAGTGCTTCAAAATATTTATCCCTGTGGCGAACCTAGAAGAGGTCGGCTACCCTAAGAAGCAATCGAAACCCTACAAAGGGTGCACCCCGAGTCGCAGACCTACCCTGTGGAAGGGTGCCCTGAATCCAGCCCGACACCCCGCAGTGAACGCGCGGGATATTCTTGCATCATCAAATCAAGTCCCTTCAAGTTAGTGTTATCATACTCCGTGACTGTGAAGTGACCTACCTACATCGGAATGTTCCCGGTTGCCGCCGTCACATTCTTATCGCTCGCCCACACCCTGTAAGTCTTTGGTCATCATTTAGTCTGTACCTAACAATTTAGTAGTGCTTAATTGGGCATTGTGAAACATTCTATGCTATTTTTAGAACTTGTAATAATCTAATTATTATAATCTAATTATTATGCCAAAAGCGCCCAAGGTTGAGGAAAGCGAGTTATCCACTCTTACTCTTAATACTCAAATTGGTGATACAGAAGAAAAATCAAAATCAGCCCCTAGTTCCCCTCGCGTCACCCGTAGAACCACCGCACTCGCAATGTCTAGCATAGAATTAAACGTTCTATTTAAGTTTATCAAATCATATGATGGAAGCCGGGACACGCTAAACTCTTTTATAGTAAATTGCGATAATGCATTAGATTTAGCTACAGAGGTTCAAAAACCTATTCTATTTAAATTCATTTTAAGCCAACTGAACGGAAAAGCAGAGGTAGCATGTTCCATCAAAGAGTTCACTTCCTGGGACCAGTTAAAAGAATTCCTAAAAACACAATTTAGTGAGCGCAAACACTACTCACACCTACTAACCGACCTACAAGAAAATAGGCAGGGTCCACAGGAGACAGTCAATGTATATGCCTTGAGAAGCGAGACATATCTTTCACAACTATTGACAGAAATATCAATGTCTAATTCTAAACCCAAAGAACTCCCCGGCCGCACGGCTGCTATGGAGGACCTGGCCTTACATCATTTCATAATGGGCCTTCATCCTCGCATTTCAAACATAGTTAGATGCAAGTCCCCTAAGTCATTAAACGAGGCCATTAACTTTGCCATTTCAGAAGAGCGTATTCAGCAAACAATATACAAACGCTCCCAACCTGATTTTAAGCCTGTTAATAATAATAATAGTAACAAATTCAAACCTAATAACACAAGACAATCCTTTAATCCTACCCCAGTACAAAAAACGCAATCAGTAGCACAAGGGGCTACTCCTAACCTGTTCTGCCGCTACTGCAGAATCCCAGGGCATGATATAAGTAACTGCAAAAAACGGGAGTATAATAATAACAGATTCAAATCCCAACCAAATCCACAATTTCATCAAAGCATCTCCAAACCACCCCCTCGGGTGAACTACCTTGAACAAAATAGCGAGGAAGAAGGACGCGATGAGGTCGACCTCTCTCCAAACGACTACGATAATACTCTGGTTGTTCATTTAAACGAATAACGGGCTCACGGCGGTGTCTCGTGAGACCCAAGTCTCAATCCTTAATTAATCCAAGTAAACATAACGACACCCTTTCTATATCCAAGGGCCACAAACAGGGTAACCAGCCCCAAACTTGCGCCCAGTCTTCTATATCCAAGGGCCACAAACAGGGTAACCAGCCCCAAACTTGCGCCCAGTCTTCTATACCCAAGGGCCACAAACAGGGTAACCAGCCCCAAACTTGCGCCCAGTCTTCTATACCCAAGGCAGTTATACAACAGGGTAATCAGCCCCAAAGCGGAAACTCGCCTAACTCACTCACTTCAGTAGGTTCTAGGATTACACAGCAGGGTAACCAGCCCCAAAACGGAAATCCTTACTTATCTCGTGAAACTACACAGCAGGGTAACCAGCCCCAAACTGGAAGTTCCATCAAAATCGGTCATAGAACCAACTCAAAAACTACTGAACCCAAATCTTCCGTGTACGAAATCAATATCGACGCAACAAAGAGGTTGTTGCCTCATGTTCTCCTTCAGTCTCAGGTATCTAATATACCTCTAAGCCTGTTGGTAGACTCAGGTTCGGCTATTAGCCTTATAAAGCAGTCATGCATCCAAAAGCAACCAACCCTGAAACGGGAACCAATTAAGCTCAAAGGTATTGACCCAGGGGAGGAAACAACCTCCACCCTAGGGCACTTTCCTCTCGGACTAAAAGTGTCTGAAAAAAAATCTTTATCTCACAAGTTCCATGTCATTAAAGACATCAACCTACCGTATGACGGTATTATAGGCTCAGACTTTCTTACCTCCTTCGGATGTAGCATAGACTACACCCAAGACACTCTCAGAGTTGGTAGACTCAGTATCAAACTCCACTTTTTCGAACCTTTCTATATCATTCCCCCTCGCACCGAGACTGTCATCGAGTGCACGGTGCAAAACCCCGAAATAAACGAGGGTATTATTAATAACCAGCATATATCCGATTCTCTATTAGTATCAAATTGTATTGTCAAAGTTAAACAAAATAAGAGAATCAATATCACAGTAGCCAATGTGTCAGAAAGTCCTATCAATTTAAAATCGAATTTAAATCTCAAACTTACACCATTGCCTTTAAACGCAATTCAGATTTCTAACAATCATTCCAGTACTTCGAACCGCACCGATGAAGTATTGAACTCCCTTCGTACTTCACACCTCAATGAGGAAGAGGCTGATGCACTTGTAGACCTGTGTAGTCAATACTCCGATATTTTCCACTTACCAAACGATAATCTCTCTTATACTACTGCTCTAGAGCATCAAATTAAAACTAATACCGACGTCCCTGTCCATACTAAATCCTATCGTTTTCCTGAGTGTCATAAAAAGGAAGTAGAAGGCCAAATCCAAAAGATGCTGGATCAAAAAATTATTGAACCTTCCTCATCTCCTTGGAGCTCCCCCATTTGGGTAGTCCCTAAGAAATCCGATTCACAAGGGCGACCGCAGTGGCGAGTCGTCATTGATTATCGAAAGCTTAACGATATAACGATCGGGGAGACATATCCTATTCCCCAAATCTCCGAGATCTTAGACCAACTAGGTTGTAGTAAATATTTCTCTACGTTGGACCTTACTTCCGGTTTTCACCAAATACTCATTTCTCCCGATGATGCACCTAAAACTGCATTCTCCGTTCCTCATGGGCACTTCCAGTTCAATCGTATGCCCTTCGGGCTCAAAAATGCCCCTTCTACTTTCCAGAAACTAATGAATACTTGCCTATCCGGATTGCAAGGTTCACGATGTTTTGTATACCTAGATGACATAGTCCTATATTCATACGACCTTGACTCTCACATTGATAACCTCAAGGCCGTCTTTGAAAGACTTCGTAAATTCAATTTAAAACTTCAACCGGAGAAATGTGAATTCCTACGGAAAGAAGTAGCATATTTAGGCCACGTCATTAGTGAATACGGCGTTAAACCTAATCCAGAGAAAACTAAATCCGTTTCCGAATTTCCAACCCCTCAATCTCCTAAAGATATAAAATCTTTTCTGGGGTTAGTATCCTATTATAGAAGGTTCATACCAGAATTCGCTAAGTTAGCCAAACCTCTCACATCTCTCTTAAAGAAGGATAGCCCATTCAAGTGGTTAAACGAACAACAGCTAGCCTTTGAATCATTAAAGCAAAAACTTATCACTGCCCCAATCCTGGCATATCCCGATTTCACACAACCATTCCTTTTAACATGTGACGCTTCTAATTATGCAATTTCAGCTATATTATCTCAGGGCCCTATAGGACAGGACCGCCCTGTCGCATATGCTTCTCGCACACTGAACAAAGCAGAATGTAACTACAGTGTAACTGAGAAGGAATGCCTCGCCGTAATCTTCGGCACTAAAACCTTCAGGCCTTACCTATATGGTCATCGTTTCACAGTGGTCACTGACCATAAACCTTTAGAATGGTTATTCAGATGTAAAGACCCCGGATCACGGCTTATTCGTTGGCGTCTCAAACTAGAGGAATTCGAATATGATATTAAGTATAAAAAGGGCAAAATAAATACAAATGCTGACGCTTTATCCCGATATCCGGTTAATCCTGTCCAAACGGAACCTAATCAGACTCCTAATCTCGTGGAAGAAGAATCCACTCTACCTCCTACAGAATTAGACAGGGACCTAATGGACTTATTAGTATCTCCAACCTCATTTAATCCAGATGAATTAGGGCCGCAATCTGTAGATCCTATTGACTTCGGTGAATCCAACTCACCTATACCGGAAGTAAACTTACCAGCTCGTAGCAATCCTAACCCTAATCCTAGAGACACAAATAACTTAGCATTACCGGATAACCCTTCACCTCCTGAAGTCCAAACTAGAAGTGATCCTATCACTAGTAATTGTTCAAACTTACCCGATGACGATTATCCAGCTTTTCTAAAAGCAATGTCAAGTAAAGATAGCTCTTTCCGTACAAATATTCGAGAGCATAACAAGGATATCACTAAATCTGAACATAAGGTCATAATTCTTCCTACTTCTATTGACATGGATGAATCCAATCCTTTTATACAAGCTGTCCTTGAAAGTATTCCTGATAATTCTGAAATCCTCAACAAAGAAAGAACTTTAAACTCCTATATTTCATTCACCCACAATAATAAAACATATTATTTTCTTTTCTTCAAAGTATACCATTTTGATAAATCTAGTTACAAAGATATTTATGCAAGTCTCAAAACCCTAAGGAATGAACTAATTGTGAGCTATGATGAAGACACCCTTTCTGATATAGCAATTACAGAATTTAAGAACCCCTTCGATACCCATCAGTTTGTTAAAATATACAATATGTTACTCTATCTGTTTAATAACACAGGAATTAATATTCATATTTACAAGGATAGAATTATATACCCCTCACTTTCCGAAATCCCGAAAATTCTTAGGGAAAACCATGATATCCCAATTGCTGGACATCTTGGCATGAACCGCATGTTAAGGCGAATACAAGAATCCTTCTACTGGAAGAATATGCGTAGTGACATTGAGAACTTTGTAAAGAAATGTCCTCAGTGCCAAACTAACAAAGCCCTCAGACAAGTGAATCGTGCTCCTATGCAAATCACCAGCACATCCACTGAACCTTGCCAGCGTATATCTCTTGATATCGTAGGGCCGCTTCCAGAAGCTGGACCTGCAAAACTAAAATATATATTAACAATACAAGATGACCTTACTAAATTTTCATCCGCATATCCGATTCGTAGTACTACCGCTGAGGAAACCAGTGAGTGTCTACTCCACTATATATCTATATTCGGTATCCCTAGAACTATCCTCACAGACCAGGGAACTAATTTTACCTCCGAACTTTTCAAGAAAACTTGCGAATTTCTTAAAATAAAAAACCTATGGGCATCACCCTATCATCCTCAAACTCAGGGTGCCCTAGAACGGAGTCACTCCACTCTCAAAGAATACCTCAGATCTTTCACTGACGCGGAACAAACCAATTGGCCCCGCTACGTATACACAGCAATGCTTACCTACAACACTACGGTACATTCAACTACTCATTTCACACCTTATGAGTTAATATTTGGCAGCAAACCAGTGCTTCCGACTTCCATCTACGAAGAATCATCAGGAGCAACATATCCTGACTATGTCCGCATGCTTCAAAACCGGTTAAAATACTCGCGTGAAAAGGCCTTAGACCTTATAAGGAAATCTAAGGAATCATCTAAAACTTACTATGACTCACATACTCGCCCAACTAAATACAAAATAGGCGACTATGTATATTTAAAGAACCACCTAAGAATGCGTAAAGCCCTTTCACCTCTCTGGAAAGGACCTTATAAGGTTGTTAGGATTAATGGTAATAATACACTTACCTTGTTAATCAACCGACGTCATATTACTCACCATTATGACCAGGTCAAACCTGCTACTACTACTACTGTAGTAGACCCGTAAAGTATAAATTAAGCTCTAGTAATATAAGAAATAAAAGTATATATAATTAAATAAATAAACCACATATACAGTACATTCAATTAGATTAGCTTAGCTAGTAATAACATTAACTATTATTTGCAGCTTAGCTCGAGGGCAATCTCATGGAAGTTTTATCCAGCCAATAACCTCCAGTGCAGGCCTCTACTATGACTACTTGGGAGAACTTAAAATTAATAGCGCTGAATTAAAAATAATAATTCCAGTGGATATCTCACATTTCCAACCTCATGTACAAAATATTAGGACTGCTTTAGAAAATACAAAATCATTGTGCAAGGAAACTCAAGCTCAACAGGTTTTCATAGAATGTAATAGCTGGATACAGCCGCTGATGGCTCGATTTCAGGATATGAGTAAAGAGTTTGAGTCTATTTCACATCTAGTTGATAAGAAAGTTAAACGTAGTGCATGGATAGGAGGTATAGGAACAATATTTAAACAAATTTTTGGCACTTTAGATGAAAATGATGGTCTAAATTACGAGGAGGCTATAGTTAAGTTACAGAATAATGGTAAGCAGTTAACTAAACTTATGAAAGAAAATATCTTAGTGACTACATCTGTATTAGCACAATATAATAAAACATTACTTAAGATTAAGGATAATGAAGACACTCTTAAGGTAGCTATTGACAAGCTTTTCCTAAATGTAAAAAATATATCAAATATCACCAATGAATTGCAAATACTTACCAATCTTAATAAGGTATTCGATTCACTCGAAACATCAATACTTACACTGTCATTCCAACTAGAAGATATAACAAATAGTATTCTATTCACCAGCCAAAATATCTTGCACCCTGCTATAATAACACCGAGCCAATTGCATCAAGAGCTTGCCAGTAACTACAGACATCTGCCCAGTGACCTTGAGCTACCTGTAACTCTAGATATTAATTCAGTACATGTTATTTCAAGTATATCTAAGTTAGTATGTTATTATGTTAGTAATAGGATTGTATTTGTATTGCAAGTACCGCTAGTAAATACTAGAGAGTATGTACTTTTTCACAATATTGCATTACCTATGCCATATAACTCTCAGGAACCAGATAGTTTTAACTTAATTACACCAACTAGCAAATACATAGCGATGACCAAAGACAAAACGTATTATTGTACTCTGGATGACCTTAATACCTGCAAACAAGTGATCCCCGGTTACTACATATGTGACATCGGAAATGTGTATTCTTCTGACGCAAGGCCAATATGTGAAAGTGAATTATTAACAAAAGTAAACAGTGAGAAACCTTCCCAGTGCGAAACAAAAGTGATATTAGGAACACTAGATATTTGGAAACCATTAGTGAATAATAAGTGGATTTATGTACAATCAGAACCTGTAAGAATAACAATTGACTGTCTAAATTCTGAATTATATGAAACAAACGTTTTGGGTACTGGTATACTCACTATACCCAAGAATTGTATAGGTTATTGTAAAAGTACCACATTAAGACCAAAGTACAATGTTTTGAACATAACCTCACCCATTAACCGTTTCCCTGATTTTAATATAGTTAATGACACCTGCTGTAACTCTGTTAAACTAAACAAGCTTACAATTAATGCACCCTCTGTACATTTACAAAATATAGACCTAGATGATTTCGGTCCCCAGGGTAATGCAAAGATCAAATCCCTGTTAAAGGACTTAGAGGCTTTAGAATATCAGCAAAACCTGCATATTGTGAAATATGGGACACACTATTCTGTAATAACTATTGTATTGTTAAGTTTATTTTTAGTATTTTTATTTTACTTTATTTTTAAGAAAATTTGTAAATCCGGCAGCAATCGTCCCTTCAAATTTAATTTTAATATAAATAAGCCAAGGCACCAACCTACTCCTGAAATAGAAGACACAACAGACATACATGACCCTGAAATAGAAATGACCAACCCTGTTGCTCCACTTAGAACTAGAATTTAAATGGAGACTTTGAATGTACCCCAAAGTCCCCTCTTAAAGGGGGAGGTGTTATATCCTATATATGTTGGCATTAGTGCTGACTATACACAACCTCCGAGCTTGCTAAGCAATCTCTCTCTTTAGCCTGTCTGGGAGCAAGCTCGGCGGCCAGTCCGTCTTCAACTTTCTTTCCGAGCGGTTGCCTAAAGATATATTCCTTATAATATTTTATGTTCATATATTCCTTATAATACTTAATGTTCTGTTGTGTTGAAGTGATTAATTGTAATCCCAGAATAAATCCGTTACGCGAAATTAATCAGTTTTTTTTTAAAAAAGACTCTCAATCTTCGTCGCGTAACAGATCGCAGGTAGCCCATGGGTGGAAATTAAATAAAACAGATTATTGTGGAAGTATATGGAGGTGGTCTAGGTTAGACAGTGGACTCTCTGACTGATATGATGATAGTCTGAGAAAACCACTTTACATCAGGGAGGCCGCTTATGTACAATACAAAAGGGGTGTAAGTGGTTCATCAATATCTTTGAACCAAAGCCAACCAAACCTGCACGTGGGACAAACGGGGCTCTGGCGAAAAGAGAGTTGTAGCTTGAATGAAGTACTGCACACACCAGTTACTCCATACAAATGTCCCCTCGTTAACTATTACATATACGTCTGTGCAGAGCGTATATGAGCGTACTGTGTGCGTAGGGTTGCCAACTATACTGTTAAAAACAGTATTATACTGTTTTTCACTACATTATACTTTTTACTGTTGAACAAAAATAAAGTATACAAAATACTGTTTTCAGCATCAAAATACTTAAAACTAATGTTAGACTTAGAGAGCTCACACATATATTTTTTTAATGAGCTCCTCGTTCGTTTTAATTTTAGTTATAATTGTGGTGAGGCATAATAATATGAAGTTTTTAAAAAACACTATGTTATATTCTTAATAAATGCATGCACGATATTATAATCATAACAACTATATTTTTAAGGACTTTTTTACAGACTATATTAATGAGTTGTGCGAGAAGCTCTTAAAAATATGTATATAAGATATTAAATGAATAAAATACTGTTCATTTTTCTAAAATACTGTTTAATATTCTTCTCAGACCTCAATATACTTTATTTCTTGTAAAAAAAGTTGGCAACCCTATGTGTGCGTGCAGCGCCATACAAACTATTCTAGATTCGTCTCTCAGGGGAGGTGAAGTCGATACGAGAGAGCGGTAAGGATAAGACTATTTTATACAATCATACTTTTACAAATCATCCGCCTATCGCATTAAGCCACTTTATTGAGCTCATTGGACCATCTAGAAGGAAGGCATCCAACGCTTCGTCACGCCACGTGCGGCCGCTAAACTCTACCATCACTATCAGGTCCATTTAGCCAACTATAATTTTTTTTTTTTATTGGGTTTTCTTTGATGATGATCATCGTCAGATGTTGACTTACGGAATAAAATAGTGAATAATCTATAATAATAAAAGGCTTTGTCCTCACTGACTGACTGACTCAGTCAGTGAGGACAAAGCGTTGACCCAGCGTTGATTAGTGAGTCAGTCGACTCACTAATCAACGCTGGGTCTAGAGGTTCCAAATTTGGCAAGTAGGTTCCATAGGACGTCTAGGGGTGCACTAAGAAAGGATTTTTCAAAATTCATCCCCTAAGGGGGTGAAACGGGGGTCCAAAGTTTGTATGGGGAAACAAGATTAGTTGGACTATTTTATTTGAAACTTTACACGAGTACTTGTATAGATAAATGAGTAAATACGTGTTTCACGATTTTTCAAAATTCAACCCCTAAGGGGGTGAAACGGGGGTCCAAAGTTTGTATGGGGAAACAAGATTAGTTGGACTATTTTATTTGAAACTTTACACGAGTACTTGTATAGATAAATGAGTAAATACGTGTTTCACGATTTTTCAAAATTCAACCCCTAAAGGGGTAAAAAGGGGTGAAAAAGTCTGAAAATCGTCATGGGTATTGTTGTTATGGTTTATCGGGACGCTGATTACGAAAACAACAACTATTTTATAATCCAACAGCCGACGCGACATAAAATCACCCCTATGGGGGTGCGATGGGGTTGAAATGTCATAATATCGATATGGGTGTTGATTATATGGTTTTCTGGGACGTCAATTACGAAAATGGAATCGATTTGAAAATATAACATAGTGGACACGAAATTACTTATAGGATTTTTAAAATTTTACCCCTAAGAGGGTGAAACAGAGGTCCACAGTTTGTGTAGGGAAATGAGATTAGTTACACATTTTATCCTAAACTTTACATGAGTACTTCTATAGATAAATGAGTGAACACGTGTTTCAGGATTATTTTAAATTCAACCCAAAATAAAGGAGTAAAATGGTGTCAAAAAGTCTGAAAATCATCAAGGATATTATTGTTTTTATATTTTATCGGGTCGCTGATTACAAAAACAACAACGATTTTAAAATTCAACGTGGCTAACGCGACCATCATCATGTAATTTTTTTAAACTTTGATTTATCCTTTTTAAGCTGATGGAATAAGACTTGTGTGTTGACTGAAGTGTTATCCTACCTGATAGGTTTTAAATTTGTATTTGGCGTTAATCAGTGCTTATATGTACAATCGCGGGCGGCCGGCGCGGCGTTCTTGCATCCGTATTTAGTACAATTAAAGGTACTACTTGAAGGTGGTTGCGTTGCGTGTTAGACTTGACTTGGATAATCTAAAATGCGCAAATTTCACGCCAGCGAAGCTGCGGGCAAAAGCTAGATAGTAAAAGGCTTTGTCAACGCACAGCCCAGACCACTGACTTTGGATATGTGTTCCCTATACAATGTAAGCGCGCACTAAGATGGAATTTTCCGAAATTTCACACCTAAGAGGTTGAAAATAGGGGGTTGAAAAAAAACCCTCTTTTTGGAAATCTATTCACCTACGATTTTGAGACTTGGTGGAATAGTTGTTCATAAAAATAGGGTTTATGGGTTACTGATTAACTTTTGACCAGCGCCAAGCCAAGAAATGTCTAAAAATGTAATATTTATATTTTAATTAACTCATCACTAGATGGCGCTATACCTAGCATTTGTACAGCGCGCTATGCTTTCGTTATTAAGGAAAGGGTATATACGAGAGTTTTTTTCAAACCATGGGGTTATCCATGACGGTTTATCGGTCACCTCATCCCAGTAGTTACCCCCGGGGGTTTATCCATCGCGCGCGTAGGGCGTAAAAAATGCACCTTTCAAATGAAGCTACATTTGGTGCAGAAAACTAATTGAAAAACTTATTCTAAGTACCGACTTTATGGGATATACCTACTTAATATACGAATTTCGGTATTTTTAAACAATGACGTCAAGATTGACTAAATTTATACTTCTGGAAGGTGTGATGATGCCCCATACCATTATAGCTGTGGAAGGTGATGGAGCTGGCCTGTTCCGCTCCATGCATCCTACATCATCCTCTCCTACCACTTGCATGGACCGGAGATGTATAATCAGGAGGTTCGTGCCACCATTGTTCACGTATTAAACAACTGGAACGATGAGTTCTTGAGTGAGGACAGTAAGGGATGCGCTGTTGAGGAATCTCTCTTTGTACCCCGCCTTCCCATTATTCCATCAGACCATCCCGTTCAATTTAAGAGACTTAAATTTCCCATAAAAGTGTTTTGCTATGATCATTAACAAAGCTCAGAGGGCAGTCTCTAAAGGTCGCTGGGGCTGACTTGAGACAGGACTGTTTCTCTCATGATCAGTTGTATGTAGCTTGCTCAGGAGTAAGTTCTTCTGGAACCTTGCAATTTTGGCTCCTGGTGCGAATGCCAAAAATATTGTTTACCGGGACGTCTTAACCTAAATGGTGCATGTTTGTAATAATGGTCTATACGAAAATGTCCTTTAAGAGGAAAAAATGAAATATCTGGAATCTTAACAAAAATGGACGCAAATCAGGAGTGATCCCGTAGCGAAGCACGGGTACTTTGCTAGTACCTTATAAAATTGCAAGTGTATGACATCACCAGAAAAAAGAAAGACTCCTTGTAGAGGAATAAAATAATTGATAAACTACATCAAACCGACGTTCTCCTTAAGCTTGTTTAAAAAATTCAACAGTCTAGAATTTCAAGAAACATTGCTATAAATCTGTGGAGTTCATGCAACCCCTAATAACTAAGATTATTTATCTTGAATTTATGTGTGGCGGCCAGTTATCTATGTCGGGTTAGAGAGAATTTATTCATCCGGAGGGCTCCCTGCCCCGAATTCGATATCCTGGCTCTGCCCGTAATGTACCAGCATCCTGTATTTGCAATATTCTATTTTGGTTAATATCCTTTTTGGTTTATTTAATAGTCGACGACCCGGCCGGCATTTCTACGGCCTAACTCTTTGCTTTCCTCTATTGCTATAAGTCCATAAACTATTCTATAGGTTTATTGTTTTATGAACAAGTTATATTGTTGTATTTATTTATGACACTGGATGCCAAATGTACATTGGCATCCAGTGTCGTAAATGAATACATATGTCCCGCCTACATCAGGCGGGTCATATGTCAAGTCGCCGCGCTTATAATAAACGTAGTTTTAGTATTACAGTACTATTACTTATACTGTGGTATTACTCACGCGCTGGCTCTCCTTACGTCTGGTAACGTCACACAATCGCTAAAACTAACAAAAAAGGTTATCTTATTTGGCTGCGGTCTTAGTAGATAGTAGGCTCAAATGTGATTGAAGATGCTAAGAGCTAAAAAAAAAGTGAGACTGAAAGTTGTAATGGATACAGTAGACAAAATAATAAGCAAAAAGTTGGTTGTCTGTAAAGTCGGTTTACGGACGATAGTAAGCCCTAGGAACATAGGCCTCTGTGCTCTCACTTACACGCTCGGTTCAGACGGAACGTGACAATGACTAATGCTTTTTCATGCGTGCAGCCGGCGTTCATCGATTTATACACGTTATCACGTCAAAAAAAAAATGTAAACCGGCCTATAATATATTTTATCTAATCTCATACTGAAATTTACACATTAAAAAACTGAACACAGTATCTTAATGACAGTCTTTACGCACAAGCTATCAAAATAAATTTAAATAGTTATTTGTTATGCAAGGCTGCAAAGTTAATTTTTGGCGCGAGTACCTTGTATTGAAACCTGAGCAAGCGAAGGATTCTAGGATTGAGCCACGAGCGAAGCGAGTGGTTCAAATATAGAATCCTGAGCGTAGCGAGGGTTTCAAAGGTACGAGACGCTAAATAACTTTGCTGCCGAGCGCAACACACAACTTTTCACCTCACTAAAGCGAGGAAAATGTTAGGTGCAAGAAAAACAGTTTTAATAAATATTAAATTACTTGAACAAATCGTACGCTTTTATGTATTTTTCGCGCGATTTTTCCGGAAGAAAACTCAACTCGGCATTATGTACCGCTTGCACTAATTCTACAGGTGTTAAATTTATATCTTCGTCGCTGCTAGCTTCGCTCATATTTTATGATTTATTTCGATTTTATCAAAAAACAAACCAAAATAATGGAAGTAAAGTGAATTCAATAAAGAGAAGAAAATTTTAAAGTTTTTTTTTTTAATCAAATTTTCTTGCCGGCCAGTGCGATTCTTTAAATGAGGCTGGCGCATGACATGAAATAAGTATTTGCATTTCAATCATCAATGGACTGGCTGCAGAGAATATAAACTATTACGAAACCAATGAGGTTCTATATATATGTAATTTATTGTACGAAACCTTTATTTAATAAAAATATTCGAATTTTAAAAACACTTTCCACGCTAGCGGATAAAGTGCGATTTTCCACGCAGATTTCGAATGATAAACAGAGCTTTTACGAGCTAGTGAGGTGAAAAAGTTATTTTTCGATACAGCTCTTCTATGGACAACTGTATCGTAAAATAACTTTTTTACCATTTCGATACAGCTTCAGGCCTGGATACAGGTATTTTAAACAGGTTGCAATGCAAATACATTGCAACTATGCAAAATTTTTCTACATAATCTGTGAACGCGGCGCCGCGCGGCGCGTCGCACTACGCATGCTCGATCTGCAAATGGATTTATAGGTAAGAATTATAGCTGTTAAATTAACTTCATGGTTGTATTTAAAATATTATTATCATATATTTCATGAGATTAGATAAAGTATTTTAGTAATTATTTTTTAGTAAGTTTAAACACTCGCCTTCGGCTCATGTTTTAAACTCACACTCGTATTTTAATAACCCTTATTATGCAACAGTTTCATAAACTACTATTATAGTTTTAACACAGACCGGTTTACATTTTATTGATTTCATTTATCCTATCATTAATGGTAGTGCCACGCAGTAGTGCCTAGGGCAAAAAAGGTAACCAACATAATCACGCCGAACGCTATTGCGAATATCAGCCGTGTAATTTCGTTAAAGTACTATTTTGTTAGAAGAGATGTATTTTTATGTCATGACATCAAACACATTTTTTCTTTCTTTGCATCTTCAAATAATCACAGGGAAGGCTGCTTTAAAATCATCCCTTTCAACTCCCCCAGTTTTGTACTCAAATTTTTCGGGACAAAAGTAATTTGCCCTTTGTCTTACACAATAAAACTTGATCAGCCTAATAATTTAAGAACTTTCTCTTTGTTCCCGATATTATACCCCATTTTTAACCGACTTCAAAAAGGAGGAGCTTTACTGTACTTTGTGATGTTGCGTCAACCAACTCTTAGTTCTATTTCTTTCTAGTAGTGTGATAGACATTAGATTATATTATATTCGTTTATTTGTTACAATAAAGTATATTAATTCCATTTACGTCAATATATAATTTATCGACTCTCATTCTGAAATTTGGAGATTAAAAAAATAAACAGAATCTTAATGTCAGTCTTTTACGGACGCACAAGCCATCAAAATAAATTTAAAAAGTTACTTTTCGATACAGCTTTTTATGGACAACTGTACGGTTCAGGGGTTCAGCTATATTATTTAGGTTGCAATGTAAATGCATTGCACACATTTTCTGCCTACATTTTTACACTATTAGTACATTATTTGAGCATAAGTTTTAAATTAAAATTATTTTTTGCAAACTAAGATATGAGCCATTGAGAGAATGATTAGCAAGATATGAGCCATATTTTATGCAAAAAAAGATTTATTTATTTTAAAAAAAAAAAAATTAGGATTTCCTTGGCATAGCATAATTACACTAAAATCTTTTTATTTTTCAAAGAAATGTAAATGATAAAATTTTAAGATAATTGTTAAGAAAAAAAATATAATGAATTTCATGGAACTCATTCACAATTCGACGAAGCCGGTTTCTATTCTTTTATAAGTGTTTTTTAAAATATTCTTTCAAGAGAAACCAGCTTAGACGGGCTTAAGCGGGATATATATATACTCGTATATTAACATTTATAAGGGTTTTTTAGAATATTTTTGAAATTACTATGATTATCTCTCATCAATGATGATGAATGATTAATGATATTTGAATAGATATCTCATAGATATTCAATGCCCCTTTAGGTTTCGTAGGAGGAGGATTGGTAGCGTAAATATACATACTGTGTTTTGTCATATACATTTATAAATGTTTGTGTAAATTTCTTTTAAACATGGGAATCGAATCAATGTCTCGATTAGATTCCCATGTTTAAAAGAATTTCAAAAATATATTTAAAATCATTTTAGATGTGTTTATGTACACTTAATAACTGACGATGTGGATGGCAAGCGACCGAGAGGACAAAGTCCTAAAAGATCGTCCGACCAGGTGTCTGAGGAGCTGCAAATGCCAGTGTCTTACGCCCTTCATCAGGTAAAAGACCGCAGTAGTTGGAGGAAATTGCTGCAACGCTTTCATCGTAGTCACGATCCTCATCAATGAGTCGTGCTCAGTGAGGGACCGACTTAAGAAGGAGGATTTACATTTAAAAATAAAGGAAAGTACAGAAGTGGTGCGAATTTTGGGGTGTAAGTGGTTCATCAACATCTTTGAACCAAAGCTAACTTCACCTGCACGCGGTGCACCCTGCTGACTGACAAACGAAGCTCTGGCGAAAAGAGAGGTAGCGAGCGTAATTGTAAGCTACCCGACTGGGGAATGTACCTCCACCTCACAAAATACCGCAGCCAAATAACGGTTCCCTTGAGGGCTGTTGTGTTCCTGCGAGTGAGTGAGGTCACCAGAAAGGAAGGAGATGCTGCGATGGCAGCGGGGGTGGCGGCGCGCGAGCGATATTTTATGTTGCGAGCGTTAATATGGCTACGGCAACCGCTTCACATTAGGCGGGACGTATGCTTGTGTGCCACCCGACGTAGTATAAAAAAAATAAAAAAAAAAGAATTACATGAGCGTAGGTATTTACTAACATAAAAAGCGAAAAATCCTGCTGGTAAAATTCTATTTTTAACCGACTCCAACAAAGGAGGAGGTTCTCAATGTCGCAGTATTTTTTTTATGTTTGTTACTTAATAACTCCGTGATTTATAAACTGATTAGAAAAAAACTTTTTTTATTTCAAAGAGTATACTTCCAGATTGGTCCCGTATTTTTTTCATCATCAGCATCATCATCATCAGCCCGTATCTACATACATAAATTATGAGTAATGTTTGGAGTCGGTTTTTTTGTTAAAATTATTATTTTACGTTAGTAAGTATAGTATATTCTAAACCTTAGAATAAATATTCCAAACACGTTTATATTTTAAAAACTACAAACTTAACACAGAAGCAGATTTAATTACGGCACTCGAAGATCAAAGTATATAGCGACAGAGAAACCAACTCCCCGCCGAAGTACAAAGCATGTTCGACGAAGTACTACTGGTACTCACTCATATTCGGAAAATTGTTTGCATTAGAAAGCGAATTTTATTTACGTTCGAGTAAGCTGTGAGAAATAATGGGGATGTTTGATATTTTTTCTGACACCAGATGTCACTAGGTAGGCGTCGGGTCCAGATTGTCAAATTGTACTGAATTTTTTGACAGTGAAACTTCAAGACGACAAGACAACACAAGACGTCAACAAGGCATTTGGATGCTATAAATTGACAGATGATTGGACCCTACGCTACAGTGCTGCCAAAAGACCCTCAAATTAAATGTCACATATTACGATCGTTTTTTCCACAGCTTCTAAAGTACATTTACTTACGAAAATATTTATTTCACTTATGAAAAGTATCTGGGCAACCACTCTTTGTTTTTTTTTTTTGGTTTTTTTTAGGGTTGTTGTGTTTCTGTGAGTGAGTGAGGTCACCAGAAAGGATGGAGATACTGCGTTGGCAGCGGGGGTGGTGTCGTGCGAGAGATATTTTATGTTGCGAGCGTTAATATGGCTACGGTAACCGCTTCGCATCAGGCGGGCCGTATGATTGTCTGCCACCCGACGTAGTATAAAAAAAATTCAGGAGCAGCTATCTTCTACCAACACAATTACACTCTAGCCAACTTACATTTCAGGCAATACTGCTTCATCGGCATTTCACATTTTGGGCAACTTGATCAAAAGCAACTATTACTTATACTGTGTCAAAAGGTAAACTTTTGGCCTCATAAGCCGGGCGGAGCTGCTGCCTACGCTGCGCCATAGTGTAGGCTTCTGTCTACGTCTCACAGTTTCGATTTGCATGTGCATCCTCCGATATATTTCTCCACATTAATCCTTACGATAGAAAACGAAAACTAAATCATCAGCACAGTGGGTTTTTTTTGCGAGCGCACACCCCTGTCGTGGACAAGGCTATTGGATTCATTACATATTTACCATATATTTATTAAATAAACCTAAAACTATCTACATCTTAGCAATTAAAATAAAGGTATCAATGACGCAATAGCAATAAAATACAGTAAAACAATGGTGCAATATAAATTTAATAAAACCACTTTTACGAACGCCGACGAATTTGAGGTGATGGCTTGGTCAAACTTACGATCTAATTAGTTTCAATCCATCCATAGCTGTCCTCAGCAGACACAACTTAATAACTCCATCAAGCCACCGCGATCGAGATGCCAATCGAAGAATATAGGCGCCCAGCCCCCTTACCAATGAATAAGTATGAATAAGCATTCTATTCAGTTATGAAATCGCAATAACAGTTAGTGGTAAGGGGGTGGTAGGGTCCCACCTGGGACCAATGTTGGACAGCACAGTGGGTTAAAAAAACTAATTTCATTTAAATTTTATTATAAATAATTCGACACTCGTTCGAGATCTTGTAGTATTTGCTTAAAAGTAGGAAAGAAACAGGAGCTTTGTAACACTATACATTAGGTTATTCACTTTGTTAAAACTTTATTTTGTGTTGCCTTTTGAAATTGTTCCGCTGCCAGACTTTTGTTGGACTTTGTGGGCTATTTTTTTGGTTTGTATGAGTATTTAGGAAAACTTTATTTGTTTGTTTTTGTTCTTTTGTATCTTAATATGTACACTGGCTGCTCACTTCTTTGGGCAGTAAAAAAAAAAATACGTAATAGTTTTTTTTCATTTTTCAGGTTAATATGTAGCCCATGATACTCACAAATAATGTGGCTTTCTTTGGTAAAAGAATTTTCAAAATCGGTTCAGAAGAACCAGAGATTACACTACATCCTCACAAACTTCATCTCTTTATAATATTAGTATTAGTATATATAATTAATTTATTAATATTTGTAAAACTTTGTGTTTCACATTTTAAAAAGGCTTTTTACTTAACAAAAATAATAAGGGGCAATATTTTTATTATTATCCCCTTACCCAACTTTTGGTGGAAAGCATTGGGTAACACAGGCCTATATCCTGCCGTGGATAGATACAGGCTGATGATGATAATTATGATATGCATATTGAGGTAGATGTAGCAACCAAGTGGCCTATGGGCATCTTGAAAACAATGATTTCGAAACGCCAACTCGAAGTTAAGTTCATCATGGAGTACGCTCTAAACTCGCTTCGCTCGAATAGAGACCTATATCCCAACAGTGGATTTAATATAGGTTGATATGATTGAATGTAGAATAAAGTTTAAATTTAAACTATATTTCTGTAATAACTTAAAAATGTAGACATTTTAGAAGTAGGTATAGGTAACCAATTTGTCAGTAGTAAATTCAATAATTCGTTAAACACATATAGTACGCATATGGACTAATACAATAATTGGTGCAAAAATAAAGCATCAGCAATCATTGAAACCTAGACCCTAAACAAACAAAGTTTCTCTTAACAATGAAATAAAATTCCAGTATAACTTTACAAGCCTGAAAATTCTTTGTAAATGTAAAGCACAACTAGCTACACTGCAGTGCTCAAAACCCGACAATCGCGCCACGAATGAACATACAACAAAATATTCATTCCCGTTAATGCCGCTGCATTTGTGGTTCGAATAAAATTAATTTTAAACCAATCGCACCGACACGAAAACCCAATTGCCATATAAATTTATTGCAACTGGCTAAAATTAAGTTTCATAGATGGATCTTTTAAAATTGTAATTTAAATGTAAACTCGGTGTAGTTTTATTTATTACTTTTAGTTAAAAATCCTCAATTTTATTGTTTTAATATTGTAGTTCGTAATATCATGTGGTATTGCTTTATGTCGCTTTACATAATGTAAATAATTAATAATTTCTTTATGACTTTGCATTTATGACTAAGAGGTAAGCGACAGACAAGGGCAAATTAGTAGTCAGTGTGTTTGATATTTTCTAAGACTGATTCTTATGCAATTACTGAAAATTATAGCTATTTTTCTGAAATTTTGTACGCCGATAAAACCATATATGATGATTGATTTAATATATAGATAATAATCATAATATCTTGCAAGCGACTGCGTATGTTATTATTTTTACTCATCACTACATAGTATAAAACAAAGTCGCTTTCTCTGTCCCTATGTCCCTATGTATGCTTAAATCTTTGAAACTACGCAACGGATTATGATGCGGTTTTTTTTAATAGATAGAGTGATTCAACTGGAAAGTTTATATGTATAATATATGCATAACATAGTAGAAAAACACTGATAATTTAGAGGTTTCTAATGTGATGTCGTAAATAAACACATTTTTTTGCTCTTTCATTGCAAACGCTGGCTGAACCCAACGAGATAGATCAAAATAATGTAGTACAGTATTGTTCACCTTAAAATGGTCTACAAAAAAGTTCGCGATGGTATATGTCTATCTCTTAGTGGTAACACACAATAACCGTTATTTTATCCTTTGCTTTTTACAAGAAATAATGCCTTATTTACGAAGCGATTTTAAGCAATACAGAATTAATCCTTATCCAATTAAGTACCTTAAATACATTGCGCATTTAATATAGATCAATATGGCCCTTCACAGCATGTAATTTAAATGAATAGTTTAGAAGATATTACACATTTAAAATGCAGGGACATAACGGCTGTGGCGGTACCGGCCGCGGAGCCGGCGGCGGCGTGTGCCTATAACTGGGGAAGGACTGGATAGTACAAAGCGCAAAGACCTTCTGTAGTACATTTAGTATCAGCATTGCACCCGTGCGAAGCCGGGGCGGGTCGCTAGTATTTTATAAAAAAGAAAGAAAGGAAGGAAGTATAGGCTGGCACCGGATCGGCGACCCCTTGGTATTGCTGATCTTGATGAGCGGTGGTGATTGTTTTACATCAGGTGCCCCACATGCTCTTTTGCCCTCCTTTCATATAAAAAAAAATATTAATCAAATGTATCGTTATCTTCAAAATATTCGGGAAGTATCTAATGCCATATCCATAAGAGAAATATTCCGTCTTCAAAGTAACAGGCTGTGAAGAGTCCATTTGTGGAGGGTCCCTGACACCGCAAAGAGAACTCAACAACGACATTATGGTTATAAGGGTTGCAGCGAAAAGAGCATGTTGTGTCAAAAACTGTGCCTTTAGCGCCTTTTTTTGCCATTTGTTTGCTTTTCGCTCGTTCTCCTACATACGATATGGTCATTGTAATTTTATAAAAAAACTAGCTTGCGAAGGTGACTTTATACGATTTAAAAAATCCTTTTATAGCAGATGTTTACGTAATAGGCACCACTATGACAAATTTCAACCCGTTGCGTTCAGTTAGTAAATCAAGTTGGTAAATCAGTCAATACTGACAAAAGTAATTTAAGCGGACTATGTACCTACTTTGTAATTGTTGTCTTTTTTTGATACAGAAGAATAGTGGCCGGTGACTTTGTCAGCGTGGACTTCAGAAATAAAAAAAAAATTGTTAATAACTTCAGTATTGGGTGTAACAGGATAAGAGATAAAATTTACATCTGATTTTAAGTTACATCTCCAGTGTTTAGAGTCGACGAACCCTCAACAGTATTCCCGAATAAATACTAGGTACTTTTGGGAGTCCTCAAGAAAAAATGTATTTCCCTAAAAAAGGCTAATAACGGATCAGTGACCTTTTGGTGTTGCTGAAGTCCATGGGTTGTGGTAATTGTTTACCATCAGGTAACTCAAATGCTTATTTGCTCCCTCACATCTATAAAAAAACCGCAGTATGTGTTACAAATATACTCGTAGCTTAGAATTAACTACGTTTACTAGATAAAGAAATGTTAACTGAACAATTTGAATATCTTCTAATATATAAAATTCTCCTCCTCCTCCCCAACCCGTTTGGCCAGCGTGGGGAGTGTAGGCTAAATCCTCCTTCCGACTAGGACGGACGAGAGAGGGTCGTGCTCCTGTACTGGAGACTAAAATGGACCTGATGATGATGATGATGATGATATAAAATTCTCGTGTCGCGGTGTCTGTTACCAATTTCCTCCGAAACGGCGGAACCGATTTTTATGACATTTTGTGTGCATATCGGATAGGTCTGTGAATCGGCCAACATCTATTTTTCATACCCATAAATGATATAGTTGACCCACCGAAATAATGTATATCGCAAAACAATATTTGACGGGTCAGCAAGTTTTACGTAAAATTACGTTAGAAATAAATTATGAAGGCATTTTGCAAGTTCTTGTTCAGTAACTATGAGAAAGTTGTTAGTTTTATTACTGCCCTCAATGATCAAATTATCTTAAAAATAGTACGGTGGTAAATTATTGCATGCGAGGTTCTGACGAAAGAGACTTATGACATGTCACGCTCGATTAGCATAAAATCCACCTTACGGAAGACAACAGCCAAATAACAGGTCCTAGAAACCAAGAGTTGTTTGTATTCGTGCGAGTGAGTGACGTTACCAGGACGGAAGGAGCTACAGCGATAGCAGTAGGAGCGACGGCGACCACGTACCACGTCGTAAATAAGCATACAGCCCGCTTGAAATTAACCGTTACAGAAGCCTATAGAAGCTTGCAATAACTTACATAATAAAATCGATCGCGCCGCCACCCTTGCTGCTGTCACAGCAATTCGTTCCTCTCTGATAACCTCACTCACTTACAGGAATATAACAACCCTTTAAGCTTTTAGTTTAGTTTGGCTTCACCAAAATGTACCACGTTGGTAGGCAAGGATAACAATACCCTTGATAACTGTTGTGTTTTACATTTGTATTACAAATGTTGAAGAGTGAGAGCTCTTTGCATTACACGCGTTTGTAGCTGAGCGACAGCGATGACACTCTCCTGAGTCGCATAGTATGTTATGACGTGTAGGTACTCCTGTGTAGCCAGGATTAACAGAGACGACCATCAAAAAAGGCAATGAACAATTAAGTCCACTGTAGTCCTGGGGATAAAACTACGGCTGTCTTGGAACTCACAACGAATTTAATCAGAAGAAATTAGTTGAAGTATCTTTGTGAATTTGACTTCCTCTTTTGGCAATGTGAGAGACAGCTATATGATAAATTTGGCATTAAAGCCTAAAGAGACTGCTAGTCAAGTGAAGCTCAGCTGACGTGGACCACGAATTTTAAATATGTAACACTATTGGGGACCTAAAACAATGACGTGTAGGTAATGAAAGTTAGCTTTGTTAAAAAAATGATTTAAAAAAAGGAGAAGAAACGCGTAGTATAATGTTACAATCAAAACTCATAACCGGTCAAAATCACTTTCTACAGAAAAAAAAATCGGTTGTCTGTAAAATCGGTTTACTGACGATAGTTGAACGTGACAACGTCATAAGAAAATACTGATAGAATGTTTGCATTTTTCAAAAGAAAATTTTAATGGAACGCCCGCTCTGAGGCGTGACGCCGCATGAGTCATGTTTTTTCGTGCGTGCAGCCGGCTCCATCGAATTATAAGACGTTGTCACGTCAAAAAAAAACATGCCAAATAGGTCGCACGCTTTAGTCAAAAATACTTTTGACTGATTTTTAAAGTGAAAAGTGGTTTTATTTGACGTTTTTAGTCAAAAATGGTTTTGTCTGATTTAAAGTTCAGGCTATTTATACATTAGGTTATAGTCAATATCCGAAATTTTCACGCTCCTAGGTTTGAGTAGTTAAATCACGTATACCTGGTGGTATCCGAGGTATACGAGATTTAACTTCTCAAGTCCAAAAGCAAGTCGAGTCGAGAAGTTGTTAATCGCTAACCTAACCAATGTAGTTTTGACCGAGGGGGTCAAAACTACTTTTGACTGAATAAAAGTCAGTTAAAAATGGTTCTCACTGGTTATGATTTTTAACAGTAACATATATAATTATCCTTTCGCTAAACTTAGCTAAAGCTGTTCAATTGGTTGACACCAGACTTGGTATATAAAAAAAACGCTAACAAGCAAAAAAATACGTTTCTAAATGTACTTTTATATTCAACATAAAACACTTTTATTCTTTCAAAGCTAAGTACTCGGCTGTACACCTTTATGCTCTTATTTCTCTTTATAAAGGTCAACAATGAAGCGAAAAAATCGTCGTGAATTTTTATCGTTATTTTATATTTGTGAAGAAAGTCTAAAAGGCTTTTGTCAATAATAAACTCCTTCCATCTCTTAATTCGCTTTAGCTGTAAGTAGACGCGTTTAATGTACATTAGATTCGGATTATAGTCACTGGAAGTGTCTCTATTATATAATTTTCCTCAGAAACCCTTGATATAAAAACGGTGTATGATTGACCACACAACAGAAATGAGAACATTATATTATGTTACCTGTGCCCCGCGGTGCTACCCGCGGTTTATTAGGGAAAATAAATTGTGTACTGACATGAAATAACAGCTATTCACATTTTTAGAAGCAAATCCAGGGTGTCAGCTAACTCCATACCAAATTTTATGAAAATCTCTCCAGCCGTTTAGACGTGAAGAAGTAACAAACATACACACACACTCACTCACAAACTTTCGCCTTTATAATATTAGTGTGATATTGCTCTATCTCGCTCCGTCCCTGCTGACTTACCCGAACTAGCATCACAGAGCCGAGCGTGACGCGTTACATACCCGAGGCGCAGACAAATCATTGGAAAAGGATTACGTGGAAATATAATTCTTTTTTCACAACTAGTTACCAAACAGCGAATGAAAAATCTTCACTTGTACTTGGTTACTTAAGTTATTAAGTTTTTTTTTATACAACGTCGAGTGGCAGACAAGCATACGGCCCGCCTGATGGAAAGCGGTTATCGTAGCCATATTAACGCTGGCAACATAAAATATCGCTCGCGCGCCGCCACTCCCGCTGCCAATGCAGTATCTGCTTCCTTTCTGGTGACCTCACTCACTCGCAGGAACACAACAACCCTCAAGGGAATTGTTATTTGGCTGCGGTATTCTGTGAGGTGGAGGTACAATTCCCAGTCGGGTAGCTTACAATTACGCTCCCTACCACTCTTTTTGCCAGAGCTTCGTTTTGTCAGTCAGCAGAGTGCACCGTGTGCAGGTGAAGATGGCTTTGGTTCAAAGAAGTTGATGGACCACATATACCCCATAATAAGTTAGTTACTATTTGGAAAAGTAAAAAAGAAATATAAACATATAAAAAAAAATTAAAACTTCTTTTTTATAATTTTATCTTTCACTTTGTGACGCCATAAATAAAGAAATATTTTTAGTAACTCTGATTCTACTCGACGTGTCAAGATAAAACATGTACCTGATTTGTAAGACATCCAGTAATAGATTTGTGAAAACCGCATCCAATTTTGTTCTGTAGTTTTTGTGTGAAGCGCGATCAAACATACAGACTGATCTTCTATGTACAGACCTGTTGCGAATGTTCGCATCCGCATCCGCAAATGCGGAGCTTCCGCATAGATGTTCATGCAGATGCAAACGAAATACAAGTTGCGACAAGAAGGAAATTAGGCGGGGCCGGCTATTGGCGCGTGCCATTCAAATGACAAAGACCAATGGGAATAATAGGAACATTATTCTTAATACTAATTTTCATTAATAAAAATGTTAATAATTACTTTATCATTGTTTTAATTCTTCATTCATAAATGTACTATGTTTATTTATGAAGTTTAACATCCTCATACTAAAAAGTTTAGGCTTACTGTATTTCGTTCGACCTTACATTTGATACCCATGTCATAGGAATGTGGAAATTGTAAATCACCATTTTGTGGCAGCCGCAATAATGGATTTAAAATGGCGGCATTCGGGTAATGGTGTGTAAAATTTTAGTTCAATCGGACACTAAGAAGTGTGTGAATAACTTGCAAAATTTGGTTACGGATACCGTGGTGAAACTAAAAGAACTTGTGATAATACTGTGGAATCAACTTCCCTCAGTGGTATTTCCGAACAACTACTACATGGGTGCCTTCAAGAAGAGAGTTTTAATTTCTCTTAAAATGCTGGAAGGAGGGAAGGAAGGATCCGCGACCCCTTGGTGTCGCTGATTTCCAAGGGTGGTGGTGATCGCTTTCCACCAGGTGACCCACATGCTCGTTTGCCCCCCTCTAATATAAAAAAAATAGATAGATAGAGAGTTGTCTAAGATCGTTAGTCTGCGCTTCTAGTGTATCTAAGCATGTGTGTTCGATCGTGGCCCCTTATTGAGCACTCAAGGGAGCCCCGACGGAGTTGTAGTGAAAATACGGCACGCAATAGAATCATGATCACGCGAACACGCGATCACTTGATCGCTTGATCACGAACACTGACGCGTCGAACGGAATTACGTTGGGGGAATGATCATTCCTTCCATGAATACTCGCTTATTTAGTGAGGTAATATTTTAACTAACTTTATTTTTAGTGATTTTGTTGATAGCATTTAGAAATTGTGTCTGTTTTCATCGAATGAGTTCGAGTAGTAATTTTAGTTGCAGGTTCAAAATTGGAATAAAAATTGAAACAAATTATCATCTTGATCATCCCAGCCTGTATTCGTTCTACACATGTTAAGCAACTTCGATTTTAGCCTGTCCATGGATGGGTTTATTGATCTCGAACTTCTCCATGTTTCGTTGGCACTTTAAGCCATTGATCCCGGCTATTGTTTTAAGATGACAGTAATTAAGCTAATTGGTGGGGGAAGCACGCAAAGTAGTGTAGATCAAATTGCCTGTAAATTTGACTTCCGCAAAATAACACCTGAATCAATTAACTATAGTAATTAAGCTACTTGAAAACAGTCGTAAAAATGCTAGAAGACTCAGTGCCCTTTAGGCGGCTTGATAACACTGGCCTCTGTCAACCTGCAGTTGAGTAGCGTGGTGGAGTACGCTCTTAAGCCCTTCGATTAGAGAGAGAGACCCGTATCCCAGCACTGGGTAATGGCTGATGATGATGGGTACATCAATATTTTTAATAGATTGGCAATCGCTCGTGTAGTTCCGTCCTTTCACACTTTTTGTAAGACTAATATTGGCATAGACTAGTCCATACTTTTCGACTAGACCACATAAAATACTCGCAAGACATTGATTTATAATATTGTAAATCATTCCTAGAAAATTACATGAACGAGAGAGGAAATAAAGCACAGTCCACAAATAGTAAATCTAGATGCGGGTAATCTTTCGCTTTGCGACGACATCGCTAAGTACGACCGTTATTTATGGGGTAATAACTGCTTCAGTAAATGCATCTTAAGGGCACAATGCTATGGCTTTGTATGGCTTTGTACGCACTCAAATTGGGCTATTTGTTCCTCCAGTTTTATTTGGTGCTTGGGTATTTTTGACAATTTATGGAGGTAAAATTCTTTTAATTGAATTTTCTTTTTTGTCTTTGAGTGTGAAGTTGCATTTTGTGTGAAGAATTGGGGTTTATATACAAACCATTGTTTTTTCAAACAAAGTATTGAATATTCATTTTAATACCATAGATAGTGTACGTGTTCAGGGATATATTATTTTATAGATATAAACTATAGAACAGAAGTTTTAGTGAGAAAACTAAGTGTGCCAAACGGACAGACGAAAATTTTTTCTTTGTTTTCTTTCAACCCTAGAAAAAGAAAGTTTATTTTTAGGGTTCGGTACGTTTCATTGAAAAAAAAAGGAGTAAGCTACTTCTTTTTTTTCAATAAAACGTACATAAAATTATATGATAATACAAAATTCGTAAAAAAAAATATGATAATATAATTATCAGACCGATAATACGAGTTTCTAGCAACGTGTCATCAAACCAGTAACGGGCCTGGCTCGCCGCATTAGACATTTCACGTAAAAAAAAATACTGAAAATATTCACATAAATATATGTAGAATAATAATATTATTCACTAATATATTTATTAAACCATACTGTGGTATTTTATTCCATTTTTTGACGTGACAACGTCTTATAAATTGGTTAGCCGGGTGACACTTCAAGAAACTGGCTCACGTTATGCGCTTACAATGAGAGCGAGTGAAAGGCGCGTGCCTTTCACTCGCTCTCATTGTAAGCGCATAACGTGTCCCTTCTAAGAGCGAGAGAGACAGACATAAAAAGTGAAAGGCATGCGTCCCTTCCACTCGAAAACATTTTACCACTCAAAGTCGTTGTCACGTAAAACTTTCGCCCGTATACCGACTTTACAGGCAACCAATTTTTTTTCTTATTTAAGGCCTTTGAAATATGATCTACACACTTGCCCGGTTGCTTTTAATATAATTAATCTGTAGGACAACCCATTTTAATCATGTGGTGTAGATCACTTTTCAAAAGCGTACATCACTTCAAGTATATACTTTGTTGAGGTTGAGACGTCCGTGGCGGTCGGTGTATGAGGGGTGCACAACGCGGGCACACCCGCACTAACTCGTTTCGCCGGTTATGACTTCCGCGCAGTAGTGCCACGCAACCACAGTATAAGTACGTTAGTACTATTACTTATACTGTGGTATAAGTAACAGTGCTGTACTACCCGTGTTCTATCGCTATGTGTCATGTCGATATTTTTTCTATATCGACGCGTGCATATTCGGCCTTCTTTGATTCTTGTATTATTTATAAAGTAACTAAACAAATATGCCTTAAAACGTGTTTGTAAACAAAGTTAAGTGCGATATATAGTAGAAAGAAGTTGGTTGTCTGTAAAGTCGGTTTACGGACGATAATTTTAAGTGATAACGTCATTAATAAGAAAACATCGGTCGATGGAGTGGTAGAGAGATAGATGCATTTCAAGCCGTGCTCTCGCTTGCGCGCTCGACTCAGGCGGAACGTGACAATTAGTCATGCTTTTTCGTGCGTGCAGCCGGCGTACATCGATTTATAAGACATTATCATGTCAAAAACGTGGTATGTATTTATCTGAGTATTTTTTATATATGTTGATCCATTATTGATTTTTTATCAATAAACTGTTCAGTTTAACAATTTTTTTTTTTTTTTTTAAAACAAACGCGGCGCACTGGCCGCATTCCTTACGCCCGCAACGAACGTAGTCCCTATCTGTCTGTATCTAGGTAATTTGCTGGAAATATCATGCAAACTACGAGAAAAATATGTAAGACAGGCCCATGAATGTATCAAAATGTAATGTAGTGTAATGTATAAAAATGAACTCCTATTTTCCTTGGTCACAGCATCACGCGTGAACGGGTGTTTTGCTTTTTTTGTTCTGTTTGTTATTGTCATGGAAAAGTTCTTATTAAAAAAAATAAGAAAGTTGCGCGGAAAAGTAGAAAATTTAAGAAAACTGAACGACCATATTGACTTTTCTAACTTTATGCCGTTTCACAGAACTGTCAGTCATATTTTGACAATTGCGCGAGATCAATTCGAATTAAATATTCATTGTCGAGAAGGCAGGACGTCTATCGGGTCAGCTAGTTTATTAAGAAACAAAATTTAAGTTTTATTTATCTAAAGCTGCCTTCTTCGTTCTTGATTCTATTCTCCAGAGAGGCCAGCCCCCTTACCACCAACTCCTATTGCGATCCAATAACTGAATAGAATGCTTATTCATGCCAATGAATAAGCGAGTGGGTGTAAGTGGTTCATCAAGATCTTAGAACCAAAGCCAACTTCACCTGCACGTGGTGCACCCTGCTGACTGACAAACGAAGCTCTGGCGAAAAGAGAGGTAGGGAGCGTAATTGTAAGCTACCCGACTGGGGAATGTACCTCCACCTCACAGAATACCGCAGCCAAATAACAATTCCCTTGAGGGTTGTTGTGTTCCTGCAAGTGAGTGAGATCACCAGAAAGAAAGGAAGGAGATGCTGCGTTGGCAGCGGGGGTGGCGGCGCGCGAGCAATATTTTATGTTGCAAGCGTTAATATGGCTACGGTAACCGCTTCACATCAGGCGGGCCGTATGCTTGTTTGCCACCCGACGTAGTATAAAAAAAAAAAAAAAAAAAGCGACTCTATTTCATATTAAATAGAGTCGCTTATTCATTGGTATAAGCATTCTATTCAGTTATTGAATCGCAATAGGAGTTGGTGGTAAGGGGGCTGCTATATAGCTCTTTCACCATCGCTCGGTGTATGCATTTCGGGGAACCGCCGAAGCTGAAGGCGATTACCATCGGTTTTTTTGATTATGAAAATCAAATTACAGCTTAGATTGGTAGTAATTGTGTTTAGCTTTGTTGGTAGAAACCATAGAGCTCTACCGGGTAAGATAAAGATATTTGTTGGCTTTTACCCTAAAACCTATTTTTGTAATCAAAATATTCGATCGGAATCGGCTTACGCGGTACGCACCTTAAGCGGTAGGGCCCCAGTCCGTGGGAGTCCAAAGGGTTCAAGTTTGTAGATCATATTGGGAATAAAGCCCTGTAACGGCTTTCCGTTACCTATCTTTATAGGTACTGCGTACTATTAGGTAAACATACTCGATATCGAGACAGACGAACATCTGCAAACATCGCTAATCCGACTTTATGAGACCGAGAGGAGACTGACCAAAGTGTGCAAGCAAATAAATGCCTTATTTCAAATATTGTAAAATTGTATCATGAGAGACGAGATATTTGATTTAATAGCCGATGAGTTCCACTATCGTACTCACTAATATTAAATAAATAAATATTTATGGACAATTTTACACAGCGACATCTAGTCCCAAATTAAGCGCAAAGCTTGTGTTATGGGTACTAGACAACTGATAAATGTACTTAAATACATTTTTTTTTTTGTATACACATACTTATAATACATAGAAAATACCCAGACCAAGACAAACAGACATGTTCAAGCACACAAATGCTTGTATTGTGCGGGAATCGAACCTGCGACCACGGAGTCAAAGTGGCCATTGCTAACCATTCGACCACCGAGCTCATCATCTATCAATTAAATTTCCATCCTTGACACCTTAATAAATAGGCGATCTAATATACGCAAGTTCGATTAATTCCTCATAAGCGCCCATAAATTTTCTATTTATGCTAAAAAACTAGGCATTTACTGATTAAAATTTTGCTCATAGAGATGAATTAATTCTAATTAATTCATTTCAGTTCAGTTTCAGTCAGGGCAGTTGATTCCGCAACTTAAACTGTCCCAATTCTCTAGAATTGGGACAGTTTAAGTTGCGGAATCAACTGCCCTCAATGGTGTACTTGAACACTCAAGGCTTTGGAGCCTTCCAGAACAGATCAACGGATCAGCTTTGTTTTTGCTGATCTGTTTTGATGGACGAAGATGATTACTTCCGTCAGGTGACCTGTTGCTTGCTTGCCTAACGCTCATACAAAATCTTGCAACGCCCTTATATTCTAAACATTAGGCGAATAAGCTAGGTCCAAGTGTAAGATTTCTCTTTTTTATGTGTCGTCGTCGTCAGTCCTTATTCATCCCACTGCTCCCATGCAATACGGACCTCCCCTCAATCGAAGAGGTTTAGAGCATACTCCACCACGCTGTTCAACTGCGGGTTGGTGGAGGCCAGTGTTAGTGTTAGAGAGCCGCCAAAAGGCCACTGACTTGGCTTAACGACTGTTATCTAATGACAACAGTCGGGACCGACGGCTTAATGTGCCTCCGAAGGAACTCGAGCTAAATAAACCCATCCCTGTACAGGCTACGGTTGCTTAACTAACAACGCCATCAAGCTTCTCATTTTTATGTGTATCATCATCATTATCAGGTCATTTTAGTCTCCACTACAGGAGCACGACCCTCTCTCGTCCGTCCCAGACGGAAGGAGGATTTGGCCTACACTCCCCACGCTAGCCAGACGGGTTGGGGAGGCCTGATCGATGTTTGATAATGTGTTTCCCTTATTCGCCTTGTACGACATCCACGGGAAGAGACGGAGTGATTCTATTCTAGTCTGCCGGGACTCCACACGGTCAGTATTTTATGTGTAAGAATAGAAAATATAATACCAGCGCGTCCTACACGGTATGACGTGCCGCGACTTGGATGCCGACCATCGGGCTGATCCACATGCTAAGAGTCGCAAAGCGGGCGATAGAGAGTGCTCGAGGTTTTTGCAACGAATCGCATCTGGAACGAGGAAGAGAGAGTACGCCGGCCCCTTGGATGCGGAAACCGGAGGATCGTATCAGGTGGGAACTAATGGGGAAGTCCTCTAAACAGCAGTGGGGCAGTTATTGAGTAAAAAATAAAACAGAACATGCGGAAAGCGGACGTTCACCTAAATGCTAGAAAGCGTTAGGGAAGACCTATATCATAACAGTGGGTAGATCGAGACTATAATGATGTTCAATTCTATAAAGTTAAAAGAACAGAACCATATCAATATGCTTTAAAATACAAACCGTTTATTATTCCTTCCTACAAGTACGACAAGAGTACCAATATTACACAAAACTATTGCAATATTCGAACACGGTTCGAGTCGTCATGTTGTCGGTACTGTATCCCGGCGTCAATGCACGCCTCGGGCGGATATTAGGCGGTTCATGGCTCGTGACAACTTCCGATCGCTGCCGGCGAATGTTGATGGAACATGCATCGTAAAATGGGGAAAATAGAACATATAGTTTGGTTAGGATAAAGTGAATATAATAGTTACACATTTCTAAGAAAGCAAGAAATCATATTGACTAGGTTATGTTTATGTAAAGCTATGAAAACACTATGTGGTTATTTACAATATACATAGAACTTTCGAAATTACAAACGATGTTACTTAAATCTATGTTTCATTTACTGCAAGACAGAAAGTTCTATAACTTTCCGCCTTGCAGCTCATTTACTGCAAGGCAGAAAGTTATATATAACTTTAAAAAATATTGAAAGTTACAGAAAGTTCTATAACTTTCAGTATTGCAGTAAATGGGCTTACATCGATTGCAAATCTCATTCTTGCTGTCCTTCGTTTTAAAATAGTGCAAAAATAAATAAACCGCGTGAGTTTACTATGAGTGATGGCTTCTCAGTGTCCTCACAGTCAGTCGGAACATAGTCAATGATATCAACGTGTTTTTCAAATTGATCTAATATATATAATATTAAACTTTTAAGGTTGTTTATACAATACATAACACCATTGTTGTATTTACACGAGTCACTGCAACCGATTATTATATTTTTCCGATATTTCGGCGAGGTTGCCGATGCCATGGTAATGAGATGACTGACTGACTGGCGTCTGCAAAGTCGCAGAAATAGCGGGAAAGTATAAAAATCGATCGAGGTCCCGTATGTACAATAGTGATGATCGAAGATGGTTACCTTTCATTAAAACTTCATGCGTAGAGCATAGTAGACACATAAAGCAGTAGCAACGTATAACATTGAACCGAAGTATACGCTGCATCTCACCCGTCGATATGTAGTATTTCGTTAATAAGCTGCATCTCACCCGTCGACATTAGAAATCAATTTATTTCTTACATTGATATAAATATGTTATTAAATTATCATGCTTATAATTTCAATTTTATCACTTATACATTCATAATAACACTAAAATCCCCCTCCATGCACAAATTCGTTACCCTAAAGATGCTTTGTAAATATTGCTCTTAGCAGTAAGATCGCCTTGTTGCATATGTACAGGTCTGTAATAATTTATTGATTCACTGTACTTTTAATTTGTATTATGTTGATTTTCATAAAAACAAAAAAAAAAAACAATCATCTACAATTACAACTCATTCCTTACTAACAGACTTGCATTCAACAAATTATACCCAATACGGATATCACTTTCAATGGGACAAAAACCGCGGATCGAACGCATAATGGCACTGCATTCGCGTGTGCATCACTGCAGTATTAATCATGAGCTTAGAACTAGACGTTTTAATATGCAGATTGGCTATAACTAACGATACACACGGGCGATTAGTGAGGTGAGCACAATTGGCAACATGGTGTGCTCTAGTTCTTTTTTTATTTATTTATATTTAGGGTATTGGAACGCTGCATCTTTGTATCGATTTTATATTTGTATTGGGTAGTGAGAGCCTTCGTTTTGACTTTCTTCGGCGTATAAAAACATAATTTTTAATTTGATAACTTTTGATTTATAACGAAAAAATAATTATTAAAATTGCAACCCATTGTTAAAGCTATGTGAGACGGACACAATTCTTATTAGCAGAAAAGATGGGAACATCTCTGTTGTATAAGATTATTCACCAACTGCCTTTTTAGGGTTCCGTAGTAAACAAGGAACCATTATAATTTCGCCATGTCTGTCAGTCCGTCCGTCCCTTCCTCAATCCCTCCGTAAGTCCGCAGCTTAGCTCATACTATTAGCACTAGGAAGCTCAAATTTGGTACGAATATACATTTTAATGATGCCGACAATACGATAAAATAAAGCTCCTCGATCGGCCATCAGATATGCAATGTCAAAAGTGCTTCGGAGACCACGTTAATCCGTCGGTCACGGCTGTTGTCATTTAATGAAGGCATTTAAAGTCGTTAAGTGAAGTGGCTTGTGGGTGGCTTGAAAACACTGGCCTCTGCCAACCCGCAGATAAGTAGCGTGGTGGAGTATACTCTAAACTCTTTCAATTGAGGGCTGTATCGCAGCAGTGTGGTGAGTAAGGGTTGACGACGACGACGCTGCTATATGCATGTAAGAGATAGTGGTTACAGCTTCTCTTGTCTCACCTAAAGCAATGTCTCGCTCTAAATATATCGTATGCTTAGTCTCTGACTCGCTTTATGGTCTACGAGTTGTTGTCTAATGCAGTGTATTGGGTTTGGTCTGTTAAACTTGTTGGTACTAATCACATAAGATGAGACCTATAAACATTGTTGTTTTTATGCGACAAAATGAGTAGCCGTGTGTATCCTCATCGAATGATTGCTCACTATAGAGGTCCATAGGGGATTGAAAATATCAAAATGCATCCACATGTGGATTTCCGTTAATATTTACGTATTAGATATTATGATTACGTATTAGATATATGACTGACACTAGAATTGAGTATATATTAGCCAGGGGACTGGGGCCCTACCTACCGCCGAAGCTGAAGCCATTACCATTGGTTTTTTTGACGGCGAAAATCAATATTCAGCTTAAATTTATGGTAGGTACCTACTTGTGTTTAGCTTAGCTCGCAGAAACCCTGAAGCTCTACCGACTAAGTTGAAGATGTTTGTCAATAAGTAAAACGTAAGACCTGGTTTTTGAAATAAAAATAATCGATGGTAATCGGCGTCAGCTTCGGCGGCTTCCCTGGTCTTTTTTAGGGCTTCATTCAACAAAGAATTCTTAGGTATTGTTTCGCCATAACATTTCGTGTCTGTCTGTCTATTCCTTAGCGGCTTATATAAAGGTTTTCCATGGATTTTTACCTCAATTTATAAGTTGTCCTGGTACCGTAGCGATAAGGCATATTTTTGCGCGTCCACACCCATAATGCTAAAACGATGAATGGAGGACCACTCACTGGGAGAAAAAACCCTCAAGGGAAAGTTTAGCTGCTGTATTCTGTGAGGTGGAAGTAGTTTCCCAGTCAGGCAGCATACAGAATATGCCATGCCCCACCTCTATTAACCTACCTAGTCTATCTTTTTTCTGCCACATCTAGTGCTAAATAGGCGTAGGAGTATCTGTTACTCGCACGTTATCTTTGACCTGTGGTTCAAGATTTATGGCATGTTGCAAGTGTAGCAACTCCTTTTATCTGGTGACGTCACTCACTCGCAAGAACATCGTAATTCTCAAGATTTATTGTTAAATGGTGTGAGCTTCTGTGACGGAGAGGAAATCCAATCGTCGGGTTTGATATGCCCTGTTTTTTTTTTACATTATAACCTACTTTTCTAATCGACAGGGCGCACCATGTGCAAGTATACTATAAGTATATAACCTATAAACTTCATGTACACATGAGCCATTTGAATTACAAAAGTACAGATAAATCGACTTACATATTTCGATCTTCATTCACATCGAAACGCTGAAGGGAAAACAGCATAAAATACACAAAATAATATAAATAAAATTGAAGAAACACAGAAAACGCGTGTTGAGGAAACATATTTGTCCCTAGCCAATATTGAACTGAAGCATCAAACGTTTCTTGGAAATAATTTCATTTTTATTGCAAAAAGCACTCAACTGAAGACGGTTATACTTGTAAGGTTTATGTTTCAGTACTTCAGTAGGCAAAGCTGTTTGGATATTAAATTGTAAGATTTGAATTTCCATTCGATTTTTGTCGAACTTTACCCAGAAGACAATAGGCATGGGATTAAGAAAGATATGAAAACGTTTATTTCTTTGTAATATTTTTATTGTACATAAAATAAATTTACGACATAGTAAGTTAAAGGAAAAGTACAAAGGCATCCATCACAGGGATCAAACCTTCTAGATTTACCGATGACCTCAACTGACGAACTGCCAGAAGCGGCTGGATGCGGAAAGCGGAGGATCGCATATGGTTGAAGGCATTAGGGGAGGTCTATATTCAACAGTGGACAGATACAGTCTGGTGATGAAGTTGTATCTCTGGAGATGTAAAGTTATGTTTGGAGAGTGAGACCTCTCGAATGCTGATTCGATCAACTTTTGATACAGCATGTAGAGTGTGCAACTACTTTCAAGAAAGCACAGATGAGTTGAACCCATCGGTAATAACCGCGTCATTTTAGGAAGCTCCACACCACCGCCGAGGCAAGCTATAAGAACATCGGCGCGCAGAGTTCATCGCGACAGAGATCGGATAGCCGCTTCTGCATATTCACCTTGACGAAGACTTCTGTTGTATTTATTGAAGTGAAAACTTCTTTAGCGGCGTTGTGCACTTTTTGGGATGGATAAAAAATGTTTAACTCGCGTCAGGACACGTGGCCGGATTGAAAATTCGTAAGACGGAGGGAGCGTATACCGCCGGCGCGACGTGGGAGAGGAAGTGATATTACCCTCTCTTTCACCGCGCGGCAAAAATGTATGCCTGCCCCAACTGTTTATTTTTAATGTAATTTAAATTGTCATATCTGTGTACGATAGCGCAATAAATAAATATTGTATTTTACCACATAAATGATACCTAGTACTTTTATAATAAATAAATGAATAAATATTGTCAGACAAATTACACAGCGCCATCTAGCCCCAAAGTAAGCGAAGCTTGTGTTATGGGTACTAGACAACTGATAAACATACGTAAATACATTTTTTTTTGTAAATACATACTTATGATACATAGAAAACACCCAGACCAAGACAAACATACATGTTCCTGCACACAAATGTTTGTCCTATATGGGAATCGAACCCACGAGCGTTGGTTGGCCGCGTCTTTGACCGCTACGCCACCGAGCTCGTCAAAACTTACTTTTATACTGATAAATAAAGCAATTCGTGCGAAATTATTCCATCCATTCCAAAATATTCAAAAATGCACAACGTTAACTAGTCGTCTTATGTAATATATTTAGATAATGAGTTTGCTTTCCGGACAAAAGTACGTAAGTGACCCTTTTAATTAACTTACTGTATCTCAAGAGTTAGGCTACCTTCAATACTTACTAAGTAATGATTGCGGATAATTTGATCTATCCTACTATACGAATTTCTGCCAGTTTATATGAACCACCCCATTATACTGTTAGATAAATTGTTTCTTTTTTTTTTACACTACGTCGGGTGGCACCCAAGCATACGGCCGCCTGATGTGAAGCGGTTACCGTAGCCATATGCGTACCGTAGCATATATAACGCTTGCAACATGAAATGTTGCTCGCGCGCCGCCACCCCCGCTGCTAACGCAGCATCTCCTTCCTTTCTTTCTGGTGACCTCACTCACTCGCAGAAACACAACAACCCTCAAGGGAATTGTTATTTGGCTGCGGTATTCTGTGAGGTGGAGGTACATTCCCCAGTCGGGCAGCTTACAATTACGCTCCCTACCTCTCTTTTCGCCAGAGCTTCGTTTGTCAGTCAGCAGGGTGCACCACGTGCAGGTGAAGTTGGCTTTGGTTCAAAGATCTTGATGAACCACTTACACCCCAAATAAACATAGCCATCTTATAGGCTTTTGGGGTTAGTATCTGTGTGCAGGCTGTGCTACGATGTTTCAATCGATTCCCGTTGTTACCGACGGCAACCTTTTTTACTTATTTATGTATATATATAAAAGCGAAATACCATTCACTGATTAATCACAAAATCTGAGAATTTATACCAAGTACAAACTTGAAATTTGACAGGTAGGTTCCTTATAGGGTGTAGACATCTGCTAAGAAAGGATTTTACGAAACTCCAGGTCTAAGGGGGTAAAACGGGGGTTGGAAGTTTGTATGAAACTCCTATGTTTTTGAAGCAAGAGACTTGAAATTTAAAATGTATCCTCTATAGATGGTGTGGAGGTGTACTAATAATGTATCTTTAGAAATCAACCCCTTTTTGGTGTTAAAATGGGGGTTGGAAGTTTGTTGAAAGTTCTATGTTTTTGAAGTCAGAGACTTGAAGTTTAAAATGTATGCTATAAAGATGGTGTGGAGGTGGACAACTGCTTAAATTACTGTTCTGCAGTTTAAACTACTGCTTCTGTCTTGGCGTTCGGGTGTCTGTTCTATGATTTGGGCGAGCGGTTTGCCAAAGCGCTCTATTGCCCAACTGAAAAAACGTATACATTTTTAATTTCTAGTTCCATGATTTTAGTTTCATCGGTAACATAAATGTACTTATTTTCTATCATATTGAAACAATGTCATGACTTTTTTTTGTGACCGTCAATAACAATATGTTTTGTATGATATACTTCGAAGGAGGTTGTTGTAACGCATAACATTACTCATAGCAATAAATGAAAAAATAAGGAATTCTCCACAGCAAAAGTATGTAATATGTAGAATTTTCTATTTTGCCTAATTTGACAGGTGTTAACTTTGCCAATCGGCTTACAATGGCTTCCAAGTAGATATCGCAAACATCACATCATCATCAGGTCCATTTTATTCTCCACTACAGGAGCACGACCCTATCTCGTCCGTACTAGACGGAAGGAGGATTTGGCCTACACTCCAACATTGCCCAAGCAATTGCCGCAGTTTTCTTAGAATTGCTCCAAATTCAAATCAACACACTGTGTGTATAAGCATCACATAGAGTATTGAAACTCAAGATCGCTTTGTCGACATGCATTTGATTACTGTTTGTGGTTGGCCTAATGGTACGATATTGTACCTTCCACGGTCTAAGTTTATTAGTTTATCCTTGAAATAGGAAATGTACTATTATATAACTGCACGTGGAAATAAAAACCGTCTCCCAGATGGTCAAAGCAAAATTTTTACGATGAAAATTACTGCTATTTTTACGATTGAAATTCGTGATAACACGGTTATAAAAAGCGTTGTTTTACGACAAGGATCATGTGCATCTTATTTTAATATTGTAGCTATAAATTTTATAAAATTTAAAAAATCTTTTTGTTTTGATTCTCTCATAACTGTAGATTGGATAATCTGGAACGTGCTTTAATTTAGTCACTCCGGCCACTCGATACAAATGGCGAGTTCTTGACTATTACATAAACAAAGCCGTCTGTGCAAAGGGTAATTGTGGGTATGGGGGTTAGGTGTAAGCACAGAAATCTAAATAATAAGACAGTAGAAGTCGTAAATGCGCGTGGCCTTGTCGCTACACAGGTGACTCACAAAGTCACTAAATTGACCCACGCGCTTCATTGGCAATCAGATGCTCTCGAAGCGTGCGTGTATAAATATGAAGTTTTGTAGCATGTTCCATTGCGGAAATTATGCCACAAGTTGTAATTATACTAATAAAGGCATAACATTTCATTGGTAACTATTTTTTATTAGAAATTACGCTCTTTTTCTTAAATACCAAAGTATCTATAAAAGTAATACGATTGTCATAGGTGACCGTTCACATTATTACATTCAACGGGCTGTGTGGTTGGTGCATTCAACTATACATTGGCTCTTATGTTTGTCAATATCTGGGAGGTACCGCACCACAAAAAGAGATGTAAAACACACTGTGTGTATAATGGTAACGTCGCGCTCTCGATTTCCTAGTGGTACTGAGCTCTGAGTGACTGAGCTCGGTCGCAGACTAGTGTTGTGATCAGGGATTGAATAACCGAAAAAAATTGCATATATTGGTTAAAGGTATGACGTCATACCTTTAAATTTCGATACCTTAAAGTAAAGGTATCTTAATAATTTCGGTATTGTAATATTCCGGTATCGTTATTTTTTTAGGTATCTAAATTATAAAATAAAGGTTTTCTTTCCACAATGTCGACCGCATTGGTAGGTAAGTACTTGATCGATACCTACGTCGCGTCGTTGTCGCATAATTTTTTTGGTAGCGAAATGGTTTTGGTTAAGGTACTGGTAATATAAAGGTATAATGGTACCGTAAAAAAATAAAGGTATTCTTCTTGTTTTACCGGTATCGTAACCACAATTCTCAACCGTTTTGGCTCTACCTTTAAATCAAAACGATATCGTAATTTTATACCAGTATATTATACCTTTACCGCTTTCAATCCCTGGTTGTGATACAGTTCAGTTACAGTCCCGAATGAGTAGGCTGTACCTCCTCGTTTGGGTCTATATCGGATACAGATCCGAGTGCAATCAAATTCTTGTTTTCATCTATATATATAAAAGAAAGTCGTGTTTGTTACAACACTTATAACTCGAGAACGGCTGGACCGATTGCCATGGTTTTTGATTTGTTGGATTTGTCTCCATCTATAATAGCAGAATAACTATTAAAAACATTGGAAAATTTACGAAAAAAATAAAATAAAAGAAAAATTACATACAAAATGATCGTGGATGTCGGACCTGTCAAACGTGACGTTAACGCGCGTACGTCAAATGTATGCGTGCGTTCAGAAATGTGGGTATAGGATAACCGCTCTTATGCCCCCCACGTTGAGCCCCCCGCGCCCCCCCCGCGCAAAAACGCGGCGGAACAATGCCCATTTGTTTTTTGTTTCTACCTGCCCGGCGCCGCGGGTGGTCGGGGCCCCATAAAAACGGTCATTGAGACGCAACTTTGTTATTGAGTGCCTACAAGTGGTGTTTTTTACGTTTACTAAGAACACCACTATACAATGCCGTCTTTTGTTGTTCAACACTCGACTATAGTGTAGAATTACGATGGTCTAAACATTCTCAAGTGGTGTTTCATAGCCCTACTTGTATTCAAAAAAATACCTTATGAACTAAGGCGATAACGTATAGTTTTTTATTTACAAATACGCTAGGGAGATAAAACCCGATGTTAATAAACAAAAACCTACACTTACCTAAACAAAATAAGTTTTTATAGCACTTGACACCGGCCCGAACATCTGGCGCCGTTAAGGCGAGTCTCTTAAACCCCTTTTTTATTTTTTTTTCCACTGAGTTTATGATTCTTTGGCCTTAAGGGGCCAGATCGTGAAAACTGTGAAAAGAGTGTTACGATTTTTCATATTTAACCTATTTAGATATGATTGATATCAATGATAATTTGTATATATTACAATCAAAGACCAAAAATTATTGTATGATTATATTAAACTCTTAAAATCTAATAGTTGTTTTATAATAAAGGTCAACAAACGCACAAAATTGAGAAAAAATGCAAAAACATGCCTTCGTATTTTTCAGATTTAACCCAATAAATCAACACAAATTGATAAAAAGAAACACTTTTTGAACACTGAAGAAACCAATAAATATAACATATACTTTTTTTTGTACCTTTACAAACAAAGACTTCCTCTTTTAAAGCCCTAAAATCTAGATATGTTTTACGTAAATTCTCCATAGAAAAATGTATGAAAAATGACGCACATTCCGATATTACGAATTAGTGCTCCGCGTCGCCACTAATCGCCAGTGTGTTTTTATATGTCAAGGTGACACCACGCGCGTCGGATGCTCCAGCAAAATTACGTGTTGTTAATTTGTGTTTTTTGTGAAAAACTGTAAGTATAACTAATTTACCAATATAATGAATGTATATAAATCGTAAAAAATACAAAGAATGAATTAGATACTTTGTTGAGTAGGTTATTTTATGAACCTTGTAAAATATGTATCAATTCAGGCTTGAAACATGATTTCAACATGCTATAGCCAATATCATAAACGTATCTAGTCGGTAATCGAGGGTTTTTTTCGCAGGACTGATTGAATTTGAATTTGCCAGGGAAAAGAAAGTTTAGTACGCATTATAAAAATATGAAAGCCAAAAGATCTCGGAAAAAATGTAAGTTCCTTCCTACTTATTTATTTACTTTACTACGTCTTGTCCTAAATACCTACCTAGAAAAAAATTACGAGATTTCTGTGAAAGTGTCATGTAAAAATCCTAGTTTTATTTGTGTGCTTATCCTGTCTAAGTAGTAATAATAATATAATTTATTATCATTTGAACAGGGTACATTACAAAGCTAAAGAATACCTATGTCATATGATTTAGATCGCTTGATTCAGACATATACAATAGCATGTAAATATTGGTTTGTATTATAAGTAATAAAGTCAATTTCTACCTAGTATTCGTTTTCATGTTCATCATTATTGTCTAAATATCAGATTGTGGAAGTAGGTATGTTTCATAACAGAAATAGCACGGGCACGCGGCTTTGTCGACATACTTACCGCCAAAGAGACGCGACGCGCCTAGGGTCTGGTGTTGTACAAAAATTACAAAATAATTATAAAGTGGATAATAATGATGAATAATATTTCCAGTATTGAAAATAAAGAAAACCTTCAGGCCGAGACTCCAAGCAACACTGCTATGCTTAGACTACACACTATAGACGTAAGTTGTTATACGTAATTCTTGTAGACTTATTACATAAATAAACAAACTACCTTGGGGTGTAAGTGGTTCATCAAGATCTTTAAACCAAAGCCAAATTCACCTGCATGCGGTACACCCTGCTGACTGACAAACGAAGCTCTGGCGAAAAGAGAGGTAGGGAGCGTAATTGTAAGCTACCCGACTGGGGAATGTACCTCCACCTCACAGAATACCGCAGCCAAATAACGGTTTCCTTGAGGGCTGTTGTCTTCCTGCGAGTGAGTGAGGTCACCAGAAAGGAAGGAGATGCTGCGATGGCAGCGGGGGTGGCAGGGGTGGCGGGGGTGGCGGCGCGCGAGCGATATTTTATGTTGCGAGCGTTAATATGGCTACGGTAACCGCTTCAGATCAGGCGGGCCGTATGCTTGTCTGCTACCCGACGTAGTATAAAAAAAAAAAAATACCTAGTTAGTGATGGACGAAGACAAAATCTCAGTAGGGTGAAGTCTTCTAGTATCGGCCTCCTCCTAATATCGGCCTTTGCGAGAAAATGGAATATAGGGTAAGTGCTCCATTGAATGAACCCTTAAGGGCATTCCAAACTTTGAAAATTACAGCCAGCTACTTATGAGATCCTAACCAAAAAATATTTTATTTTATTATGTTCACAATTTATTCATGATTGATACAGTATACATATTTTAGCAAAAATGCTGATAGTTATTGAGATAATCTGCATTTTATACAAATATGGGGTATATTTGTATAAAATGCAGGTTATCTCAATAACTATCAGCATTGAACACACAAATCACCAGAGAATGAACAAAAAAATCCAGTGAATAAACCTTTTGAAACCCATTGAATGAACTACCACTTTTATATATCAGTTCTATATATAAATTATTATGTAAGAGTTTATTTCGGGTAATTGTTATTGTAAATATATATATTTTTTTATTATATTAAATAGACGATATGATTACTATTATAATTGCGTGTTACTTCATATTTTATAACCTAAAGAGTTATAAAATATCATATCTAACATTTTTTTTTATACCACTAAGGTGGCAAACAAGCATACGGTCCGCCTGATGGAAAGCAGTTACCGCAGCCTATGGACGCCTGTAACACCGGAGGCATCACATGCGCGTTGCCGACCCTGTAAAAACCTCTTCAAGCCCTTTTTGAAGAACCCCATGCTGTAGTCTCCTGGGAAAACCTCAACAGGCAATTCATTCCACAGCTTGATAGTACGTGGAAGAAAACTTCTCTGGAACCGCACAGTACGTGACCATTTCGGTTCTAAAGTGTGAGGATGAATTCCCTGTCGATGGCGAGCGGTGCGACTGTAGAAGGAAGCCGTGGGCATCATGTCAAACAACTCCTCTGAACACACCCCATTGTACAAACGGTAGAACACACAAAGGGACGCAAAATCTCTAGGTTCTAAACCGTCTGTCAGTTTGGGATCGTCAACAATCCTCACAGCACGCCTTTGAATCGAGTCACAGGGTGCAAGCTGGTATCTAGGCGCTCCCGCCCATAGATGGCAACAGTACTCCATATGCGGCCGAACTTGAGCTTTGTATAAGTCTTTGCCCCGGGTTGAAGTAATGTTTCGCCCTGTTGAGCACACCTAGTTTCTTCGATGCCAGCTTGACCTTCCCCTCCAGATGACATCGAAACTGGACGTCGCTGGAGATGTCAACTCCTAGAATACCAATACTATTGGCGATGGTGAGGGGTGTGTTTTCGAAGTGTGGAGCCACAGCAAATGGGGTTTTCTTAGCGGTGAACGCGCAGACTTGTGTCTTAGAGGGGTTAAATCGCACTAAGTTCTGTCGCCCCCAGTCGGACACTCTACTTAGTGTGCTCTCAATTTGCGACACAAGTTGTTCGCGGCTCTCCTCCACCAAAGAACGAGGGATATTTGCGCGGCCCGTGTAATAAGTGTCCCCGGTGCTGTCGTCCGCATAACAATGAATGCTGTCATTATACAACATATCATTAACATGCAGCAGAAACAGCGTCGGGGACAATACAGAACCCTGCGGGACGCCAGCATTGATGTCCATGCTATCGGAGCAACTGCCATCTACAACGGCTCTAATGCTTCTGCTGGACAAGAAGCTAGCAACCCATTCGCATAGCCCCTCGGGCAGACCGTAAGGCTAAGATGCCAAATGCTTAAAACATAATATTAATACTGGATTATTATTATAAAATATTTAATATTATTATTCATCACTTCTATGTTAGATTCTCCTTTCTCTTCTAAACTATTATATTTCTATAATAGAAGATTGGTTCTATATGTCATCATTATTTATTAATTTCTTTTTAGCTTGCATTTTGCTGTCTTTCCATGGTCGTTTTAGCTGAAAGGCACTTCTATGTGGAGATCTTTATTTATTTTATTTAATCAGTTCACTCCGTCTGGTTTTCGTCCTGGGCACAGTACTATTACTGCACTTCTAAAAGTTACTGAAGATATCAGGCTAGGTATGGAGGATAAACTGGTAATAATAAAAGAACACCTCGTTCGAATATTGGTCAAAAAATTGACAACCGTTTATAAAAGTTGTGTACAAAAAATTTGCCAACTGCATTAAGGCTAAGATGCCAAATGCTTAAAACTGTGTGTTCATTGACTAGATTTTCTTCAATTTCGTGATCCAATTATCGAACACCCCTATAATTTATTTATGATAATTAAAATTTATGCAATCTGCTTTTTGTAAGATAAAACAGTTCTTTTTACATCCTACTATCAAATTATGTTAACACTATCACACTTATAGTGTCTACAAAGTGAATATCAAAACACGAAGTCTCAGCAATGCCCTAAATTCTGCTCCATACAATCAAAAATACGACAGAATACTTTCATTTTAGGCGGTCGCGATTTTGAAACTATAGGTCACAGGCAAATACCTGTGTGTTCAGTTGACGTAATATAATGTTTCGATTGAGAAAAAAATACTGGCTTGAGTAGAAAAGCTTAGATTTCTTATTATATTGAAAAATGTGTGTTTTGTTCATTCACTGGTGGGTGTTAATTCACTGGAGCACTTACCCTAACTATTAAAATAACCCTAAAATTATAATAGTTTTTATTCAAAAAGCGACTCTATATGCGAATAATCCATATTTTGGTGCGGGTGCTTCAATATTTGAACGTTCAGTTGGCAATAGAGCACGCGCCGGTACCGACTTGTGTCGTTTAGTGGCAGTGGCGAGTCAAATCCCGGTTGCGAGCGCATTGAGTTAGTTAGTATTTAAATGGAATTAAACATACCTATGGTATTTTATATTGTTTTTTATTGAAGAAAAACCAAGGTTTTTACATTTACTTGTCTTTTTTATGAAATAATCGCAGGGTCGAGGTTAGGGATCTTTATTTATTGATAAATCCCAATATCGGCCACCCGGCCGACATTAGGAAAATGCATGAAAACGCTAAACAACATGTTTAGCTATTTTTTATGTTAACAGGAATATTAATAAGGTTAAAAATGAAACAACAGCTTTTTTTATTAAAATTATTGTCCTGAACCGACTTTACAAACAACCAGTTTTTATTACGTTTATTTATATAAAACGTTCAAGATTTTGATCTAGTGTTATGTGTTTCAAAGATGTATTCTAAGGGAGTTCTTAGCTATGTTTGAAGAAATTTGGCCCATTCTTTTTTAATTATTTTTTATAAAACAAAATAAAGCCATTATCTTTCTTTACAGGAACTAGTTATTGAAAACAGTCAAGAGGGAAAGGTGGATGAAGTGGAAGTTGGGCGTAGAGTAATAGATATTTCTTTTTTTTATAAAGCTCTTCAGGCCATAGGGGACCACGGTCCAATGGATTGTAAGTTAAGTTACCTCAGTATAATAGGTGAAGTAAAAGTTGGTCTGGACTCAAAACTCATCATGAAATGTAGTATGTGTAGTATGAAGTTTACTGTGTGTTTGGTTGAAAAGAAAGAAGATAGCATGGAAGTGAATCATCAAATTGTATCTGGTATCATATCATCTGGTGGGAGCTACTCTCAGTTAAAAACATTAACTGCCGCAGTAACCGTTACCAATCATGTCACCTTCATTATACAATGAAATTAATAATACGGTTTGCGATTGGTGGGAAAAGACAGCAACACATTCCAAGGCAGAAGCTGTCAAGGAAGAAGCAGAGTACGCAGTCTATAGGTAGTGTTGATAAAAATGGTACACCATTAATATCTGTTGCTGTTGACGGTTGTTGGAGGAAGAGATCTTATGGTAAGAATTTTTCCGCCTTATCCGGCGCAGCTGCGATAATTGGCATTAAAACTAATAAAGTATTGTTTTTTGGAGTTAAAAATAAATACTGCGTAGTCTGTGCACGAGCCGCAAAGAACAACAGTCAGCCCCCGGAACACCATTGTTTCAAGAATTATTCAGGATCATCTACCGGGATGGAATCGACCATAATAGTTGAGGGGTTTAAACGTTCCATTGTTGATCACGGTGTAATTTATAATAAATTTGTAGCAGACGGCGATTCTAGTACTTATAAAAAAATATTAGATTCGCGTCCGTACGATAATTTAATAGTAGAGAAAATTGAATGCAAAAATCATCTTTTACGAAACTACTGCAGTAGCTTGGAGAAACTGTCAAAAGACACTAAGTATCCTTGCGAATTGCGGAAATTCCTAAAAGAAAGGTATTTGCGTTTAAGAACGGGTGTAAAATGCGCGATTAAATATTGGGCGGATCAAAATCAGTCACTCGAAGAAAAAATAAAAAATCTTAGTGAATATATCCTAAATGGTCCACAACACGTATTTGGTAATCACCAACATTGCAAGGAGTATTTCTGTAGACCTGATACTCGTCGAATAGAACCTGTTGGATTACTTCCAACAATTGTTGGATGCGGATTAATAGACGCGGTAGAAATTTTAAGTAAAAGACTGTCATATCATTCTAGAAGTTTAATTCATAATTGCACAAGTAATATAGTTGAAAGTTTTAACGGAGTAATTGCCAAATTAGTTGGGGGTAAGCGTGTAAATTATTCTTCCCGTGGTTCTTATGCGGGCTGATGCGCAGCTGCTGTTGTGTCTTTTAATACGGGATCGATTCATAGTAAAACTCATGAAGTCATATTTAAATGTAGTCCGATTCCTTTGATCGCGAAAGTGGAAAATTGTAATCGTAGAAACCGTTTAATTGCTAAACCTAAATTAAGATTGAAAAAAAGCCACAACACTGTATCGAAAGACGCTCACTATGGACCAAACTGCGAGAAACCTGATCTGAGTCCAGAATTATATGAGAAAGCCAAGCCATCTTTTTTAGCCGATTTAAAGTTGTCTTGTGCTGAAAGAGAGGAGCTTGAAAGGTCGACCCATTTGCAAAGAAGTAGTGCTGAGTGGATGAGTACAAGGAGAAAATTACTAACCTCATCATCATTCGGGGAAGTTTGTAAAAAACGAGAGAGCACAAGTTGTGCTGCTTTTGTTGGTAAAATCGTTTATGGTAGTAATATCTCCAGTTTGCTTGCTGTACGGTACGGTATCGAAAACGAAGAAACCGAAATTAGACAGTTAGAAATTCAAAAGAATATTAGTATACAAGGTTGCGGTTTGTTCGTCGACGATCAATATGAATTTCTTGGTAATACACCAGATGGCATTTATGCAAACGGTTTAATTGAAATTAAGTGCCCACATTCTTTAGCTGGCATGACTCTTGATGAAGCAATGGCCAAACATACCTTTTGGGCAAGGCTTCCAAGAGTTATGTCATAAATAAAAATCATAACTGGTATTTCCAAATTCAGGGACAGGTACATATTACTAAAAGAAACGTTTGCATGCTTGGCATCTGGTTTGGTGCTACTGTACCTATGAAAGTTTATATTTTAGAAAAGGACGACAAATTTTGGAAGAAGAAAATGGAGATGAAATTAGTTAGGTTTTATTACGATTGCCTACTTCCAGAATTAGTTGATCCTCGGCAGTCACGAAGCATGCCCATTCGTGACGCGCCCAGTATCATAGAGGCTATGAAAGAGAGGAAAGAAAGAGCTTTACGTGTTTTGAAAGAGAAGAACGCCTAATGGTTTTGAAAGAGACTGAGGTAACTTAACTATCCAGCCGGTCGATTCACGTAAACACGCCAGTCCAAAAGTCGTTTTAACTTAGAAACTTAGAAATCGCCTTTTGGTTTTCTGTTTTAAACGCACTTACTTATCTAGTCTTGGATTGTCATAAATCTTTCAATAGCTCAATTACTATACAATTCCTATACGATTTTGAAGAGTTACCTGGTGTAAAGAATCATCAAAATTGTTTCAAAAATACAGCGAATTGAGAATCTTCTTCTTTTTTTAAGTCGGTTAAAAGGGCTTAATTTGCAAAAAACGAAGTGACATTTTTAAGTCCCTACGCTACGGTTTTTATTACGTGAATCGGGCAGCTGGTACTCATTCTGATAAGTTTTGCAATAGCAATTGATTTTATCATCAAATTAGCAGAAATCAAAATTTGATCAGTAATCGTTAAAATGAAAAAACATTAGAATTTTGAACTCATATTTTGTTATTGTTTACTTACTTTTAATTAGTATATTAATAATTTATAAACTTGTGTTTCATTTATTTTTGTACAACCCTAGCACGCTTTTTAGATGGCGACTCATATTTGTTATTGTTTACTTACTTTTAATTATATGAATCATTTTTATACTTTCGTATACTAGCGTAGCAAAAGTTATTAACTCAAAAATTACAAGCAAACAAAGTTGAAAAAAAAGTTGACATGGCCGATAATTGGTGCCACCACCCTATTTGAGTTTACGCAATAGGCACATTTCCTTGCGTAGAGATATACACTAGCGAGGAAAGCTCGATGTTATTTCGACCGTACTTCCTACTGAATTTGCAATTATTTTGTTGAATGAATATTTTACGAAATAAGAATAAACTTTGGTAGGAAAATTACAAATAAATACATAGTTGGAATTTTTGGTAAGTAGAATACAAAAAGGTCAGTCCAGACCTGCTCTTGATTGTTTAATATAAATAGAAAAACATAAAAATTGTGTCTCAACTACTCTTATTAATCTAGTAATTAATATTTATTATCATTTTATAACGTCGTTTATTTCCAATAATTCAACATTTTTGTTATGCTGTAAATATTCAACTTCAATAACAATTGGAACGTTTGTCGCAAAACATTTTGAAAATCGCGCTGTCTTTGGGTCATTCACCCGCCCCGTCGGTTGTTTCAGTAAACAGTAGCGCTGCGGTCGCTCGAAACCGACGTCGCGCCTAGACAATCTGGGCCCTTAATCCGATAGCTAATATGGCGGAGAAACGAAAAAAACATAAACAAATGGGCCTGAATGTATGACAGATGAGTATTGTTCAGTCTGCCCAAAACTGAACGCCAAACTGCAAATGTCGACCGTAGGTCGACACGGGCAATTGAAGCGTTTCAAGGTCGTGACGTCACTGTCGACCGTAGGTCGACACGGGCAATTCAGCGGATAATACCTAAGTATTAAAACATTGACAAAATTGTCGAAAAATTAAATTTGAAAACGGATTGGGATATTTATTGATTTTCAATTAAATGTCAAATCGATTGGTCTAACTTTTACGTCGCGAAAGTTGTCCGTTGTTGTTTTGAAAATTGTTTATGAATGAATGCTTGACAATGAATATTAATTGGTTGTCAAGTGTCATGGTTTTATTTTGTGACATAGTAAAATACTGAACTTAATATTTACCCACTGCTGGGTAATATTAAATACGGGTCTTCCTTCAACTGAATATGTTTCGAGCATACTCCACCACGCTGCTCAACTGCGAGTTGGCGGACGCCAGTAATTTCAAGCCGCCTAAAGGCCACTTGGCTTAACGACTGCCATCTAATGATAACAACCAGGACCGACGGCTTAACGTGCCTTCCGAAGCACGGAGGAGCTCGAGATAATCTAATGATAACAACCGGGACCGACGTCTTACGTGCCTTCCGAAGCACAGAGGAGCTCGAGATAATCTAATGATAACAACCGGGACCGACGTCTTACGTGCCTTCCGAAGCACGGAGGAGCTCGAGATAATCTAATGATAACAACCGGGACCGACGGATTAACGTGCCCTCCGAAGCACGGAGGACCTCGAGTTAATCTAATGATTACAACTGGGACCGATGGATTAACGTACCTTCCGAAGCACGGAGGAGCTCGAGATAATATAAACTCATCCATGGACAGGCTACGGTTGACGTTGCTTAACTTGCGTGTACAATTAGACTGACACGTGCAATGACGCCATCGTGCTTCTCTATTATTTTCTATTATCTATGTATATAAAAATCAATGCCACTTTTCGTTGTAATTTTATAACTCAAGAACGGGCTCACCTATCCAAACCAAATGTTTAGGCTTTGTTCGGACTATTTAGTAGATGGTTTATGTGAAGTTTGCACAAAATCGGTAAAGCGGTTCTTCATTTATCACATTTTTTGTAACAAATGAATTCAATAAATGACGGATCATTTTGTTAATGGAGATTTTGCTGCCAAATTGAAACTTTTTTCAGTGTTGACAGTACAAGCATGTTGTTATGTCATTCATGCGGTCATTTCATTTTGGACGTACTTCGACTTTATGTTGCCTGTTCGAGAGTCGGTACCGGAGATACGACAAAAAATATTGTTTATCGAAATGTTTTGGATTAAGTTATAAAATAGCTAGCAATTAATAAAATATTTTTTTGTTTGAATAAATGAATTTGATGTTCCAATAATTTATTTTTATTATTTCACTTTATACGTAGCGAAGCACGTACCGGGCCGCTAGTTCATTATATTAATTTCAAGACATCATAAATTTTGTTCAACTAATATGTATACCACGACATTCATTGACAATTAGGCGGTACGAAGTTCGCCGGGCCAGCTAGTAACATAAAAAAAGGACTTACTTATAAAAAGGAGATTTCACCCCTTCTTTAAACCTCTTAGTTTCTACTAGTACTAGTAGTACTATTAAATGTTATTTCATCATCAGGTCATTATAGTCTCCAATACAGGAGCACGACCCTCTCTCGTCTGTTCCAGACAGGAGGATTTGGCCTACACTCCCCACGCTGGCCTAACGGGTTAGGGGCTGATCGATGTTTTGTAATGTATGTCCCTTAGTCGCCTTGTACGACATCCACGGGAAGAGACGGAGTGATTCTATTCTAGTCTGCCGGAAACCACACGGCCAAAATGTTATTTATTCTGTGGAAAACAGTAGATATTATTTAATCGTTAAGCAGTTTAACGTACCCATACCTAGTTCCGGAAAACAGAGCTTGATCAGACACCATTTAAAAATAATTCACAGAAGTAATATTTTACGTGTAACTGGAAAGGCTAAAGCTTACACGGCTTTCTAAAATTGGTCAATTCTAGTCAATTCTGACCAACTATGACGTCATGACATGACTACTTCAAATAACTTACGGCGATGACAATATCAAATGTATGGAAATATGTATGCAAATACTATGCTTTTCATCTAAAAAAAAGGATAGAATAAAGAATAATCCTTATGATTAACCATTTCGAAAGTTATAATAAAATACATGTGGTTTTTTTTTAAATTTCATGAGTTCGATTCCCGGTTTAAGCAGGCGATTTTAAAAAAATCTGTAAATGCAGTTCTGCTTATTAATAAAAATAAAATGATGTCTTCTTTCAGTAAAACATTCTATCTTCAGTATTTAATATACTTCCCCTCCATGTGGCATGACCGTGGGACGCCCGTTGCCGGCCAATTATTGCTCAAATAGCTCATCTAAGCCAACCGACTCTCAACCACCAACTTTAAAGTGTGTTCCATTGTGATTATGTCCTAAATGTCAGGAGACAGAAAAGTCAACATTGCCCAAGCTTTCTTAGAATTGCTCCAGATTCAAATCAATACAGTTGCCGCTCGGCAACAATTATTATTAATCTATTAATCTTATATATATAAAAGAAAGTCGTGTTTGTTACAACACTTATAACTCGAGAACGGCTGGACCGATTGCCATGGTTTTTGATTTGTTGGATTTGTTTCCGTCCCGAATAGCAGAATAACTCTTAAAAACATTGGAAAATTCTCGAAAAAATAAAATAATAGAAAAAACATTTTCCCATACAAAATGTTCGTGGTTGTCGTAGCTGTCAAATGTGACGTTGTCGTACGTGCGTACGCCAAATATATGCGTGCGTTCAGAAATGTATATTAAGCTCATTATAGAACAAATGTCATAGATTAAAAACAAATGTTAACTCTATTGGTCTCATTTTTACGTCTTGAAAGTTGGCTGTGATTTGTTTTGAAAACAGTTTTGTGGATTTAAATATTTATTGCAAAGAGAATGTAACCACTACGTTTTAAGAGACGGATGTGCCATACAAATAGCGTAATTCTAATATGTATGAAATGGAAGCGAAAACAATCAGAATTTGTACCAAATTCGCTTCCGATTCATAGAGTCGTTTTTTTTACTTTGAGTTGCGCCAGGCTGATTTATTGGTTCTAAAATATTTATGCGTGCGTTCAGAAATTTAAATCAAGCTCCATAAATCTATATAATATATAAACTAATGTCGTGTCTTGGTCGGGAAAGTATTAAAAACATTGAAAAATTGACGAAAGAATTAAATAAAAGAAAAAACGTTTTCCCATACAAATAGTGCCAGTTAAAAAGGATTGGAATATTTATTGATTGTTATGTAAATGTCAAATCGATTGGTCTCACTTTTACGTCGCGAATGTTGTCTGTGATTTGTTTTGTGGATTGAAATATTTATTGTTGTCAATTGGTACTTTTTTTGTGACTTTGTAAAGTACTGAACTTATTATTTACCCACTGCTGGGATACGGGTCTTCCCTCAACCGAAGATGTTTAGAGCAGACTCCAACACGCTGCTCAACTACGGGTTGGGCCACTAACTTGGCTTAAGGACTGCCATCTAATGATAAACACCAGGACCGACGGCTTAACGTGCCTTCCGAAGCACGGACGAGCTCGAGATAACATAAACTCATCCATGAACAGGCTACGGCTGACGTTGCTTAACTTGCATGTACAATTAGACTGACACGTGCCTCACGCCATCGTGCTTCTCTATTATTTTCTATTATTCATTGTATTAATTTCAAGAAATCATAAATTTTGTTCATATATATATGTACATCACGACATTCATTGACTGTTAGGCGGTACGAAGTTCGCCGGGACAGCTAGTAAATAAATAAATATTAAATGTTCATGCACACAAATGTTTGCCTTGTGCGGGGATTGAACCCGCGACCTCGGAGTCAAATTGGCCTTTGCTAACCATTCGACCACCGAGCTCGTCAATTTTCCTCGAAAATTGCTCGTAACTAGCACAACAATGTTCAAGTACTAACTTAGAAGTGTGTTCCAAGTTGATTATGTCATAAATGTATATTTCAGGGGACAGAAAAGTCGACTACACTTATCATGCCGGCAGCTGGCTACTATTCCGGCAGTAGTAAATACGGCACGTCACGACACCGCTTCATTATCATACAAATTACAATTTGTTGACTTTCCTTCTCCCCATTTCAAGGCGAGTCAGAAAGGCATGTTTTGATGTATTTATGGTGGCGTGTGCTTTTTGAATGTTGTTTATAACTTGGCTTTAACCGACTAGGTACTGAAGACGGGAGGGTAATGTTTTTTTATGGTATGTATTCCATTTGCAATTATTTATTTGCATTTTATAATGTCGTGAGGTTGCATAGACTCTTACACACCATAAGCTCTGTCGGGCACAGCAAAATCAGCAAATACGACAAGGTTTTATTTGTCATAAATTTATGTACCTTATTATTATATTGTATGTATTGGAGTTTGTATAAATTTCGCTCCAGCTTTATTGGTGTTGGCACCACTCATTCCCATCGCTGTCTCCTATGTCGCCAAGATTAATAATGGCGTCCATTGCAGTCCCGGGGGTAAAACTACGGCTGTCTTGGAACTCACAACGAACAACAGAACAAGCTGAAGATGTTTGTCAATAACATAAATTTAATTTAATTTAAGGAGGTGGTTCTCAATTCGGCTGTATTTCTTTTTTCAATGTTTGTTACTTAATTACTCCGTGATTTATAAACCGATTAAAAAAAAAACTTTTTTATTTGAAAGATTATACTTCCAGATTGGTCCCATATTTTTTTCATCATCATCATCAGCCTGTGTCTACTACATACGTAAATGTTGAGTAATGTTTGGTGTCGGTTTTTTTTTTGTTAAAATTATTAGAATCAAAATATTCGATGGCAATCGGCTTCAGCAGCAGCAGCCCCTGATCTGACCACAGTATTGGGCATCTATCTCCATGTCTTTTGCTTTCCAAATTTCTGGTCACCATATCAAAGTCTTGTATAGTTTAGAAATAATCGAATCACTTAACGTTTTCACCCTGTATACATTGCCGGTAACGTATACATGAATATTCATGCATGCAATAGTAACTGTTCCGCAAACATGTAAAAAGGCCGTTGCAAGCTCGAGCGAGTGTAGTTAATGACCGTCGGAGCCTACTTGAAAACATCGGTAAAGCACCGGAAAATAAACCCGTCTCTGTCATTGGCGACCCCTACCATTTACTACTAATTCACTCTATAGAATTTGGCGTGATAACGCCTTATTAATCGATGATCCCCGGCTGCACGCACGAAAAAGCATGACTCATTGTCACGTTCCGCCTGAGCCGAGCGTGCAAGTGAGAGCGCAGAACAAGCTATCTTTCTTCCAATCCATCGGCCGATGTTTTCTTATGACGTTATCACGTAAAATTATTGTCCGTAAACCGACTTTAGAGACAACCAATTTTTTTTATCGACCATAGGTACCAAACAAGCATGTGGCTCCCCTATTGTAAATGTGATGTAAGTGGTTCATCAACATCTTTGAACCGAAGAACAAAAGAAGCTCTGGTGAAAAGAGAGGTAGGGTTGATGTGTTCCTGCGAGTGAGAGGCGGCGAGCGATACTTCACGTCGCGAGCATCGATATGGCTACGGAAACCGCTTCACTTCAGGTGGGCCGTAAGCTTGTCTGCCATCCGACGTAGTACCTATAAAAAATGTGATGGGAATATTGCCCGCATGCTGCCCGCTGGTAGCACGGAATCTCCTTCCATACATAAAGTAAATATAACGAAGTCGAGTTAGTTACATCATTTAAAAATCTAAAATAGCTGGACTAATTTGTATGACCTTTTGATTTGTTGGATCTGCTATCGTCTCGTAGCAGAGCAACTATTAAAGCAATAAAAAAAAATATGAGAAAAGTAATGAAGAAAATTATTTACAAATACATTTCGCGAATCATTTCGTTATTTTTTTTTTGTACGGTCCGCCTGATGTGAAGCAGTTACCGTAGCCAAATTAATGCTCGCAACATAAATTATCGCTCGCGCGACGCCACCCCCGCTGCAAACGCAGCATCTCCTTCTTTTCTGGTGACCTCACTCACTTGCAGGAACAACAACCCTCAAGAGAATTGTTATTTGGCTGCGGTATTCTGAGAGGTGGAGGTACATTCCCAAGTCGGGTAGCTTACAATTACGCTCCCTACCTCTCTTTTCGCCAGAGCTTCGTTTGTCAGTCAGCAGGGTGTATCGCGTGCAGGTGAAGTTGGCTTTGATTCAAGGATGTTGATGAACTATTTAAACCGCAATATGTTACACTGCTGCTATAATATTTGCATTTTATATTTTACTGCTGTGAAGTCGCAGTATGGCGCCATCTACCTATTAAGTATTAAACAACAAAACAAAGCACAGCCTAATTCACATAAAACCAATATTTTCTTAAATAAAACGCGTGGTATTTTCTTAACTAAAACAATACGACTAAATTCGTCTCACGTATATCTGGGTCTAGAAAAAATATGACAGGTTCCCTTATGAAATTTTCAGCCTTTCTACTGAATATCCAGCTGTCAAGTTGATTTTAGCACTCTAAAAAGATTTGTCGAGTACAATTATCTTTTACTAGCTTTCTACGTCGGGCCTTCGCTGGCGTGTATTTTGTGAGAATTTCATGAATCTTTCTTGTTTCTTCTTCAATATCCTATAAAGTTGTTCCACTTTTTTAAACATTTTTATTTCTTCTATATTACTCCGCACACATTGGAGCCTAAGTGGTCGCGTACTATGCGGTTCCAGAAAAGTTTTCTCTCGTGTACTGTCAAGCTGTGGAATGACCTGTCTGTAGAGGTTTTCTCAGGAGACCACAGCGTGGGGATTTTCAAAAAGGGCGTGAAGAGGTTTTTACAGGGTAGGCAACGTGCGTGTGATGCCCCTGGTGTTACAAGCGTTCATAGGCTACGGTACCTGTTCTCCATCATGCGGGCCGTATGCTTGTTTGTCATTTTAGTGGTAAAAAAAATATATTACGTTATGGCCAAATTTCACACAAAGTTTTTTTCACCAATTTCAGCACTATTGGCATGCTATTTGAATTTCGTATTTTTTTGCAAAGCGTCATTTTATTCTTACCTTTTATTATTTCAGATTCATTGTCACCTGTGCGTGGTGCATCCTGCTGATTAACTATCGATGTTCTAAATAAAGAGTCTTACAGTCTTTAGTACGGGGGAAGTGCTTCCCCAGGCGAGCTTTGTTAGATATCACTGCACCATACCTCTTTTAACTAAAATGTATTCTAAAATATATTTCTCTTTACATTTCCATCTGAAAAGTATGTATGTTTATGAAACTGAAATTACGTAAACACAAGGTTCGCACCTGAAACGAAAGTTTAAATTGGATTCGTTCTGCAGGCTCTCATATAAGTGCTCAGTAATTGGAATGTAGACTTATTGGTTTACAAAGGGGTTTCATTATCGCACTGAAAGTTTCATACCAGTTCTGATTTTCAATTACTTTTTCAATTTATGTACTAGCTGATACTGCGACTCTGTCCACATGGACGTTGCGTAAGAATACTTAACGTTTTTGTTTGTGTATGGAATAGAATCAAACATATACTATTAAGGGAAGCTTATCATATTACGTCAGTGAAAATCACACTCAAATCTGCAAAGTCGTTTCTGAAATTACCGTTCACAAACGCACAAGCAAATGGATAAAAATTCTGAAAAAAAAAAATGTTTACATATTTATTGTATAGATAGAACAAGATAGATTGCTTCATCATCATCATCAGGATAATATCTACCCACTGTTATATACCTTCCCAAATTATTTCCATCATATGGGATCCTCCGCTTTCCGCTTCCAGCCGTTTTCTTGAGATTGCTTGCTCCATATTAATTACCTGGATAGCCTAGTACTGCTTAGCATTTATTAAAAATAAGTTTAGGGTGTAAGTGGTTCATCAACATCTGTGAACCAAAGCCAACTTCACCTGCACCCTGCTCACTGACAAACGAAGCTGTGGCGAAAAGAGAGGTAGGGAGCGTAATTGTAAGCTACCCGACTGGGGAATGTACCTCCACCTCACAGAATACCGCAGCCAAATAACAATTCCCTTGAGGATTGTAGTGTTCCTGCGAGTGAGTGAGGTCAACAGAAAGGAAGGAGATGCTGCATTGGCAGTGGGGGTGGAGGCGCGAGCGATATTTTTAATGTTGCGAGCGTTAATATGGCTGCTATAACCGCTTCACATCAGGCGGGCCGTATGCTTGTCTGCCACCCGACGTAGAATAATAATAAAAAAAAACAATTTTCCTATAGTTAACATCTAGCTAGAAGGTATTGTGAATTTCATCGAAATCGTTAGGGCCGTTAGCGAGATAGTCGTTGCTTGTATCTTTACATAAATAAATAGCATGACACTACATTGCACGTGTCAATTTGATCGATTACGCAAGTTAAGCAAACTCGACCGTAGTCTGTGGACGGTTATTTAATTCTCATTCGTCCATGCTTCGTAGGACATAGTAAGCCTACGGTTCCAGCTGTTGGTATTAGGTGACAGTCACTAACCCAAGTCTTAACCCTCAGTCAAGTTGAAAACCGACGGCTTGAATTTGACGAGCTCGGTGGCGAAGCGGTCAATGACGCGGCTTCGACACCAACACTCGTGGGTTCGATTCCCACATAGGACAAACATTTGTGTGCATGAACATGTCTGTTTGTCTTAGTCTGGGTGTTTTTAGGGTTCCGTACCTCAAAAGGAAAAACGGAACCCTTATAAGATCACTTTGTTGTCCGTCTGTCTGTCTGTCTGTCTGTCTGTCTGTCTGTCTGTCTGTCTGTCAAGAATTTCTATGTCGAGAATGCGTGGAGGTATCACGCTGAAATTTGAACTGTATACTCAGGTCTACGGTCCCATGAAGTAGTAAAATAATCAAACTGCTATGTTCACGTAGAAAAAAGTTACGGCCGTTTATTCAGCAAAAAACGCATATTTCGACACACTCAAGGGAATCAAAACCTATAGGGTACTTCCCGTTGACCTAGAACTATGAAATTTGGCAAGTAACATCGTTATAGACTACAAGTATAGGAATAAATCTAAAAAGTTTACATTTGTAAATAGATTTTAAAAAATAGGGGGTCTATATTTTTTATAGGGTGTCGAAATTTCAAATTGAAACTACTAGTTCAAATGGGGTATCATATGAAAGGGCTTGATGTACACATTGCAAAATATATTTTATTTATTTTTTTCGATGCATTATTTCTTATTTATAATGAAAAATATCAAATTTAATAGTGATACTACGTACCTACGGAACCCTAGGTGGGCGAGTCCGACTCGCACTTGTCCGGTTTTTTTTATGTATCATAAGTATGTATATACAAAATAAAATGTATTTACGTATGTTTATCAGTTGTCTAGTACCCATAACACAAGCTTCGCTTACTTTGGGGGTAGATGGCGCAGTGTAATTTGTCTGACAATATTTATTTGTTTGATACACTGGCCTTTGCCAATCCACTATCAAGCAGGGTGGTAGATGACAGCTAAAATTCCCTACACTGAGGTAAGTGATACCTGTATCCCAGCAATGGGCTGATTATGGGTCGATGCCAAATAAATTGCGCTACATTTCAATTTGTATTGCTTCTGGGAAATTTGTACGCTGTGTAGAGCTATATTGAAATACCAGGTAATTGTTTTCTGTGGAGGAAAATAATTATTCCACAATAGAGAACTAGATTGATTTTTCATTCTCGTAACTTCCTACAATATCAATTTCGTCGAAAGAGCCCATCAGAACCCTTTGGGAGATCGTGTTGGCGTATATGTATATTTTATACCTATTTATACAGATATAGTCTATCATATCTGACGATCTCGGTGGTCGAATGGTTAGCAATGGCCACTTTGACTCCGAGGTCGCGGGTTCGATTCCCGCACAAGACAAACATTTGTGTGCATGAACATGTCTGTTTGTCTTGGTCTGGGTGTTTTCTATTTATTATAAGTATGTATTTACAAGAAAAATGTTTTTAAGTACATTTATCAGTTGTCTAGTACCCATAATACAAGCTTTGCGCCAGCGCCATCTAGCCCCAAATTAAGCATTTGGGGCTAGATTGCGCTGTGTAAATATTCCAGAAATATCTATATCTATATCTATCTATATCATCATCATGAGCCTGTATCTATTCACTGCTAGGCCTTCGCATAGGATCGCATCTGGTGGAAGGTAATGCTTTCCACCATATGCAATCCTTCGCTTTCCGCATCCGGCCGCTTCCGGTGAGGGTTGTCGTATTCCTGTGAGTGAGTGAGGTCACGAAAGGAAAAAGTTGCTGTGTTAGTATGGCGTGAGCGAGATTTCATTTGGCGAGCGTTAATATGGTGGGCCATATGCTTGACTGCCACCCGACGTAGTATGAAAAAAAAAACAAAAAAAAAAAGTTACCCGTTCTTACCAAACGTTCACGCGGACGGAGTCGCATGCTCAGCTAGTATTATTCAAATAAGTATATCTATGCAAGAGTTACTTGTTTCATATTAAAGGATTTATTCCTCATAACTGGTGTACATAAATATTGAATCCAAACATTCATGAAACCCGCAGCGTTCGAACTTATGCACGTGTTGCAAACGCAAACCGAGATAACGGAACAGTCCCAGTACTTCAATATATTAAGTATTCGGGTATCTGTAACATACAAATGCTAGGACGTTCCGTTTTACGGCACTGGTGTTAGAATAACTAGATACTATATACGTACTATGTATATGCGACGAGCTCGGTGGCGTAGCGGTCAATGACGTGGCTTCGACACCAACGCTCGTGGGTTCGATTCCCACATAGGACAAACATTTGTGTGCATGAACATGTCTGTTTGTCTTAGTCTGGGTGTGTTCTATGTATCATAAGTATGTATTTACAAAAAAAAAACGTAGTTACGTATGTTTATCAGTTGTCTAGTACCCATAACACAAGCTAAGCTTGCTTTGGGGCTAGATGGCGCTGTGTAATTTGTCTGACAGTATTTATTATTATATACATTCGTCTCAGAGAGGAGGTGAGGTCGACACGAGAGAGCGGCAGGGAGTAGGAGCAGATAGCAGGCCTTACTGTACGTAGTACTATTACTTATACTGTGTTATTGGCTGCATCAACTTGTTGGAGGTTCATTCTAAGTAATGATGAAAGGTTTTTGAAATCGGATGAGTAATTTCAAAGTCTACATTGTCGCCACAAACAAAAATACAAATGTCGCCTCTAAGCCCTTATAAATAATAAATATTTAAGAAATATTCCTGGACAAATTACACACGGCCATCTGGTACCAAACTAAGCAAATCTTGTGCTATGGGTACTAGATGACTGATACTATACTTAAATATATATTTTTTTGTAAATACACGCATATAATACATAGAAAACGCCCAAACCAAAACAAACAGACTTGTTCATGTACAACACAAATACTTGTCTTGTGCGGGTATGGAACCCGCGGCCTTATAGTCAAAGTCCCATTGCTAGCCATTCGACCACCGAGCTGGTCGAATGGAATTGAAAGATATTGCTGAATATATTTCAATATATGATACACAATGAATCGTGCTTCTTCTTCTTTTTTTTCATCAACCCTTATTCATATCACTGCTGGGATACAGGTTTCCCCTTAATCGAAGAGGTTTAGAGCATACTCCACCACGCTGCTCAACTGCGAGTTGGCAGAGGCTAGTGTTTTCAAGCCGTCTAAAGACTTGACGAAAAATGACAGTGGTTAAGCCACTGGTATTTTTCGACAACAGCCCTACGAAGCACGGAGGAGCTCGAGATAAATAAACTCATCCATGGACAGGCTGCTGCCGACGTTGCTTACTTGTGTGTTCGATTAGACTGACACGCGCAGCGACGCCATATAATGTTTCGTAATGGATTCATAGTCCAAGACCACGCGGATTGTAGAAATGTTGAGAGCGTTGTTTAGTAGTTAGTTAGTAAATAGCTGCAACTTTTTTTATTACACCAGTTTACAAAAACATTGTACATAATAGTAGTTTATGAAACTGTTGCTTATTAGGGTTCTTAAAATACTAGTGTAAGGGTAAGTGATAATAGCTTCATACGAGTATTTTAAGACCTACAATTATGTGCAATTTCATACACTACTTTACGTAAAGTATTATGAAATAGATGATAATAATATTTTAAATAAAACCATGAAGTTAATTTAACAGCTTTATTTCTTACTTATAAATCCATTTGCAGATCGACAATGCGTGGTGCACATGCGCGGCGCGCCGCTCAGCGCCGCGTCGCGTTCATAGATTATGTTGAATTTTTTTGTAAATTTGCAATGCATTTGCATTGCAACATGCTTCATTTAGCTGAATCCTATTACCAAATGAGTACGACATGGGGGCCTTCAAGAACAGAGTCAATATTTCCCTTAAAAGACTGGCAACGGATCGGCGACCCCTTGGTGTTGCTGATTTCTATGGGCGGTGGTGATTGCTTTCCATCAGGTGTCCCACATGCTCGCTTGCCCCCCTCTGATATAAGAAAAAAAAATCCAGGGCATTAGCAATAGCTGAAGCTGTATCGATATATATAAAAGACTGACATTAAGATACTGTGTTTAGTTTTATAATCTCTAAATTTCAGTATGAGAGTACATATACAATACAATAATATTGACGCATTTCATAAACCATATATGCAAATATATACATACATAACTCATATATATACACATTCCATAATACTGAGTTTTGACACAAATGCAACAAGATCACTATACCAAGTGTCGTAGAGTATGCTCTATATTGTAAATGAGACGAGATTCTTACCCCACTAGTGTTAGATTTTCTACCAATATCAGGCAGCACATCCAATTTTCCTAATCCGTAATGCTCCAATATGGAACTATTCAAATCACAGGCACGCACAGCTATTAATATCGGTCCCCAGGAACTGTTTGTATAAGAACATAGTGTATAGTTGGACATTAAATAATTCACGTATACGAATACTAGTTTATGTGAAAGTACTCGTAGCTGTGTTATATAAGTACTTCCTTCAGTACCTTAAAAACTTTGTAACTATGAGTATTTTTTGGTTTCTGTCTGTTTCAATATTTTTTTTTATACTACGTCGGGTGGCAGACAAACCGCTTCACATCAGGCGGGTCGTATGCTTGTCTGCCACCCGACTTAGTATAAAAAAAAGTATAGATTATTGTTAACATATTATAATAACTAAACCCATTATAACTATTTTCGATATAACTACGGTCAAAAGACCTACTGTTGAAAATACCTAAAGATCGTTTCACATATTTTTGTTATAACTAATGAACGAAATTCATAAAGGAGAATTCACCTACGGTTTATTCAACTACAATTAATTAACCTAAAGTTGATTGAAGTAACGGACGATTCACCTACTGATGATTTATTAATATATTTTCATTTTCGTTACACAATAACTAGGGGGGGCAGCCCCATCCCCCGGGGGCTCGCCATATAAGAAAAATATTGCCAACCCCGACTTCACGTAGACTTGTCGGATCGATACTAGAGTGTTTTTGTACCTACATGAAACCTACATAATAAGCAAGCTCTGCGACGTCTCCGGCGCTGAGGGAAGTGCCCCTTCGCTTTTGCGTAACGAAGGGAAGGCACTCACTGCCCTTCATTACGGCAGGCGGGGGCTGCACTCCTTCAGCGCGTCCGGGCTTACAATTAATTATATTAATCGTTCGTTAGTACGATTAACTTTAGTTTAATCAAAGTTAGTTAAAGTTAAAGAGTAGTTCAGTCGACCAATACGCGTTATAAACATATGTGAATTTACCGTAGTTATATCGAAAATAGTTATAATGGGTTTAGTTATGATAATATGTACCTAACCGATTATATTACAGGCAGAGGTAGTGTGTGTGTGATGTATCCTCACATGCCACCTTTTGTACTTAATGTTTTATAGCAATTAATATTTAAATACTAGGCTACATAAACCTTCACATTTTTGAGTACTTTTACAAGAAGACCATGCCTTATCTAAGTTCTAACTTAGTCTAATTCCTTGAATATGAATGCAAATGACTCTACATTTCACAATGCCCGAGGTGTAATGTTTTAAATGGATGTTTGTTGTCATAACATAAAATCTAGAACTCAGGGTACAACGGAATACAAACGATGACTGCGTTATTTACTTTTCCAAATGTAAGGATAATTTATTTACTTAACTGTAAATATGTAAATATTGTATCAACAAGAGGAATTAGGATCGTGGGATCGCATTTAGAGGAAAGCATTGGGGAAATTCTATACATATTTTTTTATATGAGAGGGGGCAAATGAGCGTGTGGGTCACCTGATGGAAAGGAATCACCAACGCTCATGGAGATCAGCAACACCAAGGAGTCGCCGATCCGTTGCCAGCTTATTTTTTTTTTATGTCATACAGTAGACAAACAAGCAAGCGGACCACCTGATGGAAAGTGGTCACCGCCGCCTATAGACATTAGTAACACAAGGGGCGCTACCAATGCGTTGTCCACTAAGGAGTTGGAGGAAGGGAAGGAAGGAAGGAGGGAATAGGGAAGGAGTTGGGCTTCCGGATCTCTCACTCACCGAACGAAACGCATTGCTGCTTCACGTCGATATTCTGTGAGAGGGTGGTACTTCCCCGGTCGAGCAAGCCCATTTCATAATTGCTCTACCACTCCAACTTAGCAAGCTTATACTCCTTCCTTCCTTTCTTTTTAGGGTTCCGAACCTCAAAAGGAAAAACGGAACCCTTATAAGATCACTTTGTTGTCCGTCTGTCTGTCTGTCTGTCTGTCTGTCTGTCTGTCAAGAATTTCTATGTCGAGAATGCGTGGAGGTATCAAGCTGAAATTTGAACTGTCCCTGTTGAGGTCTACGGTCCCATGAAGTTAAAAAAAAATCAAACTGCTAAGTTTACGTAGAAAAAAGTTACGGCCGTTTATTCATCAAAAAACGCATATTTCGACACACTCAAGGGAATCAAAACCTATAGGGTACTTCCCGTTGACCTAGAACTATGAAATTTGGCAAGTAACATCGTTATAGACAACAAGTACATGAATAAATCTCAAAACTATACATTTGTAAATAGATTTTAAAAAATAGGGGGTCTATATTTTTTATAGGGTGTCGAAATTTCAAATTAAAACTACTAGTTCAAATGGGGTATCATATGAAAGGGCTTGATGTACACATTGCAAAATATATTTTATTTATTTTTTTCGACGCATTATTTCTTATTTATAATGAAAAATATCAAATTTAATAATGATATTACGTACCTACGGAACCCTCGGTGGGCGAGTCCGACTCGCACTTGTCCGGTTTTTTTTTATAAGATGCTGATGATGAACTGTCATGAAGATAAAATGACAGATTTATATAATGCTTGTACTTATAATATAAGTACTATATATTAGATAGTAAACTTGCTAACTCTGTTGTTAAGAGTACTTTCCCTCCAAGTGGCATAAAAAATCCACCATGTAAAAGCAGAATTATATTTATCCAAGGGACTATGTGTAAGAAAACTACCTGAAATACCTTTCAGGAGACTTGGAGGGATGACAATTGAAAAAGGTTTTTGGGTTTTGAAAATATGCAAATCGCTAGAACCGTATCAGAAGGAAACTCTAAAAAAAATAAAGGATCTCATGGACGAAGTCGCGGATTAAACTAATATGTTTATGATCAAAAACATATTTTTCGGTAAAGAGATATCGTTAGTGCAAAAAGTAGTGTTGGTTTTGCATCAACTTTGCATAGGTTAAACCTAGTTTATATTAATAAGGTTTTAGCGTTTTTAATTTCGTAACTAGTAGGTTCATTCCAAGGATGTACGTTCTTACTAGTCTGCCTACGGTTTCGCTATGATTTCGGTATGATTTTTTTATATGGGATAGTAGACGAGCATGTGGGTCACCTGGTGGAAAGCAATTACCACCGCCCATGGAGATCAGCAACACCAAGGGGTCGCCGATCCGTTGCCAGCCTTTTAAAGGAAATACAGATTCTGTTCTTGAAGGCTCTCATGTCGTAATTGTTCGGAAATACCGCTGAGGGAAGTTGATTCCACAGTTTCACCGTTCGCGGTATAAAATGACTTAGGAATCGTCCTGTACTAGATCACCAATTATCAACATGTTATGAATGAAATTGTAATGTATATAGTTGTTATAGTTGTACAGTGGAGTTGACTTTTGGAATAAAAGGTAGCCTGTATGAAAGTTATTTTGTTGCTGGTGAATGAAACTGAGCCGTCATGCTCTGGTATAATGTAACGCGTCACGCTCGCTTATTTAACGTTAGTTTGGATAAAGTCGGCAGCAAGAAAGCGATAAATGAAGTATTCACTTCTGTCGTGTTCTTCTGACTCTTTTCTTTAATATTGATTTTGGACAGATATTATTGTTGCGGCTAGCTCTCGGCCCCGGCTCCGCCCGAATGAATATTGCTTTTCGGGCAAATTTTTGATCCTACTTTGGAAACAGATCATTTTTTCGGGATAAAAGGTATTCTATTGTATATGGTGGACCTCTACTATGGTGTTTACAAAATTTCATAGCAATCCGTTTAGTAGTTATAGCGTGAAAGTGAAACAAACAAAATTTATTTCTTTTATTGGCTGGACTACAATTACACCTCTATGTATTATTAAAACTCACGTGAGACATTATACTAAATTAATTAGATAAATTAAACGGGTCACTCACGTCTTTTTGTCGGGAAAGCCGACTAGTTTCGATCTCAAAAGGAGACCTTCTCAACGCACCAACCCCCCACCACCCTTTCCAGTGGTGCGGCGCGCGCATTGGCGCGCAGTGTCCGGCGCGAGAGACAAAGGGTGGACGTGTCTGGACATTCGCCCTGAAGAAGGTCTCCTTTTGAGATCGAAACTAGTCGGCTTTCCCGACAAAAAGACGTGAGTGACCCGTTTAATTTATCTAATTAATTTACACCTCTATGCTTTATTTTTTCATACACTGAGTTGTTATGGCTATCTTACTCCGAAACGATTCTCCGGAGACAGGTCGGAAAGCGTCTTATCGTGAAGATGAAGATTAAACCGTATTTGTAGTAGAGGAAAATTATACTTTGTAGGAGGTCAAATCGTGCAAGGCTCGGTTGTTCAGAGCACAGATAAACATAGACAAGGCTTGTCTCCTGACTAAATGGGACTTCTTCGGTTTGGAACCCTACTATTTAGGACTTCTTTGCAAGCAGCTTGTGCTGCAAAGATGAGGCATTGCTTTTTTATACTATACTACGTCGGGTGACTGAGAAGCATATGGCCCACCTGATGTGAAGCTGTCACCGTACATGAAATATCGCATGCGCGCCATTACCATGTCATTGCTAACGCAGCAATTACTTCCTTTCTGATGAGCCCATTCATTCGCAGCAACACAACCGCCCTTCAGGTAATTGTTATTTGGCTGTGGTTTTCAGTGCGGCAGTGGATATTTGTGCATGTGATATGGCACTGCATATTTGTAAGCTTCCCAACTGGGGAAGTATCCCCAGTTGGGAAGTCACTTGTACACCACGTGCAAGTGAGGTTGGCTTTGGCTCTAAAGACTGTGGTGAGCCACTTAAGTCATAAATCTAAAGAAGTAGTCGTCTTGATTAACCTTATCACAAGCTTTTCGCTTTCCGCTCAGTTTATTAGGTACAAAACGCTGCCTGTATGACAGAGCAAGCGGTTTCAACTTTCCTCGTTAACTGCTCGTTGGCTCAAAATTCTCTCCTGCTGTTGATTTCACCACGCTCCACTAATTTTAGAATAGTTTGTTTAGATTTCAGAAAGGTTGGCAGTTGTCTACGTGAATTTGTATAATAATTTTGGGCTAAAAGTGACTCATTATTAAAATCTCTCATTCATTAAGAGCAGAGTCGTACCAAAGCAGCCAGGTGCATGCATCTACTAACGGTAGTGGGGGAGGGGGAGGTATCGACCGGCAGTAGTTTGCAAGAACTAATTGGTGGCAGAAGCAGGCAAAGTAGTGTAGATCAAATTGCCTGTAAATTTGACTTCCTCAAAATAACACCTGGATCTTTCGCAATTAGTTTGCCTTTTCTATACAAATTAGAATATCAATAAATAAAACTATTTAAAAATTAAAATTATTTTCCACACAATGAATGAATTAATAATATTACAATTGCTTCAAATCGGAGTTAATACCTAAAGACACATCACAATCATAGGATTTGGTCATATATCGACGATTACAGAATACCAAAATTACCATATTCATCTAACGGTCTGATTGACCAACCATATCGTATCCGAAATGCTAATCAACAGCCATGCAATCCATTTAATAAACAAATAGATGCACATTACTATATATAACGGAACTCAGATAAGCTTTCAATTATTCCCAATGTACATCTGCTCTATATATTCATGTCAGAGGACAGTGAGACAGCAATCTCTGCTGAGATATGGTATTGATTTAGTCCTCGAGAAATTAATTCCCGGAATATCAGTATTTAGTGTACTTAGAATAGGATCTAGATCGTGTTCGTTATCTACGGTCGTATTTCAGTGTTCCTAACGGTGGGTGGGAATGTTAAGTGGACATATCATGTGAATATCGAAACGAAGGGTTTAGTCGTAACCATGTTTTTCGAAAAATAGTACATATTTTTTTTGTTTTACAATAATTAAATGTTATGTTAAATGTTAATCTAGACTAATCTAGAAAATAATGGCTAAGGGCTCATCTTAGCGATTTTTTAGAATTTCATTAAATGTGTGAAAAATAGATCTATTGAGCATCAAAAATCCAATTGTAACCACGTATTTTGTGAATTACTGAACTTTTTAATATCGGATATTGCGGAATAGATGTATTTAACATTTGGACACCTGTTTTTTTTTAATTCGGTATAATATAAGAATGTAAGACATTTCTTGCACTTTATTCTGTTGGCCGTGTCGTACCTTTAAAGTATCCTTCGTACGGTTTCGCTTAATTCTTCGAGAAGTATATACCTATACAATCAATAAATAAATTTTCTGGACTTATATTATTTTCCACAACATTACTGTGCGTACATATTTATTTTATTAAATATACATATATATCAGTGGCTTCAATAAATACGGGATTATCTCAAATTTGGCACTTTTCAGGAGAGCAAAAAAAAATAATTGCAATTGAATTCAAATACTCAAAAAATCAGTATTGCGATTCAAGGAGGATTCAAGGAGGAGGATAATTTAAACAGCAGCCAGTATTCTTGCCTCCCTGCTGCGTGGGACCGATACTTTTGAACGAGTTATATTTTTTTTTAATTTCTGTTTTTTAAAGTAATTTTAAGATTAGTTTACTTCTAGTTACTTTAGTTTAGTTTGTACATTTACATTATTATTAATAAAACACTTGTACTTTTAGGAATAGTGAGAGCTTTTGGTTAAGGACATTATTGTAGATATATTTTTTGTCTGGTACATAATTATATATACGAGTATATATGTAATAGGGATTAATTTTGATACATAACCATTATATGAGATGCAGTCAAATGCCTAATTACAAATTTTCATTTTTTTTTTTAAATAAATGTGTATGTTTGTTGTTTATTTTTTCCTTCAAAAGATATCACCTAAAAAAAGCATGTTAAAAATAAACAGCTAAATGCTCAGAACATATACTTTTCTAAGTCAACACGATTGTCAACAAACGCTATGTGAGACATATCACTCAACGTCAAAGACTACATTTGTACGGCAATATATTCACATGTAAGTAATGAAACAAAAAGCCTGTCAAGCTTTATCATTATTTACTCATACGTTACAGTAATCAATCATTGTTTTTGTAAGCGAACTTTGGATGGATCGACTTTTAAATATTTCGCTATAGATGACTGGTTGTGACAAAACGTTTTTTACGTCAATGAGGATTGTTTTGTCCGCCTACCAGAAACACGCACTTCTGATGTAATTTAAACACATTTTTGGAGTGTAAGTGGTTCATCAACATCTTTGAACAAAAGCTGACAAACGAGGATCTGGCGAAAAGAGAGGTAGGGCATAGTTTATTTTTTAAGCTGCCCGACTGGGGAAGTGCCTCCACCTCACAGAACACCGCAGCCAAATAACAATCCCCTTGAGGATTGTTGTGTTCCTGCGAGTGAGTGATGTCACCAGAAAGAAAGAAAGGAAGGAGTATTGGCTGGCAACGGATTGGCGACCACTTAGTGTTGCTAATCTCCATGGGTGGTGGAGATTGCTTTCATCTGGTGAGCCGCGTGCTCGTTTGCCCCCTCATGCGGATTAGAACCTCATTGGGCGCGTATTGTACGATTGCTGACCATGTTGTGTAATGAACTCCCAGCCAAGGTTTTCTCAGAAGACTACAGTATGGGATTCTTCAAGAAAGGCTTGGGTTTTTGACAGGGTCGGCAACGCGTGAGTGATGCCTCTGGTTTCGCAAGCGCTCATAAGCTGAGATGACTGCTTACCATCTGGCGGGTCGTACGTTTGTTTGTCTGTGGTTTAAAAAATCCTTTTAAAAAGCTTTCCGACCAATCTTTATATTATAAAACAAATCGTATGTCATCATCATCAGGTCCATTTTAGTCTCCACTACAGAAGCACGACCCTCTCTCGTCCGTCCTAGACGTAAGGAGGATTTGGCCTACACTCCCCACGCTGGCCAAACGGTTTGGGGAGGAGTAAGTTATTAAATTAATAAATGACAGATGGTTCTACTTTAGTGTATATTACGATACTGATAAATATTTTTTCATAATTTTAAAACATTGCCAAGTAGTAACATAATATGTTACGTTCATGTAAGTAAGTGTGGCACCATAATTAGCACCGCGCAAGACACTCCATATACTAACGTTTTTAAGCTACAATATCGGACCATAAGTTTGTTTCCATTAAAACAAATTCGTTACTGAACGAAAACTCTTTCAGCCTGAGTACTACTCAGTAGTATTGTTATTTGCTCTCTCAAATGTTACTTAAAATAGAGTCACGCCGACACGTTTGCCGGCCGAAGTCGTTTGTCACGTCAGCAATCCATCTTTTGGTTCATTTGTCAATGTGTGTTGTACGTAAGCTAACGTATACTGAGCACACTTGTTGGCTACTGTAGTGGTATATCTATACATCATCATCATCAGCATGTATCTATCCACTGCTGGATATAAGACTTGGGGAAGTCTTATATCCAGCAGTGGATAGATACATGCTTTCCACTAAATACGATCCCTCCGCATCCAGCCGCTTCCAGCCGCTTTCTTAATGTCATCGGACCATCTAGAAGGAGGGCGTCTATCTATACTGTATATATGTTAAAAAAGCAAGCGGTTTCACAGCAGAAAATGAAACTACTGCTTAAATTATTGGTAACTAGTGGCCCGTCCCGGCTTCGCACGGGTGGACAACATATTGCAATTTTCTTACGGATCCCTAATTTTTTTGAAATTAAAATATAGCCTATGTTACTCCCTGATAATGTAGCTTTCTATTGATGAAAGAATTTTTGAAATCGGTCCAGTACTTTCGGAGCTTATTCGTTACAAACAAAGAAACAAACAAATCTTACCTCTTTATAATATTAGTTTAGAAGTTTAGATTATGTTTAACTCAGCTGTTAAAAGCCCTAGAGCGCTATCGGCTAAGCTGAAGATATTTGTCAGTAACTTTGATCTGAGACCGAATTATTGCAATAAAAATATCCGATGGTAATCGGCTTCAGCTTCGGCGGTAGGATCCCAGACGTCCTACCGGCTAACCTGGGGCATTACTACAAGCTCTAAACGCAGGAATGGAACTATGATGGATGCGTATTTATCAATGAATTTCATTCATAAATTCGCAACCATGATGGTTCCATTCCTGCGTTTCGAGCTTGTGGTAAGGCCCCTGAAGCGGATTCAAATCAAATATTGTGATTCCAAAAATAGGTCTTGCTGTATCAATCCATATTCATCTCATTGTTGAGATACGAATCTGCCTTCAATCCAAGGGGTTGAGACTGTAGTTCTCCATGCTACTCAACTGGCGGAGGCAAGAGTTTAAGATGGCTAAAGGCCAATGGCTTGGTTTACCGTCCCTCGTGGATTACAGCCAAGACCGACGTATACACGTGCTTTCCGAAGCACTTTTTGTGCTTCGGAGCTTTCCGTAGTACAAAAGGTAGGTACTACCAGCTAAACTAAGTACAACTTATAAAATCATAGCTGTAGTTTGAATTTTGCATTCAAAATATCCAATGTGGATCGGATTCAGCTTGGCCCTAAACCCCAGGAGGAGGAGCGGAGCAGAACTGGGCAGGTGTTTCCACTGCATCCTGTGTTGATAATCTATTCACATAATTAAATATTAGGGGTTCCTTAGGGGCCATCCATAAATTACGTCACACGTTAAAGGGCAGGGAGGGGGTCGACGATGTGTGACATTGTGTAACAAGGGGGTGGGAGGGGTCCTAAATTTTATGACGTAACATTTCAAAATTTATTATAATCTAAGTGTTAAAACACGAACTTTGAACTATTAACGAAAAACTTACCATTTGCTACTCTAGGTGAAAAATTTCAAAATATGTGACGTCACACTAGGGGGGGGGGGGGGGGAGTCTCACAAGTGTGACTAGCTGTGACAAGGACGGGGGGAGGGGTCAAAAAATCATGAAATTCATGTGACGTAATTTATGGATGGCCCCTTATCTACTATAGAACCCTAAAACTATCGCGGTGTCCTACATCTATTTTGCAGAATAATGTTTGTTAAAATGTTGACATTTATATCCTAACACTGCATATCGTCATCGTCAATCCTCATTCATCCCACTGATGGGATAGGGGTCTCTCCTCAATCGAAGGGGTTTAGAGCATTCTCCACCACGCTGTTCAACTGCGGGTTGGCGGAGGCCAGTGTTTTCAAACCGCCTAAAGGCCACTTGGCTTAATGACTGTCATCTAATGACAACAACCGGGACCGACGGCTAATCGTGTCCTCTGAAGCACAGAGGAGCTTGAGATAAATAAACCCATTCATGGACAGGGTACGGTCGATGTTGCTTAACTTGTGTATTCGATTAGACTGACACGCGCAACAACGTCATCGAGCTTCTCATTTGCCTGAATAATATTTGTTAATATCTTGACATTAACATGCTAATCCGACATGAGTTAAAACTTAAAATCTATTTCACCTTTAAGTCTAAGGATAGACTTAGCTGCCCTTTCGTTTACTACCTTTAATACAGTGACTACTGAGTCTACCGATTATACAGCGAGGTTTTTTTTATATGACAGCGGGGCAAACGAGCATGCCACCTGGTGAAAAGCAATCATCACCGCCCATGGAGATCAGCAACACCAAGGGGTCGCCGATCCGTTGCCAGATTTTTAAGGGAAGTAAAGACTCTGTTCTTGAAGGCTCCCATGCCGTAATTGTTCGGATATACCGCTGAGGGAAGTTAATTCCACAGTTTCACCGTTCGTGGTATAAAATGTCTTAGAAAACGTACTGTAGTAGATCGCCAATTATCAAGTTGATATGATCTTTGGCGAGTTGTACGATAGTGGAACTCCGCAGCAGGTATCAAATCAAATAGTTCATCCGAGCACTCGCCGTGGTATAATTTATATAGAACGCAAAGAGATGCAACATCTCTGCGTGTAGAGAGAGACTCCAGCCGATCAGAAATCATTGGGTCACCGACGATTCGAACAGCTCTTTTTTTGGCGGGTTGTACGATAGTGGAACTCAGCGGAAGGTATCAAATCAAACAGCTCATCCGAGTTGTGTTTAGAAGAGCTTGATATTATGCCTACGGCTTCCTTCTAGAGTCGCTCGCCATCGACAAAGAGTTTATCCTCATATTTTGGAGATGATCGCGCACTGTTCGGTTCTAGATCAATTTTCTTCCGCGAAATCTCAAATTATGGCAATGAACTACTGTCAAGGTTTTCTTAAGAAACTACACTATGAGATTCTTCAAAAAAGGTGTGTTTTTACAGGGTCGAAACTATGATACTCGTTTACTAACTTAGTTGTATAAAAATCTATCCAGAATTCCCTCAATCCAAATTAACCACGTAGTATACGCCGTTCCTGCTCGACATGTAACGTACGAATCGTGCATTGACGTTCCTTAAGGCGTATTGAATGTGTGTGACCCGAATACAAGATGTGACTCCCAAATATCGCTTATGGCTCTTGTACATTTTTTATGCGCTTGTCAAGCTATTTTATGCCCAATTTTGGCGTGCGAAAACTCAAAATTCAGTCACGGTGGAATCCAGAGTAATAAAATGGAGTAATAGATTGTAACTTGGAGATATTTGGTTCAATAAACTGTTTTTGAAAATGTGCGGATGTTCCTTAGACGGGACTCGAAAGAAAATACGAATGTTTGCATGTTTCAATTCAAAGTCTTTACAGAAGACTGTGCGTGTTTTTGAGGGCACGTTATGCCGTCGATCCCGGCTGTGGTTATTAGATGACAGTCGTTAAACTAAGTCAGTGGCCTTTTGGCGGTTTTAAAACACTGGCCTCCGCCAACCCGCAGTTGAGAAGCGTGGTGGAGTATGCTCTAAATCCCTTCAATTGAGGGGAGACCTGTATCCCAGCAGTGTGATGAGTAAGGGTTGACCATGATGACAGAAGACTGAACTTGGCGTTCTTCGAAAAGGTCATTAGGAAGTTTTTACAAGATCCCAGGGGCCCCTACCCGTTCGGCATTAGGTTTATTCTATAACCAGTGTTGAAGCATTGAAAAAAAAAAGTTGTCCATTTAATCCATCTTGTTCCCAGGTTCGTTAAACGATTTGCTTTATTTTGCTCGATTTTAATTTGCAGTTTTTCCTCCATATCTCGTTTTATTCCTATATTGTTGTATTTATTTTTAATAACTGAAAACTATATAAAAAAAAAATTCAATTTTTAAATTGACTATTATTTTGATATATTTTTCAGATCTTTTCATCAATAGTTACAATATTCGCTGCATGGTTATCTAAAAACCTTCAAAATCATCACGCGCGCGCTACTGAGCGCCTGGTCCAAAATCCCATGAGTGTTAATTCTGAATGTTTCTACGTAACCTCGAGACGTCTAAAATCACTCGCACTAATAACAATTTTAATGTATTTTGATATATTTTTAAAATTCAATTGCGTGATTTGATTACAGTCACAGCGCAGAAACTAAAAAGAACTTGTGACAAAGTATGACGTGTCTAAATGTTCGCAAGGGCCAATGGCAAATAAATATACTTATTAAAATTTTAAATTGGACGTGCGACGTAGCCTGAATATTTTAGTATTTTTTTAACAGAGTCAAATTAAAAATTATTAATGGGGATAAGTTATCTCATTAATACGGGTGGATATTAATCGGTATAAGTCATCCCCATTCTAACAGCCACAGCGAGGTCCGTCAGTGATTTCTATATCTTTAAGTTAATAATATTAACAAATAGCCGTACGAATCACTACTGTAAATATATTATAAGATACCTACTAGACGGTGCAAAAGGGACGGTGAATTATTAATTCACGTGGGTTAGTTGCCTTGACACTTGTCTCGAGTGTCTTGGGCCTAGGGTCGATACTAACGTCTGTCAAGAGCACTGATCCGGTTGATTTGCGAGTGAGACGGGTTATTGATACTGCCTGTTTAGACAGTTCCACGAATTGGCGAGGTAGTTTCATATTTTTGAAGTGAAAACTTCTTTAGCGGCGTTGTGTACTTTTTTGGATGGGTAAAAAATGTTAAACTCGCATCAGGACACGTGACCTGATCGAAAATTCGGAAGACGGAGGGAGAATAGATCGGCGGCGTAGGAGAGGAAGTAATATCCTCCTCACTTTCTACCGCGCGGCGAAAATGTATGCCTGATTCTGCTGTTTATTTTTAATGTAATATAAGTTGTCATGTTTTTTTACGATAGCGCAATAAATGAATATATATTTTACCACATAAATGATGGTATTTTTGTACTGATAAATAAAGCAATTCGGGCGAAATAATTCCCTAATTCCAAAATATTTAAAAATACACAACGTTAATGTTTAAGTTTCCACTTGTGCCGGCACTCCCGGAGTGCAACCCGTATATATATATTTTTTTATAATCTGCCATCAGCCCTGAGGCCATAATCAGGTCTGTTGTCACAGAGTAAATTTTGAGATTATTCATATCCTGTGATGCGACGCATCACAGGAATAATCTCGTAATTAAATTATGGGACGATTAGATGAGACCATTAAATTGAGCCTATTCTTTTTCTTTTCAGACTGAATATACATTTGTCACTCTTCAATAATGGTTAATTGATTCAGGTGTTATTTTGCGGAAGTCAAATTTACAGGCAATTTGATCTACATTACTTTTCGTGCTTCCGCCACCAATTAGTTCATGCAAATTACTGCCGGCCGGCAGCTACCCACTACCGTTAGTAGTCGCATGTGTAGTGTAGATCAAATTGCCTGTACTCTTCAATAATGTCGAAGCTAGCTGGTTTCTGTGTCGCTGGAGTCTAAGTTTGTAGCCTTTGCAAGCTTTCTCTGTTACTTCCATAGTAGTTTCATATTAATACTATTTTGTATGTCCACCACCTGTTCACTGAACTAGGCCTTGCCGGGCATCCGTCTACTTCATTTAAGAGGAAATATGGGTCGGATTTTCTTTGATGATGGATGACATCTTTATTGTGATTGCTGTAGTTTGTTATAATTATTTTATATATTTGATTTGTGTTTGTGTTATACTACTGTGCAGTAGAACCACGTAGAACCATTCGTAGTACGAGTACAAATAAGTAAGTAACTAATATTAATGTCACCATAAACACCTTTTGCCTAGATAATAGAAAATAGACACCTATTTAATATTAATATATATAAAAATATTTTCACACAGTAGTATAGTACTAGATTACTAATATATACTTAAATAATTTTGTTTTTGTAAATGAAGAGACAAACAAACGTGTCTATACACATAAATGTTTGTCATGTGCATTGTATATTTCGCATTATATATTTATTTTTGTCATCAATAAAGTTTATTTTTATTTTATTTTTTATACGAGAGGGCCAAAGAAGCATGTGGGTCACTTGATGGTAAGCAATCACCACCGCCCATGGAGATCAGCAATACCAAGAGGTCGCCGATCCGTTGCCAGCCTATACTCCTTCGTTTCTTTCTGGTGACCTCAATCACTCGCAGGACCACAACAACCCTCAAGGAAATTGTTATTTGGCTGCGGTGTTCTGTGAGGTAGAGATACTTCCCCAGTTGGACAGCTTAAAAAATACGCTATGCCCTAACTCTCTTTTCGCCAGAGCCTCGTTTGTTCTGTCAGCAGGGTACACCACGTGCAAGTGAAGTTGGCTTTAGTTCAAAGATTAAACCAAAGCCTTTAGGTAAGCTTTAAGTAAGGTTGATGAACCTCTTACACGCACATTTATATAAAGAAAAGATGAATCAAGGACAAGTTATATCAAGACGACATATATAATAGGTTGGGGAAAAAGTCTTTTCGTATTTTATATGAAAATTCAAAACATTTTTTAATAAAGTTTATTTACATTTAACTAAAGTATGTAGGTACAATTTTGTTCGATAACTTTTTGCCATCTTGTAGGTAGAGACATGATCTCATTACTATAGAAATTTTGGGACTTCTGTTCAAAAAACCACGACAAGTGGTTTTGGCAGTCTTCTCGTGATGTTAACCTAACATTGCCTAAAGAATTCTGAAGAGACCGAAACAGGTGGAAATCAGAAGGTGCAAGGTCAGGACTATACGGCGGATGCATTAACACCTCCCAGTCAAACTCTCTTAATTTTTGCTGAGTGGCTAAAGATGTGTGAGGTCTAGCGTTATCATGATGAAAAATCACACCCCTTCTGTTAATTAATTCCGGCCGCTTTCTCTCAACTTTTTGCTTTAATCTCATCAGTTGTTCACAGTAGAGTTCAGAATCGATAGTCCTGCCTGGCGGTAACAGCTCATAATGAATAATGCCCTTCCAATCCCACCATACACACAGCGTCACCTTGTTGCGGGTTAACCCGGGTTTTGCCAGAGTCTGTGAAGCCTGACCGGCCTTTGACCACGACCTTTTTCGCACGTTCTTGTCGTACGTGATCCACTTTTCATCACCAGTTATAAGCTTCTTCAAAAACGGTTCGCTTTCATTACGTCGTAGTAAAGAATCGCAAATGAGTACACGGTTCATTAGGTTTCTTTCAGTGAGATCGTGAGGTACCCAAATATCGAGCTTTTTAGTGTACCCAGCTTTTTTCAAATGCGCCAAAACTGTTTTGTTGTCAATTCCTAATTCTTCAGCTACGTCGTAACTACTGATATGACGATCTTGCTCCACTTTTTCAAAAATGGCATCCATTTTATCCGTAACAGGGCGACCAGAGCGACGTGCATCTTTCACATCAAAATTTCCTGATTGAAAACGCTTAAACCAAATTTGTGCTACTCTCACAGATACGGCACTAGGTCCATAAACGTCACAAATTTTTTTTGTAGCTTGCTTTGCATTTTTACCTTTTTTGTAGTAAAATTTTAAAATGAACCGAATTTCTTCATTAGATTCACTCATCTTGACAGTAAAAAAAACAAATGAAAATCACACATTTACCTAATTTGAATTTAGAATTATCTTTTTTAAAATTTAAACTTTTTAAAGATATCAAAACCTGCCAGATACAAATGGTATAACCAAAGAGATTTTATTACAAGTTCATACGTACTATAATGCGAAAAGACTTTTTCCCCTACCTATTATATATATTCAGATACCTTTCCCCTAAGCGGTATTTCCGAACAATTACGACATGGGAACCTTCAAGGGTGTTTAGTATCCTTAAAAGACTGGCAATGCATCGGCTACTCCTTGGTGTTACTGATTTCCATGGGCGGTGGTGATTGTTTTCCACCAGGTGACCCACATGTTCTTTTGCCCCCCTCTCATTTATATATATACATATAAACATAGGGCTTGTATCTATAGGCCCGAAATTTTTAGTTTATTCCTTTATTCTTTTCGAGCATTAGGGATATCAAGCAAAAACATATGGCAATTTTGCTTCTGTTTTGAACTTCTAGTAGCAACACGAATAGCTCTCTTGCGAACCTTACCTATTGCCAATTCTAACCTCGAAAGATATTCATTACAATTTCTATACAAATTTTTTATTTTTATTGAATATTGCCAGCTACTAAGTAATTAATTGGGTTTTGTTACTAACGTTCTATTGTAATGGTAACACAAAAGACTTGTACGTGTAACGAGACTTCTTAATTGGTTGCTAGGATTGAGTGAAGACTGAAGCGTGATTGTTAGCTTAGACGTTTTTGTATGTTCTTTTCGTATCATATATCTGCTAGTATCATTTTTCTTGTAAGAAATGATAATTAAAGAATTTATTAAACAACAGCAAACACATTATATAAAAAACAATAACGTACATAAACGACCGCGTTAGCGTTAGACTGTGTTGCAGTCGTTTGCGCCCGTCTCCGAGGTAACATAATACTGATATTTGTTGAACAATTTTTGTAGAAACAATTTACAAATATTATACAGATTGTAAGTTACAATTTGCAATTATAAATATATTAGTGTGATTTACTATTCACTCATTTGCAGCCGAATGTCCCTGTTATTTAAAAGGGATGTGTATAATGTAATTCATAATTCATTTTGCTTTCCCGGGTTATATATTTTATGCATCATCATCATCAACATGTATCTACCTACTGCTGGATATAGGCCTTGCCTAATGCTTTCCACTATATTCGATCCTCCTGGTGAAATTCATGGCCTTAAGTGATGCCCTAAAGTCGCCACGCTCGGCAGGCCGGTTGGCGATTGTCGCCAAAGCCTCGTTTGTTAGATAGCAGGGAGTACCACGTACAGGTGAGGTTGGCTTTGGCTGAAACGATGCTAATGAGCCTCTTACACCCCAGCATTTAGTTCATAATTGGCGCCGCACATGCTCTTATTCACGCTCTGAACCAACGTCATTGTTTATATAATAGTTGATGATGCGACATTTGAATGGAATATCTGGGGTGTCATCATAGTTAAAATTTATAAACGTGAACTTTTATCAAACTGTTCACTTATCCTAAACTGTAAACATAACTTTGCTCAACAAAAAATGTTGACCATTTTAATGAGATCACTATTCACTTGGCCTTTAGTTTGCTATAATAATTGTTATAATAAGTATTAGATATTTCTCATTCTATTTTTAAAGGCATAGATATTTTTTTTTTTGTCTTAGGTGTTTTTATCGAAGGGATTTTTTTTCCCGCCTGAAGTAATGTAAATCGTTGCGCGTGTCAGTCTAATCGACCACGCAAGTTAAGCAAAGTTGACCACAGCACGTCATCGTCATACATAGGTTTATTATTCGCCTGCACGTGGTGCACCCTGCTAACACACAAAAGAGTAAGAACTTTCACCTCACAGAAGACCGCGGCAAAAGAACAATACTTTAAGTAAGGTTTGTTGTGTTCCTGCGAGTGAACGAGGTCACCAAACGAAAGTAGATGCGGTGTCAGCAGCTGAGTTGCGTCGCGAGTTGGCAATACTTGTTTATTGCCAGCGCGACGTATATATGCTACGGTAATCGCTTTACATCGTCGACTTTGACAACCCTTATTCATTTTGGGGTGTAAATAGTTCATCAACATCTTTGAACCAAAGCCAACTTCACCTGCACGCGGTGTACCCTGCTGACTGACAAACGAAGCTCTGGAAAAGAGAGGTAGAGAGCGTAATTGTAAGCTACCCGACTGGGGAATGTACCTCCACCTCATAGAATACCGCAGCCAAATAACGGTTCCCTTGAGGGCTGTTGTGTTCCTGCGAGCGAGTGAGGTCACCAGAAAGGAAGGAGATGCTGCGATGGTAGCGGGGGTGGCGGCGCGCGAGCGATATTTTATGTTGCGAGCGTTAATATGGCTATGGTAACCGCTTCACATCAGGCGGGCCCTATGCTTGTCTTCCACCCGACGTAGTATAAAAAAAAATCCTACTGCATCATTTTCGATTCACTATTTGACACTGCCATACCTGCATAATATAACCTGAATAGGCATTTCAGTATAGAGATTAACACAGTTCTAGATATAGACAAAGGTAAGCTTTTGTAGCAGATACTAAACCATTATCGCGAGAACACACGCCCGCCTCTCGAAGGCTGTTTGCCCACTCCAAGACAAATAGCTTACAAGATCGATGTTTATTCGGGACAGCTGTGTACCCTTCCTGTCCATTGTAACAACATGAATGGCTTATTGACACACTCGAGTAAAGCTCAGCAAACATTACATTGTGCGTGTGTTGTGTAATGCGGAGTAAATGAGAAGTGCGTAATTGAATTAACATTGGGAAAGTTTAAAATGTATTTATTATTCCAACTACGAATCGTTCCATCATAATTAGACGAGCTCGGTGGTCGAATGGTTAGCAATGGCCATTTTGACTCCGAGGTCGCGGGTTCGATTCCCGCACAAGACAAACATTTGTGTGCATGAACATGTCTGTCTGTCTTGGTCTGCGTGTTTTCTATGTATTATAAGTATGTATTTACAAAAAAAAAATGTATTTAAGTACATTTATCAGATGTCTAGTACCCATAACACAAGCTTAGCGCTTAATTTGGGACTAGATGGCGCTGTGTTAATTGTCCAGAAATATTTATATTTATATAATATACTCCTTTCCACTATTCCACTACGGCTTTATGTCTGTTTCCTTCACACTACTAGCTTCACGTCTTCGGAACTCGCTGCCTCTGCTCGCTAGGGATTTCAAATAAATTTAATTTCAAAAATAAAGTTCATTCTTATATTTTAGATGATTTAATAAAGTACTAAATCATCATCTTCCTATATCTATGTATGTGTATGTATGTTCACAATTTAATAATATTATTTTACTTGAATAGTTACTATTAATATTTTCTAGGTCTTATTTCCTTTTCATTCGCTTTAGAACCGCATTCATGAAATTCTGCTATTCATAAAGGTTGACTGGTAGAGAATGTTTTAGCGTTAAGTCCGCCTTTTGTACCCTTATGTAATTTTGTGGTCAATAAACTTTAAACAATAAATATACACGTCATACATACAATTACAGCAGATGTATCGAACATTACAACAACATCGAACAAAAATCTGTCCACGCACTTTTTAACTTTTTAATTAATCGCATCGGCAACGGACAAGTAGCCTTAGTGCCCTCAGTTGACATTGCCATGTTGGCCCGCAAGATGCTTCTTCACGCTTCGGTTGGTTGATCCGATATTATAAGAAGGAAGAGGCACATGTGCCGGCAGTGCGTTCCACTTTTTAATGGTACGACTAGGGTAGGAGAAGGACACCTCCTCCTATTTTTCCTGATCTTTTCAGTACGCGAAGAAATATTCACAACAGTGAAACTATGAGATCGCACGCCGGCATGTGAGTTTCTTTGACAAAAAGAGGCGAGGAGGTATATACTCAGTGGTGCTAATGTAATTATTGATGTGGCCTAAGTTTAGTATTTTCAGGGTAATAATAGCATTAATAGCCCCTAATGGTTGTTAGCGCAAATTAATGGGTAATTGTGAGCCTAACATTAATAATTGAGTTAGAAACTAACTGGACACCTTTCTAATTTATTGTTAGAATAATTTATAAGCATTACAAGGCTTTTAAATGGTAATGGAAACATTAATAATTGCAAGTAATGGTCCTAGATAGCATACCTTCGATTTCACGAATAATTGAACGTTTCAAAGACGACGTCTATCGATATTGGTCTATGGGTGATCAGGGACCCAGTGGATCAGCAGACCCAGCTTAGCTGTAGCCGATTACCATCAGATTTTTTAATTGCAAAAAATCAAACTTTAATTTCGGTTTATGGTAATTGTGTTTAACTTAGCTTGTAGAAACCATGGAGCTCTACCGACTAAGTTATAGATATTTAACAATAACTTAAACGTATGACCTATTTTTCGAATCAAAATATTCTACGGTAATTGGCTTTAGCTTCGGCGGTAGATACCAATTCGATCGATGAATGATCGACCATAGAAACTCACTGCCTATGAACCGGGGTTCCTACCCCGATCAACGTCGACTGATATCGTTCGGTATGTTTGACGAAGGCATCGAATGATTTGGTTGAAAATTGATTAGGCTGGTGTAGGTGGAGTCGACTAGCTGATCTACGGATATTGGTTCGATCGATAATATTATTAATTATTTATTAAATGGTTTTACAAAATCTACGGCTCTGGAATCAATGTCTTTAGAGCTTGTCTTTGAATTATTTCTTTATCTTATTCCCGTCTTCAAAGACATAGCAAAAATTATCGTCAGGAAAGTTTTTGTTCCTGCTTTACTTGTAATAACTCAGCAGTAAAACTGATAGTGCAAATTTTACTACAGTTTTTTACCACTTCTCGGAGTAACTCGACAACTTCGATTCAAATACTTTTTAATCATAGATTCTACTAATTTTAAGCACTCAAGTGGATACTTGCACCAAAATGCGCTACCTACGAGTATATGTATTATGAATCAATATAGTTATACATTAAATGAAAATGTATTTAAAAACAACCGCGTTAAACAAGTTCCCGTCAAAAATTCATCGACTATAAATAGGGAGCGTCTACAAAGTGGAGTAAGACGATCGACGTTAACTAATCGATCGACGAATTAATTCAATTGCAGTTCGATAGATTGGTGTAGTATCGATTGGCTGATTTACGAGTAGCGGTGTAATGGATGATTGGTTGACCGTATGCAGCGCATACGCATTGGAATCGATGTTAGGTAACAACTCAATGTTTTAGGTCCCCAATATTGTTAGATACTTAAAATTCGTGGTGCACGGTGGTAGTTGAGGTTCACCTGACTATCCATTTCTTTAGGCTTTTAATGCCTTATGGGTCATATTGCTGACTCTCACATTGTTAACAGGGGAAGTCAAAATCCTTCCTAAAGCTTCCTACTCCTACTAATTTCTTCTAATTAAATTAGTTGTAAGTTTCAAGGCAGTCGTAGTTTTGCCTCCGGAACTGTAATGGACATTGTTCATTGCATTTTTTGGTGGTCGTCGCTGTTAATCCTGGCTACACAGAAGACGCAGTAGTGGAAATGTATGGTGCGCCCCGTCGCGATGACGACGTTGATTATTCCATTCTATTATCTAACAATGTCATCGGTCAACGTTTGTTATGGTGCCATTAATGATGTTTTATTTACTGGAATACCCATACGAAACTGCTTAAGAAAATAGTTCCTGATGCACGGTTCCTATAGGTAAGTATAACTATTGACGTCATAAACAGCTTTATTCCTAACAAAAAACACACAACATCTTTCTTCTAACATTTTTTTCCAGTGTCTTCTGAACAATGGTAGGATAAGTTAGGATGAAGGTCACACACATGTCACGCATATGACTGCGTTGTTACATTAATTCAAACAAAGCTACCAAATGTCAACGGCAGTTATTACTTATACGCGCCTCTCCCATATTGCGCGCCGTCAACCCGGCTACATTATCCCTTTCCGCGGTTGCTTGCATGTATGTAGTTGTCATGTTATGGTTTATTTTTAACATATTTACTAAGGTTTTTATATTTATCAGAGAGTTAACGATTCTTTAGTCAAAATCTACAACTACATCAGGTACTAGACAAGCATACGGTTAGCCTGATATAAAGCGGTTACCGTAGCCATATTAACAATCGCAACTTAAATTATAGCTCGCGCGCCGCTACCCCCGCAGCCAAGGCAGTACCTCCTTCCTTTCTGGTGACCTCACTCACTCGCAGGAATACAACAACCCTCAAGGGAATTGAATGAATGAATGAATGAATGAATGTATTTAAACCTTTCAATATTAAAACTTTTTTAGCAGCGAATGAGAATAAGCTGATCCGGTTCGGAAGCTATGAAAATGAGTATTCTGTAAATATACCTACCAGTTGTCCATTTACTATTTTTTATTTGATATATTTCGCATGGGTTATGATTGGATTGCTATTGCTGTATATATGTGGCGGCCCTACTCATTTATGTTGCCTAGCAATGACGAAAAAATTTGAATGTCACATTATCGCTGCTTTTCTTAGCAGTACTTGTTTCAATTTCATACACACACACATACATATAATATATATATATATATATATATATATATATATATATATATATATATATATCTCGTTCTAATTATTTCTCGCTCTCTCTCACCTCACTTCACCTATATCAAGTTACATTTTTTTTATATACGAACCGTCTGATAACCGTCTAGTCATCGTATTATTATTATTTTAAAAGTTGTTTCGGCCAGAGTATTATAAATATTTTTAAAATGGAAAAATTTACCTCCTACCGCCTAGCGGAGATTAGCTTCCTACCTCCTATACCTAGGCGGAGGAGGTGAATTATTCCATTTTTAAAATATTTATAATATTCTAGTTCCCATTGAAATTGCATGAAGTTTTTGTTGCAAACTTGTTGAGTGCGGTTGTGCTCCTAAACAAATTTCCATAATTTAATGTATAATGATATTAATTCATCGTAAACATAGTATATTATGGTACAAGTAATCGTGTAAGTGCATAAAATTTGTAGAATCTTTGATTAAAAGAATTTTAATCGGGGCTGCCGAATCATTCCAAGAAGTCGTGCAAAACAGCAGAAAAGTTGCACTATCGATTACACTGTTATCTTATTACATGTAATGGAGGTACAAGAAATTCCTGACAATATTTTTCGGCATATCCCTAAAGCTAAAAAAAAATACCGGTCAAGTGCGAGTTGGACTCGCCCACCGAGGGTTCCGTACGTAGGATCATTATAAATAGTTCAGGAACCTAACCACTATTTTTTTAAGGTTTAATGACAAATGTATAGTTTGTTTGTTTGTTTGTTTGTTTGTATGATCTTTATTGTTCAAATTACAATGTATAAGTACATGAAAAATAAAGCGATACAAAGGCGGACTTATCCCACATGGGGATCTCTTCCAGTCAACCTTAGAGTAACTGCGTGGAGTGGACATTACAATGATTGGCAAGTAGAACAATGAGTAAAAAATGAAAGGAGGGAATTCGCAAACAAATAAATAAACAAAATACACAAATAACTAAATCTTAAACTATAGTACACAGGCAATGAAAATATTAGATAATTTCAAGTCTCACCAGTAAAGAATCTTTTTAATCCAGTCTTGAAAGAAAATAACGTAGGAGCCATCCGAACACCAACAGGCAGAGCATTCCACATTTTTGTCGATCTTACCGTGAAAGAGTTTGTATACGCATTGGTGTTTTGAGTAGGTATATCCAAAATCCGAGTTCCCGAACAACGCAGACGACAATCAACTTCCCGATACCGAAATCGTTCCTTTAGATAAAGAGGAGCGGATGGATTAAAAAGTACGTTAAAAAGCAGAGTGAGTATGTGGAAGTCTCTCCGAAGCCTAATAGGAAGCAAACCAAGTTGCTTGCGAAAATGTGAGACATGGTCATATTTACGCAAACCGAAAACGTATCTAATGCAAAGGTTCTGTAGACGCTCTAATTTATCAAACAGCTCTTCAGTCGGATCCAGATAGGCCACATCACCATAATCTAGTAAGGGAAGGAGAAGGGAGCGTGCCAACATCATTTTTGTACTGAATGGTAGAAAATCTTGCAGCCGTCTCAAAGAATGAAGCGACGCAAACAATTTACGACTGACCTCGTTAATCTGAGGCGCCCATGACAAGGTTTGATCCATGACAATACCTAGATTGCGAACAGATGAGGAGAAAGGAATAATTGTGCCTGAGAAAACAATGCTAGGTATTGTCCTGGTCTCCAGTTTGGAAACAAAATAAGAACTTCCTACTATTATGGCCTGAGATTTTACGGGATTAATTTTTAGGCCGAAATTTAATGACCATGTTTCTATGGCAGCAAGGTCAGTGTTGATACTCTTAATAGCCTGTGCAAAATTATCCAGAGGGGCAGCGGTATAAATTTGAAGGTCATCGGCATACATATGATATGAAGAGGAGATAGATGTAGTAATGTCATTAATGAACATTGCAAAGAGCACAGGAGAGAGTATGCCGCCCTGAGGGACACCAGCAGTCAGCTCGCACCAGTCAGATCTGCACTCATCGACCTTCACCAGTTGACGTCGACCCACGAGATAAGACCCAAACCATGCGAGCGAAGAAGGAGAGAAGTTATATGTTCGAAGTACTTGAAGCATTATGTCAAAATCAACTGAATTGAACGCGCTAGTGAAGTCTAGAAGAGCAAGAATTGTTAGCTTTTTATTATCAATATTACAACGTATATCATCAGTGACTTTGACAAGAGCAGAAACGGTGCTGTGCCCACCTCTGAATCCGGATTGATATTGGCTTAAGAGATTATATTGCTGTAGATGTTTTGTAAGGCAACGATGAACAAAGTGCTCCATAACTTTAGATAGTACTGGGAGGATAGAAATTGGCCGGTATTCGGAAAAAGATGAGGGATTAGGTTTCTTAGGAAAGGGGATAATATGGCCTAATTTCCACGAGCTAGGGAAAACCCCTGACACCAAGGAACAGTTAATAATATCCGCAAGAATAGGCGCAATTTCCTCCTTCACCAACTGAACCATATCAAGTGAGATAAGATCATTTCCAACAGCTCTAGACTTAATGGTATCTATAATCTTGATTACTTCCCCGGGAGTGATGATTGGAAATTCAAATTGAGGGCAATTATACATTGGGGAGTCAGCTAGATGTTTAAGTGTATTCTGTTTAATACCCGAAGTCAGGGATACCGGAGATGCACTAAAATGTTTATTTAAAGCATTCAGGTCTACGTTCCCTGTGAGGTTAGTTGGAGCTTTTCCTACACCCACGCTTTTGAGAAACTTCCACATCTTACCAGGTGAACAGTTTTCAATTGACTGGTGAATGTGTTCCCGCCTAGCATTTCTGCACATTTTGTTGCATAAATTACGCAATGCAATGTACTTTGCCCGGTTTTCTTCTGTGCAATTGTGTCGCAATTTAACTTTAGCTCTGTCACGCTTGGCCATCAGTTTTTTAAGGTCATCAGTGAGCCAGGGAGCCGGGAGATGCTTTACACGGACATTTCTGACAGGGGCGTGTTTGTCATAGATATCATTGATAATCCCATTAAAGGCTGTAAGCTTTTGGTCTATATTTTGCTCCAAAAGTACGGGGTTCCAGTCAATGTTACTGAGATCATCTCGGAAACTTCCACTATCCATGGCGTTGAAGTTGCGCAAGCTTAATATCTTATGTCTCTGCTTAGGAGGTCGAAGTTTGTAAGATACGTAGATAAGGTCATGTGCCGAAAAGGCTGGCGCATTATGTTGGCCATGAGCATCTACAAGCTCCGGGCTGGACGTGATAATTAAATCGAGTAGTGAAGGGGCACCATTATGAGGAAAGTGAGTGGGATTAAGAGGGGGAATGTATAAATTAAGCGAATTTAGAAGAGAAAGAAGATTTTTGGATCGATGGTCGTTTTTTATTAAACAAGTATTGAAGTCACCCATGATAATCACATGCTCATATTGGGCCCGTAAGTTAGAAAGGATAGATTCGAAAGACTGAAAATAGTTAACGTGAAGAGAAGGACTATAATAAACGCCCAGAAGGAGTTTAGTGTGATGAAGAGTAACTTCCAAAAACAGATGTTCAGGAGCTTGGTACGCAGGGGCGGACAAAGAAATTATTTGGCTCGGTATATCGCTGCGCAGGTAAATTGCCACGCCACCATACCCCATCACTTTACCAGAATTATCTTGCGGCTTTGTACAGATGCGATCATTCCTAATAAGCCGAAAACCGGGCAAAGGGTACAGTGTGGATGGTAGTGAGGGTTTCAGAAAAGATTCCGAAATCAGAACCGCATGGATCTTTTCCGACGAGAAAGTAGACAGCAAGTCGGGGTAATGGCTAGGCACACTCTGTGCATTGATGTGGACGACATTGAAATTTTTCCTAAAGGTGGAGAAACTTACATCTAGATTATTGGCCAAAGAGGCAGCAGCATCAGAACTAGTGAGACTATCATTAGAAGAGGAAAGAGAAAAATATTCAGAGTCTGAGTCCACATCTGACAAGTCAGACATGGGTAGAGGGACTAATGTAAGACTATATTATAATATTATTAAATGGTAAATATACTAATACACTTATCTGTTTAACTGTGTCTTTAAGTTGCCAATAGCACAACACCGCACCCACGCTGCACTCGAAGCTAGGGAAGCAGCATGATAGTAGCTATTAGAATGAAAATTGATACTTCCGTACCCGAACGCAGTTACTCGTCAGCTATTACAAACAGTATTAAACATAACACATAAAAGCAGTTAAATCAATGGACCGCTGTAGGCATAATACTTTATAAGAATTACACAACAATATGATAATATTGACAAAAAACAAGAATAATCGTTGTACACCGCGTGCAATAATAAATATAAGTGGCATACAGAAAATATAAAATCGAAGATAAAACAATATGACGAAAACGAAAAAAGACGACTACATACCGAATACTAGTAGCAGTAAACAATACTTGTAATAAAATATGAGATAATAATGACAATCAATTAATTGTGTACCTACGAGTTGAACACCAAAAAAAAAAGAATAATAATAAAAAAAAATATACGTTGGTTTCTGGCAGGAATTTCAATGTGCAGGTTTGTGCTACTTACGAAATTTTCATAATTTACTGATTATAATCTATAATAATCTATAATATTTATATATTTTATTTATACAATTGGATTTAGAAATAGTGTGATATGCTCTGGTCATTAAAGATTTCACCAATCTACATAGATTATAGTCAATTTTTAATTAGAAGTTTATATCACCACTATCGAAGTGCTTCGAGATAGCAGCAAATCCGCACCATCGATTCCGCCGTTAACATATGTCATTAAAAGAAATTGTTTAATGAAAGATTCCAGACTATATCTTTCGGCATATATGAAAAGCAGGGATGTGCATACAATATTAAGATGTATTATTACAATGACAGTAGTCAGGCTACAAAGAACCCGTATCCAAAGATAAAAAAGTAAAACAAAACTTAACATCAACTGTCAGAAACGTCACATTCAGTTCATAACGAGACGTCAAGTTGTCAGTAGGTAGTGTCAGTACAGAGTTCAATGCCTTCAAATCTAACCTTTTCTACCTTGCATTTTTACAATTATTATCAAGAAAAAATGAAGTACATAAATACAGCCACAGTCAGTATTTGAAAAACATACAACGGTTATTACTTAATAGAAACCTACTACCATAAGATCACATTATTGGTACTACCTAAAAAAAACATGACTGACCGTGATCGATGTGCGCCTTATTTGGTTGATGGCTTCGTCGCTGTCCTTGTAGACCGCACCTGCCGCGTGGGCTGCTCAAAATGCCCCATAGAAGTCTCCTTCGAAGAGCTGGTTGTCACCGGCATTTTGGCTTTGGCATGAAGCTCCTGGACAATTTTCAGCTCCGCCATCGTCACCAGTTTATGTCGCGAACCATCGGGGGTCACAGCAACAATTTTCCCATCACCGCTCGACCAACACCCCTTGACTCCCAGGGTTTTGCGTGCCTCGACGAAGACTGCGTGACGTGTATTGGTCAGGAACTCCGATACTGTCCGGCCCGATCCCTTAAATAGTCTCTTTGCGGCCCAGACTTGATTACGTGCAGAGCTATAAATGAATCGCACCAAAATAGGACGGGGTTTTTCTGATGAAGCATGTTTCCCCAATCGTATGCATGTGTCAATGGCTTGCACAGTATCATCAGGCAGTAGCAAGACTTCCTGATACAGATTAGCAACCGTACCAGACAAGTCCTCGTGTTCCTGCTCTTCCACACCATGTAACAACAACATCTTGGAGCGTGAGCGCATCTCCAGACTGTCTATGCTCTGCGTAACAAGCTCCAATTGTGATTTGAGCATTGACACAGCTTTCCAGATAGTGGCCTTAAAAGTTTGAAACTCACTGGCTAGTGATGAGGCATCGTGGGTGTCACTGGTGGTGCTGCGGCTGAGAGAGTCTTCGAACGATGAAATTTTTGTAGTGAAGAAATCAGTCATCTCGTCCATGTTTTTCTTCAGCAGTGCAAGAGTGTCCATTCTTGAGTCTTGTATATTTTAAAGTGAAGTGATAGGAGTGAATTAATTAGCTGACGGTGAGGTGCAAGTGTTTAGCTATATAGGAAGCATGTGATAAAGGTACTTGACTTAATTATTCTATTTTTAAATAATAAATTATCTGCACTAATTCAAAATATGTGTTGATGTTTCTACTCCTACCCACCAAAAAAAAGTTTAGTAGTTTTGAGATTTATTCTTGTACTTGTAGTCTATAACGATGTTACTTGCCAAATTTCATAGTTCTAGGTCAACGGGAAGTACCCTATGACTTTTGATTCCCTTGAGAATGACGAAATATGCATTTTTTGCTGAATAAACGGCCGTATCTTTTTTTATGTAAACTTAGCAGTTTGATTTTTTCACAACTTCATGGGACCGTAGACCTGAGTATACAGTTCAAATTTCAGCTTGATACCTCTATTCTATTCTGCATTCTCGACTTAGAGGGTCTTGACAGACAGACAGACAGACGGACAACAAAGTGATCTTATAAAGGTTCCGTTTTTCCTTTTGAGCTACGGAACCCTAAAAATAATACAAAAACGGGTTCTAAAGCCAATTGATTCCAGAGCCGTAAAGCTATTTGATAAAAAAAATGTATTTGCATATGAAAACCTAAAAATACGTTTTGACAGCTACATACATCTTCGTGGTAGCCACTCCCCGCCACTCGCAATAAATCGCCGGTTGTCGCGGACAGAAAAAGCCGCGCTCTGAACATTGTGTAATAATGGATTTATTAATTTCACGCCCCACGACCAACCTTATTGCACTCTTTACTCAGTTTTATAGCAATATAAAGTTACAACCCAAAATAATAAACCATTTTAGTTGATGTAGATTTATACACACTTAATGTAATATTATGGTAGAATTTCGCAAGCTGCGTGCATTTACAAAATTTTGAGATTATTGTTTTTCAGGTTCCCCTTCAATTTTGTAGTTTTAAAATTAGCAGTTGATTTTTCGTACAAATTTTTATACCAAATAAATAATGGTTTTGGGTGTGTTTAGTTTTTAATTGTATTGAGGATTGTGTAAAAATGAAAAAAAACACAAAGTTGTCCAAATATTTAATGTAGAATCAATTACTTTAAAGTCTAAAGGATTCAAGTGGAGGCAAAACTGTACTAAAATCGGAGCTATCCATTAAATCTAGCCGAGATTTGGTCTTTTCGAATTCATATGTATGGGGTTCTTCAAAAAGGTCGTGAACAGATTTTTACAAAATTTTCAGTAACTTTTTTTCATCGGATGGCCCGCTTATTAATATTATTGTTGCCTTAAATTATAATAAATATATATTCCCTGTTTTTGTTGCCAGTAACGATGCTTATATTCCTTAAATGCAATCAGATTTATTGTGATCATATTTAACTATGTAGTACTAAAAGTAGGGTCCTGTATATATTACCCGTGATTATTATTTAATAGTAAGATGTAATAAAATTTGTGTGTCATATAATTTCCAAAGTGAATTCCATGTTAAAGGATATGTCTTCATCCCGAACAGCAGTAAAGCTATTTATATATATAAAAAAAATAACGAGAAAAAAATTATGGTGAAATTGCCAGGACAAGGAAATCCACTGAAATGAGATGGGAATATTGAGCCACGGAAAAGCGTGGGCGAGCCGGTGATTTTATATAAATTATAAGTCTATTCATTAGCAGTTACACAATACTCTATATAAATGAATACCTACACATAAATATTATTATAGAAAATAATAATATTAAACAAGCGTCGCAATATTGAGTTACTATCTAATAATAGAGCTTCGAATAGATATTACGGATCGAATCCAATTTTGTATCTCATTCGAGCACGGCGCAGCGAAACAGATTGGAATTTCATTCTGTGTGTCAATTAATTCGGTCCGTCTTATGAAATTACGATGTTATTGCAATATTCATAATGACAGAAGTTGTTTTAAATGCGCAATTAGCTAAAGCTGAAGCATGCGTTTTGGAAATGTAATTTAATAAAATTATGACTACTGGAAAAGTTAATATTTGAAGACAAAAGACCTAATTCGGTAAGTGTGTGGGGGTGTAAGTGTTTCATGAATATCATTGAAAACAAAGTTGTCCAAATATTTAATGTAGAATCAATTACTTTAAAGTTTGTCTGATGGATTCAAGTGGAGGCAAAACTGTACTAAAATCGGAACTATCCATAAAATTTTGCCGAGATTTGGTCTTTTCGAATTCATATGTACGGGGTTCTTCAAAAAGGTCGTGAACAGATTTTTACAAGATTTGCAGTTACTGTTTTTCATCGGGTGGGCCGCTTATTAGTATTATTGTTACCTTAAATGATATAATAAATATGTATTCCCTGATTTTGTTGCCAGTAACGATGCTTATATCTTTGAAGATTCATGAATAACTTTGAACTCCGTTGACACACTGTTGAGTGACAAACGGGGCTCTGGCGAAAAGAGAGATAGGGCATAGAGTAATTTCTAGGCTGCCCGACTGGTGAAGTATCTCCACTTCACAGAATACCTCAGCCAAATATCAATTCCCGTGAGGGTTTTTGTGTTCCTGCGAGTGAATGAGGTCACCAGAATGAAATAAAGGAGTATAGGCTGGCAACGGATCGGCGACCCCCTGGTGGTGTTGGTTTCAATGGGCGGTGGTGATTGCTTTCCATCAGAGGAACGACATGCTCGTTGGCCCCCTCTCATATATATAAAAATAAGTGTAATGGAGACCGACTATCCCAGTCTTTTCATACTATTAATCTACATCAACCTGCATTCATACGACTGCTAGAAAACTGGTGTCACCTCAATCGAAAGTGGGCTAAGAGCGTAGTCTACCACGCTTCTCAACTGCGAGTTGCGGGGTGAGCGGTTTTCAAGCTGTTTAACGGCTAACTTGGTTAAGGCTGTCATTTAATGATAGCTAGATTAATAGCCAGGGCCGACGGCTTAAAGTGTCCTCCGAAGCACGGAGGAGTTCGGGACAAATAAACCCATTATTAGACAGGGTACAGTCGACGATGCTTAACTTACGTGATGGTACACAGTCATCGCGAGCTATGGACGTTTGTGCCACCAGCGGCATCACTCACGTGTTGCTGTCTATATACTGTAGTAGAATCTCATACTGTAGTCTCCTGGAAAAATCTTGGCAGGAGTTCATTGCACGACTTGAGAGCACTAGATAGAAAATTTTATCTGGAACTGTACAGTACGTAAAGCAGAGTAATATAACATGGAAATTGTTAAAATCATTGTCCATGGAGCGCGATCTCAGGGGACCTACCAGTAAAACATAATTTAATACTGAAGTTCAACATCAGAAACCACCAATTGCGTTAGTAAACTTATGAAATCGATTTTATATTAGGCTAGTGGTCTGCTCGTAGATTTCAATGTAGCTAGGTAGGCGGCTGGATATCGATGTAGCTATTTGCTTGGTCAGAGCTACGAACACGCTACGAAATGCTACGGTGACTGGATATCCGTCCATGTAGCTATTTGCTTCGTGAGAGCTACGAATACGCTACGAACTGCTACGATAACTTGATACGCGCAAAATGTAGTATTTTCAATGCACTATCCCTCCATGACGCAGCGTCGCCGCGTCGACCGCACTCGTGCTTTTACTGTAGATACTCGTATAGTAACTCTCATTCGCTTGTGAGTTTGCAAAATTAGGTTGTAGTCAAACGCTGAGCAGCAAGTTGTTCTGTTACAAGCAATTTGCTCTAGTCTATACTCACCTTTATATTTTAAGAACAGTGACAAAATGTTTTTTTTTGTAGGTTGTTGTTCTAACCTTCAACAATCATTGATTGCCCGAGGAAGCCTCGTGTAGAGACGAAACACGTGCCGCAGATACGACCATTTTTATTTTAGAAGTACCCTGATTGATATATTGATTGAATATTGAAACGTGCTATTTGTCGAAAACTTTTTGGTTACATTCGCAATGTTTATTTTCTTCCTACCCTTATTCATGTAACTACACTCTCACTCATGTATTTTGACCTTTTTTTTACGTGGGGAAATCACGAATTAAGGATATTACGCCGCCGGTAATTAAAGGGTGGTGCAGACGTTCAAAAGCTCAGTAGAGGCAGTGCGTTTTCCTGCACTACCAGAATATTCCCCAACGATCAGTAAGATCCCCGCGAAGAGAAACTACTGACCATTGCTGCCCACCCGAGCTGTCGCCAACGCATCATTCTCACCATACGTATCCAGTAAGACATACGAGCTAACGACAGCCCCAAGCACACGATCAGGTTTTCTGGCCTTAGCACCCACATTTTATTCAGACCTAATATAACTCATATTCATTTTTAATATCTCGCCAAAAATTATGTCTTTAAGGTAAGGTAAGGTTTGGGGTGTTAGTAGTTCATCAAGATCTTTGAACCAAAGCCAGCTTCACCTGCACGTGGTGCACCCTGCTGAATGACAAACGAAGCTCTGGCAAAAAAGATAGGTAGGGAGCGTAATTGTAAGCTACCCGACTGGGGAATGTACCTACTCACAGAATACCGCAGACAAATAACAATTCCCTTGAAGGTTGTTGTGTTCCTGCGAGTGAGTGAGGTCACCAGTAAGAAAGGAAGGAGATGCTGTATTGGCAGCGGGGGTGGCGGCGCGTGAGCAATATTTTATGTTGCGAGCGTTAATATGGCTACGGTAACCGCTTCACATCGGGCGCGCCGCGTGCTTGTCTGCCACCCGACGTAGTATAAAAAAAAAAAAAAAAGGACAAAACTTCCACCAAACGATATTCGACGAACAATGCTAGCCAAGAGAAGTCGGTTAAAATTTATGCTCACAACTCTACACAATTCCGATAGTCTCGCACGAATTATTGTAATTAGCACACGTAGACTGCGCACGTACTACACCGGACTTGAATACAAATTGTCTATGCGCAAAACGTGCAATTGCCCTTATTTATGGATAGTGTATTGTATTAATAATGTATACCGTATGTCATGGAAACAAGAGACTCGTGGATACTCATTTGAGAGAATTGCTTGTTTTGATTGTAACGTAAATTTTTCTATTTTATTTTTCGAAGGTAATGGTAACCGCTTTATATCAGGTGGGTCGTGCGCTTATTTGGGACCCGACGAAAAAAAAATGGTATTGAAATTTAACACATACATATATATATACTAGCTTCCCGCCCCGGATTCTCAAGGGTAGAAAGCGGTGTTTTATTTTCCTCGCAATTTTTATGTCTTTTCTCTCAATGAAAACCTTCCTTATCTTAACGAAAATATTATTTCACATTATATATTTAATAAGATAATTATGTATATATTCGTTTGCGACCCACTAATGGAGTGCGACCTATAGTTTGGCAACCACTGGTATAGATAATATGCATTCATTCGTATCAGTTTCAATGAAAAACGAAAAAGAATAGAACTTGAAACACATAAGTCTCGTTTTTAGAATACGTCATTGAGTACGTAAGCTAGGTCATTATGCGAATTGGTAATATTATGTAAGTGTTATTTTGCGTGTTAGCTCCAGTACTAATGCGCCAATATGCGAATAAGTCATGCCATAAAAAACAATTATTATTAATCAACATGTGTTGGAAGGCATTTTTTTCCACATGAGATAGAATTCAGAACTGTTTTATTTTTTAATTTGTGTCCGATTGAACTTAAATTTTCCGCACTCGTGCAGTTTGCGTGATTTGTCATGAGAACCAAACGAGTGCGTCAAATATATAACACGTATAACCTAACCTAACTCAACTATATCTATAAACCGTTCATTATATTGCTTCAACATTTTTAGCTAAGGGACTGCGAGTACACTTAAGTTTATCTTCACACCTGTCTTTAGCCGAAACATTTACACTCCATAGGTATCACATTCTATAACCCCAAACTTTCTGACGGCTCTTTGTATATACAATTATAAAAAAATCAGTTCGCGTCAAGAGTTCCGTACTGTATAATGATTTAGAGAAAAATATTCTCTAAATTATTTTAACTCTAAACTCATATCATGAAACAATATATCTAGAAGTTTGATCTATCATAATTCCACTTCAAGTAATACTAACACTTCAGAGTAATACTAACATCTATGTTATGTCATTCAAAGCAAATAAACTCATTCATTCATTCATTTATACTTGAAACTGAATAAAGATTATATTTTATAATACGAACGGTAAAACTGCAGAATCAGCTTCACTCAGCGGTATTTCCGAAATTACGACATGCAAACGTTCAAGTACAGAGACTTTGTTTCACTTGCAAGTGTCAAAATAAATGACATAACCGATCACATCTTGTGACTGGATTGACACAGACGTTTGATTATTTAACAGCTCCAACAAATAGCAAAGCTTGTACTACGGGCACTAGGTAACAGATATAATACTTAAATACATTTTTTTTGTATATAATCAATCAATATATAATCAATACCAAATCAAGGCAAATAGACATCTTCATGCACACAAATATTTGTCTTGTGCGGGGATCGAACCCGCGACCTCGGAGTCAAAGTGGCCATTGCTAACCATTCGACCACCGAGCTCATCACTTATATATTAATTCCCTATATAAGCGTTTCTCTTTTGTTTTCGAGATACGGTACCCTGAAAATGTTTATTATGCATACACGTGTGCTGAAAATTTCAATAAAAGTACATAATTTCATTTATTAACATTAATGGATTATACAGCGTGCTGTCATTTTAATGGAACCAAATATATAATAGCACCATTAAAAGTCCTTGTGACAAGCAAAAAATCTGTCTGCTTTTAAGTTTTTTTTTTTTTCAGAGGGTCGTAACGATCGTAATAAAAAACGAATTAGCGACCCCTGGCGTCAGGTTTTGGAGGGTTAAACCTTAATGGTATTATATTACTAAACGGGTGCTATATTTGATATTAAAAGGGACTTATTGATTTTTCTTGGGACATATTTTATCACATGCTTTAACGAGCGGAAAAATCATATTACTCTTTAGTCTGATTTTTTCCGCAACGATTTGGTAAATAGAGCATCGTTGTAAATTGTGAAAGATTGTGTTAGCACCAGCCTTTTACCACGTCCACTGTTCAGGGCATCATCTTCTTCATTTTGATTAAATTATCTAAAAACATTTTAAAAAAACTTTATTGTTTTTCATTGTTAATTTTGTGTACCACCATTAATAATAATATCGGTGAATTAAGGAGCACGAGGTTAACTGAGACAGTAACAAGAATTTATAAAAGAAAAAAAAAATATTACTTATATAGTATATTAATAAAAAAAGAACTAAAACTTTCTGGTATATATAACACAGATACCGTAACACAGATAACAAAATCATTCTACGTAACTTTTTACAGCAAAAGGGCGATTTATAATTTCTACATAAACAGATTGCGCGAAAGCAGTTAAGAAGAGAGGACAACAAGTATTTAATAAATACCCGACAGCGAGCAGAACGGGCCGGAACGGTATTAAATATCAGATGTAGTATACAAAAAACGTAAAATTAAACATTTGATTTCGTTCGTATTATATACACGCGCGACAAAGCTCACGACCTTTTGATAGCTTTATATAGAAGTATTATTAAAGAACATTTTGCAGTATGAGAAAATATATATATATTTTTTTTTTCATTTATTTGGGTCTAACAAATAAAAGTGCACTTAAAATTACAGTAAATGCAAAACCAACACCGTTAACCACACTTTAAAACCACAGTTAACAATGACGATAATGTAAGAAGTCATATAACATCAAAAAAGCCATGTCGTTAAGTGATGTGCAGCCAAAGCTAAATAACGTACGACATTTATAATGGTTGTATTAGTCGTATTACAAACACTAGTGACGTAGTATTGTAAGCATAGTATAGATAATAGCTATAAGGATGTACTATAAAAAACATTTGCAGTATGAGAAAATAATGTAGGAAGGCATAAACCATCAAAAAAGCCATGTCGCAAAGTGATGTACAGCCAAAGCTAATAAATACAACTGCAGCGGGTGATATTTATTGGGGTCGTATTACATATACGCGTGACTCGGCCCTAGGCGATTTGTATTCAACGGGCGTCCGCTCCAGCCCAGTATAGTTACCTTAACGCGTATGCTTTATCTTCATAAAGTGTAGCCGAAATGTGGGCTTATGAAGTCTGTGCTCAAATCATATTATTTGCTGAATGTGGGAATCGTTCATTAACACCTCCTGACCTTATCAAGATTAACTAGAGTATGAGGATTGTATTCAGCCTAATTGTGTTGTAGGCGTTTGGGTAATAACATTTTATTTCCTTTTGAAGTATAGTGTAGTATTTATTGTGTAGGCCTCTAGAGTATTTGTTTTAAAATTTTGCGATTTAATAAAATCATTTAGGGGTGTAAGTGGTTCATCAGCATCGAGCCAAGTCAACTTCACCTGCTCGAGTAGGCTGCTTAACTTACAAACGAGGCTCTGGTAAAAGAGAGATACCCCGTACAGCGTGTTTATAAACTGGCCTCCTCATAGAATACCGCAGCCATATAACAACTCCCTTGAGGGTTGTTGTATTCCTGCGAGTGAGTGAGGTCACCACGAAGGAATGACTTACTCACGTACTCTAACCTCTTTACATCCGGTATGCTTGTTTACCACGTAGTGTAAAAAAAATATTGTACACTAACAACTAGTGATGAGAATCTAGCTGAACGACCGGGAAGTAATTTGGATCGACGATGACTCAAATTGATGTAATGATCTGAAACAATATTACGACTCGAATCTATATCATAATTCCAGTCGAGATAAATGATTCATGTCAATCCGGAATAAAAATGTTCAATACAATCATGACAATTACCTCAAAACAATTTTAACGCAAAAAATATTTAAAACTTGAACAAAAATCTTTTCGAAGCGTGCAACACACTAAAAGTTCCAAGTCAAAGTCATTTATTTAAATCAGTCAACCAATTCGAATCGAAAGATGATTCGAATCACAATAAAAGCAACCTAGGCGGGATTTGAACCCACGAGAAAAAGTCTTAAAAAGTAATAAATTATATTATAATATGGCTAAATAGGTATAGGCAATTTTTCTTTTAAGATCCAACTGCATTTATTGTACTCTCCCTATCATTTGTATTTGTTTTATATTTGATGACCAAGCTGGTGAATCCGCGGGTAACAGCTAGTTACATATAATTGGAAATAAATTGAATCAATAAAAATAGTTCAAGGACTGTTATGATTATTTATTCTAACCAAACTGCACTATCATTAAAATAAGTTTGTTTTAGGACTATTGAATTCGAAACCATCTTGACTTTAGATTGGAGACCCAATTGGACCTTGTAAAAATATTCATAGGTTTGTAATAAAGTATTGGAAAGTTTTTCTATTTTATTTATGCCAATGAAATGAAGCGAGCTTCTTGAGAAGTAATTTAAACAAATAAATTACTTCTCAAGAAGTAATTTATTTGTTTAAATTACTTCTCACTACTTAAATTTAATATACAATACCATCTATTTACCTTGGTAATGCCTTAGCGGCGAAACAAGTCGGTAAAATTAAATATAATTACGTGGAACAGTACAAGTGTTTTAATATAACATTATGATTATAATGTTCCACCAAGTGCCAATAATCAACATACTTTACCTTTAAATAATAGGGTATATATAATATTTTTCCTTTGGTATGGGATGCGACCTGCGTCGATACCATGGCGCCTTCTCATCTCCCTTACACGTCGGGATCTGCAGTTGCTGCTGCTGCATCAGCGACACTTAAGCGGCGGAAATATGGTAATTTTATAGGTAATTATATATTTGAGCCGTTTTTTGGTCGAAACGCTTGGCCCATGGGGCATTTCACGTGAAGCGGACAGGTAAAAAAAATTGATGTTTCCGATTTTAGTAATATTTGATTATGTTATACCTGTATATGTCCTCGACCCGGATACAGAATATTTTTACAGTATAAAGTCTGGTTCATGAGTTAAAGGACTTTAAAGATTTGACTAACCGGCAGGCATGCGCTACTTAGAAGCCCATTTAAAAAAATAGAATTTAATTTTTGAAACTTGAATTTCACAAAGTTTGACCATTTTTTTTTTTTTTCTAAAAATGCTAATAGTGTATAGATAATCCTTGCCAAGTTTCATAATGGGCGTGGAAGTCGTTTAGGAGCTAGACCGGTTAGAGTGCCGAAGCGCAGCGGCCGGTGCCGGGTCGCGCTTGCTGCCGGCTAGCGCGAGCTTACAGGAATTGATTAATCTAATTTTTTTTCATAATTTTATCATACTTTGATGTACCTAAAATTACAATAAGACATTATGTTACTAAAACTCATAGGTTTATTTACAAATTTTTACAATTTTATAAGCTTCACTGTTGCTCGTGCGTTTTACTATGATACCTTCAGCAGTCGGAATGGACGCATGGTATTTCTTTGTGCCTGGTATGGTCACTGAAGACTCAAATCTATATCTATCCTACATAGCAGACCAACAAGCTTATAAGGAGACATTAAATGCGATTTTGCCGAAAACTACAATTTTAAAGTTCAAGATGCTGCCCAATCATTTCACTGGAACAACGACCAAGCCACACTCCTGACATCGGTGTATTATTATAGAAAAGAGAAAAATTTACACTATTAGCATTTTTTAGAAAAAAAATAAAAAAAAATAAAAATGGTCGAACTTTGTGAAATTCAAGTTTCAAAAATTAAATTCTATTTTTTTTTCAATAATAAAAAATGCAATTTAAAAGCTCATTAAATGAAGAATAAATTCTACTACTTTATTTATTTTATTGTAATTTTTTACAACTAGGTAATGGGCTTCTAAGTAGCGCATGCCTGCCGGTTAGTCAAATCTTTAAAGTCCTTTAACTCATGAACCAGACTTTATACTGTAAAAATATTCTGTATCCGGGTCGAGGACATATACAGGTATAACATAATCAAATATTACTAAAATCGGAAACATCAAATTTTTTTACCTGTCCGCTTCACGTGAAATGCCCCACATGCGGTCCGAGTGCACGAATTCTATTTAAAGAAGTAGCAAAGCGCTTGGTCGATATTTACCATGACCAGAGGGCTGGCTTTTATTTCACACTACGCAAAAAGGGCGTACGTGCGTGGCATAACTGCTTTCCATTAGGCGGGCCGTGCTTGTTTCGTACTTTAGTGGTAAATCACAAAATGGCCATATATAATTTTCACATTAAGCCGTGTGATATGGGTATTAAAATGAAAGAGTTTGACAAGTGAAACACTACTATGAGAAAACATGTTACTTCTTTCTTTTCTATTAACAATTAATAAGAGCTTGTTACTAGGAGCTCGATGGCCTCATTACGCGCGTCACGTCTAATCGAACACGCAAGTTAAGCAACGTCGACCGTAGCCTATTCATGGATGGGTTTATTTATCTCGACATCCTCCGTACTTCGGAGGGTACGGTCCCGGTTGTTGTCATTAGATGACAGTCGTTAACCCAAGTCAGTGGCCTTTAGGCGGTATTGAAAACACTGGCCTCCGCCAACCCGTAGTTGAGCAGCGTGGTATGCTAACAGTGGGATGATTATGGGTTGATGCCGAAAGAGCTTGTTACAAAAATAAAGTTTAATCATTTTTGGAACGGGGCGCTACCCCCGAAGCAGATACCGATTACCATCGAATATCTTAATTCCTTAATTGGCCGTGTGGTTTCCGGCAGACTAGAATAGAATCACTCCGTCTCTTCCCGTGGATGTCGTACAAGGCGACTAGGGGAAATATATTATCAAACATCGATCAGGCCTTCCCAACCCGTCTGGCCAGCGTGGGGAGTGTAGGCCAAATCCTCCTTCCGTCTGGGACGGACGAGAGAGGGTCGTGCTCCTGTAGTGGAGACTAAAATGACATGATGATGATCTTAATTCGAAAAATAAGCCTTACGTTTTTCTTATTGACAAGCATCTACAGCTTAGTCGGTAGAGCTCCAGAATTTCTACAAGCTAAGCTAAACACAAATACCATACATCTAAACTAAAGTTGGATGTTCACAATCAAAATTTGACGAGCTCGGTGGTCGAATGGTTAGCAATGGCCACTTTGACTCCGAGGTCGCGGGTTCGATTCCCGCACAAGACAAACATTTGTGTGCATGAACATGTCTGTTTATCTTGGTCTGGGCGTTTTCTATGTATAATATTTTTTTTTTTCTATACTACGTCGTCGGGTGGCAGACAAGCATACGGCCCGCCTGATGTGAAGCGGTTACCGTAGCCATATTAACGCTCGCAACATAAAATACCACTCGCGCGCCGCCACCCCCGCTGGCATCGCAGCATCTCCTTCCTTTCTGGTGACCTCACTCACTCGCAGGAACACAACAGCCCTCGAGGGAACCGTTATTTGGCTGCGGTATTCTGTGAGGTGGAGGTACATTCCCCAGTCGGGTAGCTTACAATTACGCTCCCTACCTCTCTTGAAATATGTATATATTTACAAAAAAAATGTATTTAAGTATTATAGCAGTTATCTAGTACCCATAGCACAAGCTTTGCTTAGTTTGGGACTAGATGGCCGTGTGTGATTTGTCCAAGAATATTTATTTATTTAAAATAACCGAAGCCGAAGCTGAACCATATCTATATATATAAAAGAAAGTCGTGTTTGTTACAACACTTATAACTCGAGAACGGCTGGACCGATTGCCATGGTTTTTGATTTGTTGGATTTGTTTCCGTCCCGAATAGCAGAATAACTCTTAAAAACATTGGAAAATTCTCGAAAAAATAAAATAAAAGAAAAAACATTTTCCCATACAAATGAAAGTGTCAGTTGAAAAAGGGATTACGATATTTATTGGTTGTCAAATATCAAAACGTCAAATCGATTGGTGTCACTTTTATGTCGCGAAAGTTGTCTGTGATTTGTTATGAAAATTTAAAAATGTCAAATCGATAGGGGTGAAAACGCTTTTCCCATGGGGTTCGAGCGCAAGAATCAAATCAGAGTAAACATCAAAAGAAATGACAATTACAAATCACCAAAATGATAAAACCTATTTCAAAACTAAAAAAAATAAAACAAAATGTTTTTTTTTATATATAGTATTTTATATATAGTTATATATAGTAGCTATTATGTACCACGACATTCATTGATTGTTAGGCGGTACGAAGTTCGCCGGGACAGCTAGTTAAAATATATAAGCCATATTAAAATATTTTGAATTTCCTAATTTTCGCATTTAGGTAAAATATTAAACAGTGTTAGCCCGTATCTAATACCACCTACTAACTACTACATTCAGATTGAATTTCCTAATTTTCGCATTTAGTTAAAATATTAATCAGTATTAGCCCGATCTAATACCGCCTACTAACTGCTACTAATTGACCATGACAGTCTAAATTGATTAGGATTCGAACCAACCTATTATAATATTTACCTAAAGGGGCTTGTACATTAAGTATTAGAAATAAATATAAGTTACTATACTAACACTTAAACTTTATGGTATGGTGCTATAGTTCAAATTTACTTTTAAGTATTATTACGAATCGTTTGTATGGGAGTATAGAAAAGCGTTGTTTTTAGACTTTTTCAGGCATTTTTTTATTTTGTTTCATATGGGGCGACGAAGCGTAGGGCGCCCCCTCTCTAGATGGACCTCTCTAGATGGATGGTAGTGGTTGGTTGCGGAAGCGGAGGATTGCAAATGGTGGAAAGCATTGGGAAAGGCCTATATAGGGTAGATACACCCAATAGTGGGTAGATACAGGCTGCTGATGATGATGATGATGAAATTTAAATGATTAATCAACGAGCTCGGTGGCGTAGCGGTCAATGTCGCGGCTTCGACACCAACGCTCGTGGGTTCGAATCCCACGTAGGACAAACATTTGTGTGCATGAACATGCCTGTCTATCTTGGTCTGGGTATTTTCTATGTATTGCTAGCGGCCCGACCACGCTTCGCTGTGGCTCAATCTTTTCGTTTCCATCCATTTCCTTATATATGGCGCTGTATGTGAAAAAAGATTTTCCCGCTTTTATTTTCAAATTTTTCCAGAATTTTCTTTGCTATAAACCTCACGGAGCCCGAGACCTTTCCAACGAATGCAAAACCGTGGAAATCGGTTCGTGCGTTCTGGAGTTATAGCGTCAGGAAGGAAAACCCGACTTATTTTTATATAGTAGATAAGTATGTATTTACAAAAAAAAAATGTATTTACGTATGTTTATCGGTTGTCTAGTACCCATAACACAAGCTTAGCTTACTTTGGCGCTAGATGGGGCTGTGTAATTTGTCTGTCAATGTTTATTTATTAAATTACTAAGGGATTAAAATGAGGAGTTTGTATGAAACTCGAAGTTACGGTCGATCGCTGCATGTCTACATAAATGTACTCGTAGGTAATTCGCTCGAGGGTGTTATTGATTTTTACAAGCACAAAGTGGTATAAGGGAGGGTAATGTATACAGTATAGACTATGGGTAAACTGACCATTTGTTTTTGAACTCAAAACGGAACATAAGTCTTTATAACCTAGTTAAAATGTACAACAAATACATTTTTTTTTAAACTTACATATAACACATAGAAAACACCCAGACCAAGACAAACAGAGATTTTTGTCTTGCGCGGGGATCGAACCTGCGACCTCGGAGTCAAAGTGGCCATTGCTAACCATTCGACCACTGAGCTCGTCTAATATTAATAAGGGTTAACTGTTAGATAAAAAAAATATGTTTTGAAAAAAAAATTATTATATTCTTCAGTAAGTGTAAAATACCTTAACTCTCAGTAACAGATGAAAATCGACAACAAACCTCATTTCAGGACCGAAAACGTTTGGGAATTAAATGCTCTTCTGCATAATGCTTTGATTAATATGGGATATTAATCATAGTATGTGACGCCCAGCTATTCAACGGTCGCCGGGGAAATACCTACGTTAGTTCCAAATTTGAAATTAGAACCGTATTAACAATATAGGGGATGCGTGGATTTGTATATAAATTGCATTGCCTGTTCTCTTGGGTCCATGGTTCGTTGAAAATAGGCCTTACATTTCGGAGGACGCTTGAAATGTATAGAATCTGAGTTTGAAATTAGTGGAATTGCAATAGATATTGGGTTTGTTACAAATAAATTACATACAATGTAGAATACTGTGTATGGCGCTTTTTTTTTACCCGGCTGCGAAAGAAGGGAGGGTAATGTTTTTGGAGAGTTATAATCATCATCAATATCAGCCTGTGTCTACCTAATCATCTACCTAATGTCGGTGATGGCACATGAGGGAGGAAGGTCCTAGAGTGGAAGCCACGTATGGGGACGACGAAGGGTGGGACGCACTCACTCTAGATGGACTGACGACCTCGGACTCGGACGAAAGCGATTGGAAGCGGGTGGAATTGGAGGATAAGATATGGTGAAAAGCATTAAGACCTATCAGCAGTGGATAGATACAGGCTGATGACGATGATCTACCTACTGCTGGATATAGGTTTACGACCATATGCGATCACTGCCAATCAATGTCACTATTTTGAGGTCATCGGCTCATCTAGAAGGAGGGCGCCCAATGCTTAATTTTTTGAGGTCGCTAACCTCACAAGCAGCATTACATCAAGTTCGACATATGCTTGCTTGGTACCCGATATTATATATAAAAAACCGGACAAGTGCGAGTCGGACTCGCCCACCGAGGGTTCCGTAGGTACGTAGTATCATTATTAAATTTGATATTTTTCATTATAAATAAGAAATAATGCGTCGAAAAAATAAATAAAATATATTTTGCTATGTGTACATCAAGCCCTTTCATATGATACCCCATTTGAACTAGTAGTTTCAATTTAAAATTTCGACACCCTATAAAAAATATAGACCTCCTATTTTTTAAGATCTATTTACAAATGTATAGTTTTGAGATTTATTCCTGTACTTGTAGTCTATAACGATGTTACTTGCCATATTTCATAGTTCTAGGTCAACGGGAAGTACCCTATAGGTTTTGATTCCCTTGAGTGTGTCGAAATATGCATTTTTTGCTGAATAAACGGCCGTAACTTTTTTCTACGTAAACTTAGCAGAGTTTGATTTTTTTACAACTTCATGGGACCGTAGACCTGAGTATACAGTTCAAATTTCAGCTTGATACCTCCACGCATTCTCGACATAGAAATTCTTGACAGACAGACAGACAGACAGACAGACAGACAGACAGAGACAGACAGACAGACAGACAGACAGACGGACAACAAAGTGATCTTATAAGGGTCCCGTTTTTCCTTTTGAGGTACGGAACCCTAAAAATGAATGGATGTTGGGATATATGTATGTTACTCTTTTACAGGTATAAGGCTGAAGTCAGTGGCGCTGCTAGACGTGGCCAAATTGCCCCTCGCCCACGACCTCGCACTTAAAAGGCACCTTGCGCAAGGTCGCCCTGTAGACATCTTGGAATGACACCGTGAACTAAAAGATCCAACTAAAAACAATACTAGAAATATGCTTGAAAATAGTTCTCGCTCCTGATTTAGTTCTCGCCCACGTCTACATTAGTCCACGCTACTACCACTGGCTGAACTGATTTGATTGGAATTGGCATTGAATGTACCTATGCCAATTCCAAATATGATTCCAAATTCAAATATATAATAAATATATTCTGAATTAACGTACTCATACTCTTTATACTCTTTATCATACTCTTTATCTGCGTAGCGTATTCGCTCAGTAAAAGCCAAGGTAAAAAGTTATATACATCATAACAAAATGTAATAAAAAATGTAATAGAAAATATTTTTCTCAATTGAATGTTGTATGAATATTGAATAGTATATGAAAAAACCTACGCAATATTGCAAATATAGAAATGTAATTCAAAGAGTTTGCTGAAATATTCCAGAGTGAAAATTACATCGAATCGAAATATGGATTATATGAAATACTAATGAGTTCTCAAAATCAAGTTTATTTGGACTCGAAATATTACAAAGTTGCAAATAAACAGTTACATGATTACAAATTGCTACAAGTGTACGAATATGTGCTTCTTTGTTTATTTGGTTTTCGTAATTTCAGTATGATGTTTAGAAATATTTTATAGATTTCTTATAAATGTCCGTTTTTTAATGTAGTATAAATAATTTAATACCCTAGATCCATAGAGATCGATTTGTCCCGTTCCGCTCGGTCGACGAAACGGAACTGAATGAATCGGGCCGAACGGGACGGGTTCGGCCCGATTCATTCAGTTCCGTTTCGTCTCATTTCTTTCCGTTCCATTTCGTTTCATTCCATTCCGTTCCGTTCCGCGACGCAAAGCGGCGTCGCGTCGCGTCGCGTTCCGTCCTGTCCCGTCCCGTCTATTCCGTTAATTTTCGTTTAAGGGTCTACATACATACTACTACTATTTACTTCTCTTATCATTTTCAAGTCTTTTCAAGTTATTTTCGAGTAAAGTATATAGTCAAAATGTACCATTCCCCCTACTTCTTTCCGAAACTACTGAGCCTTAATTAAAAGTGGTGTCGAAAATAATTCTTTAGTTAAAAGATTCCATGAAAATCTACAAAAATAACATTATAAATTATAACTAGACTCAATTTTGTTTCACCCACTTCGATAGTACTCAATTTAAAAAGAACCTAATCTTGTGTCCCACTAATAATACTCGTAATAGACCTTCACCTGAAAGTCCTTTTCAGTTAGTTAAAACCTTACTTAATTTAGTTCATAATGTGAGCCATAAGCAGCCACATAAAAACACCACTCACTATGACAATGACCAAAGAACTTTCCTCATCTAATCCCGCAGTGACCGCACTGTATCACAGTTAAAAACTAACTTCTACTGCGCAACTTTCAGCGGAATTTTAAAGCGTTAAAGCAGTAAAATAGTATTTCCAAACGGCCTTCGAATTTCACGCGGCAGCCCATTTTCACTTTGTCTGGACGTACGAAGAAATATGTCCGTTTTGTGACGTCAAGTTGTACGGAAGCGAACGTATGCTGATAACTGATAAGCTTTAAAGTATGTCTTTCTGGGAACTTGTATCGCAATGAATGGTATTTAGTATCACATAAACAGTTCTGATGTTTTTATTAAAATAGTATCACAGTAGCAATTATAATCATTATTATCAGCCTGTATCTACCCACTGTTGGATATAGGCCTTTCCCAATGCTTTCCACCATATCCGATCCTCCGCTTTCCGCATCCAATCGCTACCAGCCACTTTTTTGAGATCGTCGATCCATCTAGATAGGGGGCGCCCTATGCTTCGTCGTCCCATACGTGGCCTCCACTCTAGGACTTTCCTCCCCCATCTGCCATCGCTGACTCGGCAGATGTGGCCAGCCCACCGCCACTTCAACTCGCTGACTCTGAGAGCTATGTCGACCACTTTGGTTCTCCGTCGAATTTCTTCGTTCAGGATTCGATCCCTTAGAGAAACTCCAAGTATTGCTCTCTCCATCGCTCGCTGTGCGACTTTTAGTTTGTGAACCAGCCCAACGGTTAGCGTCCAAGTTTCTGCACCGTAGCAATTATAATAACATATTATATAATAACATATGAATAGTATAGTAAGACTGCAGCATGGTGTTCTTCAAAAAGGGCGTGAAGTTTTTACAAGATCGGCAACCAGGGGAAAATCATTGCCAGATTTTAGGGGAAAATATACAGGTAGGATGCTTGTTTGATAACTTAGTAGCAAAAAAAAAAATCAATAGCATCGAATGGTCGCGACCATAATTATTATACAGTACGAGTAACATCTCGTCTAAAACCGTATATTTTCCCCTAAAACCTGGTTAATATCGTGTTAAATATCGTGTTTTTTATTAAATTTAGACGAGAATATTCTTTAGTTGTCTAATAATATTATTAAGACGACACGGGATTTTAGAAGCAAGTACACGAGTTGCATACTCGTACCTAGACCACTTACTTTGTGACCACAAGAGGCTATAATTCTCGAAATTCATAGACCCAAAAGATTAACTTTGGAACATTTCTACACAAATTACTCTTATAATAGAAGTCTACAAGTGATTGTCTATATCCTGAATACAAATAAATTTCTGTTTAGGGAACGCGTGTAAAAATCTCACGGGATACCAAAATACGCTCGTGAGAAAGTTTGTAGCATATATATGAACCAACATCACTATACGATAATGCAATAAAATCGCCACGCCATCACACTGTACTCAATCTCAGATGTCCAACTCGTGCTGATAGTCTCACAACGACCATATGTCCCAGAGGTCACTAACTTTTCTAATTTTACCGCCCCGGTACTGGGCAGGAAAACTTGTACAATCGCATTGCGGTGAACAACTTATAGCGCGGAATACATGCAGTTTGTTCCGATGCATGTTATTTCATCTTATATTGCCGTATTGAATATGTTATGTTATTTTGTATTATATTGAATTTTCAAACTTTGAAAATGGTATTTCTTGGAGTAAAGGAAAAATTGGTTTTGTTTGCATTTTTATTTGAATTTATCGACAGTGTTAGAAATTTAGAATTCAACTGGATGTTGTTGAAGTTTGCTGTTTTGAAAAAGGTCTAGTAACGAAATGTGCTTCTATTTTAGAGTCTGTGTGAATAAAATAATATTTATTTTCACTAAGTAAAAATAATAATATTCAAAAAGCCTACAGTAATAATATTACTTTTTGCTTTGAGAAGATGATGACCTTGCCTTGAATATGAATATAAGATGTTATTCTTAGAACTTTAGGTTCAAGTTCTTAGATGATTCAAGGGAACAAATTGAGCCCTCGGTGGATTGAAGAGGAGATATAAATATTCTAGGACCTACATGTAGATAATGGCTGTGGATTCAAGTGGAAAAATTGCAAATAAAAGATATTTATATTTATAATTATAATAAAAGATATTTACTACTAATAAAAGATTATGGGACAGCCAATTATTTCCAGCAAATTTTAAAAAAGATGGCTCTCTGTTTGACATTTTTCTCGTTATTGCTCCAATTCGGATCGACTTTTTGCCAATCGACTACAAATTTTTCTGCGAAGATTTTACAGCTATCTAAGAAAAATGAACACCTATAACTATAAATATACGTAGCGTATTTAGGCCTATAAGAAATCAGAGCTGTCTGTAGGTACGTCAATGAAATTTAATTGAATTTGATTTAATTGAAGTCGAGTCAGTTTTATTCAATAAGTAAACAAGACTAATACTTCAAACCTCATATATCACTACTGAGCCCAAGGTTTTCATAATACACGACCGATGTATATTTTTAAGCTTTCATGTCGTACATAAGATGGGAGATACCTTATTTTAAGGACCAATATTTCGACGACAAAAGCAACATATTTGATATTCAACAAGTACTGTGAATTATATTTTGCCTACAATACATTTAAGCCGAGACTGAAGTTACTTCATCTTAATTAGAGTACACCGAAATGAGAAAAGTTCAACAACGCTGCAGTTTTCATGGCTCTCCGTAACTATTGTGTATTGTTTAGCGGGAGAGATGGATTTAATTTTTACGTTGTTGAGAATTCGGTCTTGTTTTTAATTATTGAAATGTATTTCACATTTCAATTTATCCAAAAACAAAATTACGGATTCGTTCAATTATAATCATTGAGTAATTTGTAATTCGAACAAGATTTGATTTAAAGATATTTATTTTATATCAACATTTTATTTGATTCTTTTTTAGGGTTCCGAACCTCAAAAGGAAAAACGGAACCCTTATAAGATCACTTTGTTGTCCGTCCGTCTGTCTGTCTGTCTGTCTGTCTGTCTGTCTGTCTGTCTGTCTGTCTGTCTGTCTGTCTGTCTGTCAAGAATTTCTATGTCGAGAATGCGTGGAGGTATCAAGCTGAAATTTGAACTGTATACTCAGGTCTACGGTCCCATGAAGTTAAAAAAAAATCAAACTGCTAAGTTTACGTAGAAAAAAGTTACGGCCGTTTATTCAGCAAAAAACGCATATTTCGACACACTCAAGGGAATCAAAACCTATAGGGTACTTCCCGTTGACCTAGAACTATGAAATTTGGGAAGTAACATCGTTATAGACTACAAGTACAGGAATAAATCTAAAAACTATAAATTTGTAAATAGATCTTAAAAAATAGGGGGTCTATATTTTTTATAGGGTGTCGAAATTTCAAATTGAAACTACTAGTTCAAATGGGGTATCATATGAAAGGGCTTAATGTACACATTGCAAAATATATTTTATTTATTTTTTTCGACGCATTATTTCTTATTTATAATGAAAAATATTAAATTTAATAATGATACTACGTACCTACGGAACCCTCGGTGGGCGAGTCCGACTCGCACTTGTCCGGTTTTATTTTATATTTTATTCAAGGTTATAATATCATCAATATTTGCGGAAGCTAATCGAACTTCTGTAGATTTTGCGACGTTTATTTTATTTCAGATGCCATACAAGTAAATGGCTTTTTTAATATAGCTCTGTAATTACCCGAAGCTAGTTTCGACCTACGGCTTCCCGCTCGTGCAATTTGTGCATTTAAAAAAAATAGCTTATGTGCTAATCCAGAACATATTCTACGACACTTGACTCGAAAAAAATTAGGACTCTAAAGCTTACTAAGGACCCTAGGCTCGAAATATGGTGTTCATCTACTCGAAATATTTTTTGAAAGACCTATCCAACGATACACCACACTATAGGGTAAACAAGGAAAATAAAACCGGCCAAGTGCGAGTTGGACTCGCGCACGAAGGGGTCCGTACCATTATCTATAAAAACGGCAAAAAAAATCACGTTTGTTGTATGGGAGCCCACCATAAATATTAATTTTATTTTTATTTGATTATTCATTTTTAAAGTGAATATATAACTAAATATTATGTGAGTATTTCAAACGTCTACCTATTGCCGTTATCAATTGCGAGCAAAAACGTTTGTTGTATGGGAGCCCCCTTAAATATTTATTTTATTCTTTTTTTTTAGTATTTGTTGTTATAGCGGCAACAGAAATACATCATCTGTGAAAATTTCAACTGTCTAACTATCACGGTTCATGAGGTCACGGCCTGGTGACAGACGGACGGACGGACGGACGGACAGCGGAGCCTTAGTAATACGGTTCCTTTTTACCCTCTGGGTACGGAACCCTAAAAAACATTATCGCATTACGAGTAGGATAGATAAACATAGATGTTTTATTTAACTACATTTTATTTAACTCTTTTGGCGGCATCAATAATATGTAAATAATATTAAAAAAAATAGTAATAATAATCTCTGAGCCAAGCCGCGATGATTCGTGATGCGGCGAAACTATAAGGGTTCCCTATTTATCACGGAACCCTTAAAAGGCTTTGACAGCAAATCTGTCTGCATATATTACAACAATTTCACAAATAAATGAAAAAGTAAAATAAAAAACCCGTTAGCTCTTGAATTATTATAACATAACTGATTAAATAAATACATTGTGAAAACATTTTGTTTTTTCGGTATCAATATTCATTAGGTAATTGAAGATTCAAATTCAATCCGAAATAAAATATTCAATATTTAAATTATATTTATAAACATATTTTTGTCATTGAACTAAATTACGAAGTTATTTAATTCCAAATACATAGAACTTATATTATTAGACAGTATAGATTGTGTTCGCGACTTCGTACACGCGTATCCCAGTATTCCATGGGGATTTTCAAAAATCCTTTTTTTACAATACAATACGTAGGTATAATCATCATCATCATCAGGTCATTTTTAGTCTCCACTACAGGAGCACGACCCTCTCTCGTCCGTCCCAGACAGAAAGAGGAGGTATTGGCTTACACTCCCCACGCTGGCCAAACGGGTTGGGGAGGCCTGATTGATGTTTGATTATGTATTTCCCTTAGTCGCCTTGTACGACATCCACGGGAAGAGACGGAGTGATTCTATTCTAGTCTGCCGGAAACCACACGGCCACGTAGGTATAATCTTCTTCTCTGTCGTTTCGCTCTTGGCAGAGCGGTCGTGGTTACGTAGAGGCATCCACATCGGTGGTGGAGGCGGACACAGCTCTCCGCACGATCTCCCGCCATCTCTCCCTGTTGGCAGACTGTCTGGCGCAGTCAGATACACGGGTTCCCATTGCCGATTTAACCTGGTCAATCCAACGCATAGGTGACGTAGGTATAATAAATAATAACAAATAAATATTCATGGACAATTTACACAGTGCTATCTAGTCTCAAATTAAGCGCAAAGCTTGTCTGGTGTATCACGGGTACTAGACAACTGATAAATGTACTTAAATACTTTTTTTTTTGTAAATATATACACATCATAATAGCCACCTGTATATCAAATTTCAACCCGATCCGTCTAGCAGTTTAAGGCGACGTAAGTTCCTAATTTCGAATATCACGGGGAGTGCTCCGATGAGCTGTTTGATTTGATACCTGCCGCTGAACTCCACTATCGTACAACTCGCCATAAATTAAAATTCCATGCATATCATCTTGATAATTGGCGATCTACTACAGTACGTTTCCTAAGACATTTTATACCACGAACAGTGAAACTGTGGAATCAACTTCGCTCAGCGGTATTTCCGAACAACTACGACATGAACATACCTTCAAGAACAGAGTTTTCATTTTCCTTAAAAGGCTGGCAACGGATCGGCGACCCCTTGGTGTCGCTGGCTCCATGGGCGGTGGTGATTGCTTTCCACCAGGTGACCCACATGCTCGATTGCCCTCTAACATAAAACAAAAAAAAAAACAATTCTTAAACTAAGTTTATTCGATAACCTGCTGATGAGACATACTGAGAGTATGGTACAAAATCGCCCCCCGCTAGCGTTAATTTTGAAGGTTTACGTAACGGTAAGTAGGTTACGTGAGGGGCTCGAAGGCATCGTTGCGAGTGTCAATCTAATCGATCAAGCAAGTTAAGCAACGTGGTCCGTAGCCTGTCCAAGGGCAATAACTATTGGGAGTCCTGTCTCCACTGATGCCCCCCCTCGGAAAGCCATCAGGACTTCTACAATACTGACGTCTCCCCAAGGAGACGTCAGTATTGTAGAAGGTTGGGGAAACATTGGAACTTACTTTTAAAATTATATTTTTAGTACTTTACTGTAGTTAGTACTGTCCATGGATGGGTTTATTCATCTAGAGCTCCTCCGTGAGGTCACCTTCCTCTTCCCGTCTTTCGGAGGACACGTTAAGCCCTCAGTTCCGGCTGGTGCCTTTAGATGACAGTCGTTAAGTCAAGTAAGGCTTGACTTGAAACACTGGCCTCCGCCAACCCGCAGTTGAGCAGCGCGGTCCCACTATTGGGATACATCCCAATAGTGGGACGATTATGGGTTGCATGCTGATGTAATCACAATGTATAAAATAATAGCTACCTAAGCATAACAAGCAACCTGGATAATATTGTTAAAAGATTTTTCATAGCGTTCATCAAGTAAAAATCGCACATAACATAAAACGTCGGAACTCGTTAACGACGATAGACGTGTAATTATCGCGGGTACAGTCAGCAGAAAAGTCTAATACAGCCTTCGAATGTAATACTCGAATAACGTTAATGCTGTGAGATACTTGTGCATTATCATCAGAATTAAGGATATCATTATTTTGTGAAATGTTAATAAAAAAAATTGGTTGCCTGTAAAGTCGGTATACGGGCGAAAGTTTTACGTGACAACGACTTTGAGTGGTAAAATGTTTTCGAGTGGAAGGGACGCATGCCTTTCACTTTTTATGTCTGTCTCTCTCGCTCTTAGAAGGGACGCGTGCCTCTCACTCGCTCTCATTGTGAGCGCATAACGTGAGCGCGTTTCTTGAAGTGTCACCCGGCTAACCAATTTATAAGACGTTGTCACGTCAAAAATCTTTTTTGCGATGAAGTGGTGTTCGCTTGTTAGGATTTTTTAACTAAGGTAGCAAACAAGTGTATAATCTGTTTGATGACAGTAAGCTACTATCTGTTGGTTGATGGGGCTAGAGCTCCATTAGGTAAATTGATTACAGCTGAATGTTTGTATTCGGAGCGCTTCGGCTTCGGTGTGCTTCGGAAGGTCCCGGCTGTTTTTGTCAAATGACAGTCGTTAAAGCAAGTCAGTGGTCTTTAGGCGGCTTAATAACACTGACCTCTGCCAACCCCCAGTTGAGCAGCGTGGTGGAGTATGCTCTAAATCTCTCCGATTGAAGGGAGATCCGTATCCCAACTGTGGAATGAATAGGGTTGACGACGAACGGATATTGTCTCCCATATTATGCTTTAGATATAGCATTCATTCAATCTTAAGAAGCTCGGTGCAGGTGCAGCAGTGTCGACGACACCCCTAACGTTAGGGGTGTCACTCTAATCATGGTAGATAGAACAACATCAGGTCTTCCCGTGACAGATTGGTACTTTGCCAAGACTAGGTACGTTACGAGTTTTGATATAAAATACATAGCAGATAACGTAGGCAAGTTCTAATTACGTAAGCACAATTGTTGCTAAAAATTATACTTTGTGTTTTTGTACTATGATTTTAATCATAATATGCAGCTTGCAATCAAGGTACGCCTCACATTCCTTAATACATTTTCTTTTCAAATTTCTTTTCAAACAAGTATGAGAAAATTGTAACTAAAAATGCTTTCCCAAAACTCACAAACAGGAGTAAATCTTCGAAACAAGCTCGATTGCGGTGCCCATACATCGACTTGGTAGGACCGAGATCTTTTGTTGAAAATTGCATTCCATTCTGAAATAGATTGCATGAAACCATTCTTTCTTTACCTGCAAATATGTTCACGAAGTTATACCAAAAAGACATTATAGAATACTTATCAAGTTATAAGATTAGACGCATATTTACCGCTGTATCAAGAAAACACTAATTTTCAAAGTCAAAACAAATAGTCTATGCGCCTTTGCGTCCTTTTGTGTGTTTCACTGATTGTACAATAAGGTGTGTCCAGATAAATTGTTTAACAGCATGCCCACGGTTTGCTTCTATAGTCACACATCTCCTTCCTTTCTGGTGACCTCACTCACTCGCAGGAACACAACAACCCTCAAGGGAATTGTTATTTGGCTGCGGTATTCTGTGAGGTGGAGGTATATTCCCCAATCGGTAGCTTGCAATTACGCTCCCTACCTCTCTTTTCGCCAGAGCTTCGTTTGTCAGTCAGCAGGGTGCACCGCGTGCAGGTGAAGTTGGTGTCAGTCAATAATTATTAAAGGATACAAACAAATACGACTAATAATGTAACTAATGTGTAACTCTATAAATATATCCAATATATATGCTACTAGCCAGTCCAGGGGAGCTGCTTTCTTGCTTGCAGCAGCAAGCAAGAAAACATATACACAAATCAATCACCGAATACAGCAGTATTCGGTGAGGTGGAGGTACTTTCCCAGTCGGCCAGTTTACAAATACGCTGTACCCTACCACTCTTTCGCCTATTTCGCTACACGGCAGGGTGCACCACTAGCAGAGCCTGGCTATGGCTCTAAAAAACAGTTGTTTGCTTGGTTGTTTAAAAATAATCATGTTAGCATAATTGCTAACATGGTTCCATTCGACGTGAAAGAAGGACTTTGGACGTGAAGGAAGGAATGATTGAAAACTTTATTTTTTCCCGTGGGAATAAAATGTTTTTCCTGGATAAACAGTAGCCTATGTCACTCGTCAGACCGGAAACTATCCCGTTAAAAAAATCATGTCGTTATTTAGGTTCCTTTCAACGAAAAGAAGGACAAATAATTATAAAACTTATTTTTTTCCGGTGGGAATAAGATGTTTTTCCGGGATAATGAGTAGCCTATGTTACTCTCCAGGGCTTAAACTATCTCCAAAAAAAAAATCATGTCAATCCGTTTGTTACTTTCTTCGTGAAGGAAGGACAGACAAACACACTTTCACATTTATAATATTAGTATGGATGATGTGGTGTGTGAATGTATGTTATTTGTTTTATGATTTACGGGGATGTGTGTGCGTCATCTATGCGAGGTGAGTATTTATACGGGTTATTTATACGGGCAGAGACGCGAATGACTTATATAGTATGTGCTTGTGACTATATATTGTGTGTGCTATGTGTAGGTAAACATACATACATACATACAGTCGAAAATTATAGCTTACTTAGTCTCAGTACTTAGTCGGTCGGGTATAAATATATAAATTAAATATTTCTGGACAATTTACACAGCGCCATCTAGACCCAAATTAAGCACAAAGCTTGTACTATGGGTACTAGATAACTGATATTATACATAAATACATTTGTTTTTTGTAAATACATACATAGAAAACACCCAGACCAATGGAAACAGACATGTTCATGCACATATATTTGTCTTGCGCGGGAATCGAACCCGCGACCTCGGAGTCAAAGTGGCCATTTCTAACCATTCGACCACCGAGCTCGTCAATCGTCGGTATTAAATTTAAGACAACGAGTTTAAGAATATAACTCGAATATATCTAATCACAGTCGAGCTTTTTTATTTTTTAAATTACTTTAACGTGGTAATCTAGTAAAGTAACACTTTTATTACTTACTTACTATTTATTAAGCTCGATATTTTTCTATGGGTCACGAATTGCTATGTTCACGCTACCATAACTATGTTATTTTACTGGCTATATTCAAGTGAACAGCGATAGCGTGTCCAGTGACGGACAGACGGTAACACTGGCCAGTAATTACCGATTATCGATCATCCACCTCCTTATACTAATTGCAGGTAATTCTGTGGAAAATACTGGCAACATGGTATACCGAGCTCGTATGAAAATAAAACAGCAATTTTAGACATGTAGGTATTAGGAATTGTTCAATGTTTTATAAATATTTTTGATTTCGATTCGAGTGGCATATAATCATATAACTGGCTAGGTTGTAGAATGTGCTGACAAAAACGATTAGTCTATATAAAAACAGAATGCGCTGAAAAAACCATACAAAAATTTCCAATGAGTTATTCTCTTTACGACTTTCGTAGCCATCTCTTCGAAATAAGCAAAACTACGGACATACCGCCGAAGCTGAAGATTTTGATCGAATATTTTCATTCGAACAATAGGTCTTACGTTTTAGTTATTGACAAACATCTTCAGCTTAGTCGGTAGAGTTCCAGGGTTAAGCTAAACACAAATACCTTAAATCTAAGTTGAAATTAGATTTTCACTGTCAAAAAAAATTATTGGGAATCGGCCTCAGCTTAGGAATAGAGCCCCTTGTATGGATGTAAACTTTATTGTCTGTAAAATATGGAACTATATGGTTTGGAACGGAGAACTTAAAATAGAACTCGAGAAATGTACAAAATAAAAATTGATCTGCAGCCATCGGTCTAGCCTTAACCCCGTGGTTACAAAAGCCTTAACTTCTTTGTTACATAACAGGTATTTTCGTGTTGTAGAGACCACGACGACTACATCTATAACAGTTCTAAGTATACTTATTATTGCATCTCGATATATAATGTTTATGAAAATATCACATATGGACTTTAAAGTACGTAAAAATGAGAAGTTCGATGGCGTCGTTGCACCTTGAAAATATTAACATATAATTTAATCTATCTACATAAGCTAACTGTTATACAGTAAAGAATGTGACTAGAGTAAAAATAAAAATAAAATACCACTGAGCAGTGAGCACTTAAGAGAAAATAGTGGTTCAATCATGGACGCTCTCTAGGAGGTCACAAATCCGATTACTGCACTCTTGCGGAGATTAAAAGAAATGGGGATCGAGTCCAGTGAAATAGAAAAGTGTGCTATCTATGGATATTTGAAACCTACAGTTGTCTCTTATACTAGAGCGAATCGCCTAACTATAATTAGATGACGTCTTTGCGGTTTTAAAGGAAAAAAAAACATACGAGTGTAATTTTTGACTATTTGATGTAATGAGCCGTTTATTTGATGTAATTGGCCGTGTGGTTTCCGGCAGACTAGAATAAAATCACTCCGTCTCTTCCCGTGGATGTCATACAAGGCGACTAAGGGAAATACATTATAAAACATCGATCAGGCCTCCCCATCCCGTCTGGCCGGCGTGGGGAGTGTAGGCCAAATCCTCCTTCTGTCTAGGACGGACGAGAGAGGGTCGTGCTCCTGTAGTGGAGACTAAAATGACCTGACGATGAGAAGATGATTATGTAATGAGCTACTGATATAAGTTGTACAATAGAAGTCTTTGCGAGGTACTAAAGTACTGCATTGCTCCGTTGAGCACGCTTTGTCTTTTGGACGCTAACCCTCTTATATTGGTGATGGTGAGTGTTGTGCTCCTTGAATTGTGAAGCCACAACAAATGAAATGAAGTTTTAGCGGTAAGAAAAGTTATCTTTATTATCTATCTATATTAGAGGCTCGGTTATATGAATAATCTATATATATTATATAATGATAGTCTATTTCCCTATGTCATGACATCACGCGTTAACGACTGGACCGATTTCACTGATTCTTTTTTCGTTGTCTTTGTAAATGCCAGGAGAAGAAAATAAGAAAGTTGCGCGGAAAATTACAAAATTTAAGTAACCTGAAAGACTATATTAACATATTTTCATCTTCAATAGTATTTATAATATTCTGGCAAGTTGGCCAAAACAACTATTTAAAATAATAATAATTTTTAATGTAACTTTATGTTACGTTACGTTTAACAGAACTGTCAGGCATTTGACAGATAGCGGGACACCTATTCAATATTCATTATTTTAAGACAGGACGATGTCTGTCGGGTCAGCTAGTATATACACAAACAAAACACAAAAAAAAATACACAATCAATAATGTCGAAACTCTTTCGAAGCGTTTAACATTATTTCTATAGAGAAATAACACATTATTTTAATGCTGTGGTAGTAGGGCAGTAGCGATTAAAAGAGGCAGTTGAGCCCAGAGATTTAACAAGAGTAATTTAACCTAAGCGGATTACGAAAAGGATTTTATCCGGAATATGATATTCACACTGAATTTTCATAACATTATACGCAATGGACTTGATTATTTACGGATATTTAATTTATAATAATATAACTTTTCAGTATTATATGTGTGTGATATTTCGTAATTCTGAACTTCTCTGTACATGGTTAGGTAAGTTACCTTTTAGTGGTTAGGAGGGGTTATTATCCTTTCGTATCGTAAGGGCATTTAAGTAAAACGCTCTATGAGTATCTTTTTTTAGTAACAAGCATGTGCATCAAAAAACGATTTAGTATTCATCAACTTATAAAAAGGTAATAAGTGTCTTATCGTAAGCTGGTCACCAGTACAATTTTAAAACATTGAATAAAAAAAAAGATTAAACAAACTGGAGACTCATGTTGTGGCTTTTGTTTTATATTTGTTATTGAGTGTACCTGTTTATTTATGAACATTTTGATAACATGTTCGTTTAGCCATTAGGACTATTTGCTACTAGGTCATATTGATAATAAGACGAGCTGTTTATACTCGTAGATCCTTTTGCTTTTAGAATGTTATGCTCAAGATCGTTTTACTTGTAATGCTTATTATAGAAGACCTAGTAATAAGGTGCGCAGAGCATAGTGTGTGTCATAATACTAATTTGTCACATAATATTTAGAATTATAATCTTCACCAAAACTGTACTTTAGAAGTAAATGTGTCAGAAAATGATAGTAATTTGTTCTGTTATCCAAAGAAATAAATTAATTAATACACATTAGCTTCCTGCCGCGTCTCTGCCCGCATTTTCGCATTTATAATATTAATATGGATAGTACATGTTATGTTCTCACTGATATTCCCGCTGCCAACGTAACAACGCCTTTCTTCATCGACTCTTAGGAACACAATCATCTAAATCTTTAGACATTTGTTTTTTTTGGTTTTGGTTTACCTTGAGAGGTACCATTCGAGCATCTTAAAATCACTCTGCTTTTTTATTATACGTTGGGTGACAAACCAGCGTAAAGCCCACCTGATATGAAGCGAATACCGTAGCCATTTGAAAGCTGGCAATACGAAATATCGCTCGCTCGTTGTTTCTATATACACCTGAAAGTCGTCAGAAAGTCGTTTGTAGTCAGCAGGATGCACCACGTGCAGATATTGTTGGCTTTGGCTCAAAGATATTAAAAAAATATGTACTCAATTTCGTATATTTTATATGAATGTTTGTAAATATTAAAACTTGTGTTTTAATATTTACAAACACAAACAAAGTTGTGTAAAACACAAGTTTTAATATTTATAAACACTTCATTTTCATGTCACATTTTCCACGCTGCACAAAATAAAGCCATCAATAAAAATAACCTAAATTAAGTATACACGTAGCCTATGAATATTCAGCGATTTTGGGTGTCACTCCGCAAATCTGGGTTAATTTTTTTTATCCTGGCGCAATCAGCGTTGGTAGCCGATCACATACATAGCTGCAGTGGCATTTTGCCATTTCCCCATTTTTACCATTCTCGCTTACGAATGGCCGAACGGAACGCACATTCAAATAACATTCAGTTGGGATCCACGGAGGTAGGAAAGATTGCAGACAATCAAATTGTTTATTTTATTTTTAAGCACAAAAATAATGTACAAGGTCGGTCATAAGCCGCGGCCACACATTGAATTCAAATTGGGTCAAACTTGGCTACGAATTTATGGCCAATTATTGAAGAAGCGACGTTGGACCCAAGTTGCCCGCCCGCCTACCCGTCGGTGTACAAAAAACCGACACATCACGGGTCGACATTGGCTATTAGACGCAGTGTAACGTTTATGTCCAATAGCTGGCCAAGATCGATCTACACATTGGTGAATTGGACCCAAGACTATAACTTGGAGCCAATATACCCAATGTGTTGCGCCGGCATTATACAATACAAGTATTCTCTACAAATCAACCTTATGGTGATGGAGAAATAAGATATTTATATCGCATTATTTTTCAATATAAAATTATACAAATGTACTAATCTGAAACAATACATTTTATGTTTACTCCAACAAAAAAAAAAAGAAATGTGTAATTTGTAATAAAAAAAATATGATCCTATCTGAATCATATTTTTTTTTTACAAATTACACATTTCTCAGATTTTTAGTACTCTTAATACAAGCTTTGTTTGGGATTAGACGATAAGGTTGGGAGTGCAATTTGTAAAATAAATATGATCCAATCTGTTGGAGAAAATATAAAATGTATTGTTTCAGATTAGTACATTAATTTGTATAATTTTATGTTTAAAAAATAATGCGAAAAAAGTATTTTTTTCGTTGGAACTAAATGCGTATAATACTCGTACATAAAAACACACAGATCAAGATGAAACAGACATGTTCATGCACAAAAATGTTTCCCTTGTGCGGAAATCGTACCCGCGACTTAGGAGTTAAAGTAGCCGTTGCTAGCCATTGGACTATTACGATATTTATCTATATATATATTATATAAATAAATGAATCCCTATTTCCCTTCGCCACGACTGATTTCCCTATTCCTTTTTATATGATATTTTTTATTGTCAGGAAAAGGTACTTATGAAAGAAAAAATGAGAAATTTCCGTGGAAAATTAGAAAATTTAAGACGACCATATTAACTGTTCTAATGCAACTTTATGTCGTTTGACAGAACTCTTGGTTATTTTACAGATTGCGCGAAACCAATTCGAATTCAATATTCATTGTTAAGGCTAGGTGGGATTCAAATTTGAGGTTTTTAAAACCATCTGAGACTTAGATAATAATATTTTAAATTCTGAAAAAAATATATGTGTTAGATAAGGATCTTGTCTAGTCAAAATCGCATTCAGTGTCACGACCTAATCAACTTCACTCGATAAAAAAAATCCCAAAATCACCCCTTTGTGTTAATGTTTTTTCAATATTGTGACTATACTACTGAACGAAAACATTTAATTTTTGTACTCAATTAAAGCTAACAAATAATTACAGACAAATTCGCAGAGTACGATTTAATAAAATATATATTTATTTTACTGTGTGCAAATGTCCACTAAAATATGAGAGCGCGGGGGTTCGGCGGCCCATCAGTCGCGTGCTGGCGCTTATAGACGATGGACCTGTGCTCGGTGGCTGCGCATCAGTATTTTTTTTGAAAAATTTGTGTGCTTCAAGTGATTCATAATGGGCAATAAACAACGTAGGGAAAGAAGTCGTCCAAAGCAATAAAAATAACTAATAGAAAGAATGCACTGCGAAGATATACAAAGAGGTAAGTACCTTTATGTAGATGTTTGATTTTTAATGTAATATGGTCTTTAATATATTAAAATTAGATTGTTTTATTGATTTGTGTTTCATCAAAATCTTTGAACCAAAGCCAACTTAGTTAAAGTAGGGAGCGTAATTGTAAGCTAACCTCCACCTCACAGAATACCGCAGCCAAATAACAATTCCCTTAAGGGTTGTTGTGTTCTTGCGAGTGAGTGAGATCACCACAAAGGAAGGAGATGCTGCGTTGGCAGCGGGGGTGGCGGCGCGCGAGCTGTGTTTTATGTTGCGAGCGTAGCCATATTAGGAGGGCCGTATGCTTGTCAGCCACCCGACGTAGTATAAAAAAAAGTCTGATTGATAATTTACAAAAATATATTATGGCTAAACTTGCGGCCATCATGCCACAGTATAAGAATATCCAGTACTAAAGAACGCTACGATTTTTGATAATTCATGTTTTGTCTTTATCGGTACATATCTGCCTGGCGTTTTATTGTAGGTCAATGGAGCAGTCTCCAATTTTACAGTAATGTTTAAAACAATCGTGTAGAAAGACGAATTCTGGATCTATTTCAGCTCTTCGTTGTCATTTCCATCTTTGCTACAAATATTCTTGGTACATACATTCTGCACGGTTAAAAACATAATTGTGAAATTTTGACATTGCTGTGTTGTGAAAACTTTTAGAGGCTTTGTGATGTATTCTTACTTACTTTACTTAATTTCTATATCATCAAAATTTTTACATTATTAAGCGATAAAATAATTATTTCAAATCCGTCCATTATTTAGTTCGGTAAATGTCCCATATAACTTATTATATATTATAGACAGTTATAATTAATATAATATGGTAAATTTTCAGGCACATTGATGTTCCGACGTGTAGCTACACAGCTGACGTTTCCAAGAATTCTTTTATGAGATTAGATCCAGACGCTCCACAACAAACTAACTTTTACGTAAGAATCATATTTTATTTGATTGCATTTAATATAGTTTTTTTTGGGAGTTTATTAATTTAGCATAATAAAAACTATAAAAAAGTTAGATAATGTACATCCAAACAAAATATTATGTTTTATTCCGAAACATGTAAGTACCATTATGTTTTAGAAATACTGAGGAGACATACCTTATCGAGACGAACCCTTGTTTACAAAACGCATCGAAAGGGACGATAACTTCTGGAAAACGCAAATGGAGCAAAAGTTGGTCAAATTTTATATGAAATGTTTAATGCCACAAGATGACAAGGAAAATGTAAATTATGTAGACTCCCCAGACTTGCCATCACTTGAGCCACACATGCGAAATGTTAATTCTGTAGAGCCTATAGTTCTATCATCTTCTGAACTACAGTCAGATTTGCACCCGGGTATAAACTCACGAGAAATATATTTTAAACAATTTTAAGAGTAAATAAATATTTTTTATTTAATACTATATCTTTTATTTATGTATAATATAAATGTACAGAAAAACTCTTAAAATAATCACCATGACATTCATAGTTTTTTAAAAACACGGGGTCTGCCGTACGCACATTTATGCCTCCTATATGACAAGAAAGATGAACAATGGATGCTGCTGTAATATTAGTTTCCTTTTCTAATACATCAAGTCAAATCTAGGAAACACGAACAGGTTGTTATTTTTTTTATATTCTATACCTAACCTTCATTACCTATTATTTACGAAACTCTTGTCAATAATATAAAAATATAAAAGTGCATTTCTGAAGTTTTAAAATTAACTAGGCGCTTATTCTTATACTGTGTGACCGGGCGGGGTGACGCGAGTTCATCGCGCCGCTGCCTCCGCGTGAATAAGTTCGCGCGTTGCCGGCAGCGCTGATTGCCTACTTTTGCACGACTACCTAGCCTTAAGACAGGACACCGTCTGTCTGGTCAGCTAGTGTTTATGTCGCAGCCAATTCATAGAACCCGCCGCATTACATAACGGCTTAACGGCTAACTGTTTTATAAAATGGCCAAGCCATTATTTCAAACCGCCCTTTTGTCATATTAGTGAATTGTCACCAGATATGCGGCCAGCTATCTGGTGACTATGCACTTGGGTATCCACCAAGTTTGTGGAACCTCGTGTTTCTCATGAATCACAACACAAACCTAACCGAAAGATTATTTAAAGACAATCCGCCTTAAATTAGCCATTATGTGATGTGGCGGTTCTACGAGTTGGCTGCGACATATATATATATTAAACTAGCTGTCCCGGCGAACTTCGTACCGCCTAACAATCAATGAATGTCGTGGTACATATTAGCTGAACTAAATTTATGATTTTATGGAATTAAAACAATGAATAGTAGAAAATAATAGAGAAGCTCGATGGCGTCATTGCGCGTGTCAGTCTAATTGAACACGCAAGTTAAGCAACGTCGACCGTAGCCTGTACACGGATGGGTTTATATTACCTCGAGCTCCTCCGTGATTCGAAAGACACGTTAAGCCGTCGGTCCCGGTTGTTATCATTAGCTCATCTTGAGCTCCTCCGTGCTTCGGAAGGCACGTTAAGCCGTCGGTCCCGGTTGTTATCATTAGCTCATCTTGAGCTCCTCCGTGCTTCGGAAGGCACGTTAAGCCATCGGTCCCGGTTGTTATCATTAGCTCATCTTGAGCTCCTCCGTGCTTCGGAAGGCACGTTAAGCCGTCGGTCCCGGTTGTTATCATTAGCTCATCTTGAGCTCCTCCGTGCTTCGGAAGGCACGTTAAGCCGTCGGTCCCGGTTGTTATCATTAGCTCATCTTGAGCTCCTCCGTGCTTCGGAAGGCACGTTAAGCCGTCGGTCCCGGTTGTTATCATTAGCTCATCTTGAGCTCCTCCGTGCTTCGGAAGGCACGTTAAGCCATCGGTCCCGGTTGTTATCATTAGCTCATCTTGAGCTCCTCCGTGCTTCGGAAGGCACGTTAAGCCGTCGGTCCCGGTTGTTATCATTAGCTCATCTTGAGCTCCTCCGTGCTTCGGAAGGCACGTTAAGCCGTCGGTCCCGGTTGTTATCATTAGCTCATCTTGAGCTCCTCCGTGCTTCGGAAGGCACGTTAAGCCATCGGTCCCGGTTGTTATCATTAGCTCATCTTGAGCTCCTCCGTGCTTCGGAAGGCACGTTAAGCCGGCGGTCCCGGTTGTTATCATTAGCTCATCTTGAGCTCCTCCGTGCTTCGGAAGGCACGTTAAGCTGTCGGTCCCGGTTGTTATCATTTAATGACAGTCGTTAAGTTAAGTCAGTGGCCTTTAGGCGGTTCGAAAACACTGGCCTCCGCCAACCCGCAGTTGAGCAGCGTGTTGGAGTACGCTCTAAACCCCTTCGGTTGAGGGAAGACCCGTATCCATAAAAACTGAAGATTTCATAAAAATAAAGATTTCCTTATTGTTAATTTAAAAAAAAAAAACGTTTTGTTTTATTTTTTTTAGTTTTGAAATAGGTTTTATCATTTTGGTGATTTGTAATTGTCATTTCTTTTGATGTTTACTCTGATTTGATTCTTGCGCTCGAACCCCATGGGAAAAGCGTTTTCACCCCTATCGATTTGACATTTTTAAATTTTCATAACAAATCACAGACAACTTTCGCGACATAAAAGTGACACCAATCGATTTGACGTTTTGATATTTGACAACCAATAAATATCGTAATCCCTTTTTCAACTGACACTTTCATTTGTATGGGAAAATGTTTTTTTCTTTTATTTTATTTTTTCGAGAATTTTCCAATGTTTTTAAGAGTTATTCTGCTATTCGGGACGGAAACAAATCCAACAAATGAAAAACCATGGCAATCGGTCCAGCCGTTCTCGAGTTATAAGTGTTGTAACAAACACGACTTTCTTTTATATATATAGATATTAGTTACGTCAAGCAATTCACAAAAAAAATGCGAACGTATTTTAGTAGCTCAATGTATAATCGAGCCAAGCGCGAAGCGACTGAATGACTGCGGTGGGCGTCGCGGGAGTGAAATGTAGCAAAAATATAACAAAAAAAAGTATGCACTATCGGTAAATTGCGATACAAAAGTGCGGTAAAAAGTGGCCTGTATGCAAAAATAGTGGTACTAAAAAGTCGTGTTGTACGTGAAATACCGTGTCGACGGTTCGGTGGATATGAACTGTGCGTTTTTAACTGTGTAGCTTGTTACTATTACCACTAAACACAGAGTACATTGTATTTTATGCTATAGCCGTTTAGAATTTTATTAGACATATAAAAGTTGTACTATTGCGGCCTACATTAATTTTCTGCCATTTTAGTTAAAAAAACAAGTGTGGCGCGGCTGTATCATAGACAAGGCCGTGTGTTGTACGTGAATACGTTATATGCACTAAAATTATCTCAAAATGGTAGCGCTTCCGCCTCCCCCGCACGCTATGTTCCATAGTCCTTACTTAGCAATAACAAAATAAATTCAACAAAACTGTAAATTTCAATAAAATTCAATAAAACTGCGAAATGTGTCTTTGGCTGGCTTTGGCTCAGCCCTGTTCGTCAAATTTCAAACCGATCCGCCTAGTGAGTTGAGATGTGCGTGATAGATCAATCAGGTTTCTTTGTATAGATACAAACTATTGATATTTCTCATTAATTTCGGGTAAGTCTCAAAAGAATATTTGCTGTATATCTATATATATAAAAGAAAGTCGTGTTTGTTACAACACTTATAACTCGAGAACGGCTGGACCGACTGCCATAGTTTTTGATTTGTTGGATTTGTCTCCGTCCAGAATAGCACAATAACTATTAAAAACATTGGAAAATTTACGAAAAAAATAAAATAAAAGAAAAATCATTTTTCCATACAAAATGTTCGTGGATGTCGGACCTGTCAAACGTGACGTTAACGTGCGTACGTCAAATGTATGCGTGCGTTCAGAAATGTGGGTATAGGATAATAAGTATTAAAACATTGACAAAATTGTCGAAAAATAAAATTTGAAAACGGATTGGGATATTTATTGATTTTCAATTAAATGTCAAATCGATTGGTCTAACTTTTACGTCGCGAAAGTTGTCCGTTGTTGTTTTGAAAATTGTTTATGAATGAATGCTTGAAAATGAATATTAATTGGTTGTCAAGTGTCATGGTACTTTATTTTGTGACATAGTAAAATACTGAACTTAATATTTACCCACTGCTGGGTAATATTTACCCACTGCTGGGTAATATTTACCCACTGCTGGTTAATATTAAATACGGGTCTTCCTTCAACTGAATATGTTTCGAGCATACTCCACCACGCTGCTCAACTGCGAGTTGGCGGACGCCAGTAATTTCAAGCCGCCTAAAGGCCACTTGGCTTAACGACTGCCATCTAATGATAACAACCAGGACCGACGGCTTAACGTGCCTTCCGAAGCACGGAGGAGCTCGAGATAATCTAATGATAACAACCGGGACCGACGTCTTACGTGCCTTCCGAAGCACAGAGGAGCTCGAGATAATCTAATGATAACAACCGGGACCGACGTTCTTACGTGCCTTCCGAAGCACGGAGGAGCTCGAGATAATCTATTGATAACAACCGGGACCGACGTCTTACGTGCCTTCCGAAGCACAGAGGAGCTCGAGATAATCTAATGATAACAACCGGGACCGACGTCTTACGTGCCTTCCGAAGCACGGAGGAGCTCGAGATAATCTAATGATAACAACCGGGACCGACGTCTTACGTGCCTTCCGAAGCACAGACAGACGAGCTCGAGATAATCTAATGATAACAACCGGGACCGACGTCTTACGTGCCTTCCGAAGCACGGAGGAGCTCGAGATAATCTAATGATAACAACCGGGACCGACGGATTAACGTGCCCTCCGAAGCACGGAGGACCTCGAGTTAATCTAATGATTACAACCGGGACCGACGGATTAACGTACCTTCCGAAGCACGGAGGAGCTCGAGATAATATAAACTCATCCATGGACAGGCTACGGTTGACGTTGCTTAACTTGCGTGTACAATTGGGTATTTGACTAACATTTTTTTCTGTTTGATATGTAGGGACGTCTCCATAATATAACCATAGGTGAAAGAATTACTTCGATAGCACAAAAATCTCTCGAGATATGGTAATTTGAAAATCACAATTTTTAGACTGCCCCAAAACGCTCCATACAAAAGACTACTGAATTATGACGTCACAGATCTGTATTTTGTATGCATCAAATCAGAAATTTGTACGACAGCTATGTTAAATATTACGTTTATGTGATTAGTATCATAATAAAAGTTATAGCATTTTTTATTGCTTCTCCAATGGAAATATTATTTTTTAATAATTTCATACTTTTAAAATGGACTTTCCCGCCAAACTTTGATCGACGCTAAAAAAAGTCTGACTGAAGATATTAGAATGAAAGTTTGCAGATCTTTATAGTTTTGTGTATTTTACGATATTGTTAATTTATTTGTACAATTTTTAAACATTGGAAACAACCCAATTAGACTGACACGTGCAATGACGCCATCGTGCTTCTCTATTATTTTCTATTATTCATTATATTAATTTCAAGACATCATAAATTTTGTTCAACTAATATGTATACCACGACATTCATTGACAATTAGGCGGTACGAAGTTCGCCGGGCCAGCTAGTTACAATATAATGAAATGCCAATTAGCAAATAAGATTCTATGGGGTGTGTATCTCGTACTATGGGATGTCACATAAATCGAAAATTATGTTATTTTATCGTTTTGAAGTATTATGATGGGAGTAACGAGTGTTCGTGAGTAAAAATTTAAAATAAATTTAAATAAATACATTTAATACAAACATGAATACCGGAAAATTAATTATGTCCACCGTCTGCCGTGTGGTTTCCGGCAGACTAGAATAGAATCACTCCGTCTCTTCCCGTGGATGTCGTACAAGGCAACTAAGGGAAATACATTATCAAATATCGATCAGGCCTTCCCAATCCGTCTGGTTAGCGTGGGGAATGTAGGCCAAATCCTCCTTCCGTCTAGGACGGACGAGAGAGGATCGTGCTCGTGTAATGGAGACTAAAATGGACCTAATGATGATGATGATAAATATGTCCACGTACCTCAATAATGGATCTTGTGTGACCATTATAGATTTACTCATACAAAAAATCTTTATATCACACACACAATATATTGCTTTAAACAAAGTGCTTCATAGCTGAAGGTTGTCTGGAAGAGATTTTCTTATAGATTCCCCTTTTGTGTACACAATTATTGTGACCTTTCAATTATATTGTATGCAATAAAGGATCGAAAATAAAAAAAAAATCAAAAAGCACCCGCCCGCTTAGAGAGCTAAAAATAAAGATTTGAAATGTAAATCCTGTTATTCACGATTAATAGCATATCGTTCCATCACGGTCTATTTATACCCAATTAAGGCCAAAATAACTTTTGAAATCCGACAATGGCAGATGTGGGTTGTAATACTTATCATGAATAAATGGTATTTAATTCTAAATTTATCGATGAATGTAATTCAAAATGATGGTTCTATATTGACATTGTTCATACAGTATATAAAAAATATAAAGTGTATACTAATACACTTTTTAAACCAATGTTAGTAAATACCGTTATAGATATAATAGATTAGCGTAATAGATGTAAGTTCATCAGAGAGCTTTAACAATGTTTTGCTTATACAATCTTTACTTACATTTGAATATTAATGTGATTATTTAAGAACTCTTACGCCTGAAACACAGGAATATTCCTAGTTCAGGCACATGTCTAATGATTACATTATGTTCATTTAGATCTAAAATACGTTTTTGTCACATATGTTTTTCAATGAAGATTATTATGTATCTCTTTTTTAATCTCGGGTCAAGCCCGGTCATTTGATAGGCGTGCGCGGGGATATGGATCCAACGCATAGAGGCCCCTTTGAGAAGTTTAATGTAATGTTGTACGCCCGCCGTGACCCGCTCTAGGATATGTCAATGGAACGACATACCCATGAGCAGGTCTCGGCAGGCGTTGAGACTATTGCGAAGTGTGATGGAAAATAAATGGGCTATGGAGATGAGATCTGGGTGAACTTAATACCGGGCTATTACAGAAGAGGGACGGACGCCTGCCATAACTGCTTTTATTGCTAGTTATTTGCGGCAGGTGGTGGCTTGCCACTCACTAGATGGGCCTCCGAAATGCCAGGAAATCGGCCGGAGGCAACACCGGTGTGAGTGACTCAGGGATGTCGAGAGGTGTGCTGCGCTTTCTCCGAACTTACTCGCGGCGTGATGCCCTTTAACACTTCCACCCCTGGAGCATATAGCTCTAGCGGCTCCTCTCTGGACGGCCAATGAAGTCCTGCGGGCCTTCTTGTGTTTACACTAGATTATTATTATTATTAGTATATTTTTATTACATCTATTGGAAAAAAAGCTAATTTGTTCTACGTTAACAGATATTAAAATAGCGTTTTAATCCCTAGGGAATAAAAGTGTTTCGAATTAGGAATGTGGATATTATTAATAAAAGGTTCAACCACCAAAGAGATCAATCCGGAATATTATATTAACAAGTCACATTTTATATAATAAACTACCCTTTTCTAAATTAAAACAAGACATTATTAACAAAAAAACCGACTGAAGATTCTACCATTTTTTTTGTTTTACACTTTTTAATATTCTGGTACAGTTTTCTGTCATGATTTATATATTTCTAATATCCGATTGATAGGGTCAAAATCTACATCCTACTCTTCCCGAAATCAAGCTTCGGAAAAGATTCAACTGGAACTTCAAAACTGGTTTAGGTTGCTGGAAACCTGCGGTAGCCTGATGTAGGCGAGGCGGATAACGGGGCTACTGTGCCAAATAGTCAGGAAGCACTTTGGGCGGCAGCATAGAACTTGAGGAGCTAAGCTCTCTACCGAGACTCTGGCTCTGACGAAGAAGCGTCTGAGTATGCGATGTTGAATAAACAGGTCCGAAGGTTGATTCGACGAGATTATCGTTTCAATATTAAATGTATCGAAGATACAATAGTTTGGAAAAAAAAAACACATAGTACCTACTATTTGCCGTTCTGTATTGCTTTTGTGGACTATGAAAAACCCTCAAATCAATCGACACTTGCTCTGTTCTGGTTTCCTTATCGATGTCAAATATTGAGATATCTTTATGATGCCACGACAATGACTGTTCGCGCCCAGAATCAACCGTCTAAGCCTATCCATCTAGCTGAAGCGGGGAGTACGACAGGGAGATATAATCTCCCCAAAACTGTTCACCGTTGCGCTGGAAGACGTATTCAAGACGTTGGACTGGAAGACACGGGAAATTAATGCTAACAGTGAATACATCTCTCAACTACGATTTGCCGATGATGTGGTCATAATGGCTGAATCGCTGGAGTATCTCAGTCAGATGTTAAACGATCTCAATGCTGTTTCTCGAGCCGAGAGGCTGGGGATAAATTTGGATGAGACAAAAGTCATGTATTACCGAATATGTTATCACCAGCTCAGTGGTTGTTGAAAATGCGGCAATTGAAGTGGTTAAACACTACGTCTATCTGGTACAAGTGATACAGCTTTGCCGGGGCTACTTCAACAAAGAGATCGATAGACGCATCCAACTGGGCGCGGCAGCATTCGGGAAAATTAAGTACATGTGCTGTGGTGTTGCACAAATACCGCAAACTGGTTAAAGATCAAAGTCTTCAACCAGTGCGCCCTTCCGCCATGGTCCATAAATTGAAAGTTGTGCGGCGAGCGATGGAGAGAGCTATGCTCGGCATTTCGCTAAGAGCCGAACCTGAAACTGTCAGCAGGCTGATATGGCAGTAGGCCAGCTACATTTGCCCAGCTAGCGGTGGCAGATATAGAATGATAATTTTAGAAAGGTGGCCTCATATGGTGGAGTGACAAAACGTGAGCCTCGCCCTCGCTAGATGTACCGACGACAACAAAAAAGCTGTATCCGGAATGTCGAAAATAATTGGCATAATGTACGTACAGGTCACAAACTTATCTGACCCGGTGGCCAAATTTAGAACTAAAGCCGCCATCTTGAAATGTCATTCACAAATGAGTATAGTGCCACAAACTTATCTGGCCCGGTGGCGGGGGCGGTGCGATCGACTTAAGTGTTGCCATTAAACGAAATGCCGCCCGTTTTAAAGGAAACATAAAAATCAAAGAAATATATACACTGTTAAAATAATAGCATTGATATACTTACTTATTAATTGTGTTGTGTGGTGTTTCAATTAAATATCAATTGCCTTCTATTTTTTGTTGATTAGTTTTAAAAATGCACCACGTTAAGTCGCGATCATAGCTATTATATAATATTAGAGAGTTATAATATTGCACAGAAACAACTCGTTGACGATTTCTTACAATAAGAAATGAAATATGTGTAGAAAAAGATAATATGTATTTAAAAAAAACACACATCAATGGAATGTGCATACGCGGTAAGTAAATGAATTGTACCTGGCAATACTACATTCCAAGATTGCGGCTTTAGTTCTAAATTTGGCCACCGGGTCAGATAAGTTTGTAGCACTGTAGCTGCTGCTATAGGCTAGTATTGCCAGGTACAATTAATTTATTTACCACGTATATACATTCCATTGAGGTGTATTTTTTTTAAATACATATACATATATATATATATATATATTTCTACACATAGAGTAAAAAAATCGTCAACGAGTTGTTTCTGTAACTCTCTAATATTATATAATAGCTATGACCGCGACCTAACGTGCTGCATTTTTAAAACTAATCAACAAAAAAATAGAAGGCAATTGATATTTAATTGAAACACCACACAACACAATTAATAAGTATATCAATGTTATTATTTTAACAGTGTACATATTTCTTGGATTTTTATGTTTCCTCTAAAACAGGCGGCATTTCGTTTAATGGTTACACTTAAGTCAATCGTACCGCCCCCGCCACCGGGCCAGATAAGTTTGTGGCACTATACACCAAACAATAAATGTCACATATAATACTCGTATATCAAAAAGTCAGTTAGTGCAATCAGTGTCCACTGGTGGCTGACGGCAATTTAATTTTGGTCGAGTTATAACCCGTCAGCGAGTATCACTGCCAGTTCCGCAGAAAATGAATATTACGTTATGATTTATTTTTGTACCAGCAAATTCCGCCACTACATTCACGTTGTTAGTTTGCAATGGTCCGGCCAGTGAATCGTAAATTCAGTTAAAAATATAACTAAAGCCAATATGAATAAATAATAGTAGGCCACAATGTCAACCGTCAATTTGCTGTTATTGGTCTTTTATGAGAATTTAGACATCTATAGGATTTAGATACGCTTTTTTATTGAAATTTAACGACATGAAGTTAAATTGCCTTCGCATCTATAACTCCCAGATAACAAATCATAGTTTTGCATTCCGTTATGAAAACAATAAAGCGTTTTAGTTACAGTTACAGTTAAAATTTTCGTGTTTTCATAGATTCTGTAATATACACTTTTAGCACATTATAAGTTTTTTTAATGATTCAAATTATAACATTCACATCAACCCATAATCATCCCACTGCTGGGATACGGGTCAATCACTTAATGAATTATAGCAACTTTAGCCTGTAAGTCCCTATTCATAGCAATAATATAGAATAATTTTAACAACAAAAAAAAACCGACTTCAGCAAACAATGAGTAGATACAGGCTGATGATGATGATGATGATGATGAAAAAAAATAAGACCAAGCTGGAAGTATACCCTTTCAAATAAACAAAGTTTTTTTCAAATCACTTCACTATCTAGAGATATCACTTCCTCTCCTACGCCGCGCCGGCGGTCTACGCTCCCTCCGTCTTACCCCGCCGCCACACTATGCTCCTCGCGCTGCTCATCGCCTTGCTCGCCTTGCCTCGCGCTGCCGCGATGTTTCCCTCACTGCCCACACACTGCTCTACTCGCGCAATTATTCGCGACGCTCCGCACTTGGACATTCGCCTTTGCTATACAATGGACGTTGAAGCTGTGGCAGCGTCCGCGATATGCATTTTTATTATAGCGAAACGAAGCTTTTTTTTATGGACTAACGGTCTAAAAGATGCCATCAAACATTTCTTTTTTGCTACCAGCTCTTATAGGAAAATGTTCATGACAGACATGATTTTAAAAAATGATTTAAAAAATATGACGCGTGTTACGCGCCCGAGCGCTCGATGCGGAATGCGTATTAGCCCTGCCATACACTCGTCGAGTGGCGAGGGAAGTAGCGAGGGAAGTAGGCAGGAACGTAGTGTGGCCACGTTACTCGTCATGCCGCTCGTCTTGCTCTTCGTCTTGCCCATCATTCCCTGTTTTGTCGGTTTTTTGGGCGCGAGTCAAAGGTCCGGCAATGTTAGCGCGAGTGGCCGGCTACACAATCGCCTCAGACGCATTCCGCATCGAGCGCTCGGGCGCGTAACACGCGTCATATTTTTTAAATCATTTTTTAAAATCATGTCTGTCATGAACATTTCCCTATAAGAGCTGGTAGCAAAAAAGAAATGTTTGATGGCATCTTTTAGACCGTTAGTCCATAAAAAAAAGCTTCGTTTCGCTATAATAAAAATGCATATCGCGGACGCTGCCACAGCTTCAACGTCCATTGTATAGCAAAGGCGAATGTCCAAGTGCGGAGCGTCGCGAATAATTGCGCGAGTAGAGCAGTGTGTGGGCAGTGAGGGAAACATCGCGGCAGCGCGAGGAGCAAGGCGATGAGCAGCGCGAGGAGCATAGTGTGGCGGCGGGGTATGGCAGGGCTATTACGAATTTTCGATCAGGCCACGTGTCCTGACGCGAGTTTAATATTTTTTACCCATCCCAAAAAGTGCACAACGCCGCTAAAGAAGTTTTGACTTCAAAAAAAATACAGCCGAATTGAGAACCTCCTCCTTTTCTGGAGTCGGTTAAAAATATCATAATATTGCATATTATTCTGTCAGAATCCTTTCTTCTAAATTTATTACTCAAACAAACAAATAAAAACAAAACAATGACAAATTATCCATAAACAGAATGTGTCCCTAAAGTCTGCGAAACTGATATTGATGTTTCCAAATCGAATTCCATATATTCGCATCTAAAGTTTGACATCGCAATGCTCCGAGTGAATTACGAGATATCGAATTATCTCGTGTTATCGTAAAAAGGTGCGTTTCGCTTTACGATCATGTTCGTTTCGATATTATGAGCGGTATATTGTAGTACTATTGATTTTAGATTTATTTTACAATCGAGTAACAATTTTGTTTTAGTCTACTATGTTCTCTCTCTATCTCTTATTTGTTCCTGCTAAAGTTAGACTGACATAAGTATTACACAAATTAATATAACTTACATCAAAATATAAGTAATGGTACTACGTACAGTATGGCCACTCATTGCCGCTCTCTCGTAGCGACCTCACCTCCCCTCTGAGACGAATCTGGAACAGTTTATAAGGCGCCGCACGCACACACGCTCATTCCCGCTCTGCTGAACGTCGCGACATTTGTATTATTATATAATGTGCTAATATATATTATATACTAGCTGATGCCAGCGACTTCGTTCGCGTGTACTTAATGATTCCGGCGTATTAATAAAAATACGAACTAATTTAGATACATAAGAAAATACTTGTTATACATTAAAAGATATTTTTTTTTATGTATCATTGTAGCCATATTAAAAAAAAAAAAATAAGGAGTCTTTCCTTCGGGAGCTAATATGAAATGACCTGAAGCATTACTAACTCTCGAGAAAGCCACGTAAAGTTGGCCATGCGAAAAACAACCAGTCCTAAGCTTGACCAGCGAATTTTAGTGATTTCTTTATTGTCATATCAAAGCAAGTGGTCACAAACGTGATCTCAAACGATTAGACAGCAATCCTGAAACACCTTCGCTTCACAGTTTCGTGTCACAGAGCATGTCGATGTTTCAATTCTGTTTAAATCGAGTAGGATATTGAACATTGTATTTGCGTCCTTCCGCCTAGTAGTAATGTGGCTGCAATACCTGGCGATGCTGCTGCGAGATGTTATTTTGGTGCCTGATTTCAGCGTGGATTGCTCTCGTCAGGTATGTTTTCCAGTCCCTCCTGGAGCATCTAAGAAAAACAGTTTCCCCTCGTTACCTAAAACACTTTCCATCACCACATCAAATAAACTCTGGTCTTGCTACATAGCGTCCCGCAAATGCACGTAGGTAGTCTTCTGGTTTGTGCGAATATATACCAATCGTTCCATTTCAATTTTAGCGTACACACACGTCTATAATAAACTGACTAAATAAACCACGTTACCTTTGTAAATAAAATAAAACGAAACTAACTTCTAACTTGTAGCAGGTAACAATAAAAGTAGCACCCCGCGGTTTTTTTTTTTACGATACATTCAATATTTTGTTAATCTATTTGTTGTTATTTTAAGTAACTTTTTTAGTTCTATTTGCTATAATGCGTGTTTTTTTTTACATTTTTTTAAAACTATAATTTATTGTAAACACGTGTTGTTTATGCAAATAAATTTGACTTTGTTCTGCATCAGGTGTTCCAAATCTTGGATTTTTATACCTCAACAAAAAATCCTCATCAGGCTGAACAACTTTTGCTAAGAAGTCATTTTTAAATTTCTTATAGTTTACCTGAACCATTAAGGTTCTACATCAGGTGTTCCAAATCTTTCATTTTTATACCTCATTAAAAAATGTTCATCAGATTGAACAACTTTTGCTAAAGCGTCATTTTTATATTTCTTATAGTTTACCTGAACCATTATGGTTCTGCATCAGGTGTTCCAAATCTTGGATTTTTATACCTCAACAGAAAATGCTCATCAGGCTGAACAACTTTTGCTAAGGCGTCATTTTTATATTTCTTATAGTTTACCTAAACCATTGTGGTTCTGCATCAGATGTTCCAAATCTTGGATTTTTATACTTCAATAAAAAATGCTCTTCAGGTTGAACAACTTTTGCTAAGGCGTCATTTTTATATTTCTTATAGTTTACCTGAACCATTAAGGTTCTGCATCAGGTGTTCCAAATCTTGGATTTTTATACCTCAACAGAAAATGCTCATCAGGCTGAACAACTTTTGCTAACGCGTCATTTTTATATCTCTTATAGTTTACCTGAACCATTATGGTGCCGCATCAGGTGTTCCACTTTCCAAAATCAATTATACCCTATATTTTGCCCAGGCTGAACAGCTATATAACAAAACAAATTTCATTCGAATCCGTCCAGTACTTCCAGAGATTAGCGTGTACAAACAGACAAACAGACATACAGACATACAGACAAACAGACAGACATTTTTTTAAAATTCTTACTCTATTACTATATCTCCATCGCCTCCAATTGTTTTTTTGTAAATATATTCAATGTACAGACACATTATTTTTACTGTTTTATTATAGACTAGCTGTCCCGGCGAACTTCGTACCGCCTAACAATCAATGAATGTCGTGGTACATATTAGCTGAACAAAATTTATGATTTTATGGAATTAAAACAATGAATAGTAGAAAATAATAGAGAAGCTCGATGGCGTCATTGCGCGTGTCAGTCTAATTGAACATGCAAGTTAAGCAACGTCGACCGTAGCCTGTACACGGATGGGTTTATATTACCTCGAGCTCCTCCGTGATTCGAAAGACACGTTAAGCCGTCGGTCCCGGTTGTTATCATTAGCTCATCTTGAGCTCCTCCGTGCTTCGGAAGGCACGTTAAGCCGTCGGTCCCGGTTGTTATCATTAGCTCATCTTGAGCTCCTCCGTGCTTCGGAAGGCACGTTAAGCCATCGGTCCCGGTTGTTATCATTAGCTCATCTTGAGCTCCTCCGTGCTTCGGAAGGCACGTTAAGCCGTCGATCCCGGTTGTTATCATTAGCTCATCTTGAGCTCCTCCGTGCTTCGGAAGGCACGTTAAGCCGTCGGTCCCGGTTGTTATCATTAGCTCATCTTGAGCCCCTCCGTGCTTTGGAAGGCACGTTAAGCCGTCGGTCCCGGTTGTTATCATTAGCTCATCTTGATCTCCTCCGTGCTTCGGAAGGCACGTTAAGCCGTCGGTCCCGGTTGTTATTATTAGCTCATCTTGAGCTCCTCCGTGCTTCGGAAGGCACGTTAAGCCGTCGGTCCCGGTTGTTATCATTAGCTCATCTTGAGCTCCTCCGTGCTTCGGAAGGCACGTTAAGCCGTCGGTCCCGGTTGTTATCATTAGCTCATCTTGAGCTCCTCCGTGCTTCGGAAGGCACGTTAAGCTGTCGGTCCCGGTTGTTATCATTTAATGACAGTCGTTAAGTTAAGTCAGTGGCCTTTAGGCGGTTCGAAAACACTGGCCTCCGCCAACCCGCAGTTGAGCAGCGTGTTGGAGTACGCTCTAAACCCCTTCGGTTGAGGGAAGACCCGTATCCATAAAAACTGAAGATTTCATAAAAATAAAGAATTCCTTATTGTTAATTTTATTTTAAAAAAACGTTTTGTTTTTTTTTTTTAGTTTTGAAATAGGTTTTATCATTTTGGTGATTTGTAATTGTCATTTCTTTTGATGTTTACTCTGATTTGATTCTTGCGCTCGAACCCCATGGGAAAAGCGTTTTCACCCCTATCGATTTGACATTTTTCAATTTTCATAACAAATCACAGACAACTTTCGCGACATAAAAGTGACACCAATCGATTTGACGTTTTGATATTTGACAACCAATAAATATCGTAATCCCTTTTTCAACTGACACTTTCATTTGTATGGGAAAATGTTTTTTCTTTTATTTTATTTTTTCGAGAATTTTCCAATGTTTTTAAGAGTTATTCTGCTATTCGGGACGGAAACAAATCCAACAAATCAAAAACCATGGCAATCGGTCCAGCCGTTCTCGAGTTATAAGTGTTGTAACAAACACGACTTTCTTTTATATATATAGATTACTGTATAGTGGTATAACTTAAGGTAAACGTTTCTCACTATTAATATTTTTTTACATTCATACAAATCTTTTGCTTGTTAGCATATTACACATAGTGTTAGAGACAAAAGTCTGTGCATTCAAAGTAAAAATTACAATATTATCAATAGATGTAGTATAATACAAAACAACAGCCAATGTGGGTCATAATGCCAGAGAATATAAAATAATATAAAAATATAATAATGCCAAAAACGCTGCTTTTACCCGACTGTCGAAGAAGGGAGGGTTATATTTTTCGAGTGTATAAATTTCATAAATAATAAATATTCTTGGGCAAATTACAAACTACCATCTATACCCAAACTAATTAACGCTTTTACTGCGAGTACTAAAGAACTTGTATTAAATCTAACTACATTTTTATCTTGAAATAAATTCATAATAATGTTTTCCAATAGTAGGGCCTTTAATAATGTTATATGCAGGTACTTATTTTATCACACGCGCACCAGTTCCGTTTCATTGAAAATTATTTCAGATGAATTCAAAGTCGTAAAATGCTGGTTTGGTATTTGATATTTACGGTTGATTGAAATTTCAGACTCTACTATATAGAAGTATATATGTATATTTAGTATATATATATAATGGTAATTGATTTAGTAAAACATGATAAGATTTACGAAAATATTGGTAGTTTAGAAATCGAATATTCTGATAATCTTTTATCTTCAAGATGTATATAGAAATTTGGTTGTAATTGTATTGATTATTAAAAAAAACATATTGACAAGTTTCTTTCAAGCATTTCTTTTCCGCCAGTGAGCAACTCCGAAATGCTAGGAAATAAAAAAATATAAAATAATTTATAAGACTGGAAGACGTATGTAAGTGCTCACAAGGGTTCAAGAGCAGAATATAAAATTTCATTTTAGTAATATTTTCGAATAAAATATAACTATTGTCTTTATATCAATTAGTGAAGAAAGAACTTTTTTGCATCGCGTTTGTATACAAATGTATGTATATATGTAAATGTGCACAAACAGTATACATGTATAATTGGTAATAAGAAATACGTATTCTACAATTGTGCACAAGCTGTAAGCTTGTTTGCATACCCTATTATTAAACCCATATCTCGTCGCCAGTTATGTTTTTTTTTACTTCACGAAAGTAGCGTAGTAGCGTAGAAGTCTTGCCGAAAAAAGAGTACAAGGAGAAGGACCTTGTGCTCTTTTTTAACAAAACTTAAATCTTTTGGAGTTAATCGATCGGTATAATGGCCGTATGGTTTCTGGCAGACTAGAATAGAATCACTCCGTCTCTTCCCGTGGATGTCGTACAAGGCGACTAAGGGAAATATATTATAAAACATCGATCGGGCCAAATCCTCCTGTCTTGGACGGACGAGATAGGGTCGTGCTCCTGTAGTGGAGACTGAAATGACCTGATAATGATAATGTTTTGAGTCCAAAATGTCGCATATTAAGATCAGATTTCTTACTAAAAATGTCAGTCAAAATTTACGATCAAATAAATATCCTATTTGGTAACCATCTGTAGCGCTCTAGAAAATAGCGAATTCAATCGGTTTGATTTGAATATGATACTTATAATTCTTGGTACATAGAATAGTATTTCACAATTTTTTTTTCATCTGGCCTGCATAATTAGCCGCATCCAAATAACAATATCGTTGACAAATTGCAAACGTTTGCTGCTTGTATTGCAAACGTTTATATGCTACGGTATCTAACTGCTTTGTATCAGGCGGGCCGAATATGAGTGATAAAAAAATAAGCTTTTTATCGGCAATAAAGTAAAAAACAAAAAAGTAAAAAATAAGGCACTTTGTTAGGTGGAAGTCTAATCCGAATTTACTACTAAATATTTTTCACATTCTTTTATAATTAAATATGAACGCTGTAGAAATCTAAGAAAAAATGATAATTGATAACTATTTTGTTCATAAAATTTTAAAACACCGCTCGTAATTTATAATTTTACGAGATGTCGGCATAAAACTGATCTGCAAGAAACACTTAATTTTTTAATTAAAATCATAATACATTGTTCCGGCGATCACGGATTAACTTCTTTATTGTTTTTGCTAAGATTTTGTTTGTATTATTCGTATGTTTGTCTGTATGATATTTTGTTTGTAAAATATGTGTACGTAGGCCAAGTAACGTTGACCATTAGTCATCAAGACAAACAAGATTACAACATTTAAACAAAACATTATACCAAGCTTTATTTAGGTACCTAGTTGTTAATAAAAAAAAACTGTGTCGCTTTTGCAGCGCTTTCATTTCATACTATAAAGCTTAATGTGGAAATTACCGTTTTGTATATTTTATTAAAATTGATGGTGCAATCTAATCGTGCAATGTAATGGGTACCAAAAGAGTGTGCCAAATTTCAACTTTCGGACTCTGGGAAGTGGGCCATATTTAACTGGCAAACGTCCCATTTCAAAACAGGAGAAACCTACATATCGGATCAAATTTTATTTTTGTAATTTTCAATTATTTTGGAACATATTCTTATTTTACTTCGACAGGTTTCCCTTAATGACAAAGTCATATTGACGGCATCAAATCTATATCCTCTAGATCTCAGATCTCAAAACACTAAACTAAATATAGTTTTCTTCATAAACCTGGCCTTACGGAAGGGTTCTCCGTATATGCAGCACATGAGTACAGGAATACGAGTATAATCAAGCTATTACCTCGTAAACTCGGACAGTAAAAATCCTCATGCGTCGCTGAAGACAGTATGTACTTTCTATCTACTAACACAGAATGTCTGTTTTTCCATCTTTATACTGCTACATATTTGTTTATTAATCACCAACATTTGGCTGTGTGTTTTCCGGCAGACTAGAATAGAATCACTCCGTCTCTTCCCGTGGATGTTGTACAAGGCGACTAAGGGAAATATATTATCAAACCTCGATCAGGCCTCCCCAACCCGTTTGGCCAGCGTGGGGATTATAGGATATACTATGTTGGTGATTATGATGAATCACCAACATAGTATATCCTATAATTTGTCTGATTACAAACGGCGTCGTCAGTTAATAAACGCTCCCTGTTTTGCAATATGCCGAAGGTAAATTGTAAAACGCTTCGTCATTTTATGTAAATCTAAACAGAGTCACATGCCATTTGCAAAAGTGGTCTGCTTAGTTTTTAATCTTACCACGCGCGGCGCTGTTGTATCAAAATAGTAAACATGGCGGCGTGTAATAATTAAAACAATTGTATGTCAACGAGTACTATGAAGTTAACGTGTGGTTAAGTGTAATAAGTGTTCTTCTAAGTTTACCAAATGTAATAGAGATCAACAAGAGACAGTGATGATAAATCTGTTTAATGCTATCTATTTTGTATCATTTCAGTAAAACTATTTTAATATGTATGTTATGGTCAGTGTAATAAATTGTCAATTTTTAATAATTAACATTACTTGGCACCACATCATTCATCAACTAAGTTGATAGAGCTCCGCGGGCCAGGGCTGCCATAATAAAATAGAACCCTAATCTGTCCAAAAATTACTCAAATCTAGCCAAGACACGTTTTATTCCATTGACTAGGTCGGTGCTTATATGGTTACGGTAATCGCTTGACATCAGAATGCTTGTTCCTCACCTGACGGGGTATAAAGAAAGGTAGCAAGATATTGGATAGAATAAATAACGCAAATAACACTAGGTTTATTTCTCACTCAATTACCGGAGTTGAGCAGCGCTGCGGTGGAATTTCGTTACTGACGTTTCCTTGTTGATATAATGCCAGTAATACACGGATATATCTTATTTTGTGTAGCGATTCTGATACTCGTAGTAGAATTCTATACATTAAAATTATCAATGATATTGACTCTAGTAGTAATTTTTATTCCAATTATTAAAACTCTTCAACTGCGATTATTTATACTTGACATTTTTATAGATTTAATAACAATATTTTACTTTTGTATTGTAGATACTTATTTTATTTTTTTACTACTACTTAGAAAGGTAATAGAGAGATAGGTTACACATTATAAAAATCTACATACACCAATCTCAGGTAGGTACATCAAGAAAAAGATACACGATAAAAAAAATAAAACCGAAATTTTCTTACAAAATAAAAAATATAACCATGATCGTGATCGTGATCAGAAAATGTTTGTAAATAATTTGTGGCGTTATGTGCCATACGGCCTCAATTTCTCTACCCCAAACGGCTCAAACATGTAGCTGTTGCTTAAATTAATATACTTGCGCCGTTTGAGGCATTCTGCAGAAGCCGTTGCGGCGCCGGCCTTAGACCCTGTGGCCGTGAGGTGAGACGGGGCCAGGATATCGATGTATGTTACCTCCCACACCAAGGCGCGTTCCTACCTCCAGAGCACCAGACTCATTCCATCAAGAAAAAAGCAGATGGGATAATGTACGTAATAATATTTCTTTTTGCCATCTTGTTTTATTTCTTATTTATCAATACATAGATTCTACAAATAATTCTCACAGGATATGCGCGGGATACACAGTTGCAAGCGAAAGTTGTGGCCCTACCGCCGAAGCAGACGCCAATTTTGATCGAAAATTTTGAACCAAAAATAAGTATTAAGTTTAAGTTAATGACAAACATCTCTAAAAGCTCTAGAGCTCACCGACTAAGTGGGCCCTCCCACTTAGTCGGTGCCACCGACTCGGTGGAGCTCTAGGGCTTGTGCTAGTTTAAATAAACACCACTAGTTTAAGATAAAGTTAAATTTTCACAATAAAAAAATGTAATGTGAATTGGCGGTAGGGCCCCAGGTTTGCTTAAACTACCGTTCTTATTGGCACTATTGTAGAACCTATTAAAGATATCGCATAATTTAAAACGCCGGTTATGGTATTGTTCCTAAATCACTTTGTAGATAAAATTTAAATATTTTATTAAATCCGCATTATAATTATAACGATAGGGAACAGATGCCCGTCGCCATTGTGCAGGGCCTTGTTACAGATGGTGATCATGGAAACTGACACGCTTCTCTGACCATCCTCAGTGCCTTGGGTCATTTTAAAATATAATTTAATGTGTAAACATACAATTTTCAAACCATTTACTAACATATTTCTAAGCTTACTAACATTGATATTGACATTGACCTTTATTTCAGGTCTCCTCTACCAAAGGTTGCATGGAAGAGATCGCTAAGCGATAAGGCCGCCTTTTCTACTTTATTTTTTAGGTTTTTATTGTTAAAACTTTACTGATTTTTTGGTGCAATAAAGAGTATTGTATTGTATTGATATGGATTCCACCTGTCAGCAATAAAAAAAAAATTATTTATTTTATACAGTAAATGTGACTGCAGCGAGGAAATTCATATAATCCCATAGTTATGTTTAAAGTGAATACGTGGTCTAAAAAGATACACACACGTCTCGTGTAAAGTCCCATAGGAGTGTCTCAAAGTTCACTTCCTGGTCACATAACAGAGTTAATGTTTCTGTTTATGCCTTGACATATGAAGAGGGATAATTTTATCTTTTGTTAGCAATGTGTTCAAATCTATATATTATTTGGAACTAAAATTTGTACATATTTGCAAAAACATATTAAAATAGTTATTTATATATAGTAATTATCGTCAACTCTTACTCATACTACTGCTGGCGTATACGGTGGCATACGGTCTTCCCTCAATAAAAGGGGTTTAGAGCATACTCCATCACGCTGCTCAACTGCGGGTTGGCGGAGGCCAGTGTTTTCGAGCCGCCTAAAGGCCACTGATTTGGCTTAATGACTGTCATCTAACGGCAACAACCGGGACCGACAGTTTAACGTACCCTCCGAAGTACGGAGGAGCTCCAGATAAATAAATCCATCCATAGACTGGCCACGGCCGATGTTGCTTAACTTGCGTGTTCGATTACTGACACGCATAACGACGCCATCGAGCTCCTCTTCTCTATCAAAATATGAACAAATATGAAGCTTATGCAAAAAATAAGAATGAACAAAAATAATCTTTTCAAAACAGGCTTTTTTTATTGTTATAAAAAAACGTTGACTTATTGCATTTCAATCATCAGGCCCTTTCATTTGATAAAAAAAAAAACCAGAATTTTACAGCGGCCGTCATATTGGATTTTAAATTACGGTATTTTAAAATTGCGCATTGTCGCGAGAACCATACGAGGATGCCAAATTAAATTCAGTCAGACACTGCGAAGTGGGTCAAATCTAACTTACAAGATTTCATGAAAAACACGGTGCTTACACTAAATAAAGGCTTAAAAAAATTAAGTCTATAAAGACGATATTTTACGTGATAACGTCATAAGAAAACAGGCAGATGGAGTGGAAGAGACATAGTTGCGCTCTCGCTTGCACGCTCGGCTCAGGCAGTGCAGCTGGCGTTCACATCAAAATATGATAAAATAAATTGACCATAAATAAATAATCTTAAATCGCGAGCATATCCACGCAGCTTAGTACTAGTATTTAATAAAGTACGCTATTGAGCTGTAAAAGAGTTTACGGAGGCAAGTCGGCGAAGCCAATTAGGAGCGAGAATTTATGACGGGACCCGCCCATAAATTGTAACATTTTAATTTCATTCCGACAAAGTCCAGTCGACGCATAGAAAAACTTGTTCGTTGGTTTCTGTGTCCAAGTTAACTTTGTTCGAGGTCCGAATTTCACAATTTTCTACAAAGAAACGCTGTAACTGGAGCAGTGTGTTTTCTTTTATTTTTATTATTCTTCCTCGTTACTTTGTCCCCAGTCCCTACCGCCATAGCTGAAGCCGATTCTCATCGGATTTTATTATTGCGAAATTTAAACTTCACCAATTTGTGATAATAGTAATGCCTTAGTAGGTAGACACGGAACCACTTTACCGATTCAATTGAAGATGTTTTTCACAAACTTAAACAGAAGTCCGATTTTCGTAATCGAAAAGCCTGATGATAATCGGCTTCAGCTTCGGCGGTAGGTCCCCAGGTTTGCTTAGGCTACCGTTCTTCCTGGCATTATTGTAGAACCTATTAAAGATATCGCATAGATTTAAAACGGCAAAGTTAAAAATTACAAATTGCATGTTTGTTAACAAGTTCAGCAGTATAACTGAGCAGTGACTTAAATAGAAATGATACGTTAGAAATATATAAAAGGAGTTGCTGCGTTGGCAGCGGGGGTGGCGGCACACGAGCACATATATTCTTGAAATGAATAAAAATTGGTTGTCTGTAAAGTCAGTTTACGAACGATAATTTTATGTGATAACGTCATAAGATAACATCAGCCGATGGAGCTGAAGAGAGATAAATGCGTCACAAGCCGAACGCTTAGGCCGATCGTGCTTCTCGGTTCAGGCGGAACGTGACAATTAGTCATGCTTTTCGTGCGTGCAACCGGCGTTCATTGATTTATAAGACGTTATCACGTCAAACAGAGACACACACAAATAGAGAGAGAGAGATAGAGAGTTCACTTAGATAAATCTAACTCGAGGAAAACCCACTGACTTTTTGCAACATCGATTTTTACACGTCGTGAATCTGTAGTAAAAGCATATTTCCGCCGATTTATTGGGGACACGGATTTGAATATGAAATTCGCATCAAATATGCAAGAAAAAAAGTAAGATTTCTTCGAACAAGAAACTTAGTTTGTGGGCGTAAAGTTTCGCAATGGCTCAATAACTTTGATTTTTACATTGATCGTAAAATATTTCTAAGTGAGTATATACGATTGTTAAATTTGATTTTATTTCAAATCTTTCATCGTTCATGTCTGATGTTATTTATTTTTTATGGGGCCTTTTTATGAATATATCAACGTCTGTCAAAAATATTTGATGTATGATTCTTAGCATTTCTATTCAAAGTGAACGTGAACAAATGAAGATTGAAGAGCGCATTTAAATATTCAGGGTTAACATATAAAGGCTTTAACACATTATTTTTAGAGTTGAAGAAGAAAGACACTAAAAATCATATCTTATTTGATAATAAATTCTATTTGATAATATTCTAGTATGATGTGATTTTTTTACCTTTATGTCTTAACTCTGAATATTTAAATACTCTCTTCAACCTTCATTTGACCACATTCATCGTCAACCCTTAGTCATCCCACTGCTGGCATACGGGTCCCCCTCAATCAAAGGGGTTTAGAGCATACTCCACCTCGCTGCTCAACTGCGGGTTGGCGAACGTCAGTGTTTTCAAGCCGCCAAAGGCCACTAATTTGGCTTAACAATTGTCATCTAATCTAACTACAACATCCGAGACCGATGGCTTAACGTGTCCTCTAAAACACGGAGTTCTTCGGAGTGGTACAAGTACTTTATCGACCCATATTCATTGCACTGTAGCATATGGGTATACCCGCAACTGAGGAGGTTGAGGAGATTGTGATAGGCTCAACTATGGCAGTTTTGCCCCGTTCTTTAATATTCGTCGTACTAATACATTTTTTTTTGGCGTGTCAGGAGTTCATCGACATTTTTGAACCAAAGTCAACCTCACCCGCACGTGGTGCACCTTGCTGTCTGACAGACAAGGCTCTGGCGAAAAGAGAGGTAAGGCATTGCGTATTTTTTAAGCTGCCCGACTGGGGAAGTACCTCCACCTCACAGAATACCACAGCCAAACAATCATTCCCTTGAAGGTTTTTGTGTTCCTGCGAGTAAGTGAGGTCACCAGAAAAGAAGGAGTTGCCGCGTTGCCAGCGGGGGTTGACGTAGTATAAAAACAAAATATAATAATAGACGTCAGTCTCGTGTAGAGACTCACTAAATAACTTTAAAAGTTTACCGATAAGGATTGGAAGACAGTGCGTCATGTTTTTATCTATAACAATAGACCATTCGATTTGCAATATCCCCGCACAGTCCATAAACCGCGTAAACTTAACGAGGTTAGGAATTACGAGCGGTGTAAAAGCTTAATTTCACGCCTTACGGCGGTCCTTTCAGATAATTTTGATGTTTATGTCGGGTGTTAGGCAGACGGTCAACAAATTAAGAGGATATCTTTGAAGACAACTGACAATAGCATAGTATGGACGTAGCTGCTAGCGAGGTGCTTCTCGGCTTCGCTTGGGTTGCACTAAGTATCTACAACATCTATTTTAATTTAATTGAAGATTAATGTTAATTGCCTAATTTTTTCACACAATATTTCTAATAATACTATAAATAATAAATATTCCTGTACAAATTATACAGCGCCATCCAGTCCCAAACTACGCCGAGGTTATACTATACTACTACGAAATGACTAGATACTTAAATACAAGTTTAAGTTAAAAAGTAAATAGGGTTGGCTTATAATAAACGTGCCTTTTTCGCATTTATAACTCATCCTTATAATGGAATGAACTAGATACTTGAAATTTTCATCTATTTTGTATTACTGTAGCTTAAAGCATTATACAGAAGCGAAGGTACCGAATCCTTCCTGTATGAGTCCGACTGCACTTAACCATTTCTTATCAACTTTATCGATTTACAGACTAGCGGATATGATTATTGAAATAATGAAATTTAGACGCCATCGAGCTCCTCGTACATTAGAATAGTTTATTTTACTTTGTATAAATGGATGTCACTATGGCAATGTCCACATTATCCCAACATCTCTGTACATCAAAATAATCAAGTTTTATAGTCTATAATTCTGTTGTTAAGACTGATGTCTGATTAATTTAATCGAAATAATAAATACCGTCCCTTCAAATTGTAACTGTGTAATGAATAATAAACAATCCTGCTTCCTTCTAAAATTACAAACTAGTTGATACGTGTGGTTTTGTCTGAATTCCAATTATATTTTGGTTTCAAAGCAACAATGAACAGAAAACGAAATTTTGTTAGTTGTCAATAAAAAAAGAAGTAAACACTTTACTTACAGTAATTAAGCCCTTTCATTTGATACCCTAATCATAGGGGTTAATGTGGAAATATAAATTGCCATTCTCTGGTGGCCGCTATGTTGCATTAAAAATGGTCGCTTTCAGGTGCATTATCACGCGAAATAGGTGAAATAAAACTTATAAGATTTGATCACAGACAGAGTGAAACAACAACGAATATTACTCATGCGTTGATTTTCAATTCTATGATATGATATGAATAGATATATTTATAGTCTCTGTGCTCTGTATCACGCAAATACAGCACATAGCAAGAAATTCCATAGATAGAATATGCTTTATTTGCAGTTTACATCACAAAAAAAAAAACAAATAAAAATATTAATTTGTAACAAACATGTCAATGCAACAAGGCAGCCTTATTGCTAAAAGCAACCTTTTTAAGACAACCTTTAGGTAAGAAGAAGAAGAAGAAGATAGGCAGGTTTCTCAAGATATGGAAAGGAGATATTAACTAATTGTTAAATTCTATCTATGTATCTAAATGACTTATCCGTACTAATATTCTCCAGGACGGTCCAGTTTAACACTATCCGGATACTATAGGGCTGACACCTCGGATTAATTTACACGGATACGTACGCCCGGTAATATTAATACCCGGTTATTCTCCTTTATTTTCAGCTAATAAAGAGATAACAATCGCCGGGGAAATTGTTTTGTTGATTGCTTATCAAGGGAAACTGTTAAAACAAGGATTCTTACGGCTTCTTTATGAGTTTTGTTGGATAAAGATTATATTAATAAATCTCTAGGACTATACTGGACTATACGTAGAGCGTAGTAACGTAGCTAACGCCACCACTGAATAAAAAAAATGTATATTTCATAAAGAAGAAATATTTTTACAACAATTATTCAATAGTTCTCTAGATGGGCTGATCACCTCAAAAATGCGCAGGATGCGGAAGGTGGAGGATTGTATTTTAGTGAAAAGCATTGAAAAAACCAATCAATGGGTAGATGCAAGCTGAAAATGATGATGATGATTCTACGTCTAAATTTGAACACGAGAAAAGCCACACACGATGCCATCCGGTAGGCCGGAGCACGGCAGTGCTAGCACAGGGCATGACGACCCAAGCGGATCATCCACCGAGACCTTATACCACACGAGAAGGTCCAGACGAGAGCTAGTATGGTCCTCGATATGAGGTATTCTCGTTGGAGAGTGAACCAGCTGAGAAGAAACCATAAGCCAGGGCAAAATCGTGAATCGTGTTCCCCGCGTAGTCAGTGGACCTAGAGCCGAGTCAGTCGGCGTGGTGGGCATTGAAGTCTCCCAAAATCACTAACTCCGCGGAGGGGTACTGTTCCATGACTCTATCAGTCGCCAGTTGCAGGTGCTCGATCATCCGAGTTGTGTCTGAATCACCACTATGAGACCTATAATAATGTATATGTACTCATACCTAAAGTCTATTTCAATACATGATGTTTAATCTCGACAGATTTAGTTTAATTCAGCCAGACATTAAACGTTAATCAGTGCATTGATTTCCTCTTAATAAATAAACCAAACACTGTGCGTCGTTACTGATAATTTTATCAACATTGATGGGCATTGTTAGTTAAATGGAATTATACAGTGGGCTTATATGCACTGAATTTGTGCAACTCTTTTTAAGTCTCCGAATATATAAATAAATATTCCTGGACAAATTACCCACTGCCATCTAGTCCAAAACTAAGCAATGCTTGTGCTATGGGTACTATATGACTGCTATACTGTACTGAAATTTTAACTGATAAGAATAAATAAAGTTTTTCTTTTAAATTCAATATTCTTTATTCTGTGGGCCCTCGCGGGCACTTAGACACTTATTTTACAATTAGGTATATTTTTTTTATTTACCAGCATTTCGGAATGACCATTGACGAGAAGAAATGCCGAAAGAAACTCTCTCAATATAGGTCTTTTTTAAATCGCCATACAATATTATCATTATACATAATACCATATTATCATAATACAAACAAAAAAGATGGTATTCAACCAAAATAAGAGAAAAAAAAAGTAAAATAAAATAGTAAAAAAAAATAAAATATAAAAAATCATAGTATAGTATAGAGTGTATATACATATTGTATAAAAGTCTAAATATGTATATCCACAATACTACTTGTAAAGATAAGACGCCTGTGCTTCACATCCTGTGCCGAGAATTTGCCATACATTTTTATCATTAAGGTAATCGTCGGTCCTGTAGTAAGCCTTTTTACATAAGGTGGTCTTAATAAGCTGTTTGAATTTAGTGTCGGGTAAAATCAAGACCGACTCCGGCAACTTATTGTAGTAGCGGATGCAATTTACGACAAACGAATTATTGACCTTCCCCAGTCTATGTTTTGGAATAACCAATTTGTTTTTGTTCCGCAAGTTGACATTAGTTATATCACATACTTTAGTAAAATTCGAAATATTTTTACGGACGTACATAATATTTACATAAATATATTGAGAAGCGACAGTGAGGATGTTTATCTCCATATAACTCACGGAGTGAATCCCTAGAACCCATATTGTAAATTAATCTAATGGCTCTCTTTTGTAATACAAAAATTTTATCAATATCAGCCTAATATATAACTACTAGCGGCCCGCCCCGGCTTCGCACGGGTGGATTTTAGCTGATGCCCGCGACTTCGTTCGCGTGGACTTTATGATTCCGGCGCATTAATACAAATACGAACTAATGTAGATACATAAGAAAATATTTTGGCAGTATTAGAATTAAAAGTCAATAAATTATTATTTTTATTTAGGATAGTAACCATAGTTAAAAAATAAAATATAAAATAAATGAAGGGAGTCTTTCCTTCGGGAGCTAATATGAGAAGACCTGAAGCGTTACTAACCCTCGATAAAGCCACCTAAAGTTAGCCATGCGAAAAACAACCTCATTTTTTATTTATTGTCATAGCAAAGCAAGTGGTCACAGAGAACTGTGTACGTTTTATAATGTATTTTCCTTAGTCACCTTGTACGACATCCACGGGAAGAGACGGAGTGATTCTATTCTAGTCTGCCGGAAACCACACGACCATAAGAAGGAAGAGTGGTATACGCGGAATAAATACAGTTTCATCGGCACCACTCCCAGTGAGAATCTCAGCTTCAATTATACATATTTCGCTGCTAAACATTGACTTTACTTCAGGAAGGAGATCTTCCCCAAATTTTAATAATATTTTTGAAAACTTTTGGGCACGTAAAGTTATATCTACAGCTTCTACTGCCTTATTGTTGGCCATTTCTATTAATTGTATATCAAAAATATGTTTAAAATACTACTGTAATGTACTAGTAGCGACATCTAGTATAAGTTATATTAACTATATGTATGGTAGTACTTGTATGGCTAATAAACGTCAGTCTGTCTTTTGAATGCAAGCTCGGTTGTTTCAATTAATAGGTTATGGGCCCAGAAGTATATCCGTGAAGCTAATTGTGAAAGTAATTAGGTCAATCAATTACAGTTCGATAGAATATCGATTTTTCGCTAGTTTGGCAAGTTTCCGCGTATAGACTGTGAACTTTTAATCAACACGTGTTTTGTGGAACGCGGGTGCCGGTTCGGTGCAATGGCGAATAACTATATAGTCAACGTGCCAAAGTTGCGTGGTCGTGAGAACTATGACGAATGGGTGTTCGCGGCAGAAAACTTTCTGATACTCGAAGGCATGATGAAGTGCATCAAGACCGAACGAGACAAAAGTGGTGCAGAAATAACTGTATCGGCTACTGACGACGCGAAGACGAAAGCGAAGCTTATACTTACTATAGACTCATCGTTATACGTTCACATTAAAACCGTTAAAACTACAAAGGAGCTGTGGGAAAAACTCAAGTCGCTCTTCGATGATTCCGGGTTTACCAGAAGAATAAGTCTTTTAAGAAATTTGATATCTATTCGGTTGGATAATTGCAGTTCCATGACCTCGTATGTCACGCAAATAATCGAGACAGGTCAGAAACTATGTGGAACAGGATTTGCAATAAATGACGAGTGGATTGGTTCGCTGCTACTAGCTGGTTTACCAGAGAAGTTCTCTCCGATGATCATGGCGATAGAACATTCGGGCATTCAAGTAACAGCAGACGCCATTAAAAGCAAGATTCTAGACATGGAGACCGGAACCGGAAACACAGATAGTATAGATGGCGCATTCGGCGTGTCAAAAAGGATTCATCCAATGAAATCGAAACCAAATGCATATGGCAATATTGGCAACAAAGATGGTGTCAAATACCAACATAAAAATGTCAACTCGAAAACTGTCAGTGTCAGATGCTACCGATGTAAACAAGTTGGGCACTATGCATCGCAATGTTCGAATAATCCGAAGTTCAACAAAAATGAAGTGCGTAAGCAGACTAACGCATTCTCAGCTGTATTTTTGAGCGGCCGTTTCAATAAAAGAGACTGGTATGTTGATTCCGGTGCTAGCGTACATTTAACCGCCAATCCAGATTGGATAACTAGCAGATATCGGAAAGTTCAACAAGAAATAATAGTAGCTAATCAAGAAACTGTTTCAGTTACGTGTGCTGGCGATGTTAAGATTGTAACCTCCGTCAAAGGCAGTGAATTTGAAATAAATGTTGAAGATGTTTACTGTGTACCAAACTTGACAACTAACCTCATATCAGTAAGCAGATTGATTCAAAACGGCAACAAAGTGGATTTTACAGGTAATAGCTGTCAGATTTATAATAGAAATCATGAGTTGGTTGCCACTGCTTCATTGACTAATGGTGTTTACAAACTAAATGTGCAGGAATGTTTGGTTGCTGCAGTGACTACCTCAGGGCTCACTTGGCATCGCAGATTAGGCCACTTGAACAGTGATAGCTTAAGAAAAACTAAAAATGCTGTTGAGGGAATGAACTTTGATGAGAATTTCACTGTAAATAAATCAACGTGTAAGACATGCTGTGAAGGTAAACAGTGCCGATTACCTTTTACAAGTAGTGGTACAAGGAGTACTGAGTTACTAAATGTCATACACAGTGACCTCTGTGGTCCAATGGAGGAAGGTTCACTAGGAGGTGCATCCTATTTTTTATTGTTTGTCGATGACTTCAGCCGGATGACTTTTATTTATTTTCTGAGATATAAAAATGAAGCATTGAAGAACTTTAAAGAATTCAAAGCGATGGCAGAAAATCAAACTAATAGAAAAGTGAAAACCTTCAGAACGGACAACGGAAAGGAATTTTGTAACGGAGCGTTTGATGATTACTTGAAGAAATTTGGGATAATACACCAAAAATCTAACCCGTACACACCTCAACAAAATGGGTTATGTGAAAGAATGAATAGAACGATTATAGAAAAGGCTAAGTGCATGTTATATGATGCTGAACTGAACAAGAAGTTTTGGGCCGAGGCTTGCAATACGGCTGTGCACTTACATAATCGAACTGTTTCATCAGTATTAGATGGCAAAACACCATATGAACTATGGATGGGTGTTAAGCCAGATCTGAGTAATATAAGGATCTTTGGATCACCTGTCATGGTCCATGTCAATAAAGAGAGAAGGTCCAAATGGGACAGAAAGTCCATTGAATGTATACTACTTGGATACCCTGATAATATTAAAGGCTACAGATTGTATGATCCAATTAAGAAGCAAATTTTCACAAGCAGAGATGTGATTGTTATGGAGAAGCAGTCGGTCATGATAGATATTGCTTCTAAAGAGAATGAAAAAGAATCCGAGATTAATGAAATGACAAAAGATACCCAGGTTCTGCAGGATTCAGTGGGGGACACAGATTTAACATTGATGGAAGAGTCAATAGAGGATTCGTCTTCAGAATATTTACCAAGTGATTATGAAGATTGTTCAGATATTCAGAATAATTGTGATAAGCTAGATAGACAAGTCAGAGAACGCCGTGCACCAAACAGGTATGGTTTTGGTGGTATATGCTACACAGAAAATGGAATGGATCTCACACTTGAGCAAGTACTGAACGGGCCTGAAAGAGACCAATGGCTGCAGGCAGTACAGGAAGAATTAAAGTGCTTCGAGGAAAATGATGCTTGGGAGATAGTGAGTGTTCCTGATAACTCTACAATTGTGCAGTGTAAGTGGGTGCTCAAAAAAAAGACTGAGTCTAGTGGTAAAGTACGTTTCCGTGCAAGATTAGTGGCCAAGGGATTTTCCCAACAACCTGGTGTGGACTATAATGAGACTTTTTCGCCTGTGGTTAGGCATAGTACTCTTAGATTATTGTTTGCCATTTCTGTGAAACTTGGACTTGATATTATACATTTAGATATATGTACGGCATTCTTGAATGGTGACTTAACTGAAAATATTTATATGCAAATACCTGAAGGGTTTAATTGTCCTGACTCAGCTAAAGTTCTAAAATTAAAGAAGGCTATCTATGGCTTGAAGCAATCATCAAGAATGTGGTATGACAAAGTAGATGTATGTTTAACCAAAAATGGATATACGAAGTCAACATACGAACCTTGTTTATATATTAAAAATAATGATAAAAATATGACTATAATTGCTTTGTATGTCGATGATTTTTTTGTATTTTCGAATAGTAGTGCTGAGACTGATAAGCTAAAATCTGTATTAGAATCTCAATTTAAAATTAAAGACCTAGGCCAAATAAGGCAATGTCTTGGTATGTCAGTTTGTTATGATAAAAGACATAAGACTTTAACATTAGATCAGAGTGATTATATTAAACAGTTGTTGTTGAAATTTAATTTGGTTGACTGTAAATCAGTGGATACACCAATGGAATGTGGATTAAAATTAACTAAAGATATTAGTTGTGATAAAAGTCTGCCTTATCAGCAACTAATTGGATGTCTAATGTATCTTGCCACACTCACCCGACCCGATATAGCATTCTCTGTTGGGTATTTAAGTCAGTTCAATAATTGTTTCAATAAGGAGCATTGGGCTCATGCTAAGCGTATATTGAGATACTTAAAGGGAACTAAAGATTATTGTATTAAATACAGCGGTACAGATAACAAAGAGATAGTAGGCTATGTTGATGCAGATTGGGGTAGTGACATCACAGATAGAAAATCCTATACAGGGTACTGCTTTACTCTTTCTGGGGGTTTGATATCTTGGGGAAGTAAAAAACAGAAGAATGTCACTTTATCTAGCACAGAAGCAGAGTATGTGGGCATATCCGAAAGTTGTAAAGAGGCAATTTACCTTAGAAGTTTACAAAGTGAAATCACAGGTCATACACAATGTATTGTAATTTTTAATGATAACCAGAGTGCACATAAGTTGTTACATAATCCTGTATTTCATAATAGAACAAAACATATAGATATAAGATTTCATTTTGGTCGAGAATGTATTAAGAATAATATAGTTATAGTTGAGTATCTACAGACAGCTCATATGCCAGCTGATATACTTACAAAGTCTTTAAATTCTGTGAAACATTATAAATTTTTAGAATTGTTGGGAGTTCAACAAAAGTAGTAAAGTAATATTTGTAATTTTGTTTTTTTGATATAGTGGGGGTATTAATTGTATATCAAAAATATGTTTAAAATACTACTGTAATGTACTAGTAGCGACATCTAGTATAAGTTATATTAACTATATGTATGGTAGTACTTGTATGGCTAATAAACGTCAGTCTGTCTTTTGAATGCAAGCTCGGTTGTTTCAATTAATAATTTCGCATTCATCTGAAACGATTAGATAGCAATCCTGAAACATCCTCGCTTTGTCACAGTTTCATGTCACAAAGCATGTCGGTGTTTCCGTTCTGTATAAATTGAGTAGAATATTGAACATTGTATTGGCGTCCTTCCGCCTAGAAGTAATATGGCTGCAATACCTGGCGATACTGCTGTGAGATATTATTTTGGCGCCTGATTTCAGCGAGGATTGCTCTCGTCAGGTATGTTTTTCCAGTCCCTCCTGAATGAAGCATTTAAGAAAATTGTTTCCCCTCGTTGTTTAAAAGACTTTGCATCTCAAAATCTTGCTACGTAGTGTCCCGCAAATGCATGCATTCTTCTGGTTTTAGCGAATATATGTCAATCATTCCATTTCAATTTTAGCGTACACGTCTATAATAAACTGACTAAATAGACTACGTTACCTTTGCAAATAAATAAAACGATTGCGTCTAACTTGTATGGTAAGAATAAAAGTAGTAAGTATTTTTTTACAATACAATCAATATTTTGTTAAACTATTTATTGTTATTTTAAGTAGCTTTTTTAGTTCTATTTGCTATTATAGCGTGTTTTTTAGTTATTTTTTAAACTATAATTAATTGTAAACACCATGGTGTTTATGCAAAAAAAATTAGCTTTGTTTCGCATCAGGTGTTCCAAATCTTGGATTTTTATAGTTCAACAAAAAATGCTCCTCAAGTTGAACAACTTTTGCTAACGCGTCAATTTTATATTTCTTATAGTTTACCGGAACCATTATGGTTTTGCATCAGGTGTTCTAAATCTTGGATTTTTATACCTCAACAAAAAATGGTCATCAGGCTGAACAACTTTTGCCAAGGCGTCATTTTTATATATCTTATAGTTTAGCTGAACCATTATGGTTCTGCATCACTTGTTCTAAATCTTGAATTTTTATACCTCAATAAAAAATACTCATCAGGCTGAACAACTTTTGCTAAGGCGTTATTTTTATATTTCTTATAGTTTAGCTGAACCATTATGGTTCTGCATCAGGTGTTCCAAATCTAGGATTTTTATACCTCAACAAAAAATACTCATCAAGTTGAACAACTTTTGCAAAGGCGTCAATTTTATATTTCTTATAGTTTACCGTAACCATTATGGTACTGCATCAGGTGTTCCAAATCTTGGATTTTTATACCTCAACAAAAAATGCTGATCAAGTTGAACAACTTTTGCTAAGGCGTCAATTTTATATTTCTTATAGTTTAGCTGAACCATTATGCATCTGCATCAGGTGTTCTGAATCTTAGATTTTTATACCTCAACAAAAAATACTCATCAGGCTGAACAACTTTTGCTAAGGCGTCATTTTTATATTTCTTATAGTTTAGCTGAACCATTATGGATCTGCATCAGGTGCTCCAAATATTGGATTTTTATACCTCAATAAAAAATACTCATCAGGCTGAACAACTTTTGCTAAGGCGTCATTTTTATATTTCTTATAGTTTAGCTGAACCATTATGGATCTGCATCAGGTGTTCCAAATATTGGATTTTTATACCTCAGTAAAAGATACTCATCAGGCTGAACAACTTTTGCTAAGGCGTCATTTTTATATTTCTTATAGTTTAGCTGAACCATTATGGTTCTGCATCAGGTTTTCCAAATCTTGGATTTTTATACCGAGATGGAAATTTCGAGTCAACGTTTTCAAATCGATGCCATTTTCGTAACTGACGTCTCTGAAAACCATAGAATCAACACCCATATTGATATTATGACATTTCAACCCCATCTCACCCCCACAGGAGTGCTCTTGTGTCACGTCGGATATGTTAGATTATATAATAGCTGTTGTTTTCGGAATCAGCGACCCGATAAACCATAAAAACAATACCCATAACGATTTTCAGACGTTTGCACCTCATTTCACCCCTTTAGGGGTTGAATTTTGAAAAATCCTGAAACACGTGTTTACTCATTTATCTACAGAAGTGCTCATGTAAAGTTTCGTATAAAATAGTCCAACTAATCTTGGTTCCCCATACAAACTTTGGACCCCCGTTTCACCCCCTTAGGGGTTGAATTTTCCAAATTCCCGTCTTAGTGAGCACCTACGTCCTAAAAGGAACCCCCTTGAAAAATTTGACACTCCAAGCACTTGTAGTTTCTGAGATTTCGTGATGAGTGAGTGATTTACTCTTTTATATATATAGATATAAGAAAACATATAACTATATAAGAAAACATTGGCCGATAGAGTGGAAGAGAGATAGATACGTCACAAGCCGAACGCTTTAGGCATATCGCTTGTTCCGCGCTCTCGCTTGCATGCTCGGCTCAGGCGGAACGTGACAATATGTCATGCTTTTTCGTACGTGACGGCGTTCATCGAATTAGAAGACGTTATTATGTCAAAAATTGCTTGCATGTTGTCTAGAGATGTATAATTAGCAATGTCCATCAATTTCAGTTTCACAAATTTCAGTAGCCTCACAAATGACCCGGTAACGGAAGCCTTTTTTAACAAATCCATTTGCTAAAAACCCAGTCCATTATCGTGATTTATTCAATTATTCAACAACAAATGTATTACAGACAGCGCTTTCGCAATGGAAAAACGGAAATGTGGAAAAAAAAAGTATTTTATTCCGTGTCACCGTAGCTTAAACAGATAAAGTGGCAACATTTTACATTCTACTGATTAAAATTGACGCGTCAAAGATACGCATTGTAAAATTTTAATGTACTTTTCATTTACGAGATGAAAGAATTTATTAAAGAGACAGAAATTGACATTTTATCATTTTAAGGGTCATCTTTTACTTTGAAGCAAGGGTTTATGAAGTGGAATGGATAGAGAAACGATTTAAAAAATATTTAGGTGATAAAATTTGTTGTCACCCATTTGTTTAGTCATTAGAAGAATTTTTGTAGTATATTATTATTAGTGTCTTCTAAAATTATGTTCAGGGATTTTTTGTTAGTTCGAATATTCCGATTTGAACAAATTGTTTGGGGATAAATGTGTGTCCTTTGTCTGTAAGATTTGTTGAGTTTGTAGATTGCTCTTTATATTTACTGTGAACAATATACCCACTGTCTACTGAACTTAAAATTGCGAAGAATTTCAAAATGAAATAATAAACGATATTTGAGACGAAATATGATCGTGTTTATGTTGAAGATTATAAAGTCTAAAACGAATCTTGCGAGAATTTATTTTATACAAATTAGATACCTATACGTACTACTAAGTTTGGACATATAAATTAAAACAGCACAAGTATTTATGAGTATTATTTACCGGAGAAGTAAGCCTAAACTGCCATTTTTTATTTATCTTATTCATAATAAGGGTTTAAGTATGAAAGCCGACTGGTTTCGATCTCAGATCTCATTATTTACGTTCATAAAAATCAAACCAAATTTAGGAAAAACAGTAATCTCCATCAATTAAATTTAAGAAATAAAAACAAACTCGCTGTGCATATTACTAGGCTCCATAAAATCTCTAACTCGTTCCCAGGTCAATGTATACGCTTCTACAATAAACTTCCAAACGACGCGTTTAAATTATCCATGGGTAAATTTAAGAAATATATCAAAACTAGACTATGTCAAAAAGCTTACTATTGTATCTCAGATTACATAAATGATAAAAGTATTTGGAAATGAATTGCTCTTGTTATGTTATGTTAATGATTGTATTTGTATTTAATGTAACGATATTGGCAATTAAAAGAGTCGGCCTTGAGTTTCTTGCCAGTTCTTCTCAAGAAGCCCCGTCGCCGGAACTGGCACTTAAATTCACTTTCACATTCAAGATAGTGTGATGAAAGTGAATCTAAGCTATGCGGATTTAGAGTAGTAATGATTTATACATGTTCTTATATTGAATTTGTATGACGTTTCTAAGTGCTTTATAAAGTCCAAGGAATTAAGATATTTTGAATTTGAATTTGAATTTGAATACGGAAATCTTCATCAAGGCGAATGTTCAAACTTGCACTCCCTCTCTCTAATGCGACGACGATGAAGATTTTCAGATATTCGTATGAGTTCCAAACTAGTTGGCTTTCCCGACAAATACACGTGAATGACCGGTTTAATTTAATTAATAAATTGACTATGAAATAGTCGTTTTAACACACTGGTCACTTTGAATTCAATCTTCACTATTATTGCTCCATGATAACGCAGGACATCACTTTGCCCGAGAAACCTTTTTAACACTACAAGAGTTAGAAACCATCCGTTAACTTACGTACTTGTCGGACCTGTCCCCAAACCAAATATATTTTTTTCCGCGATTTGCACATTTTATTACATGGTTAAAATTATCTTCTAGGAAGCAATACAAAATACCTTCACACAGTTTGTTAAATCCAGATTCCCAGAGCTCTATTGCAAAGGCATAAATAGTCCTCACAAGCCCTGTGTAAAAGCGCCCCAGGGCTCACAAAATGACCAGTACGACCCCGAGGGCTTCATCAAAATAGAGAGAAGGAAGAAGCCCACCAGCCGCAACAAGTGCGGCACCGCACCGACAGGACCCAAACACCTGCTGCGTCCAGCCGTGCCAACGACGTTGCTGTATGTGTCCCGCCTTCATACACTACAAAGGACGAGAAGATTGTAGAGTATATCCGAGTTAAGACCAACTTCAATTTAAGAGTCGAAAGGTGGGAATCGCGCTATCGAGTGAACTTCAACCTATGTGGCGAGGGTTCCAGCAAAACATCTATCCACCTTCACAAAGGAGGAATTCTGGCCCTCTGGTGTTGTTTTCCGACGCTTTCGTGGTCGGTTACAGGACACCGCGCGGAATACGCTGCGGACAGTGCTGACTATGCGCGTTTAATTATAGATTATATGTATAAATATATATCGATGCCTTACAGCCGAAAAGGGATAAGCGCCATTTTTTGGAGAATGGACTTATATATATGGCCAGAATCGTCTTTTTTTTCTGCGTCGTTTGGTCTGGGTTACATGTTTCTAAGTGACACTTTATGTCGCTTAGGCGGTAGTAATAATAGGGTCATGAGCTAAATTTATTCGCTGTAAACGACAGAAATTTTGAAGTTTTTTTTTTTTTGGTTGTTGATCAAAGAATATTTGAAAAGAAAATAACTTATGCTTTTTGGGCTCTCTGTAATATTCAATCATTAGAACGTTAACCTATTTTTGCTGGAAGCAAACATTCAGAAACATACGTTTATGTTATTTTGCTTTTATATAATTATTTGTTAAATTCGGGTTAGTATTTTATGCCTGTTCCTTTATAAAATATATTGGTCGTTTATTGTAGTTAGGCCACATTTTTGAGACTTTATTTGGCGTTTAGTATATTTTTCCTGGTTCATAAATAGAAAGCAAAAAGGAGGTTATTACATATAGCCCCTGTAAATATTTAGAATTAGTTTGTCGCTTATCCTTTTTTTCCCTCTCGATAATTAAAAGATTCCGGCGGTTAGATAAAAAGGTAGAACTAAAAGTTATCCTTATACCAGTCCATTCTCAACGTCTTTGTCGTTTACCTGTTCAATAACAATTTTCAAATGTCTGTTGTCGGTATCGTTCTATTGAAACTACGGGTCCAAGCGACAACAAGACAAACCTTCAATTATGATAATTCTATAAAGAATAAGTTATATTTTTGTTACACTCCTATAGTTGATACTTTAAAATATTTTATGAATAAAACAAAGACTTGAGACAAACAATTGTGATATTAACAGTGTACTAATCTTAAGAATACTTGTTTATGCTTAAATGAACGTTGTAAACTTCAATTTCATAATTATCTAGCTTTCGCCCGCGGCTTCACTCGCGTGACATTCGGGGCAAACACATGTTAACTCATTAATCAATAGAAGTACTTGTGTAAAATTTAGGATAAAATAGTCCAACTAATCTCGTTTTCCCATATAAACTTTGGACCTCCGTTCCACCCTCTTAGAAGTAAAATTTAAAAAATCTTATTAAGTAATTCGTGTTAACTACGTTATATTTTCATATCGATGCTATTGTCGTAATTAACGTCCCAGAAAACCATAGAATTAACACTCATATTGACATTATAACATTTCAACCCCATTGCACCCCTACAGAGATGTCACGTCGGCTATGTTGAAATAGTTGTTTTTTTTCGTAATCAGCGACCCGATAAACCATAAAAACAATACCTATGACGATTTTCAGACTTTTTCACCACATTTTAAACATTTCAACGCCATCGCACCCCAATAGGAGATGATGGTCACGTTACCGCCCTACGGATACAATAAATAACAATAATAGGTAATTTTTGGGATAAAAACTATCTTAGGTATGTCCTTTCCCAGGACTCCAGGTATCTCTCAACCAAATTTCATCTAAGTTGGTCCAGAGATTTAAGCGTGAAGAGGTAACAGACATTCTATCGCATTTATAATATTAGTATGGCTTGGCGTTCCGAAAACCCGTAAATACTATACATATATTGATATATAGACATTTCAACCTCATCGCACCTCAATAGAGGATGATGGACACGTTAGCCACGTTGAATTTTAAAATCGTTGTTATTTTCGTAATCAGCGACCCGATAAACCATACAATACCCATGAATATTTTCAGACTTTTTGACCCCATTTTACCCTAGATAGGGGTTGATATTTTCAAATCGATGCCATTTTTGTAATTGACTGCCCAGAAAACCATAGAATCAACACCCATCAATATGGGTATATCAATATATTATGACTTATTATTATTTTAAATAATTGTCTTGGCCAACTTGCCAGATAAATATATTTTTCCATTTTTAAAAATATAATATATTATGACATTTTAACCCCACCGTACTCCCTATAGGGGTGATTTTAAGTCATGTCGGCTATGTTGGATTATAAAATAGTTGTTGTTTTCGTAATCAGCGACCCCATAAACCATAAAAACAATACCCATGACGATTTTCAGACTTTTTCACCCTGTTTTACCGCTTTAGGGGCTGAATTTTGAAAAATCCTGAAACATGTGTTTACTAATTTGTCTATAGAAGTACTCGTGTAAAGTTTCGGATAAAATAGTCCAACTAATCCTGTTTCCCCATACAAACTTTGGACCCCCGTTTCACCCCCTTAGGAGATGAATTTTGAAAAATCTTTTCTTAGTGCACTCCTAGACATCATAAGGAATCTACGTGCCAAATTTGGAAGCTATAGACCCAGCAGTTTGGGCTGTGCGTTGATATACATATATCATCAGTCACTCAGTTTCTTCTTTTATATATTTCAACCCCATCGCATCCCCACAGGGGTGATTTTATGTCACGTTGGCTATGTTAGATCATAAAAGAGTTGTTGTTTTCGTAATCAGCAACCCGATAAATCATAAAAACAATACCCATGACGATTTTCAGACTTATACAACCCAATTTGCCCCTTTTAGGGGTTGAATTTTGAAAAATCCTGAAACACGTGTTTACACATTTCTCAATAGAAGTACTCATGTAAAGTTTCGGATAAAATAGTCCAACTAATCTTGTTTCCCCATACAAACTTTGGAACCTCGTTTCACCCCCTTAGGGGTAGAATTTTGAAAAACCCTTCCTTAGTGCACCCCTAGACGTCATAAGGAACCTACTTGCCAAATTTGGAATGTCTAGACCCAGCGGTTTGGGCTGTGCGATGACATATAAGTCAGTCAGTCAGTTTCTTCTTTTATAGATTTAGATAGATAAATGAAAATTGATTTCGACTAGATATTTCCATTGTGATAATTCTAAGTTGATTTGATCTCGGGTACTTATGATGGTAATAAGAGCGTTTATTACAAACAATTGTTATTTAGTATTACCTATTACATTTTACTATGTGGCATTCATTTCTGTGTCAATTAAAGACTGATTTGATTCATATTTCTTTTTTTTTCTTTTTTAGTACCCCTAGGGCGAACCTGAAATCTTTTCTACTCGAAAAAATATTTTTTAAGAAGAAACACATCGAAATGCATAATATGCAAATTATTCCTAATAAAAAAATCCACTTATACAATTTTGCATTCAGTAAATTTTAATTTGATAGCTGGTTATACCATATTTCCTCAATTTTATTTTCAATAATCTCACACTTGTGCTATTTTAGTTCAACTATAATGAAACATGAGGTGTAGTTATATTATTTTTGCTGGAAGCGAATAATTCTTGTATTTTCATTTACGACATTTTGCCTGTTTGTGAAATGAGGTCATTTGAGGATTACCGACAGTAAATAGGGGTTGCAAGTTGAATTATAAAAAAATAACAATGTTATTCAATAGATAGTATGTTAAATACAACATAAACACATTTCCAGCCTCTCGGGAACTAAACTATAGTTTTTATGAATTTTTTTCATAAAATTTTAACTTTAAATCACTCTCCTGTAAAGTTTGAAATATGTCGCTTATCCCTTTTCGGCTGTAAGGCATCGATATGTTTAGTTTAGGGTATTTATTATACGGATTTGTTATGTTTACATTGCAATTGTTTGAGATAAAATATTATTATTAATATCCTTCCCAAGGGATGGCAGAAATTTATAGACAATTAGGGTAAATATCTAATTTGATTAAACGAATATACTAGAAAGAAAATATATTTTTCAGTACAAAACGGCAATTTCTAATGTAGCCCTTAATATAAGGTAAATAATTCCTGGACAAATTACACACTAACATCTAGTCTCAAAATAAGCAAAGCTTGTACTATGGGTATTAGGTAACTGATATTATACTTAAATATATTTTTTGTATACAAATAATACATAGAAAACACCCCGACAAAGACGAACAGACATGTTCATGCACATAAATATTTATGCGGGTATCGAACCGGCGACCTCGGAGTTAAAGTAGTTATTGCTAACCATTCGACCACCGAGCTCGTCAATATATATAATATTATTAAGTATATATCATGTATGTAAACTTCATACACTACACACATATAATACACTTGAAAAACATTACCTTACGTTTTTTGGCAGCAGGTAAAAGATTATATAAAATTTGAGATAAAATGAATTTTTGATTTAGACCCCTTTATTGAGAATTTATTTAACGAAAATCTCAGATTTACACCCACGATTAAGCGCCTGAAAGTCAATTTTCAGCGGAACCAATAGATTACAGTTAAGAGCCTCATAAAATTACACCTTACCTCCTTACCTTTAGGTGTATTTTATTACGAACAATTAATATTTGCTTATAATTTAGGGGAGTAAATATAATGGAGCTATAATTCATCTAAGGTCAAAATTAAAGGCAACTTAACATGGGTTATTTTCTAAGAAACCTTGCTTCATAAAGGAAATTAATTTTCTGATATTGTTTATTTATTAAAACGAGTAGCAAACATAGCATATATTTTATTTGCGTTAGTATTTACGCATATTAATGAAATTTAAGAGTGTGTTTGTCGAGACCAATTTTCTGTAATACGATTTTATTTGTATTTTCAATGGTAGGTACTGAAGTTTTGCAACTTATATGATCTCTTTATCCCTGGAAAATTCAAGGGTTTCAGCAGAAAATGGCGTCGTTGCGCGTGTCAGTCTAATCGAACACGCAAGTTAAGCAACGTCGACCATAACATGTTGTGTTTCTTTATCTCAAGCTCCTCCGTACTTCGGAGGACACGTTAAGCTATCGATCCTGGTTTTTGGTCGTTAGATGACAGTCATTAAGCCAAGTCAGTGGCCTCTAGATGGTTTGAAATACTGGCTTCTAACTGGGCAACCATCAGTTGAGCAGCGTGGAGGAGTAGGTAGTAATTTGATTGAGGGGAGATCCGTATCTCAGCAATATAATGAATCAGGGTTTAATCTAATAAAAAATCATATCAATTGAAATCACCTGGAGACATCCAGGTGAATTAAGACACACTCGTTGGGTTCGCGTGACAATTGATGATTACCTTAATTCTGCCATTTTTGATACAGTAGGTACTACAAAAATAAAGCCCTAAAATAGTGAAATTAATAAGATAGATTTCTATATGTAAGGCGTAAAGGGAATTTTACAGATTTCACAGAATACAGCCAAACAACAATTCCCTTGAGGTGTGTTGTGTTCCTACGAGTAAATCAGTGCACCAAGATGTAAAGAGTGAAAATAAAATAATTATTTAGATTTAGAAAAAAAAATACTGCTAGTAATTTTATACAGTTTTTATTCACAGTGCATGAACCGAGTAGAAATAGTTAGTAATAATATGTATTTGTATATTTATGTAAACTGCACGTAAAACCACGAGTTGCTACTAGTATAGAAACTGTTTCATGGATTTTGTTTTTATAAAATAAAGTTATTGTTACGCTCACACAGTCACCCGTCGTCACTAGTGACATGATACAAAAAACCCTGTTATTATTTCGTCCATTTTAATTGACTGCGCGGATGTGTTACGAACTTGTTACGAAGATAAATGATGAAAGGGGCTTTAACATTTTTTTCCCAATCTGACACATTACAAAATAGACTTTATGAAATTTGAAATAGAATTTCTATTGGTTGCATAATTTATGTTGTAAGCCAGACGCGCCGCCGAGTATTGTCCGGGACGTAAACATGAATTTGGTGGGGCAAGCCGAGCTATTGTATGCTGGATGTATGAACAGGCTATTCATATATGTTATATATTCATATCGTTACATTGAATGTTTATTTTGTATGTGAAATATTGTAGGATATTTGAGTAGTCCACTAGCAAACACCGCTATTTTGTTTTTCACCAAAAATAGGAAGGGGAATTTTGTAAATTTTTTAAAATACCATCATTATACTTTAGCCTGTGGACTAGCCCGATAGTCCACATATAAGTCTCTGCAAATGATGCAGACTATCGGGCAAAAGGAAGACGCTTTGATTGAAAACTTTAGTCTTCAAGCATTGGAGTGTGTTCAAGTGCGGTGACGATATACCGAAGCTTTCCAAAAGCTGCCCGGCCTAATCAAATGCTTTTTGTTAAAATTACCCCGATCAAACTTTATAAATTGTCTGAGGTAGCCATCTACCTACTTTTAGCTCATTGTCTACGATCGCTGGGCTAGGTATGATAGAATCGTAGTACATGACTTTCGTCTTGTCAAATTTCATCCCCAGCCTTACGAATCGAGATGTAGCATTGAGATCGTTCAACATTCGGCTGCGATACTTCAGCGATTCTGTCATCATCATCTTCGCCATCATCAACCTGTGTCGACCCACTGGTGGATAAAGGCTGCAATGCTTTCTATCAAAACGATCCTCTGCCTTCCGCATCCAACCACTTCCAGCCGCTTTTTTAGAGTCCAGTTCATTGCGTTGATGAGTTCATGCACTTTTTTTAAAATGTCTTGACACACAGCGCAAGTGTCAATACATCTGCTATCTCTCGCTGTCATTAATTATCTCATTTACTCGCTGAGTCAACGAGCCAACACTGAGTCACAGCCGTGCGCTGTTTCTATTAATAGTGCAGTGCTGCACCACAGTTTTAAAAGCATACAGTTGGGAAGCGAAGGTACTTGCGCAGAGCAAGGGAGGGGAACCCGCGGAGAAGCGGGCGGTGCGGTCAGCGTCCCACAAACAAGCGTAGTTTGTGGGAGCCACCGTGAAAGGCAGTCACGTGCGCGTACTGAGTGTTTTAAACGTTTTTTTTAATTTACGTTCAGTGATTCCTATTTATTATGATGGTGAATACAAATTGTTCTGTATACGGTTGTAACTCGATGTCGGAACACATCAAGAATTTAAAATTTTATAGATTTCCCCGTGACGCAAGGTAAGTTTTTTCTATAATTTCGTAAAAACCTACCTACTTTGTCTTTGTTGAAATGTATGTAGCTATATTGTTGGTGAAGTGCAAGGTACTCCAACTATAAGTATACAACAAATAACCGAATTCTTGTGCTCCAACGACAGATGACTAAATAGTTAAGTACTTCGTAACTCGAACTCCAACCTAGCGGGGTTTTCAAGTGTAAATATGTAGGTATATATATTCTTTACGGCGCATGCTCTTGCCCAAAGTGTAATTATTATGTTTACACCTTCTTAATAGTTGGGAAGTCGGACACAGAAGGAGTAGGAATTTGTCTAATATCCAACTGTTATGATTTTATTTAAACCGACAGAAAAAGACAAGGTTCTATATTCACCTATATTCAAGATTTCTGGGCAAAGATATTAATTACTACGTATGGCTGTGCCATTTCTAACATAAAATTTGTCTCTGCGACTATATGCACGTGCTGTGTGTGGGACGAACCTATGTGTATGTTTATGTTACGTAAATGTACACTATAAACTTTATAAACAAATGGGACACCAATTTTTAACTTACACTCTCATATTTATTATTTTCGCTGTCGAAAAGCCAAATGACTCATCGGTTCGTGACAAATTATCTCCTTAGAATGGCCTATCCATACCTAGTAGTTAAGATCTTTGTTTCAGGGCTAGTTTCTTTTTTTTAATTTTTTTAAGCAATCACGTTTTTTGATATTTTTTATTTACTTTTTTATTTTACACATTTTAGTTATATATATACAGTAAATTTTGCTATCCAGTCATTGCATTTTGGGTATTGATATTCCTAGTTTCTATTATTAAGTATCTTGCGAAAATGAAGTGAGTAAAGTCGTAATCAAATTTAAATCGTTAATTGTTTGGTACCTACATCAACTTGGCTGGCACCAGAAATCCGCCATTTTTTTTTTAATTTTGATATACTCCGTGACACTGGCGCAATAAAGAAAAATTTTACAACTAATCAAAATTGGTTCAGCCGTTTATTAGTTACGAATGAACATAGGGACTTTTGTCTTCGCCATAATAAGTTAACATACCAACACCAACCAGGTGCTGTAGGAAACAATATTTTTAGATAAATTATAGGTAGGTATTATTAAAACAAGTACAGTTTATATCACAGCCATGCTTATGTTTCCCCCATATTTTCATGATCAAATTGTTTATCCGAATGCGAATTCATTATATTGTTAAATTTAATGATAGAAAATTGAAATCTAAAAATAAACCTTCACGTAAATATTTAGCAGTGCAACATTTGTAATTATGTATATTATATTCTTGTTGATAAATGATTATAAAAATATTAAAGATTATTTGATTTCGAATTTTGTGACAACCCTTGCATATCGGCGAACGACCGCGTGGATACCTACGCGGGCGGCGGCATCGTGCCACGTCAAAGGTGATTCCCTACTGTATGAAAAATAGTAATACTGTGGCTGCACACACATGTACAAGTACTTCGCGGGGCCGTGCGCGGTAAGCAGAGCAGGGCGACGCTACACAGCTCACTTGGCGACCGGTAGCGAAGTCGATTTTATTGCGATATGGCGCAATTTTGGGTTAACTCAGTGAGCCGGCGCAGTAAGCTAGCGAGATTGAGTTGACACACAAAATTTTACTGAGTTACCCATGTTTAAAATGACCATTGCCAGATGTTTAGAGAGTCGTTGTGTTCCTACGAGCAAGTGAGGTTAGGAAGATCGGAGTTTTTGCGATGGCGCCGAGGGTAACGGCGTGCGAGCGATAAATTTTGTAGCATAGTATACGGTAACCGTTTGGCTTAAAACTGTTTTCAGTCTATGTCTATCTAAAAGTCTTAAGTATCTGAGGAAATAGTAAGAGGTTCTGAATTCGACTGTACTTTTTTTCATTATGTTACTCCTGATTGTTTTTCTAGGCAAACTGATTTTGATGATTTTTTATTATTAATAGAAAGCTGGCTTCTCATGTAGTCATATCTTGATCTTGATGCTTTGAGATCAAGATTGAAGTCTAGTAGTAAAATCTTGATCAAATTTTAATAATATAGATTTTTAAGATATCCTTAACAATGCGCATATAATTGACTTGAACTACATTGATGATGTTTTCATTTTATTACTTATCTTTATAAACAAGCATCAAGAAGTTTTATTAGATTAGTTTTGTTTTTAGTTTATTTTAATTAGTTTTAATTTAGATGTATTTATTTATTTTAAGTATTATTTAATTTTAGGTACTTTAGTTTTACATGAAATTGTTTTATATTAGTAATGCAATAAAACTGGGTATTATCATATAAGCATCAAGAACTTTAAGTGAATCAGTGTTTTTTTTATTTCAGCTACTTTTTTCTATTTGTCAATTGTTGTGTTACATACATGTTCTTTTTTATCAATATTGGTATGGAACATAAAAATATACAATTCATGTCCTCCAAAGCCATAAATTGAATATCATAAAAGCAAAGGTCATGAAACAAATGATCGATTTTCTATAAGAAGATTTCGGTAAGGCTCCGCCGCTGATATGTCTCGATACAATTTACGAGACAAATTGAAGGTCTAATAAAAGGAGTAAGCCGTTCAAATGATGTTATTACAGGCAGTTTGAATATTCTCCTTAGAGAGATACTATCAATTTGTTGCCCAATTATATCGGTTTGAAAGGAAATTCACGTAACGTTGTATGCTATCTATTTGTCGGAGCCAACTGAAAGTTTCTGTAACTCATAAATAAATTTACACGAGTAATTGCTTTTCAAAGTATTCTCCATTACATCATATACAGTGTTCGTTTAAAACACACAGGACTATTCCTCATCATCATCAGCATGTACCTATATGGAAACATTCATCGGCTTTTAATTGAACTGTTTATTACATAATATACATTTTTTTTTTCTTCGACGGGTGGCAGACAAGCATACGGCCCGCCTGATGTGAAGCGGTTACCGTAGCCATATTAACGCTCGCAACATAAAATATTGCTCGCGCGCCGCCACCCCCGCTGCCAACGCAGCACCTCCTTCCTTTCTTTCTGGTGACCTCACTCACTCGCAGGAACACAACAACCCTCAAGGCAATTGTTATTTGGCTGCGGTATTCTGTGAGGTGGAAGTACATTCCCCAGTCGGGTAGCTTACAATTACGCTCCCTACCTCTCTTTTCGCCAGAGCTTCGTTCGTCAGTCAGCAGGGTGCACCACGTGCAGGTGAAGTTGGCTTTGGTTCAAAGATCTTGAAGAACCACTTACACCCTAAAACACATAGATAAATACATACGTAGATTTTAAATAAATAACATTACAATCATCATCATCACCAGCCTGTACCTACCCACTGCTGGATTTAAGCATTCTCCAATGCTTTCCTTCAAATACGATCCTCCGCCTTCAGCATCACGCCGCTTCCAGACGCTTTCTTATGGTCATCGGACCATTTAGAAGGAGGGAGTCCAACGCTTTGTCACAGTATTACTATTTTTCATACAGTAGGGAATCGCCTTTGACGTGGCACGATGCCGCCGCCCGCGTAGGTATCCACGCGGTCGTTCGCCGATATGCAAGGGTTGTCACAAAATTCGAAATCAAATAATCTTTAATATTTTTATAATCATTTATCAACAAGAATATAATATACATATTTACAAATGTTGCACTGCTAAATATTTACGTGAAGGTTTATTTTTAGATTTCAATTTTCTATCATTAAATTTAACAATATAATGAATTCGCATTCGGATAAACAATTTGATCATGAAAATATGGGGGAAACATAAGCATGGCTGTGATATAAACTGTACTTGTTTTAATAATACCTACCTATAATTTATCTAAAAATATTGTTTCCTACAGCACCTGGTTGGTGTTGGTATGTTAACTTATTATGGCGAAGACAAAAGTCCCTATGTTCATTCGTAACAAATAAACGGCTGAACCAATTTTGATTAGTTGTAAAATTTTTCTTTATTGCGCCAGTGTCACGGAGTATATCAAAATTTAAAAAAAAATAGCGGATTTCTGGTGCCAGCCAAGTTGATGTAGGTACCAAACAATTAACGATTTAAATTTGATTACGACTTTACTCACTTCATTTTCGTAAGATACTTAATAATAGAAACTAGGAATATCAATACCCAAAATGCAATGACTGGATAGCAAAATTTACTGTATATATATAACTAAAATGTGTAAAATAAAAAAGTAAATAAAAATTATCAAAAAACGTGATTGCTTAAAAAAATTTAAAAAAAGAAACTAGCCCTGAAACAAAGATCTTAACTACTAGGTATGGATAGGCCATTCTAAGGAGATAATTTGTCACGAACCGATGAGTCATTTGGCTTTTCGACAGCGAAAATAATAAATATGAGAGTGTAAGTTAAAAATTGGTGTCCCATTTGTTTATAAAGTTTATAGTGTACATTTACGTAACATAAACATACACATAGGTTCGTCCCACACACAGCACGTGCATATAGTCGCAGAGACAAATTTTATGTTAGAAATGGCACAGCCATACGTAGTAATTAATATCTTTGCCCAGAAATCTTGAATATAGGTGAATATAGGACCTTGTCTTTTTCTGTCGGTTTAAATAAAATCATAACAGTTGGATATTAGACAAATTTCTACTCCTTCTGTGTCCGACTTCCCAACTATTAAGAAGGTGTAAACATAATAATTACACTTTGGGCAAGAGCATGCGCCGTAAAGAATATATATACCTACATATTTACACTTGAAAACCCCGCTAGGTTGGAGTTCGAGTTACGAAGTACTTAACTATTTAGTCATCTGTCGTTGGAGCACAAGAATTCTGTTATTTGTTGTATACTTATAGTTGGAGTACCTTGCACTTCACCAACAATATAGCTACATACATTTCAACAAAGACAAAGTAGGTAGGTTTTTACGAAATTATAGAAAAAACTTACCTTGCGTCACGGGGAAATCTATAAAATTTTAAATTCTTGATGTGTTCCGACATCGAGTTACAACCGTATACAGAACAATTTGTATTCACCATCATAATAAATAGGAATCACTGAACGTAAATTAAAAAAAACGTTTAAAACACTCAGTACGCGCACGTGACTGCCTTTCACGGTGGCTCCCACAAACTACGCTTGTTTGTGGGACGCTGACCGCACCGCCCGCTTCTCCGCGGGTTCCCCTCCCTTGCTCTGCGCAAGTACCTTCGCTTCCCAACTGTATGCTTTTAAAACTGTGGCTTTGTCATCCTACGCGCGGCCTCTACTCTAATACCTTCTTCTCCCATATAAAGGTATATGTGACCATTTACTAGGCAGATGTGACCGGCCCATTGCCACTTCAGCTTGCAAACTCGGAAGTCGACATACGACAAATTTGGTTCCCCGTCGATTTTTTTCTTCCTGATTCAGAGTCAGAGAGTCCTTCATAGAAACTCCGAGCATAACCCTCTCCATCGCTACACACATACACAGGACTATTAGTCCCGATCAACGTTTTCGTAAACAGAGGAAACTATGGAGAAATTTGATAATTTCCTCACATACGATACGTTTGAGACGTATACTCGTGCTATCAGATTGTCGAATGAACTCCTTGGCATGGTATTCCCGGGAGACTACAGTATGGGTCTTTTTAAGACAGGGGGTATTGCAGGGTCGTCGTTAGCGATTTAAAAAAAACGTATTAACCATACCTATACCAGTAACCACAGTACAAGCTTTGCTTACTTTGGGACCAGATGGCACTGTGTAATTTGTCCAGGACTATTTATTTATTTATTATCATTTATATATTTTACGGTTTAATTTCCCTAAATTTAAGAATACAACCATTAGGGTTGTCACACCGAAGTTTGACATGTGACAGTGTGAAACCGCCCAATATTTTCTCTTTCCCTTAAACTTCTGACAGGTAATTACTGGGCCAAACCACCCTCACTTTGGCCCAACCAGATAAAATAAACTAGAATTATTCGATTTTGAACTTTCTCTTATAGTGGATAAGAACGACTGAAAGGTCAAATCTGGTCATTCAGTAGGGTTAGATATGCACGCAATAATCGCGTGACTGTGGTTTATTGTGTTATTTATTAGGCTTTAATACGTTTTCAATAGGAAAATATTTCAGGTAAAATTTTTTCATGAAAACGAACACTATAATATTCACAAATACAATATCTAAATATCGCGAATAATAGTTTATTGGCAATTTGATCTACACTACTTTGAGTGCTTCCGCCACCAATTAGTTCATGCAAACTACTGTTCTGTTTTGAGATGGGGTCAAAGTAGTCCTTGCTGGTCATTCGACCACCAGGTTCGTCAAACAACAACCTATACAAACATCCATCCTTATATGTATGGATACATAGACTTTCACGGATTGTTTATCAGTCAAGGGTGTTTTTAGGGTTCCGAACCTCAAAAGGAAAAACGGAACCCTTATAAGATCACTTTGTTGTCCGTCTGTCTGTCTGTCTGTCTGTCTGTCTGTCTGTCTGTCTGTCTGTCTGTCTGTCTGTCTGTCTGTCTGTCTGTCTGTCTGTCTGTCTGTTCTATGTCGAGAATGCGTGGAGGTATCAAGCTGAAATTTGAACTGTATACTCAGGTCTACGGTCCCATGAAGTTAAAAAAAATCAAACTGCTAAGTTTACGTAGAAAAAAGTTACGGCCGTATAATCAGCAAAAAACGCATATTTCGACACACTCAAGGGAATCAAAACCTATAGGGTACTTCCCGTTGACCTAGAACTATGAAATTTGGCAAGTAACATCGTTATAGACTACAAGTACAGGAATAAATCTCAAAACTATACATTTGTAAATAGATCTTAAAAAATAGGGGGTCTATATTTTTTATAGGGTGTCGAAATTTCAAATTGAAACTACTAGTTCAAATGGGGTATCATATGAAAGGGCTTGATGTACACATTGCAAAATATATTTTATTTATTTTTTTCGACGCATTATTTCTTATTTATAATGAAAAATATCAAATTTAATAATGATACTACGTACCTACGGAACCCTCGGTGGGCGAGTCCGACTCGCACTTGTCCGGTTTTTTTTTTTTTATAAACTTAAACATGTATATTAAGATGACATCATATACATATATATATATATATATACGTTCACCAATGACACAGGTGACATTGGTGAACGAGTGTCTTATTTTCTTTTTTATTTATTTCGGATAAAAAACAGCGATACAATGTGTATGGATATAAGAGAATTACAATATTATCTTCACTTATTGTAAAACCCATATACTTTGGGGTGTAAGTGTCTCATCAACATCTTTGAACCAAAGCCAACTTCACCTGCACGCGGTGCACCCTGCTGGCTGACAAACGAAGCTCTGGCGAAAAGAGAGGTAGGGAGCGTAATTGTAAGCTACCCGACTGGGGAATGTACCTCCACCTCACAGAATACCGCAGCGAGCGTTAATATGGCTACGGTAACCGCTTCACATCAGGCGGGCCGTATGCTTGTCTGCCACTCGACGTTGTATAAAAAAAAAAACACATTATCCACAAGTTACTATATAAATTGAGATTATAATAAGACCCACCTACAGGTCTGCAAAATTAAAAATATAAATAAATAAAATATTCGTGGACAAATTACACACGGCCATCTAGTCCCAAAGCAAAGCTTGTACTAGATAACTAATATTTTACTTAAGTGCATTTTTTTTTAAAATATATATAATACAATAGAAAACACCCAGACCAAGAAAAACAGACATGTTCAATGTTCATGCACACAAATATTTGTCTTGTGCGGGGATCGAACCCGCGGCCTCGGAGTCAAAATGGCCATTTGCTCATTCGACCACTGAGTTCGTCAAATATAAAACTGCAGTAAGTGAAAATCAGTGTTGCATGCTTAAAATTGATAAAATTTCTAGTTAAATTACACACTGCCATGTCTTCCCAAACTAAGCGAAGCTTTTATTGTAGGTACAAGATAATTGATATTATATTTTAATCATCATCCGGCGGAGGTGATGATAGCGGGACAAGAGGGCTGGCTCTTTCTTCGCACAGAGAATAATAATTGCTATTCAGCGAGGAAATGCAGTCACCAGTTTGGGGAGTAAGTGGTTCATCAAGATCTTTGAACCAAAGCCAACTTCACCTGCACGTGGTGCACCCTGCTGACTGACAAACGAAGCTCTGGCGAAAAGAGAGGTAGGGAGCGTAATTGTAAGCTACCCGACTGGGGAATGTACCTCCACCTCACAGAGTACCGCAGCCAAATAACAATTCCCTTGAGGGTTGTTGTGTTCCTGCGAGTGAGTGAGGTCACCAGAAAGAAAGAAAGGAAGGAGATGCTGCGTTGGCAGCGGGGGTGGCGGCGCGCGAGCAATATTTTATATGTTGCAAGCGTTAATATGGCTACGGTAACCGCTTCACATCAGGCGGGCCGTATGCTTGTCTGCCACCCGAGGTAGTATAAAAAAAAAAAAAAAAAAAAAAAGTCAGCGTTCTTGCCAGCATGCCACACGGACATGTCTTTTTCGTAGTTTTTTTAAAAGGATAATATCGGTACATACCTTATTTTAGTTTAAATTTATTTTTTAGTGAATTGGTTAAATTTTAATATTTTGTTTGTAATTATATTCATATTTTTAAAAATTTTGATGTATATATTTTTTTTATAATTTTTAATTAGTTTTATTAGTACTATTAAATAAAATTTTCTGTCTTATTAATTATAATAAATTTAGTACTTAAATACATTTTTTTAAATACGTTCATATAATACATCGAAAACACCCAGACCAAGACGAACAGATATATTCGGTTTCGGTTTGGTCGGGATCGAACCCGCGACTCCGACGCTAAGACGAGATTGTTAGCCATTTGATAACCGCGATCGTCAAAAATGGCAATGGGCCGTCGTCCATATCTCCTGCAGAGATATTGATAAATGGAGTTAGAGAATCCTATATTGGCAATCCCGAACAGATAGACGATAACGACGATGTAGTTAGACCAGCCCCCTTACCACAAACTCTTATTGCGATTCAATAACTGAATAGAATGCTTATTCATAACAATGAATAAGCGACTCTATTCAATTTTTAATAGAGTCGCTTATTCATTGGTATGAATAAGCATTCTAATCGGTTATTGAATCGCAATAAGAGTTGGTGGTAAGAGGGCAGCAGCCATATGGTCGGACGATATTAAAAAGATGGCAGGACTGATCAGGACCATAACCAATGCATCAAGATCTAAATCGAAAGCCATGGAAGAGGCATGTGTTCAATAGTGGACTCAATTATGCTGAGAAGAACAGGTTTGTTGTTGTTGACGATCCCAAACTTTAAGTCTGAGAAGAGATTTTGCATCACTTAGTGTGTTCTACCGACTGTATAATGGGGTATGTTCAGAGGAATTGTTTGACATGATGCCCATGGCCTCCTTCTACAGTCGCACCGCTCGCCATCGACAGGAAATTTATCATCACACATTGGAGCCTAAGTATTCGCGTACTGTGCGGTTCCAGAGAAGTTTTCTACCGCGTATCGACAAGCTGTGGAATGAACTGCCTGTCAAAGTTTTCTCAGGAGGCTACAGCATGAGGTTCTTCAAAAATGTCGTGAAGAGGTTTTTATAGTGTCGGCAATGCGTGTGTGACACCCCTGGTGTTGCATGCGTTCATACGTTACTGTATCTGCTTTCCTTCAGGCGGGCCGTATGCTTGTTTTCCACTTCAGTGGTATAAAAAAAGAAGAGAGAACAAGTATAGAATTAATGTTCTGATTTTGCAATGTCCTTCTGTTTTATTAATCCATAACTTAAATCAAATGTTAAATCATAACAATGTTTATTCAAAACAATCCTTCAATTAAACAAGAACAGAACAGATGTACATTGTGTCATCCAATTATCAATTTGGTATTATTCTTGAGTTTTGTTCGCAAATCTCAATTATTTCTCGAAGTTGGTGTACGTTTTGCTAATTCGGTAGACTTTCGCCAAAGGGTTGTCTATTAAGCATCCGATATTGGCTCGAGAATACAAACAATATTCTACTCTATTTGTCTGTGATATTCCTAGCGTGAATTTTGTTTTCCTACCAGAAGAAGAAGAAGATGAAGAAGAAAAACATTTATTTGCACAAAGAAAGAATAGTTCTTGTGTTGCTATTATCTATAGGCCACAATAATCGCTATTTTTATATCAAGTAGACCGTGTGGTTGTTTAACACTAGACGTGGTAGGATGATGGGTATGTACTACAGTTGGAGCGGTTTTGAGCCGCCCTTGTAAATCGGATAGTCGAAGTGCCGCTACATTAATGGTCTAATTCTTGAAGAGAAAAGTTATGAGGAGCACGGTACTCAAGAATATACACTACGCGAACGAGAGCTACGAAGAACTTGTACGTGCGCTACAATGAATTCTACCTATGCTTTGACTTAAATTTTGAGACACGTAGAGAGGGGGTCTCCTTCGCTTCGTCGCTTTATGCGGGGCCTCTATTCTAGGACTTCCTCACCTCCTCATCCTCGTCCATCTGCCATTGCTGATTCGGCAGTTGTGCGGCTACTAAAGTTTGCGGACTCTGAGAGCTATGTCACTACTTTGGTTTCCGTCGATTTTGTTGTTCAATTTATCCCTTAGAGAAACGCCAAGCACAACTCTCACCATCTTTCTTTGTGCGAAGATTTGTATTATACTATTATTTACTTCATGCTATATGCAATAAAGAATACTTAAACTCGCATTTCATTTCTCTTTTTATCGATCGATATTGAAGAATAATGTCAATTCTCGTGCGGTCATAATCGACTCGGCACCAGCTGCGGAGCCAGTTCCGTGCACCGGGGTGGCTCCCGTCGCAGCACACGACTGAATTATGTAAAACTTTTAATTGTCTCTCGCCTTACCTTCGTTAAAATTCGACGCCCGGCAAGGTGTTTTGTCTGAACACAAAAACTTGCATACGGTCGTTTTGTATACTAACTACCTACTATTTGTTTTAACGGGATAATCCATCCATATACTCATAAGACAGTCTAAATTGTGGCTCTTACCCTTCGGACGTGTACGTAACTGGTGCTACGCTTTGTAACCAATCCTTTATACAAAATCGCAGTTCCGATTTTAAAAAAAAAATAAGAAAATCGATACGTTGTTTTATAGCACGCCGAGTACCAACTACAGCCCCCTTACCACCATCTCTTATTGCGATTCAAATGAATAAGCGACTCTATTCCATTTGAAATAGAGTCGCTTATTCATTGGTATGAAAAAGCATTCTATTCAGTTATTGAATCGCAATAAGAGATGGTGGTAAGGGGCAGTGCTCACTGCGGTTTGGCGAGGTCAGAGTTTTCAAACTTAGCCGACAGTTTGAACTACTTGGCTTGGTAAAGACAAGTAAATATCATGTAATGACAACCTGTCCTCCGAAACAATGAGTTCGAGATTAATATTCCATCTAAAGACAGACTACAGTCGACGTTACTGGACTTGTGCGATTGATTACACTGACACACGCCATGGAGATCTTCCTCGTTCGATGGAATGTAGCAAATGTTTACTACATTCGATGGAATTCGTTTGATGAAACGAGGGAGATAGTCCTAGAAGATACTCCTAGATCTTTAGAGCCAAAGCCTAACTTCACATGCATTTGGTGCACCCTGCCGACAAGCGAAAGAGGCTCTGGCAAAAGAGAGGTATGGTACAGCGTATTTGTAAGCTGCCCGACTGGGTAAGTACCTCCACCACACAGAATATCACGGCCAAATGATAATTCTCTTGTTATTATATCTTATTGTTGTGCCCCTATGCATGTGTGTGGTCACCAGGAAAGAAATGGTTGTTGCTTTGGCAGCAGGATTAGCACCGCGCAAGCCATATTTTATTTTGCGAATATTTGTTATGTCGTTACATAAAGTGGGCCGTACGCTTGTTTGCTACCAGACGTATGTTTGAATACTTAGTTAAATTTTGCATTATTAACCGATTCTGTTTGGGTTATCCACCCGGGACATGAAGCCAGTAACACTTACTTATAAATTACAGTTACCTTCCAAAGGTTAATAGATGAATTAATTATTTAATGTACCATAAACGCGTTTAATGTACGAAATTATAAAGTGTAAGCTAGTAACGATTAAAATTTTACGATGGGATGGAATTGGGTTAAATTATAGAAGGTAAAAGGTTAATAATTCCATGAACATGGGTTAATAACCCCCATGTCCACGAAATTATTAACGTTTTACATACAACTAAGCAAAAGGGTTACGTTGTCCTTAAAATTAACCGGCACTATATTTTTACAGCTACATGAAAGCTATATAGCGATATGACAGCTATATAGCGAATATATTGGCGACATTTCATTAAAACTACAAGAACTAAGGTTCCGTCTTGCGTTGGCGATTCAAAGCGAACGCGAATGCAAATCAGCGAAATTTCCACGCGATTCCACACGAGACACGGCTATATCTTACATGCGCGCGACTCATCCCGCACCAATAAAAAAAAAAAATTCGCATCCACTTTGTAGGAAAATATCAACTAATTGCTTCGCACCGCGCCGCCGCTGCTTCCTCCACGTGCGTTTACTCACATAGAACACTTCAATAGGTGTCGACTGCCTGATGTTTTCGCACTGCGTCTTGCGTTGGCGATTCAATGCGAACGCGAATGCAAATCAGCGAAATTTCCACGCGATGCGACGAGACGCGGCGGCTATATCTTACATGAGCGCGACTCATCCCGCACCAACAAAAAAAAAACATTCGCATCCACTTTATAGGAAAATATCAACTAATTGCTTCGCGCCGCGCCGCTGCTCCCTCCACGTGCGTTTACTCACATAGAACAATTTAGGTGTCGACTACCTGATATTTTCGCACTGCGTCCTTAGTTTCTATCTGTGACTTTGCTCTGATTCAACAGAGTACTAGTATTGTACGGTCTATTGACGCCTTTACAAAAAACCTATGAATGATAATTTGATAATTTGTTATGATAGAAACTAAATGAGGCTACAGGATTTGTGGGAAACTGTCTGTATTATATCAACTTATAGTCACGTGAGTGATGATGATGATAATTGATAGTGATTGACACAATTGATAATGATTATTGATAGGAGCACGTACGACGCGTTGCTTGGCGAATTACGAACTGAATTTAAATTATTTTCATTAATCCTAAAAATACACGCTATTTTATGAACACATTTAATGCTTTTTTTTATTACCAAGAATAGATGCAAAAATTTACGGCAATTATTTTTTCGTTAATAAATAGAAGAACTCTGATAAATTTATTGGAGCTATTATTTTGTTGTCAGTTTAACAATGAAGTTAACAATATCAATGTCATTGTTGGCCATCCTTATGGTGACCATCACCCCAGCAGTTGGTTACCCACAAGACATGAAAATAGGTAAATTTCATTTTCAAGTTTGAAATTATTACGAATTAAAAACATATTTTGCGTAAACATGTTTTTAGTAGCAACGAGTGAGTGATGCTGGTATTACGAGCGTCAATAGGCTGCTGCTTACCATCACTGTTTGTCACTTCATTTACAATATCTTATGATAGTTCTAAAGCTTCATATTAGCCTCGGTATGTTAACCCTTTTTATAATAAACAGTGATTTCAAATGGGCATGCCATACATTCCCACCGCTATGTCTCGTATAGCCAAGATTAAAAAAAACAATGAACAGCAAAGTTTATAGCAGTCCCAAAACTACGTCTACCTTGGAACTCACAATGAAACTTCATAAAAAAATTCGTACGAATAATGTTTTATTAAAAAAATACTTAAAACCTCATAACATCACAGATAACATTAAACTAAATCAAATCTCAGAAACCGCAGTACGTTTTCATACAATTTCACCCATAGAAATAGGGGTGTTCTGTGTTTTCTCCAATACAAAGATCCTGTAAGAAAATGAAAAGCTATAAATTTATGAACATTCTGCAAATAAGCTAGCCGTAGACGCGACATTTGACGCCAAGGTCACAATACACTGAGACCAAGGGGGATATTATTATTATTAATAAGTTTGTCATAATTTCAGGGGTGTACTGCGTTGTAAATCAAGACTGCCGCATCAACCAAGCCTGTTATTGTTCGTCAGATATTTGCACGTGTGAACCCGCGTTTTCGGCTAAAGGTAGAAGTCATTTTGCAGTTCCAAAAGTTTGAAGTTGTTGTTAAGTATCTAAGAATTATATAATTGTGTTTAAAAACCGCAGATACCCAATTATATCATTAAAATATTAGACTTGTTGTATTTTTTTTAAATGTCTATAAATATGCTGTAGCCACCCTAATTACAAGGACCTTGCTTACAACTAATTTGCCCACATGCACCGACCTATTCTTTTCAATAATTTATTTGCATGAAAGACGGTAGTAAGTAACAATGTAGTTAACATTACATAGTTAACTACATCATGTTTCATTTATTAGAATAAGCATGCAACATTTTTTTTTATACTACGTCGGGTGGCAGACAAGCTTATGCTTGTCTTGCAACTGCGTTACTGTAGCCATATTAACGCTCGCAACATAAAATATCGTTCGCGCGCCGCCACCCCCGCTGCCATGCAGCATCTCCTTCCTTTCTGGTAACCTCACTCACTCGCAGGAACACAACAACCCTCAAGGGAATTGTTATTTGGCTGCGGTATTCTGTGAGGTGGAGGTACATTCCCCAGTCGGGTAGCTTACAATTACGCTCCCTACCTCTCTTTTCGCCAGAGCTTCGTTTGTCAGTCTGCTGACTGACAAACGAAGCTCTGGCGAAAAGAGGTGCAGCTCGTGCAGGTGAAGTTGGCTTTGGTTCAAAGATGTTGATGAACCACTTACACCCCAAATTATGGGTCAGTATTAAAAAAACATTATCATTAAATTACATTACATGAGAATACAAAGCCAAATATACAATTTTATTAAATTACATTACATTACAATACATAATAAATTTAACTATTCTAAACATATTTAATTGCATAGTAGTTTTTATCAATAAGCCATTTATACAATTTTGTCTTGAATTCTTTGGTGGGCAATTTTATTAATTTTTTCATGTCATTTGGTAATTTATTATATAATTGTTTATGCATGTGTATTAAACACATGCATAAACAATTTTGACTGTATTTTTCATTTGCCGGCGTTTCATAGAAAACTAACCTATGAGGGTTGCGATGACTTTTTGGGTTAATGTCAATTACTTTAGTAAATAAGTGAAAGAATTGCTTTACAAAAACACATGCATCATATATGTACAGACAAGGCTAGGGCAGCAAACCGAGATCCCTGAATAAAAGTTTACACGAATCACGAAGGGATATTCCTGTCATTGCGCATAAGCTCTTTTTTGTGCTTTTAACCCGGGGTCATGGGGGTTGGGTCAAAATGACCCGGCAAGTTTAAATTTGCCTATAGTTTTCAAATAACGCATGCGACGTTGCCGTTTTTCTCAGTAGCTGGGCGCGTTAACCTTGGCTAACCTTTTGGGGTTCTACTTGTCGATGTACCTCCTAGTGTGCCACGCGAGTCTGGGATCCTGAGGGAGACATGCCCAAAGGATGTCAAACAGTGAGGCCTGGTGAACCCTGGGCAACGGCAGCCGGCAACGTCCTTTTAAGGATCTTTCTGGCTGACGGCTAAAGCATTGGCTTATCCTGTTTCACAATCTCCTACCCAGTGTTTCCTTTCTAGATCCCAAAGACCAAATTAATTAACCCATCCTCGTACCCTTCCAGTGTTCCTTTCTATCCGCTACATCATCCCAGTGGTCGAGGTGATGTGGGCCTGTCGTCATATCAGACATGGCTACAGGTGGGGGGATCGACCACCCGCGTGTTTGTGCCGTGCGCGGGGACCCGTACGGGTGGATGATGGAGTCCTGGAGGTTGAGTTGGCGGTGACCACCGTCGGCAACACACCTCTTTGGCCTGGAGTTCACCTCACACGGGCGGTCTCTGCCTAGCCAGCAGGGATCAATCGGCTGCGGTGTACGGGTAGACCTACATCAGGCGACGTGCGCTGAGGGAAGGCGGTCTGCAGACGAAGGTTCCAAATGCGTGTGTTTTTGGAGCACACGTAGGCGGAGCTGGCTGTCTCGTAGGTTGCGCCCTGAGGCGTGCTATACTGTCCTAATAGCCCTAATGCTGAGCAAGCATTCCCAGTTGAGGGCTCCGTGGCGGGTGGGGAGTTAGGACAGCGAAATCTACAATTAAGTCTATATGGACAAGCAATTAAATTCCAAAACTAGAGGAAGTAGCGCAAACCAACCTGGCACAAGTCAGGGGAAGTTTGAAGGTGCACTGGGAGCTGCGTACGGCGGCCACCGGCGGCACGAAGTCAGAGCGGATAAGGTTAAGAGCGGGGCTCCTAGAGCATCTGCCACCTTACCGCCACTGATCAAGCCTGGGGATAACTCGGGACAGCCGGGTCAGCATCGCACCCACGTAACGGACGGGAATGCCAGCCCACGTTCGTGTTCGTCAAGAGCTGGTTCTATCCGCCATGGCGAGCACGGGGGGGATGGATCTCGAGCTGGTACGTCGGGAGGCACTAATCCGGGGGAAGGCAAGCGAAAGCGACTACCGGCATCGGTGAAGAGGCGGATGCAAAAGCTGAAAAAGCAGAAGGCCTTGGAAATCCAACCTGCAACCAAGAGGGACAGGGAGGTCAGCGATGAAGCCGCTGAGGCAGCCGCTGGAGCAAAAAAGGCTAGGACGGAGGTAAGCTCATATAGAGAGGCACTGGCCGGCATTAAGATGGCGATTGTTCCCGTTGACTTCCCACGGGTAAGTCTCGACGCAACCTCAATGGCCGCCATTCAGCTTCGAGTGTTCAACACCTTAGAAGACACCCCGGATCCTGTACCTTTGGTACACCTGAAGGGAGTTATTGCTGGCTCTGCGCATGTCACTTGCGAAGGGGAACGTGCGGCACAGTGGCTGCGGACCACCTTCAATGGCGAGTGTGTGGATGGCCATAAGGTAAGAGTAGTCGACGCCAAGGATCTTCCAAAACCCATTAAGATGGCGTGGAAGACAAAGAACTTCGTCGTCTATGAAACCAGCCGGCTGCTGAGGATGATGCAACGCATTCACCCACAGCTCCACACGCAAGAGTGGAAGGTGGTTGATGTTGTGGCGGACGAGAGCAGCACGAGACGCATAGTACTCATGGACCGAGCGTCAGCCGACCACATCAAGTCCAAGGGATATCGGCTCCAAGGGGGTGTGGGATTCGACGTCTTCAAGCTTCTTGAGGACGCCGCAACCACAGATGACCGACGAGATGGTACCATTCCTGGGGCGGGTGTGGTCGACCTGGGAGGCGAAGGTGAGAGCGCGTCTGGTGGTGCCCCATCGACGCGCGTAGATGTTATGGTGGACTTGCGAGGGGCTGAGTTGGTGGCCCCTCAACCAGGTTCAAGACCAGTAACACCATTAAGCAGGCTAAGCGGAATATCTCCGTTGGCTGCGGCAGAGCAGCACTCTTCGACGCCGAGTCTGCAGGTGCTGCGAGTGCAGCAAGAGCATCTGTTGCCGCCGGTGCTGCCCTACATTGAGCCGGGGTCTATGGGTCTCGAAAGGATGGACTTGGCATCACCGGCGACTTCAGAGATACTGGGGGACATAGGCGCCCTCTATGCGGTTCCAGCGCCGCTGGACCTTAGTGCCACGGCGACATTGGAGCCCTCGTCGGAGGAGGGCTCATAAATTGATGGACGGGAGTACACCTAGACGTCAAGATGGCAGGAATCAGGTGCGTTCAAATTAATTTGCATCACTGCAAGGCGGCCGTAGCTATACTTTCAAGAGAGCTGCGGTTAAATAAATATGACATTGCCCTAATCCAGGAACCTTATATTTACAAGGGTCAGATAAGGGGCTTCGGTAGCTTAAATGATTGTATTATGTATAAAAGCGCTACTAATGATATGAGGACCTGCATCTATGTCAGGAGGGGCATAGATGCGGTGCCCTTATATGATCTATGTTACAGGGACTTAACTACCGTAAAAATAAAACTTAAGGATGGTAAAACCATTATAATGGCCTCGGCATATCTGCCTTATGAGGAGAGGGAGCCCATCTCAACGCAGTTTGATACCTTGGTAAGGTATGGAGCGCGGGAGAAAAAGGAACTCATCATTGGTTGCGACGCGAATGCACACCACATTGTTTGGGGCAGTTCCAACAGCAACACCAGGGGAGAGAAGCTCAACGAGTATCTGGTAAGCTCATCCATGCAGTTATTAAATAAAGGTAATAGACCAACCTTCTTTAATGCTAGAAGGCAAGAAGTTATAGATATTACGTTGGCATGTAATAAGGCAAGTAAAAGGATATATGATTGGCATGTGTCTGATGAGGTCACACTATCGGACCACAACTATATATGTTTCAGGTATGACTGTGGATCATCACCGCTAAATATACCAAGGAGGAACCCCAGACATACTAACTGGATTGCATATAAAGACGACCTGAAGTTAGAGCTGGGGACGCCTACTTGTAGATTAAACAGTGTTCTTGATATAGAACTGGAAGCAGATCGTATTGTCACTGCTATAAGGACGGCCTGGACAGACAACTGTCCGGAAGTAGAAATAACAACTAAAAAGGAGCCGTGGTGGACCAACGAGGTAGCTAGGCTGAGAAAGGAAACAAGAAGAGCTTTCAATGTAGCTAAAGCCAAGAAAGACTTTAGTGACTATCATAAGGCCCTTACGGAATACAGCAAAGCTGTCAGGAGGGCGAAACGAAAAGCTTGGAGAGGGCACTGTGAAGCCATAAATACTGTCCCGGAGGGCATGAGAATGGCGAAAGCAATGTCTTCTGTAAAAGCAAATCCTCTAACAGCAGTGAGGACTGTGAATGGAAGACTCACGGAAACTGGGAAAGAAACGTTAGTAGAAATGTTCAAAACCCATTTCCCTGGTTTTAAAGAACTGGATAAAGATGACACTGAGTACATCAATAATGCACTTACTAACAATGTAAGAACGTATAGGTATGATTGGGACATAGCTAAAAAGGTGGTGGATGATAACAAAATCAGATGGGCAATCAGGAGCTTGCAGCCGTATAAGTCTCCGGGCCCAGATGGTATCTACCCTATCTTGCTGCAACAAGGAGCCCCCATACTCATACCACACCTATGTAGGCTGTATAGAGCCAGCTTAGCGTTTGGTTATACGCCAAGTGCATTAGGCAGGGTAAACGTGAAATTTATCCCAAAGCCGGGTAAGGCCACATACGAGGATACTAAAGCGTATCGACCTATAAGTCTACAATCGTTCGTTCTTAAAGTTTTAGAGAAAATGGTAGACAGATATGTAAGGGATGGACCTCTGAACAGAAACCCTTTACACAAGCTGCAATGTGCATACCAGTCAGGTAAGTCGACAGAGACTGCCCTACATCACGTTGTAAGCAGAGCAGAGAAGGCAATTGAAAACAAGGAGATATGCGTCGGAGCATTCCTTGATATAGAAGGAGCCTTCGATAAAACAACATTCGACTCCATTAACAAGGCTGCAGCAGCACATGGTTTACCAAATACAATATGTAGATGGATACAAAGCATGCTCAAAGGCAGGATCATTAATGCTGAGCTTATGGACGATAAAATATACGCCAGCACCACAAAGGGCTGCCCTCAAGGTGGCGTACTGTCACCGTCACTGTGGAGTATAGTAGTGAATTCACTTCTTAATGACCTGAACAGAGGACCCACAGTGGCTATCGGATACGCTGATGATATAGTCATTCTAATCAATGGAAAATTTCCAAGCATAGTGACGGATCTTATGAACACGGCCCTAAAGATTGTTGAGAAATGGTGTGTGTCAAACAACCTGTCTATCAACCCAGGGAAAACCACAGTAGTTCCGTTCACAAGGCTAAGGAACCTAACCGGTCTAAAAACAGTATCATTGTATGGCAAGGAGCTGCAATGGTCTGATGAGGTTAAATATCTTGGAGTGACACTGGACAAGGGACTCAACTGGAATGTTCATGTGAACAATGTCCTTCAAAAGGCAACAAGAACCTTCAATATGTGCAGAAGCGCCTATGGGAAGACATGGGGCTTAAAACCAAAAATTCTGCGATGGCTATATATAGCAATGGTAAGACCTATAGTAACTTATGGCTGTTTAGTATGGTGGCCGAAGGTACGACAAGTGACAAGTAAGATGTCACTGACGAAACTGCAACGAATAGTCTGCTGTGCAGTCACGGGATCATTTCCCACTACACCTACAGCAGCAATGGAAATGGTCCTTGAACTGTTACCACTACATATATTCATTGAGGCGGAGGCTAGTAAAGCCTTATACAGGATTGAAAAAGCTGGCCTATGGGATCGACATTCCCCTCAGACCAGGCATACGCAAATGGAGTATACATTAGAACTCAAAAGAAAAACGGAAATGTGCAGTGACAAGATGTTGCCGAAGTACATATTCAAAAGGAACTATAGAATACATCTTCCAACCAGAGATGAATGGAAGAAGAATGACTTCAAGCCCAAAGAGGAAAATAGCCTCATATGGTACACTGATGGCTCTAAAACATTGGAAGGTACAGGAGCCGGCATTTTCTCTAAGGACATACAACACAGTCAGAGTATGGGACAATATGCTACTGTATTTCAAGCTGAATTGTATGCCATAACCGCTTGTGCAAAAATGAATATAGACAAAAAGGTCGCTAATCGACACATCTACATTCTCAGTGACAGTCAGGCAGCTCTCATGGCCCTGAACTCTGACAGGGTGGAATCTAGACTTGCTCTTGCGGGTATTGATGCCCTTAATAAACTGGGCAGAAATAATGCCCTGGAATTGGTCTGGGTTCCGGGACATACAGGCGTTGAAGGCAATGAGAAGGCTGATGAACTGGCAAGGGAGGGATCAAGCAGGAATTTTATGGGACCTGAACCCTTTGTAGGTCTCTCATATGGAACAGTCATTACGGCCATAAATGACACGGCCAAGTCTAGGCATCTGGCTGAATGGAGGGAGATGAGTGGATTACTTCACTCTAAGGAAACCATCGGCGAAGGCACAGTTAATTGGTACAAACATGTACAGAGATACGACAGGAAACGGATACGTCTCATCCTTGGGGCACTGACTGGACATTACGCCTGCCGTGGGCACCTACACAAGATGAGACTTATTAATAGCCCAGAATGCAGAACATGCAAGGCACCTTACGAGACCATGAAGCACTTGATGTGTCAATGTGATGCCCTAGCTGGCAAACGAATGGTAATCTTTGGAAAGGCGTACCCAGACCTGGAGGACTTCAGGCTCTTCCCAATTAAAGGCGTACTGAAGTACATGGAACATGTCTTCAGACAGTCAGGGGAGAGTTACTAAAGAATAGGGAGTGCACAAAAGATCCAAGAGGGTCGACGTGCCACCGGTGCTGCGGCGCTGGACCCATTTCAAGATAAGATAAACCTTGGCTAAACGTTTTTGAAGAGAAATCAGTCGGGCGGTGATCGCGTTGGGAGTTACACGTGCTCAAAACTCTAAAAGGTAAATATCAACGTAACTATTTTATACAATGAAGTTTTGATTATTTACAATGACTTTTGGTGTTAATTCTTATTGTTTTGTGCATTTATTGTAGCTATTTCATATAATTTTGTTTTTTCGATAGTTTGAAACATGGATCCTGAGGAAAGACACCGGGAGCGTATATTATCCATTCTACAAGAAACGGACTCGGACGACTTTTAAATATTTTTTTTTAAACTATGTTATTCTAGCTCCTAAAAGTGCCATTAAAAATAAAAAGTCTGATTATTAATAGTAGTTAAGTGAGATTAAGCTAGAAGATGCCAATTTTGTTATTCTTTTTAAGTGTTTTGTGTAAGAGATCTATATCTAATTAAAGGTTTCTGACAACGAACATTTTGTTTTTATATCCTATAATAATATTGTAACAAAGGTTTATTCAACTTTTACTAAGTTCTTTACAAAAATATCATGGGTTTAATATGTGGGTACTATTGACCCACCCCCACCCCCATGACGCCGGGTTAAAGGTTATTCGTTTCCTTCCTTCTGGTCAAATAACAGGATTGAGAGTCTCTCGCTCAGTACTTCTTACAAAACGTCCCACAGCACTGGAAGAGATCTCTTCGAGAGATAAGCTCACCCTTGCAAAACTACAAACTGTTGCATTTGTATTAGTTATAAGAGCTTTTTTTTTTTTTTTTTTTTTTTATACTACGTCGTGTGGTAGACAAGCATACCGCCCGCCTGATGTGAAACGGTTACCATAGCCATATTAACGCTCGCAACATAAAATATCGCTCGCGCACTGCCACCCCCGCTGCCATCGCAGCATCTACTTCTTTTCTGGTGACCTCACTCACTCGCAGGAACACAACAACCCTCAAGGGAACCGTTACTTGGCTGCGGTATTCTGTGAGGTGGAGGTACATTCCCCAGTCGGGTAGTTTACAATTACGCTCTCTACCTCTCTTTTCGCCAGAGCTTCGTTTGTCAGTCAGCAGGGTGCACCGCGTGCAGGTGAAGTTGGCTTTGGTTCAAAGATGTTGATGAACCACTTACACCCCAAAATTTTTATATTGTGTTTGCTTGTAACAATAATATTAATTATGCATTTCATTTATGTGCAATCTATATGAATGTCTATTTTCCTTGGTTATCGCTTCACACGTGAACAGATGGAACAATTTCGTTAATTATTTTTATGTTGTAGGTATTTCTTATTGCCCGGAGAAGGTTCATATGAAAGAAAAAAATAATAAATAAAATATTGAAGTATTGGAATTGGTTTCCCGCAATTGGTCAAATGACTGACAGGTCTGTCAAACGACATACAGTTACATTAGAAAAATTGATGTAGTTGTTCAGTTTTCTTAATTTTCAGCGAAATTTATTGAGCTTATAAGATCGTCCGGTCGTTCTGTCTGTCCGTCCGTTGCCATGAAACTCAAAATTTCGAAATTCTGACTTCGGATTCGTGTAAAGCATCAAAAAGTAGTAATGTAAAGTGACCTTGGTTTTCCGATATCAATTCGGGAAAGTGGCCAAAATAAATAAATAAATTTCGCTATGGTGGCGCATGCTGCACGTACGTTGTTTTTTTATAAGATCCTTCTCCTGACCATAATAAATACAACATAAAAAGAACTAGCGAACAAGTACAGTGCGATTCCAGAGGAGATTTCTCCCGCGCACTTTTAAGATTAGGAATTGACTCTCTGTTGAGGTTTTTCCGAGGGACTATATATAGCATGTGGTCCTTTTAAAAGGCCGTGACGTGGTTTATACGGCTCAGCGATGCGCGAGTGACGCCACTGGTGTTGCTGGTCGTCGAAAAGCGCCGGTAACTGATTCCCATCAGGCAGGCCGTATGCTTGTTTATCACCTTAGTGTCATATAAATATTTCTCTCCTAATTGCGACGTAATAAAAACATTACTTAAATTAGTAATTTCAACAATGCATTCATGCATTCGCTTATTCGATAATGCGCACATATAACTACGAAATGTAAGAACGCGTGACCTAATGCTCTTTTATCTATTGTATAACAAAAAAAGACAATTAATTACAAGCAATTTGATCAACACTACTTTGCATGCTTCCGCCACAATTAGTTCATGCAAATTACTGCCTTAGTTCATGCAAACTACTGCCGGTTGACACCCACCCTTACCGTTATTATATGCATGCGACTGCCGTGGTTGCTTTAGTCGTCCCTGCTGCCGTGGGCCCCGACAGTCGGGGCGGCAGCAGTCACACGTTAAGCTAGCAATTTCGTTTTCTTCTATAGAATGCAGTGAAAACTTGATATTTAAATATGTATAATGCCAACTATTTGCAAAAGATTTTTTTTCGAAGACATGTAGCGCTATCTATTGTTGGATAAATTAAAAATCATTTTCTCTTAGAAAACAACGAGTGAAGCTCAAATAATGTTAGTTTTACCACAAAAGTATAATCATAATTACATTAAAAAACTTTTCAGACAATTTGCATTACTATGTATTGTTCTAATTATTTTAGGACACGGTAATTATTTTCCGTGCATATATAATTCACATAACTATTATTTTATCGTCAGCTTCACCATGAAGGTCTATGTATATGTGTCGTTTGTCATTGTGATGGTGACCGTCGCCACATCGTTTGGTTTCACGCCTGGAAGGTCGCGCAGTCGTCGAGCAGTCGTGCCAGCGATAAATCAGTATCACAGTTCACACCCATTAGCCGATAGCGTGATATGTAAATAAATGCATACCGGTAATCTGAGGTATATAACAACTACGGGATGAATAGCAACACAATAGGTCAGAACAAAGTGCTGTTCACAAGAAACTTTTAAAATCATTAATAGGTAAATATAGGTATTTTTTTTTAAAAGAACATCATCAGGATCTATTCAATATGGTTGTTTGTGTTTATTCTTTGTGATTCATCCCGCAATTGTTATACACTACAGATTACGATTTTAATTTAGAACCTAAAGGCTTAAATATATATAGTCCCGTGTAAGATGTATGATAGATGATAATTAGGAGTAGTCTAACCGTTTAACATAGTGAAAGAGAAAATTTAAGAGATATTATCTACAAAGCAACCGAAAAGAGTAAAAATTAATTAAATTGAAACTAACATTTTTCCGCATCTGGCTGCACTTACAGTACCACCAAAATTTGTAAACATTGTGGTTTATGATTATGTTTCACTGTCTTTTTTCTACTATTTCTTGGATTGTGAAGTATAATTTGTAAAATACTAATAATATTAAAATGAAAAGAAGTCAACAACATAAAAGTCATTCCGGAATTTATTTGGACGATTTTGAAATACCTACCTACCTCAAAATATAAATTCTCTTACGTTTTAATAAATATTTTTTTTTTTCCAGCGACGTTTTAATATTCCTACTCACAACACTTGCTATAAGGACCTTTATCTGTATGGATGAATAAACCTAATTTTTTTTATTGAATAATAACTCTTCTATAGCCACAATAGTAAAAACATTGTATAAAAAGTAATAATTGTACATAAACTCTGTAACTATAAATCCGCTCTATATTTTGCTAGGGTTAAAGAGATATTCAATCGCGATTCAAAGATATACAAAAGAAATCATAACAAATACCGAACTAAATGAATAATTGTCAAGTATCAAAACTTTATTATCGTAGTAACTCGATGTAGCCCGCTAAACGATAGTGGCGCCCTCATTTAATTTCTACTCTTTTCGGTCGCTCTATAGTTATGTATGTCAATGAATGTGTATTGTGTATACATGTTTATTAAATATATAATTACTAGATGTAACAGAGAGCACGATGTATCTGAATGTGAATGGATATAAAGAGAGAGGAAGATCAAAAAAGAATTGGTTGGTTTGCGTGAGAGAGACATGGTGCACGCTGCTGACTAACAAAAGAGGATAAGAAAGGTGAAATACAGCCATATTTGGAAGCTGCTCGACTGGGGAATTACCTCCACTTCGTATAATACCACAGCATAATAATAATTCCCTTGAGAGTTGTTGTATTCCTGCGAGTGAGTGAGGTCACCAGAAAGAAAGAAGTTCTTGCGGTGGCACCGGGCGTAGCGGCGCGCGAGCGATACTTCGAGCGAGTGATGTTGCGAGCATTAATATGGCTACCGTAATCGCTTCACATCAGATGGGCCGTATGCTTGCCTTCTACCCGACGTAGTATGAAAAAAAAAACCTCGATTCCTTGTTTATAATATTAGTAAAGGAATCCACTGACACCCGACGACGACGTACTATAAAAAAAAAAATGTAAGAAAAAGACACGCAACGTAGGATCGCGCTGGATGCAAGCCGTTTCCAACCGGTCTTATTAGAGATCTAGAGAGGAGGCCTATGCCCAGCAGTGGACTTGCAATTGCTGAGATGATGATGATGATGATGACACGCAACTTCGTTCGCGTTAAATTTTTTTGTTGTGTATGTGTAAGAATTGAGACCTGATCTAAATGTGGGAATCTAAAGTAATATTATAAAGAGGTAAGATTTGTTTGTTTGTTTGTAGCGAATACTCTCCGAAACTACTGGACCGATTTCAAAAATTCTTTCACCAATCGAAAGCTACATTATCAGGGAGTAACATAGGCTATATTTTAATTTCGAAAAAATTAGGGATCCGTAAGATTTTTTTACTAAATTGTCCACCCGGGCGAAACTGGTACGGGCCGCTAGTATACAATAATGAACATCCTTTTGATCAGTACAATGGGTAAAAATTCACACAATTAAACAGCGTTGATGTGATAATGGCTTAAAAACCGGAACATTATGGCGTTATAAGTGTACAATATTTCTTTTAAGTAATAGATCAAACGCTTCTTTCAGTTCCTGATATCGGTATTAATTATGCTGATCTCGACAGTTCAGCAACCACCATTATGTCAGCATTAGCAAACATATACGACGAATTGGTTGTAGGTAAGCGATAAATTAAGTTGGTTGCGGTAACCGCTTCACATCAGGCGGGCCGTATGCTTGTCTGCCACCCGACGTAGTATAAAAGAAAAGACGTCTTAACGATTTCGAAGGCTGGTAGCTGGATTTTTCTCAGCAATTACAAAATATACGAATGTCATTTTTGAATACCTGATACCTAATGTGATGTAAGTGACCCACCACCGTCTCCTGAGCCAAAGCCAACCTCACCTGCACCCTTGGACCACGCCAGTCATGTGGACAAAGAGTTTGGTCGCCTTGCTCTTTAAAAAAAATGGTGACAAAACCTTATTGAAGAATTATAGACCAATCTCACTCCAGACCCACGTTTATAAGTTGTTTCGTAACCGGCACAACCAGCCTTCGAGCAAAACGAACAACCTCAAGGGTTGTTCGTTTTGCTCGAAGGCTGGTTGTACTGTTCTGTATAGCCTTTACGAAACAGGCTGGAATTCGTAAAGGCTACACAGTACCCTGGTACAGTACCGTGAACCACATACATACATTACAGTAGATCGTGCAGAATCAAAGTACAATTTGCTATTCTTCCTTCATGGCTTTTGAGTCATCATTTTCGTCAATTGACTTTACATAAATAGTTTTTTTTAAACAGAGATTTGTATTTTATAGGCATATGGTAACCAAATATTTCTCTAAATTTCCAATACATACGTATATTATTATGGAATGGTATATATTAGTATGGAATGTATGGAATGATCATAATAATCATTCCATACAGCTTGGCCGGGGTAACTTAAACAAAGAGATCGATAGACGCATTCGAATGGGCTGGGCAGTTTTTGGAAAACTTCGGCACATCTTCACCGCACAGATACCCCAATGTTTGAAGACTAAAGTCTTCAACCAGTGCGTCCTCCCTGCAATGACCTATGGTGTAGAGACTTGGACGCTGATCGTCGGACTGGTCCACAGGCTAAAGGTCGCGCAGCGAGCGATGGAGAGGGCTATGCTCGGGGTTTCTCTGAGGGATCGAATCCGGAATGAAGAAATTCGACGGAGAACTAAAGTTGTCGACATAGCCTTTCGAGTTTGCAAGCTGAAGTGGCAATGGGCGGGTCACATCTGCCGAGTGATGGCAGATGGGGGAGGAAGGGATTAGATTAGAGGCCGCGCGTAGGACGACGAAGCGTTGGACGCCCTCTTTCTAGATGGTCCTAGATGACCTTAAGAAAGCGACTGGAAGCGGCTGAATGCGAAGGCGGAGGATGGTATTTGGTGGAAAGCATTGGGGAAGGCTTATATCTAGCAGTGGGTAGATACATGCTGATGATGATGACGTATATTAGTCTATGCTCATAATTCAAAATGCCCGTCGTATTTGATGTTTTTATTGCCTGTGTAATACTTTAATAGAATTTAATAACGATTTGCAAAATAACCTTAGAACTAAAGATTATATTTAAATTTTTATATTCAAACTAGCTGTCCCGGCGAACTTCGTACCGCCTAACAGTCAATGAATGTCGTGATGTACATATATATATGAACAAAATTTATGATTTCTTGAAATTAATACAATGAATAATAGAAAATAATAGAGAAGCACGATGGCGTGAGGCACGTGTCAGTCTAATTGTACACGCAAGTTAAGCAACGTCAACCGTAGCCTGTTCATGGATGAGTTTATGTTATCTCGAGCTCGACCGTGCTTCGGAAGGCACGTTAAGCCGTCGGTCCTGGTGTTTATCATTAGATGGCAGTCTTTAAGCCAAGTTAGTGGCCCAACCCGAAGTTGAGCAGCGTGTTGGAGTATGCTCTAAACATCTTCGGTTGAGGGAAGACCCGTATCCCAGCAGTGGGTAAATAATAAGTTCAGTACTTTACAAAGTCACAAAAAAAGTACCAATTGACAACAATAAATATTTCAATCCACAAAACAAATCACAGACAACATTCGCGACGTAAAAGTGAGACCAATCGATTTGACATTTACATAACAATCAATAAATATTCCAATCCTTTTTAACTGGCACTATTTGTATGGGAAAACGTTTTTTCTTTTATTTAATTCTTTCGTCAATTTTTCAATGTTTTTAATACATTCCCGACCAAGACACGACATTATTTTAATATACATTTCTGAACGCACGCATACATTTGGCGTACGCACGTACGACAACGTCACATTTGACAGCTACGACAACCACGAACATTTTGTATAGGAAAATGTTTTTTTTTTATTTTATTTTTTCGAGAATTTTCCAATAGTTTTAAGAGTTATTCTGCCATTCGGAACGGAAACAAATCCAACAAATCAAAAACCATGGCAATCGGTCCAGCCGTTCTCGAGTTATAGGTGTTGTAACAAACACAACTTTCTTTTATATATATAGATAAGGTGAAAAACAAGCATACAGCCCGTTTCGTGTATACAATTGAGGGCAGTAACGAAGTAATCGTAAATAAATTGTTTTTCTTATGATTCCAGAATGCAAGAAACATAATTACTGCCCTAACGAGGACTTAATACAATTGATTCATAATTTAGAAACAAATTTATTAAAAAATAATTAAGAAATAAATAATTGTCATCCTATCTCAAATTTGTTTGTTTGTTCGTTTGCCAAAGTTCTCTAACCTTTGAACCAAAGTCAATCTCACCTGCACGGGGTACACCCTGCTGACTGACAGACGAGGCTCTGACGAAAAAAGAGGTAGGTAGGACATAGCGTATTTTTTAAGCAGCCCGACTAACGATGTACTACCACCTCACAGAATACCGCAGTCAAATAACAATTTCCTTGAGGGTTGTTGTGTTCCTGCGAGTGAGTGAGGTCACCAGAGAGGATGGAGTTGCTGCGTTGGCAGCGGGGACGGCAGCGCGCGAGCGATTTTTAATGTTGCGAGCGTTAATATGGTTACGGTAACCGCTTCACATCAGGTGGGCGTAGTGAAGAAAAAAAAAACGTGTGACACTCGGGGCGGCCGCGGTAAAGCTATTGCATAGCATTTTTTATCAACTAGTGCTCGTTTACTCGTTCATCCATCCATCTATCCATCCATCCATCCATCCATCCATCCATCCATCCATCCACCAATCCACCCATCCACCCATCCACCCATCACCCATCCACCCATCCACCCATACATCCATAAATCCATCCATCCACCCATCCACCCACCCATCCATATGATCCATCCATATGACCCATCCATTTTGATAACATGCCATTTAGTCATTAAGACTATTTGCTACTAAGTCATATTGCTAATAAGACGACCTGCTTATGGGTCATTTTGCTTTTGTTTTGTTATGCGTCGGTCAGCGCTACAAATGTACAGACAAAAAATTCAAAAAATATTTTTTTTTACATCTATTAGTCGTAACAGTACCTACTTTTGGGGTGTAGTGGTTCATCAACATCTTTGAATCAAAGTCAACTTCACCTGCACGCGTTGCACCCTGCTGAATGACAAACGAAGCTCTGGCGAAAAGAGAGGTAGGGAGCGTAATTGTAAGCTACCCGACTGGGGAATGTAGCTCCACCTCACAGAATGCTGCAGCCAAATAACAATTCCCATGAGGGTTGTTGTGTTCCTGCGAGTGAATGAGGTCACCAGAAAGGAAAGAGATGCTGTGTTGGTAGCGGGGGTGGCGGTGCGCGAGCGATATTTTACGTTGGCTTTAATATGGCTACCGTAACCGCTTCACATCAGGCGGACCGTATTTTCTGCGCGACATGGTATAAAAAAAAATAATAACAATGAGAAATTCTATATAGCGAATATCCCTTTTTAAAGTATCTAATATTATAATAAAGGGTTGTCGCTTGTTGCCGGGGCGGTGAGTAAGACCAACGTCACAAACTACAGAGAGTACAGACAGAAGTCTCTTGCATGTACTTCATTCTTGATACCTACACTCACGCAGCGCTGGGGCCGTCAAAATGCCGACGAACGCGTTCATGCAGTCATTGAACAGAAATAATTTTAATTTGTGAGCCCTCAAAACATTTAGAGCAACAAGTTAAGTTAATTAAAAAAAACAAAAAACCCGACTGCACCTACAACAGATTAATTAATCACGCGCAACAATAATATAATTCCACACAAGCAAAGCCGCAGGCAAAAACTAATATATCAAATTATTTGAAATCAGGTCATTCGAGACCTTTATTTTGATACCCATATCGATATATATTTACTCCAACGACAATTTTTTAATTTTTTTAAATGTTGAAATATGTCAAATGGTTTAGGCTGTAGAGCGTGCCAAATAACAAGACATACATACAATCTCACATACATACGCTCTATAAACATAACCCTCCTTCGGCAGTCGGGTAAATATGTATAAATGTCGCACATAGCGTAAATTACTGATACGTCGAATTGTGCGGTTGCATTGCACCGTACAGCCCCCTTACCACCATCTCTTATTGCGATTAATTATTTTTTTAGGGTTCCGAACCTCAAAAGGAAAAACGGAACCCTTATAAGATCACTTTGTTGTCCGTCTGTCTGTCTGTCTGTCTGTCTGTCTGTCTGTCTGTCAAACATTTCTATGTCGAGAATGCGTGGAGGTATCAAGCTGAAATTTGAACTGTATACACAGGTCTACGGTCCCATGAAGTTAAAAAAAAATCAAACTGCTAAGTTTACGTAGAAAAAAGTTACGGCCGTTTATTCAGCAAAAAACGCATATTTCGTCACACTCAAAGGAATCAAAACCTATAGGGTACTTCCCGTTGACCTAGAACTATGAAATTTGGCAAGTAACATCATTATAGACTACAAGTACAGGAATAAATCTCAAAACTATACATTTGTAAATAGATCTAAAAAATAGGGGGGTCTATATTTTTTATAGGGTGTCGAAATTTCAAATTGAAACTACTAGTTCAAATGGGGTATCATATGAAAGGGCTTGATGTACACATTGCAAAATATATTTTATTTATGTTTTTGGACGCATTATTTCTTATTTTATATTATTTATAATGAAAAATATCAAATTTAATAATGATACTACGTACCTACGGAACCCTCGGTGGGCGAGTCCGACTCGCACTTGTCCGGTTTTTTTAATATTGTCAGACAAATTACACAGCGCCATTTAGGCCCAAAGTAAGCGAAGCTTGTGATATGGGTACTAGACAGCTGATAAACATACGTAAATACATTTTTTTTTGTAAATACATACATACTTATGATACATAGAAAACACCCAGACTAAGACAAACAGACATGTTCATGCACACAAATGTTCGTCCTATGTGGGAATCGAACCCACGAGCGTTCTGCAGATTCAATAACTGAATAGTATGCTTATTCATACCAATGAATAAGCGACTCTATTTCAAATGGAACAGATTCGCTTATTCCTTGGTATGAATAAGCATTCCATTCAGTTATTGAATCGCACTTAGAGATGGTAGTAAGGGGGCAGGTACGAGTATCCTATGAGCCACTAACTATGGATTTGGATGCAGTTTTCTCTATCACTAAGAGAATGTCTGCAGCAAAATTTAGTATGTTTTAATACACAGTCATGTGTAAAGCCAGAGTAGGTTGCTAGTATAAAATAAACCTATTTGAGTATTTTCAGCATACGCAAAAATAAAATATCAAGGTAAAACTTCTCAGGCCCAACCAAAACCGTCATTCATTTTCTGACTAGGCAAATGTAGAGCAAAAAACCTAGCCTTTCAAATTTTTACCTGCCAATAACTAGGGCAAAAATCTAGTACAATGATCTTTTGTATCCATAGACAACTTCATAATTAACTCGTCTGATGCCAACATTTATATCGCGTCTAACAAATAACCCTTACGAAGTCACAGTGTACATATAGAGCAGTATACCAGCTGTAAAAGGATGTAGCACTCCTCCCATACTCCTCGCAAATAGCGGGAGAAGTGTAGTGTGGAGACACAAGATGCCCTCATTATCATTAATCATTATTGTTACCTTGTACCTAAACCTTGTATAGTTATGTAGGACAACCTATTTCCTATGTAGGTCAGGTCACCTAGTTTAGAACTGTATATAAACTCATGATTTCTCTCAATAAAGGCGATTCATAGATTCAGTTATCGACCAGCAAAGCGTTTCAATCAAGTCACCTCCTCGTGCACATTACAGAAGCGTACTCACACATTCCTCCCGCAATTTGCAATTAGCCGTATATGCATATTCTGAGACGCAGGTGAAGCAGCCCGTCATTGTACAGAATCTGCCTTTCACGCAGATATACCGCGAGCGTATACTGCTACGAAGCAAATAACACAGACACATTCATTCGTGTTCCAGCTGCCGCTACTAACGGATAGTTAACGTGTTAGTAGAAAGATTTTATTTTATTAGGCTGGATGATTTGAATCATAGATATGACCTATACATTTTTCGTAATTACTGCCGGAAAGTTATAATATTCACGTGCACGAGTCTCAAAATTACAGGGGAGAAGGAATACGTCTGTACTCTGCAGCATACGTTCTTGTCAACTGTAGCTATCAACTATTATATGCGTTATAAAATTCACTTTTCTATACGCATAGTGTGGATTTCCACGATCTCAGCGTTTCAGCGCCTTGTGCATAGACAAAGATGGTTTAGAATCGCATATCGACCGCTTCGTGCGTGGAACGAATTCGAAGATTTATGTGAAGTTGATGTACTGGTTTATACGTTTGCTATGGCGAACTTTACAAGTGATTGACGTAGGCTGTGAAACTTACCGTGTGAGTTCACGCGAGCTTGATAATGATGGGCCCATTGTCGAATAACTAATGATTCTGACAACGGCCTCACTCAAGGCTTTCGGTGTGTGCTTCTAATTACTTTGGCAGCAGGAATGGTTCATTTATCAAAGACTTCCACATCTAGCGTCATTTTCTAGTAAATAACGTTTTGATGTCAAACTTGCCGCGGGTTTGATAAAATATTTCAGTACCTCTACTTTTTATTTTCCTCTTGCATTTGATAGTTTGTGAACGAATTCTGTGATATAAATCGACTAACCTTCCCGAATTCATTGCAGGTACCTATCAGTAATATCATCATCATTTATCTGTCTGTAGCTACCCAGATAAGCTGTAGTGGGGTGTAAGTGGTCTTTAGACGCAAAGCCATCCTCACCTGCACGTGGTACACCCTGCCGACTAGCGAAAGAAACTCTGGGGAAAGAGAGCTGCTCAACTGGGGAAGTACCTGCATCTCACAGAATACCGCAGTCAAATAACAATTCTCTACAAAGTATATTTCATGTTGCGAGCGTTAATATGGCTACGGTAACTGTTTCATATGAGGCGGGATGTATGCTTGTCTGCCACCCGAAATCCCACTGCCGGATATAATAGGGCTTCCCCAAAGCTTTCCGGCAAATGTGATCATCCATTTTTCACATCCACTCCTTTTTCACATCCATACCTCCATCTAGAGCCAACGCTTTGTTGCGTCATATGGGCATCCAATTATCAATATTATAATGTTGATACTGTTTATTACTATTATTTAAATAGTTGTCTTGGCAAACTTGCCAGAATATTATAAATATTAAAAAAAAAAAAGAAAAAATTCACCTACCCCACCTAGATGGGACGGTGTTACTCACGCAGTAAAAGTATAAGATGCAAAAATTCGTCACTAACACAAACCTTCCTGGTAGCTCAGTTGGAAGAGCACTCGACCGGTCATCGAGAGGTCGTGGGTTCTTATCCCACCTAGGTAAGGGAGGTGAAATTTTCCATTTTTCAAAAATATTACATAAATATTTTTGAAAAATTGACTGTTGATTGTTGGCATTTGGTGCAACATTATTGTTATTATAACATTATATTAATATTATATTATATTATTGACCCGTAGTTTTTTTAAGAAATATTGTTACTAACATCATGGACTACAGTCTGAAATAAACAATTATTATTATTACCTTTTTTGGTTAACGCCATTGTTAATATTGGCAATATGGGAGACAAAGTGTCTTTATAAAAATACCGACCTATTTCTCTAATAATTTATAATATTTACCTATTAGAGAATTCATTAAGTAACTTGTATCTTGGTAAAATATAACAGGCTATTTTTTATCTCGACTTTATGCTAGTGAAGCAAAAACTAGCTCCGAATAACTTCGGTCATTAATAATGCTTACTGTTGCTAAAGCTTTGTAATAAACAACAAAATATACTACATCTGTTTTAATAACAAAAGTCAACAGAGAAACGAAAAGTAATTTTATTCATACTCATATTATTATCAAATTCAATCCCGAGTTCTCTGTACAAATCCAATTAGTTATAATATTTCCTGTTAACCGCCTCATAAATAATAAATTTGAGTAAATATTTTTGATTAGCTAATAAATTGGAGTTGAGTCAGGAAAATGTATGTTAACATGATAGCCAAGAAGAAAAGGTTTTTTAAAGATAAAGATATATATCATAATGTTATAATAAAGTACTGTTCTACGTAATTATATTTAATTTTACCGACCGCTTTCGCCGCTGAGGAAGTCAACTGATGAGGGAAACTTTACCTTGCGCTAGCTTTCCTTATCGGCGAAAACGGCCGGTAATATTAAATATAATTATGTGGAACAATACAAGTGCTATATTATAACATTATGATAATAATGTTCCACCAAGTGCCAACAATCAACAGTATCAACTTTATAAAGATATATAAATATAATGTATTTGCATAAAGTATGACTAATATTATATTCAATCGCATGCAGATATGATGTTTATATATTTATAAATTATCCCTCATATTTTGCCAATTCAATTATCTTCTACTTCTTCGTCTGTTTATCATGACTGCGAATTTTCTCCAAGCCTCATGACATGCAGATTTTTGAGCTCCGTGTTCTCTTCCAAGCCGACTCCACAATGAGTCTTTGTACCAGGGGCCCTACCGCCGAAGCTGAAGCTTATTGCCATCGGATTTTTTGAATCCCTAAAATAACCTAAGAAGGTTAAAATTATTGACAAACATTTTCAGCTTAGTCGGTAGACATCTAGGCTTTCTTCAAGCTGAGCTGAATATCATCATCATCATCATCAGGTCCATTTTAGTCTCCACTACAGGAGCGCGACCCTCTCTCGTCCGTCCTAGACGGAAGGAGGATTTGGCCTACACTCCCCACGCTGGCCAAACGGGTTGGGGAGGCTAAACATAATTACCAACAATCCAAGCAGTACTACCGCATCGGCGGTAGGGCCCCAGTTCTCTCACCTGCCCGCAGTGGCACACACATTAATTTACGCTATGCACATCATGTCAATCGTTTCGTCGTCAACCCTTATTCATCGCACTGCTGGGATACGGGTCTCCCCTCAATCGAATGTGTTTAGAACATACTCCACCACGCTACTCATCTGCGGGTTGGCGGAGGCCAGTGTTTTCAAGCCGCCTAAACTGACTTGGCTTAACGACTGTTATCTAATCGTTTCTATAATAGTAATATGCATCAACCACGTGGCATTTGTATGTAGTTACTGGGGTATCCTGGAACTAACATTCATATATTATTTAAGTAAAGCACAACAGTGACCGGACCGACATGATAATTGCTTAACCATGATTGAGCGGCTTGCGTGAGAGGTCACGTGTTGGTTTGATTAACCTGAACGCTGGCTACGGTTTATTTGGTTGGTTATTTTTACACCATGGTTACTTCTGTTCACTAGTTGCCGCCTACGACTTCGTGTGGAAATTGGAGAGTAGGAGAGAGGAGAGAGGACTGTTTCAAATCATTTATTGACGAGCTCGGTGGTTGAATGGTTAGCAATGGCCACTTTGACTCCGTTGTCGCGGATTCTATCTCCACAAATAGACAAATATTTGTGTATTATTTAAGTATTCTAACAATTATCCCATAGTACAAGCTTTGCTTAGTTTGGGACTAGATGGCCGTGTGTAATTTGTCCAGGAATATTTATTTATTTATTACTATGTCAAATGAGAGCAATTTTAGAAACTCACATTTTTTATAATGGATGTCTTCATGCTCAAAAAACGAATGCACACATGCGGACCTAATGCAAAACAAGGTTTTTTATCAGTCAACCTTATCGTTCGTAGAGACGCGGAGTGCATGGAGAGTGCGGAATATTTTAATTGACTAGTGGAGACTAGTTAATTATAGTAGTTTATAAAACTGTTGCATAATAAGGGTTATTAAAATACGAGTGTGAGTTTATAACATGAGCCGAAGGCGAATGTTATAATAGACCACACGAGTATTTTAATACCTAATTATGTGCAGTTTCATACACTACTTTATCTAATCTCATGAAATATATGATAATAATATTTTAAATACAACCATGAAGTTAATTTAACAGCTATAATTCTTACTTATAAATCCATTTGCAGATCGAGCATGCGTAGTGCGCATGCGCGACGCTCCGCGCGGCGCCGCGTTCACAGATTATGTAGAAAAATTTTGCAAAGATGGACAGACAACTGTATCGTAAAATAACTTTTTTACCATTTCGATACAGCTTCAATAGTAAATCTGTAATATTAAAATAGGGTTTACACCTAATAAAAAAGAGAAAATAATAAAAGAACACTATGTTTTGTTTTCAATTTTAGGTTCAATGAGAAAATCGTTTAATTTGATCAATTTTGTTCGACTTTAGGTAGCAGTCATTTGTAAGCTGACTTAAAATCGAATAAAGTCATTTCAATTCAAATATTATCGATACTTAAAAAAGTCGTTTGTCTGTAAGTTGGTTCACGGACGATAATTTTACGTGTTAACATCATAAGAAAACATCGGCCGATGGAGTGGAAGAGAGATAGATGCGTCACAAGCCGAACGCTTATGCTGATCGTGCCTCTCTATCGCTTGTTCCGCGCTTGCACTCTCAACTCAGGCGAAACGTGACAATGAATCATGCTTTTTAGTGCGTGCAGCCGGCGTCAATCGAATTACTTCAAAAAACTACATTAAAATTGGTTCATCCATCTGGAAGCTACGATACCACGGATATGTACACAGATATATACTGAAACATCAGAAAAGCATTGATCAATTAGTTATACAGGCAACTGCCGAAGCTTTAGTTAATGCATGTCGTTCATCAATTTATAGATGTGACAAAGGGAAATTGATGACTATTCGGGAATAGATAGCAAAAGTATATTTTTATGCTCCTAAGATGGCATTCTATCTATATCTATCTATAACAGCCCTTGTTGAGTTCGTTTTCGAACGTAGGCCTTCTCTCCCATCCTCCATGAGTCTCTGTCCTTTGCCACCTTCATCCAGTTTATGCCGGCCTGTTGCACAGGAAAAGAAACGAGTGGATCAGTCCACTCGTTTCTTTTCCAGTTATGCCAAGCATTATCCTCTCCATAGCCCTCTGTGCGACACGAAGCTTCTCAGCAGACTTTTCTATTAAGGTCGTCGTCTCCATTCCATGTGTGAAGACCGGCAGGACACACTGGTTGAACACTCTGGTTTTCAAGTGTTGGGAGATTTTTTTCGAATGGAAAATGGATCCATTTGCTCTGAAGGCTGCCCTTGAATGAAGATGGCATTAGAGCAATTAAAAAGGGACACCACATAAACATAATTATATATATGATGATATATATGATGTTTATGATGAGATTGAGAATATAAAGAGACATAGGTGGAGGCCCCAGTCGGGCAGTTGATAAATATAATAGCTGCCCGACTGGAATCTCACATCTATTCCATCTCACAGAATAGCACAGCCAAATAACAATTTCTTTAAGGGTCGTTGTGTTCCTGCGAGAGCGTAAGGTCACCAAAAAGGAATTGTTGCGTTAGCAGCGGGAGTAGCGATGCGTGAGCGAAGCGTTTATACTACGGTAAACGCTTCACATCCAGCCGTATCAAGGTCGTATGCTTGTTTTTAACTCGACCTAAGATTAAAATAAAAAATTTATCACACATTTATATCATTTTAATGTTAACTCATTTAGTTTATGAATAGTGAAAACGGGTCTGAGATGTATTTCTATTAATTATGAGTGTTTTATAGCAATTTCTACACAAATCACTAAAAATCTTCCACCAATATTCTTGACAAAATAACTAATTCGCAATACTCGTATTCCGAACCACGGCCGATACAAAACTTTGATTAGATCCAACCATTCTGCCTATCCATTTGAATGCAGATCCTGGACAGGCGTGTAATTGAATTTTTCCAAGTCATCGAACAGTTTTTTTTTTTACTTTTGTTCCCGCGGCACTTTTTTTTAAAACTGTCCATGTCCGCGATTCGTGATTTATAAATGAAAATGGACTGCTACTACTTTTGTGCATAGTCAGGGATGGAAAGGAAATTGACAAAGATAAAGATGTCGGTATGTTAACGGCATGAAAAATACGAAATGATAATTTTTTTTATGAACAGTTCGATGGCGTCTTTGCGCGTGACATTTTAATCAATGTCCTGAGTGTTTTGGTGCGAGTTTTTTTGGTCACATTCCTACGTATTAACGTTAACAAGCCGACCAACTTGAGAAAAAGTTTCATGTTATGTATTTACCGGACGTGTGTTACATATCCAAATTAGCCGGGTTTCTCACTTCAAAATCTGAGTAAGTAAGCCACATAATTTTAATATGCATCATCATCATCATAATCAGGTCCATTTTAGTCTCCACTACAGGAGCACGACCCTCTCTCGTCCGTCCTAGATGGAAGGAGGATTTGGCCTACACTACCCACGCTGGCCAAACGGGTTGGGGAGGCCTGATTTGATAATGTATTTCCCTTAGTCGCCTTATACGACATCCACGGGAAGAAACGGAGTGATTCTATTCTAGTCTGCCGGAAACCACACGGCCAATTTTAATATGCAATAGGTACTTATAAATTCACAAAATTATGAGACATTTTCGAACGCGAACAACAAATCTTGCGCTAAGCACTGTGAGCTAAGCAACGCTGACCGTAAACTGTCTATATATGGGTTTATTTATCTTGAGTTCCTTAGGGCTTTCGAGAGCACGAAAGCTGTCGGTCCCGATTGTTATAATTATGTAGATGACAGTCCTTAACCAAATTCAGTGGTCTTTGGCTTGAAGACCTCTGCATACACGCAGCGTGCTGGAGTACGCTATAAACCCCCTTTTTTATACTACGTCGGGTGGCAGACAAGCATACGGCCCACCTGATGTAAAGCGGTTACCGTAGTCATATTAACGCTCGCAACATAAAATATCGCTCGCGCGCCGCCACCCCTACTGCCAACGCAGCATCTCCTTTGTTTCTGGTGACCTCACTCACGCGCAGGAACACAGCAATTCTCAAGGGAATTGTTATTTGGCTGCGGTATTCTGTGAGGTGGAGATTCATTCCCCTGTCGGGTAGCTTACAATTACGTTCCCTACCTCTCTTTTCGCCAGAGCTTCGTTTGTCAGTCAGCAGGGTGTACCGCGTTTGGTTCAAAGATGTTGATGAACCTCTTACACCCCTAAATATGTATCCCAGCAGTGGAATTAATAGTGAGTGTTGCGGAATTATTCTTATGGAGTAGCTTATCGCCCGAGATTTCGTACACGGGTATATCCATATCCCGGATTTTTCAAAAATCCTTTAAATATGAAATGAAATTGTTTATTCTGACATTTTACCCTTGCGGCTACAGAGTACAAGTCTTACACTTCTTTGCAAATAATTTATGCTTATTTTTTTGCCATTTTTATGGTTCCGTACCTCAAAAGGAAAAACGGAACCCTTATAAGATCACTTTGTCGTCCATCTGTCTGTCTGTCTGTCTCTTAAGATCCTCTAAGTCGAGAATGCGTAGAGGTATCAAACTGAAATTTGAACTGTTTACTCAGGTCTACGGTTCCATGAAGTTGTAAAAAAATCAAACTGCTAAGTTTACATAAAAAAAAAGATACGGCCGTTTATTCAGCAAAAAATTTATAGGGTACTTCCCGTTGACCTAGAACTATGAAATTTGGCAAGTAAAATTGTTATAGACTACAAGTACAAGAATAAATCTCAAAACTATACATTTGTCATTAAATCTTAAAAAAAATAGGGATTAGTTTCCTAAACTCGGTGGACGAGTCCAACTCGCACTTGCCCGGTATTTTTTGGTATGCCAAATTTAAGTACGGTTTATCCAACGTTTTCGTCTGTGCTCTGATCAACCAGCCAGTCAGTTTTATCTTTGACATTAACAGATTTTTTTTTTTTGCATATCTTTTGAGATTTTTAAAATTCAATAAAGTTACTTTCATACATAATGGTAAACGCAGCAATAAACCACACTCCAGACAAAAGTAAATATTTCTTTTACTTAGTCTTTCAGCTAAAACCTATTCATGTCACATCCATTTATGTCTCTGCAATACTTATAAAGGACTAAGTTGAGTGCCAGATCAGAAAAATCCTAAACAACCTTCTCTAAAATTTGAACGTAACTTATAATAAAATAGCTATTGAGAACATTGATGTTATAAATACAATAGATATGGCATACCCATTATTACCAATACAAAATTACGCCAGAAAACGGTTGCCATCGTGGTAGATCTATGATTCGACGCTTTAATGTACTTACGATCTCTACGTTATCTTTCACTAGTCGTCGTCGTCAGCCCTTATCCATCTCACTGCTGGGATACGGATTTCGCCTCCATCAAAGGGGTTTTGAGCATACTACACCATGCTGCTCAACTGCGAATTCTTTTCCTCGTCGAGTACGTAATCGGCGAAATGGCGATTTTTGTCTTGCAAAAATATGAAATTAAAGTAAATTACTGGTTGACAGCAAATATGTGTATTTTAGTGTGATCCATTGGGATTTACTAATCAATATAAATTGTGCATTTTCGTGATACACAAGACGGCATTTTTACCTATTTCATTCAATTGTTACAAAGGTCAGTTTCGTCGGCTTGCTTGTGTTAGCTTATTGCGAGTTACGGCAGTCCTCACTTTTTTCGGGTGTAGGTATGTTTTTGACGCTTGTGGCATATCTATAATATTTATAACATCTTTGACTAAGAATGTATTTTGAAGAGATTTATTTTTTGTAGCAGTTATTATTTTTAATGTTTCGGATAGCTCTATTTACTTCGTATCTATCAGTTTATTTATTAAATACTCATTGTCTGAAGGTGAATATCGTCGCCGTAGAGTGAAAATCTTGTAAGTGATTTTGTAGTAATTTTGTGTTTGTGCTAATTGAACTAATGCTTTGCGAGGTTTTCACCTGAGAAAATAAAATAAATAAATGAAGAAAAATATATTTACGTGGTTTTCACTACGGATATTAAAGCATTTCATCAAGCTTTGTAATTTGTAAAGCGATGCAATGTAACGTTCCTGCGACAGCTAGTTGCTGTGTTCGACATAATAAGATTGATATAGGTACCCCACCTAAGTAAGTGATTCATCGACATTATTGAACCAAAGCCAACCCGACCTGCACGTAGTACACCCCGACAAACGTTTCTTGTATGTATCTTTGTTACGAGTATATTGGTGCAATAAAGTGTATTCTATTATACTCAGGACCTTCGACCGATTGACCCTGCTAATGAGACATTTTGTTTAGGTATTTAAAGGCAGGCAATGGATCGGCGACCCCTCGATGTTGCTGATCTCCATGGGAGGCGATGATTGCTTTCCACCAGGTGACCCACATACTCTTTTGCTCCCTTCTTATGTTATTTCCATGGCGAAGGAGTGCCGAAGAAAGGAGGAGAAGAATGGAGGTGGTGCGTCAACGGACAGCAGCGGAGCGGTAAATGTATTCGTCGCTGCCTCAGAACGGGCAAAATGGGACTAAGGATGTAGATTGAATAATTTGTAGAGTCAAGAATTGCCCGCGGCACAAAAAAGCCTTAGAGCAACGGTGCTGCGCGCATCTCTCACCATTCGGCTCCTATGACCGTGAGGTTGGTGGAGCCATGGGAGGTGGTGGGTTGAGTAGAACGACAACGATATATAGAGCAGTTGGATATAGGCCTTTCCCAATCCTTTCCATCAAATGCGTTCTTTCGCTTTCCGCACCCAAGCGCTATCAGCTACTTTTTTGAGGTCTATCTAGAGAAGGGTCGCCCTACGCTTTGTCGCCCCAGATATGGCCTCCACTTTAGGACCTTCCTCCCTCATTTGCCATAGCTGATTCGGCAGATGTGCTTGCTGACTCTGGGAGATGTGTCGACCACTTTGGTTCTCCGTCGATTTTCTTCGTTCCGGATTCGATCGCTTACAGAAACTCCAAGCATCCATCATTCGCGGTGCGACGTTTAGTCTGTGAACCAGCCCAACGGTCAGCATGCAAGTCTCTGCACCATAAGTCACAGCTTTGGTGATGATGATTATGTGGATAAAATGTATATTTAAATAGATTAACCAATATACGTATCCTCGTACATTTTCAGAGCATATACTTTCCAAATAATCGGATTAAAATCCGGAGCGTTGCTTTATTTTGACACAATCTCGAAAACACAAGCAAGGAAGAACAGGTTACAAAAAGGGATTTCATTCGCGTTCCAAATGCTCTAACGTGTAAGCGGCTTTTAGAGATTAAGAAAAATGAGCGAAAATAGACAACACATGTGAAACGCTTGGAGATTAGATTTGTTTTAATCTTTATGTTTATTTCGTCATGCTTTAAAGATTCAGATTAAATGTAGACGTTTTCAAGTGTTGTTAAGCCGCAACACAGTCGAATACACCGCTAGTAGCATGCTATTTTTAGTTAGCATCGGCGATTATCGATTTATTTTTTACGGGGCCCATCACTGTATGTCCTGTGTAGCCTGGATTAACAGCGGCGACCACCAAAAAAGGCAATGAACAATGAATCCACTGCAGTCCCGAGGGTAAAACTACGGCTGCCTTGGAACTCACAACGAACTTAATCAGAAGACGTTAGCACTAGGCGATTGCCGATTAGCGTTTTTGTGATTGCATTAATGCTGCATCTCGTCTTGGCGACTTATAATAGGGTGCAAGAGGCTTAACGCCATCTTTAGAGCCTAAGCCAACCTCACCTGCACCAGTAACCCCGCTGCTTCATTGACAAAGAGAGGCCAGCGTAATTATAAGCTGCTCGACTGGGGAAGTAACTCCAACTTAGAATACCGCGTAGTTATGCTACGCTTCGCACATATGCCGATGCATATCGCAAAACAACTCGCACGCAGTTAATGCTATGCAGCATCGATGCAGTCGCTAAAAAACGTGACTCTCATACAGTTGCTTCGGCAGCAGCTAGCATTCACGCAGCAAGCATTCATTTAGTACTACGTCAGGTGACAAACAAGCATACGGGCCGCCTGATGTGAAGCGATTCCTTCCTTCCAGCACGGACATAACAACCCTCAAGGAAATTGTTATTTGGCTGCGGTATTCTGTGAGGTGGAGGTACATTCCCCAGTCGGGTAGCTTACAATTACGCTCCCCACCTCTCTTTTCGCCAGAGCTTCGTTTGTCAGTCAGCAGGATGCACCACGTGCAGGTGAAGTTGTCTTTGGTTCAAAGATGTTGATAAACTACTTACAAAATTAGGTACTAGGCATTTAAGCAACCTAGGCACGTGCCTAGGGCCGGCCGAAAGTTACGTTTTTAATTTTTATTTTGGAAGCGAAAACTTCTTTAGTACGTTCGGAAATATAATGTTGCAAGGCCCGCTTTAGCCTCAATCCGCCACTGCTTGCAGGAACTGTTGTAATTTTTGTGGTATTAATAGATATTTTGTGGTTGAATCTAAGAAAAATACGCCTTCAGTTGAAGATAGTGTATTTTTCTTAGATTCAACCACAAAATATCTATTAATACCACAAAAATTACAACACGTTATCAGCACGAAGCTCTATTAATAGGTATTCAGCGGTTTTCTAAAAGAAACGTTTGTATTTATGACCAAAAAGTTGTATCAATTGGAAAACGATTTTTCTTTCCGTCAACATGGCACACGGAACTGGAGATGGTACAAGTAAGTCGAATTCCTCGTCAATTCCTACATTCAGCCTTCGAAATAGAGATGGGTATCCTACGTGGAAATTTAAAATGAGAAATTACTTAATCCACGAGGATTTATGGCAAGCAGTAGCTGGTTATCCAGATGATGACCAGACGTCAGCATCTGTAAAGAAAAAGAACGATTGCAAGGCACTTGCAAAGATATGCTTGTCAGTGGACGGTGAGGCCATCATCCATGTTAGATGCGCAAAAACTGCTGCTGATGCATGGAAATCTTTGCAAAACGCATTTGAGGACAAGGGGATGGGACGCAGACTAGCGTTGGAGCGAAAGCTTTATAGAATGTGTTTATCTGACTACGAAAGTTATATATGTATAAACACCGTTCTGTCTACCGCACAAGACTTGGCGGATATTGATAGGGTGATAGACGACTCGTCAATTGCAGCTATACTTTTAGGAGGTCTTCCACCAAGGTTTGATCCTCTTATTATGGCGCTAGAGAACTGCAACGTTAATGTCACGTCAACAGTAGTCAAGACAAAACTTTTAAATGAAATATCCAAGGAGACGTCATCAAATAATACTGTTTTACAAACCAAAGCGATAAAATGTGGACCGAAGAATAAAAAGGCAATTATTTTTATGATTGCAAAGCCCCAGGACACAAACGGCCTGACTGTCCCCTACGGCAGAAAAAGACCGCGGAAGGCAAGATGAAGGACAGTGCTGCCTCCTTCACTGCACATAATACGTCTGGCGATTCCAGCAACGTTTGGTACGTAGATTCTGGTGCTACTAAGCATATGACGTCACAACGGGATTGGTTTACAAACATTTCTCTGTTTGACAATGGAAAAGTTACCGTCGCTAATGGAGAACAAATTAAGTGTTGCGGGATTGGAACCATTTCGATTACGACACCTAAAGACGTAGTAAAATCTATAAATAATGTTGCTTTTGTACCTAATGTAATGCTAATTTATTGTCTGTTCAAAAAATAGTTGAAAAGGGTTTTATAGTTGTTTTTGATAAAAGAGGTTGTAATTTTTATAAGAATGATAATTTTTGGTGATTCTGTACTTCATGCTTCGCCCTGTGGAGGACTGTACACGCTTGACTGTACTGTCAATATCCCTCACAACGTGGACAATATTTGTATTGCGAACTCTATGCATTCTGACTGTGTAGAAAGGTATCAACTCTGGCATAAGCGGTTAGGGCATTTGTGTCGCATAGGCATGAATCAACTTAAGAATCACGGGGTAGGTGTAGACTATACCAAAAGTAATTGCATCGCTTGTGTTCAAGGAAAACAGGCTAGAAAACCGTTTAAAAAATTAGCATCGTACAGTAAGGCGACGTCCCCTTTAGAATTTTATTAAATTTAAGTTATGAATAAGTTTCGTATTTTTCAAGTTTTAGTGGAAAATCAATTGGATACCCGTATAAAGTCCATTAGAACTAATGGTGGAAAAGAGTATGTAAACAAAGAGTTTGCTGATTATCTTTCTTCAAAAGGTATCGAGCATCAGACTACAACACCGTATAGTCCTCAACAAAATGGCGTTGCGGAACGCACTAATCGAACGATAGTTGAGAAGGCAAGATCGATATTGGCCGAAAGCTCCTTACCTCAAGCATATTGGGAAGACGCATTTCAGGCAGCTGTTAATTTGAAGAATAGGTCCCCTCATCGATATTTAAACGGTCAAATTCCTCTCGATAAGTGGTGTGGACGAAAAAATGATCTCCGTCATCTGAGAGTCTTCGGGTGTAGAGCTTTTGTTCATGTACCTTCATGTAAAAGGAAAAAGCTCGACGTGAAAGCCGAAGAAGCTATTTTTGTTGGTTACTCGGAAAATCCCAACAGGAACAAAAAAACCTCGTTGTTATTTGGCTGCTATTCTGTGAGGTGGACGAACTTTCTCAGTCGAGCAGGTTCATCATCAGGTCCATTTTAGTCTCACTACAGGAGCACGACCCCCTCTCGTCCGTCCTAGACGGAAGGAGGATTTGGCCTACACTACCCACGCTGGCCAAACGGATTGGGGAGGCCTGATCGATATTTGATAATGTATTTCCCTTAGTCGCCTTGTACGACATCCACGGGAAGAAACGGAGTGATTCTATTCTAGTCTGCCGGAAACCACACGGCCAACTAACTAACAACGAGCAGGTTACAAAACACTAATAATAGCAAAAAATTCGACTCATAGTTCAATGACCTCGTGTGGTCCCGGGGACTTTAAACTACGTCAATAACTTAAGTTGCATCTTACAAAAGAGGCAAAGAAATATATTGCTTTTATGACTTCGAAGCAGTGACAGGAGAAATATTTTTACCTTACAGAAGAACGTCTGCTGATGACAGCTCAATTATAGGATGTGTTTACATTTACACTGTAGAAATGATTTCTTATCTTGCATTTTTTTTTTGACGTGATGACGTCGTATAAATCATGAATGCCGGCTGCACGCACGAAAAAGCATGACTCATTGTCACGTTCCGCCTGAGCTGAGCGTGCAAGCGAGAGCACGGAACAAGCGATAGAGAGACACGATCGACCTAAGCGTTCGGATTGTGACGCATCTCTCTCTCTTTCACTCCATCGGCCGTTGGTTTCTTATAACGTAAAATTATTATCATGTAAAATTATCGTCCGTAAACCGACTTTACAGTCATCCAACTTTTTTTAATACTACGTAGTATCATAGTATATGTAATAGTACTAACGTAGTAGTATGTCAGACATGCATACGACCCGCCTCATATGAAACGGTTACCGTAGCCATATAAATGCTTGCAAATCACAACAAGAATTCGCTCGCGCGCCGCTATTCTCGCTGACAACCCAGGAATTCCTTCCGTTCTGGTGACCTCATTCACTCGCAGTAACACAACAACCCTCAACGGAATAGTTATTTGGCAGCGGTTTTCTGTAAGGTGGACTTCCCCAGGCCCCCGACTGGTTTCAACATCTCTTTCGATAGTGCCTCGTCAGTCAGTCAACAGGGTGTACCAAGTGCAGGTGAGGATAGATTTGGCTCAAAGTTTACTTTATTACTGCAGGTAACATATCCACAACCCTGACGCTGTAATTTGTATTGTGATGGACGTAATGGGCTCCATAAAATATGAGCCACTCTTGAGGGTCTGCTCGACCGAAATTTTGCATAAGGTTTTTATCTTAAAGTGCTGCCTAAGTGCAGAGCTTAGTGGGGTAAAGTTTTAGGATTTTTTGGGGATGGTCAACATTTTACCCAAAATCAGTAATTAGGTTTAGATCTGCATTAAACCAATTAGGTAATTGGTTTAATGCAGATCTAAACCTAATTACTGATCTTGGGTAAAATGTTGATTCAGAATTGAAGTAGGTACTTCAATTCTGAACGCACCACGGTTGGCTTGGATTCAATATGTTGATGAATCACTTACACCACTAAATATATCATATTAGAAGTCAAGATTAAATAATAGAATACTTTTATCCCAAAAAAATGAGCTATGACTGACTTGACTGACGCCAGGGTGAAGCCCTGGATGGAAGTTAGTAAACACTATATATTTATATTTTTTGATCGCTTATCTTACATACTCAAAGATAAATTGTATTAAAATTGAAGCCTTCAGTGAGACCTTCGTATCCTCCAAGGTAGAGACCCTGAAATTAGTAAAGCAAATTATTACAAATGAACACAAAATTACATCTGTGACAAAATGTCTTCATATTAACTAACTTTTAGGGATGCGATATGACAGAACAGAATGGAAAGCAAACATTGATGATCAAACTCATCATTATGGAAATAGAGCCGCCATTTTGGACGGAACTAAAACAATGTACTTTCATATTAGGAAGTTAGTGAAACATTTGCCGAAAGGGATTAAAGTTTTATCATAATCCTGGGATCGAGGGCCGAAGTGTTGGAACGTCCAATATCATGAACTGACCAAATTTAATGCCTTTTCTAGTCGTTACGTTCGGTTGAATAATTTTCTATCCGCTGCTATTTTAAGGGGCTTATTAAATTTCGGAATTATGGAAATTAGAAATTGGGTACTCTACCACAACCAATTACTACAACCAAGTTCTGCTTATAATGTTTACAAAGCCTCCATTTCCAAATATCGTTTAATGATGCAAATAATAGTCCTAGACAATAATTTTAGTTCTTGCAGTACTCAGTTAAATTACTTCTAATTTAAGCAATTTCATTAGTATATATTTTTGGAAAATCGAAAAATTCATTTCCCCACCTAGACGATCTACGACTAGATCACGACCACTCGATGACCGGTCGAGTGCTCTTCCAACTGAGCTACCAGGAAGGTTTGTGTTGGTGACGAATTTTTGCATTTTTATATTTTACTTCGTGAGTCACAGTGTGGCACCATCTATTAAGTAATTACACTACTAAACAAGGCACAGCAGTCCATTGTTGCAGATGAAATTCGGCTATTTTTGATAACACCAAACTTATTAAATTATTATTATTTTAAAATATATTCACCTAGACGGGGCAGGGAATAGTTCATTTTCAAAAATATTTATAATATTATGGCAAGTTGGTCGAAACAACTATTTAAAATAGTAATAATTTCATTAGTTTTAGATACGTATTTAGATACTTCTATAATTTATTTTTACGTTGAAAAAGGGGGTGCGATGGGACATATTTCGAAGTTGCTACGAAAAATTTTGTTTTAGTACAACAACAAGAGCATTTTCATGTCAATTGTAAATTGTAGGTAACAGTTTATGTTATTTGGAAATCATCATCATCATTAAAATGAAATGAAATTCTTTATTTGCACATTTCCAGTCGCTATTGTAAATATTAGGCCAATGTCACATTGTTTGGCAATTGTAAATTGCCTTCAAAATATAGGCATGCAAAATAATGAAGTAGGTATATTATATTATAAGTCTTTGCAATCTAACCCAGAATAGAAATAATACATGCTTAAGTAGAATATGAAGTAACAAAATATATTATGATGATATTGCATTAACAGAGGCACTAAAATTGTAAGTACTTACGTTTAAAACACCTTTATGTGCAGATAATAAATAAATGTAAAAGAAATATTATCAGCCTTTACCTTCCCAATGATAGAAATTGGCAATCCCCTGTTTTTTCTAGGCTCCTAGCATATGGAATCCTCCAATTTGCGCATCCAGCCGTTAATAATACATTAAAATTAGGATAATTTTCAAGCGAAGTGTGAAGAAGCATCTTGTAGGCCAGCATGGCAGCGTCAACTGACAAGACATCAAGGTCTCTTGTCCGTTGCCGATGCGATCAGGGCTCCTCTTTTCGCTTACCATCAGGCGGAGCCAATATGCTGAGCTAATATAAAAAAATCAACTTAGAGTAAAATAGACGCGCACATCATACCTAAGTAATAAAAAGAATAACTAAAAATGGTATAAAATTGGAAGAAAACATTTAAATGTCAACTCAAGGTATGAGAACAGTGGATAACGACGTTCGCAACCTACTGGCAGTCCACTTGAATAATAAAACAAGTCATAATACACGTGTTTACATAGAATTCCATTACATGAGCAAAGATTGTCTAGAAATGAGAACATTCTCAAAGGAAAACAAAAATAAACAATATATATTTATATACATTTGTAACAAGTTTTTATCAGTTACTAATACAAAAAGAAATAAAATGTTTACTTACTGTGTTTCGTTTATCGAGCCCTTTTGATTCCCCATATGGGTATGGTTATATGCAAATTGACAATTTCTGGCGGCCGCCATATTAGACTAAAAATGACGGCATTTAGATTATCACGAATTGCCATGAGAACTAAATGTGTCTGCCGAAATTCAGCTAATTTTTATTCACTGAAATGCGTTGTTTTTTTTATTCAACTTTAATGGCAAACAAACATACCTATATCAAAATACCAAAATACTTCAAAAAAAAATATTACTTCTTCAGCTTTTTCCAGAGTAACCAAATCCCTGTTTGAACACGTACCCTATACCTAATTGCTAGTGAGCCCCTGTGTGCTAATCTTCCGATTATATGACAGGATTGCGAGTCTCTTGTCCAGTAAACCAACGAGACCAGAGGACGTTTACTCACCACGCTCTTGCGCACGGTAAACCAACCGAGCACGCAAGCAGAACGTTAGCAGGTCTTACTCTCCTTTCACCTGCATGCAGGCTACTTAGGTACTCTTAAGTCGAGTAGCTCGTGGCGAGCCGACGCTCGGCGAACCAAGCATCGGGGCCCTAACACCACTCCCCAATCTCCATAATGGGTACCGGAGCTGTAGGCACGCTCACTTCCCGACGCACAAGTACGTCTAGTGTTTCTGTACCCACACTGGGGCGCCAGTTAGCTGGCTACCTGATGTCCGTGACAGGTACCGGTATGTATATATAAGGCACGCTCACTTTCCGACATCACTTCAAAGAAGGACGATCCCCAGGCCTACGGCAGGGTGACCAGGGTGACGGAAGCGATCGCCCGCCATCCTGCCTGCTCAGCAGGCAAGTACCCGAGCTACGATTCCAGCTTGGAAAGCCGACACTGCTGTAAGGGCCGCTCCAAGCCCCGTTGTGAACCACTGTGGCGGCCCTTCGCCTTAGGCCAGTGATCCCCAACTCGCTACGCGCCAGGTTGAACGTCCGGCCGACAATTTAGCAACGCAGACGAACATGCCCAACCTCTGTAGCTGAACCACATGCACGTGAGTGATTACACGCGCATAAAGCCAACCCGAATCCGGACCCATGACTGGCAAATTATGAGCTTGCCGCCAGTCTCCGAGGTACCCTGATCCAAACAGGCGGACCCGGAACTACGGCTCGGCCTGTACGGGTACCTGCGAAACTCCCCACAGTCGGGTACTCTGTGGAGTATCCCTGTTTGAACAGGCTAATTCAGTGCAGAGAAAACGAATGTTTGCTCTAGTTACCGAGCTCGGTCTGTTTTTACACACAACCACAAATAACGTAACATCCGCTACATTTGCATACCACGTACATTGGTATCGAATATTGACTGCGATATTTGACTGTTAGGTAAGTTTTTCATATTGTTTTATATTAATTTTGACACAGAAAAATATACGTTCCATCTGATAAGAAGCGGTTACCGTAGAATATAGACGTTTGCAAAATACAGAGTTACTCGCGTACCATTATCCTTGTTGCTATCGCAGAAACTCCATTTTTCTTGTAACCACCCTCGCAAAAAAATATCTATACTCCAAGTTTCTAGAAATATGACTGTTATCCTATCCTATACATTTTATTTATTATAAATATACCTCAAGACCAGCAGGACCGATTCTTATGACCTGTAAAGGAAATTATTAGAAAAATCAACAAAAAAATTTTTTTTTTTTTTTCATATATTTCTCGAATCTTGACGCTTTGTTTTTGTTGTGTTTGTAATTGATTCGACAATTTAGCAGACTTTACCACGTAGGTAGACCAAATATATACATAAGCACCGGTATTATGCAGCAGAAGATCAAAAATTATAATAATGTATTGTTTATGTGGACTACAAAAAAGCCTTCTATTAGATTTAGTTATAATTACGTATATATAACGAATTGATAATAGGTCTCTGCTTTGGTCGGTGTACAGCGAAAACGTGCCATTATGTAAGAGGAGCACAGGACTAGAGCAGTCCTGTCAATTACAGAAAAGTGTAAGATGGGTGAACTTTAAATCCTGAAATTCTTCATTCTTACATGTATTTTGGGGTGTATGTGGTTTATCAACATCCTTGAATTAAAGCCAATCTCACCAGCACGTGGTACCCTGCTGACTGACAGACGAGGCTCTAGCGAAAAGAGAAGTAAATTTTAACGTATTTTTAATTTGAGAGTTGTTGTCTTCCTGTGAGTGAGTGAGGTCGCCAGAATGAAACATAGTACAAGCTGGCAACGGCTCGGCGACCCCTTGGTGTTGCTAATCTCCATGGGGGTGGTAAATATAAAAAAAATGTATCCATGTAAGCAAAGAAACCCATTCGACAGAACGACTTGAATCACTCGCTTTATGCTTGCAGTATGTTGAATAGTTTGAACTGACAGAAACATTTCACGAAACGTCGTGAGATCCGTCGAAATTCACAGAATAGAACAAGGCCATGCACAGTTTCCTTAAAATAAATAAGCTTAGCATATAAAGTATGTCATAAAAAAATAGTTGGGACCTCGTAAATAAACGGATGCGTGTCTCGAGTGCCGACTCTGTTTAAGGTGTGATTTCACTGGTTATTGAAGCTCAAAATATAGATGCTCAATATATTTGATGTAGATATTGTTATTTATGACAAGTAAAGTCCCGGCTCTTGTCATTAGATAACAGTCGTTAAGCCAAGTCGGTGGCCGTTAGGCGGCTTAAAAACACTAGCCTCCGCCAACCTGCAGTTCAGCAGCGTGGTGAAGTATGCTCGAAACCCCTTTGATTGAGAGGAGGCCCGTATCCTAGCAATGGGTTGAACAAGGGCTGACGATGATGAATCTTTATTTATCTACGGTACTCCTACCTGTTGCTAATGCCCGCTCACTGAGATAAACATTACCATGTCTCTTCTGATTATATGAACTGAACACAATTAGAAGTAAATAATATTGTATATGCCTGAATACACAATATTATTTACATTACAAATAAATTTTATAAGTATAAGTGATACGAGTAATACATATATTACTCGTGAATCTAATAACAAAACTAGAGAAAAATGTCTTGCAAATCTTAATTGGTGGAAATAGAGCCTTACAAATATGCTGTGTTTATTGTCGAGCCGTGCTATTTGTTTCACCTGTAATTTGATGTATGGGCAGAGAGAGAAACAACACCGTCCCTTTCTCGAGATTTATTGAAAATATAATAACTTTTGCACAGAAACTACTGTCGTGAAATGTGTCAGATTTGCCTTGAAAGTTATGGGATGGTACGTAATAGTATGAAATATGTTATTGTATGAAGCGAATAGTGTTATATTATTTTATTAGATGAGCCGGAATGCTTTGATATTGCCATAAAAAAGAACCTGGGGCCCTACCGCCTATCGCCAATCTGTAGCTGATTATCGATCGAATTTTCTGCTCGCGAAAATCAAAATTGTAGCTTAGATTGGTATTAAATTGTTGTAACTGGTAGAAACCCCAGAGCTCTACCGACTAAGCTAAAGATGTTTGTCATTAACTTTAACATTAACCTAAGTACTATTTTTAGAATCAAAATATTCGACTGGAATCGGAATCAGCTTAGATAGATACTTTATTTATGGGCTTAGTTCTTAACCTTTTGTTGATGACGGACCAAGCAACATTTTTAGGGACCACTTGAGATACTCTCACCACTAGTAGTCCGCGGACCATAGGTTAAGAATCACTGGCTTAGACGGTAGGTCTGATCGGCAAAATAAATTTATTGAAATGAAACACCACATGTAATTTCATTAATAACAGAACAATACTATCATGAAAATTTAGAAATTAATTAAAATTTTACCCCGTAGTAGGTACGCATTACAAATTAGGAATGAAACTTGCCCGTCAGCTACTCGTATCATCCTGTATCGCATTTTGAAATTTATTTTCTAAAGGTCATGTTATTATAGAAACACCGAACGAAATTAATCCGACGAAAAGCCTTTGCGAAAAGTAATGCATAATGTTAAGATCAAGCCGAAATCAGAAGCAATGACCTAGAAAATTCAATTACTGACGGTCGACATTCACGCATTCTAATGTACGGAGGCGCGGCGTGTTACAAAATCTAATCAAAGTTTATGGTTGGCCTTGTGGTTTTTGTCGTTTTACCTTGGATTCAGGTGTGGGTACCTTATATAAGAAGAGCGTGTTGAATAGGAGCATCTTAGCTTTCTTCAGCGATGGCAGATGGAAGAGAAGGTTCTAGAGTTGTGGTGGCACGTGGGACGACGAAGCGTTGGATGTTTCCAACTAGGTAGACCAATGACCTCAAAAAAGGTTAGATGAGACAACCAGATGATCACATTTGGTAAAAAAGCGTTAGGAAAGACCTCATTTTATGTATATGACAGGGGGGCAACCAAATATGTCCAAGCAATCTAACTGATAGAAAGCAATTACCACCGCGTATAAATCAGCCGTGTGGTTTCCGGCAGACTAGAATAGAATCACTCCGTTTCTTCCCGTGGTTGTCGTACAAGGCGACCAAGGGAAATACATTATCAAATATCGATCAGGCCACCCCAACCCGTTTGGCAAGCGTGGGGAGTGTAGGCCAAATCCTCCTTCCGTCAAGGACGGACGAGAGAGGGTCGTGCTTTTATAGTGGAGACTAAAATGGACCTGATGATGATGATGATAAAAATCAGCAACACCAAGGGGTCGAAAGAAAGGTGCCAAAAATATATACATGGGTATACTAAGTAAACTTCAGTGCTAGAAATAAACAACTTACTTAATTACCAATTTCACAATAAAATTTGTCAAACAAATAAATATTAATCACCTGAAAAATAATCTTGCAACGTGTTACTATGAATAGATATTGCTCAATTACCGTGATTTCAGCAATAAACTAAATTTATAGTTTTAAATAGGTTGTTAATATGCAATGTTGGCTGTGACTCATTATTTAATTTAAATTCAACGATATTCCAGAGTGATAGAGCCGCGGTATTGTGAACCATGGAATAAATATCTACTATTGTATGTGGTGGCGGACAAGCATACGGCACCCTCATGCGAAGCGACTACCGTAGCCATATTAACAATCGTAACATGAAATATTAATCTCGCGCCGTGGCCGCAACTACTTCCGGTGACTCATTCGCAGAAACACAACAACTCTCAACGGAATTGTTATTTGGCTACGGTATTCTGTGAGGTGTATGTACTTCCCCAGTCGGGTAGCTTACAAATTTCCTCTGGAAAAATTTCTCTTTCTCTTTCGCAAGTCCCACGTGAAGATGAGGCTGGCTTTGGCTCTAAAGATGATAGTGAGCCACTTACACCTCACTTACCACGTGTGTACGAATGACCAAAATCTAGACTAATGCTTACTGAGGGTTCTGCAAAAGCTATGAAAACATTATACTTTATTTCTAATGAAAGGAATCCACCTCATCTTTTAAGACGAGGAAAGGTCTAAAAAGACAAACTTAACTTTGTAGTTAAAGTAAAATATTCGCCCATATATCGTTGTACATTACAAACAATTTCCTGAAGCATCGAATTGCATTTTATCTACTAAATGGCAAGTTTGTATGCATATATGCATACGATTCAATTCAGCTTTCCGCATCAATCAGTAATTCACATTTTTACTAGCTTTTAGTTAGTAAATTACAGGTCAATCGGTACTGCGAAATGGGTCAACCTTAACTTATTATAGACACCCGTCTATAATAAGTTAAGGTTGACCCATTTCCCAGTACCGATTGACCTGTAATTTGGCATGCTCATTTGGCTCCCGTGACAATGCATGATTACCTAAATTTCACAATTTTGATGCCAATATGGAAGCCATTACGAACTGGCGATTTAGTATTTCCACATTAATCCCTATTGTATGGGTATCAAAATGAAAGTGTCTGATAAGCAAAATAATCATAAGGTTTATAACTTTTGACTCTGAGAAGAGATTTTGCTTCCCTTTGCGTGTTCTACCAATTGTACAATGGGGTGTGTTCAGAGGAGTTGTTTGACATGATGCCCACGGCCTCCTTCTACAGTCGCACCGCTCGCCATCGACAGGGAATTCATCCTCACACATTGGAACCGAAGTGGTCACGTACTGTGCGATTCCAGCGGAGTTTTCTTCCATGTACTACTTAGCTGTTGAATGAACTGCCTGTTGAAGTTTTCCCAGGAGACTACAGCATGGGGGTCTTCAAAAAGGGCGTAAAGAGGTTTTTACAGGGTCGGCAACGCGCACGTGATGCCTCTGGTGTTACAGGCATCCATAGGCTACGGTAACTGCTTTCCATCAGGTGGGCCGTATGCTTGTTTGTCACCTCAGTGGTATATAAAATAAATTAAAAAAAACACTTATTTTCGTGCTTTTTTATTAACAACAAATAAAAGCTCGTTTTAACAAATCAATTGTTTTTGTTTATCTTGCTATATTTAAAACTCATAAGTGCGCAAGTATGCTTTTCTCCTACTGCACCAACACGGAGTTGATCTGTAGCGTGGTGGAGTATGCTCTAAACCCCTTCAATTGAGCGGAGATCTGTATCAGAACAGTGGGATGATTATGGGTTGATGTCGTAGATATACTTTAGATCGTTAGCGTCATTGCGCGTGTCAGTTTAATAGATTACGCAAGTTAAGCAACTTCGACCGTAGCCTGTCTATGAACGGGTTTACTTATCTCGAGCTTCTCCGTACTTCGGAAGGCACGTAAAAATGTCGGTCCCGGCTGTTGTCACCAGGGGGCCTACCGCCGAAGCTGAAGCCGATTACCATCAGATATTTTGATTGCGAAAATCAAAGATTAGCTTAGATTGGCGGTATTGGATTATTTAGCTTAGCTTATAGAAACATAGAGCTCTACTGACTAAGCTGAAGATGTTTGTTATTAACTTAAACCTAAGATCTATTTTGGCGAGCTCGGTGGCGTAGCGGTCAATGACGCGGCTTCGACACCAACGCTCGTGGGTTCGATTCCCACATAGGACAAACATTTGTGTGCATGAACATAATCATAGAAGTATATACAAAATCATAGTATTTACAAAAAAAAAAAGTATTTACGTATGTTTATTAGTTGTCTACTACCCATAACACAAGCTTCGCTTACTTTGGGGCTAGGTAATGTGTAATTTGTTTGACAATATTTATTTATTTATTTTGGCGATCAAAAAACCCGATGGTAATCGGCTTCAGCTTCGGCGGTAGGGCTGCTGTAACCTGCCGTACCGCCGAAGCTGAAGATCAGGGGATAACAGCCGTTAAGCCAAAGTCAGTCAAATCGTTGGGCGGCTTGAAACCACGGGCCTCCGCCATACCGCAGTTGAGCAACGTAGTGGGGTATGCTATAAAACCCTTCGATCGAGGGGAGGCCCGTATCCCAGCAGTGGGATGATATGGTGGGTGATGACGTTTAAAAAATATGCTTAATTTATGTACGCTTGATAAGATGACGCTTCAGCATTATTTACTTATCATAAAATGATCAACTCCAAAAGTTGGGATCGCGGCTATTGATAAAATACGATAATAGCATCCTATTGAAACGAAAACTATGCTATAGGTATGCTATCAAAGCTTGCGCAGACGACGGAAATATCCGTCGTCAGTCTGTCTGCGGACTTTCATGTCCGTCAAAATTTATTAATTACAAATGCATCGAATAACGTACACGAGTCTAACTTCATTCGTCTCAACTTCTTTTTTTATACTACATCGGATAGCAGACAAGCATACGGCCTGATACGGCCAGATGTGAAGCGATTACCGTAGCCATATTAATACTCGCAACATGAAATTATACTCGGGCGCCGCTACCACCGCTACCAACACAGCAAACTTCTCCCTACCTGCTGCCCTCACTCACTCACAGGAACACAACAATCCTCGAGAGAATTGTTATTTGGCTGTGGTTTTAAGTGAGGTGGAGGTACTTCTCCAGTCAGGCAGTTTACAAATACGCTGTACCCTACCTCTAATTTGGGGGTCCTTCCGTTTGGCAAAATATTTTTCGTCAAATTTTACTTCCCAAAAAACTTATCGCGCTAGTTTCATTTCCCAAAAGAATCTTTAGCAAATTTATATTTCGCATTTTAATCACTTGGTAAAATATTCATTTGGCAACTTTTTACTTGCTCAAGTTGTATTAAGTCAAATATACATTAAGCAAATGCTTTATTTTGTAAAAAAAAATATATTCCAAAAATAAGTTCGAATATTCACGGCAGCGGCCGGCGAAGCGCCGGAATTGATTTGTCTGATAACAATATACCAACTTAATTATTATAGATGTTCTTACCTGTAAATTATTTGTCCAAGGTGAAACAAAAATCCACGCAGCAGTGTATTTTTTATTTTGGGAAGAGCATGTTATGCCAAACCATATTTGACTACGTAATACTTGGTAAAATGAAACATTGCCATGTAAATATTTGTTAAACAATCAAAACTCGCTCGTGTGCGCAGGCCTACACGATGCGTATAATGTGTCCAATATCACCAAGATGTGAATCAATACTGATTGATGTGATTTGACCCTTACAGCTGTAGGTATATCGCTTGTCGCTCACCGTTCGTCACTCATACTACACCCTTAGTTTATGCTAAATCACCGAGTCCAATATACTGCTGAATTACATGGTATTGTCCGCCTTAAAATGTACAAGGTGTTTCATGAGCTTTTTAAAATGGTAGTAGATATACTTCGTGCGTTTATTTCTAATTTGTTTTTTGGTTCGGTATTTTAATTTCGGGGACTTCGGAAAATCTGACTAGCCTTGAAAAGAAAAATGTAGGTAAGTATTTAGGTACATATTATTAGAACAATGTACTATTACTTTTTACAACTAAGTGCAAATTACTTTTTAATTATTTAAACTACAAAGGAAAAAGCAGACTTTCCCATACAAAAAGTTATCGAACGCCGAGTTGAGACTTACTGAGCTTTGTCTAGAGACTACAGCATCAGGTTGCAAGCGTCCATAAGTTAAGATAACTACTTACGATCAGGCAGAACGTGTTTGTTTGCTACCTTCATTATCAAAAAATCACCTTAGTTAGTAAAAAAGTGATCATTTGTATGACGACATTTAATTTTTTCGAATAATTGTTCAGAAGTAATTTTGTGATCATCATCATCAGGTCATTTTAGTCTCCACTACAGGAGCACGACCCTCTCTCATCCGTCTCAGACAGAAGGAGGATTTGGCCTACACTCCCCACGCTCTGGCCAGACGGGTTGGGGAGGCCTGATCGATGATCTCATCCACGGGAAGAGACGAAGTAATTCTATTCTAGTCTGCCGGAAACCACACGGCCAATTTTGTGGTTAATAAAGTTTAAATAAATAAATACAAATAAGTGTAATCATCTCTTGATTCGGTTTCTTCTTTCTTGGGCAACTTGTAATGACGTCATAAACTATATGAATCTATTTAACACATAATAGTTACATACACCGTCTTATACTAAAGAACATAGTAGTAACTAAACACAATACGGTCTAAAAAGAATGACCGGAACTATGTGGCTACGGAATTACGAATACCCACATTGTTAAGAGCAATATATACTTAGATATACAATGTTGGTAAAATTTGTAATACATATATAAAAATAGTACTGACGAAATGTTTGTAATTTTTCTTTTAAAACAACCTGAAAAAGAGCAAATCCTGCAGCCCTAACAACGCCTCGGATTCCACCAAAGCTGAGACGAGCGGAGTGTCGAGCTTTGGTGGAACATGGTATGCGGCGCCATGCGAGGAAGGGAGTGTTTACAGTGAGGTCTTTAATTGAATGTATACAGTGAGGTCTTTAATTGAATGTATGGAAACATTTCCTCTACGTACATCTCTATCTCCAGTGAAGTCTGGGCTTAAGACCCCCTACCTATTACATTACCCCTAAAACCTGCGCAGGGAGTTTATTTCCCACCCTAATATTATGAGGCAGAAAACTACACTGAAGATTGGAATCACACAGCTTGCCACCATTTTGGACTTGCCCCAAACATTGACTTTTAGTTATTTATCTATCTATATCTATTTATTTATTTATCTATAACTATACATAGAGTAAAATTTTAGACTTATGAATCAGTAGATAAAATGTTTTTGCTAATAAATAACTAGGATAGGTACGTGATTAATAAATAAGTAATCAAATAAAAATAAATACTAATTTTACTTTTGACTGTTTGTCATTTTGTTTATTCGTCGGCGTCACGCTTAAACCACTCATTAAATTCAAAATTTTGTTATTGAGAAATATGAAACAATGTTCAGTACAAAATTTTATGTTATTTCATAAAAATCGAGCCATCATAAGATGTCGCGGATTCGATCCCGGTTATACGGAGGCTTTACGTACTTTGGCTGAAGTATGTGTTGTAAGGACTGGACAACGTGTCATAAACCTACGAGATAGGTAACTAATTCCAAGCGGACAAAGTCACAGGTACTACTAGTTTAAAATAAGATGTAACTGTATACGTCTGAAGCGCATTCTCTACTGACAAAACCGCCAATTTGATTTCGTATATCAATCCATCTCATAATGCAATTCACATTGACCCTTACATCAATCCTACATTTACATCTAACACTTTTATGAAAACATTTGAATAACAAAACATTATGAGATCACGAGCAAAGTCATATGTAAACCTAGTCACCAATACACATTGTTACGTTCGAATCAAGCATGGCTCCTTTCAATAGAGAATTACGGCACAAAAGGCAGCGAACTGGAAATAAAAGATGTAATGGCAGTCATTCCCTGACCTTTTTTGCTATGTGTTTGTTTATTATATTGCTGGGGTTTTTATGGTGATTTTATGGTCTCACTTTGGGCGGTCCGTACGCTAGATTAACTATGTTTAAGGGATATTTTATGCTTTCTTGTGTAACATAAGCTGTTGGGAAAAAGCTGAAATTTTCGTATGGCTTGAGTTTATGTTGCAAAAAATTTGCTAGAAAATATAAAACAATAGTGAGAAGGATTTTTTGTTGCTTTTACATATACACTTTATATCTTTACACAACAACAGCATATATATTATTGCAATACAAGTGCTTACGCTACATCTCCGTAATTTCACTCACTCCCAGAAACAACAATCTTCAAGGGTATTGTTATTTGGCTGCGGTATTCTATTAGGTTCTGTAAGTAACTCTGTAATTTATTTATTTATTATTTACCTAGCTATATAGGGGTAGTATACTATTCAGATTTGGTAGCAACAAGGGAGAATTACCAAGCGTTCAGACGATTTTGCAATTCATGTTATTGGAATCGATGTGTTAGGTAACAACTCAATGTTTTAGGTCCCTAATAGTGTTAGAAACTTAAAATCCGTGGTGCACGGCAGTTGAGCTTCACTTGACTAGCCATCTCTTGAGGCTTTTAATGCCTTATTTGCCATATTGCTGTCTCTCACATTGCTAAGAGGGGAAGTCAAATTCCAAAAGCTTCCTACTCCTACTAATTTCTTCTGATTAAATTCGTTGTGAGTTCCAAGGCAGCCGTAGTTTTACCCCTGGGACTGCAATGGACTTCATTGTTCATTGCCTTTTTTGGCGGTCGCCGCTGTTAATCCTGGCTACACAGGAGATACAGTGGTGGGATAGTGTGGTGGGCCCCCGTCCCATTACCTAGCTATATTATCTTTATGATTATATGACTAGATTTTTTAATTTTTGCGACGCCAATAGCTAAACCAGCGAACGCTTCGCCTGATGTAAAGCGGTTATCGTAACCATATAAATACAAATTTCATCACAATAACATTATTATCTAGCTGTGGAGCCATATTTCCATACATTACATAGACATAACCATACACGTATAACTAGCACTAGAAAGACTGGAGCGGTCATTTGACACCAATTTCAATTTAAATGGTGAATAACTCAATAACCATTTAACTTAATGTACTGAGACTTTGTGACTTTTATTAATATTACTAGTTAAATGAAACTATGTATGAAGATAACTCACATCTCTTTTGTTTATTTTTTAAAATCTTGATATACCGACAAAGACGGCAGTCATTTTTTGGCTAAATTCGATAAATGTTTATTTGTAATATGAGAAGGTAGAATATAAATTTGTATGCTTATCCATTATTAGCACGTTACATGGCAATGTACAAATAGACGTTAATCATCCGAAAAAAAGCCAGAAACTGTGACATTTTATAATACGACCATGTACAACGTGGCTTAACATATGGCAAAAAAATATAGTGTCAAAGCGGCATTTCGAAGGTGGCCTGCAAAGTTTTTTTTTTTTTCAATATGCTGGACCTAGCAGAGATAAATTCCTTCATTATATTATATATAAGAAAATGTCAAGTACCAACATGAAACGATGGAATTTCATAGTAAGTTTAGCGAGTAAACTTAGCGTCCAAATAGAAATCGAAGCGAGACTCTCTGAAACCGAATCCTTGCCACAAAAGAGTCCACACCTTCTACTTCTTGATCTTCTTCTCAAAATCCGTAAATTCGGGAAAAGCGAGAATGTTATTACAGAAGTGAAAATAAAACTAATAAAGTATGCGACACTTGCAAAAAGCCACTTTGCGGCTCTTGTACCGTAAAGAAAATGTTAAAATGTAAAAATTGTGTGTAAATTAAATAATTAATCATACATTATACTCTATTTTATTACTACAGTTACCAGTTATAGCACTTAAATAAAAAAAAGAGATATAATAAATTGGAGGAGTCATTTGACCTTTCGCCGTCTTTGTACTCGTATAGTGCTAGGCTTTGCTTACTTTTGGGCTATATGACGCGATGTATTTGACAAATTATTATTTATTTACCTAATATATGAACCTAACGAAGAACAAGTAATTAAAAACTTTACAAAATTGTTTGACTCTTCAAAGTCAGAAACACCTAGATTAATTAAAATTACTTTTCAGTGTGTCTTATCAATCTGAAATAATTAAATTTGTTGGAAATTTATTGAAAAAGTTAGTTAATGTATTTGATGTTATAATTAGTTAGGGCAATCACCGACGACTGATGGCGTGCGCCAAATGTTAATGGCTGGTGATGATTGATTGATTTTACATTGTTCGACAGGAAAGCGACTGTAGGCAAAATTGACTTAATCGGTTAATGAAAGCGAACAAGAAAGCAGTCGCCCTAAGTATTTATGATGTCAAAATGAATGGAGTTACAAATAAAATCATTTGGGAAAATATGAGTGCGATTATAAATACAAATGAAAAAGGCAATTTGATCTACACTACTTTGCGTGCCACCCACTACCGTTAGTAGTTGTCTGCTCCAGCTGCTGTTGCTGCTGCTGCGAATCTCCTTGATGAATCTCCGAATGTAGATGTTGATGTTTAGAACAACAACCTACAAATGACCTAACCAACAACATGTTCTAACCATCAACATTACAGATCGCCTAAGGATGCCTCGCGTAAGGCGAAACAAGTGTCGCAGAGACGATCACGGCAGAGGCAGCGGCGGTAGAATGTATCTTCTGTTTCAGATGTTGGAGATTCGCCGAGACGACCACAGCAGCTGGAGCAGAGACGACCAAAGCAGCCACGGCAGTCGCATGCAACTACTAACGGTAGTGAGTGGGTGCCGGCCGGCAGTAATTTACATGAACTAATTGGTGGCGGAAGCACGCAAAGTAGTGTAGATTGCCTGTAAATTTGACTTCCGCAAAATAACACCTGAATCAATTAACTAACAAATGAAACAGATTATGCATCTCAATGTATTAAAATAATTTGAACCGTGTGTTTATTTAAATAACTCTATATGCTAGCCAATGACACGGTTACTCGAACGCAAGAAAAAATCACTTATGTCCAATACGCCATTTATATGGAAACGTTGATTCTTCTCAACTTCGAATGTTTCTGAGTAAAAGTTATTTATATTGATGAGAATAACCAGTTGTTTAAATATGAGTTACTGAATACAAACATACGAGTCACCTGATGTGATTATAGACACTTAAAACTACAATACAGGTACTTGCTGATGGTCTTGCTCACTTGCAAGAACACAACGTGGCAAATATCAATAAAAAAAAAATTCATATACCCGATTGCATCTATCACATACCGTCATAAATGACATCTTACGTGACTAATAAATAATGACAATACAAAGTTTGGTTCATTCCAAAAGTAAATACAGTATTGTAACTTTATGTGTTTATTTTTCTGTTGATTATCAACGATAATGGACAACGTTTATAGTTTCACAAACATGTAACTTTGTTTCATATCAATCTATCTACATTCTTATTGGCTGTGCTACCCCTGAGGTGTAATTTCGACAACACGCTTCCAATTTTAATTGCGGCCTTATTTGTGAGTAGTCCAATTATTACCACGTTCGCAGGGTTTGCTGTTAACAGTAACTTGAAATTACTACAAGAACATTGTTAGGTGAGTTTCGATCGAGTTTTCTGGAAACTCAAACTAAGTTGTGAGTTTATCCAGCGTCGCATATTTATGTAAGCAAGAAGTATATTAAAGTAAAAGATCACAGCGTTTGCGGCTGGTTCGATATGTGTATGGATTATTAATTTTTTATTTTTATTTTGTGTTAGAATTCGTTGGCGTCCATATAAAAACCTCTTCACGTCTTTCTTTCTTTTTTTTTATACTACGTCGGGTGGCAGACAAGCATACGGCCCGCCTGATGTGAAGCGGTTACCGTAACCGTATTAACGCTCGCAACATAATATATCACTTGTGTGCAGCCACCCCCGCTGCCAACGCAGCATCTCCTTCTTTTCTGGTGACCTCACTCACTCGCAGGAACACAACAAGCCTCAAGGGAATTGTTATTTGGCTGCGGTATTCTGTGACGTCGAGGTACATTGACCAGTCGGGAAGCTTACAATTACGCTCTCTACCTCTCTTTTCGCCAGAGCTTCGTTTTTCAGTCAGCAGGGTGCACCACGACCAGGTGAAGTTGGCTTTGGTTCAAAGATGTTGATAAACCAATTACACCCCAATTTCTTAATTTCTTAATCAATTGTGATCAATTCCACCCCATGCTGTAGGCTCCTGGAAAACCTCGATAGTCAGTTCATTCCACAGCTTGATAGGAGACGGGAGAAATCCTCCTAGAACTGTAAATTACTTTGGTACCTTACGAAAAATTCGTTAGAAATCAGTAACTTTTATGATCTTCCCTTTGTCTTCTTCCACCTTAAAGGCTTAGGATCTTGAGAATTAATACAAATCCCCATTCATCACCATTGAAGACATAGCAGATGGTGACAAATGGGGATTACTCTTCACTCCAAACTTCTCCCGGTTTAAAGTGTATAAGAACAGAAATGAAAACAGTTCAAAAGTCGAGAACAACAGGTACTACCTATTGCGTGACTGCATTGATTATCACGCTATAAACACAGGGTTAACTACAAACTGTGGGTTACTTTTTACCCCGAGTGCCTTTTAAGTTTTTCGTAGACGCCTTGTTTCTGATGGATTTTAATTTATTTTACCGTCCACTTTGATATAACATTCAATCAATACCAGTTGCTTTGCACGGTTATTTGTAAAAATACACACACTTCGGTTAAATATTAAATTCATGGTCACACGAATTGATTGTTATATTTTAACTTATATCTAAAACAAGGACTCAAGAACCTTAATTGACGTGGAAAAAGGCTCATGTTATTTCTTTTCCTAAAGTCCCTAACCCACCTTCATTTTCACAGTATCGTCAAATAGTCCTTCGTGTCCCTTCTAAGTCCGCGTAAGGAAACCGAGCGTCGGTTGCCACGAGCTACTCGATTTAAGAGTGCCCAAGTAGCCTACTTGCAGGTGAGAGGGGAGTAAGACCTGCTACCAATCTACTTGAGTGCTTGTTTGGTTTACCGAGCGCAAGAGCGGTGCGCGTAAAGGTTCTCTCGTCTGGTTGGTTTACTAGACAAAAGACTCGCAATCCTGTGATATAACCGGTAGGTTATTGCACAGGGGTGCATTAGCTGTAGGCATATGGTGCGTTGTCCTTTCTAAGTACTAGATGACGCTATCCACAAGCCACTGTATTCCTATTTGTCTGCAAATAACCTTCTTAGTCCATATCAATCTGGATTTCCTCCTTTACATAGCACTGTCAGTGCATTGCTTCATGTCAATGAAGATTCGACAAGTTATGGACATCCCACACCTGAGTGTTGATTAAAAAATCACGATCCAGTATTTAGTATATATAATATATTTATAGTATATACTTCTACTGTACGTGTGTATGTCACTGAACTCCTCCTAAACGGCTGGACAGATTTGAATGATTTTTTTTGTATGCGTTTGGGTTCGACCCTGAATGGTTTAGATTCACAAATCAGCCCGGCAGATGGCGCTGCAGTAATGGGAATGGAAAGACTGAGCCACAGCAAAGCGTGTGCGGGCCGCTACTTTAGTATATAATACTACTATTTAATAATATTTGGCCGTGTGGTTTCCGGCAGACTAGAATAGAATCACTCCGTTTCGTCCCGTGGATGTCGTACAAGGCGACTAAGGGAAATACATTATCAAATATCGATCAGGCCCCCCCAACCCGTTTGGCCAGCGTGGGGAGTGTAGGCTAAATCCTCCTTTCGTCTAGGACGGACCAGAGAGGGTCGTGCTCCTGTAGTGGAGACTAAAATGGGCCTGATGGTGATGATGATTTATTAATAATCTACAATTCCCAAAAAAAATAGAGTTACCTACAGGTGCTCAACTATAAACAAAAAACATAACGATGGAAGAACAAAAACTGCGCAGTATGGTGTAAACAAAAATAAGGCATAAACGCTCAGAAAATGGTGCAAATAACCCTCAGAGCGCTTCAATAACTATAATAGAATTATATTTCAGAAATAATACTATTTACATAATATCGCACTCTGAACATAGGCCCAGTGGAGTAGAAGGAAGGGATCCAACAGGTGGATTTGGATATGAATGTTTACACGAGTCACTGTTTGAAATTTAGAATAGAAAGCTCGCAAAATGAAGAAAGATACAAAATCTTCCGGTGCAAGTGTAAATGAAAAATTTTGTAAATCTCCGATCAAAAAAAAAACTGTATTCTTTTTCACCATCAGACCGTAATCACTACACAATATAATTATCTAGTGGTAACGTATTTGTTGAAGTAATTTATTTATTATAAAACGGCTGCGTTATTTATTATAATAATATTTAAAAAAAAAAACAAAAGATACACTACCTATACATTTATATAGTTTTCGCATATAACCTCTAACAAAACTGGTCTGTTTTTGTGCTAACACAAGAAATACTCGTACGTAGTAGGTTAGCAGAATGGAATATGGAACTATTTACCCGTTAATAGAAAAATATTTAATTTAGTGGTTTATCAACATCTTTGAACCAAAGCCAACTTCACCTGCACGTGGTGCACCCTGCTGACTGACAAACGAAGCTCTGGCAAAAAGAGAGGTAGAGAGCGTAATTTGTAAGCTATCCGACTGGGGAATGTACCTCCGTCTCACAGAATACCGTAGCCAAATAACAATTCCCTTGAGGGTTGTTATGTTCGTGCGACTGAGTGAAGTTACAAGAAAGGAAGGAGATGCTGCGTTGGCAGCGGGGGTGGCGGCGCGCGAGTATTATTTCTTGTTGCGAGCGCTAAATTGGCTATGGTAACCGCTTCACATCGGGTAGGCCGTATGCTTGTCTACCACCCAACGCAATATAAAAAAAAAACGGGTTGCACTCTGGGAGTGCCAGCAGAAGTGAAAACTTGAACATTAACGTTGTACATTTTTGAATAGTTTGGAATGGTTAGGGAATAATTTCGCACGAATTTCTTTATTCATCAGTGTAAAAGTACTATAATTTATGTGGTAAAATACAATATTCATTTATTGCGCTTTCGTACACAAACATGACAATTTAAATTACAATAAAAATAAGTAGCAGGAGCAGGCATACATTTTCGCCGCGCGGTAGAAAGAGAGGGGGATATCACTTCCTCTCCTACGCTGCGCCGGCGGTATATGTTCCCTCCGTCTTACGAATTTTGGATTAGGCCACGTGTCCTGACGCGATATCAACATTTTTTATCCATCCCAAAAAGTGCACAACGGTGCTAAAGAAGTTTTCACTTCAAAATTGGATTGTAAAACTGAGCGACTAGTATACTAATTTGGCGACTAAATATGTTACAAAACATGGGTACAAAACCTAACCTAGAATTCCAGTCACTTATTTAGTAATTTTACTCGTTCAATTTATTATATTCCAAGTTATAATAGTGTCTAAATCGAATACAAATACGAAAGTATATACAAAGTATAAATAGTAATTGTTATATTATCTGGTATGACGAGCTCGGTGGTCAAATGGTTAGCAATGGCCACTTTGACTCCGAGGTCGCGGGTTCGATTCCCGCACAAGACAAACATTTATGTGCATGAACATGTCTGTTTGTCTTGGTCTGGGTGTTTTCTATGTATTATAATTATGTATTTACAAAAAAAAAAAAATTGTACATTTATCAGTTGTCTAGTACCCATAACACAAGCTTTGCGCTTAATTTGGGACTAGATGGCTCTGTGTAAATTGTCCAGAAAAAAATATTTATTTATTTAAAAATAACGACCCATATTAGCAAGTTTCTATCTAGCATTTCTTCTTCACCAATAATCAGTACCGAAATGCTAGTAGATACAAAAAGGACAAAAATATTATTAAATATTAAGTATTAAATATTAAGTATTATATATATATGACGAGTCTAAGTACCCACAGGCGCCCAATGACAGAATCAACAATTTCATTTCATTTCTTGGATAATGTAATTCGTATCTTTACGTCAAACACATTTCCAAGGCATATTATGAATTCTAATAACAAAAATATATCAAAACTTTGAGGATACAATGAAAAATAAGATGTCCATCGTATCATAGCAAAAACTACAGGCATAACTTGGTAACTAATCATACTTTTTATTTCACGCAAACTTTTGGGAAAGGGAATATAAAAAATAAAACAATATGAAGTTTCGCGAAACTACCCGAGAACTATCTATTCTCTCTTTTGTTTTAAACATTTTCCTACCGAAAGTTGTACAAAGTTTTCTTCATTATTATAGCTTTTTCTTTCTTTTTCATTGTTTTAATTTCTTTACATAATTATATATTTGATAGTAAGTTTTGGGACTGTAAAAAAAATATTATGATAAACTTAGTTTCATTTGCGAAGTATGGAGCTTACGAGACCAGTCGACGTACGTGAAAGTTAATTTTACGGCATTCATGCAGTTTGTTTAGAGTTACCGCACTAGTGACTTTTTTTAATCTCTAGGCATCCAGGTTTCTTTTTGCCTTTTGGATTTTATCCTGGAGTTTGGTAAAGAAAGAAGATGAATATTTTTTCCATCAGGTGACCCACATACTCGTTATATAAAAAAAGGAACCAAAATTTTGCTAAAATGTGTTTTGCTCATAAAACCCTTAAATTTGATATCCATGACATAGAGGTTAATATTATCGCTGAATTATAAATAGCGACATTTAATCATGCATCGTTACGTGAATGACGAGTTGTCAAATTTGTAATCATTGAATAAGTTGCAAGATTTGGTAAAGACCATGGTAAAACTAAATAAATACTAAAAATATTGAAATAAACTGTTATGTACCTCATTGTTTTTACCAAAATAGATATCAATTCTCTTATAATACCATCAATTATTACCCAATTTAAGTACAGAACAGTAAAAATAGATATAGATTTGTTATCTAGTTAATTGATTTTACCGATATAGACCACGATTGTAACTCCATGAATGTTTTTGGTAGCAATAACTTTCACGCCGTCTATCCAGCACAGAAACGATTACTCACACGGCACATTTACAAAAGTCCCCAACACGCCCCGCTCAATTACGAATGAAAGCAATCAGTCCACTAGATTACCCTCTATATCTAGTAATCGATCTCCGGATTAATCCACTGATTAATCGTTGCGTACGTGCGTGTGGCGTTGACGATACGCGGAAAAGAGATAGGTGTAACGAACGTGAACTTAGTTACTGCGCTGGCTCAACGAACAAAAGTGAAAACGAACAAAAGATAGGAAGACTCAAGTCGAAAGTCTTCGACCAGTGTGTGTTACCAGTGATGACTTACGGCACTGAAACGTGGTCTCTCACTATGGGCCTTATGAACAAGCTCAAAGTAGCCCAACGAGCTATGGAGAGGGCTATGCTCGGAGTCTCTCTGCGAGATCGAATCAGAAATTAGGAGATCCGTAGAAGAACCAAGGTTACCGACATAGCCCAGCGGATTAGCAAGTTGAAGTGGCAGTGGGCAGGGCACATAGCACGGAGGACGGATGACCGATGGGGTCAAAAGGTTCTCGAGTGGAGACAACGTACCGGCAAGCGCAGCGTAGGACGTCCACCCACGAGGTGGACAGACGACCTCATTAAGACCGTAGGATCGCGCTGGATGCAAGCCGCTTCCAACCGGTCTTATTGGAGATCTAGAGGGGAGGCCTATGTCCAGCAGTGGACTTTCAATGGCTGAGATGATGATGATGATGATGAGGAAGATTCGCCAGTCAGGGACCCTACCAACTAAGCTGAAGCCGATTTCCATCAGATTTTTTGATTGCAAAAATCTAACTTCGCTTTAATTTAGTGCTAATAGTATTAACATTGGTCGTTAGGGACGGAGACGCCCTACCGATTGAACAGAGGATTTTAATTGCAAATTTAAACAGCAGTCTAATTATCGCATTCAAAAATCCCGATGGGAATTGGCTTTAGCTTAGGCGGTAGGCCCCTAGATTGAGCCACTCACTTCTAATCTAATGTTTGCAATCAGCTTAGATCCGTTTGGAATTAGTCATTCTAGTACTAGTATAACGTTTCCTAAAAAAAATAGCAAACTGAGATTGTTAGTACATCGACCACCGATATCTTGGCAAAACCTATTACATTTGCGTTTGTTGACCGGTAGAGAGAGAGAGAGAGTCTACAAATATATTTCTGTCTCAGTCAGTCTGCTTAACTTTACATAGATATAATTGCTTACCACCCTAGTAGTATTTATAAAACTACTTGTATCCTATGAGAGACTGTTTTTGACTTAATTTACCATTATAATCACTACTTATTTTATACATTATGTAACAAAATATACATCTATGCAATAAACTGGCTAAATAAAATAACTAAAAAACTATATAAAACCAACAAGTTGTTTTCGTGTAAAAATAACATAGACGGGTACGGAGACAGAAAAACGCTGAGCCTAAGATTAAATATATATAAATATTTCTGGACAAATTACATACGGTCATAATTTTGCAAAGTTTGTACTATGGCTACTAGATAACTGATGTTATACTTAAATACATTTTTTTTAAATACATGCATATAATACATTAAAAACACCCAGAGAAAGACAATCAGGCATGTTAAGTCTGGTCGTATGCTTATTTACAATCTTAGCGGTTTTCGAATAGCATAATAAAAAACAACTAATTATTTATTTAAACGTCACAATTTAAGAAAGAACTTCGAAGAATGTCTTCATATTGCACTAGTTTATTAGCAATAAAATACGCTTTAACAATGAATTATAGTAAATGAAATGGGGATTTTTTAATAAACGGTTCGTATCAAATGCTACAAGAATATATAGAATTGCTGCCATTTCTCAAGGTTTTAATTAATCTCTTTTTAATTAAGAAACAGTAATTAAAACTTTATAAAAAAAAATAATAGTTAATAAAAACTTTATAAGAAATTTCTATTATTTAATTTGCACTTTGTAATAAATAATAATTTAATATTATTATTTATAAATTAAATAATAATTTTATATGTCCTACGTCACTTAAGCAGCTGTGACGAATGTAATGTTCTCCTCATAAAAAATATCAGTCAAATAATAAAATTATCAATACATATAATAAAATCGTAACTGGCCGCTGTCTGTACATTGAAGATATATAAAAAAAACTAATATAGGGGGGCTTTATGAACGCAATAGAACCCAAAACAATGATTTTTAGAATTTTTGTCTGTTTGTCGGTTTGTCTGTTTGTCTGTTTGTCTGTTTGTCCGTACGTTTGTGCACGCTAATCTCAGAAACGGCTTAACCTATTTGAATAAGGTTTTCACTAATGCGTTAAGGTTTGCTCAACTTAACATTTAGTTTTTGTTTCATTTCAATCGGTTTATAAATAAAAAAGTTATATCAATCTAAAGAATCACATATAAAATGGTACAAAATAACCAATCAATTGAATTGACTGAAACTTTTCAGTTGAATTAACTGAAACTTTATGAAGGTATTATGTTATCATCGTTAAAGTAAATAATACAATGAGAGAGATGCTTAGAGGTCGTAGCGCTAACGCAAGTTAAGCAACCCCTGTCGTGGTTATAACTAGGATGGGTGACCACAATTGGCACAAAAAATATATCAATTGGCTTAGTAATAACTCTGTGTGCAGAAATGGAAGATATATAAGAAAATCTATTACAGGGGGGCTTTATGAACGCAATAGAACCCAAAACAATGATTTTTAGAATTTTTGTCTGTTTGTCTGTACGTTTGTGCACGCTAATCTTAGAAACGTCTTAACCTATTTGAACGCAGTTTTCACTAATGCGTTACGGTTTGCTCTACATAACATTTAGTGTTTGTTTCATTTCAATCGGTTCATAAATAAAAAAGTTCTATCAATCTAAAGAATCTATATACATAAAATTCAAAGTCCTGACTGACTGGCTGACTGATATATCAACGCACAGCCCAAACCGCTGGGTCTAGAGATTCTAAATTTGGCACGTAGGTTCCTTATGACGTCTAGGGGTACACTAAGAAATGATTTTTCAAAATTCATCCCCTAAGGGGATGAAACTGGGGTTCAAAGTTTGTATGGGGAGACAAGATTAGTTGGACTATTTTATCCGAAACTTTTCAAAAGTACTTCTATAGATAAATGAGTAAATACGTGTTACAGGATTTCTCAATATTCAACCCCTAAAGGGGTAAAGTGGGGTGAAAAAGTCTGAAAATCGTCATGGGTATTGTTTTTGTAGTTTATCGGGTCGCTAATTATGAAAAAGAACAAATATTTTATAATCCAACATAGCCGACGTGACATAAAATCACCCCTGTGGAGATGCGATGGAGTTGAAATGTCATAATATCAATATGGGTGTTGATTCTATGGTTGCCTGGGACGTCAATTACGAAAATAGCATCGGTTTGAAAATATAACACAGTGGACACGAAATTAGTTCAAATGATTTTTCAAATTTTACCTCTAAGAGGGTGAATCGGAGGTCAAAAGTTTGTATGGGGCAACGAGATTAGTTGGACTATTTTATCCTAAACTTTACACGAGTACTTCTATAGATAAATGAGTAAACATATCTTACCCCAAATTTCACGCGAGCGAAGCCGCGGGCGAAAGCTAGTAATAAATACTTTTATGGCAGTACAAATAAGAACGAAACAGCAAATATTTTTTTAAACTATTGATACAAAATGACACACATGCATTAATAAGAACTTAGCACACACACAATGAAACTCGAGGTGACAAAGATTCTGATGGTAACTCACAATTTGAAATCGATTGAAGTTGGCATTCAGAGAGTATTTAAAAACAGTTTTAATGAAATACACTTACATATTTACATACATGCATTTAGTTTGAAAATATTGCACTCTTTTTCTAGCAGTCTATTATACCATGAAAATCTCGACACTTTTAAATAAAAACGGAAACCTTTCCGGAAACAGGAAATGGACTCGTTCTAAGTTAAGCATCAAAATGAAATGGTTTCTCTATTTAATTAAAAGATTTTATTTCAGAACTTTAAATTTATGTTCGAATATTTCTAAATTCCATGATTAACTCAAACCGATGATCTTAAAGCTTTAATTGTTACTATTATTTTGGACACAAAAAAATACAGTCCCTAAATAGTCTGTTTATTCTATGTATGTGGCGAAAAGGGCTTGATAGCTTCCTCTTTTTTTAAAGTCGGTTGAAAATAACTCTGTTTACAATCTATATAATCTGTGAGTTTGTAATCAAATCTTGCAAGTATAATTTGACCCACTTCCCCAGCGTCCGATCGAACTGAAATTTGGCACACTCGTTTGGTTCTTGTTACAATGGACGATTTTAAAACCAGTAAGGCGGCCGATACAAAATGGCAATGTATAATTTCCACATGAACCCCTATGATATTGGTATCAAATGAAAGTGCTTGGATAGCGAAACATAGTAAACTTCTTGTTTAGGGTTCCGTACATCAAAAGAAAAAACCGTTTAAAAACGGAACCCATATAAGATCACTTTGTTGTCCGTCTGTCTGTCTGTCTGCCTGTCTGTTTGTCAAGACCCTCTATGTCGAGAATCCGTGATGGTATCAAGCTGAAATTTGAACAGTATATTCAGGTCTACGGTCCCATGAAGTTGTAAAAAAATCAAATTGCTAAGTTTACGTAAAAAAAAGTTACGGCCGTTTATTTAGCAAAAAACGCATATTTCGACACATTCTCAAGGGAATCAAAACCTATAGGGTACTTCCCGTTGACCTAGAACTATGAAGTTTGGCAAGTAACATTGTTATAGACTACAAGTACAAGAATAAATGTCAAAACTATACATTTGTAATTAAATCTAAAAAAATTGGGGGTCTATATTTTTTATAGAAGGTCGAAATTTCAAATTGATAGTTCAAATGGGGTATCATATGAAAGGGCTTGATGTGCACATTGCAAAATATATTTTACTAGCAAAGTACCCGTGCTTCGCTACGGGAACACTCCTGATTTGCGTCTATTTTTGTTTCGTATTGACCATTATCACAAACATACAACATTTAGGTTAAGACATCCTGGTAAACAATATATTTTGGCATTCGCACCAGGAGCCAAAATTGCAATGCTTCCAGGAGAACTTGCCCCTGAGCAAACTACATACAACTGATCATAAGAGAAGCAGTCCTGTCTCAAGTCAACCCCAGCTACCTTTAGAGACTGCCCCTGAGCTTTGTTAATGGTCATAGCGAAACACCTTTATGGGAAATTGAAGTGAAGTCTCTTAAATTGAACTGGGTGGTCTTATGGAAAAATGGGAATGCGGGTTATCAAGAGAGATTCCTCAACAGCGCATCCTTTACTGTCCTCACTCAACAACTCATCGTTCCAGTTGTTTAATACGTGAACAATGGTGGCACGAACCTCCTGATGATACACCTCCGTTCCAGGCAAGTGGTAGGAGATGGAGCGGAACAGGCCAGCTCCATCACCTTCCAAAGCTATAACGGTATGGGGCATCATCACTCCTTCCACAAATATAAATTTAGTGAATCTTGACTTCATTGTTTGAAAAATACGGAAATTCTTATATTAAGTAGGTAAAAACCTGTTCTAAGTACCGACTTTATGGGAAAGTCGGTACTTAGAATAGGTTTTTCAATTAGTTTTCGAAAGTCAAGCTACACCAGATGTAGCTTCATTTGAAGGACGCAGTTTCTTTTACGCCCTACGCGCGCGATGGTTTACCTCCGGGGGTAACTACTGGAATGAGGTGAGCGATAAACCGTCATGGATAACCCCATGGTTTGAAATAATCTCTCGTATATACCCTTTCCTTAATAACGAAACCATAGCGCGCTGTACAAATGCTAGGTATAGCGCCATCTAGTGATAAGTTAATTCAAATATAAATATAACATTTTTTCACATTTCTTGGCTGGGCGCTGGTCAAAAGTTAACCCATAAACATCCCCTTTTTTTTATAAACAACTATTCTACCAAGTCTCAAAATCGTAGGTGAATCGGTTTCCAGGAGGGTTTTTTTTCAACCCCCTATTTTCACCTCTTAGGAGTGAAATTTCGGAAAATCCCGTCTTAGTGCGCGCTTACATTGTATAAGGAACACATATCCAAAGTTTCAGGTTTCTAGCTTCAGGGGTCTGGGCTGTGCGTTGATTAGTGAGTCAGTCAGTCAAGTCAGTGAGGACAAAGCCTTTTACTATCTAGCTTTTGCCTGCGGCTTCGCTCGCGTGAAGTTCGCGCTTTTTAGATTATCCAAGTCAAGTCTAACACGCAACGCAACCACCCTCATGTAGCACCTATAATTGTACTAAATACGGATGCAAGAACTTTCCAGATAAGTAGTTATCTGGAAGGTTATCTGGTGTAGTAGTAGTACTACACCCGTCCCGTCCTCACCGCGCCGGCCGCCCGCGATCGTATAAGCACTGATTTACGCCAAATACAAATTTAAAAACCTATTAGGATAACACTTCAGTCAACACACAAGTCTCATTCCATCAGCTTAAAAAAGTAAAACAAAGTTTAAAAAAATTACATGATGATGGTCACGTTAGCCACGTTGAATTTTAAAATCGTTGTTGTTTTCGTAATCAGCGACACGATAAAATATAAAAACAATAATATCCTTCATGATTTTCAGACTTTTTGACCCCATTTTACTCCTTTTTTTTTGGGTTGAATTTCTAAAGATCCTGAAACACGTATTCACTCATTTATCTATAGTCAAATTAATCTCGTTTCCCTACACAAACTTTGGACCTCCGTTTCACCCTTTTAAGGGAAAAATTTGGAAAATCCTTTTAAGTTATTTCGTGTCCACTGTGTTATATTTTGAAATCGATGCGATTTTCGTAATTGACGTCCCAGAAAACCATAGAATCAACACCCATATTGATATTATGACATTTCAACCCCATCGTACTCCATAGGGGGATGATGTTGATGAGGGGGGGGATTTTATGTCACGTCGGCTATGTTGGATTATAAAATAGTTGTTGTTTTCGTAATCAGCGACCCGATAAACCATTAAAACAATACCCATGACGATTTTCAGACTTTTTCACTCCTTTTTACCCCTTTAGGGGTTGAATTTTGAAAAATCCTGGAACACGTGTTTTTTCATTTATCTATAGAAGTACTCGTGTAAAGTTTCGGATAAAATAGTCCAACTAATATTGTTTCCCCATACAAACTTTGGACCCCCGTTTCACCCCCTTAGGGGATGAATTTTGAAAAATCCTTTCTTAGTGCACCCCTAGACGTCATAAGGAACCTACTTGCCAAATTTGGAATCTCTAGACCCAGCGGTTTGGGCTGTGCGTTGATTAGTGAGTCAGTCAGTCAGTCAGTCAGTCAGTCAGTGAGGACAAAGCCTTTTATTATTATAGATTTGTTATTTCTTATTTGTAATGAAAAATATCAAATTTATAATGATCGCATGATACGTACGGAACCCTCGGTGGGCGAGTCCGACTCGCACTTGGTCGATTTTTTTTTATTAACCACTAATAAAAACTTGTCAAATTTTTGACGTTTTATAAATCAATGAACGCCGGCTGCACACACGAAAAAGCATGAATCATTGTCACGTTCCGTCTGTGATGTGAGTGCAAGCGAGAGCGCGGGACAAGCGATAGAGAAGCACGATCGGCCTAAGCGTTCCGCTTGTGACGCATCTATCTCTTCCACTCCATCGGCCGATGTTTTCTTATGACGACATCACGTAAAATTATCGTCCGTAAACCGACTTTACAGACAACCATTTTTTTTATTGTTCTTGTTACTATCAATATACTAAAAAAACAATACAGTTTGCATAAACTATGTTGGCATAAGGCCAATACACGTTGTGAAATAAATACACGAGAATCGTAACTGCAACGACTCGGCCATTTTAACATTTGGCTAGCCGTAAAGCTGCTAACGTTTAAATTTATTTAGAACCAACAATTTATTATGCAGTGAATTAAACGCTATTGAAATTTAGTGCCAGATGTTCAAACATGAATTAATGTAAGCTTCGTGCGGGGAAACGAGCTGATTTTATACATTAAAAATATTTTATATTATTGTGTTGAATTTTTTGACTTTGACATCTATACTAATATTATTAACGTGAAAGTGTATTTGGGTATTATAAGGGGTGTAAGTGATTCATCAAGATCTTTGAACCAAAGCCAAATTGACCTTCACGTGGTGCACCCTGCTGACTGACAAACGAAACTCTGGCGAAAAGAGAGATAGGGAGCGTAATTGTAAGCTACCCGATTGGGGAATGTGCCTCCACCTCACTGAATATCGCTGTCAAATAACAATTCCCTTGAGGGTTGTTGTGTTCCTGCGAGTGAGTGAAGTCACCAGAAAAGAAGGAGATGCTGCGTTGGCAGCGGGGTGGCGGCACGAGAGCGACATTTTATGTTGCGAGCGTTAATATGGCTACGGTAACCGCTTCACATCAGGCGTGCTGTATGCTTGTCTACCACCCGACGTAGTATAAAAAAACAATTTGCTCGTCCCTTAACGTCAAAAGGAACCAATGGATTGACGTTTTTTTTCCGGAGATAGAGAGTGACATAGGCTATATATTTTATTCCCACGAGCAAAAAGTTTTAAGTAAATTATAGACCACGCGGGCTCATAAAATATTTTTCCAATACAGTTCAAAAAGGGTACTTTCGGTCACTTTCAAAATAACCAACTTTGCTCCAAACTATAATATGAAACTAATATATTAATCCCTACTAATATAACAAATGTGAAAGTGAATTTGATTGTTACGCTTTCATTGTCAATCTATACGAATATTCGCTGTATGTATACATACATATTTAGTATGACGACGTTGCACTTATTAGTTACTTACTTGCTTGAGTATATAGTATGATTGTCTTTCAAGAAATAAGATTACGCTGGCGAAGACGTGAGCGAAATCTAGTTTTCTATCCTCGTTCACCCCAGTTCACCCCACTGCTGGGATATGAGCCTCCCTTCAATAGAAGGGGTTTAGAGCATCCACCGTCCTGCTCAACTGCGGATTGGCAGAGGAAAAAGTTTTCAGGTCACCTAAAGGCCACTGACTTGGCTTACAGTCATCTATAAAGACAACAGCCGGGACCGACGACGAAATTGGAGGAACTCGAGATATATAAACCCAACGAGGGACTGGCTACGGCCGACATTACTTAACTTGCAAATTCAATTAGACTGACACACGCAACGACGCTACCGAGCTCCTAGTTTTCTATAAATTTCATGTCAATCTATGAAAACCGCTTGAAAGAATAACAGCCTTACAATATAAATAAATAATAGATAAATAAATATTGTCAGACAAATTACACAGCGCCATCTAGCCCCAAAGTAAGCGAAGCTTGTGTTATGGGTACTAGACAACTGATAAACATACGTATATATATATATATATATTTTGTAAATACATACTTATGATACATTAAAAACACCCAGACTAAGACAAACAGACATGTTCATGCACATAAATGTTTGTCCTATGTGGGAATCGAACCCACTAGCGTTGGTGTCGAAGCCGCGTCATTGACCGCAACGCCACCGAGCTCGTATAATAGGCTTGTTGCCCATGTTACAAAATTATAAAAACTCTCTATCAGTAACGTAAAATACATAAAACTAGAACGATCTGCGATTTTAAAAATTTAATAACTTATGACCGACGTGTTTTATGTGCGGTCAAAGTTTGGTGGGAAAGTCCATTTTAAAGGTATGAAATTATAAAAAATAAATATTACCATTGTAGAAACAATAAAAAATACTATAACTTTTGTTACGGCACTGGCTACATAAACGCAATATTTAACATAGCTGTCGTACAAATTTCTGATTTAATGCATATAAAATAGCACGGTGTGACGTCATAACGTGGTGGCCTTTTGTATGGAGCGTTTTCGGGATAGTCCAAAATTGTGATCTTCAAGTTATCATATCTCGAGAAGTTTTTATGCAATCGAAGTAATTATTTCACCTATATTTATATTATTGTGATGTCTTTAAATAACAAATCGGAAAAAAATGGGATACAGGCCTATTCATATATTCATAAGAAATATATTCTTATAGTCTAGTAGTCTATTTAATATATTCATAAGAAATATTTGTTTTTATAGTAATGTAGTAATAAAGAGTTGTAACAATTTTAAATTTCAGTAGTCACAATTCATGTAATCTATAAACAAAATATATATACCCTTATAGTTTTATCTATGTTATTTTCATAAAACCCAATAATTTCTTACTAAATTCCAAAATGCCAATCCCAAAACAAAAGTTTCGAGTTTGGAATTCACGTAACATTCCCGACGTTGGAATCCATCCCTTATAAATATCAGCTCGCAACCCTATTCAGTGACACCTGCTATTCGCCGTCCGACCGTCAGGCAAGGCAGTCGTGTGCCGTACCGTGTCGTGCCGCGAGTGCGTGAATTTCGGATCGTGTTGATGTCCTAATTCCGTGATTTATGTATATTTTTTTTTCGTGTGCGTAATTTTTCCCGGGACGTCGATGGAATACGCAATATGTGAGACCTTTTTTCTATTATGCTAATGGGATTGTTTTTTCGAAGGGCTTACTTTAGGTTCGTTAATGTTTAGTATTAGTACGGTTTGAATACAAATGTGGAGGTTTGCTGTTATCTTTGTTTAGAAGCTTTTTTTGACGGAACAGGTTTTCGATTGCAAGTTTATTTTATATAGACGTTAGTACCGAAAATTGTGGTACATTTTGATATTTATTAAATAACGTGAATTAATCTGATATTATTCAGTATTTACGGTGTTATTTCAATAGGTACTACAGTCTACAAGCTTAGTATATTATTTATAAAAATGAGACATATTCATGTAATACTCGTAATTTAAAAGAGTAATCGAAGGAAATAAACGAGTAATGCTCTGAATTTATTTATTATGATTCAAGTTAATTTTATCATTATTTGGTTGTATCATCCAGTTTCTTGAGCGACGTTCTTTTAGGGGTGTAAGTGTCTCATCACTATCTTTAGAGCCAAAATACCTCACCTGCACACGGTGCACCATGCCGATTAGGGAAAAAGGTTCTGACAAAAAAGAGGTAGGTACAGCGCTAAAGTTCTCGACTGGGAATATACCTCCGCCTCACAGAATATCGCAGTGAAATAATTCCCTTGAGGTTTGTTTTGTTCCTGTGAGTGAGTGAGGTCACCAAAATGGGAGGATTTGCTGCGGTTACAGCTGGGGTGGCGGCGTGCGAGTGATATTTTATGTTGCGAGTTAGAGTATGGCTACGGTAGCCGCATCACATCCGGATGCTTGTCTGCCACCTAATGTAATAAAAAATACGCAGTATTCTTATGGCATTACCTAATCTCATTACTTTACTCATTGTTACTATTTATTTATTTATTAGGTTTATTTTTTTAAATTAATTACTCAATTTATTTCTTTGCTACGCAATAGTAGGGTGTCACATGTGTATCACTAATATAGTGTCACTAATATAAGACTGCAAACCTGTAGATCATTAATATGTCATACAAAAAATATATGCATATGAATATAATTTTACAAACGATGAATTATATAACCTTTGCATGGCTGACGTATGTAAGGTGAAGGTGCGAAAAAATTGTCACATAATCAAAGTAAGAATTTGCATGATTTTAAAAACATATTATTATGCTAATTTTACCAAACATTTTGAGACCACTGTGTTGCAAAACCATTGGTATTCATTGCAGGACTCAGCGTTAAAAATTTAACTGGTTGTTTTATTACGCGGAAGAGTATTTCGTAGCTAAGTTACAACGTAGCCAAGCACTACGCCGTAGCAATTTGCTACGCTGGAATGACCTATTTCAGGACGAATTTAAATTGCATTTCAGAGATTGTAATGCACAAAATAATATTATTTACAAGTATGTTTAAAAAATGCTGTTAACTAAAATTACATGTTTATATATATTTTTTTATACTACGTCGGGTGGCAGACAAGCACACGGCCCGCATGATGTGAAGCGATTACCATGGCCATATTAACGCTCGCAACATAAAATATCGCTTGCGCGCCGCCACCCCCGCTGCCAACGCAGCTTCGCCTTCCTTTCTGGTGACCTCACTCACTCGCAGAAACAACAACCCTCAAGGGAATTGTTATTTGGCTGCGGTATTCTGTGAGGTGGAGGTACATTTCCCAGTCGGGTAGCTTACAATTGCGCTCCCTACCTATATTTTCGCCAGATTTTCGTTTGCAGGGTGAACCGCGTGCAGGTTAAATTGGCTTTGGTTCTCTTATGTTCGTGAATCACTTACACCCCAAAAAAAATTCTCAAATGTACATTATTTTAGTTTGGCTTCCATCCGCGGCTTCGCCCGCACTTACTTTTTTTTTAATAAAAAGTATCCTATTTTCTTTCTAATATCTTTGAGAATATGTGAATAAAGTTTCATGATGATCGGTTGAGTAGTTGAATTTTGGAAAATATTATCTGTAATTTCAGCATGTATTAATATTTTTACTTATTTATAGTCTGTATAAAATATATATTTACAATGCTGTTAAGGTCTCTAAATATAAAGAAATAAATACGTATATTTTGTAGAGCCACAGCCAACCTCACATGCACGTGTTGCTCCCTGCTGATCAGCGGAAACGACTCTGGAAAAGAAAGGTAGGGTATTTATGAGCTGCTTGGGGAAGTACCTCCACCTCATAGAATACCGCAACCAGATAAGAATCCCCGTGAGGATTCTTGTGTTCCTGCAAGTCAGTGAGGTCACTAAAAAGGAACCAGAAGTTGCTAAGTTGGTAGCGAGGGTTGTGGCGCGCGAGTGATATTTCTTGTCGCGTACGTTAATATGGCAACGGTAACCGCTTCACAGGTGGGCAGTGTGCTTGTCTGCCACCCGATGTAGTATATAAAATAATAAACAGCAAAAAAGTAGTTTGAACTATTTGTGAACATATTTGATTACTGAAGCATATAATTATTTCATGAAATACTCCAAAATGTATGTTAATTACTTAAACGTTTAACTACTTACTTCTTTGTAAGGTTTTAAAAATAAATGGTTCATTTTGATTAACACCTATTTGGTGATTTAATTTCCACCAGATGCCTTGCTTTCATATAATTTACGTTGGTTATATCACATAAAAATATATAGGTCTGAAATACAATCTATTTCGTAGAATAACGTGTAGGTAGTCATTATCAACAAGCAGTTACAACTAATAAAGTGTGCTTGTGAAAAAAAATAGGGAGGTTCAAAAGGGAACTAGAAAAAAGAAAAATTGTTTATTTAAATAACAATGGAATATATAGCTGTATGCGACAAGTTTTTGGTCGAAAATAAAGATTTCTACTGTTTTTAATACAACTGTGTACCATTATTACAGTTATGTTTGACTATAAAAACAAGAAGTAGAAAGAAGTCAAGACATTAAAAGCTCCGACCAAATAACGTAAAACATGTTTTTCTAAAGATCTTTTATTTAGATAATCTGGATTATCTTATTAGAATTTTTATACTGTTTATACGATTATTTTAGATAAAGTTTTTTTTTTTATCTTTATAATATTCCCAGCTTATAGACTTACAGAATAATGTGTTTAAATAAGATGTACATTTACATATATTCATATCAGAATCAACCCAATCATTCCACTTCTAGGATACAGGTCTCCCTTCAGTGGAAGGGGTATAGAGCGTACTCCAGCACGCTACTCAACTGCGGGTTAAGGCGGCGGCCTGTGTTTTCAAGCCGCTCAAATGCCACTAACTTAGTTTAACGACAGTTCACTAATGACAACAGCCGGAACCGAGAGCCTAACGTGCCCTCCGAAGTACTAAAGAGCTTCAGATAACAAACCCACCCACAGACAGGCTACGGTTGACATTGCTTAATATGCGTGATCGATTAGACTGACACGCGCACGACGCTATCGAGCTCCTTATATACATAAATAAAATTGAAGAGCGTGTTGTGTTGGTACGGGATTATCTTCTGAACGGATAATCTGATTTTATAGGGATTTACTGTGGAAGGTAAAGGAGTAAATAAGACTGCATATAGGATACGTTTTATCTTGCAAACATTTATGGTTCATGCGCGATAATTAAATAAAATATTTGTACTGAAAAAAATATTAATTTATTAAACAAAATTCTTGAGATTGTGAGGAACACCTCGCTAAATTGATATCATCATCATCATCAGCCTGTATACCTACCCACTGCTGGATATAAGCCTTCCCCAATGCCTTCCACCAGATACGATCCTCCGCCTTCCGCATCCAGCCGCTCCCAGCCGCTTTCTTAAGGTCATTGTATTATATTGATGTAAAAGTATAAATAGTAATATTGAAATAATTACTACACTTAAGTTATCCTATCCATACTCGAATCAGAACATAAATGCTGGCAAAAATGACAAAGTGTTGCTTGGAATACTTTTTAAAATATGTAAATAAAATTTATTTATAAAAGGAACTAAGAAATAAGAATATATTTTTATCAAAACCATAACAGTTTCAGGATTTTATAAATATTTTAAAAATGGAATACTCGACCGGTAATCGAGAGGTCGTGGATTCTAATCTCACCTAGCCGGAGGAGGTGAATTTTTCTTTTAAAAAAATAAAAATAAAAATTAGAAATACGTATAATATTCTGGCAAGTTGGCCGAAATAAACTATTTAAATAAGAATGATGATGATAATAAAAATTATGATGAATCAGGTCATTTTAGTCTCCACTACAGGAGCACGACCCTCTCTCGTCCGTCCCGCACAGAAAGAGGATTTGGCCTATACTTCCCACGCTGGCCAGACGGGTTGGGGAGGCCTGATCGATGTTTTACAATGTATTTCCCTTAGTCGCCTTGTACGACATCCACGTGAAGAGACGGACTGATGCTATTCTAGTCTGCCGGAAACCACGCGTCCAATTTAAATTTTATTGAATAAGAACAGTATCAATTATTAGCATAGATTAAAGAAACTAAAAATAAATGAATCTTAAAATTACTTAAATAAACACAAATTCAAAACAGGAATAATAATTATCTACGATATACGACTCAGCGAGGAAACGCAGCCAGTGTTCTTGCCTCCCTGCCGCATGAGATCGATATTTTTGAACCACAGTTTTCATTGCAATCCCTGCATAAATTAGTGAATACGTTATAGGCAATACCCAAAATATAGACGCTCCTGGCTTGACTGGGGTACCTCACAAGACAAGTCGAGCCTCGCTCGCTTTACTCGCTCGGTTTTCGTTGGTCACAAGCAAGCAATTTTTGTAGTCGAAATTAGTTTGGGGGTGAGGTACCGATAGCTAAACCTAAGAGCGCCTAGATTTCGAGATTTATAATATATACAAATATGTTTTGTTTATTTTATTTTCAAATATGTTTTATTTCATTTATGTTTTGGAAAGCTGAGGCTCTGCCGCCGAAGCGGTAAATAACATTTATTAACGTGATATAATGTACATATAATAGCATAATGTAACATGTTATAACAGATAATAAAATTGCGTTTCACGTAACGTTCATTAGCTATTTGATATCCATTGTAGATTAGGTTAGGTTTGATATTTTTTAGCCAGCAATAAAATTATAACAAATGAAATTATATGAATTGATTATTATAATATATATTATTATAGCATATATATGACACACCCTTTTAATATAACATATAAGATAACTTCATTTGACGTAACAACGTTCATTAGCTATAATTTGATATCAGTTGTAGGTTAGGTTAGGTTTAGGTTAGGTTTGATATTTTTCAGTCCATTACAAGCCAGCAATGTATTTAAAATTATAGCAAATTAAATTTTACGAAAATATTATTATAACAAATATTACATGTAACACATTTACATGGGGTAAACGTGTTACATAAAATAACAGTTACTGCTAACTGTTACTAATACAGTTAACGCCAATGTTAATTACTCGTACAGAAGTTTGTGCCGTGTATGCTTGGGCTATTTATCTTACTCGCGGGCTCCAGATACGATCGCCCACATCCATCAATCAGGTGGCCCATTGCCGAGAGATGTTTCCGTTAGTTTGGTTAGTACGGGGTCCGGTCTGTGACTTTGCTTAAATTGATATTCACATTCGGCGTATTAATTAAAACGTTTGAGGTTTAGAGCTTATGAATATCTTTATAGTCATCTGGGCGTAGTGGGAACGGGGAACTTTTTATTGTAGAGGTATTAATTAAGTGAGTTTAATCTCTGACTGTATATATACTCAGAGATGAAACATACTTAATTTGATCAATACTTTTAAAATAAATTAAATAAAACATAATATTATATATTTTTGATTCGTCACTTCAGAGAGCACAGCACGTTCAGCTATTAGATGACAATCGTTACACTCCGTCGTGTATTGTCAATGTCACCACTGAACGACACCACAGTGGTATCGTTTACATTTTTTTAAGTAACGACACCAGCGTAATGTAGTTCTAATGCAAGACATATGTATGCATTTATCGATAACAATTATTAATATACATGATCTCTTACTTCGGTGGTATGATTGCTTTTGGTCGCTGAATATCACTTAATGGTTTACTGCGACATAGACGCATATTGCTTGGTCAGCGACAACCCAGTAGTATAAATAGCATTAAGAAATTATAATAAAGGCTCTAAACATATTCAACAACAAGTGTGTACATCGAGGGTGCTCCTCGGAGCACCCTCCACCACCAAACCCACCATCACCTTATTACAATACTCTCAAAAAATCACATTCGTAAACCACTACATTCGCAAAATATGACATTTGCAAAACATCATATTTTCAAAATATCATGATGTTATGAGACCACATTCTCAAAACACGACATTCTTGTGATTCCACATTCAGAGTACAGTCACTGGTGCTTTAATTATTTTTTGAATTACCTTTTTTGAAAATATTATGTTTGGAGAATGTTATATATTATTAATAATAATAATTTACTATTAATATTAGATTACGATTAGTATTCATCTAACATACATCCACGGATTGCTGACATGCTATTGGAAACAAACATTTTTTTATCGAGCCCTGATGAAGATCGAATTTAGTTCTCTACAATAAAATGTGAATGATACGTTTAATTTATTAAATAGCGCATATGTTGATATATCTAAAAATATGAATATCAATAAATTCTAGATTATAGAAGTGTCTCAACTGAGGATCAAAGCCTGTGTCGGATTGAAGAGAAATGGGAGAGCTGATAGCAAAAAGCATATTTCGCCCGAGTCCAGCTCAAAGAAAACTCATTCTTCAACTACAAACCTGTCATAGACGATAACACATCGTAATAAATAATCATAACTGAAATGAATATCGTCATAACTGAAATGAGCTTATATTCTTTATTTTGCCATTGAGATCCTGTAGGGTCGCGAACCCTGTAGGTAGGGTTCCGTACCTCCTAAGGAAAAAAAAACGGAACCCTTATAGGATCACTTCGTTGTCCGTCTGTCAAGACCCTTTTTCTTAGGAACGCGTGGAGGTATCAAGTTGAAATTAATATCACATACTCAAGGTTATAATCTCTTAAAGTAGTAAAAAAATCAAGATTCTATGAATCGACGCAATGAAAAGATACGGCTATTTATGTTCAATTTTATCGCATATTTTGACATTCGCAAAAGGAATCAAAACCGTCCGATATATAGGGAAATTTGCAAGAAAAGGAAATAAATCCGAAAACCGTAAATTTCTAGTAATTTCACAAAAATAAAAATGTTGCTGTTTGGCACATTTTACGGAGCCCTCGTTGCGCAAGTCTGACTCGCACTTGACCGGTTTTTTATAAATAACTAGCTGCCTGCCCACGCTTTGCTCTATCTTCATGTTCCAATCTCATTCCTGGGCATTTTCTATACAAATCTTGTCCTGACAATTTCAAACAACAGAAAAATATTGAATCCTATTATTGAAGCGAAATGATTCCCAAAATGTTTTTGAAAATTAATTTTCATAAAATTTTTTTTCGTTATGATTTATGATATTATTTGTATAGCAGTTCTGCTGTTCGGAATAGAGACACTTCCAACAAATCAAAGATCATTATAATCGGTCTAGTTGTTCTCGGATTGTAAATGGTATAACTAACCAGAGGCTCTACCGCCGAAGCTGAAGTCGATTACCATCGGATTATTTGATTGCGACAATTTCAGCTTAAATACTTATATGGTATTTGTATTTAGGTTAGCTGGTAGAAGCTCTGGAGCTCTACTGACTAAGCTGAAGATGTTTGTCGATAACTAAAACGTATGACCTATTTTTCAAATCAAAATATTCGATGGTAATCGGCTTCCCAGACTTTCTTTTAGATATTATTATTTTTTGAATTTTTTTTATGCACTAGCATTTCGGAATTTACCATTATATTTTTTTGTTGCGAGTTTTTATGTTGCGAGCGTTAATATGGCTATGGAAATCGCTTCACATCAGGCGGGCCGTATGCTTGTCTGCCACCCGACGTAGTATAAAAAAATATGCAACTATGTAATTAAAACATTTTAAAGTTGGCCAATTTAGAAGTTACGATACTGTGGCAAAGATACGCACAGAAAGAAACTTATAATACTATTTGACCGATTAAATGCTTTTAATCGGTAAATAATACCACAAACAATTATAAACCAAACACAATGCTCAACAATTTGACAACAAATCGTTGTACAAACATAAGTAAATGTAGAAACAAGCAACGAAAATTCAATATCGAAGTTTGTTTTGAATCAAATTATGCCAACAATAACGCCAAAGTTGTTCTTCGTCAAAACTTTTTATATTACCCTCGTATACATTATAATATTGTTTTGGATTAATCTGAATATTTATTTGTATTTAGGGTTTACAAACTTTATGCGTAAAGAAATAAAAAATATTTATGTACTAAACAAAGTCTATATTTTTATTGTTCTTTTTTATTATTTTTTTCTGAACATAGTAAAAGTATAAAGTCGTAATTAAAGAATGTCCACTATTCTTTACAATCTCTTTAACAGCTACCAAATATGTACTATATGTTGATTATATGGGCTACTGTGTCAATTTAGTAAGACTTCCATTTGTTAAAATTCATCCCTACCCAACGGATGCATTATCATTATTCAACTTTAGACTGAGATCTTCCAGCAATTCAGTTATTATGTGACCACGTCATCGGCAAACTAAACGTTTGAGATGTACTCGTCATTCACATTGTTGCCTCCTTGTTTACCAGTTCAGCATTTTAAATACGTCTTCCAGAGCAACGGCAAACAGTTTCGGGGTGATGATATCCATGACAGCTGGATAGGGTTAGATTGCTAGTCCAGGAGCCTTACCACAAACTCTAAACGCAGGAATGAAACTATGATGGTTGCGTATTTATCAATGAATTTCATTCATAAATTCGCAACCATGATGGTTCCATTCCTGCGTTTAGAGCTTGTGGTAAAGCTCCTGGACGCGCACAGTCTGTGTGCCACAGTGCCTGTACGAACTGTACTGTACAAACACATGAACTGTACGAACAATGACTGTGTGTACAGACTATATACAGTCACCTCAGCGCCTCAACATACGAGACGGTGGTCGATTTGGAATCGCTGTAAAGATTCGTAATTTACAAAAGCCATACTGAACTGCAGATTGTACTGAATTGCAGTTTTTGCTCGGGGGGCGAAGCCCCCCTCCATATAAGACAAATATTGCCAACCCCGACTTCACGTAGACTTGTCTACGTGAAGTCGGGGTTGGCAGTGAATAGGTTTCATGTAGGTACTAAGCTAGCTCTGCGACGTCTCCGGCGCTGAGGGCAGTGCAGCCCCTTCGCCTTTGCGTAACGAAGGGAAGGCACTCATGCTCGCTTTCGCATCTCCGGTATTGTAGTTTTCTGTATGATCTGCCGCAACATATGTATGTGTTCCATGGTACTGTAGTATTTACGAAACCTAGCCTGTTCGGGTGGCTGGTAGTCATCAAGACTTCGAGCGAGACGATTCGTTATAACTCTTGAGAACAACTTATAAACATGAGTTAGGAGTGAGATCGGTCTTTGTATTTTATTATTAGTTATAGATGGGATGTAAGTAGTTTATCAACATCTTTGAACCAAAGCCAACTTCACCTGCACGCGGTGCACCCTGCTGACTGACAAACGAAGACCTACCAGACTGGAGAATGTACCTCCACCTCACAGAATACCGCAGCCAAATAACAAATCCTTTGAGGGTTTTTGTGTTCCTGCGAGTGAGTGAGGTCACCAGAAAGGAATGAGATGCTGCGTTGGCAGCGGGGGTGGCGGCGCGCAAGCGATAGCAAAGCAACTTTATGTTGCGAGCGTTAATATGGCTTCGGTAACCACTTCACATCAGGCGAGCCGTATGCTTGTCTGCCACCCGACGTAGTATAAAAAAAATAGATTCACTTAATATGTTCCGAACTAGCGACATCTATTTTAGATAGATAGAAGCATGATTCAACAAGTTTCGATTTGACAGGGTTATTGAATTTTCTGGTTAGAGTTTCTGTTGTTTACCTTGTTGCAAAGCAAATCCCTAGGTTTTTGCTTTATTTATTGAAAATCACTTTGATACCATATTCGAAGCCGTTGTGAGGATAAAATAAAAGTCCGTTGTTTAAGTGACTAGGTCCCCTCCCATTTTTGAAGTAAACTTTCTTTTCTCACGCTTGATTTGGGGAGTAAGCTGGTAAATGCGTGACGAGCGCGTTACTAAAAGTGTGATCAGGTGAGGCGAACGGAAGTTGAGAGGGAGATATAAGTTAGGGAAGACAGAAAGAGAGAGAGTTACGTTTCTTATATTACTGGAGGGGCAAGATAGATAAGTGCGAGTACACATTTTCTTTATTTATTTATTTAAAATCTTTATTGACCACAAATTATTAAAAAGGGTACAAAAGGCGGACTTAATGCTAAAAGTATTCTCTACCAGTCAACCTTCGGAACAAGCAGAAAACGAATGCGGTTCTGAAGAATCAAAACAAAATCAGATTTAACTACTAAAATATAATACTACAACTAATAAAATAGTATTAATAATTGCTGCAGAAAATATAATAAACATACATAGCATAATTATATATTTAATAAACATACGTATACATACATAGAAATACATTAATTCGCGATGATGATGAGGACGATGATGATGAGTCAGTGCTTAGATAGACCGTCTAAAAGAATTGCATGGGTTTTCTTCTTGAAATTGAATTTGTTCGAAATTTCCCTATGAGACTCAGGTAGCGCGTTCCAGAGGCGTGAAGCTTGTAATGTGAAGGAGTCAGACATAAAGCCAGAGTGGTAAAGTGGAATAGAAAGTAGACGTGTATTGTCAGAACGTAGTTGGAGACTATGAGAATCACAAAGATACTGGAACTTGCATTTTAAGTAATCTGGACTTCGAGGATTAGTTAAAATTTAGTGAAGTACACAAAGCAATCTCTGCTGCCTGCGCTGACGAATAGTTTTCGAATAGATTCTTTCTCTTTTACTTTAGTTACAGTTTAGACGGTACTAGACTTCAGTCGTGAGGTAAAGGACACGCATTTTATAGTAATTCATTTTTAAATTATAGTTTTTATGTATCCACTGACATTTATGTTAACAAAATAAGTCTAACAACATATTAAATCGTGAAAATTGGTTCAGTCATTCCTTAATAACAACTTGACACAGGGTCAAACATAAAACCCCCTTTTGCGTCTCACCGCAGTCGGGTAAAAATTACTGAAGGTTACATAATATATTCCTATATATATTCCGAGATTATGCCTAGCTAGAGCATCCGCTTGAATGTTCCAACTATCGATGTATGTAATCCGCTTGCATTATATTTAGCTACAGCACTAGCGTGAGGGAAGGGATCGCGGTATGGTATCGAATCTGGCCGGAAGGGGGTAGTGAAGCGAAAACACGTCAGTCATGCATGTCTACCTCCCTGAACTACCACCATTTGCAGTTTAAAATATATTTATGGATTTTTGAAGTAATTTTAGCTGTATTTGAATACTAGGGTTGCTTTTTGACAGTTTAAAGTTTTGAAGTGATTGTTGTATACTTTGTATTTCTGAGTAACTAAGAATAAAGGTTAGGAAAGACAATGCTGTTTACGCTTTTATGCCACTTATGATACTTAACTGTATTAAAGCTACATTGTAACTATTTACATACATAGTTTTACTATAAATAATTAAAAGTTATATTGTAATTATGGTTTTTCCAGGAAACTACAGTATTGGGTTTTTAAAGAAAGGTGTTAAAAGCTTTTTGTTGGATCAGAAACGTATGAGCGATGTCAATGGTGTCACATGCGTTCATAGGCTACGATGACTGCTTTCCATCAGGTGGGTCGTTTGTTTGCCACCCTAGTGGTATAAACACTGTATAGAGTAATATACTACAGAGGGCCTTTAGTTTCTGGATATGTCCTAATAATTTTTATTAACCATCTTCTTATTTATAATATTTTATTGAAAATAATAATTTAAACGACTAAAAATTCTAAATGGGCGACTGGACTACTAAGTTAGATTATGTTTGATATTATCATCTTTAGTCGGACAGTTAGTTTAATAGTTGCCTTTATTTTATTAGAAAGACGTCTGAATTAATAATAATAACTTCGGAGAAAGCGCAGCACACCTCTCGACACCCTTGAGTCACTCACACCGGTGTTGCCCCCGGCCGTTTTTCTGGCATTTCGGGGGCCCATCTAGTGAGTGGCAAGCAGCCGCCTGCCGCAAATAACTAGCAATAAAAGCAGTTATGGCAGGCGTCCGTCCCTCTTCTGTAATAGCCCGGTATTAAGTTCACCCAGATCTCATCTCCATAGTCCATTTATTTTCCATCACACTTTACAATAATCTCAACGCCTGTCGAGACCTGTTCATGGATATGTCGTTCCATTGACATATCCTGACATATCATGAGCGGGTCACGGCGGGCGTACAACATTACATCAAACTTCTCAAAGGGGCCTCTACGCGTTGGATCCATATCCCCGCGCACGCCTATCAAACGACCGGGCTTGACCCGTGATTAAAAAGAGATATATAAATATTAGACGCCTAATAACAGAAATACGCGTCGATATCAATGTTTCGATGCAATGCTTGTTTGGAACACAAAAATAAAATAAAATATTTATGTAAACCCTCAATCGCGCAACATACAAAGTAAATAAAACAGACCATTTAAGAACCTACCATGTCCGTGCCGTGGGGTCGCGGGTTCGATCCCCGCACAAGACACATATTTGGGTATATGTACATATAAACATTTACAGAAATGTAATGATATTTATGAATAATATCAGTTATTTAGTACTCTTATTACAAGCATTGCTTAGTCTGAAACTAGATGGCATTTTATAATTTGTCCTAGAATATTAATCATATTATATATTATTCGATGAATAAAACAAAACAAAGTTTGTACCTACTATGGGTACCAGATAACTAATATTGTACTTAAATATTTTTTTTGCGTAAATACATACATATCAAAAACAGAAAACACCCAGACCAAGATAAACAGACATGTTCATGCACACAAATATTTGTCATGTGCGGGGATCGAACGGCGCCGTAGTCAAAGTGGACATGGTTAGCCATTCAACCACCGGGGTCATCATGAATAAATGATTTATTATTTAAATTATTTTTATTATATATTTTTATTATATAATAATTAAATGATTAATCTATACAGAGTTCATAAATCTATGATAATCTTATTGAAATGTGCAGTTTTAGTAAAACAAAATGCACTATACACGTGTACATCAAACATATACAGTTTATGTATGATGATGATGATACATATGCCCCTTTGGCAAGCTATAAGTATAAAAAAGGATAAAAAAACCGGACAAGTGCGAGTCGGACTCGCCCACCGAGGGTTCCGTATGTAGTATCATTATTAAATTTGATATTTTTCATTATAAATAAGAAATAATGTGTCGAAAAAAATAAATAAAATATATTTTGCAATGTGTACATCAAGCCCTTTCATATGATACCCCATTTGAACTAGTAGTTTCAATTTGAAATTTCGACACCCTATAAAAAATATAGACCCCCTATTTTTTAAGATCTATTTACAAATGTATAGTTTTGAGATTTATTCCTGTACTTGTAGTCTATAACGATGTTACTTGCCAAATTTCATAGTTCTAGGTCAACGGGAAGTACCCTATAGGTTTTTATTCCCTTGAGTGTGTCGAAATATGCGTTTTTTGCTCAATAAACGGCCGTAACTTTTTTCTACGTAAACTTAGCAGTTTGATTTTTTTTAACTTTATGGGACCGTAGACTTGAGTATACAGTTCAAATTTCAGCTTGATACCTCCACGCATTCTCGACATAGAAATTCTTGACAGACAGACAGACAGACGGACAACAAAGTGATCTTATAAGGGTTCCGTTTTTCCTTTTGAGGTACGGAACCCTAAAAACGCCAAATAGATTTTTTTATACTAATTTTTTGTTTTTTTTTATACTACGTCGGGTGGCAGACAAGCATACGGCCCGCCTGATGTGAAGCGGTTGCCGTAGCCATATTAACGTTCGCAACATAAAATATCGCTCGCGCGCCGCCACCCCCGCTGCCATCGCAGCATCTCCTTCCTTTCTGGTGACCTCACTCACTCGCAGGAACACAACAGCCCTCAAGGGAACCGTTATTTTGCTGCGGTATTCAGTGAGGTGGAGGTACATTCCCCAGTCGGGTAGCTTACAATTACGCTCCCTACCTCTCTTTTCGCCAGAGCTTCGTTTGTCATTCAGCAGGGTGCACCACATGCAGGTGAGGTTGACTTTTGTTCAAAGATGTTGATGAACTATTTACACCCCTAAATATTATATATCTCACCTCATCTCCAAAAACGCAATACGAAACAATTTTAAAACAAATACTACACTTCATTTATTTTAACAGAACGGTGCAAAATCCTTGGCAATTTTAACAAGAAATCTTACAGCGAAGTAAAAATTACGAAAAACAATTTGTTTCGCGTATCTGGAATAGGCAAACCAATTAAATGGAAATCCTTACAAAAACAATTCCGATGTAATCAGAGTGGCTACCTACAGAAAGCCCTTGAGTCCACATTCCTCAGCCTCTCACTGCAGACGTGGTATTTTATTTGAATCACAGAGTAATTAAACATTATTCTGTTTTGTGCTCTCTATTTTTGGTATGACTTAGCAACCGCAATTGAATTTTTTAACCGACTCCAAAAATTCTCCATTCGGCTGTATTTTATTTTTAATGTTTGTTACTTAATTACTCCGTGATTTATAAACCGATTTGAAAATATCTTTTTTATATGAAAGAGTATACTTCCAGATTGGTCCCATATTTTTTTCATCATTAGCCTGTATCTACATACATAAATGTAAATTATTTATACTACTAAAATGTAAAATATAAACCAGCATAAAAACCAGCATATGCTGGTTTTTACATTTTAGTAGTATAAATTAATAGTTTTATATTTTACATTTTAGTAGCTTTCTATCAGGGCCATATGGCCCGCCTGATAGAAAGCTACTACTGGAGATTCGGTACCCGTGGTGTCGTTACTCACCACAGATCAAGCTGTAGTTTTTATTATTACTATAATTATCCAGGAATATTTATTGATATACTAATGACCCACCTAGCCTTCGCTTGTGTGAGATTTTCGGCGTTTTTACAATATTTTTAACGAGCTTAGCGAGCTGCACAAAACATACTATCAACACACCCCGGTCACCCCATACTAATGTCGCGTCGTTTACTTACTACTACATAAACAATGAAATGTGCAGAGTGCGAATAAGCGTGTGTGCGAGCGTCACCATACAAATTGTTCCAGATATATCTTGAGAAGAGGTGAGGTCGACTCGAGAGAGCGGCAGGGAATCGCCATACTATACGTTTAGATCGTCAGTCCATCTAGAGAGGGAGCGCCCTGTGATCAGCAATCTGCCCCCTTACCACCATCTCTTATTGCGATTCAATAATTGAATAGATTGCTTATTCATACCAATGAATAAGCGACTCTATTCCATTAGAAATAGATTCGCTTATTCATTGGTTATTGAATCGCAATAAGAGATGGTGGTAAGGGGGCAGAAATAGGAACCCCACGAACCAAGGCTCCGTCTTAGCCGATATAAGTAAGATAAAAGTAACCTAAAGAAGAAATAAGCTGAAATTACGAGTCTTGGCTATGTCATCAAACGATTTCAATTCATTGATTTAGCCTTAAGGTAGTCACAGACACGTCATGATATTTGTCAGTGGCGGGATAATATTTTAAAAAATTTGGCATTTCATGATTGGCTATTATTTGTACTGTTTGTTTCGTTCTTACCTGTATGGACGGCGGCAGCGTGTGCGCATCGAGGATACTTTTTCTTCTTGGTGCCATACGTCTGCTGGTGTGCCTCAGGGTGGCGTGCTATCCCCATTGTTATTCGCCTTATTTATCAACTCTATTACTTCTAATCTTCGTTCTTCCTACCACCTATATGCAGACGATCTTCAGATATACTCTCAAGCTCATATTGATGATATTTCTATCGCCATAGACACAATTAATGATGACTTGTCAAAGATATCAGAATGGAGTAAGGCTCATGGGCTCATCGTAAACCCTACAAAAACACAGGCTATCATTATTGGCAGTCCTAGATTTATATCGCGAATTAACTGGCCGGACCTCGCTCCTATCGTTTTTAATGGGTCTCACATACATCTTAGCGATAAGGTGAAAAACCTTGGTATATATATGGACAAAACTTTGTCGTGGTTTCCTCAGTTGGCAGAAGTGAGTAGAAAACTATTTGCTGCCGTTGGTTCCCTTAGACGGCTCCAGTATTTTTTGCCTATCGATACCAAGATTGCGCTGGCTCAGTCTTTACTCCTTCCTATCCTAGACTATGCTGACACTTGTTATTTGGATCTCAATCAAGAACAACTTGATAAGCTAGATAGACTTCAAAATATCTGTATACGCTTTATTTTCGGTCTACGTAAATACGACCACATCTCTCTTTATCGATCTCAGCTCAAGTGGCTCCCAATTCGGCTTCGTCGGAATTTACATATACTTTCTCTACTGTACTCAGTTCTATTCAACCCTAACACTCCTTTCTACTTGAAAGAACGTTTTACATTTCTCAAAGAAGTCCAAAGTTCCATCTTTCGTAGCACTGTCTCTCTTCGTCTGAAAACTCCTTCTCACTTCACAAAGTTTTATTCCGACTCCTTCTCTATTGAGGCTGTACGGCTCTGGAATTCCTTACCGCTCCGCATTCGGCAAGCTCAAACACTTACATGTTTTAAAAATAATGTGAAATCTCATTACCTGTCACAATTACTTGATGTTCTGTAAATTCCTGGCATTTTGTAAAACTGTTTATATGTATATTATTTGTATTTATGTTTATGTATGGGTATGTGTGTATATATATATATATGTATGTATATGTATGTGTGTGTATGTATATGTGTAGTAGTATGTAATGTATGTGTATTTATTCATAATGTTTTACTGAAGACATTTAATGATTTTTGTTTTATTTTCACTGCGCCACCCACCTGTTCTAATTTGCATTTATACTTTCCTGCCCTAAGGTTGTCTGGAAGAGATTGCTTAGAGCGATAAGACCGCCTATTGTATTATCTTTTGTTTTATTTTGTGTCTGTATTTTATTTGGTGCAATAAAGCGTTATTGTATTGTATTGTATTGTATTGTACTATGCTATGAGCTTTATAATATTATTATAAATACGTACGCTACTGCAGAAAATACACAGAATAAACGATCTACAGAGTAAAAACTATTGTTCACTACAAACAAATGTTCAAGTTTCAAAGTATTAAAAACTAATTCGGTTGAAATACTATTTCTCTCGGACTAACAATGATTTGGCGAGCAGAAAGTTTCATAGTTAAATCTCAACAGAGAACAAGACTAGCGCCGTTTAAGTTTATCAGTGTGTACAAGTGGTGGTACATAACTCCTTGTTAAACCTTATTGGATTTGACTTAGAATTAAGCTTTATAACATGAAACTAGATTTAAGATTTGTATAATTGTAACTGCTAGTTGAGCCGGTAAACGTTCAGTCATGTAAATTAATGAAATAAACTTTACAGCCTATTCTCGTGCCTATCAAATATACGTATATATAGAGGTACAAAGAGAGGTAGGGAGCGTAATTGTAAGCTACCCGACTGGGGAATGTACCTCCACCTCACAGAATACCGCAGCCAAATAACAATTCCCTTGAGGGTTGTTGTGTTCCTGCGAGTGAGTGAGGTCACCAGAAAGAAAGGAAGAAGATGCTGCGTTGGCAGCGGGGGTGGCGGCGCGCGAGCAATATTTTAAGTTGCAAGCGTTAATATGGCTACGGTAATCGCTTCACATCAGGCGGGCCGTATGCTTGTCTGCCACCCGACGTAGTATAAAAAAAAAAAAAATATATATATTTTTAATTTATAAAAATCATTAGTATACTTAAAAGGAATGAACTGATGAAGTACTCATAAATGTCAACAACGTTTAATACGAATCCAAACTAAGATATCATAAAAAAGTTGTTTGTTGTATCAGAAAAAAAATATTTTTGCTTAAAGGAAAAATATATATTTTTTTTTTTGCAAAAGTACTAATCACGAATTCTGATTAGCTAAAGCTAATTACTGTTAAAACAGTAAATGTCTTGTTTTTATTATTGTATTGTTCATATTTATGAGCCTAGAGTGATGCAATTTCAAATATACGCCAGTGTGTGTTGTATACCTTCACTCATAATATTCATGGTATTGAACCCTTAGGTAAGCTTAAGGAGAGACGTTTAAGGAGAGACCTTTTACCTTCCTTTGTGTGTTCTACCGATTAAAGAATGGGTTGTGTTCTGAAGAGTTGTTTGATATGAAGCTTACAGCCTCGTTCTACAGTCGCACAACTCGCCATTGGCACAAAATTCATCCTCACACATTGGAGCCAAGATAGTCACGAACTGTGCGATTCCACGGAGGTTTTCTTCCACGGACTCGCAAGTAGTGAAATGAATTACCTGCCGAGGTTTTCCCAAGAGACTACAGCATGGGGTTCTTCAAGAAAGGCGTGAAGAGGTTTTTACAGGATCGGCAACGTGTGAGTGATGTCTCTGGTGTTGCGAGTGACCATAGACTGCGATGACTACTTACCATTAGGTGGGTCGCATGTATGTTTTCTTCGAAGCAAATTATATAATGTCTAAATGTTGATGAAAGTTTTGGAATTATACGAACCACATAAAATTGAACGTTAAAATTTAAACTTTTATTAAAAAATAAATGTTTTAGTGAGTAGCGTTACAAGTTTGGAAGTAATGTCGATAATTGCTATAATTAGGGAGGTGTCGCGCTGGAGAACATGCCAAGGTGCCCTAAATTCGACGCAACACGAAGGAAATTCAATAAAGTGTGAACGATGTTCGGGTTTTCGCCGCTACGCCTTCGACAAAATTGCTTGTTTTTGCCCTCGATTTTCTATATATACCCGAAGACATAGAATTTTGTCTATGTGGAAACCAAGTCAGGCAATATAATGGAAAGTGTACATAATATCCACATACAAGACACATCGTTTACACTCCTTATGGAGATAGAGCTGACGTCAAAAATCGGCAAGACTTTTGTAATGTGTCATTCAATATCATTTAGTATTTAAGGTGTACACTGTACCTGAGCCAGCACCACCACCACACAAGGTAAGAAAGTGACCGACTACCTGAAATGTGGCGCTGAAACCCCGCACTTAGAATGTTTGCTGACTATGTTAATTAATCTGTATTCTATTTATTAAATTATACCTTAAATTATAAATATTACGCAACGCATCAACCCTCATTCATCCGTTTGAGATAGGGGTCTCCCCTCAAGAGAGAGACATATTCCACCATGCTGCTCCTTACTGCGGGTTCGCGAAGGTCAGTGTTTTGAAGCCGCCTGAAGGCCACTGACTTGTAATGACAACTGCCGAGACCAACGGCTTAACAGGGCATGTTACACGAGCACCAGAGAGTTACCAGAGCACAGAGGGCTGGAGATAAATAAAACAATCCATTCTGCGCCAAAGGCTTCATTGCGATATACGTGGCCTCTACTCCAAGACTCTCCTTCCCCATCAGCCATCGCTGACTCGGCAAATGTGGCCAACCAGTTGGCTTGCCACATTTGCCGAGTCAGCCACTTTAGGTTGCTGATTTTGAGAGTTATGTCGACAACTTTGCTTCTTCGTCTGAATTCCTCGTCTCGGATTCGATCCCTGAGAGAGATTACGAGTATAGCTCTCTCCATACTCGCTGTATGACTTTAGTTTGTGAACCAGCTCGACGGTCACGGTCCAAATCTGTGCACTATGGTCTACGAACTGTGGGATTGCCACTTAAGGCCAGTAAGGACTCATTGTATTGCATTATTATAGTCACAACTTTGTCCCCAGTATTTTATGCTGTAACGAAGTTTGTAGCTATTTGCAGTCTGTCCAGACTAATTTCATCACGAATACTACGTAATACCGTTAGTACTATTACTTATACTGTGGTAATACATAAAAAGCCGATGCTATACTACTTTCTATTAATGATAGTTCTTTTTTCCACTTTAAATATTCATCAATCTGTATATTAAATCTCTGTTTATATTCTTCTTCTTCGTCGCATCACTCTTGCCAGAGTGGTCGTGGTTATCATGATGAGGAAGCAGACAGGACTCTCCTTACGACGTCTCGTCACCTCTGCCTGCTGGTCGTCAATCGGGTACATTCGTGTACCGGGTCTGTTTTTATTAAGCATTCATAAGCTACGTTACACAAAGCACGTTATACGCTTGTTGTCACCCAAAGTAGTATAAAAAGTGTCAATATTTATCTTTTTAAATACTTTACTAGAAAACATACAACTGTTTTGGAATGCCAGTTGCGTAGGTATGTATTTATGTAATTATATACGTAAACAAAACTCCAAACGCTACCTACTGTAATTATTTAATTACATGGTAGCTTAAGATTTTATGTATGTACAATTTATAATAGTTTATAATAGCAGGCTGTGAATGAAAGACAAATACCAATTAACTAGCTTCAAGTTGAGAACTACTTTGATTAAATATGTTTCATACAATATTTGCTTGTTAACCAGTTAAATACTATTTGAGACTATAAATAAATGCTGACCTTTCATTTCACAGTTTCATCACTGTCACATGAAAGGTCAAGGCGAACATGTAGACAACAAACCGAGTTAAAGTAAAAAATAACGACGAAATAGGCTAACCAATAGGATACCTTTAAGTCTGAGAAGAGCTTTTGCGTCTCTCTAGGTGTTCTACCGATTGTACAATGGGGTATGTTTACAGAAGTTGGCATGATGCTTACGGCCTCCTTCTACAGTCGCACCGTTCGCCATCGACAGGATAAATTATCCTCACAAGTTGGAGCTGAAGTGGTCGCGTACTGTGCAGAGAGGTTTTCTCCCGCGTACTGTCAAGCTATGGATTGAACTGCCTGTCGAGGTTTTTGAGGAGACTATAATATTTTTATATAGGGGTTTCTTCAGAAAGTTCGCGAAGAGGTTTTTACGGGGTCGGCAACGCGCGTGTGATGTTACAAGCCCCTGGTGATACAGGCGTTCATAGGATACGGTAACTGCTAACCATCGGGCGGGCGGTATACTTGTTCGCCACATTTCACATAGGTTATATTAATAGTCATTTAAAATAAAAAGCGGCACTAACATTAACATTTAAATTTTTCATATTCATATTCATATATTTTATTTGCGAACATGGGTAATGTAACAATACAGATCGAGTACAACAAATTAGTTCTGTGACGGCAGACTATCAGCGTGAAATATTATATTGAAGGTTCAGACATGTGGCGATCTAATGTCCTGCTTGCAAGCAATAATTTGAATTTATGTGTTTGAGAATTGATGTGTTGAGACAAAAGACTCAGCTCTTTTGTCGAACGGATTCGTACAAAAAAGGGATATTTATGGAGTTGGTTTCAAATATCTATGCTTTGAATGGCGGAGTTCGGGAAAGATTGTCGCGTTAAAATAACATGTCGAACATTTAAAACAATAGTTTCTTGGGACAAAGGCAAGGAGGCAGGCGACCCCTTTGGGTTTTTTTGTGAAGATGTTGTGTCGTGTAGACGCATACATCGTTTGGGGTCGCACGCCAAGATTCGTAGTTATAATTCGTAGAGATAATTTTTAGTTGGTTTTGTTAGCCGGACGCGTTCACATCTCCAGATACTGAGATGACCGATGCAAAGCTGCCCGAGTAGCTTAGCATATAGTGTGTTCCAGTGGAAAGCAGTTCGAGAGATTCATCGGCCACCCTGCGAGTGCACATGAGGCACCCTACCAGCCAGCGTCGAGATTGCAGCTAAGATTTTGATTGCTAGCTTGTAAATTAATCAAAGTCTCCAAAACGCTTTGTTTGGGAGTGTAAAAAGATTCATTTAGTTGGGCTTAACCCCCGGTGGTTTGCGTGTAAATCAGAGTGCGTTTTAATCGGATTAAATCGTATTTTGATTGAGGGAGTTGAGTTGTGTGAATCGAACGGACTCCAGAGTCAAACTCCGTAAGTTATTGACTTTGGATTCCCAGATCTGGAGTGGGCACACTACCGGAAATAGATAATATTTTCCGTAAATACGCTTTGCTTATTATTTTCTGTCTTCACTGTATATTGATTTGTGTGTATTAAACTGTGTAACCTTTCAGCGGCGTGACTAATAATCTGTGTATGAAATTAACTTAACTGTGTGTCTTATCTTTCTGTCATTATTGTATATTAATATTGTGTCTTTAACCTAATCGTGTATCATTTCAGCCGCGTAATCATATTCGGTTTATTTGACACATGTGTATATTTCAGCAAATGTGTTCATAATTGTGTGTATTTAACCGTGTACTTTTCCAGCAGAATTAAGTCATTTTAAATAGGAGTTAGGGCGAAAATCTAGATCACTGAAAGGGGAAAATCCTAATTACACATTAGGCTACGGACGGTCGCTTCAGGGGGGGGGTTACCGTTACATCTGGTACCGTGGAAACCAGGATCCAGGCTCGTTGCATATAATTGCAACAACTGGAGTACATTTTGGGTAGTGCGGAAATAAAATTAATTACATGTTTAATTATTAAATTCACTGTATTATTATTAAACGGGGAATATAAAAAAAAAAACAAAGGAAACACAACGTAGGAAATTATAGACAAACGTAGGAAATTGTTTTATAGACGATCTAATTACTCTATTATTGAGTTATATAGGAAAAATAAAATACAAATAACCGTATATAACTTAATATTGCTTGCATGGCAGGAAGTGGTAATCAGTCGCATAGATGGACATGGTCAATACGATAATTCAAGCTGGATGACTAGCAATAATTTTGTCGTTTGAGGGGAGTTAGAATAATAAATAATTTGGTACATAAAGAGTGACAGGAAGTAGGCATTGAAATATTGTATAAGAACTTCTAATAAGGTAAAGACAGGGTTAATTATAAGTTAGTGATTTAGGAGTGAAGTTAAAATAACGTTAATTATAATTTAGTGGTTAGGAGTGAATTTAATGTAACTGTATTCCGCTCCGAGTAGGTTCAATTTTATTTAAAGTATAGACTTGGCCATATAGCATGTATAATTATTAAAGTTTAAATAGTAGCTTTAAGCTAGTGAAATTAATAGTAAGAACGCTGACTGTATTCAAAATATCTATAATCGGGTTGGAGTTATACAGATTGATATATATGAGTCCTTACCATTAATTAAGATTGCCAACGAGCACAATCAGTCTTGACACTTGTGTGCGTCCGTCTTGAATAAAAGTAAATATTTAATTTCTGTTGGGTAAAAATAGCCCATAATATCGTAGCGAGGTGGTTGCTGATTAAATCAGTTCGGGTTGATGAGAGAGTGGAAAGAAAAAAAAAGAAATAATAAATACTCGGATATAAATACACAAAGCGCTTAAACAAAGAAAAAAAAAACAAAAAAAAAAATATATATACGTATATATATTTAAAAATATGTATATCTATATATAAATAAGAGGCCCAAAACAAAAAAAAACAAAAATAAAATAAAATAAAAAAAATAAAAAAAAATATATCCGAGATAAAATCATTTTGCGCTGGGACGCCAGTTGCATTGATAATATTTTTTACACCTCTCAATGGCTAATTCGATGTGCACCTTGCGGTCACCTTCCGCGTAGGATCGATTGGCGATGCGCTTGATTAGAGTCGTAACCACGGGGACTAACCGCGCCCTTGCTGGGATTCTAACACGTATTCATAATTAATCCGAATTGAATTAGATCCGTACACATACGTGTCGATTTGATCAAAAGATTATTGTTATAAAAGGAGGCGATAAGTGTCATTACTAGATTATTGAATAGATTCATTAAGTTAACACGAAATAACTGGACGCATAGTAAATTGATATTTGAATACATCATTTTATTCGGATAACAATGGCCGATCGCAATACAACGCGACGCGGTAGGAAAGGGCCACAGGTAGCGAGACAGACACGTGTCGGTTCGCGTCGTAATTTTAGATTTTTTACGAAATATCGAATTGACGACGGGTGAAATTTTGCCGAGACAGATGGTAACACGTGGCAACTTTAATAATAGGCGTGCGTATACATGGCGGAGGGGTAGTACTAGCAGACATGAGCCACCTATTACGGCAGTGATACAACGAACAACTCCAAGAGGTAGTGCACGGAGTCGCGGAATCAGACGACGTGTTACGCGAGCGTCTTATCGCGGGGTCTATAATAGGACTATGACGTCTTTGCCTGCTATTAAATGGCAAAGAGCTACATCGACTAGCGTATCAAATACTGAAGCGGGAAACGATAATAATCACACGGGAAACGGTGTCACGTCGGATTCTTAGGCCTCGATAATTCGACTAAAATGCTTAACAAAGAGGTTCATTCGGGTAGCGGTATTAGGAACGCATATAACTATATGTTAAAGACAGGTTGGCAGCCAGGTAAAGGGTTAGGACGTGAAGAGAGCGGCATTACACGACCTATTAATGACGACCATAAGGAGAATGAATGGGAATTAGCGAATCAAGTCAGTATAATACTGAACAGTAGAAGTCGTGATGTGGTTTTATGCACTGAACGAGGTAAGCCATGTCTTTGGTGCGATTCGCGACAAAAACGTATGTTAGGTACTATATTTAGCGACGATGATTTTTACGAGGATCAGTCGGAGAGGTTGTTAGGTTTACCGTGCTTACCGGAGATTAATGTCAAAGTTTATGGACGCGAATTGAAGGGATTAATTGATACGGGAAGTCAAGTAACATGCATTTCACACGAGTTGTATGATAGCATCAGGTTAGCTGTAGGCGAGTTAGCGGAAATACCCATACCAGCGTTACAAATACAAGGCGCATTCGGTTCGAAGAGTGAGAAAGTGACTAAGCTAATTTTGATAGTTATAGAGTTAGGCGAGCTTGAAGTTGAGACACCGGTACTAGTATTAAAGAGGTTACCTCGATCATTAATATTAGGTTTTGATTGGTTGCAACGTATGAAGGCGAGTATAACATGTGGGCCAAACAAAAGTCTTACCGTAGAACATTTAGGAATTCATTCAAAAATAAAGTTGGGCGCAGTTTCTGTAAACAATAGCGCGTGCCAAACAATTACTTATTTGTTGAACGGAATTATGGCAGGCCATAAAGTTGGGACAGCCGCGGCGTGTGCCACAGAACAAGAGATTGAATTTTATGTAGACTCAATGGCGTTGAATACTGAACAAAAAACGTTGTTATTGTCAGTATTACAATGTAATAGGGAAGTATTTTCAATTCACCCGGGGCGTACGACAAAGTACACACATACAATTCAAATGAAGGACCCCACACCATTTTTAAAAAGGAGTTATCCAATCGCATATGCACATCGCGAAAAGGTGAAGGCGCGGATAGATGAATTGGAAAACTTAGGTATAATTAAGCGTGAAAGTACGCCATATAGTAGTCCGCTTACATATACATTAAAACGAGATGGGAGCGTTAGAATTTTATTAGACGCGCGCGAATTAAATTCACGTATGGTCGGTGATATCGAAACGCCACCATTAACATCGGAGATATTACAATCGTTCCACGGGGTTAAATATATAAGTATACTTGATTTGAATAATGCATACTATCAAATAAATCTTAGTAAAGATTCTACTAAATTTACGGGTTTTACTTTCATGGGAAAATCATATACTTATGCGGTTTTACCACAGGGTTTAAAGACGTCAGTAGCGAGTTTTACGCGAGCAATGGATATCATACTAGGGCCCGAAATAAGGTCATTTTGTCTTAATTACTTAGATGACTTATGCGTATTTACAACCGGGACTTTGGAAGATCACATTGGTCACATAGATGCACTACTAAAGCGATTAAAGGAGGCTAACTTGACGTGTAGTCTTGTTAAATGTAGATTTTTGCAAAAGGAGGTTAAGTTGTTAGGTCACATAGTTACAATCGATGGTATAAAAATGGATCCGGATAAAACGGAAGCTATAAGGGAATATCCAACACCTAAGTCGGTTAAGCAAGTTAGGGCATTCTTAGGATTGATAAATTACTTTAGGAAATTTGTGCATAAATACGGAGAATTAACGCGACCATTATGTAATCTGTTGAAACAAAACATTGCATGGAGATGGGATACAAAATTAGATGAATGCTTTCAACAAATTAAATCACGATTCATTGATACAGTAATGTTAGCGCACCCCAATATAAATAAACCGTATTATTTGCAAACGGACAGTAGCGCCATCGGCGTGGCAGGTTATGTGTATCAATTATCGGATCAGGCCGAGCCACTAATTATAGGGTTCTGTAGTAAAGCATTAACTGAAGCTGAAATGAAATGGACTGTATCTGAACAGGAGTTTTGGGCAATTATTTACTGTCTTAAGAAATTCGAGACATACTTACGCGGAGCGAAACTAATAATTCGAACTGATCATAAAAGTCTAAGCTTTCTATACTCATGGAAACTATTAAGTGCGCGAATGATGAGGTGGGCACATTACATAGGTCAATTTGATTACGTCATCGAATATGTCAAAGGACAAACGAATGTAGTAGCAGATGTATTATCGCGAAATTTACCTGGCGGAAGCGATAACCAATCTACGCGAACCGTATGCCCTCAGTTACAGATGTTTAAAGCCAGTAATCAAATTCAAATAATAGAACAACTCAAGTCTATTAAAGTTTTACAACGCTCGGATGAAAGGTTGAATACCACAATAAAATATCTGATCGAAAACGATAAAGTAACAGTAGAAAAGAGCAAATTTCGGAACTATAAATTGATTAACGATATATTGTATTACGAGTCGCCGAAAACAAAGAAATCTTTAATGGTCATACCTGATAGTTTGAGAGACGGGTTAATCAAGAATGTTCATGAAGAATTAGGTCATTACGGTCGGTCGAAGGTATGTTATGCGATGAAACCTCGATATTATTTTCCACATATGTCACGAGAAATAAACAGAGTAATAAAATGTTGTGACTTGTGTCAGAAAGCTAAACACGATCTAGCGACTTATGTAGGACCGAGTAAAGCGGTAATTGCACAGGTCATAGGCGAGTTAGTGTTCGCAGACTTGTATGGTCCACTTCCGGCGGGAAAATACGGTATGAAATATATATTAGTTATGCAAGATGCGTTTAGTAAACTCATAAAGTTGTATCCACTTAGGAAGGCGACCGGTGGAGGTGTTCTTAAGGGTATAAAGTGCTTTCATCAGGAAATCACTATAAGCAAGGTTGTCACTGATTCGGGAACACAATTTACGTCAAACAAATGGGAACGTGGTTTAGATGAATTAGGAATTAAATATTCACATACGTCAATACGTAATCCGCGTCCAAATTCAACAGAACGCGTGAACAGAGAGCTAGGAAGACTATTTAAGAGTTATTGTCATAAATCTCACCGAAGTTGGGTGGATATCGTACCGCGAATAGAGAAATGTTACAATAATCTTGTTCATAGTAGTACAGGCTTCACGCCAATGGAACTTGTCAATGGTCAGTCAATTGTGTTATCTACAGATAAATGGATAATAGGTAGATCGACTGATGGTCGAAACACAGGTCAGATCGACGAGCTTCAGAAACAAGCTCGGATAAATATTGGAAAATCCGCGACATTACGAGAACAATCGTATAATCGGTGCCACAAAATTATACAATTTCACATAGGTGATTGGGTCAAATTGAGGTCATTATCGAAATCAGATGCGGAAAAGAAGTTGACTAAGAAATTCGCTCTAATTTACGAAGGGCCATATAAAATTGGTGCAGTTCCTTATCATAATGTATATACTTTAGTAAGGCCAGATACGGGTTCGATTAAGGGGAATTATAATGCCATTCATCTAACAAGATACTATTATGGCAAGCAGAATAGAATAGGATAGTTCATGTAGGTTATACCTAGAAAGTGTAGATTGTACGTAGTAAGGTTGTAATTGTAGGTTAGTACTTAGGAGTTAAGGAAAAAAAAAATACCATAAAGAGTAGTAATAAGTAACAAGGCGGTGTAAATATTTCATTTTGTTCGGGAGATAGTTAGGTAGTTCTGAATAGTGAAATTGCGTCATGCGACCAATCACATAGACACATTTTCAGAGGGGAGGATGTGACGGCAGACTATCAGCGTGAAATATTATATTGAAGGTTCAGACATGTGGCGATCTAATGTCCTGCTTGCAAGCAATAATTTGAATTTATGTGTTTGAGAATTGATGTGTTGAGACAAAAGACTCAGCTCTTTTGTCGAACGGATTCGTACAAAAAAGGGATATTTATGGAGTTGGTTTCAAATATCTATGCTTTGAATGGCGGAGTTCGGGAAAGATTGTCGCGTTAAAATAACATGTCGAACATTTAAAACAATAGTTTCTTGGGACAAAGGCAAGGAGGCAGGCGACCCCTTTGGGTTTTTTTGTGAAGATGTTGTGTCGTGTAGACGCATACATCGTTTGGGGTCGCACGCCAAGATTCGTAGTTATAATTCGTAGAGATAATTTTTAGTTGGTTTTGTTAGCCGGACGCGTTCACATCTCCAGATACTGAGATGACCGATGCAAAGCTGCCCGAGTAGCTTAGCATATAGTGTGTTCCAGTGGAAAGCAGTTCGAGAGATTCATCGGCCACCCTGCGAGTGCACATGAGGCACCCTACCAGCCAGCGTCGAGATTGCAGCTAAGATTTTGATTGCTAGCTTGTAAATTAATCAAAGTCTCCAAAACGCTTTGTTTGGGAGTGTAAAAAGATTCATTTAGTTGGGCTTAACCCCCGGTGGTTTGCGTGTAAATCAGAGTGCGTTTTAATCGGATTAAATCGTATTTTGATTGAGGGAGTTGAGTTGTGTGAATCGAACGGACTCCAGAGTCAAACTCCGTAAGTTATTGACTTTGGATTCCCAGATCTGGAGTGGGCACACTACCGGAAATAGATAATATTTTCCGTAAATACGCTTTGCTTATTATTTTCTGTCTTCACTGTATATTGATTTGTGTGTATTAAACTGTGTAACCTTTCAGCGGCGTGACTAATAATCTGTGTATGAAATTAACTTAACTGTGTGTCTTATCTTTCTGTCATTATTGTATATTAATATTGTGTCTTTAACCTAATCGTGTATCATTTCAGCCGCGTAATCATATTCGGTTTATTTGACACATGTGTATATTTCAGCAAATGTGTTCATAATTGTGTGTATTTAACCGTGTACTTTTCCAGCAGAATTAAGTCATTTTAAATAGGAGTTAGGGCGAAAATCTAGATCACTGAAAGGGGAAAATCCTAATTACACATTAGGCTACGGACGGTCGCTTCAGGGGGGGGGTTACCGTTACAGTTCTACCATTATATAATCTATAACATAAACCACCATAAACATAAAATAAATTAATAATAATTACATGGAACTATGACATACTCGTATAATGTGTTAGTTTAATAAACAAGTCTTAGTTAACAAAATTATTAGTCATGCATTTCTGTTTTATGTTTTTGTCCTGCTTCGTGCGGCAGACATCGATATTGGCATGATGATATGGATGGCAATCAAGTGCGCATCTTGGTTGTAACAGTCTTCAAAGAAAGTAAGATACTCGTAGGTACGAAAAACGAGTCTCGGACGACGGCCTATGTGTGTACAGTGCGACAAACTTATCTGGCCCGGTGGCGGGGGCGGTACGATAGACTTAAGTGTTGTCATTTAACGAAATGCCGCCCGTTTTAGAGGAAACATAAAAATCAAAGAAATATATACACTGTTAAAATAATAGCATTGATGTACTTATTAATTGTGTTGTGTAGTGTTTCAATTAAATATCAATTGCCTTCTATTTTTATGTTGATTAGTTTTAAAAATGCTCCACGTTAAGTCGCGATCATAGCTATTATATAATATTAGAGAGTTATAATATTGCACAGAAACAACTCGTTGAATGACATTTAAAGATGGCGGCTTTAGTTCTAAATTTGGCCTCCGGGTCATATAAGTTTGTGGGACTGTAGAGATACAATTGAAACTGACAAATTATAAGGAAAATGTTACTGTCATTCTGACAAATTGTAACGAAATTGGCACTGTCATTGACAGATCAGATGACAACTCAGCAATATGAACCTTGGCTCAATATATTAAATTCTTTTAAAAGCCAGTAAGAATGCACTTCGGTGATGATTCCGACACCTGATTCATTGTAGCTACCTAAGTTATGTCTTATTGTGGGCAGTTGTGTGTATTACTGTGTATATTTGTCTATATTTGTGTTTGTAATGTCTGCTTTTGTATCTACTGTACCTAACCCTTACCTAGATAAATAAATAAATAAATATTTCTTTACAATTTACACAGCGCCATCTAGTCCCAAATTAAGCGCAAAGCTTGTGTTATGGGTACTAGATAACTGATAAATGTACTTTTTTTTGTAAATATATACTTATAATACATAGAAAACACCCATACCAAAACAAACAGACATGTTCATGCACACAAATGTTTGTCTTGTGCGGGAATCGAACCCGCGACTTCGGAGTCAAAGTGACCATTGCTAACCATTCGACTACCGAGCTCGTCAAATATATATTTTACTTTCAATATATAGTTTACTTTCAAGCATTGGTTGGTTGAATGGAAGAGATCCCTTGTGGGATAAGTCCGCCATTGTTTTTATATTCTGTACTTGTAATTTTAATTCTTTTTATTCGTCATACAAACTGTTCCAGATTCGTCTCAGGGGGAATTGAGGTCGATACGAAAGAGCGGCAAGGAGTAGCCAGTCTTCACATAGTGCTATTACTTATACTATGCTACTAGTCTCAATATTATGGCGGTAAAAGTCTATAATAAAATCCCCGAAAACATAAAAAGCGAACAATCGGATAGAGTGTTTGAACGGTTGTTAAGAACATTGCTGATTAATAAATGCTATTATCATCATCAGGTCCATTTTAGTCTCCACTACAGGAGCACGGCCCTCTCTCGTCCGTCCTAAACGGAAGGAGGATTTGGCCTACACTCCCCACGCTGGCCAAACGGGTTGGGGAGGCCTGATCGATATTTGATAATGTATTTCTCTTAGTCGCCTTGTACGATATCCACGGGAAGAAACGGAGTGATTCTATTCTAGTCTGCCGGAAACCACACGGCCATTGTACGACATCCACGGGAAGAGACGGGTAGTAGGTTGTTATTAATAAAAGATTTTAAGTGAGCAATATACGTGGCTTTGGAAACATCTATAAGTAAATAAATATTTCTGGAAAAAACTTACTCCCATCTCGTCCCAAACTTGTAGTACTTATTAGCCAGACGCCAATGCTCGTCTATAGGCTATGTTAACCGCTTCCTATGAGACTGGCCGCATGCTTGTTTGTCATCTTACTCATATAAAAATGCAATTGTTGCATAATATTACCCTCAAAACTTATTTATCGCGTTTTTCCGCATCTCGAAACTTTCAGATACTTTTGTTCAGATTCAGGGATGGATTTAAGAGGCAATATCGCTCTACAAACGAATCCAATAACTTTAGTGGAACCCTTAGAATGCTATGTTCATGCAAGTCATGCTGTATATTATGATTTTACAAATTTGATCTCAGTAGCTTTTGCTTTCTACTTCTTTACATAACACCCCTATTGCATTTCTATTTTTCTAATCTATAGTTATATTACGATATATTATGTGCAAGGTCATTGTTATGGTTATGAATATGGTTGCGGTAATTTATGTTCATCAGGTGGCCTGCTTGTTTGTTTAACACCTTATAAAGTAAATATACTAATAATAGAATAATGCAATTATTAGGATAAAATATGGTTACAAGTTGATATTAAAGAAATAGAATATGTAATAAATACGTTTGTGGTTAACCATTAGTCATCCGTGGGATACGGACCTCCTCTCAATCGAAGGGGTTTAGAGCAAGCTCCACCATGCTGCTCAGCTGCGGGTTGGCGGAGGAATAAATATGTTCAATAAGCTCGGTGGCGTAGCGGTCAATGACGCGGCTTCGATACCAACGCTCGTGGGTTCGATTCCCACATAGGACAAACATTTGTGTGCATGAACATGTCTGTTTATCTTAGTCTGGGTGTTTTCTATGTATCATAAGTATGTATTTACAAAAAAATGTATTTACGTATGTTTATCAGTTGTCTAGTACCCATAACATAAGCTTCGCTTACTATGGGGCTAGATGGCGCTGTGTATTTTGTCACAGTTGTTGTTGTATTTATGTGCATGAACATGTCTGTTTGTCTTGGTCTGGGTATTTTCTATGTATCATAAGTATGTATTTATAAAAAAAAATGTTTTTACATAATATGTTTATCAGTTGTCTAGTACCCATAATACAAGCTTCGCTTACTATGGCGCTAGATGGCGCTGTGTAATTTGTCAAAAAAAAAAATGATTATAAAGTACAACGGGCGGTCTTATTGCTATAAGCAATCTCTTACAGGCAACCGTTGGGTATAGGAAAAATAAAAATACATCTAAGAAGGTAGGTGGTGAGTAAACAGAGTAAATACAAAAAACAAAGGAAAAACGAAAAACATACCTACACATATATTTACGATGTCTTAAAGAGAAGATCATCACTCCATATTTCGTGGTTCTTACGGAATGCCTCTAAGGTACATTTTTTTAAGCTATTGCATAGCTTCTATCGCGGGCCTTGAGCGAGGGGACCGAATCCAGAAATTCCGTAACGAAAAAACCTCACGCTCCCCACTCCGACGGGCAAGGAGGTGTGGCTTGAAGGCCGTGCATCGTCTAACGTCGTTTCAGTTCGGCAGTCTTCGACACGGCGTTGTGTGCGTGCGATTAGACGTATTGTACGACTCTACGAAACTCGTTTTATTTATTTAATAATAGAAAAAATTGTTTTCTTATCGGTCACCACGCTCAAAAAGTGTAACTTGAATTAATATCAAAGAATAAGCAATACTGCATGAATAAAATAAATAAATAAAATTATAATTGCATAAGTTGATACAAAATGCTATGCAATAGCTTTACCGCGGCAGTCCCCGAGTGCCACACGTCTTTTTTTTTATACTACTTCGGGTGGTAGACAAGCATACGGCCCGCCTGATGTGAAGCGGTTACCATAGCCATATTAACGCTCGCAACATAAAATAACGCTCGCGCGCCGCCACCCCCGCTGCCATCGCAGCATTTCCTTTCTTGTGACCTCACTCACTCGCCGGAATACAACAGCCCCAAGGGAACCGTTATTTGGCTGTTGTATTCTGTGAGGTGGAGGTACATTCCCCAGTCGGGTAGCTTAGAATTACGCTCTCTACCTCTCTTCTAGCTTCGTTTGTCACTCAGCAGGGTGCACCGCGTGCAGGTGAAGTTGGCTTTGGTTCAAAGATGTTGATGAACCACTTACACCCCAATGGTGTATTGATGAGATTGGTGTGAAGAGAGAATATATATTTTTTCCTTTTATTTTATTATTCCTACTAATACATTTTTAAGTGTTGTTTACTAACTAATGGATTTCTGTTATCTGCAATACATAAATTGAATTGAAGTGAATTGTATATATACATTTGTAAACCACGACCTCGTCAAAGTAATCATTGCTATCCACTCCGCCACCAGGAGCCCTACTACCGAAGCTGAAGCCGAGTAGGTACCATTGAAATTTTTGCATGCGAAAATCAAATTACTCTTTAAAAAGTTTGGCAACTATGTCGCACTATTAAAAAGTGGAACGCGTTGCCGTCATATGTATTTCCTCAATCATACAATATGGGATCCTTCAAGCGAAGCGTGAAGAAGCATCTTGTGGGCCAGCATGGCAGCGTCAACTGACAAGACATCAAGGTCTCTTGTCCGTTGCCGTTGCGATTGGGGCTCCTCTTTTCGCTTACCATCAGGCGAAGTGGAGCCAATATGCTGTGCTAAAATAAAAAAAAATAAAAAATGTTGCTAATTATGTTTAGCTCAGCTGGTAGAAACCCTACAGCTCTACTGTCTAAGCTAAAGAAGTTTGTCAATAACTTTAACCTAAAACCAATTTTATACTACGTCGGGTGGCAGACAAGCATACGGCCCGCCTGATGTGAAGCGGTTACCGTAGCCATATTAACGCTCGCAACATAAAATATCGCTCGCGCGCCGCCACCCCCGCTGCCATCGCAGCATCTCCTTCCTTTCTGGTTACCGCACTCACTCGCAGGAACACAACAGCCCTCAAGGAACCGTTATTTGGCTGCGGTATTCTGTGAGGTGGAGGTACATTCCCCAGTCGGGTAGCTTACAATTACGCTCCCTACCTCTCTTTTCGCCAGAGCTTCGTTTGTCAGTCAGCAGGGTGCACCGCGTGCAGGTGAAGTTGGCTTTAGTTCAAAGATGTTGATGAACCACTTACACCCCAAACCGATAATAAATGGAATAAAAAAAAAAATTGGTTGCCTGTAAAGTCGGTATACGGGCGAAAGTTTTACGTGACAACGACTTTGAGTGGTAAAATGTTTTCGAGTGGAAGGGACGCATGCCTTTCACTTTTTATGTCTGTCTCTCTCGCTCTTAGAAGGGACGCGTGCCTTTCACTCGCTCTCATTGTAAGCGCATAACGTGAGCCAGTTTCTTGAAGTGTCACCCGGCTAACCAATTTATAAGACGTTGTCACGTCAAAAACCGATGGTAATCGGCAAACGATCGATTTTGTACTATTTGCAGCCATCAGCGCCCTGCGATCTTCATCAGAGGGGCAATTCTTGTAAATAAAACGTAGTCAAAATTTGGCGTTGATCAAGTCTCGATCTCACAAATGTCCAATTTGGTATTCTCATATCACAATATGAAACTTCAACGTTTAATTTAAGTGAGATTATATCGAAATATGACTGAGAATTAAAGAAACTAAAAATGTATTGTTATCAATAATAAGAATTGATAACAATTAAGGAATGAAATCAAGTAGATATATAATTTTTAGTCAATTCACAATTGAATCGTGGTTCGGTCAACTTTCATTATTTAATTTTAATTAAGGGAATTCGCCCTCTGATCGTCGGCCCATTAGTTTAAAGGAATAGGTATTAGCATTTAGATATAGGTGTGTACAATGCTAAGACGTAAAAAATTATAAGTATAATAAATAATAAATATTTCATGACAATTGACACAGCGCCATCTAGTCCCAAATTAAGCGCTAAGCTTACATATGGGTACAAGATAACTGATATTATACTTAAATACATTTTTTTTTGTAAATACATACATTTAATATATAGAAAACATCCAGACCAAGACAAACAGACATGTTCATGCACACAAATATTTGCCTTGTGCGGGGATCGAACCCGCGACCCCGGAATCAAAGTGGATATGGTTAGCCATTCGACCACCGGGGTCGTCAAAGTAGCTATACTTTATTGAGTAAAGCGAGCGGAGCAAGCGAACGCTTACATACGCCGAAGAGTCGGCTACGCCTACGGTTGGCTGGAAGAGATCTCTTTCAGAGATAAGCTTGCCTTTATACTGTTTAATTTATTTGTCTACTTTTATTTATATCGTTTTGTGGTATAATAAAGAGATTACATATTCAATAACTAAATAGAATGCTTATTCATAGCAATGAATAAGCGACTCTATTTATATTTAACAGAGTCGCTTATTCATTGGTATGAATAAGCATTCTATTAACAATAAGAGTTGGTGGTAAGGGGGCAGTACATATACACCGTGAAACAAACCATACTTCTATGTAGCTTTTGAACAGCGCCATCTGTTATTTCCGAGGTGAAACAAAAAATACTAACTAAGGCGATTATATTACATACATACATACAAGAGTCATTCTTGGAAATGAATAGGCTCCAAAACCACTAAACCAATTTTGATGAAACTCGTCACAATTAAAGACCTGCTTGACGTTTGTGTCGAAAAAAGTTGAGATCGATCGTGTCCTTGAGGAATGATCATCAAATACATTTTCCATTGAAATCAACGGAAAACCGAATCTATTCGCTCCACTCAATCTCAATTTCAGCCCCGTGGGCTAGAATCCGGCCTAGTATTCGTAGTGAGAAGTGATTTTGACTGAGTATGACTTTCGACTGTAACATTTTAACAGATATAGGCAATTTCACGTAACCGAGGGACTGATACCGCCTTCCCTCTCGCGTCGTATTGCACCGTGGAGCACCCTCTCACATAAAACGGGGTAATCAAGTTGTAAAACTTAATATACGGTGGGAGTCGGGAGAATTCCATTTTTAACGTGATTGTGTAAAGGGAATATTGTGTTTAAGTCATGTATGTATATGCTAAGTTACATTTGTTATTATAATATTATAAGGTAAATTTTTGACATAGAGTTCTTAGTGAAAAATAAAAATTTTAATTCACGATAAAAAAAATTGAAAACATATATATTTTTATTTTTTTTTAGATATTTTTTTGTCGATAATTTTTAATCTATTTTCACCCCCATTCAGGGGTACACTTTATCTCTGTATATTTTATTACAAGTTAAATGTTAAGAAATCTGAAATTACAAAGATTTACTACTTTGACATGACATACTGACACATCTCGAACTTACTAGGGTGTAAGTGGTTCATCAACATCTTTGAACCAAATCCAACTTCACCTGCACGCGGTGCACCCTGCTAACTGACAAACGAAGCTCTGGCGAAAAGAGAGGCTGGGAGCGTAATTGTAAGCTACCCGACTGGGGAATGTACCTCCACCTCACAGAATACCGCAGCCAAATAACAATTCCCTTGAGGGTTGTTGTGTTCCTGAGAGTGAGTGAGGTCACCAGAAAGATATGAGATGCTGCGTTGGCAGCGGGGCTGGCGGCGCGTGAGCGATATTTTATGTTGTGGGCGTTAATATGGCTACGGTAACCGCTTCACATCAAGCGGGCCGTATGCTTCTCTGCCGCCCGACGTAGTATAAAAAAAAAACATACAGCCTAGACATCAACCATATACTTTTTAATTCTGCCCACGTACATGTAGTTCCATCTTCTATATAAAGCACGCTACACATATGTCTAAAGTGGCCTATACAAATATTTATCGTTTGCTAGGCCTTCAAACATGACCTTTTTTATGAGGCCTATTCCCACAGGACCACTATCCAAACGCAATAAGAATTGGATTGGCATTTTCATACGTCCATCCACGTGTGTACGAGTGTATAGGGTGGCTTGTAAAGGGATGCACAGAGGTATTTTTTTTTAACTAAATTGAAACATTGGTCTCATAGAACAAATAGTTGCGTCTTCAATTTATATTTACAAAATTATTAATTATTATGGACGAGCTCGGTGGTCGAATGGTTATCAATGGCCACTTTGACTCCGAGGTCGCGGGTTCGATCCCCGCACAAGACAAATATTTGTGTGCATGAACATGTCTGTTTGTCTTGGTCTGGGTATTTTCTATCTATTATATGTATGTATTTACAAAAAAAAAATGTAGGTATTTAAGTATTATATCAGTTATCTAGTACCCATAGTACAAGCTTTGCTTAGTTTGGGACTAGATGGCCGTGTGTAATTTGTCCTGGAATATTTATTTATTTATTATTTGATGACTTTTTATACTTTTTGTACATTCTACTTTTACCTAGTGGTGGCTTTATGATTTACATGTGACTTTAAAGAAAACTTTTGTGATAAATAGTGATAAAAGTTAAAGGGAAGCAATATATAATTTATGTACTAGATAAAAAGGTGCATAGTTCAATGACCTAAAAGCGGGAAAGTGGTATCTGCTATACGTAGAACCACACGGCGCGGTTTTCCGGTAGCTGAGTGTGCCAAACCGCAAATTTATGCGATTTAATGCGCACCGCGGCGACATCGTGACGCGTTCCACGAATTATAATGTTGCGATGCGCAACACGAAACTTAGTGACTGACCTCGTCGAGCTAATTCGAAATGAAAATTCAATGTTTCGGGCGAATGTTCCAAATTTTTACATTCGAATTTCATTATATTCTCTCGGTGATTGCAAAATTTTTATTTCGTCGTGGTCTAAATTATCCACTAAATACAAACATATCCATCAAAACAAATGTCAATATCTCATTTTACTATACTAAAATGAGATATTGACATTTGTTTTGACGTATAAAATAGACACAACCTTAACCTAACCTAACCAATGTTATCGGTCAAAAGTACTTTTGACTGTAAAGGCTAGTTAAAAGTGGTTTGCACGTACGTCCTTAGTTTAACCAATGTTTGCAGGCAAAAGAGGTTTGGATGTGAGGTACCTACAGAGGTTTAATTAGTTAAACCTAGGAGTGCCTAGATTTCGATAAATTACTATAACATATACACCATACCGGTGTCTCGGAAAGGTTGGAATAAGCCGAACGTGATTCTAGTCGTCAATATGAACAATTTTCAACCGATTCCAAAAAAGGAGGAGGTTCTCAATTCAGCTCTATTTTTTTTATGTCTGTTATTAAATTACTCTGTCGTTTATAAACTGATTTAAACAGACTTTTTTTAATTGAAAGAGTATAGTACTTCCACATTGGTCACCTATTTTTTACATCATCATCGTCATCAGCCTGTATCTACCCACTGTTAGATATTAAGCCTACCCCAATGCTTTCCATCAGATACGATCCTCCGCCATTCAGCCGCTTTCTTAAGGTCATCGGACCATCTAGAAGGAGGGCGTCCAACCAAGTAATTTTAGGGGTCGGTTTTTTTTGTTAAAATTATTATAGTATAGAGCCAACTTTGAAACAAGAAATAAAGTCAATGTTTCTTTAGAAATTATTCACTCAACTGATAAAACTTTTAAATGGGAAGTTAAGAAAATATTTTTGTGAGCACCATGTCGGTTCAGTAAATATAAGCAAAGTTATTTTGGGTACTTCTTAAAATAACTTTGAGTAATTTAGTCATATCGATGGTTAGAATCATTGGGCTTCAACTTGATACTCCATTTGTGCATCTACTTTAATATATATTGACGAGCTCGGTGGTCCAATGGTTAGGAATGGCCACTTTGACTTCGAGGTCGCGGGTTCGATTCCCGCACAAGACAAACATTTGTGTGCATAAACATGTTTGTCTTGGTATGGGTGTTTTTTATATATTGTAAGTATGTATTTACAAAAAGAAAATGTATATAAGTACATTTATCAGTTGTCTAGTACCCATAACACAAGCTTTGCGCTTAATTTGGGACTAGATGACGCTGTGTGAATTGTCCAGAAGTATTTATATATGTAGTTAAGAATATGCCGTTTAAAATACAAATTGACAAATTGAGTTTTGGTGAAAAAACATAAGTATATCTTTGTAATTACCTGTGCATCTGTAGAGTAAACGATAGCAGATGGGTAAGCCTTAAAGTGGAGGTCGTTTGTAGAGTGACGTCACCAATCGAGCAGCTTATCATTACGCTGCTCTACCTCTCTTTGGACCAGAGCCTCGTCAGTGAATGAGCAGGGTGTACCACGTGCAGGCGAAACTGACTTTGGCACTAAAGATCTCGATGAGCCGCTTATACCCCTACTACTAAATGCAAAGATATGTTTTTTTTTTATATAAAGAGGCGGTACTTTCGCGGTTACAATGGCCTTAATAAAACACACTAGAGGTAAATGTATACATTTGTTTGAATAATTAATATCAGAGCTAGCTTTTCTATAGTCAATATATGAAAAATACTAAAATGTTTTCTTCAATGTTACAAATCTTGAGGATTCTCACATCAAAAGAAATAACGTATTTCACTCAAGTATGAAAGTAAATATAATAAAGCAAACATGTGAATATTTTTACTGAATACTCACATATTTACTTTGCTGTAGTCACTGTTTACCAGGAAGATTTATCATTATCATCATCATCAGCCTATTGTAAGTAAAACGCCTCACGTAACGACAATACTTTTATTTCCTTATAAGCCTAAACACTGGCCGTTACAATATTTCAGTGGTTGTTGATCACTCTGTAGCTGAACTCGAACTGCCCACTCCACTGTGCTGTCCAACCGCCCTCCTATTCATCCCCTCCTACTCTCCCTACCATTACAATTCCACTTCCTTGCGTTAAGTCAAGTTGAAGACTTTTTAGACCAACTAATTATTATTCTGTGCATACTTTTAAAGTAAAAATATCTATGGAGAAATGTAAATTTAACAATTTATTTTAATCAGTGAATTATCATGCAATGCAACCTTACATTCGTCCATCCTGACCGCGTGTGTGCCCCCACACACATAAACCTTACATTCAGATAGTCCGAGCGCAGTCACAAAGCCACCAAAACCACATAAAAAAAATATAAACAAAACATTGTTAATGACTTTGTTGCTACCATGTTCCATGAATCAATACATGTGATAGAAAATTAAAGTATACATAACTTATATATTTCTATAAATAGGTATTTAATTTTACCTTCTTTCACTTTGAAAGATTCTTATAATCTAATTGTGATTGCAATAAGTATAGTTTACCGGTGCATTTTCCTCACTTTGAGGCAAATGCCCTGCTATCCCCCACTTTGGGAGATATTATATTTACCACAATCACATTATGTACCCTGGCTTATGGTCCACAGTAACCACTGCAATTTACCTCTCACTTTGAGGTGTAAATTTTCAGTATACTTCTGTCCTTCGCTTTGATGGACAATGTTTACCATAAGACAGACATTACTTCCTCACTTTGAGGAGCAGTGCTTCACGTTGAAGAACTTTACCACCATCACATTATGTACCATGGCTTATGGTCCACAGTAAATACTGGTATTTACCCTCACTTTGAGGCGTAAATATTCAGTATATCTATGTCCTTCACTTTGATGGACAATGTTTACCATAAGACATACATTATTTCCTCACTTGAGGAGCAATGCTTCACATTAAACATCATCATTTCCAAATAACAAAATCATTTCGAAGTATTATAAAATAACAAATCACTATCATTCTTAACATCATTATCTTTAACATCATATCAAGATTCTTACTATAAGTATTTTATAATAAATAACAAAATAAAATTCCATTTGACTTCTGAATTAACGTATCAATCAAATAAAAACAGTAAGTTCATTATTCATCATTTTCACATTCACTACCATCAGTATCATCTATTTGCAACGCAGCTACGTGAATCCAAGGTAACATACGGTCAGCAGCTACCGTAGTCTTACGTTTACTTTTCGCATTACTTAGTCCTGGGACAGACGCTATTCTATACCGGTCATTACCTAATATTTCTACGACACGATAAGGACCTATATATGACGGCTGGAGTTTCTTGCTCTTGCCGTCGTTTTTAAAGGCAGTTTTAGTTATTTTAACTAATTCGCCTTCAGCATATATTCGGGCAGCCTTTCTATTTTTATCATAGCGAATTTTCTGCTTTTCTTGTTCCTGATCTATTCTATTTTTTACTTCGTGTCGGATGTCCGATACATCCTCTCGTGATTCTTGCACTACTTCATTTAACTTGGGGTCAATTTCGCTATTTATAAAGGATCCGAACATAACTTCTGCCGCAGTCTTGCCAGTTGTTTTGTGCATCGTATGATTTAACCCCCATTGGACCTTACCTATTTGACTATCCCAATCCCTTTCGTCCCCATTTAAATTTGTTGCGGTTAGAGAGCTTAAAATTGTACGATTGTACCTTTCCACTTGCCCATTTGATTTCGGGCTTGCCACGGCATTGAGAATGTGCTTTGTTCCCTTGTCTTGACAGAACCGTTTGAAAGCATAAGAGGTAAATGCGGTTCCTCGATCACTGACTAGACGATCAGGCACTCGAAATGTGTAAAATATATCTTCCAAAATTTTTATTGCGGTTTGTGATTTTGTATTTTTTACCGCTTTCATTAACACAAACTTTGTAAAAGCGTCTACAATGACTAAAAGGTAGCTATTTCCCTTCCTAGATTTGACGAATGGCCCAAGATGATCCACATGTATGGTGTGAAATGGAATATCGACTTTATTAATAGGATGTAGGAATCCTTCTCGTGACTTGTTCGTTTTCTTAGTATAAGCACATTCTATACAAGCGCCGACATACTTTTTGACGAAATAGCCCATTTTGGGGAACCAATAATGCTTCTTCATCCTCTCGAGAGTTTTCTCGACACCAAAATGGCCTATTTCATCGTGATTTAGTCTACAAAGTTGCCATCGTGCCCCTTTAGGTACTACCCATCGGATATTTTGTCGGTCACCATCAATGCATCTATAAAGTTTATCATCCTTGATAATATAATTATCTTTTATATATTGAAGCCCGTTTTCATCTAAATCACTACTCAATATATCGCGTATCCTTCTTAACTCTGAATCTCCTAATTGCAACGTTTGCAACCAATCATCCTGACTAATTGACATTACTGTGGGATACTGATCTAGCGAACACGAATCAAGGTCTATAATGGGGTTACGGGACAAAGCATCTACGTGCGTCATTTTGGAGCCGGCTCTGTGCTCAATTGAGCAGTCAAATTCTTGAAGTAGAAGAAACCATCGAGCAACACGTGGGATCAAGTCACGTTTAGTGAAAGTTGAACGTAGGGCACTACAGTCAGTAACAATTTTGAATGTGTGCCCCAGAAGATAAACTCGGAATTTCCTTAATGAGTTGACCACAGCCAGTGTCTCCAGCTCATACGCATGAAAATGTTTTTCTTCAGGCGAAGTTTGGCGACTATAATAAGCGACTGGGCGAAAAGAGTTATCTCCCTGAGATCGTTGCAACAAAATACCACTAATACCGATCTGACTTGCGTCCGTGTGTAATTCTAATTCAGCGCTTGGATCATATATTGTCAAAACTGGTCTACTAGCCAGCTTCTCCTTGAGGACATTGAATGCCTCCTCCTGCCTCTCCGACCATTCCCATAATATGCTTTTTTAGTAGTCTGTTGAGAGGATGAGCAATGACAGCGAAATTTTTAATAAATTTTCTAAAATAGCTAACCAATCCGAGAAACTGCCGTACATCATGCTAATTGTTAGGTCGGGGAAAATCTACAACGCTTTGAATAGTCTTTGTGCCTGGCTTGACTCCTTCTGAACTAATCTCATAACCTAGATAATCAATTTTGTTTTTAAGAAATTTACATTTGATCAGATTTAAAGTCAATTTAGCGTCTCTTACTAACTGCAAAACACGCTCTAGCTTTTGCAGACATTCTTGGACGGTTTGTGCAAAAATTAATATATCGTCTATATATGCTGTTGCTAAATTAAAACGCGTAGGGCCAAGCACCTTATTAATCATACGCTGAAAAACAGCCGGCGCATTTGCTAGACCAAATGGCATTCTGTTAAATTCATACTGGCCATCGGGTGTAACAAATGACGTCAGATGTTTACTATGCTCATTGATAGGCACTTGATAATAACCTGATACTAAATCGAGTGTAATAAAAACAGCTTGTCCTGATAACCTAGCGATTTCGTCTTCAATGACTGGCATGGGGTAATGCTCTTTAATAGTAACCGAATTTAACTTCCGAAAATCAACGCACATCCTTTGCGTGCCGTCTTTCTTTTGTACTAGAATAATTGGACTTGCATAATCCGAAGAAGATTCTCTAATTATACCAGTTTGCAACATTTCATCAATCATACCGCGGACCTTTTCTCTTTCACTATGAGCCATACGATATGGTCGATGTACAATAGGGCGTGTATTATTCAACTCTATATTCATCTCCGTCACATTAGTACAACCTAATTCCTCTAACGAAGAAGCAAAGCAATCACTATATCTTTTTAATAACTCATAGAGCTTTGTTTTGTCTAAATCGCTAACATCTTCCCCCAAGTTTATTTGACTTTCTTTGATTGTATTTACTCGGAGTACAGGTGAACTGTCATCATGTAATAGGATCCTGTTTACCATATCTACTCTTTCCGCTCTACAGAACGTAAAACCCTTGTAGAATAAACATGGACTAAATACTGGTGTGACAGTTATATTAACGACCCCATTCCGACAATTGTAAATACCTCCATGAATTACATATTGCTGATTAGGAGGACCAGCCAGCTTGCTGGCCACTAAAATAAATCCATTATATGTTGGCTCTGTATATGCTGTTATAGTGGCAAAACCATGAATTTGAGTACTATTAACAATTTTTAATTTTATTAGTTGGTCACTGTAAATTTCGCTATTTGCAAAAGGCATCTCAACATGTGCTGTCAAGAATTTTAAGTGGTGGACATCCTTGAAAACCAGAATATGTGGTTGCTCCGTAAATGACTGCCCTATGAGCATCGGATAATCTAGGAGTTCGTCACCAACTATCTGACATGATATTTTAGCACTAACCTCATCAATCATTAACTCAACAGACACCTTACCAACTGATTTTATCAAACCATTTCCAAAACCTTTTAAGGTTGAAGGAACATCATCATGTTTAAGCCCTAATTCGACAGCAGTAGTTTCGCGCATCAAAGTAACTTCACTTCCGAAATCTACGAATACTTTATAAGTGGACCCATTTACGCAAGCATTTTTGATGAATTTCGAGTTTGGGGTAGACGCGTTAATGCACATTGTTTTCTGGATGTTAGGTGGATTCCTTTCCTTATTAATTTCTCGTGGACAAGATTCCGCACTATGCCCTAACCAGTTGCAACGATTGCACTTTACTAATGGTTTGGGACAGTCTGTAGAAATGTGCCCCTTATCCTTGCAATTATAACAGGTTGCGATGGTACTGTTATTCAGTCTCGATTTTTTAAGAGTCTGATTGACATAATTGGGACTAGGCTTGTTCCTAAAGTTAACCGTATGAAACCGATCAATTTGTGTAATGGAATCTTTATTGCTAATCAAAAAATTAAGCAGCTGCTCCGGGTGTTCGCACCTAAGAGCTAAAGCACTGGATTTCATGACTCTATCCGTAATTCCATGGATAATGCAATCCACAGCGCGTTTGCCAGATATGTCACATTGATTCACAAGAGCTAGTTTTTCATAAAAATAAACGTCAATGGGCTCATTAAACCTACTCTTTCGTTTAAGCATGTCCTCCAGGCATTGGCCATAATTTTGGTCGCTAGGAAAAGCAGCAAGAAGTTTACTTTGCCACTCTGACCAATTAAAGAGAATAGAATTTAGTCCCTCATACCAAACTTTGGCCAATCCCTGGAGCTTTTGCATTGCAAAATGAACAACAGTCCTTTCATCCCAGCCATAAACGGTAGCGCATTCGTTAACCTTTTTCAACCAAACATCTATACGCTGATTTTTAGCTGAAGGATCGAAATCAGGTAAAATATTTTTATGATCAAATGGTTTTCTTTCTTGATTCGCGGCGCTAGACGTTGATGGCTTGGTTTGAATTGTACTTATAATTTTAATAACGTCATCAGGAGAGAACTTGGGAGTACATGACCTGTGTGCTCGATGCGACGAGGCAGCGGCGCGATCGTTGCTCGGATGTGGCTCACCCTCAGCGTTGCGGCTCTTACTGTTGTAACTCGAATGTCGCTCACCCTGGACGTGGCGGCTCTTGCTGCGATGTCGGTATTCGTCACTGTGTAACTCATCTTCCAGTCTTCGCAACCGCTCCCTTTCCCGCTCCAGATTCATACGGCGTCGTCTTAAGTAGTCACTACTTTGGCTTTTGTGACTTGGGCTCTTGGTACGCCTGCACCTGCTTGGTGATCGAGAGACGCATGCGCGTCTTTCGTGGCTGCTTCGACTCCGGTCACGGCTGCGTACAACAGCTTCGTCATCTCGACGTTTCGAGCGTTCTGGTGTCTCAATGCGTCGACTACATGTCCTATTGTTCTCAGGTTCCATGACCTGAAACTCGATCAAGGAAAATACATGTACAATTCTATATTTTATACATTGTAGTTAGTCCTAAAGGGAAAAACATACCAGAAAAACAATGCAAAGTTCTAAATACATTGAAAAATATCCAGCGCAAGAAAATATAGCTATATATAGCTTGTATATAAGCCAAATAGCTTGTATATATAAATATATATACTACTTTTGTACTCATATATGTACTTATGCACATATAGCATATATATACTCATGTATACGCATACCCATACAGTATACATATATACCTATGGTAGATATTACACATATTATAATAGTTGTATGGTAATAATTACTATACATTTCATATTTCGAGTTCAATCACACACTAAAAGAAAATAAGTAAGGAAGGTATAAAAGAACGACATTTCCTCTACATACTTCAACAACTACCACGACTGGGACAATCTTTAAAAACGTTTTTTTTTTTAATAACATTAAGTAGCCATACTCAAAATCTCAATTGCCTAATCAGTAGTGTCTGTGTGCTACTGTATTATATACCTATTTACTCTAACAGTCTACTATAATACCCTGTAAACTATAAGAACACAACGGTACAAATTCAAAAGCGTAGAAAAGAAGAATCTTTTCGTACGTTATTTTAAATCCTATAGGTCCGTTGGCACTCAAGCATACGTTTGAAAGAAGGCTAACGAATTTTATAACAATCGCTCTTTATTATAAAAAAATATATCGATAATACGTTACCTTTCAAAATGTAAAATCCGTAAGCGTGGGTTTTTCCAACACGTTGTCACTTCTGAAGATGTAAGTAAAACGCCTCACGTAACGACAATACTTTTATTTCCTTATAAGCCTAAACACTGGCCGTTACAATATTTCAGTGGTTGTTGATCACTCTGTAGCTGAACTCGAACTGCCCACTCCACTGTGCTGTCCAACCGCCCTCCTATTCATCCCCTCCTACTCTCCCTACCATTACAATTCCACTTCCTTGCGTTAAGTCAAGTTGAAGACTTTTTAGACCAACTAATTATTATTCTGTGCATACTTTTAAAGTAAAAATATCTATGGAGAAATGTAAATTTAACAATTTATTTTAATCAGTGAATTATCATGCAATGCAACCTTACACTATATCTACCTACCACTAGAACTAGGCCTTCGGTAATACTTTCCACCAAATTTTCACTCTGCCTGCATCATCCAGCCATTATTTTTTTTGAGGTCATCGATCCATTTAAAGTGTAACACTTCGATCCATCTAGAGAGGGGTGTCCAATACTTCGTAGTCCCGCACGCAGCCTCCACTCTAGATCCTTCTTACGTCATCTGTCATCTACCACTTCACCTTGCTAACTCTGAAAGTTATTAGTCGATTACTTTGGTTTTCCGTTGAAGTTCTTTGTTCTGGACCTTGAAGTTTAAAGTCTTCAGCCAGTGCATTCTTGCCGTTACTACCTTCCGTACGATGAGGAGTCTTGGACTTTGATCGTTGGGCTGGTTTACACTAAATGGCTAAAAGTCACATAGAGAGCGATGGAGAGATCTATGCTCTAGGTTTATCTAAATAATCGAACACGGGACGATGTAAATTCTAAGATTATTATAAAATAATTTTGTTTCATATGAATAAATATACATTATTACTAATGTATTTTGAAAAAGATTGAATATACCATCAAATTTGGATGTGGTGCATTTGTGCACAATTGTCGTCAAAGACACCAGTATTACTTTCTTAATCATTTTTGAAGCTATGATCGATATTAAAAGATAACTTGAGTCGTTTTCGTGGCATTCAAAGTATCTGCGGCTGAGCGGTAAGGCTAAGTTCGACTTTTTCACACGTGCTTAGTACATCTACTTACCTACATAAAACATTTTTTTTATTTACTATATATTTCCAAGGTAGTACAAGTAAACAAAGTAAGACTACTGTTTAATAAAGTAAGACACGAAATAGCCATATTATGTGTCTTATTCTGTTTTGTCTACACCTATAGCTTAAAATAAGCTCTGACCCGTAAGCTGAAGCCAAATAAGATATTCTTTTTTTCTACTACGTCGGATAGCAGACAAGCATACGGCCCGCCTGATGTGAAACGATACAGTAGCCATATAAACGCTCGCAACATGACATATCGTTTGCGCGCCGGCACTCCCGCTCCCAATGCCGCAACGTCTTCCTTTCTGGTGACCTCACTTACTTGTAGGAATACAATAATTTTCAAAGGAATTGTTATTTGGCTGCGGTATTTTGAAAGATGGACGTACTTCCCCTATCAGGCAGCTTACAAATACGCTGTATCTTACCTCTGTTTTACCAGAACCTCTTTCGCTCTTTAACACAACAAGCCATAAGGAATCTATATTTGTTTTTTTTGTCATAAAAATCAAACTAAATCTTATATAGATTCATTTTAATTGTGTTTAGCTTAGTTACCCCGGAAGTCTACCGTTACCGTTACATCTTTGCTAAAATTTAAACCTGATTTTGCCAGATTTTATATTATTCTCAATAGAATTTCAGCAGTTAAAGGAGATTGCCCATTCGTGTATGGCTAAAAGTACTGATAACATAATTGTTGTGTCATCACTAAATAACCTTCACTTAGTTCTATATCATTACTAGATACGTTCTAGAAAGTTTGGAGGGCATTATTTTTCGGAGTTCAAAAATATTTAAGAAATAAAATGCGTTCGATTTTAGGTTATGTTTAACCATACCACAGTAAGTATTTTTTTATACTACGTAAATATACATCCAGCGAATTATGAGTAGCGGTCTTAATGTTCTGTGCATTTAAAGTGAGTACCTTTTTACCCGACTGCGACAGAAGGAGGTATGTATGTATAATTGTTTGGCACGCTCTGCAGCCTGAACGGCTGGATAGATTTTAGCTTGAGAGGTGTCGTAAGATTCGTATTTGCTGTGAGAGTGACATAGGCTACATCAAATATAAAAAAAAAATCAATAAGGCGGCTGTGAGCCGCAAAATTGTCGTTGCAGTAAATTTTTTCTTCTTCTAAATGTATCGATATGAGTATCAAAATAAAGGTGTCGATGACCTGATTTCAAATATATATTTGATATATTAGTTTTTGCCTGCGGCTTTGCTTGTATGGAATTATATTAGTGTTACGCGTGATTAATAAATCTGTTGTAGGTGCAGTCGGGTTTTTCATTTTTTTAATTAACTTATAACTTGTTAGCTTAGATATGTAACTGTATAGTTAAGTTGGAATTTTGAAGAATAAGAGTAAGGAAGTACTTAAATATAGCATTATTAATTATTAAGACAATGTTAAGCTATCTCTCTACACATTATACGAACACTAAAAAATTCTGTCAGATTTATCCCCGAAGAGAACTTTTATCAAAACTGAAGTGTATGAGAGAAAGACACGTATAAGTTGCATAACACCGTTTATTAGACTGCTGTACATAGAATAAACTCGAACACTGATTCGCATCGAGCCACCTACGTAACAATATTATTATTCTCTTAGTACCTACATTTATATCTATATTACAATCCTTCACCCTAAATTAGCACTAAGACTTGCTAAACAATATTTGACCATACTAAAATAATTAATGACCTTATACAAAATAATGTTTGTTATGTTATATGGCCGAAGCGCCTATACGTTGACACTGTATGCCATAAGTACTCGTGCATACCACGGATAGCTAATTACAATAGTAATGATCATAAAATGTATTTAATGCGGTGGCAGGGCCTTCTGTACACGACAGCTACGAATCGGGCGGGACCGGGCAGGTGTAACCACGGTGGGCGAAGGTGGTCTTGATACCTCCGCATTCCCGGTAATGTTTGGGAGATTACTCGGCTTCTCGCGTCTAATGGTTTTCCGGGACTGCCTGGACCAGGGTTAGGGTTACTATCTAGTGAAGAAGGTAATGCAGAAGTCGAATCTTGATCGCCAGGCATAGGGCAGACGAGCGAAGTCCTTGACCTCTGTCTTAATTGATCGATATGTCTGTGGGTTTCCCTACCTCCGCTGTCCAAAACCCTGTAGTCAGTGTTACCTAGTCGCTGTGTTATCTGGCCCGGCAACCATTTTACTCCTTCCGTATATTGCCGCAACCAAATTTCTTCCCCTGGTTGTAATTTTCGTCCCTTGTCTACTGCATTTCGGCCTCGAGATTGCCTTGACTGAGACTGAGTAACACTGCTCTCAGGGTTCGGTCTCAATAAGTCCAATTTAGTTCGTAATCTTCTACCTAGCATTAGCGAGGCGGGACTTTCTCCCGTCGTACAATGGTCGGTATTACGATAATTTAACAAGAAAGTATTGAGAAATAAATTAATATCTAACTTCTGTCGGACAGCCTTTTTAATTACTTTTTTAACTGTGCGTACCGCATTTTCGGCTGCTCCGTTCGAAGCTGGATGGTAAGGCGCTATGGTGACATGCTGAATACCACAACTACATAAAAAGTCAGAAAATTCTTTACTTGTAAAAGGTGGACCATTATCTGAAACGATCTGACGCGGGAACCCCCATCGCGCAAATACCTCTGTCAGTTTTGAAATGGTAGACTGAGCGGACGTACTGGAAACTTGAAACACCTCTAACCATTTGGTTCTTCCGTCTATAATCACTAAATATATTTTATTAAAAATTGGACCTAGGAAGTCTACATGTATACGTGACCACGCAGCAGCCGGCCACGGCCACAAGCTTGGCCCGTGCTGTGGCGGCGCGTCCGCCTCGGCCGCGCACACTTCACACGACCGACACATTGTCTCGATAGCCTCGTCGATTCCCGGCCACCATACGTAACTTCGTGCGATGGCTTTCGTCTTTACTATTCCCATATGGGATTCGTGTAATACCAACAAAGCTTTAGATTTTCAGGGTTCAGGAATAATAATCCTGTGACCCCACATAACACATCCTAATTCTTCATATAACTCGTTTCTACGATTGAAGTAAGGTTGTAATGATTTAATATCTATTTCCGTGGGCCAGCCGTCCCTTATGTAGTTGAGAATCCTACCTAATACTGGATCACGACATGTTTGTTTTTTAATTTCCTTATAATCTAGTAACATTGCGTTTTGTGCGAAATGTAAGTATGTCTGTTCAGGTAATTCTAAACATTCTTGTGTCTTATGTGAGGGTACTGGCAACCGCGATAACCCATCCGCACCATTATCTTTAGAGCGAACGTATTCTATATCATAGGTATATGCTGACATTTTTATCGCCCATCGTTGCATACGACTAGCCGCCATATGCGGTACCCCAGTTTTATTACCAAATATACTAACCAACGGTTTATGGTCAGTGCGTAAAATAAATCGTCTACCGTATAAATATTGATGTAGTTTTTCTAAACAAAATACAATTGCTAATGCCTCTCTATCAATCTGCGAGTAATTCTTTTCCGCGTCATTCAATGAACGTGAAACATAGAGGACCGGTCGCTCGGTCGCGCCGCTGCCGCGGTGGGTCGGCCCGCCGCATGGTTGACTTAGCACACCGCTAATACACCGGGCGCTCGCATCACACGTTAATATCAATGGTTTGTCGGGGTTATAATGCGTTAAAACTTCTGCACTACTCAATATTTTTTTAATATCGATAAATGAGTTTTCACAAAGTTTGCTCCATTTCCACGAAACACCTTTCCTTAAAAGGTCATATAGGGGTGCTAAAATAGTACTAAGATTTTTAACAAATTTAGCGTAAAAATTTACTAAACCTAAAAAGGACCTTAACTCCGCAATATCTTTCGGACGCGGAATTTTAGTTATTGCCTCAATTTTCTGTGGATCTACTTTTACACCGTCTTTAGAGATTATGTACCCTAAATATTTCACTTCATCTACCTTAGATATACATTTGTTTTTTTTCAACTTCATTCCATGAGTATGTAGCCTATGAAGCACTTTTCCGAGTGTTATTAAATGTTCTTTTTCTCCGCCCCCTGTTGCAATTATAACATCATCTAAAAATATCTCGACATTTGGAATATCACCTAACAGGTTACACATGATGCGCTGGAATAGGCCAGGACTCGAGGCCAAGCCATATACAAGCCTATTGTATTTATACAAGCCTCTATGAGTATTGATGACTGTGAGCTCTTTAGAACTATCTAATTCAATCTGGTTATAGGCCTGTGACAGATCTATTTTTGAGAAAATTTTCGAACCATTCAGACCCACTAATAAGTCCTCAGTACGTGGAAGAGGAAACCTATCGATCATCAAGACAGGGTTCAAGGTTATTTTGTAATCCGCACATAGGCGGAGCCCTCCGTCGCCCTTACGTACGGGTACCAAAGGAGTCGCCCAGTCCGAGCAGTCCACGGGCTCGATGACGCCCGCCTCGAGCATCGCGTCCAGCTCCGCGTCCACCTGCGCCTTGAGGGAGTAAGGCAGTGGCCGCGCCCGGCAAAACACAGGCGCTGCGCCCGGGCGCACGCGCAGCGTAGCCCGCCCGCCGGTGTACCTGCCCAGTCCCTCCGTAAACAACTCCTTACATCTGTCAAGTAACAAACATAAACTATTACAATCCATTTTAAAATGATTTGTACTATCCTCGGTCTGCGTATTGCAAAATGAAGGAAATTTGATACCTAACTCTGACAGCCAATGCCGCCCTAATAAGGAGGTCGTACCGCCTTTTATGACAAATAATTCTAAAATTTTACATTTCTCACGAAACTTAACTTGTGGCTTGATGATTCCTAAAGGTTTAATTTTACTGCCATCATAAAACTTTAGCGCTAAGTTACACTTTTCTATTGGCCTAAATTTAAAATATTTATTGTAAGTGACTTCACTAATACAAGAAATAGCGGATCCGGTATCAATTTCCATTACTATATTATGTTCGTCGACAAGTAAAGATAGGCTTACCGGTTTGTAACTATTCAAACTAAGTTGATGTAACTCCTCTTCCACGTCGGAAACACTGTCCTTCGAAGAATTGCCACTCTCCAGTGGGGCTTCGACGACGTGATGTACCCCTCTTTTGGGGGCGGAAAATCCCACGCGTTCCCGACAAACTCTTCGTAAATGTCCTCTGCGTTTACATTTATTACACGTAAAATTTTTATAACGACATTTCTCCATGCTATGCATTGTCTATCCACACGCGCTGCAATCCATATCCTGTCTGCGAGCCGGCATATTCGAGGCAGCGCGAGGCCGCGCGCGGCCCTGCCCGCGGTCACCGCTATGCCACGCTGTCATTGCGTGCACTGTACTGGGGCCGCCTGCGCCGGTCGCCGCTCCGAATCCCGCTCCGGTCGAGCTCGCCGCCTCAACCACGGCCGCGTCTCGCTCCGCCGCCTCTAGAGCGCATGCGAGTTTCACAGCCCCCTGGTGCTTCAGGTCGTCCTCCGCAAACAAGCGCTGTCTGATTACATCGCTCTTCAACCCACATACCAATTGGTCTCGCAAGTTGTCTTCTAGGTTCCCTCCAAATTCGCAAAATTTCGACAGTTTTTTCAATTCGGATAAATACTGCGCCACGGTCTCTTCATCATTCTGTCTTCTCTGTCTGAATCGGTATCTTTCAGCCATAATGGACGTCCTAGGTTGCAGATGTTCACGTAAAACTTTCACCACCTCGCTGTATGTTTTACAAGCTGGCTTTATCGGACTGGTAAGATTACTCAGCAGCTCGTAGGTCTCGTCACCGATAACCGCAATTAAAGTGGGTAACTTCATCTCTTCCTTAATTTCGTTGACTTTAAAAAACATTTCTAGGCGCTTCACGTACAAAATCCAATTGCCCCCAATCATTTTAAATTCTTCTATTCTACCGATCTGAGGCATATTCGTAACTCGTAACACGCACGCACAATCTACGAAAATAACTATAAGTTATAATTTTATCCTCGTCGCCAATGAAGTGTATGAGAGAAAGACACGTATAACTTGCATAACACCGTTTATTAGACTGCTGTACATAGAATAAACTCGAACACTGATTCGCATCGAGCCACCTACGTAACAATATTATTATTCTCTTAGTACCTACATTTATATCTATATTACAAAAACCTACTGTAAAACCATTTTATATGTTATAACTTTGACAGTAAACTCTTTCCTAATAAACAACTAATTATCTAAGAGTACTTACTGCCCGTGCTCAATGTCCTTTTAATGCCTTTGTATGATGCCTGAGAAAGTTAGTAAGAACATTTATCTTTTATGTTCTTGAATGTACTAATTCAGAATAATTAATTGAATTCCATTGACTACATACTCTAAATAAAACAAAGTTTGTTTCTCAAACAAGTACAGTAATACACTCGACTGTAACTGAAGTACGTAAACATGTGTTCCAAATGGATTAGTATTTATTCCAAACTAGACTACACTATTTAGACATAGTGCTATATAGTAGTTTCTATTTGTAGATGAAACGACATTTAGGTAATTACAATGTTTAGTATTGAAGCTTAGACAATCTACTTATTAGTTCATTGACGTGTTCATAAAGGGACTGAGACCTAACGAATTTCATTCGAGTTCAAAAATATTATAAATACTGTTATGGTTACTCCATTCCCTTTCTTTTTTTTTTTTTGTTTGTGTGGAAATGTAAACGACATTTCCACACAAATAAAAAAAAATGAATATATCTATGATATATCTCTTTGATGTTGTATGTTCAAAATTACAGATGATATGCCCCAACACAATCTAGGCTTATTGCTTATTGCGATACGTAAAAAAAAAACGGTTGTCTGTAAAGTCGGTTTACTGACGTTAGTTGAACGTGACAACGTCATAAGAAAATACTGATGGAATGTTTGCATTTTTCAAAAGAAAATTTAAATGGAACGCCTCAGAGCGAGGTAACGCCGCATGAGTCATGTTTTTTCGTGCGTGCAGCCGGCTCCATCGAATTATAAGACGTTGTCACGTCAAAAACATCAATGTGGAAATTTATAAATAATCTATTTAATGTGACCAATTTTGTAAGTGGGTCACCACATTCTTTAAAGCCAAAGATTTTGAGAGATGATGAGATGTTGGTGAACCACTTACTCCCCGAAATCATTATATATAACGATGTATAATTCTACACTCAAACCATTTTGCACCATCTGGAACTGAAACGAATCTATAGTGTCATACAGAATACAACTGTTTCAAGCAGTGTTTTAAGTTGCCAGTTGTTATTTGAGTTGGAGCTCCAATAGTAAACTAACTACCTAACTTACAAACTATACTCGTAGCACTTTGTAGAGCTGCTACGACGTAGCATAGCTACATCGTAGTTATGCGGGTCGGTGTTGGGATTTAATTTTAAAGTTTTTCGGGCTTAATTACTTTTTCTTATATACAAGCATTGTTTAAAGGTATTGTTTACTTACTTCTTAGAACAATCAAAGTACCTACACATAATGCAGTATTCTCTACTTTTTTTTATGAATTGCATTGCCATGTAAACTTTTTCTTTTTATTTATAACTCTGTACCTATGTACATATAAGTACTAGCGCCTCGTGCAGATGAAGTTGGCTTTGGTTCAAAGATGTTGAGGAACCACTTACACCCCGAAATATTTACTGATCTAGCAACGCACAGCTCAAACTACTGGACAAATATCGTTGAAATTTGGCTAGCTATTATGATGTGAGCTTCGGCTAAGATTGGATTTTTAAAAATCCTCACGGGATACCGGGATACACGTGTACGAAGTCGCGTGCGCATTCAAATATGATTTAAAGATAAAATAAATTATGTAATCTCGGTTTAATATTCTGCTCAACTAAAACAAAAGAAACATATTTACATACTGTACACAGTGGACCAGCATCCGTTGATTTTAGTAGGGTAATAATTTATGAGGACTGTCGTGAAGGCTTGTTAAGATAAAAGTGATTTTACCCAGTTTTTATTTCTTTATACTTATAACCAAATCTAGTTATTATAATGAAATGCACTTAGAAAGTAAAATTACAATAGTAATACATTTATTTATTCGCCCGCACGTGAGCCTTCAGGAACAGAGTTAAATTTTCTCTCTTAGGACTGGCAACAGTTTGGCATCACCATTGTGTTGCTGATTTCTATGGGCGGTTGTAATTACTTTCCATCAGGTAACACATGCTCGCCAGCCCTCCTCGAGGCACTGGCAAAAGAGAAGCAGGCCGTAGTGTCTCTCTCCTACGCTCTCCTTGATAGAAGGAAGACCCGCATCCCAGGAGTGGAATGTATAGTGATTAATTCCAAACACGGCTCAGAAATAATACATCATTCCTACAAAACCTTATTATTTTACTCGTGAAGCAAAGATATGAAGTTCGCCATTAATTTTTGAACATTTTTCCTTATCTTTTATTACGCCGACATTTCCGCATTCCCAGATTTCAGCTGAAAGGCGAAACCGAAACCGTTCAGTCACGCACTTTTTTATTAGAATTTCTATATAATAGTTCCTTCATCTCTGATACTAAAGAGAAAACTTATTTTTTTATCTTACATGTTAAATAACATCATTTCTTTGTCTATTTCTTTGTGAACCTTTCGGGAAAATAGAGTGTTGTTCAATAGAGTATGAAATAAAATATTATTTTATGTGACTGATTTAGAATAACTAGTTGTTCAGCAAATTAAGACTTCGCGATTGTGTACATATATATGCTAAAATGTGTTTGTTCTGCCTGCTCAATAAATTAAAATAACGTTTATTTTATCGCAATTAATAGACAAATAAATTACACAGAAGTATTTTTTTATCTCAATGTGTTTTGAAGATAAAATAAATTTAATTGGGCCGCATCACAAGGTTCTCTAATTGAAAGCAAACATTGTACGATTTCCCAAAATACATAATTAATGTATTCATAATTTGATACCTATTTAATTAAAACAAACAAAATTAAAATGCGTAAAAGGGAATAAAGTAAATCAAATTCATTATATTTTATGTGATCATAAACAAAACGTAATGAAATCGCGTGACAAAACGTACAAATGCAAATTTAAATTATAAACATGCTAATACGTTTAATTAATTTACGTAGGATAAAGGTAAACACATTATGATATAGATAATAATGCAAAAGTTAATAAATAAATAAATAAATATTTCTGGATAATTTGCTTAGCGCCATCTGGGGCCCTACCGCCGAGGCTGTAGCCGATTACCATCCGATTTTTTGATTCCAAAAATTGGTCTTAGTTTGAAGTTATTAATAAACATCTTCAGCTTAGTGGGTAGAGTTCTAGGGTTTCTATTAACTGAGCTTCCTATTGACAGAGTTTCTTTCGGCATTTCTTCTCGTCAATGGTCATTCCGAAATGCTGGTAGATAAAAAATATACCTAATTGTAAAAGACGTGTCTAAGTGCCCGCGAGGGCCCACAGAATAAAGAATTTTGACTTTGACTTTGACTTTGACTTTGACTTTGACTTTGACTTTGACTTTGAGCTAAACATAATTACTAACAATCTAAGCAATAGTGTTATATTCGCTTTTAAAAAATAATCTAAGAAAAGGCTAAGGTACACATTTTTTCGAATCAAAATAATCGATGGTAATCGACTTTTTTGATTCAAATTCAAATTCAAATCATCTTTATTTACAGAATACAGTTACATAAGTTGTTACTCGGGTATATATAGTCAGGTACAGTGTATTCAGCCCGCAAGCAGGCGTGCAAAATATTTATGTCAACTACTATTTACAACTTATTCTTACTTATTATACTAATACAACTTATTATTATTAATTAAATTATTACAATTAATGCAGCATAAACATGTCATATATAATATTAGTCTACCATTTAAATGTCATGAATTCTGAGACACTGTAAAAGCAGTGTCCCTGAATCCAATCAGTCAGTCGTGTTTTGAAACTATTTTCTTTCAAGATTTTAATGTCATCAGGCAAGTGATTGTACAATTTCGTACACATATGCGAAACGTTTTTCTCGTAAACGTACTTATTCTAAAAATTAGTCTTAAGTTAAAGCTATTGACAAACATATTCATCTTAGTCGGTAGAGCTCTAGGGTTTCTACCAATTGAGTTAATAGTTATTTGTTATGCAAGGCTGCAAAGTTAATTTTTGGCGCGAGTACCTTGTATTGAAACCTGAGCAAGCGAAGGATTCTAGGATAGCCACGAGCGAAGCGAGTGGTTCAAATATAGAATCCTGAGCGTAGCGAGGGTTTCAAAGGTACGAGACGCTAAATAACTTTGCTGCCGAGCGCAACACACAACTTTTCACCTCACTAAAGCGAGGAAAATGTTAGGTGCAAGAAAAACAGTTTTAATAAATAATCATCAATGGACTGGCTGCAGAGAATATAAACTATTACGAAACCAATGAGGTTCTATATATATGTAATTTATTGTACGAAACCTTTATTGAATAAAAATATTCGAATTTTAAAAACACTTTCCACGCTAGCGGATAAAGTGCGATTTTCCACGCAGATTTCGAATGATAAACAGAGCTTTTACGAGCTAGTGAGGTGAAAACATAATTACTAACAATCTAAGCAGTAATTTCATTTTTGCTTTCAAAAATTCCGTGGTTCCGATTCCGGCTTCAGGTCCGGCGGTAGGCCCCCTGGGACCTTACCGGTTAAGGTACACATTTATGTATATATAAATATATATATATCTGGACAATTTACACAGCGCCATCTAGTCCCAAATTAAGCACAAAACCTTGTGTTATGGGTACTAGACAACTGATAAATGTACTTAAATACATTTTTTTTTTCGTAAATACATACTTATATTACATAGAAAACACCCAGACCAAGACAAACAGACATGTTCATGCACACAAATGTTTGTCTTGTGCTGGAATCGAACCCACGCCGAGCTCGTCTAATTTTCGAATCAAAATAATCGATGGTAATCGGCTTTTTTTATTCTAAAAATTAATCTTAGGTTAACGCTATTGTCAAACATCTTTAGCTTAGTTATGGCTTAGACTAAACATAATTACTAACAATATAAGCAGTAGTTTCATTTTTGCGGTACGGTACAGTTACGGTAACCGCTTCACATCAGGCGGGCCGTATGCTTGTCTGCCTCCCGACGTAGTACAAAAAAAAACCGATGATAATCGGCTTCAGTTTGGTAGGGCCCCTAATCTGAGTTCATTGAATGGTGTTCAATGGTATTGAATAAAAATTGAGCGGACGTGGGACGCTCACAGATGTGGAACATCGAAATAATTTCGTATGGAAAATATGCATGAGCGAGAGAAAAGATTGCTGAGTCAATTGAAAAGAAAGGGATCTAACATCCGGCCTGAGCTGCGGCATAAGATGTTTCAAAAAAATATATAATTTTATATCCAGTAAACGATGATGTCACCTTGCATAGGAGCTAAATCAATGTTTATATTTTTGCAAACTGCAATGCGCGAGTGATTTTGCATTTCAAGCAATCAGAGTGTAAGTGACACTTAATCACCTTCCATTTGCAGCTTTGCAAATGAGACTGTGATGACGGAGGTACATAATAACGATATTAAGCGGAGCCTGAAAAGAGTACTTATTCCACTTTGAAAAAAACTGCAGCCAAATAACAAGCTGTTATAGGATCGTTTAGCCGTGTGGTTTCCGGCAGACTAGAATAAAAACACTCCGTTTCTTCCCGTTGATGTCGTACAATTCGACTAAGGGAAATACTTTATAAAATATCGATTAGACCTCCCCACCCGTTTGGCCAGCGTGGGGAGTGTAGGCTGAATCCTCCTTCCGTCTAGGACGGACGAGAGAGGGTCGTGCTCCTGTAGTGGAGACTAAAATGGACCTGATGATGATGATGACGACGTTGTGTTCTTGCGAGTCATTTATTTCTTCGTCATCATTATCATTATCAGACTGTATCTACCCACTGCTGGATATAGGCCTTTCCCAGTGCTTTCCACCATATGCGATACTCCGCTTTTCGCATCCAACCGGTACCAGCCACTTTTTTGTGATCGTCGGTCCATCTAGAGAAGAGGCGCCTTACGCTTCGTTGCCTCATACTTTAATTATTTCTTACATAGAGTGAAATGGGAACATGCGAGTGATAATTTCTGTGGTAAACATCTACAGGCTACGATATTTGTTTCTCGTCTCACGGTACGCTTGTTTTCCATGTATGAAATACATATTTAAGAAAGTTATATTTACGACTTCCCATTTAATGAGCTAAATGGATGAATGAGCTTAACTCGACGTATTTATGAAAAAAATAATTTAACTAGATAAATCGATTTTTCATCCTCGTAATTCCTTATAATATAATTTCATTGGATAAGAGCCGAAGGAAGATCTTCCAAGTTTATTGTTTTAGGTCTCCATTAGTGTTGTATATTAAAATCGATGGTACACCGCAGTTGAATTTCACGTGACTAGCCATCTCTCTGGGCCATATTTGCCATATTGCTGTCTCTCACATTGCTAATGGAGGAAGTCAATCTCCAAAAGCTTCTTACTCCTACTAATTTCTTCTGATTAAGTTCAAAGGCAGCGGTAGTCTTACCCCTGGGACTGCAATGTACTTCAGTGTTTATTGCATTTTTCGGTGGGGTGGTCACCGCTGTTAATCCAGGCTACACAGGAAACACAGTGGTGGAAAATTATGGTGGGCCCCCTTTCCGTTCTTTAATTAATTTAACAGTATAGGAAAACTCTATTTACACCAAATATAGTGTATACAACTGTATACACAATAAAAAAGCAACAATATATTTTTCCACAACAAATATACAAAAAAAAAATACAAGGGTCCAAGTCCATAGCGTATAAGTTACTAGAACATCCTAAAGAAATAACCGTTCATTTTGTAGAGGAAAAGATGCTCAGTAAGATTAAAGGAGAGACTATTATAAACATTATCCTCGTTTAGGTAGAACCCGGAATGCCCTGGAGATTATGCTGAAACGCCGGCTATCGTCGGCGGCGGCTATCATTGTGCTCGTTGTTATAATAATTATTTTCTAAGGCAGCTTCGTGAGGTATTTAATGGAGGGGCCAAGAAATGAGCGGGTTAATATCGCTGAGCGGTTATGTTTTTGTACGTATTTAACAAGGCCTTGTACGTTATGAAATATTTTAAATTACCTGTTCTGATGTTTGGTTTTAATGGTATGTAGCCCTATATATATCAGAAAACGTCATCATGTCTGTCCGTTTATGTTATATTTACGTAAATTAATAAATTAAAATTGTGGCAATTTTTTACAACAAATTTGTGCCAAAGCCACGATTATCTAAACTCCACGCTCGCTGATCACTATTACTTGTGTTAGACGTATGTACAGAGAAACTTTCAGCATTATTAAATTGACGAAAGTCTAGCACTCACGGGGTTTTAGAACATACGTTCGAAAGTAAGCATTAAAAATTATTTGAAGCATTTGCAAACAAAATCAAAGTTGGATACATTCATGTAGATGACTGAACAATATTTATGTAGGTCCCATAAAATCTCATTCAATCTAATGACGGAATTTCCAAACTCTCTCTAAAACTTATATTCCAACCGAATATTCTATAATCTAACGACTAATTTATAATATCTCACGACTTAATACTCAAAGTTCTTAGTATAACAATAGGTCTGTATAAAAGCCACAGACTATTTTCAATTAACATTTTTTATCGCGTGTTTTATAGCCCCAACTTAAGCGTCGTCTTCACAACCCGCATAAAACTTTAGGCAGGAAAAAGCAGTAAACCTTTTTTATAGTGTGCCAAATAAAGGCACTCTCGTGTACTTGTGCAACTTTGTCATTACAGCGACAACGCTTTCCCAGTTTATAGCACAATCATAATGGTGACTTGCATCATGATTATCAGAATGTCGATATTGTGCTAATATTATAAATGTGAAAGTTTGTGAGGTTGTAGGTACACAGTATAGGAAATCGTATGGCTATATGGATGTATTGTCGATGTTTCTTATGCTTTCGCCGGTAAAAACAGGCTGTACAAATTTTAATGAAACTTAGCATATATATACTGAAATCATAAACGAACCGTTTCTGTATATTAAATATAAAAAAAATTGATAAATATTTTTAGATTTTTTGTAGTCGTTTCTATGTTTGTCTGTGCGTTAATGGACGGTAATCTGACGGGTTTGTCGACTTGAATGCGGGTTGCCATTGATATATTATAGTAAGATTACCGTAAGGTAATCTTATCTCAATGGCACACAATTACACATTAGTTCACTATTTTACATTTAGTGTTTGTTGCATTTTAATTCATTGACAAACAAAAAACTTTCCCGGTCTTATGAAACGTACACGCAGACGCAGTCGCTAGTAGCTAGCTAGCTTTGTATCCAAGTAAGATCTAGTAACGTATATAGGTATGTATACTTTTAGTTGCAAAGGTCTTTATATATATAGTATATATATATATATATATATATATATATATATATATATATATATATATATATATATATATATATATATATATATATATATATGAAAGTGCAGCAAGCGAGCATGTGGGTTGCCTGATTAAAAATAATCACCACCACTAATATAAGTCAGCAACATCATTATCCGTTGCCAGCCTTTTAGAGAAAAAAATACTTCTTCTTTCTTGAAGGCTTCCATGTCGTATTTAATTTGGAATACTGCTGAGGGAAGTTCACTTGATGAGCTCGGTCGAATGGTTATCAATGGCCACTTTGACTCCGAGGTCGCTGGTTCGATTCCCGCACAAGGCAAACATTTGTGTGCATGAACATGTCTGTTTGTCTTAGTCTGGGTGTTTTCTATGTATTATAAGTATGTATTTGCAAGGAAAAATGTATTTAATTATGTTTATCAGTCCTCTAGTATCCACAACACAAGCTTTGCGCTTAATTTGGGACTAGATGATGCTGTGTACGTTGTCCATAAATATTGAAATAAAAAAAATATTATAACTTAATGTTTTCAGGCAAAGTTATTATGTTATTCAGGTTAACCTATTCATAAGAGTTACTCATTGTGAGCTTTCTACGAGTAAACTAAAGACATATATTGATAACAAACAACTCAATTCATGTTAGGTTTTTTTTTATGTGAGAAAGGGACAAACGAGCGTTAACGTCACCTGATGGAAAGCAATCACTACCGCCCATGGAGATTAGCAACACCAAGGGGTCGCCGATCCGTTGCCAGCCCTTATTCCATGTTGTTTTCCTGCAACCTTCAAGGGAATTGTTATTTGGCTGCGGTATTTTGGTAAGTGGAGGTACCTCTACTTACCAGAATACCGCAGCCAAATTCTCCTGTCCGGCAGCTTAAAAAATGCGCCATGCCTTACCTCTCTTTTTGCCAGAGCCTCGTTTATCAGTCAACAGGGTGCCCCACGTGCAGGTGAGGTTGGCTTGGTTTCAAAGATATTGATAAACCATTTCCACCCCCTATACGTTACGTCATGTAGAAAAGCTATGGCGAAAAGAGAGGTAGGGAGCGTAATTGTAAGCTACTCGACTGGGGAATGTACCCCCACCTCACAGAATACCGCAGCCAAATAACAATTCCCTTGAGGGTTGTTGTGTTCCTGCGAGTAAGTGAGGTCACCAGAAAGGAAGGAGATGCTGCGTTGGCAGCGGGAGTGGCGGCGCGCGAGCGATATTTTATGTTGCGAGCGTTAATATGGCTACGGTAATAGCTTCACATCAGGCGGGCCGTATGCTTGTCTGCTACTCGATGTAGTATAAAAAAAGCCATTGTCTTGGCATAGCGACAATTATCTAATGATAATATACAGAACCGTCATCTTAACGTGCCAGTTGAAAATAGACAACCCCATCCGTAGACAGCATACGATCGAAATTACTTGCGTGTTTGAAAACACTAACACACGCAACAACGCCACTGAGCTCCAAAAATAAGACATATAGGTAATAAACTAAAAAGAGCAATAAATAAATAACATTTAATTTGGACCCCTGTCGAAATAGAAGGGTCCTCTGGGAGAGAACAGACCGATAAGGGAAACTTTACGCGGACAAAGTGCGGATGTCATGGAAGTGGGTAGACGTCATTTTGCATTGTGAACTATTCATTAATTTTGAACCAGTTATTCGTTTGTTATTTAAAGATGAGACTGGGGATCGAATGGCTTAAAATGGCACCTTAGACCATGAGTGCGCATGTTCGATCCCCGCACAAGACAAACATTTGTGCGTTGAAATATGTTTTCTGTGAATTGCATGTATGTACAAATATGTTTAAGTACATGAATCAGTTATCTAGTACCCATAGTACTAGCTTTGCTTAGTTTAAGACGAGATGGCGCTGTGTAATAAAAGAAAAAGAAGCAATCACAAAAAACCGCAGGAAAATAACAAATTTTTAGAGACCGAAAGGCCTGCGAAATCGATCACTAAGTTGGACAGAAATGCTGCGATGGCAGCGGGGGTAATTTCGCGCGTGTTACAGTTATATTATATATATAACTGTAACACGTGCGCCACATAATATAGTTACTGCTTCGCATCAGGCGGGCCGTATGTATATTTATCAATTGACTGATATTGTATTAAGAACGCATTAAATCGAAATTACGCAGTAGAAGTTCGGCGTTATTAAGATTGCTATATAAAACGAAAAATATTATCAAATATAAAAACAATTATCAAATTGTGACCTTTCGTGATTTGGTACGTCATTCCTTTCCAGTTATGCTGCGTCAGAAAGCACTCCCGCCAAGCCACGAGCAATCAATTTGGGTGATCCAATTTATAGCTGTCAATCTACTAACAATTGCATTTGCAGTATACAATAAGCAATACAGACTGCAGAGTCACGTAGGAGACCTACTTTAAAGTAACAGTGTATATACAGTATCTTTCTAACAGTACTAATGTAGTCTAAGGCCAAAACTGTTTGTTATTAGATCACATACTAACAAAATTTATGAACTCTGTCCGAAATAAATCTATTTCTTTTTAATCACGGGTCAAGCCCGGTCATTTGATAGGCGTGCGCGGGGATATGGATCCAACGCGTAGAGGCCCCTTTGAGAAGTTTGATGTAATGTTGTACGCCCGCCGTGACCCGCTCCAGGATATGTCAATGGAACGAGATACCCATGAGCAGATCTCGGCAGGCGTTGAGATTATTGCGAAGTGTGATGGAAAATAAATGGGCTATGGAGATGAGATCTGGGTGAATTTAATACCGGGCTATTACAGAAGAGGGACGGACGCCTGCCATAACTAATAATGTGCATATAATAATAATAAATCTATTATTATTAAATGCACATTTTTTTCAGTTTGTTATTATTATTTATTAGGAGGTCATAATAATGTAACTATAAGTGAAATAATTCTTCTTCTTCCTCTTCGTATTCTCATTACTGAAAGCACAGAATAAGGAGTAGTACAGAAGCGTCACGAAAATAAGGACATTAACACACTTTTATTAGGTCGACCTGTATGTAACTAACTATGTAATGGAATCTAAGGTAACTAATTTAACCATCTTCCAAGGATCGTAGCTTAATTTTAAAATTATTTAAAAATTGGCAGCTGTATGTAGTTCCGATGACAATACAATAATATGGTACTGTCGAACTGATCTGACGATGGAGCCGAAAGATATGAACTGGAACTTCATGATGGAACATCGTATCATAGTTGTTTTTGGATTTCTTAGAAATGTCTTGTAATGAACCTTGACCACGATTAGGTTTTAAGGACTGATGATGAAGGGTGAAGACAGGCACTGGCATTGCATGATAGAATATCGTATCATAGTGTGTTTGTACTTGTGAAAAAAGCCACGTAATGGACTTTGAACACGATCAGGTGCATTTATAAAAGCGTGATTTTCTTGTGTTTTTTAAACTAATAATTTATTTTAATAAATAACTCTAGACTTGGGAAGTAAGTGGTTCATCAACATATTTGAACGAAATCCTATCTCACCTGTATGTGGAGCACCCTGCTGATTGACAAACGATGCTCTGGCCAAAGGAGAGGTAGGGCATAGCGTATTTTTTAACTGCCCGACTGGGGAAGTACCTTTACTCCCCAATAGACTACCGCAGCCAAATAACAATTTTACTTTGATTTGTAATTTTAATTGATGACCCCGGTGGTCGAATGGCTAACCATGTCCACTTTGACTCCAGGGTCGCGGGTTCGATCCCCGCACTAGGCAAATATTTGTGTGTATGAACATGTCTGTTTGTCTTGGTCTGGATGTTTTCTATGTATGTACATATTTACAAAAAAAAATATTTAAGTATATTATCAGTTATCTAGTACTCATAGTACACGCTTAGCGCTTAATTTGGTAGTAGATGGCGCAGTATAAATTGTCTTGAAATATTTATATAACAATTCCTATAATGGTTGTTGTGTTCCTGCGAGTGAGTGAGGTCACCAGAAAGAAAGAAACGAAGGAATATATATATATTACGTAATACCGCCGCGTCTTTAATATTAATATTAGCCTATCGTAGCCATTGGCGTGTCTTTTTGATAAGAAAGCGCCACAGAGCTCATAAACTATTAGCATTATTAGGAAAACAAAAGAGTGTTCATATCTCCGAGAAAACTTTTTTTCGCAATTATTACTTAGATATAACAATTTATAATAATAAAACTCAGTTGGGGTGTTTGAGGTTTTGCGTACTTGGAGTTACACGTTGTATAAAAAGGCGCGACGCAATAAGGAGCCTTTTCTTACCCAACGTGTGTTACTACGATTCTTTTCATACCTAAAGTGCGGAGTGAAACAGGCCTGCTGAAGGTCGATTGTCGATTGACGCTGTGCCCATGAAAGGTTCTTGTGGCTTTGTAACTTACCATTTCGTCTAGTTTTCGGATAAAATAGGCTTGTGAACAATATATTAAAATTATAAAAACTATTTATCAATATCGTAAAATGTACAAAACTAGAACGATCTGCGATATTAAAATTTTAATAACTTATGTTCGATGTGTGTTTTATGGCCGATCAAAATTTGGTGCGAAAGTACATTTTAATATGATGAACTTATTTAAAAGGATATTACCGTCGAGAAAACAATAAAAAATATTATAACTTTTGTTACGGCAATAGCTTCATAAACGCAATATTTAACATAGCTGTCGTACAATTTTCTTATGTAACGCATATACAATAGGAAGGTGTTACGTAATAACGTGGTGGCTCCCTTCATCAGCATTCCTCTCCTCTTGTAGCCTCCTGTTGTTGCAGTAGCGGTCAGCATTGATTGTTCTACCAGCAGGCAAAAACACCCACAACAGTACCCCCTTCCTGTCCCAAAACACGGTCGCTATCACTTTGCCGGTAGACAGGCTGGCGGGAGAAGCGAGCGGGAGTTCCATTTCGAACGGCTGCTGGGCCAAGAGTGACCGTCGCAGCGATGTCGCTGGTATAGGAGGTTAGAGTGGGGGAACCAAGCCACGCGCTAGTATTATTGGATCTAGTGTAGCAACGCTCATCGCGACTGCAGCGCCTTGGGAACCTTATTTTACGGACAACCCTCGTATATGGAACGTTTTCGGGATAGTCCAAAATTGTGGTTTTCAAGTAATCATATCTCGAGAAGTTTTTATGCTATCGAAATAATTATTTCATCTATAGCACAGTATAAGTAATAGTACTTCTATAGTTACATTATTATGACGTTCTTACATAACCAATCAAAAAAAGTAATGGTTCACGAACCTATGACTTAGATAGAATAAAAACTTCTCGAGTTATAAGTTGGTAATCACAATTTTAGACTTTGTCGTTACTTCCTCGACAACGCTCCATGAAAATGATTATGACATACGTACATATTTTGTATGCATTAAATCAGAAATTTGTATGTTTTGTTAAATATTGCATTTATGTAGCTAATGTTCCAACAAAATTTGCAGTATTGTTTATTATTTCTCCAATGACAATATATTTTCAAGCTTATCTAATTTCACTGGTGTCTGTAATTAAATTGTAAGTAAAATTTGATCCACTTTACTTTACCGTTAAGGTGGCAAAAAGCATACGACCCACCGGATGCAACACCACGTACGTACATGTTAAACACTTAACCCTCTTTTTGTGCTTCGGATAATTCTCACTATAGTAATAGTACTTAGTATATATATAGTACTAGCTGTCCCGGCGAACTTCGTACCGCCTAACAATCAATGAATGTCGTGGTACATATTAGCTGAACTAAATTTATGATTTTATGGAATTAAAACAATGAATAGTAGAAAATAATAGAGAAGCTCGATGGCGTCATTGCGCGTGTCAGTCTAATTGAACACGCAAGTTAAGCAACGTCGACCGTAGCCTGTACACGGATGGGTTTATATTACCTCGAGCTTCTCCGTGATTCGAAAGACACGTTAAGCCGTCGGTCCCGGTTGTTATCATTAGCTCATCTTGAGCTCCTCCGTGCTTCGGAAGGCACGTTAAGCCATCGGTCCCGGTTGTTATCATTAGCTCATCTTGAGCTCCTCCGTGCTTCGGAAGGCACGTTAAGCCGTCGGTCCCGGTTGTTATCATTAGCTCATCTTGAGCTCCTCCGTGCTTCGGAAAGCACGTTAAGCTGTCGGTACCGGTTGTTATCATTTAATGACAGTCGTTAAGTTAAGTCAGTGGCCTTTGTTTTATTTTTTTTAGTTTTGAAATAGGTTTTATCATTTTGGTGATTTGTAATTGTCATTTCTTTTGATGTTTACTCTGATTTGATTCTTGCGCTCGAACGCCATGGGAAAAGCGTTTTCACCCATATCGATTTGACATTTTTAAATTTTCATAACAAATCACAGACAACTTTCGCGACATAAAAGTGACACCAATCGATTTGACGTTTTGATATTTGACAACCAATAAATATCGTAATCCCTTTTTCAACTGACACTTTCATTTGTATGGGAAAATGTTTTTTCTTTTATTTTATTTTTTCGAGAATTTTCCAATGTTTTTAAGAGTTATTCTGCTATTCGGGACGGAAACAAATCCAACAAATCAAAAACCATGGCAATCGGTCCAGCCGTTCTCGAGTTATAAGTGTTGTAACAAACACGACTTTCTTTTATATATATAGATATATAGTCTCAAGCCTACTGCCGTTTTTAACCCATTGAGCGCCCGGGTAGGTACAGAGGAATATTTCATCAAACCAGTCAAACGGAGTAAAAACAAAATTCTCAATTTGTTCAAATTTGCAATATGCCACATACAGGCAGACCAAATTCAAAAGATAATAAACATCAAAGCCAAACTCAAATAAAGCCAAACTCTGTAAATTTTGCCCTGTTATTTATTGGAAATCGTTTTGACATGAAAAGTCTTTAAAATTGGACGGAAACAATCGGGTATTATTATGCCAGAAAAGTGGTTGTTAACGAAAAGGTTTCATCATTACCTTAATAATTACAAAAGTATTATTAATCTTAGAGACAGAAACCGACCGACGAAAAAGGGAGGGTTATATTTTTTCTAGTGTATGCGTAGTGTATGTATAACACCAACAGCACACATAGACAACATTACAAGAAAATCTTTACAGATATGTTAATATATATATATATGTATGTACATAGATATATACATATAAAGGTTATGCATGCAAGAAGATTAACTTTAAATCGAAGTTATGTAAAAATTACCATTTGATTCGTAAACCACACGGCCAATTTTATTAATTGAAGAGAGCAAACTTGCAATTAATTATACGAGAGGAAATGTCGTTGATATAAACTATGCATAGCAGTGGACCAAGATGTAATCCCTGTGGAACATCTGAGCTGGCCAATTAAGAATTTGATATACCCTTTAATAACTACACTATTGGATCGGTTCAACAAGGTTGTCTGGAACCAAGTTAGAAGAGGCCCATGTATACCGTGTGCATCCAATTTTCGAACGACGGTAAAATGACTCACTTTATCAAATGCACTGCTAAAATCTGTTTATACTGTGTCTACGTGATGTTCCTTGTCAATTTATTGACCCAAATCGGAGATGAAGTTAGTTAAATTAGTTTGAACTGAGCGACTAGTTCGGAAGCCATGCTGGTGTTCGTTTATGAATGGTTCTAGAAATTGAGTTACGATTAGAGATAACAGAGCTTAGAACAGTTTAGATGGACAAGATAAAATAGTAATGAATAGATAGTTTTTGATATCCATTTGATCGCCTTTTTAAATACAGAGACGATTCTACCATTTCTCGATAGGGCTTTCCCTACCGAGAAAAGGGATTTTTATCCCTTTATTTATGCGAGGCATTCAAAATTATTGTCAGTGGATACGCAAATGCGAAAGTGGCACGTTTGATATATACGCTCGAGTGCCCCTATTAACCCGACATGTAGTGACGGCATGTCTGGTAATTACGACTTGGGCATAATTTCGCTCGGTCGGCTTTTAGCGATCTCAGACGAAACCTAACCTAACCAAACTATGTCGGTTTTATTTTTAAAGGATGTTTATTTCACTATTTTTGCTGAATATTTTTAACTTTCTGATCTTTGGTGTCTCGTAAATAGCTGACGAGTTAATCCGATACGTTTGCCATTTACGAAGCTATTTTAGACGGCTAAAGCGTCAGGTAGTTTTTATAGAGCGGAATTTATCTTGAAATTCATAGTTACCATAGATTTATAACTAATTTGCGGGCCGCTCACGCTACTCAGTTTCCCGCAGTTTTCCCGTTCCCATCTCATTCCAGTGGATTTTCCATACCGACCTTATCCTGACAATTTCATCACAATATTTTTTTCGTTATTTTTAGGGTTCCGAACCTCAAAAGGAAAAACGGAACCCTTATAAGATCACTTTGTTGTCCGTCTGTCTGTCTGTCTGTCTGTCAGCCTGTCTGTCAAGAATTTCTATGTCGAGAATGCGTGGAGGTATCAAGCTGAAATTTGAACTGTATACTCAGGTCTACGGTCCCATGAAGTTAAAAAAAAATCAAACTGCTAAGTTTACGTAGAAAAAAGTTACGGCCGTTTATTCAGCAAAAAACGCATATTTCGACACACTCAAGGGAATCAAAACCTATAGGGTACTTCCCGTTGACCTAGAACTATGAAATTTGGCAAGTAACATCGTTATAGACTACAAGTACAGGAATAAATCTCAAAACTATACATTTGTAAATAGATCTTAAAAAATAGGGGGTCTATATTTTTTATAGGGTGACGAAATTTCAAATTGAAACTACTAGTTCAAATGGGGTATCATATGAAAGGGCTTGATGTACACATTGCAAAATATATTTTATTTATTTTTTTCGACGCATTATTTCTTATTTATAATGAAAAATATCAAATTTAATAATGATACTACGTACCTACGGAACCCTCGGTGGGCGAGTCCGACTCGCACTTGTCCGGTTTTTTTTCATACAACTATTCTATTGTTCGTTCGGGATAGAGACAAATCCAACTTCTTACTTTCATGACTCCATTTAATTAAATATCCATATTTCCATACAAATAATATTATAAATGTAAAAGTATGTATGTTTGTTTGTCCTTTTTCACGTCGAAAGGAACAAATGGGTTGACGTGTTTTTTACGAAGATAGTTTAAGGTCTGGAGAGTGATAATATTCTTTCTCTCGGCATAATATCTAATCCAAACAAAAAAAAAAATAATGACCACACGGGCAAAGCCGTGGCTAATACTTAAATGTTTATGCAAATACGAAAAAAATTTTATTCACGATTTAATAATAAATGTTACCTTATTGTATTTTTTCATCATTAAAAAAATTCAAAAAGGAAAATTTTATGTTTATAAAATAATGATGAAACTTTAATTTGTGGAATAACTTCGCCGTTGTATTCTTATTGTATACAAATTTTACGCATAATAAGTCGTCATCGACAACCCTTATTCAACCCTCTACTGGGATACGGGTCTCCCCGCAATAGAAGGGGTTTAAAGCATACTCCACCACGCTGCTCAACTGCGGGATGGCGGAGGTCAGTGATTTCAAGCCGCCTAAAGGCCACTGGCTTGGCTTAACGACTGTCATCTAACGACAACAGCCGAGACCGATGGCTTAACGTGCCCTCTGAAGCACAGAGGAACTGGAGATAAATAAACCTGTCCATGGATAGACTACGGTCGACGTTGCTTGACTTGCGTGATCGGTCAGACTGCCGCACGCAATGACGCCATCGAGCTCCTGAATTATATGTGAATGCACACATACATACGATGAAACAAAAACTTTCTATATAGTATAAAATGCTAATAGTCGTTTAAGATCTTCTTTTGTGCGATTTGCGAAGTGCGAAGGTGTCATTTATCTAAATTTAGCGTGTAAATCGTGACAATTTTCATCAAAACACCTTTTAGACAAATTGCGCCATTTCAGAAAGAGTGGTTTGATAAAAAATGTCGCGTGACACAAAAGTTGTGGCAATCTCGGATAGTAACAGGTAGGTACAACTTTGCCTACGCACCAAATTGGACACTATTACCTTCTGTTCTCTAATTTCACGTCGCTTTTCCTGCCCTGTCATTACTTGGGGCCAGAGGGTCCTTTAATTGCCACTATAAAGCTTAACTTTATGTAAATAGACGAAATTCGAATAAACTTAGTGAATTAGGTTAATTATTATGACAGCGTTCGTAATGATTGGGCTATTGTTTCGGAGACGGGACACGCTGCCGATGAGTAGTTGAGTACGTATAATAGGGCGAGTGATGGTGCTTCACTTATAAGTAGGGTCTGTTTGTAAGTAATTTTAATGTACGGTATAGCCATTTTTGGATCCTCCCGCTAACTATTTGCAGGTTGACTTATAATAACTTTTGACGTTAAACGTTGACTATAATAAAGTTGACTATAAACTTTTACGTTGCATGATTTAAGAAAAATCGTCATCATCAGGTCATTTTAGTCTCCACTACAGGAGCACGACCCTCTCTCGTCCGTCACAGACAGGAGGATTTGGCCTACACTCCCCACGCTGACCAGACGGGTTGGGGAGGCCTGATCGATGTTTTATAATGTATTTCACACCACCACCTTCACCTTGTACGACATCTACGGGAAGAGACGGAGTGATTCTATTCTAGTCTGCTAGAAAACACACGGCCAAGGTTAAAAAAAATAACACCAGGAATTAACGCGACCATGCCTTGATCGCATAAATTCCCGGTTGACCATATATTGACTAGCTGACCCCACAGACGTTATCCTGTCTGAATAACTATAAATATTTAATTGAAATTGGTTTCGCGCACGCTGATGACTAACAGTACTGTCAAACATCATGAAGTTATATTAGAAAAGTTAATATGGTGACATGTAATTTGGTGATTCAGTTTTCTTAATTTTTTTAATATTCAAAAATTTTTATAACAAATACAGCAAAAAAAAAAAGAAGAATTTACGAAATTGATCCATCCGTTCACGCGTGATGCGATGACTTATGGAAATAGACATTCATTTCTATTATATATATATATATAGGTTGATGTATATTTGGTTGACTTTGCTAGTGGTTGTCAACTGTACGATATCAAAGTTGCTCATGTCACACACTGTCAATGTCTCGATCATGTCAACGTAAACAAACCGACCAAATAGAGAAGTACTCTCATGTTGTGAATTTACCACGCGCGTGTTACAAATCCAATTTAGCCGGGTTGCTCACTTCGAAATGTGAGCGGGTAAGCTATATAATTTTGATATGTAACACGCGTCATATAAATTCACAACATGAAAGTACTTATCTATTTGGTCGGTTTGTTTACGTTGATATTATCGAACGTGAATAAAAAAACTCACACTCAGCACTCTGAACAGCGCGCAGCACGCGTACAGCATTAACTCATTGGTTTGACCAATTTTTTATGTATGTTAGTGAGATAATTAAAATAATGACTTGACGATTTGCGAAGCGACAATTGGATTAAGTAAATATTTTGAGATGTTTCAGATTTTATTGTGAACAAACATCGTGACACGTGATTCTTATATATAAGGCGGTCGACCGAATTCGTCTGCGTGGGATTTCATACAAAGGTTCATACGGGATGAATTATACGATAAAAAACCGGCCAAGTGCGAGTCGGACTCGCGCACGAAGGGTTCCGTACCATTATCTTTAAAACGGCAAAAAAAATCATGTTTCTTGTATGGGAGCCCCCCTTAAATATTTATTTTATTTTAACTTAATTATTTATTTTTAAAGTGAATATATATCTAAATATTAAGTCAGTATTTCAAGCGTCTACCTATTACCGTTATCAATTGCGAGCAAAAACGAGCAATAAAATCACGTTTGTTGTATGGGAGCGCCCTTAAATATTTACTTTATCCTGTTTTTTAGTATTTGTTGTTATAGCGGCAATAGAAATACATCATCTGTGAAAATTTCAACTGTCTAACTATCACGGTTCATGAGATACAGCCTGGTGACAAACGGACTGACGGACGGACGGACTGACGGACGGACGGACTGACGGACGGACGGACTGACGGACGGACGGACGGACGGACGGACGGACGGACGGACGGACGGACGGACGGACGGACGGCCGGACGGACGGACGGACGGACGGACGGACGGACAGCCGAGCCTTAGTAATAGGGTTCCTTTTTACCCTTCGGGTACGGAACCCTAAAAACTATCCAAACTTTTATGTTGGACCAAATAACCATTTCATTCATCATCATCATAAAGATATAGGCCTTTCCCAATGCTTTTCACCACACGCGATCCTCCGCTTTCCGCATCCAACCGCTACCATACCATACGACACCATTTCATTATGATAGGTTAATTTGTTTTCGAGTTTATCGCGGACAAGCATATTTTTATAGATATAATAAGATAACAGATATCGGATATCGATCACTGCCAAAAAAAACGTTTTCTTTTTATAGTATAATAAGTGTTATTAAATAAATCGAGTTTCAAATTTGTACCCAAATCAACAAATCCTAAAGATCCCTTTTTAATAAGATTATTTTAATCCCTACCTCTTTATTTCAACCTCTCCTTGTCCGTTTAAATTACTCCTTTTATTGCTATCTCGCAGTTTGATATCCAGCCCTGTGTAAGACTAGCGATTGTCCGTGACTTCGTCTGCGTGAATTCTGTAAAATTAAGTATAAACTTTCTTCGCATTAACATAATTCTTTAGGGAATGAATTTTCGAAAATCCATTGTTAGTGCTTACTTACATTTGTTAACGAAACTTTCGTGCAAAGCATCATGCTGTTAGTTCGCGCGGAAACTCAATTAAACTCGAAACAAAAATTCTGAACGCAATTTAAAAATTAAAATCTATGTACCTACTGATCTTCAGATGCCGCATTGATGAACAAAATATTCCATACTGGTTACGCCTTCAGTCATCTTATACCGCAGTTTCTTTCGATTCTATCTATTTTTACCAGAAAAATGAAAGAAAGAAGTATAGGCCGGCAACGAATCGGCGATCCCTAGGTGTCGCTGATCTTCATGGGCGGTGGATGGTGGATTGTATTACATCAGGTGACCCACATGCTCGTTTGCCCCTCTCTCATTTATAAAAAAAAATACGACTGGCTTTCGCCCGCAGCTTCGCCTGTAAGTCTTAAATTTTTTCGAGTAATATATATAGCCTATAAAACTCATAAGGTTTTGGTAAAAGATTTATTAAAATCTGTTCAATGGATTCAGAGATTATCCCCTACAGCCCCACACAATAGAAAGTATAGAATGAGTGCGCTGCTCTTGGTGTTTTCCTCATGAAAAATCTATAATCTGTTGAAAAAATACTATAACTGGCATTTTAAAGCTTAGAATAACCTCTTTTATTTTATATTATTATTAAAAAATTTAGAATATATAAATCTCTGTTTAAACGGGATTACATTGTGTTTTTTTTTCTTTTATAAACGTTAGCAATTCGTGTAACGGTAACTCACAATCTACAGCATCAACCCATAATCATACCACTGTAGGGTTACGGGTCTCCCCTCAATCGCAGGGGTTTAGAGCATACTCCAGCACGCTGCTCAACTGTCAAAAATTACATTCGAATGTTTTGTAATTAACGTCATCAAGGTTTCGTTTTAAAATCACAGATTATGTTTGGCTGAAATTTTGAGGACAAAAATCACTTTTCTTAAAATATTATATGAATAGCAATATTTTAAACCCGTAAATATCTCAAAATGTAAGTCGTCGTCACCCCTCTGTATTTTGAACGGACTGAAGCCATTATGGGATTTTTATGTAAATACTTTTAGCAATGTACATACATTATTATTCATGTTTCTCAAACATTATATTGCAGATGCTGTCTCTGACATGTTCTGTGCTGAGAGTTTTGTTATTTGAATTGTTTTATATACCACTAAGGTGGCAATCACGCATACGGTCCGCCTGAGAGACAACAGTTGCCGCAGCCTATGGACGCCTGTAATATATTATGCAAAATTATTAATTTGAATAGTGAAGAAGTACAAGTCTATTTTTATTATCAAAGCCTTATACAACAGCCCCAAACAACAGTATATGTAATAGTACTACGTACAGTATGGCCATTTCCTGCCGCTCTTTCGTATCGACCTCACCTCCCCTCTAAGACGACTCTGGAACAGTTTGTAAGGCGCAGCACGCACACACGCTCGTCCTTTTTTATTTTTTCAGACAAGTTACACAGCGCCATCTAGCCTCAAAGTAAGCGAAGCTTGTTTTATGGGTACTAGACAACTGATAAACATACGGAAATATAATAGGTAGGGGAAAAAGTCTTTTCGCATTATAGTATGTATGAACTTGTAATAAAATCTCTTTGGTTATACCATTTGTGTCTGGCAGGTTTTGATATCTTTAAAAAGTTTAAATTTTAAAAAAGATAATTCCAAATTCAAATTAGGTAAATGTGTGATTTTCATTTGTTTTTTTTACTGTCAAGATGAGTGAATCTAATGAAGAAATTCGATTCATTTTAAAATTTTACTACAAAAAAGGTAAAAATGCAACGCAAGCTGCTAATAAAATTTGTGACGTTTATGGACCTAGTGCAGTGTCTGTGAGAGTAGCACAAATTTGATTTAAGCGTTTTCAATCAGGAAATTTTGATGTGAAAGATGCACGTCGCTCTGGTCGCCCTGTTACGGATAAAATGGATGCCATTTTTGAAAAAGTGGAGCAAGAGCGGCATATCAGTAGTTACGACGTAGCTGAAGAATTAGGAATTGACCACAAAACAGTTTTGGCGCAATTGAAAAAAGCTGGGTACACTAAAAAGGTCGATATTTGGGTGCCTCACGATCTCACTGAAAGAAACCTAATGAACCGTGTACTCATTTGCGATTCTTTACTACGACGTAATGAAAGCGAACCGTTTTTGAAGAAGCTTATAACTGGTGATGAAAAGTGGATCACGTACGACAAGAACGTGCGAAAAATGGTCGTGGTCAAAGGCCGGTCAGGCTTCACAGACTCTGGCAAAACCCGGGTTAACCCGCAACAAGGTGATGCTGTGTGTATGGTGGGATTGGAAGAGTATTATTCATTATGAGCTGTTACCGCCAGGCAGGACTATCGATTCTGAACTCTACTGTGAACAACTGATGAGATTAAAGCAAAAAGTTGAGAGAAAGCGGCCGGAATTAATTAACAGAAGGGGTGTGATTTTTCATCATGATAACGCTGGACCTCACACATCTTTAGCCACTCAGCAAAAATTAAGAGAGTTTGACTGGGAGGTGTTAATGCATCCGCCGTATAGTCCTGACCTTGCACCTTCTGATTTCCACCTGTTTCGGTCTCTTCAGAATTCTTTAGGCAATGTCAGGTTAACATCACGAGAAGACTGCCAAAACCACTTGTCGTGGTTTTTTGAACAGAAGTCCCAAAATTTCTATAGTAATGGGATCATGTCTCTACCTACAAGATGGCCAAAAGTTATGGAACAAAATGGCACCTACATACTTTAGTTAAATGTAAATAAACTTTATTAAAAAATGTTTTGAATTTTCTGGTATAGGAGGTATAGGAGGTTAGAGTGGGGGAACCAACCTACGCGCTAGTATTATTGGATCTAGTGTAGCAACGCTCATCGCGACTGCAGCGCCTTGGGAACCTTATTTTACGGACAATCTATATATATAAAAGAAAGTCGTGTTTGTTACAACACTTATAACTCGAGAACGGCTGGACCGATTGCCATGGTTTTTAATTTGTTGGATTTGTTTCCGTCCCGAATAGCAGAATAACTCTTAAAAACATTGGAAAATTCTCGAAAAAATAAAATAAAAGAAAAAACATTTTCCCATACAAAACGTTCGTGGTTGTCGTCAGCCTGGCGCAACTCAAGGTAAAAAAACGACTCTATGAATCGGAAGCGAATTTGGTACAAATTCTGATTGTTTTCGCTCCCATTTCATACATTTAGAATTTACGCTATTTGTATGGCACATCCGTCTCTTAAAACGTAGCGGTTACATTCTCTTTGGTTGTCGTAGCTGTCAAATGTGACGTTGTCGTACGTGCGTACGCCAAATGTATGCGTGCGTTCAGAAATGTATATTAAGCTCATTATAGAACAAATGTCATAGATTAAAAACAAATGTTAACTCTATTGGTCTCATTTTTACGTCTTGAAAGTTGGCTGTGATTTGTTTTGAAAACAGTTTTGTGGATTTAAATATTTATTGGTTCTAAAATATTTATGCGTGCGTTCAGAAATTTAAATCAAGCTCCATAAATCTATATAATATATAAAATAATGTCGTGTCTTGGTCGGGAAAGTATTAAAAACATTGAAAAATTGACGAAAGAATTAAATAAAAGAAAAAACGTTTTCCCATACAAATAGTGCCAGTTAAAAAGGATTGGAATATTTATTAATATATTATTGAATATTTTAAAAATATTGAAAGTTGTCTGTGATTTGTTATGAAAATTTAAAAATGTCAAATCGATAGGGGTGAAAACGCTTTTCCCATGGGGTTCGAGCGCAAGAATCAAATCAGAGTAAACATCAAAAGAAATGACAATTACAAATCACCAAAATGATAAAACCTATTTCAAAACTAAAAAAAATAAAACAAAACGTTTTTTTTTTTTAAAAAATAACAATAAGGAAATCTTTATTTTTATGAAATCTTCAGTTTTTATAGATACGGGTCTTCCCTCAACCGAAGGGGTTTAGAGCGTACTCCAACACGCTGCTCAACTGCGGGTTGGCGGAGGCCAGTGTTTTCGAACCGCCTAAAATCCACTGACTTAACTTAACGACTGTCATTAAATGATAACAACCGGGACCGACAGCTTAACGTGCCTTCCGAAGCACGGAGAAGCTCAAGATGAGCTAATGATAACAACCGGGACCGACGGCTTAACGTGCCTTCAGAAGCACGGAGGAGCTCAAGATGAGCTAATGATAACAACCGGGACCGATGGCTTAACGTGCCTTCCGAAGCACGGAGGAGCTCAAGATGAGCTAATGATAACAACCGGGACCGACGGCTTAACGTGCCTTCCGAAGCACGGAGGAGCTCAAGATGAGCTAATGATAACAACCGGGACCGACGGCTTAACGTGTCTTTCGAATCACGGAGGAGCTCGAGGTAATATAAACCCATCCGTTTACAGGCTACGGTCGACGTTGCTTAACTTGCGTGTTCAATTAGACTGGCACGCGCAATGACGCCATCGAGCTTCTCTATTATTTTTTACTATTCATTGTTTTAATTCCATAAAATCATAAATTTAGTTCAGCTAATATGTACCACGACATTCATTGATTGTTAGGCGGTACGAAGTTCGCCGGGACAGCTAGTATATATATTAGGTTGGGGAAAAAGTCTTTTCGTATTTTATATGAAAATTCAAAACATTTTTTACTAAAGTTTATTTACATTTAACTAAAGTATGTAGGTGCCATTTTGTTCGATAACTTTTTGCCATCTTGTAGGTAGAGACATGATCCCATTACTATAGAAATTTTGGGACTTCTGTTCAAAAAACCACGACAAGTGGTTTTGGCAGTCTTCTCGTGATGTTAACCTGACATTGCCTAAAGAATTCTGAAGAGACTGAAACAGGTGGAAATCAGAAGGTGCAAGGTCAGGACTATACGGCGGATGCATTAACACCTTCCAGTCAAACTCTCTTAATTTTTGCTGAGTGGCTAAAGATGTGTGAGGTCTAGCGTTATCATGATGAAAAATCACACTCCTTCTGTTAATTAATTCCGGCCGCTTTCTCTCAACTTTTTGCTTTAATCTCATCAGTTGTTCACAGTAGAGTTCAGAATCGATAGTCCTGCCTGGCGGTAACAGCTCATAATGAATAATGCCCTTCCAATCCCACCATACACACAGCATCACCTTATTGCGGGTTAACCCGGGTTTTGCCAGAGTCTGTGAAGCCTGACCGGCCTTTGACCACGACCTTTTTCGCACGTTCTTGTCGTACGTGATCCACTTTTCATCACCAGTTATAAGCTTTTTCAAAAACGGTTCGCTTTCATTACGTCGTAGTAAAGAATCGCAAATGAGTACACGTTTCATTAAGTTTCTTTCAGTGAGATCGTGAGGCACCCAAATATCGAGCTTTTTAGTGTACCCAGCTTTTTTCAAATGCGCCAAAACTGTTTTGTGGTCAATTGCTAATTCTTCAGCTACGTCGTAACTACTGATATGCTGATCTTGCTCCACTTTTTCAAAAATGGCATCCATTTTATCCGTAACAGGGCGACCAGAGCGACGTGCATCTTTCACATCAAAATTTCCTGATTGAAAACGCTTAAACCAAATTTGTGCTACTCTCACAGACACTGCACTAGATCCATAAACGTCACAAATTTTTTTCGCAGCTTGCGTTACATTTTTACTTTTTTTGTAGTAAAATTTTAAAATGAATCGAATTTCTTCATTAGATTCACTCATCTTGACAGTAAAAAAAACAAATAAAAATCACACATTTACCTAATTTGAATTTGGAATTATCTTTTTTAAAATTTAAACTTTTTAAAGATATCAAAACCTGCCAGATACAAATGGTATAACCAAAGAGATTTTATTACAAGTTCATACATACTAAAATGCGAAAAGACTTTTTCCCCTACCTATTATATATATATATATATATATATATATATATATATATATATATATATATATATATATATATATATATATATATATATATATATAGTCTCGAGCCTACTGCCGTTTTTAACCCATTGAGCGCCCGGGTAGGTACAGAGGAATATTTCATCAAACCAGTCAAACGGAGTAAAAACAAAATTCTCAATTTGTTCAAATTTGCAATATGCCACATACAGGCAGACCAAATTCAAAAGATAATAAACATCAAAGTCAAACTCAAATAAAGCCAAACTCTGGAAATTTTGCCCTGTTATTTATTGGAAATCGTTTTGACATGAAAAGTCTTTAAAATTGGACGGAAACAATCGGGTATTATGCCAGAAAAGTGGTTGTTAACGAAAAGGTTTCATCATTACCTTAATAATTACAAAAGTATTATTAATCTTAGAGACAGAAACCGACCGACGAAAAAGGGAGGGTTATATTTTTTCTAGTGTATGTATGCATATTTTTTTGCGCGCTATAATACAGCCTTTTAGTTATTTGTTAAGTAAAACCAACAGCGCACATAGACAACATTACAAGAAAATCTTTACAGATATATAAATATGTATATATAATATATATATGTATGTACATAGATATATACATATAAAGGTTATGCATGCAAGGAGATTAACTTTAAATCGAACTTATGTAAAAATTACCATTTGATTCGTAAACCGTAAAAATTGGCCGTGTTGCCAATTTTATTAATTGAAGAGAGCAAACTTGCAATTAATTATACGAGAGGAAATGTCGTTGATATAAACAATGCATAGCAGTGGACCAAGATGTAATCCCTGTGGAACATCTGAGCTGGCCAATTAAGAATTTGATATACCCTACATATATAACTACACTATTGGATCGGTTCAACAAGGATGACTGGAACCAAGTTAGAAGGGGCCCATGTATACTGTGTGCATCCAATTTTCGAACGACGGTAAAATGATTCACTTTATCAAATGCACTGCTCAAATCTGTTTATACTGTGTCTACGTGATGTTCCTTGTCAATTTATTGACCCAAATCGGAGATGAAGTTAGTTAAATTAGTTTGAACTGAGCGACTAGTTCGGAAGCCATGCTGGTGTTCGTTTATGAATGGATCTAGAAATTGAGTTACGATTAGAGATAACAGAGCTTCGAACAGTTTAGATGGACAAGATAAAATAGTAATGGATCGATAGTTTTTGATATCCGTTTGATCTCCTTTTTTAAATACGAAATAGAAAAGGGATTTTTATCCCTCTCCATGCGGGGCATGCAAAATTATTGTCAGTGGATACGCAAATGCGAAAGTGGCACGTTTGATAAATACGATCGAGTGCCCCTATTAACCCGACATGTAGTGACGGCATGTCTGGTAATTACGACTTGGGCATAATTTCGCTCGGTCGGCTTTTAGCGATCTCAAATGAAACCTAACCTAACCAAACTATGCCGGTTTTATTTTTATGGAATGTGTATTTCACTATTTTTACTGAATATTTTTAATTTTCTGATCTTTGGTGTCTCGTAAATAGCTGACGAGTTAATCCGATATGTTTGCTATTTACGAAGCTATTTTAGACGGCTAAAGCGTCAGGTAGTTTTTTTTTTTTACTATGTCGGGTGGGAAACTATCATACGGCCCACCTGAATTAAGTTATTACCGTAGCAATGTATACGCTTGCAACAAGATAAATGCAGCAACTCCTTCCATCCTGGTGACCTCACTCAGTCACAGGAACACCCTTCAACCTTCAAGAAAATCGTTGATTTTTTTATTAATTTGGCTGCGGTATTCTGTGAGGCGAAGGTAGTTCTCTAGTCGGGCAGCTTCAAAATTACGCTGTGCCCTACCACTCTTTCGCCAAAGCCTGGTTACTAAATCAGCAGAATGCACCACGTTGACTTGACACCACGCAGATGAGGTTGACTTGGCTTAAAGAAGGTGGTAAGATATTTACATCCCAGTTACGGATATGCGGCCGGGGGTACGCAGCCAGAGTTCAAGCAATGCTCATAATACTAGTACTGGATACGTGGACACAGATTCATAAGTACGAGATTACCAACCAAGCTCCATAAGCTCCATTTTGCCTGAAGTTAGATCAGAAACCGTAATTATGTCTGCATCTCAAATATTATTAGTTACTGCCGCTAATCAAGCGTAATTTTATATCACGGAATTTATCTTGAAATTCATAGTTACCATAGATTTATAACTAATTTGCGAGCCGCCCACGCTACTCAGTTTCCCGCAGTTTTCCCGTTCCCATCTCATTCCAGTGGATTTCCCATACCAAGGTCAGTATCCTGTCAATTTCATCATAATTATTTTTTCGTTATTTTTTTTCATATATCAACTATTCTATTGTTCGTTCGGGATAGAGACAAATCCAACTTCTTACTTCCATGACTCCATTTAATTAAATATCCATATTTCCATACTAATAATATTATAAATGTAAAAGTGTGTTTGTTTGTTTGTTCTTTTTTAACGTCGAAAGGAACAAATGGGTTGACGTGTTTTTTACGGAGATAGTTTAAGGTCTGGAGAGTGATATTATTCTATTTCTCTCGGCATAATATCTAATCCAAATAAAAAAATAAATAATGACCACACGGGCAAAGCCGTGGCTAATAGGTAGTACTTAAATGTTTATGCAAATACAAAAAAAATATATATTCACGATTTAAAAATAATTGTTACCTTATTGTATTTTTCCATCATTAAAAAAATTCAAAAAGGAAAATTTTCTGTTTATAAAATAATGATGAAACTTTAATTTTCTTGTGGAATAACTTCGCCGTTGTATTCTTATTGTATACAAATTCTACGCATAACAAGTCGTCATCGACAACCCTTATTCAACCCTCTGCTGGGATACGGGTCTCCCCTCAATCGAAGGGGTTTAAAGCATACTCCACCACGCTGCTCAACTGCGGATGGCGGAGGTCATGTTTTCAAGCCGCCTAAAGGCCACTGGCTTGGCTTAACGACTGTCATCTAACGACAGCAGCCGGGACCGACGGCTTAACGTGCTCTCTGAAGCACAGAGGAACTCGAGATAAATAAACCCGTCCATGGATAGACTACGGTCGACGTTTCTTGACTTGCGTGATCAGTTAGACTGCCACGCCAGTGACGCCATCGAGCTCTTGAATTATATGTGAATGCACACATGTAATAAGTACATACGATGAAACAATAATTTTCTAGTAAAAAATGTTAATAGTCGTTTACGATCTTCTTTTGTGCGATTTGCGAAGTGCGAAGGTGTCATTTATCTAAATTTAGCGTGTAAATCGTGACAATTTTCATCAAAACACCTTTTAGACAAATTGCGCCATTTCAGAAAGAGTGGTTTGATAAAAAATGTCGCGTGACACAAAAGTTGTGGCAATCTCGGATAGTAACAGGTAGGTACAACTTTGCCTACGCACCAAATTGGACACTATTACCTTCTGTTCTCTAATTTCACGTCGCTTTTCCTGCCCTGTCATTACTTGGGGCCAGAGGGTCCTTTAATTGCCACTATAAAGCTTAACTTTATGTAAATAGACGAAATTCGAATAAACTTAGTGAATTAGGTTAATTATTATGACAGCGTTCGTAATGATTGGGCTATTGTTTCGGAGACGGGACACGCTGTCGATGACTGGTTGAGTACGTATAATAGGGCGAGTGATGGTGCTTCACTTCTAAGTAAGGTCTGTTTGTAAGTAATTTTAATGTACGGTATAGCCATTTTTCGATGCACCCGATAGCTATTTGCAGGTTGACTTTAATAACTTTTGACGTTAAACGTTGACTATAAAAAACTTTTACGTTGCATGATTTTCTTTTTTTTTTTATACCACGTCGAGTGGCACACAAGCATACGGCCCGCCTGATGTGAAGCAGTTATCGTAGCCATATTAACGGTCGCACATAACATATTGTTCGCGCGCCGCCACCCCCGCTGCCACCGCAGCAACTCCTTCCTTTCTGGTGACCTCACTCACTCGCAGGAACACAACAACCCTCAAGGGAATTGTTATTTGGCTGCGGTATTCTGTGAGTTGTAGGTACATACATGAAAAAAGGTACATTTATGAAAAATAACACCGGGAATTAACGCGATCATGCTTTGATCGCGTTAATTCCCGGTTGATTGACTGGCTGACCCGACAGACGTTATCCTGACATCTATATATATAAAAGAAAGTCGTGTTTGTTACAACACTTATAACTCGAGAACGGCTGGACCGATTGCCATGGTTTTTGATTTGTTGGATTTGTTTCCGTCCCGAATAGCAGAATAATTCTTAAAAACATTGGTAAATTCTCGAAAAAATAAAATAAAAGAAAAAACATTTTCCCATACAAAATGTTCGTGGTTGTCGTCGCCTGGCGCAACTCAAGGTAAAAAAACGACTCTATGAATCGGAAGCGAATTTAGTACAAATTCTGATTGTTTTCGCTCCCATTTCATACATTTAGAATTTACGCTATTTGTATGGCACATCCGTCTCTTAAAACGTAGTGGTTACATTCTCTTTGGTTGTCGTAGCTGTCAAATGTGACGTTGTCGTACGTGCGTACGCCAAATGTATGCGTGCGTTCAAAAATGTATATTAAGCTCATTATAGAACTAATGTCATAGATTAAAAACAAATGTTAACTCTATTGGTCTCATTTTTACGTCTTGAAAGTTGGCTGTGATTTGTTTTGAAAACAGTTTTGTGGATTTAAATATTTATTGGTTCTAAAATATTTATGCGTGCGTTCAGAAATTTAAATCAAGCTCCATAAATCTATATAATATATAAAATAATGTCGTGTCTTGGTCAGGAAAGTATTAAAAACATTGAAAAATTGACGAAAGAATTAAATAAAAGAAAAAACGTTTTCCCGTACAAATACTGCCAGTTAAAAAGGATTGGAATATTTATTAATATATTATTGAATATTTTAAAAATATTGAAAGTTGTCTGTGATTTGTTATGAAAATTTAAAAATGTCAAATCGATAGGGGTGAAAACGCTTTTCCTTGCGCTCGAACCCCATGGGTTCGAGCGCAAGAATCAAATCAGAGTAAACATCAAAAGAAATGACAATTACAAATCACCAAAATGATAAAACCTATTTCAAAACTAAAAAAAATAAAACAAAACGTTTTTTTAAAAAAAATTTAACAATAAGGAAATCTTTATTTTTATGAAATCTTCAGTTTTTATGGATACGGGTCTTCCCTCAACCGAAGGGGTTTAGAGCGTACTCCAACACGCTGCTCAACTGCGGGTTGGCGGAGGCCAGTGTTTTCGAACCGCCTAAAGGCCACTGACTTAACTTAACGACTGTCATTAAATGATAACAACTGGGACCGACAGCTTAACGTGCCTTCCGAAGCACGGAGGAGCTCAAGATGAGCTAATGATAACAACCGGGACCGACGGCTTAACGTGCCTTCCGAAGCACGGAGGAGCTCAAGATGAGCTAATGATAACAACCGGGACCGACGGGTTAACGTGCTTTCCGAAGCACGGAGGAGCTCAAGATGAGCTAATAATAACAACCGGGACCGACGGCTTAACGTGCCTTCCGAAGCACGGAGGAGCTCAAGATGAGCTAATGATAACAACCGGGACCGACGGCTTAACGTGCCTTCCGAAGCACGGAGGAGCTCAAGATGAGCTAATGATAACAACCGGGACCGACGGCTTAACGTGTCTTTCGAATCACGGAGGAGCTCGAGGTAATATAAACCCATCCGTGTACAGGCTACGGTCGACGTTGCTTAACTTGCGTGTTCAATTAGACTGGCACGCGCAATGACGCCATCGAGCTTCTCTATTATTTTCTACTATTCATTGTTTTAATTCCATAAAATCATAAATTTAGTTCAGCTAATATGTACCACGACATTCATTGATTGTTAGGCGGTACGAAGTTCGCCGGGACAGCTAGTAATAACTATAAATATTTAATTCGAATTGGTTTCGCGCACGCTGTCAAATGACTAACAGTTCTGTCAAACACCATGAAGTTATATTAGAAAAGTTAATATGGTGACATGTAATTTGGTGATTCAGTTTTCTTAAATTTTCTAATAATCCGCTCAACTGTCTTTTTTTTCTTTCATAAGAACCTTCTCCTGACAATAACAAATACAACAAAAAAAAAAGAAAATATATATATATATATATATATATATATATATATATATATATATATATATATATATATATATATATATATATATATATATATACATATATAGGTTGACTATGCTAGTGGTTGTCAACTGTACGATATCAAAGTTGCTCATGTCACACGCTCCGTCTTATCTGAGTCAGAGTGCTGAGTGCGAGTTTTTTATTCACGTTCTATCATGTCAACGTAAACAAACCGACCAAATAGAGAAGTACTCTCATGTTGTGAATTTACCAGACGCGTGTTACAAATCCAATGTTGCCGGGTTGCTCATTTCGAAATGTGAGACGCGTACAGTGTTAACTCGTTGTGTCAATTTTGTATGTATTTGAGTGAGATAATTAAAATAATGACTTGACGATTTGCGAAGCGACAATTGGATTTAGTAAATATTTTCAGATATTTTAGATTTAATTGTGGACAAACATCGTGACACGTGATTCTTATATATAATACGGTCGCCCGCGACTTTGTCTGCGTTGGCTTTCATACAAAGGTTCATCCGGGATGTATTACACAAAAACTATCGAATCTTTTATGTTGGACCAAATTACCATTTCATTCATGATCATCAGCCTGTATCTACCCACTGCTGGATATAGGCCTTTCCCAATGCTTTCCACCACACGCGATCCTCTGCTTTTTGCATCTAACCGCTACCATACCATACGACACCATTTCATTATGATAGGTTAATTTGTTTCGGAATTTAACGCGGACAAACATATTTTTATACATATAATAAAATAATAAATATCGAATATCGATCATTGTCAGCAAAAAAAAACGTTTTTTTTTTCGTACAATAAGTGTAATATTAAATAAATCGAGTTTATAATTTGTACCCAAATCAACAAATCCTAAAGATCCCTTTTTAATAAGATTATTTTAATCCCTACCTCTTTATTTCAATTTCAACCTCTCCTTGTCCGTTTAAATTACTCCTTTTATTGCTATCTCTCAGTTTGATATCCAGCCCTGTGTAAGACTAGCGATTGCCCGTGACTTCGTCTGCGTGAATTCTGTAAAATTATATACAAACTTTCTTCGCATTATTATATAATTTTTAAAATCTGTTCAATGGATTCAGAGATTACCCCCTACAGCCTCACACTATAGAAAGTATAGAAAAAGTGCACTGCTCTTTATTTTTTCCTCATGAAAAATCTATAACCTGTTAAAAAATACTATAACTGGCATTTTGAAGCTAAGAATAACCTCTTTTATTATTATATGTATCTCTTTTTAATCACGGGTCAAGCCCGGTCATTTGATAGGCGTGCGCGGGGATATGGATCCAACGCGTAGAGGACCCTTTGAGAACTTTGATGTAATGTTATACGTTATTATTATTAAGAAATTTAGGATATATAAATCTGTGTTTAAACGGGGGTTACAATGTGTTTTTTTTTCTTTTATGAACGTTAGCAATTCGTGCAACGGTAACTCACAATCTACAGCATCAACCCATAGTCATACCACTGTAGGGTTACGGGTCTCCCCTCAATCGAAGGGGTTTAGAGCATACTCCGCCACGCTGCTCAACTGTCAAAAATTACGTCGTCAAGGTTTCATTTTAAAATCATAGATTATGTTGGGCTGAAATTTTGGGACAAAAATCACTTTTCTTAAAATATTAAATGAATAGCAATATTTTAACTCGTAAATATCTCAAAATGTAAGTCGTCGTCACCCCCTCTGTATTTTTAACGGACTGAAGCCATTATGGGATTTTTATGTAAATACTTTTAGCAATGTACATACATTATTATTCATGTTTCTCAAACATTATATTGCAGATGCTGTCTCTGACATGTTCTGTGCTGAGAGTTTTGATATTTGAATCGTTTTTTTATTTGCCATTAAGGTGGCAATTACGCATACGGTAGATAACAGTTACCGCAGCCTATGGACGCCTGCAATATATTGTGTAAAAATATTAATTTGAATAATGAAGAAGTACAAGTCAATTTTTATTATCATAGCCTTCTAGCCCCAAACAACAGTATAAGTAATAGTACTACGTACAGTAAGGCCATTTCCTGCCGCTCTATCGTATCGACCTCACCGCCCCTCTGAGACGACTCTGGAACATTTTGTAAGGCGCAGCACGCACACACGCTCGTTCACGCTCTATACAGACGTCACTGTTTATGTAGTAAACGACGCGATATTTCTATGAAGTGGCTATGAAACACCTATACAAAATGAGACTTGTTGAGAGCCCAGAGTGCAGAACATGCAAGGAGTCTAACGAGACCATGAAACACTTAATGTGTTAATGTGGGCAAACGAATAGAAATCCTAGGAAAGACATACCCGGACCTGGAGGACTACAGGCTCTTCCCTATAAGCGGCATACTGAAGTACATGGAACATGTCTTCAGACAGGCAGGGGAGAGTGACTAAAGGATCAGGTAGAACACAAAAGATCCATGAGGGTCGACGTGTCACCGGTGCTGCAGCACTGGACTCACTCTAAGATAAGATTAGATGAAGTGGCTGGCCAAACTAAGCACAGCTTGTACTATGGGTTCCAGATAACTGGTAAATGTACTTAAATGATTTTTTTTGTAAGTACATACATGTTACACATAGAAAACACTCAAACCATGAAAAGCATACAATACATGTTCATGCACATCAATGTTTGACTTGTGCGGGGATCAAAACCGGTGACCTCAGAGCAAGGGCGGATCCAGGGGGTGGGTCAAGGGGGTCATGACCCCCCCCCCCCCCCCCCCCCCGACCACTAATAAAAATTGTTAAACTTAATGTTTTTATAAAGTTTTTGTCTCAATATAAATTAAGTACAGTACTTACATATATTATGTAATAAAATACCTACTTTTTACCTGTATCTCTTACCTCGGAGTTAGAGTGTCTAATCATAAAATATCATTAAAAATGCCACATGGGTTCCCATGATTTTATATTTTACTCCTACATGCCGAAGAGATAATGAAGAAAATACTGAAAGAAGAGGAAGCACGACTTAAAATAACTAAAATACTTTCAAGTGGGCGAACTCGCAGAGCTATCTTTTATATAAACAACGGAAATCTTCAAGAAGTAATTGCTTGGCTCCGCTGGCCGGTGTACATCATGACTTGCGCAGAGAGATTAAATACTTAAATATGTATTTTTAATTTCTCAGGTATACGGTTTATTTTAGCTTGGAGATGAAAAAGCATCCTCCAATTTTGTAATCAGTGTGCATGCAGTTTTAGGGGCAAAACGCTTTGTGGGAATGCTAGCCATTCTTCTCCAAAAAAAAAAAAATACATTTTAATTTTAAACGTACACAGTTCTCTGTGACCACTTGCTTGGCTATGATAATAAAGAAATCACTAAAATTCGCTGGTCAAGCTTAGGACTGGTTGTTTTTGGCATGGCCAACTTTACGTGGCTTTCTCGAGAGTTAGTAACGCTTCACGTCATTTCATATTAGCTCCCGAAGGAAAGAATTTTTGACCCTTAATTTATTTTATATTAAACTATGGTTACAATGTTAAATAAAAAAAATAACTTATTGACTTTTAACGTACTTTCTTATTTAACAAGTATTTTCTTATTTAACTACATTAGTTCCTATTTGTATTAATACGCCGGAATCATAAAGTCCACGCAAACGAAGTCGCGGGCATCAGCTAGTCTATTATATAAAGTAACATGTCCTGACTGACTGATTCATCAACGCCGAGGCCGAGACAAATCTATTGAAGCTAGAAACGTGATATTTGCACCGTGGCTTCTTTTTATGACGTATACATGTACTAAGAAAGGATTTTGCGAAATTCACCCTCTAAAGAGGTAAAAAGGGGTATCAACGTCTGTATGTAACTTTTTTGTTTGTGGTCAGATCTGTTTGTAATTTCGTGATAATGCTCTTTGTATGGTTTACGCGTAAAATGGACAGAGACGGCGGCGTACGATGAAGATACGGCGCAGGCGCGGGATCGGGGGGCACGGTGTCGTCGCATGAAAAATTGTTCATACTATAAGTTAGCATTGACTGCTCTATATATTATTTACGGTAGAGGTAAAAGTTAAACAGTAGTAAACATGAAATTGTCTATAAATTTTAAAAAATATTACTCATAATTCATAAAGCAAGTTGAATTACAAGTAAATATAAATCAACTTGTAAGCGGTCGCTGTAATATAGGTAGGCATAAAAGAGTTTATTTCAACTTTATTACTTTTTTAGGGTTCCGTACACAAAGGGTAAAACGGGACCCTATTACTGAGACTTCGCTGTCCGTCCGTCCGTCATTTCGTCCGTCCGTCCGTCTGTCACCAGGCTGTATCTCATGAACCGTGATAGATAGACAGTTGAAATTTTCACAGATGATGTATTTCTATTGCTGCTATAACAACAAATACTAAAAAAACAGAATAAAATAAATATTCAAGGGGGCTACCATAAACAAACGTGATTTTTAGGGTTCCGTACCCAAAGGGTAAAAAGGAACCCTATTACTAAGGCTCCGCTGTCCGTCCGTCCGTCTGTCACCAGGCTGTATCTCATGAACTGTGATAGTTAGACAGTTGAAATTTTCACAGGTGATGTATTTCTATTGCCGCTATAACAACAAGTACTAAAAAACAGAATAAAATTAATATTCAAAGGGAATCAAGAGCATCAAAAGGAAAAAAAAAAATATTCCCATACAACAAACGTGATTGTTTTGCTCGTTTTTGCTCGCAATTGATAACGGTAATAGTTAGACGCTTGAAATACTCACATAATATTTAGTTTTATATTCACTTTATAAATAAATAATGAAATAAAAAATAAAACAAATATTTAAGGGGGGCTCCCATACAACAAACGTGATTTTTTTGCCGCTTTTATAGATAACAAGCTGTCCCGGCGAACTTCGTACCGCCTAACAATCAATGAATGTCGTGGTACATATTAGCTGAACTAAATTTATGATTTTATGGAATAATAATTATGATGATAATATTTGGGTGTAAGTGGTTCATCAACATCTTTGAACCAAAGCCAACTTCACCTGCACGCGGTGCACCCTGCTGACTGACAAACGAAGCTCTTGCGAAAAGAGAGGTAGAGAGCGTAATTGTAAGCTACCCGACTGGGGAATGTACCTCCACCTCACAGAATACCGCAGGCAAATAACGGCTCCCTTGAGGGCTGTTGTGTTCCTGCGAGTGAGTGAGGTCACCAGAAAGGAAGGAGATGCTGCGATGGCAGCGGGGGTAGCGGCGCGCGAGCGATATTTTATGTTGCGAGCTTTAATATGGCTATGATAACCGCTTCACATCAGGCGGGCCGTATGCTTGTCTGCCACCCGACGTAGTATAAAAAAAAATAGAAAATAATAGAGAAGCTCGATGGCATAATTGCGCGTGTCAGTCTAATTGAACACGCAAGTTAAGCAACGTCGACTGTAGCCCGTACACGAATGGGTTTATATTACCTCGAGCTCCTTCGTGCTTCGAAAGACACGTTAAGCCGTCGGTCCCGGATGTTATCATTAGATTATCTTGAACTCCTCCGTGCTTCGGAAGGCACGTTAAACCGTCGGTCCTGGTTGTTATCATTAGATGACAGTCGTTAAGCCAAGTTAGTGGCCTCTACGCGGTTCGAAAACACTGGCTTCCGCCAACCCGCAGTTGAGCAGCGTGTTGGAGTATGCTCTAAACCCCTTCGGTTGAAGGAAGACCCGTATCCATAAAAACTGAAGATTTCGTAAAAATAAAGTTTTCCTTATGGTTTAATCAAAAAAAATAAAAAAACGTTTTGTTTTATTTATTAGTTTTGAAATCGGTTTTCGCTTTGGTGATTTGTAATTGTTATTTCTTTTGTTGTTTACTCTGATTTGATTCTTGCGCTCGGACTCCATGGGCCAACCGTTTTCATCCATTTGACATTTTTCAATTTTCAAAACAAATCACAGACAACTTTCGCGACATAAAAGTGACACCAATCGATTTGACATTTTGATATTTGACAACCAATAAATATCGCAATCCTTTTTCAACTGACGCTTTTATTTGTATGGGAAAACGTTTATCCTTTTATTTTATTCTTTCGTCAATTTTCCAATGTTTTTCATAGTTATTCTGCTATTCGGGACGGAAACAAATCCAACAAATCAAAAACCATGGCAATCGGTCCAGCCGTTCTCGAGTTATAAGTATTGTAACAAACACGACTTTCTTTTATATATATAGATAGTACGGAACCCTTCGTGCGCGAGTCCGACTCGCACTTGGCCGGTTTTTATAATATTACTTACGAAAACAACTTATCATGATATGAGGAAGCATAATGAATATACACATAATAGCACTTGCCTTTGATGTCTTTTTGTATGAAATATTGAACTTGTGAAAACCTTTTTACATTTGTTCTGAATTTATGCGGTTAGCTTTGGTTTCATGTAGAAAGATTGTGAAGTTAGATACGTTAGTTAATGATAAGGAGTTAAATACGGGTGTTTGAAGATTATGAGCAGCTATTTAACTGAATTAGAGGTCGCCCATTGGTCGAAATTCGAGCATAATTAATTTAAATTATGACGTTAACTATAAATAAATATAGTTTATAAAAAAAACTAAAAAAACACGCTTTTACTAAAACTAAAAAGTGAAAAATAATTCTTAATACAAGCTGAAAATAATAATGAGTAAAAAATACTAGTATTATTGTGAAAAAAGCGAGGGGCGCTTTGTGACATATTTTACTTTTGTTTTTAAGCACCCCACGCTTTTATTACAATCACAGTATTTTGGTTGCTCGATACACGAAAAATATGGCACAAAGCGCTCCACGCTTTTTTTCCTTCCGCGCAATTTTCGTAAAAAGTTTAGGCTTTTTTTTTCGGGAAAGGGTACAAAGTATTTGTTTCAAGTATTAATAATAATGATTTGAAAATGATCTTTGTAATTACAAATTTACATCATTTTGATAAAGTTTCACATGACGTCCAATCGATAATACAAGTTAAGCAATTCTGATCACAGCCTGTCTATGGATGGGTTTATTTATCTTCGGACGGCCCGTTAAGGCTGTTGTGATTAGATGATAGTCGTTAAGCCAAGTCAGTAGTCTTGTGTATGACAATTCTGATCTGACGGCTTGAAAACACTGGCGTCCGCCAACCCACAGATGAGTAACGTGGTGGACTACGCTTTAAACCCATTCGATTCAGAAGAGATCTGTTTGCTAGCATCGGAATGAATATGGTTTGATGCTGATGCATTTTAAATCTAGTTGAGTACACTAGTTGAGTGGTCCCAAATTTTGGTGAAGATTTGATGATTCTGTTAAAGTGAAAACACTTTTTTGTACTACTGTTGAGTGGCAGACAAACATACGACCCGCCTGATGTGAAGGAGTTACCATAGCCATATTAACGCTCGCAACATGAAATATCGCTCGCGCCAACCCCACTGTCAACGCAGTAACTACTTCCTTTCTTTCTGGTGACCTCACTCACTCGCAGGAACATAACAATCCTCAAGGGAATTATTATTTGGCTGCGGTATTCAGTGAGGTGGAGTTACTTCCCCAGTAGGGTAGCTTAATTAATACGCTATGCCCTATGCAGGTGTGCAGGTGAGGTTGGATTTGTATTATCTATCATTTCCATCAGCACATCACCGTTATACCCGTGTAACATTTTAACTATAAATAAAAATTAAATAAAAATTTCTGGACTATTTACACAGCGCCATCTAGTTCCAAATTAAGCGCAAAGCTTTACTATGGGTACTAGATAATTGATAAATGTACATAAGTACATTTTTTTTTAAATACATACTTGTAATACATAGAACACCCAGACAAGACAAACAGACAGGTTCATGCACACAAATGTTTGTCCTGTGCGGGGAAACGAATCCGCGACCTTGGAGTCAAACTTTAAAGTTTGCCATTCGACCACCTAGGATAGAAATGGAAATGTTGTCAATCAATCATTCGTCAAATGATTTTATAATTTCCATCAGCACATCACCGTTATATCCATATAACATTTTAACTATAGTCACAATATAGGTTATATATAAATCAAAAACCAGTGACTCTTAATCTTTCGACATGATCTTATACAATGTCATGTTAACATTTTATCTACATCTTGCCCACAAAACCACAACGATACTGAAAAGCCTGTCTACTAAATTATCTTACATCAAATGAACCTTTATAACGCTGCTGCAGGTTCTATAACTTTGAAATAACCTTAACAAAAGTTATAGAAAGGTTTCACTATAAAACATCTTTGTGTAGATTCAAAGGCGAACTTTATTCAAAGAATGCCTTTAAAAGAGTACCTAAAAATAACATAGACATGATTAAAATCGAAAACCACAAATGCCAAAGACGGCCATAACCAGACGGACGAAAAGCGTATGGCCTGCTTTTTTTTATATTTATTTTTTAATTCTTTTCGATTTTAATCATATCGTATATATATAAATTTTCATCCTCATAACAGAAAAATACTAATTAAAAATCTAAAATAATTATTCGTCACTAAAATTAATACTCAATATATCTACAAAATAAAGCGCTTCCAGTAGGCAATGTATTATTTTTAATTTGTATTGTCTAAATAAAACATATTCTACCTTCTATCTATCCTTATTATATTTCTAGGGTAAAAAATTGCATTTTTTTTAAGTTGCACCAATCACTATATTTTAATATCATTTCTCATTTTCAAATAAAACAATGCAATCTTATAGAACGACACAGGATCACCATAAGATTTAATATACTTCATACTGGCAATATTTTGCATTTTGAGCTTTATTTTAATGGTGATAATGCATAATTTATCACGCTAAAGACCATAATGACGGGCTTCCGGGACGATTCCCGGTTAAATATTTTATGATCACCATAAAAATGTCGTTATGACAACGGATCTAAGAAATGGCGTCTTTGTTCTAAAGAGCCGACGAAATATGCTGTTTTTTTATTTGAAAAACAGTTATAATGAATCCTTAATTTGTAGTCAATTTGAAAGAAACGAAATGGAATTTGAAAGAAAGAATATATACTTAAATTTTAATAAAGGTGGAGTTTGACGAATGGATAATATTATCTCAAAATATCTTATTAATATTTTTATGAAGATTTTTTTGTGAAAAGTAATTTATTTATGGCTTTGTTTTTGAAATGAGATATGACAGAATAAAATTATAATCAAACAAAATTAAATTATAATGTAGGATATTTTTTTGTTGTAAATGTTGTAACGTAGTACACGGTACTAGTTAATATAAAATTATCACAATGTCTATTATTTAAAAATTTAAACAAATTTACTTAAAACTAAACTAAAACTAAAATTAAATAAAAGAAAATATATAATACCTAAACTTATTTACAATTAAAATAATAATAAACATATATTCACATAAAAACAAACTAATTTATCAACACTACTTACGATAGAAATTGGTCAACTCAAGAACGGCTGATTCTGCATTAGTGTCTGCAACATGCCGCGTTTTTTTTATGTAGGTAGTTTATTTCTTATATCTCGATGCACCGTTAACCGGTCATCATTGGCATCATTTCCTTGCTACGAGACACACGATATACGTTCTCATCCCAGAACGTCCTTGCGTCGTGATTTGAATTGTGGAAGAAGTGAAAGTTTTATACTAAACTTATACCAGTATACGAGTACCTAACAACTAACTAAAGTGTTAAGACCTAAGTGCTATTCAAACCCGAAATTCGGTAAGTGGCGAACTAATATTTCATTTTAGTATCCCTTAGGTAATCTTACTTTCTAGATAATTTTTAAATTAAATTTGTGAATTTAGATAGTGTTTCTAGTAATATCTAAATAAAAGTAACATTACGTCGAGTGTAGAAACTCATAGATTTTTCGCCCGGGCGTGGAGATCTTCTGCTACCGCCCGGTATAGAAATAAATTAAATCTAGAACATTTTTTTTATTGAATTGTTATCTTTGAGAACAAGTAGTTAGTTTTCTATTGTAAACTCTGTTCTTGTCAGTCCATCAGCCACAGTCATTGCACTAAACGTAGGTACCTAGGTCCATCACCATCACCTCATATCATCATCATCACTTCTCGTGGAAAAATGGCTGGCCGTCATAATATATTTATAGCATTTCACTGACACTGGCCATCACTTCCAGGGTTCCAGTTTCGGACTACAGAATAGGAGATACCCGTACGGGCACATACTACCTCAGCACATAAATACCTGCCTACTTGAGTCCTGGACAGCCGCAAGATCAAGCCACCGGCAACTCCACTCCCCAGCACTGGACCCCAGGACAGTACCTCTTGACTGGGAAACCAGAACTACCGGCATAGTAGGGCCTCTAAACTCACCCCTGAGCTATTATATATATTTTTTTAAATAAATTATATTTTGTTAATTGAGTGTTGTGTTGCTCATTTATAGCACCTCACGCACAAACGCTTCACTGGCGCCCAAGTGTTTTTTTTTCTAAATTTTCTCATGCTTTTCTATGCCCGGAGTTCTGCTTTCTTAGAGTAGTTGCATGTCTGTGTGCTTCTTTTATTTTTTGGTTTTGTGAAACGTTTTTTTTATTATTTTTGGTTGCTCGCAACTAAGGTGTAACATTTTTATTCATTTCTATTGTAAAATGGTAATTTGTGTATTTGACTTAAATTGTGTTCTTTGACCGCAACTATAGAAATCATCCTACCTTCAAAGTAAAATATTATCAATCTTATGTTGCAGTAAGTAATTCGGACTTTTTTCAAAGTGTCCAGTTCTTTTTTTTCTCTTTAGACTTATTGTTAAGTTACACATTAGTTGCATTTTTTTTAGTGTTTTATATTTTTGTTCTTTTTAGTTCTGTGCCTGTGATTTTTTTTATTTTTTTGTTTTCTCAAAATTCATCCTCATTTTCATTCATTTCAACCAAAACGTTAATTAATTTCATTCATTTATTTTGTAAAGAACAGAGTATTTTTTTATTAATTCTATAAAACCAGTCCATTTTTTTTTTAGTTCACTATTTGCAAAATTTCGGTTTTGATATTATGGCTTATCCAATTAAGTTTTTATCGTTGCAAAAATCAGAGCTTGAATACGAGGTAGATATTAGAGGTACGACTCCCGGAGCCACCGTACAAGAACTTCGCAAGCAAATTGTTAAATTAATTCCACTCTTTCCTTCTGAGGATATTTTAGATTCATCTTTAAATATAGAGGATGATCTTAAAGGTGTCTCAAATGTTTTAACTAAAATTAAAGCAAGTTTCGATGCTGATGTTGACCGCACCAGTCTTTTGCGAATACAAAACTTGATTCATCATTTATACCATCGTCTTAATAGAATGACTCGTAGCGAAGAAGTTGCACACGCTTATGATTCTTGCGTTGACCACTTTAAAGAATATTTTAATAAATTTAACTCTTTAAAAGATAAGTATTTAGCCGACCCGTTAGCCTCTTCTGCTAGCGTTAGTGAAATTTCACCTTCTTTAAACCCCATAAACGTCTCAGTCACTTGCGATCGTACCTCGCAAGACATCAGCAAACTAAAATATGATGGCAATAGTTGCGTCCGTTCCTTCATCCAAAGGGCAAATGAATTTAAAGAGGCTAGGAATATGTCAGATGAAAAATTACTTTCACATGCGACTGAGATATTTTCTGGTAATGCACTTCATTGGTTCCGAAGTAACAAAGATCTTATTTCTGATTGGAACTGCCTCTTGAATAGACTCAAAGAAGATTTCGATAAGTCTGATTATGATTATAGACTTTTATCTGAAATCCGTTCTAGAACACAGGGTGAGACCGAAAACATAACTATATATTTGTCTATTATGTCTGGGTTGTTTTCACGTTTGTCGAAAACTCCTTCAGAAGAAAGCAAATTGGAGATAATTTTACATAATATCCGTCCCTGTTATTCCAATATATTAGCTTCGGTTCCCGAAATTAAATCCATTGAAGAGCTGAGATCTTTGTGTACTAACTTTGAGAAGGTTCAAGCGCGTCTTTCACATTTTCGTGAACCACCAGGTCCTTCATCGGATACATTAGCGCCTGAGTTTGCATACTCTAAACCGAAACCTTATAATAAATATGACAATTTTAATAGAAACAATAATGCACAGGGTTACAGCAAACAAAATGAAAATAAAAATGGTTATGCTAATTTTAACCAAAAATATTTAGCTGCTATTGATACACCAAAGCGTCGTTATTGCCCGAGATGCCGTACGGATACTCATGGCCTACGCCAATGTACAGCAGACAAATCCAATATTCTTTGTTTTGTTTGTGGTAAGAAAGACGTTAAGACACCAGAGTGTCCCGACTGTAACCAGAAGAAAACTAATTTAAAACCAATTTCAAAAAAACTAGTTGGTCAGAACTGTGACAATAGCAATTTTGATAAGGAAGATTGGAAAAACTGGTTACAAACGATCTCTAATTTTTTCAAAATTTATAAAGTTGTTTCAGTTCTTTCTTGTAAACCAAATAACGATTTGAGACCTTATGTTTCTGTTAAAATAAACGACCTTGTTATAGCGGGATTGCTAGACTCAGGTTCCGCGGTTACTATAGTAGGTAATAATGCACAAAAAGCACTTCTCAATCAGGGTCTTCAACTTGAAAGCAGCACTTTGAATCCTACTTTTCTTGTAGCTGCTGGAGGCCAGAAATTAAATAGCATTGGTTCTATGAATCTTCCCATTCACTTTGAAAACCAATTTCACATCATTAAGGCATTAGTAGTCCCTGAAATTGAAAATAATCTTATTCTAGGAATTGACTTTTGGCGCAAATTTCAAATCTGTCCAAAACATTTGCACTCAATTACTATTGGTCCTACTAGTAACAACATTGCCTCTGTTAATAAAGATACCTTTTTGCAAAATTATGATACCCTTAGTAACACTGAAAAGGTCATGGCAGATAACGTCATGCGTCAGTTTGAAGAAATTTCTTCAAAAGTCAAAGGTCTTGGCAATACCAGTTTGATCACTCATCGTATTGATACTGGAGATACTCAACCGATCCGTCAGCGCTATTACCGCATGTCGCCTGAGAAACAACGTATTCTTGTGGAACAGGTAGACGAAATGTTGGCTCTCGACGTTATCGAACCCTGTGAAAGCGCATGGTCTTCCCCTGTGTTAATTGTGACCAAAAAGAATGGCGAGCCTCGATTTTGCTTGGACAGCCGAAAACTAAATTCAGTGACGAAGAAGGACGCATATAATTTGCCCTACGTCTCTGAGATCTTAGATAATCTTCGCGATGCTAAATATTTGTCAAGCATCGATCTATCTAAAGCATTTTGGCAAATCAACATTCATCCTGACGATCGAGACAAAACAGCTTTTTACGTCCCTGGCAGAGGCACATTCAGATTTAAACGTACTGCCTTTGGCTTAACTAACGCTCCGGCCACTCAACAGCGTCTAGTTGACTTACTTTTCAGTGAATTCGACCAGAAAGTTTTTGCATATTTGGATGACGTCATTATTGTAAGTAACGACTTTAACAGTCACGTTTCTCTGCTTCTTTGCGTATTAGACAAATTAAAACATGCTAATCTAACAATTAACCAGGATAAATGCTGTTTCTTCCGTGATAAACTCAAATATCTTGGTTATGTCGTGGATAGTGGTGGTCTCAGAACTGATCCTGAAAAGGTGCAGGCCATAGTTCAATATCCTACACCTTCATCAAAAAAGGACGTCAAACGGTTTTTAGGCACTGCCACTTGGTATCGTAGGTTTGTACCAAATTTTAGCACCATAGCAGCTCCGTTGAACAAATTAACTTCTAATAAGAAGAATTCCCCTCCTTTTGAGTGGACTAAAGAAGCAGAAGCTGCATTTTTAAAATTAAAGGAATGCCTAGTATCAGCACCAGTCTTATCTTGTCCCAATTACAACCTCCCGTTTGAGGTACATACGGATGCCAGCAACTATTACAGCATCACTGAGCGCGAGACGTTGGCTGTGATTTCTGCTCTGGAGCATTGGAGGTGCTATTTGGAGAACGGTAAACAGTTCACGGTATACACCGACCACAGTGCACTTAAATGGTTTCTGTCCTTGAACAATCCTACGGGAAGACTGGCTCGCTGGGGCGTGCGTTTGTCATCCTTCGATTTCGAAATCAAGCACCGTCGTGGCTCGGATAATGTCATTCCAGATGCGCTCTCTAGAGCCATCCCTGTAAGTGCCATCAGCACATCGAACGTTTTTGGTACCACATCCGATTCTTGGTACAAAAAACACCTACAACGGTTGCCTTAATAATCAACAAAATTTTCCAAATTTTATTATAAAAAATAATAGTTTATTTCGGCTTAGCAAGGACAAGTGTGAACTAAAGTCTGAATTTTCTTGGAAGGAGGTTATACCGAGCGAGTTGCGTGAGCAAATCATTTACGAAAATCACTCCGAGCCTACAGCCGGACATCTTGGTATCTTTAAAACCTACAAACGGATTGCTTTACGTTACTATTGGCCCGGTATGTACAAAGATGTAGTCAAATTTGTAACATCGTGTGATAAGTGCTTGTCTCATAAAATCCAAAATCACACTACTTTAGGAGAAATGGGACGTCCAAAGCAATGTTCACGTCCATTTCAGGCCATTTCAATAGATTTAATGGGTCCTTTGCCTGTTAGTCGTAAGCAGAATTCATATATTTTCGTAGTTACATGTTGTTTTTCAAAATTTTGTTTAATCTTTCCAATCAGAAGTGCTACTTCTCAGATAATTACCAAAATTTTACAAGATTCTGTTTTTCTTGTTCACGGCGTTCCCCAAACTATATTTCTTGACAATGGCAGCCAATTCACTAGCACTCATATAGAAACTTTTTTCAAAAAGTATAATGTGCCAAATATATTCTTTTCCCCTAAGTACACGCCACAAATTAATACGGTCGAGCGTTATAATAGGACAATTATAACATGCCTATCCACATTCGTCGATGAAGATCATAGGTCTTGGGACACTCAAATCCCTTCAGTTCAGTTCGCTATAAATAACTCAGTGAACGAAGCTACTGGATATACCCCTTCGTTCTTAGTTTTCGGTAGGGAATTGGTTACTTGCGGCACACATTACGTGGATAACGACCTCGGTGATGAAGTAGTTTTTCTACCACGTGATGTTTACGCCGAAAATCTGGGTTGCTTATCAAAAATATTTGACAAAGTACAATTCAAGCTTTGGCAAGCCCACGTTAAAAATACTAGTCACTATAACCTCAGGCGCAAACCTGCTGAATTTAACGTAGGTGATATAGTGATGAAAAGAACCTATGTACTAAGCGACAAACATAAGTACTTTAGTAAAAAACTGGCACCAAAGTACTTCAAATGTCGCGTAATAGCCAAAAAGTCTCCATTAGTATATAATTTGGCTGACATGTCAGGCAAAGATTTGGGTACTTGGCATATAAAAGATATTAAATTAGCCAATACCTCATAATATAAGTTTTTTTTTTATTTCTTGTGTACAATTTTATACCCATAAATTATACCTATATAAAAGCATTGCATATATCGCTAGTTTTTTTTAAGTTAGACAGAGTATAAAATCTGCTTAACTTATATCTTGTTTATATGAGTGCCATGGTAAATTTTTGTATAATATTTGCCACAGTTGTTTGAATGTAGATAATATGACTGAAGAGGTATAAAAGATGATGATGTATGAATAGAAAAACAAACTTATTTACTAAGAAGATGCGGATTTTATTAAAAGGGAATAAAATCCTTGGGTACGAGAGGGGGTAGTGTAACGTAGTACACGGTACTAGTTAATATAAAATTATCACAATGTCTATTATTTAAAAATTTAAACAAATTTACTTAAAACTAAACTAAAACTAAAATTAAATAAAAGAAAATATATAATACCTAAACTTATTTACAATTAAAATAATAATAAACATATATTCACATAAAAACAAACTAATTTATCAACACTACTTACGATAGAAATTGGTCAACTCAAGAACGGCTGATTCTGCATTAGTGTCTGCAACATGCCGCGTTTTTTTTATGTAGGTAGTTTATTTCTTATATCTCGATGCACCGTTAACCGGTCATCATTGGCATCATTTCCTTGCTACGAGACACACGATATACGTTCTCATCCCAGAACGTCCTTGCGTCGTGATTTGAATTGTGGAAGAAGTGAAAGTTTTATACTAAACTTATACCAGTATACGAGTACCTAACAACTAACTAAAGTGTTAAGACCTAAGTGCTATTCAAACCCGAAATTCGGTAAGTGGCGAACTAATATTTCATTTTAGTATCCCTTAGGTAATCTTACTTTCTAGATAATTTTTAAATTAAATTTGTGAATTTAGATAGTGTTTCTAGTAATATCTAAATAAAAGTAACATTACGTCGAGTGTAGAAACTCATAGATTTTTCGCCCGGGCGTGGAGATCTTCTGCTACCGCCCGGTATAGAAATAAATTAAATCTAGAACATTTTTTTTATTGAATTGTTATCTTTGAGAACAAGTAGTTAGTTTTCTATTGTAAACTCTGTTCTTGTCAGTCCATCAGCCACAGTCATTGCACTAAACGTAGGTACCTAGGTCCATCACCATCACCTCATATCATCATCATCACTTCTCGTGGAAAAATGGCTGGCCGTCATAATATATTTATAGCATTTCACTGACACTGGCCATCACTTCCAGGGTTCCAGTTTCGGACTACAGAATAGGAGATACCCGTACGGGCACATACTACCTCAGCACATAAATACCTGCCTACTTGAGTCCTGGACAGCCGCAAGATCAAGCCACCGGCAACTCCACTCCCCAGCACTGGACCCCAGGACAGTACCTCTTGACTGGGAAACCAGAACTACCGGCATAGTAGGGCCTCTAAACTCACCCCTGAGCTATTATATATATTTTTTTAAATAAATTATATTTTGTTAATTGAGTGTTGTGTTGCTCATTTATAGCACCTCACGCACAAACGCTTCAATGTTCAGTTGGAAAATTAATTACCGAATTTTTTTTTTGGAGACGTTGGAGTTCGGTAGTTAGAACATGAGATGTGAAGGAAAATGTAATGTCACCAAAAATGAATATATATTTAACTAGCTGAACCGGCAAAAGCTGTTACAAAATAATAAAAAAAAAATTTCGATATTAGATACCCTTATCATTTAAATTCTTAGACCTATCCGATATGCACACAAAATTGCATAAAAATCGGTCCAGCCGTTTCGAAGGAGTTTGGTAACAAACACCGCAATACGAGAAATTTATATATAAGATTTTCTTTTCGTTGTATATATATTATATAATTGGATGGAACTAAAGAAACACAATTCTTTAGTTGAAGAAAATACACGCCTGGAAACTAAGCCAATATTATACTCCAATTTCAAAGTCTAAGGATGCCAGTAACTTATTCGCATTAACATATCTTTCGGTTCGTTAACTCTGAATAGCTCCACCTTCTGATCATCACTATTCATCAAATAGCTGTGGGAAATGGGAACCGATGCAAACATAGTGAACAATGGAAAACTATTTTGCATTTTCCCTAGCGCAAGTTTTCTCTTTATTTCGACAATCTAGTCTAAAAATAAAGAAGAATAGAGTGAGGTATTGAATCAGAATCGATATATTTGTCGATTCTGATTAAAGATATTTCGATATCGCGGGCTTCAAATCATAAAAAAAATAGTTTATTTTTATAATGTCACTAATATTGTCGATACATACCCATCCTTTTAATTTATCATGATAATAGAATAGGTAAGATATTTTTATAATAATAATTAATTATTTTTTGACGTATCATTAAAAGTGAGATATTATTTTCAAACCAAAAAGATGTATAGCAACGGTAAGAACTTTATAAAAGTTTATTTGTTAGACTTAAAACTTTTTTAATTAGAAGTTATTTTTTAAATAAATAATATTTCCAAATTAATTAAATAAATTAAACGGGTCACTCACGTCTTTTTGTCGGGAAAGCCGACTAGTTTCGATCTCAAAAGGAGACCTTCATCAGGGCGAATGTCCAGACACGTCCACCCTTTGTCTCTCGCGCCGGACACTGTGTCCGGCGCGAGAGACAAAGAAGAGACAAACTCACGTGAGACATTAATTTAGTATAATGTCTCACGTGAGTTTTAATAATAATATTTCCGTAAGTTTTGAGTATATTTTACATTTTACACTAATAAAATAATGAACCTTTGATAGATCTATGCATCTCTCTTTGAACAATACTAGTCGAATGAATGTATAAACTCCAAAAGTCCAAGTAATTGTGGGTTTTATAAAACAATTATTGACTGCAAACTATCATTCCATGACGCATAAACTACGTTCCGATAGTTTTTTTATTTGTACGAAATACGTACGTATAAAAAGTTTTGTATTATAAGTCCATCGGTCCCAAACATTTTCCAAAGAAAAATAACTAACTATTGCGATGATATCGTCGAGACAAATAGATGTAAGTGCATTATTACTTTAGAATACATATTACAAATTAAAGTACATCACATAAATATGTACATAAATATTGGCCGTGTGGTATCTGGCAGACTAGAATAGAATCACTCCGTCTTTTCCCGTGGATGTCGTACAAGGCGACTGAGGGAAAATTTGCTTATATGCCCGTATGGTTTGAAGCCCTCGAAATTATTCGACGTAGATATCGACGAGCCCGGTGATCGAATGGCTATTTGACTCCGAGGTGACGGGTTCGATCCCCACACAAGACAAACATTTGTGTGCATGAACACGATTGTTCGTCTTACTCTGGGTGTTTACTATGTATTATAATTATGTATATACAAAAAAAAATGTAAGTACATTTATCAGTTGTCTAGTACCCATAGTACAGGCTTTGTGCTTAATTTGGGACTAGATGGAGCTGTGTAAATTGTCCAGAAATATTTATTTATTAGTAACATGTACATAAGTTAGGGTGTAAGGCGCTCATCACGATTTTTAGAACCAAAGGCAACCTCATCATTCCGACTAACGAAGGAGGCTCTGGCGAAACACAGGAAGGGTACACCATAGCTGACAGAATGGGGATACCTCTACCTCACAGAATACCGCAATAAAAAGCAAAATAACAATTTCCTCGAGGATTGTTGTGTTCCTGTGAGTGAGTGAGGTCACCAGGAAGGAAAGAGTTGCAGCGTCGGCAGCGGGGGCATAACATAAATTAAATATGTTAAATCTAACAATGTTGCACGATTTTTAATGTACCTCTATAGATTACTTAATAGTTATTACAATGTTAAATATTAATATGATAATTGATAAAAGCAGAAACACGGAGAATTACTCTCGAATTCAAATTCAAATCAAACAAAAAATCGAATGATTCCTACAACTTTTTTTAAGGATGCAAACACAACAAGCTAAGGAGCTCGATAGCGTCGTTGCGCGTGTCAGTCTAATCGAACACGCCAGTTAAGCAACGTCGGCCGCAGCCTGTCTATGGATGGGTTTATTTATCTCGAGCTCCTACGTGTTTCGGAGGGCACGTTAAGCCGTCGGTCCCGGCTGTTATCATTAGATCGCAGTCTTTAAGCCAAGTCAGTGGCCTTAGGTCGGCTTGAAAACACTGGCCTCCGCCAACCCGCAGTTGAGCAACGTGGTGGAGTATGCTCTAAACCCCTTCGATTGAGGGGAGACCCGTATCCCAGCAGTGGGATGATTATGGGTTGATGCCGAAACACAACAAGATCAAACCGTAAAAGTCCATACCATCCGAGCGAAGGTGGCAATGTGGTCCATAGAAGATAATTTCTGGTCCCGTTTTGTGGGCTTTTAAAAAGTAAAGAATTTAAAAATAACATAGGTACCACATTTTTTGTTACGACTACCCGTATCGTTTCAAATGTAAATTTGGACACAACAAAAGAAACAAGAGTGACACATTAAATTACGTCCCGCACCTATTTTTCAACACCTTCAAAAATAACGTCACAAATGTGAACAAAAACATCTCTCCGAGATAATCCCGTGTAAATAATTTCGGAGAATTGTTATCTTTATTTCCGAGTTGGCATATATGTCCGAGATACATGACCCTTATAACCGTAACGTGGACTATAAAATAGCAGTTCAAGAATGCTGGTGGAAAATAAACATCAGCATTATTATAAAGCAGAGAAGTCCGGTGTCCCAGGTGTCTCTGTGTCCGCTTGATTTATAATTTAAGCCTACCCTTTGTTTTGGTGTAAGTGATGAGATTAGAGCGTTTTAATAATATTTTAATTTTTAACGAGCTACTTATTGGCCATATTTATGTAATCAATATATAATATATAATACTTAATTCATTCAGGTGTTATTTTGCGGAAGTCAAATTTACAGTCAATTTTATCTACACTACTTTGCGTGCTTCCGCCACCAATTAGTTCATGTAAACTACTGCCGGCCAGCACCCACCCACTACCTTTAGTAGATGCACGCACTGTCGTGCTTTGGTCGTCTCTGCTGCAGCTAATGCGGTCGTCTCGGTGAATCTCCACCATCTGAAATAGAAGAAACGTGCGACTGCTGCCGCCCCAACATATATTGAACATTTCTCGGGAAAGAAAGTAAACGGAGTAGTTGATATTTTAGTCAAATTAGTTACCTACTTTTTATTAAAACAGTAGATTTTTATGTTATATGTTTTACATCATAGGTTTACTTTTAAAACTATTCAATAATTTTCTTAATAAATTCGTAACACATAGGTAAAAAATATACCAGTTATCTCTTCTATATTTGTTTTAATAAATCATACATTATGATTTATAATTAAATTAATTATCTCTAATTGATTTAATTATTACCTATCCAGCTGTAAATGTCTGCACCGATAAAAAAGTTCTCATCTTATAACTTGGACCAAATCCACAAAAGAGGACGTCTCTGGGGTACTTTTGAAATAATCGTAAAAATGAAAAGTCGTGAGAAGGACAGCTAATGGTAGAGGCGTTGTATTTACTTTGTCTTGTTTTCCTTATGTTTCCCCGCGTTGTTTCTCTTTTCAAAATATATGGCACTCTACATTGTCCCTTTTTGACGCTTCCGTTGGCTGTGTTTTTAAAGAAAATTCTTTTAACATATTTTTTACCTTCCATAGAATGGGTCAGTATATATTTTAACTAAGTACGTTTCATACAAAGTCTGGCGGTAACAAAAACAACAAAAGACCCGCTTCATATGAAGCTATTATAGTTAACCATGGTTACACCACAAAAAGTGTTACTTACGCTTTATAGCCAAGTCCTCCACCTGCTGTTTAGGAGGTCGTTGACCTTAAACAATAACAGGAAATCAACAATACCGGGAAAGATAATAACTGTAACATTCTTTTAGATGGAGTTTTTTCGACTTTCAACCTACTCTTAATTTATTCTTGACTCCTATCTTTCCTTTTCCATAGGAAATTCATCATCTAATTCTCTAATAAGCTAAGGGTACCACATGTAAGCGAAATTATCTTTACATTTAGTACACTAGATCTAATGTGATGTATTTCTTGAAATATTTTTAAATTTTGCCTACAGTTTACAACTCTTTACTATCAATGGATGGATAGCAGTAATTTCAGCCAGCTCTGCGACTTCCGAGATATTTCGACATAATTTCTCATTCCTCTAACTTTGTCACCAAATATTTCTCTTTACTAGCTGTTCGCCTTTGGAACGCCATGCCGCTCTCAATCCAGCAAGCACAAATGCTAAACAGTTTTAAACACCTCGCTAAAAGCTAGGTATTATCTTTCGAACTGAACTTTTTCTTGTACTCCATATCAGTTGACATGTTCAATATAATTTTGTATCTGTGTGTACCGTATCTTGTGTACTTATATATGTAAAGTATATATCTTCTTCCGTTATTTCTTCATGCGCTATTGATCTTGGTCTGTCAATTTTTTTTCCTTTATGCTAATGTTGCCTGGAAAAAAATGCATTTGCCATAAGGCCGCCTATTGTACTCTCTCATGTGTATTACGTTTTTATGATTTTCATTTCATGGTGCAATTAAGAGTTTTTATTATTATTCTTATGTATTTTAGAATCACGGGCTTACACCCAGTCATTTGCTAGTCGTGCGGGGGAGTCAACGCGTAAAGACCCCTTTCAGAATGCTAATGTAATGTTGTACACCCGCCGTGACCCGCTCCAGGATATATCAATGGAACGATATACCCATGAGCAGGACTCGGCAAGCATTGAGGGTATTGCAAAGTGTGATAAAAAGAAATAGGCTATAGAGATGAGATCTGAGTGGGATAAATATTGTGCTATTGCAGAAGTGGGACGAACATCTGCCATAACTGCTTATACTGCTTTATTGTTCAACATAAACATCAAGCTTTGACCCTCAAAAAAATAATTCCAATGAAAATTACATTTATTAAAGATTAATGAATATTTGATACTGTAAGAATTTAATGTTATAATTAATATTGGGAAATATCCAATCAGTTCTACTATTCAATTATATTTCAACAAGCTTGTACTGGTCTATCGGATATACAATCTTCTATTATTAAGTCTATATAAGTATTAAAACGGTCTTCAGTCGTCGCGTGATAGGTCGATGGTAATGACAACGACCTATAAAACTCTGTAATGGAGAATATAACTTATTTAATATTATAATAAGGGTCATTATTACTCCAGATAAGTAACAGTTGTTTATTTTTAAGAATTAAGCAGTAAACACTGTTTCATTAGACAACAGGCACTCGCTCGCAGGTAATATTTTAATTCCCATTATATTTTTTATATTTAGATTTAGTTATTTTATTTTTATTCGTATCTCTCTTGATTCACGGGTCAAGCCCGGTCATTTGATAGGCGTGCGCGGGGATATGGATCTAACGCGTAGAGGCGCCTATAAGTTTGTTGTACGCCCGCCGTGACCCGCTCCAGGATATACCAATGGAACGATATACCATTTTTGTAATAATCTCAACGCCTGCAGATATCGGCAGGCGTGGAGATTATTACAAAGTGTGATAGAAAATAAATGGGCTATGGAGATGAGATCTGGGCGAACTAAATTCGGTCTATTATCTATAATAGACCGGATTTAGTTCGCCCAGATCTCATCATCAGAAGATCATCATCAGAAGAGGGACGGACGCCTGCCATAACTGCTTCTATTGCTAGTTATTTGCGGCAGGCGGTGGCTTACCACTCACTAGATGGGCCCCGAAATTCCAGGAAATCGGCCGGAGGTTATGATTATTCGTATCTCTTTTGAATCATGGGCCAAGCCCGGTCATTTGATAGGCGTGCGCGGGGATGTAGATCCAACGCGTAGAGGCCCCTTTGAGAAGTTTAATGTAATGTTGTACGCCCGCCGTGACCCGCTCCAGGATATGTCAATGGAACGACATACCCATGAGCAGGTCTCGGTAGGCCAACGCCTAGTCTCAACAGAGTTTTGCGAAGTGTGATGGAAAATAAATGGGTTATGGAGATGAGATCTGGGTGAACTTAATACCGGGCTATTACAGAAGAGGGACGGACGCCTGCCATAACTGCTTTTATTGCTAGTTATTTGCGGCAGGCGGTGTCTTGCCACTCACTAGATGGGCCCCCGAAATTCTAGGAAAACGCCCGGCGGTTATTATTATTCGTATTATTATTGTAACTTGTAACAAATTGGTAATTTTATAATGCAATTTATGCCAAAATAATATGGATATATTTTTTTAATATATTTTCTCAACGTGGCTCATGAATACAACCTGCATATTTTTGTAATCAATAAATTTTTATTTCTTTCAATCAGGCAAAAACTCGACTAAATCACTCTACAATGACTACTTGCAAAAAAATGTTACGCCTGTGTTTTTGCACATTAGTACATTTGTATCTACGTAACCTCAAAGTTTATCAAGATTATTTCCGTCGACGAGCAAGCTTGTAATAAATCTGAACCTAAGCTCAGAGAAATCCACAGCAGGATTTAGATCTCTTGGCCTTCAGTTTGTGACGCATGTAGGGTCACTGAGGCTTACTGTTCATGACATTTTATGGGTCAGAGGAAAGAAGCACAGATTTAGTAATCTACGTTCCTTTCCTCTGCCAGTGCATGTCCATGTAACAAACCTTTAATATATTTAAGTACATTTGAAAGAAATAAATTTTGTTTATTAACATCACAACCTGAGACAATAAATTGATACAATACACAATAACATTATAACATTTCAAACAACATGTACATAATTATGACATTGTGCAATTGACAGCTTGACCCCCCCATCTTCATCTCACTGCTTCCCTGACTCTAATAACCATTGAATGCTTCCTTAAAACTTGAACTATTTTTATACACTATATTTTTATTATATCCCGAATACATTTATCAGTTGTCTAGTACTCAAAAGACAAGCTTGTTTTTGCTTTAAGTTGTTTGGGACTAGATAGCAGTGTGTCCTAGGAATATGTTTTTATTTAATGCCACTATTTGAGTAGATCAATCACTTCAATGAAGAGCTCAAAAATCAACCATCTTAGAGGTTTCATTAATTTAAATTCTTGAATTAATAATTACATTATTAATATCTAACTTTCTAAAATAGTACGACAATAGTAAATAATATCTGTGCCCAGTTACTGGTTTAAATTAAACAAAAGTTTAATAGAATTCCTGAACGCAAATATTAATTTTCTCGCAATCTTTCACGCCAATAAGCTAGTGTTTACCGAACCATTCCTCTACTTTTCACCATCGCTCTTCAGTTTTTACCCACTCTGCGTACAAGCCCTAAGCAAACTAAGCAAAACATAAACACGACGGAATACTCGACCGGCACTCGAAACGACCAGTGTGACGGACAAATGGGCACTCGACGCGGGTTACTCGAACCACTAGGCTGGACTCGTATTTCAAGTCATAAGCTATAGGCGGGTTGGAGCATAGAAAAAAAATCTGTTAAGAGAAAAACTTGAGTTGAGTTGAGTAATGAGTTGAGGCATTAAACAAAAACGTATTTTTGTTTAATGCCCAGAAATTTGATGCTGTGATGGACGAGAACACCACCACGAACACATACGAGGAAGCTTCAAGGTTGCTGTGTTTCTGATAAGAGTCCAAACTGCGGTGATTATATTCTTCGAAGATCAGACGATCATGTCATTCACAAACGCCCTTCGATAGCTACAAAGAAGATGTAAAGGAAGACCATAAACTATGTAAAGTGAGGACCCAAAATGGGCATAAAGGAGTAGGACACGACAGAAAATGACGCTCAAGGCCAAAACGAGTAACGTCGCATGATTCTAAAAGCTGATCTCGCCTAACAGGATAAGTCTAGGCCAAATAAAGAAACAATTAAATGGAATTTAAAGAGATAGAAACAGTAAGAATTCTGATCTCATTACCTACTTCATATTTGTGATGTTTCAAAACTATAAACTGTTTTATAAAAGTCAGAAGCAAAATCTATAGACAACGAAACCAAATAGTTTTATGACAAAAAAATACGTTTCATTATAAATACTTATTTTATCGTAGTCATAACGATTTTTAAATACGAAAGGCGATGGTCTTTTGTCGTTGACAATATTTCGCTACCACTTATAAATTGAACCAACACCGAGTTATTTCGCTGAACAGCAGCCGTTTGTTGTTTCAAAGATTAATACAGAATTCCGGTTTGTTATGTACTACTGCAATTTCCTCCGCTAGCGCTTGTGTATTGAACCAATGCCGACTGCCCTCACTTAACTGCGATCGTTGCTCTCAGATTGACGTACAAATCTTCTCGGTATGTATGTAGAGTGCAAATGAGCTTTTTTGTTAACTGTTCCTTGTTAGTTACATTCTCAGTTTCCATTCAGTTTGTTAAGGATTTTGTTTATTTATTTGTAGAATGTTTTTACTTATAGTGTTGATCTGTATCTATAAAAAGTATCCATGTCATCAAAAGGCAACCAGAGATCCTACCGCCGATGCGAAAGCCGATTAGGTACGATCGGATTTTTTGATTGCGCAAATGTAACTTTACCTTAAATTTGTGCTAAAAATAATAAGCTTAGCCGGTAAAGACTGAGGACTTCTACCGATTTAACTGAAGACATTTGTCACAATATTAAACATAAGTTTGATTTTCACAATATAACACCCAAGATTAGTAACGGTAGACATTTTCTGCCGAAAGCCATGTTGTTGGGGGGTTAGAATTGACTTTAAATGATAGGTGAAGTGAGGGCAAACAAAAAACACGATGAGAATCGGCTACTGCTGAAGCGGTAGTCTTCCAGGTTTACAGTCTACAGCTTTACAGTCACATATTTATAATTACATAAATTACAGTCACATATTTCTAACTCACAATCTCATTTAACACCATTCAGCACAAATTAAATGTTCATTAATACAATAAATTACATATATAAATATAAGTTATTAATAAAATGATATATAATAGTACATATTTATTATTCAGCACAAATTAAGTTTATATGACTTCTATCCTTTTCGAAGAGGTTTTCACGCAGATAGGTAGAAGTATCTCATCATGTACACTTTCTGAAAAACGAAGGAACAAAATTGAGCAATATTTACAAGATCGGTGCAATTTCAGATACTAAATCTTAAAGAGTTTTTATTTACTTTCAAATAAAGAACCGTAAATTCAAATAAATTTCAAACAGCTAAATGAATTCATGCATTCTAGTGGAAATATATAAAAGGAACCAATTAAAACTTCTTGACCTGGAGAACTTCAAACAAATTTGTAACGAACAAAACACTTTCAGCTGATTCAACTTTAAAAGTACAAAGAAAATCGGATTTCTGCTTGAATAAGACATACCACACCGGTATACCTACGTATAGAATACTTACTTAACTTTGGTATGCAGTCTGTAAAGCTTTAGGGTGCACACACTGTTTGATAATTTTCAAACAAAAATTTTGGTAATGTTAGTAAACGTTTTATATAGGTACCTATTACTATATTTCTATTTCACATAGATGTCTTTGTTTAATATGTGTGCTCTTTTAGTGTGTACATTATATCATAGTGAAAAATAAAAATATATAGGTAGGTATATATTAAATGTAGTATCCTCCTCCTCGCATCATGTACCTCATTACTGATGGTCGTGATTCCCACGCAGAAACATCTACCTTCTAACAATTTTTCTCCAACTATTGCGATCTTTCGCAACGTGGAGGGCACTGTGGAGATTTGAGTCCAGAGATGTACGGATCTGGTCAGACCATCTCATCGGGCTGCGGCCTCTTGGTCGTTTGCCGTCAACCTTGCCAGTTGCTATAAGTTGTTCGAGGTTCATCATCATCATCATCAGCCTGTATCTACCCACTGCTGGATATAAGCCTTCCCCAATGCTTTCCACCAGATACGATCCTCCGCCTTCCGCATCCAGCCGCTCCCAGCCGCTTTCTTAAGGTCATCAGACCATCTAGTAGGAGGGCGTCCAACACTTCGTCGTCCTATGCGCGGCCTCCACTCTTATACCTTCCTCCCCCATCTGCCATCAGTTACTCGGCAGATGTGACCGGCCCATTGCCACTTCAGCTTGCAAACTCTGAAGGCTATGTCGACAACTTTGGTTCTCCGTCGAATTTCTTCGTTCCGGATTCGATCCCGCAGAGAAACCCCGAGCATAGCCCTCTCCATCGCTCGCTGCGCGACCTTTAGCCTGTGGGCCAGTCCGATGGTCAGTGTCCAAGTCTCTGCACCATATGTCATTGCAGGGAGGACGCACTGGTTGAAGACTTTAGTCTTCAAGCACTGGGGTATTTACGCGGCGAAGATATGACGAAGCTTTCCAAAAGCTGCCCAGCCCAGTCGAATGCGTCTGTCGATCTCTTTGTTGAAATTACCCCGGCCAAGCTGTATGGAATGACCGAGGTATACATAGTCTTTAACCACTTCAATAGCTGCATTCTCTACGATAACCGGGCTAGGGATGACAAAATCGTTGTACATGACTTTCGTCTTGTCGAAATTCATCCCCAGCCCCACACGTCGAGATGCAGCATTGAGATCGACCAACATACGACCGAGATCCTCCAGCGATTCAGCCATTATGACCACGTCGTCGGCAAACCGAAGGTGTGAGATGTACTCGCCATTCACACTGACGCCCCGTTTTTTCCAGTCCAGCGTCTTAAATACGTCTTCCAGAGCAGCGGTGAATAGTTTCGGAGAAATGACATCCCCTTGACGTACTCCCCGCTGCAGCCGGATAGGCTTAGACTGCTGGTCCTGGACGCGGACTGTCATTGTCGTAGCGCTATACAACCATCTCAGCACCTCGATATAGAGGTGGTCAACTTGGCACCGCTGTAAGGATTCCAGAACAGACCAAGTTTCGATGGAGTCGAAGGCTTTCTCGTAATCCACAAAAGCTACACAGAACGGCAAATTGTACTCTGTGGTTTTCTGCACAATTTGCCGCAATGTATATATGTGGTCCACGGTACTGTAGCCTTTACGAAACCCAGCCTGTTCCGGTGGCTGGTAGTCATCAAGCCTTCGGGCGAGACGATTCGTGATAACCCTTGAAAACAGCTTGTACACGTGGGTCAGGAGTGAGATCGGTCTATAATTCTTCAATAAGGTTTTGTCACCTTTTTTGAAGAACAAGACGACCAAACTCCTGGTCCACGCGACTGGTGCAGTCCCATTGTGAATGACAGAATCAAACAGACGTTATAGTTCCTTCAGAACCGGTGTTCCTCCAGCTTTCAACAGTTCTGTTGTAATTCCGTCCTCACCGGGAGCCTTACCATTTTTCAGCTGTTCAAGGGCTATCCTAATCTCACCCATGCTGATGTCTGGAATATCCTCGGTTTCGTGTCGGGTTAGCGGGGCTCGGCGATCACTTACACGAGCAGCTGATGTAGGGACAGGTGCATGTGCGGCATAGAGTTTGCCGTAAAATCTCTCCACCTCTGCGAAGATCTCTGGCTTAGAAGACACGACTCGACCATCCTCTAGTTTGAGCTTCGACAGATAAGCTCTTTCAGAAGGCCGAGAAAAGACTTTCAGCCCTTTGTTGCGCGTTATCACGTCCTCAACTCGTTTAGCATTGAAGACGCGATAGTCCCGCCGTATCAGCCTTCTGATCCGCTTATTCAAAGCTGCATATTCTGTCGAAGCCCTAACAGATGCTGTCGCCTCTCGTCTCTTCTGCATAAGAGCCAGAGTTTCGCTAGAGAGCTTGGCCTCTCGAGCTCTATGCTGCCGCCCAAAGTGTTTGCTGCCGACATCGTGTAGTGTCGCCCCTATTCTCTCTGATGCCTCGTCCATGTCCGCAGTGGTTTCCAACGAGTTGAATCGGTTTTGAAGTTCCAGTTGGAACTTTTTCGAAGCTTGAGTGATTTGAGGAAGAGTTGGATGTAGATTCGACTTCATCATACGGGCTCTTTCGAGTTTATAGCTGATATTTAGGGTGCCTCGTACAAGTCGGTGGTCGCTACCGGTACCAAACCTATTAACCACCGAGACATCCCTAAATATCCGCCTTTTATCCGTTATGATGAAGTCGATCTCGATGTTCGAGGTTATGACCATCCTTTCGAGCGGTGTGTACGAAAAATTCAAGTATTCTGCGGAGGCAGGTGGTAGATAATCTTGTTTTTATATTTAGCTTCCGCAGAATAGATGCGTTGGTGCGGAAGGCGGTCCAAGGAATATGCAGCTTTTTCTCCAGCACCACATCTCAAAAGCGTCAATTCGGTCACGATCAGCCTTTCTCAGGGTCCACGTTTCAGTTCCGTAAGTAAATATAGAGAACACAAACTCAATTTAGGAAAAACAATGATCTCCATCAATTATTTAAGAAATAAAAACAAACTCGCTGTGCATATTACTAGGCTTCATAAAATGTCTAACTCGTTCCCAGGTCAATGTATACGCTTCTACAATAAACTTCCAAACGACGCGTTTAAATTATCCATGGGTATTAAGAAATATATCAAAACTAGACTATGTCAAAAGGCTTACTATTGTATCTCAGATTACATCTTATATATTAAAATGAATTGCTTTTTGTTAGTCTCGCTAAAACTCGAGAACGGCCAGGCCGATTTAGCTGATTTTGGTTTTGAAATTTTTGTCTTAGCCCAGGGAAGGTTTAAACGGTGAGAAATTTTGGAAAAAATTCAAGAAAGATAGTGAAAACAACAATTTTAATTTCCCGGTTCGGTTGGAAGTGTTAGGAGTTATCAGGGAGTGAGGATCTTTCAGGCGCAGGAGAACGGGCAGGGTACTGTGAAGGCGGCCATAGCTGTCTTCGATAATGACTTAGATGTCATACAGTACCCGCAACTCACCACGAACAACATCACAGTGGTGGGGATCCGGACCAGCGCCTGGAAGATCACACTCGTCTCCTACTACTTCGAACCCGACAAACCCATTGGGCCATACCTGGAGCAGTTGCGGCGGATTGAGCGCGAAGCCGGAGCAGGTGGGTTGATCCTGGGCGGGGACGCCAACGCGAAGAGTGTCTGGTGGGGCAGCTCTCATGAGGATTCCAAAGGAGAGGAGATGGTTGGGACCTTAGGGGAGCTGGGCCTCCAGATTCTTAACTGTGGTGACGTCCCAACATTCGATACTGTCAGAGGTGGAAAGAGGTACAGTAGCCATGTCGACGTGACGGCATGCTCGGAGGATATGTTGAGCTTGGTGGATGGATGGCACGTCGAGGAAGCACTCACGTCCTCGGACCACAACGGCATTATATTTGACGTCCGCATGGCCAAGGCCAAGGGGGTATCGATCGCGAGGACCACCAGGATCTTCAACACCAAAAAGGCTGATTGGGGTAAATTTCGTGAGAAACTCGCCTCAATCATGCTGAGAGACAGTCTCACCGCTGAGCGCGTGGTGGCTGTCGAAGGGTGTGAGGAACTGGAGGTAATCGTGGATGGATACACCCGGGCGATAGGCGAGGCCTGCGAGGCCTCGATGCCTAAAAAGAGCAATGCGGGGTCATTTAGGCTGCCGTGGTGGTCGGAGGAATTGGAGGAGCTGAGACGACAGACCAACACCAGGCGACGCAGGATCCGAAACGCTGCGCCGTCGCGTAGACAAATGGTGGTCCAACTGTACCTTGAACAGAAGGACAAGTACGAGGCCGCGGTGCGAGAAGCACAAACCAGCAGTTGGAGGGAGTTTTGTGGGAGGCAGGACAAAGAAGGTGTCTGGGAAGGTATCTACAGGGTTGTCGGCAGGGTAACCGAGCGGAAGGAGGACACGCTCCTCGAAGTCGACGGGAGGGCGTTGGACGCCAGGGAGTCAGCAGAGCTGTTAGCGGACACTTTTTATCCCGCCGACAGCGGGTTGGACGACAGTACAGACCACCGCCAAATGAGAGAACAAGCCCGTACGGTAAACGAACGGGCCAATGATGATCATGACCCGCCGTTTACCGAGAGGGAACTCATGGCGGCTGTATTGTCCTTCAACCCAAAAAAGGCCCCTGGCGCCGACGGCCTCACGGCTGACGTTTGCGCTCGGGCCATTGACGATGGCTCGGGTTTCTTCCTGGCCCTTCTTAACAAGTGTCGGGCCCTCCGATACTTCCCTCGGCTGTGGAAGGAGGCCATCGTAATTGCCCTTCGGAAACCGGGAAAGGAATCGTATCGCCTGCCCAAATCATACAGGCCGATCGGGCTTCTGTCTGTTTTGGGCAAGATATACGAAAAAATGTTGATCGCTCGCCTCAAGCATCATCTTCTGCCGAGGATTAGTACTCGCCAGTACGGGTTCATGCCACAGAGGGGCACCGAAGACGCCCTCTATAACCTGCTGCACTATATTCGCAGCAAGCTTGACGAGCGTAAGATTCTTACTCTCGTCTCGCTGGATATAGAGGGTGCCTTCGACGGCGCCTGGTGGCCTGCTATCAAACTCAGACTGGCGGAGGAAAACTGCCCTCTGAGCTTGAGACGAACGATAGACAGTTACCTCAGCAATAGGACGGTGAGGGTGCGCTTCGGGGGGGAGGAATGCGCACGCGCTGCCACAAGAGGTTGCGTACAAGGGTCCATAGGAGGTCCGATATTGTGGAACCTCCTCTTGGACCCCCTCTTGTGGCAACTAGAAAGAGCGGGGGTGTACTGTCAGGCCTTCGCTGACGACGTCGTGTTGGTGTTTGACGGAGCCACTGCACTGGATATAGAGAGATGTGCCAATGTCACTCTCGAGCACGTGAGGGCGTGGGGAGTCAGAAACCGGTTAAAGTTTGCGCCGCAAAAGACCAGCGCCATGCTGGTCACGCGCAAACTCAGGTATGACACTCCACGCCTCAGCATGGGCGGGATGGGCATTGGCATGTCTCGGCAGATCAAACTCCTCGGGTTGACCATCGACGCGGGTCTTACGTTCAAGGCGCATGTGGCCACCGTCTGTAAACGGGCGGTGGACATATATAAGCGTCTTGCACGTACGGCCCGCGTTGGCTGGGGTCTTCATCCTGAGGTAGTGAAGATCATATATACAGCTGTAGTGGAGCCGACGATGCTTTACGCCGCGGCCGTATGGGCACCAGCGGTGAACAAGCTAGGCATCCAAAAGCAGCTCAACAGCGTACAGCGGGGCTTCGCGCTAAAGATCTGCAAGGCCTACCGAACGGTCTCCTTGAACTCTGCACTGCTGCTGGCTGGGGTGCTCCCCCTTGACCTTAGGGAGCGAGAAATCGCATCTCTTTACGAGGCCAAGAGGGGACTGCCCCATCCGGTGCTGGGAGACAGGGAGATCGAGCGGATGGCCTCTAAGATCGAGGCCCCGCACCCAGCGGAGCAGGAGAGGGTCGAGTTCGATCACCTGGTGGACGAGGAACAATACAGGGCAGCCAACACCTTTGCCCTGCGAATGTTCACGGACGGCAGTAGGATTGAGGGTCGGGTAGGCGCCGCTGTTTCAATTTGGAATAGCGATGCCGAAACCAAGGCCGTCAAGCTTACTTTGTCGTCTTACTGTACCGTCTACCAGGCCGAACTCCTCGCTCTCTGCACCGCGGCAAAATACGCGTTGAGCTGTAATGGATCCAGCGTGGGCATCTTCAGCGACTCCATGGCGGCGCTCCAGGCGATAGGCAACGTTGATTCCTCTCACCCCCTTGCGGTACAGACGCGGGACGCTCTTAAACTGTGCAAAGCGCAGGGTAAGAGCGTCTCGATGTTCTGGATCAAGGCGCATGTGGGTCTTGAGGGGAATGAACGCGCCGACGAACTCGCCAAGAGTGCGGCCCTGAAGTCGAAGAAGAAGCCCGACTACGACCGCTGCCCTGTTTCATTCGTCAAGGGTATGATCCGTAAGACGACCATTGACGAATGGGATAGGAGATACCGCTCGGGAACTACAGCTTCAACGACGAAGCTGTTTTTCCCGAGTGCGACCGCCGCGTACAGAATCGTGGGCAAAATGGCTCCGTCTGGCATCACCACGCAAGTTTTATCGGGACATGGTGGGTTTGCCGCGTACTTGTACAGGTTCAAGTGCGCGGACGATCCATCGTGTTTCTGTGAAGCTGGCGAGGGTCAGACAGTGCAGCACATTTTGTTTCAGTGTCCCGCATTCTCCAAACAAAGATGGGAATTGGAGCAGCGTTTGGGAATGCGGGTCACTGAAGCGAACGTGTCCGAGGTGATGGCTGGAAAAAGTAGATTTAAGTTCATTGACTACTGTGTCAATCTAGCCACGGCTGTCATCAGGCGGAACAAGCAGAATGGCCCCACCTAGGACCAATGTTGGACTTGGGCGCCTATATTTCCGATAGGCGTCTCGATCGCGGTGGCTAGATGGGGTTATTGAGCTAAGTGTCTGCCGGGGACAGCTGTGGATGGATTGACAATAATCAGATTGTAAGTTGGACCAAGCCATCACCTCAACTCGTCGGCGTCCAAAAGCGGACATAGTAATTTAATAAAAATTTATATTAATTGTTAATTATGTATTTTAAGCTATTGCTTCATTCGAATAAATATTATATTGTAATTATTATATTGTATAACATGTTCACAATTTACGCTATTGCGACATAAAGATATGTTAGTTAAGTTTTTAAATATTAGTTTTTTAAGATCGTTTCAAAATGCTATAACGAATGTGTAAGACTAGTAAAAGCCTTGTCTACGACAGGGGTGTGCGTTTTCTAAAGTAAGCCAATCTGCGCACATCCAGCGGACTGTATACACCCGTTGGATGTGCGTATATTGCGATTGGCATAAAAAAAAAAAAAAAAAAAAAAAAAAAAAAAAAAAAAAAAAAAAGTGTTCCTACTATAATCGAATGTCATAACAGCAAAGATGGCGAACCTACCTATCAATAGTGTCATTGTCACAAAGAATCGACGTCATATTTGTTGGTTGTCAAATATGACTTTCTCAGAAGTGACATAGAAATTACACAATACTAATAGACATCAAGAAAGGAGTAGAAATATGTAGTGACTGTTTATGGTAAATCATGCTTTGTACAGTACATAAGAATAAATAATAGAAATTTGTAAATTTCATAAACACTCGGATTGTAAATTACAAAAATGATTGCAAAAAATGTAACCAGTGTCAGCAATGCGAATAGACCAGAAAATGGGGGCTGAACGCAGAACGAGGTTTGTGGATTCACATAGAGTTGTATAACTTTGCATATGGTAAGACCTACATCACATTATATAGGTCTGTCATGTTAACCAAGGTGATACCTATTACAAAATAAAACGGATCCTCATTATTTTCTGAAGTACCTAAATCTGTAATTTTAATATAATCATATTTTGTCATTTAGTCATAAATTTATTTGGCGAGAACTTTCTTTACTGAGGTCTAAAGGGCTGCCAGATTTTTATATCGACATCATCCGAGACATGTACCGAAATTCCAAATCCATAGTTTAGACCTCTGTCGGAGAGGAGAGACAAAATTCCCATTAACGGCGGTGTCCTCCAGCGATCTGTCTTAGTCTGTTTTTGTTCATATTAGGCATATTCTTATATGTTAGACATTTGTGGTTTCGTATATATTAGACGAATTGTCAAGTAGTATCATGGATCCACATGGACCAGAGGGCTTACCGCCGAAGCTGAAGCCGATTACCATCGAATATTTTGGTTCCAAAAATAGGTCTTACGTTTAAGTTATTGACAAGCATATTCAGCTTAGTCCGTAGAGCTCCAGAGTTAGTGTCAGTTAAGCTAAACACAAGTATCATACTTCTAAGTTGAAGTTTGATTTTCGTGATCAGAAACACCGGTGGGGATCGTCTTCAGCTTAGCCGGTAGGTGTCCATGTATGCTGATATAATTGCACTGGCGGATGCGGATAGGGGGCAGTTGGTGCGATGAGTGAATTACTGGAAGAGGTCACTTGAGAACTATGGGCTGTATCCGAATACGGGAAAGATCGAGTACATGGGCTGCAAAACAACAGATCCCCGAACGACCGTGCCCACAAGGATATGGTCGAATGCACGGACAGTTTAAGTACTTGGGTTCTGTTCTTCGATCATCGGATAGCATCGACTGCGAGATTTCAGTAGCTTGGACTAAGTGGCTTGAGGTAAACAGTGTCATCTGTGACTAGGGATTGCAATCCCGCAAAGCGGGATCCCGCATTCCCACGGGATCACGATGCTTTAATTAATCTGCGGGATCCCGCACATTCAAAGGGCGGATCCGCGGATCCCGCAAATAAAGAATTTGGCGCTAAAATTAAGTAATTTTTTATTTATTTCCAAAATTCAAAAAAGTACGATGAAGTAACCAAAAATACAGATCGTACATACATTCTTCATGCCAAGAAAAGTTGCAATACTTACGCCAAGAAATAAATAAAATTATAGAAAAAGTCGTAGTTCAAGACGATGAAATATATGCAGAGCACGTCTTGGAAAATACACCTATAGCTAGAACATCTGCTACTGATACAAATCCTACTCTAACGCTAAAAGAAGAATGGGACAAAAGCTTCTACAAGAAAAAAATATTTAAGAAAAAACCAGACATTGTTGTCTGGCTTTTTCATTCATTTGACATTCGTGGTATTAGACGAATTGTCAAGTAGTATCATGTATCCACATGGACCAGCTCTGTGCGGTGGGTCGACGGGTGTTCATGTATGCTGATATAATTGCACTGGCGAATGCGGATAGAGTGCAGTTGATGCGATGAGTGAATTAATGTAAGAGGTCACTTGAGAACTATGGGCTGAATCCGAATACGGGAAAGACTTGGGCTGCAAAACAACAGATCCCACGACCGTGCACTTAAGGATATGATCGAATGCACGGACGGTATAAGTACTTGGGTCTGTTCTTCGATCATCGGATAGAATCGACTGCGAGATTTCAGTAGCTTGGACTAAGTGGCTTGAGGTAACCAGTGACATCTGTGACTCCGAAATTTCGTCAAGTTGAAAGGACAAGTATATAAATCCAAGATTAGACCATTTTATAAGTTAGTAAAAAATCGTCAATACTTGAGCGACACGTACAGGTGTTGTCTTTCATAGAGTTGAATATGCTGCGCAGTATGCGCGAAGTTTCGTAGAAGGACCGCGTCAGGAATTCTCGGACTTGGCAAGCAAACTGCAAGAGAGTCATTTAAGCTGGTATTGTCAAATTTTATGGAAAGCGGCAAGTTAGGAAACAAATGTCTTGCAATGGCACATCCTCCAGGTTCGGACACACCCAGGGTAGGCACTTCTTAAAGAGACACAGATCTTAGATCGTATATATTTGTTAAGTAGATAGATGTAGGTGATACAAAGTTCACCGGTTCATCTAGTAAATGATAAAAGTATTTGGAAATGAATTGCTCTTGTTATGTTATGTCAATGATTGTATTTGTATTTAATGTAACGATATTGGCAATTAAAAGAGTCAGCCTTGAGTTTCTTGCCAGTTCTTCTCAAGAAGCCCCGTCGCCGGAACTGGTACTTAAATTCACTTTCACATTCAAGATAGTGTGATGAAAGTGAATCTAAGTTCTGCGGATTTAGAGTAGTAATGATTTATACATGTTCTTATATTTAATTTGTATGACGTTTCTAATTGCTTTATAAAGTCCAAGGAATAAAGATATTTTGAATTTTGATTTTTTTTTATACAAGCGTGTTAACTTGTTTCACATTGGTCTTACGCGCAATATCACGTATACTCCAAACTTTGTGCAGTTGGCATTGCGCTTTTGTCCATTCCAATACGTCTCCTTATTTCTTTTTCGCATGACCCTGTCCTGCTTATGTTAGATCCCAAATATACAAAATCGTCGACCATGTCAAGGGTGAGAGAGCTCCTGTTAGCTCCAGTATCGTCGACCATGTCAAGGGTGAGAGAGCTCCTGTTAGCTCCAGTTTGTTGGTACGGTCTATTACCATTAGCTTTGTATTAGTCTGGTTTATTTTGAGACCTAATTCCAAGCTAACATTCTCAATTCGGGCAAGGAGATTTGCAATTTCTGTTTCATTTGCAGCTAAAAGTGTAGTGTCATCTGCATAACGGAGATTTGTTATCTTGGTACCGCCTATTGTGATACCTCCCTCCCAATCTTCACATGCCCGTCTGATGATATATTCTCCATAGATCTTAAAGAGAATAGGCGACAAAATGCAGCCCTGCCTCACGCCCTTACCAAAGCTAAATGGTTCCGACAACGTATTTTCAATCTGAACGACCCCTCGATTGTCCAAATAAAGCGTACGAATGAGCGCCACCAAGTGTTGCGGTACTCCCATTTCATCCAGTACTCTCCATAGATCCGACCAAACCACACAGTCAAAGGCCTTGCTGTAATCGATAAAACACAAGATGATGGGTGTGTTGAATTCGTGACACTTTTCTATTAGCTGTCGTATGTTAAATGTTTGCTCACGAGTACCCTTTCCCTTCACAAAGCCGGCCTGTTCCTAAGGAATTTGACAATCCAAAAAATAGCGCAGTCGGTTGTTAATAGCGTGCAACATCACTTTACTGGCATGCGATACTAGCGCCGGAGTTCTGTAGTTATCACATTTAGAGGTGGAACCCTTTTTATGTAATGGAAGTACAATAGATTTTGTCCAATCAGACGGCCAATCTCCAGTGCGCCAAATGGTATTACAGATTTTGTGAATGGCCTGCAGATCCCAATGCTTTCAGCAACTCTGCTGTCAATTGGTCAGTATTTTAATTATTATCTCTCAAATGTAGTATATAAAAGTATTATTTGTAATATATAAAAAAAAAAATATATATTTTAAAACAGCAGTGTGAGAGCAGCCTTAGGAATACATACAATTTTTTTTCCAACTTAGTGTTTTTAACAAAAAAGATCAAGTACGAGTTGGACTCACGTAGGATTTCGTACGGTATAGATAACATTCGTCCTTCAACCCGCAGTCGAGCAGCGTGGTGGAGTACGCTCTAAACTTCTTCGATTAAGGGGATGCCCGTATCCCAGCAGTGGGCAGAATAAGGGTTGACCACTGTATAAATAATATACTAAAATCACAAACAAAACACTTGAATTTGGTATCAAAATAGATGATAATATTTTTACTAAATAGTTTTAATTCCAACAAAAAGTTCAAATAAAATCCTAAAATTTCGTAAATACTTGAATAAATCTAAAAAAAAATTATGAAGCCAGCCTTGATAATTTTATAAAATCTTTTCAATGGTATATACACGCTAGATAGACGCAGAGTATAGACAAATAATAATAATATGGGTGGGATAACTCTATTAGTATGTAAGTCATTATTATAGTATGTTAAAATAACATTCATACCTTTCGTAATTTAATCGCACTGTCTAACTGCATCTTTTTGTAAATATAACTAAAATCTTTTTGTAAGATATACAGATATTTATATCAAGAAGAGATAATATTTAAGGTGATTGATCCTAGCTTGCTCATTAATTGTGTTTGAAAGGTTTTTTTATTATTTTTGGCTTATATGCAAATGTTCTTATTTCATAAGTAGATGAATTACTGTCGCAAAATAACAATTATAATAATATATAATTTCGGGGGATTCTGTTTTTTATATGTTTTAATGTATTTTTTTTTAGATTATACATTAAAAAATGTAATAAATAAGATATTAGAAATAAATAAATGTTATAATTTTAAAGTTTCGGTTGTTTCGATCAATATAGTATATACGGGACTATGCGCGATCAAATTTTACATTTTCCCGATATTTCGGTGACGTTGCAGACGCAGTCGTTGCAGTCACGGAACGACTCAAGACAACGAGTAGATGGTAGTACTCGTATGTTAAGGACAAACATATCAATCTAGCCTCTTTCTTTTTCATTTATTATTAGGCACTTTAAACACTACTATCATAGTGTTTGGTTGGGAATTTTTGGTCTGCACACTACGTGTAAATGGGGTGTAAGTGGTTCATCACCATCTTTGAACCAAAGCCAACTTCACCTGCACGCGGTGCACCCTGCTAACTGACAAACGAAGCTCTGGCGAAAAGAGAGGTAGGGAGCGTAATTGTAAGCTACCCGACTGGGGAATGTACCTATACCTCACAGAATCCGCAGCCAAATAACAATTCCCTTGAGGGTTGTTGTGTTCCTGCGAGTGAGTGAGGTCACCAGAATTACAGGAGATGCTGCGTTGGCAGCGGGGGTGGCGGCGCGTGAGCGATATTTTATGTTGTGAGCGTTAATATGGCTACGGTAACCGCTTCATATCAAGCGGGCCGTATGCTAGTATAAAAAAATAAAAAATAAAAACGTTTACATATCTCAATTCACAGTCTTCAGTCGTCCCGTAACCATGGCATCTTCAACGTCGCTGAAATATCGGGTAAATATGAAAATTGATCGCGGTAATTCTCATACATACAGTACTGATTTATAAGAATAAATAAATAAATAAATATTGTCAGACAAATTACACAGCGCCATCTAGCCCCAAAGTAAGCGAAGCTTGTGATATGGGTACTAGACAACTGATAAACATACCTAAATACATTTTTTTTTTGTAAATACATACATAAGATACATAGAAAACACCCAGACTAAGACAAACAGACATGTTCATGCACAAAATGTTTGTCCTTTGTGGGAATCGAACCCACGAGCGTTGGTGTCGAAGCCGCGTCATTGACCGCTACGCCACCGAGCTCGTCAATAATAATAATAGCTCGCTTAATAGCATATAATAAGATTATAAAATATTAGTAAGTAAGGCATAATTTTGTAAACAAACGGGTACATAACGAATGCGTTCCATAATGCAATATGAGTTCAACGCCTCCTAGTCTTGCCTTATCTTCGTGCCATAAATCAACACTGTGTTGGAACCTAATTGCATACGCATACAGGAATTAATTTATTTATGAGATTTGTATGAGCTATGCTAAGACGACATCACCAGATGCCACAGCCAGGGAAAATGTCTGATCTATAAAGATATAAATAAATAAATATTGTCAGACAAATTACACAGCGCCATCTAGCCACAAAGTAAGCGAAGCTTGTGTTATGTGTACTACACAACTGATAAACATACGTTAATACATTTTTTTTTTGTAAATACATACTTATGATACACAGAAAACACCCAGACCAAGACAAACAGACATGTTCATGCACACAAATGTTTGTCCTGTGTGGGAATCGAACCCACGAGCGTTGGTGTCGAAGCCGCGTCATTGACCGCTACGCCACCGAGCTCATCAACTCGTCAATATAGGTTTGTTTGTTTGTTTATAACACTTAATTACAACCAGATACAGAAATAAAGGTTGGTTAGAGTTATGCAACCAAATAGCTTAGTACTTTCGTAATATGCATTGGGTATTGCTATTTAAAAAATTGGTGTACCTGGGAAAAAGCCAAGAGGTAACGAACATAATAGTAATAATAAATACTTCTGGACTATTTACACAGCGCCATCTAGTCCCAAATTAAGCGCAAAGCTTGTACTACGGGTACTAGACAACTGATATATATACATAAATACATTTTTTTTTGTAAATATGTATTTACATTATTATGTTTTTTTCTTTATAGGTATTATAAGTATGTACTAAAAATATATAGAAAACAAACAGAAATGTTAATGCACACTTATATTTATCTTGTGCGGGAATCAAACCCGCGACCTATATAGGTCAAAGTAATCATTGTTAGCTATTCCACCACCGTGCTCGTCATATAAAAATATAATATAGTTTAATTGAGAACTCTCCTCCTTTTTTGATTTCGGTTAAAAATGAAATCAAATGCTTATCTAAAGAGGACAGACAATTTAATTCTCCCACTGTTAAAAGTAAACTCCTTACTTTTTTGTCCTTATTTTAACAATACCAAAAACGATACTTATAATACTACAATATCATATATCAAATCAGTCGCGTCGTATAAAAAATCCTTTTTTTTTATCTGTTAAAAACCGCTTTTCTCCAGCAACACACAGGGACGTGACAAACCGCACTGAACAGGGATCCTTTAAGACGACTCCGGTTCGTGTGTACTGGGATTTGTTTAAAGAAAGCCCGCAAAGGGTGCAGCGAGCATTTGTGTTTACTGCCGGTAAATTACTTTGTATTTGCGCTGAGATCGCCTTTTAGAGATCCTCAGAAATATACTACTAAAGTCGAAACGTTAACCGAATATGAAAGTTAAACAACAATGAATGTAACGTGGCTATATTTTGTTTTATTTATTTCTTTCTGTACATTGGAGCGTATGTTAGACATCGGTTCCGGTTACTATTCGATGAAAATCCATAAGCCAGGAGCCCTACCGGCTAAAGCCGATTCCCATCGGACATTTTGATTGCGAAAATCAAACTTGAGCTTTATATATATATCTAGTCAAATAAAATAAGTCTAAGCTCAAGTTAGATTTTCTATACTATACACAAATACGAATAAATAGTCTAATCTATTCTACTATACATATATTAGACTATTTATTAGTATTTGTGTTTGCCATAGCTGTTAGATACCCTGAAGCTCTACCGACTACGCTGAAAATAAATAAAATTTTCTGGACAATTTACACAACGCCATCTAGTCCCAAATTAAGCGCAAAGCTTGTGTTATGGGTACTAGACAACTAATAAATGTACTTAAATATTATTATTTTTTGTAATCACATACTTATAATACATAGAAAACACCCAGAAGAAGACAGACAGACATGTTCATGCACACAAATGTTTTTTTTGTGCGGGAATCGATCCCGCGACCTCGGAGACGAAGTGACCATTGCTAATCATTCGACCACCGAGCTCGTCAAGATGTCTGTCAATAACTAAGACATAAGTATGTAGAAACAAAATATTCGATGGGGAATGGGTTTCCGGCTTTGGCGATAGAGGCCCAGGTTGGTAGCCTTTAACCGGATTGAGAACAGTGACTTTGGTCAAGTGGAAGAGAACAGCCTGGTAGGTATAAACATGCAAATTTTATTTAACTGAAAATCTGTATCCTAATTCATAGTATAAAGAAGCTTGTCCTTTTTATTTATGGAAAGTAATACAGCATGGTATGGTATCTGCTTCACATCAGATGGGCCGTATGATTATTTTACCACCCGATATATTATAAAAAAAAGTTTGATGTTTAGTTTGTAAAAGCTCCACACAAGGTAATGAAAAAAATTTATATAAAAAATGTACAAAATATATATTATGTCCGTTGATAAAAATGGCTCTACTTTCATTTTCAATTGTGTGCTCACACTGTATACTAAATATTTACTAAAATTAGAAAAGGAAAGAAGTATCTAGGTATAGGGTATTTTTTAGAACCCAAACCTTCCTTTGTGTACACACTTCCTTTGTATACAGCGAGATACATTTAAAAGTTCCGTTATTTCGAGCAAAATTTAAATGCAACTTTATTTAATTAAAACCTCTTTGGAACATTTTAAGTAAATACACTCTACTCATAATGTTAATTATCATCTTACTTAGAGGGAAATGGAACGCATGGGACCCACACGAGTGCAGGAACAAAGCGTATTTTAACATTATTTTACTTATTCGACTGTAGAATGAACGGCGTAAAAGCGTTTTTAAGTTAGATATGTTTTTGTGAATGTGTTTTTGTTATTTCTGTTTTTGTCTAAACAAATGTCTAAGCTCTAAGTCTAATACTAAGTTAAATTCTAGCTGTCTAATAATCAGCAGGATGAAGTGGAGTATGCAACGTAGTTCTCAAGTACACATATATACACCTTACATCTTGCTTTTATAACCAGATTAACTCATAAGAAACTTTTTCTCTCAGTAATGTGTTGACGCATGTGAATCAGAGGGCAGAAATTTGTATAATATAAATTTTCCCAAATATATGTATAGTGACACTTTGGGTCGACTGAAGTCCTTGGACTTGGAAAACAAATGGACTTCAATCGACCCAAAATGTCGTTGTGATCGTGACGCTCAATGAAGCTTGACCGCAAGAACTTGGTTTGCTACGGTAGATTTGACACCAGCGTTTTAGCTGTTAGTTGGATGGTCTAACAGAAACACGTGTTTAGTTTTCAATAACTAGTTACCTTATTATGTTCCAAAACCATTATAATTATAATATTTATAAAAAATACCACACGTACATTATACATATGGTATGAGAGTGGAGGTCGCACGTAGGATGACGAAGCTTCGAACGGCCTTCTTCTAGATGGTCTGATGGCCTCAAGAAAGCGGCTAGAAGCGGCTGGATGTCGTAGGAAGCTGAAATGACAATGAGCAGGCCACATCTGCCGAGTCAGTGATTGCAGATGGGCTGGAAGGTATTAGAGTGAAAATCGCGCGTGGAACGACAAAGCAGTGGACCATCTAGATGGTCCGATGACCTCAAGCGGCTGATTACTGAAGGCGGAGGAGGATCGTATTTATTGGAAAGTATTGGAGGCCTATATCCAGCAGTAGGTAGATTACAAACAGATGACGGTGATGAAAGAAAAACAAAAAGCTCTCAAATATCTGAGAAATGGTCAATTTTCCACCTTTGATAGATCAAAAAGTATCCGATTGGTCTATCACCAACTGCCAAAAAATATTTCAGCTAAACAATTGTTATTTTATCCAGAGTGCTCTCCTTGATAAAAGTCATGACAGGACGTCCATTTACCAAAGCAAACTCGTACAAAACCAACATTTTTACACCTATACGGAACACTCCAAACATTATGTCCTTAAAGTATATTCCAGTTGTTTTCAAAGAAAATAAAAGAACTTCCACCAAAGCTTGTTGACCGTGGGCAATGTTACTTCACATCTTGTTCAGTCAGACGCTATAAAGTTTGGAATAAAGAAAAATACAGCACTTGTGTTCTGACATCAGACATCTGTCTGTGTAAGTTTCTTTGAAGCGACAAGATGTTTCTGAATTAAATAGTCACGCGCCAGTATTTCAGTTTATTTTTGTTTTCAATGTGTTTTTAAATTTTAGAAGGAAAGCTCTTCGGTTTTTGACAAGATGCCATGCCAGCGATGGGTCAATTAAACCACTTTTGTATTTTTGTACACTACCACAGTATAAGTGGTAGACAGTCTGGCCACTCCCTGGTGCTGTCTCGTATCGACCCCCCCCCCCTCTGAGACGAATCTCTTTGCCTTTGTGATATTAACTGTTTGAAAACTTCATTTTTTAATTTTCTTTGCGAACTAAAATTTTTATTCAGTGATGGTACTAAGTTAGTGGAATTAATCTCCTTAAATCCATCCAGCCGTTAAATATCTGATAAGCGTTGCCCGCGGCATAAGTCGTGCCGGCGACGTAATTCTTTAAAATTAATCCATTGTTCCACCGCTATTAGGTAACGTAAATTGATTAATTATTTCATCAAATATTGTTGATCTTTTTTAATGTTTTATTATTATTATTACCACACGTAGTTTAGTTCTAAACAATATTCATTATTCTCGTAATATGGCTCGTTCGATTTATATATCCGTCACCATCTGCGTGGTGGAGTATGCTCTAAAACTTCGATTGAGGGAAGACCCTTATCCCAACAGTGGGATGATATTGGATTGATGCCAAACCCCCAAGTTTAGAAACGATGATCAGCAATTTTCGAATTTTTTTATTATTATTATGAATTATGATTCTGAAACTGTATTTTATTTGTCGCAGGTGCAGTCACTACGAAGAGATAACGCGCGAGGGACGTTGTCACGCCGGCCACCATGTAACTCTGTAACATGAATCCGAGTAGCTTCGTCGTGTACATCACTAGCCTGCTGTGGCTTAACCTGACTGACGCGAAAATTGGTAAGTCATCAATTACTAGCTGTTTTTTTTTATATTTATTTATGCCCATTATTTCCAACAGGCAGGCCGCCACCTTAGTGGTGATAAAAAAACACGATTTTTTGCGTGTAGAATTAAGGCGATTCTTTCTCTAAAATAAAAATAGCCTAGGGGTTATTCCTCGTAATGACAATTATCTGCTTATGAAAGTTCTGTCAAAATTGGGGACTATAACCGGAACGTAAAGACAGACAGACATTTGTTGTTAACTGGCTACACAACAAGAACAGTGGCGGAAATGTGTGGTGGACCTGTCCCAATCCATCTATCCTACTAAATTACTAATATAATAAATGATTAAAAAACATATAGAAATTAATGGGAATGTTTATGAGGATTTTTATATTCTTGATATTCTTTCATGGATACGGCTAAACGGTTTTGGATAAAATTTGGCATATAGAATATGTTCTGGATTAATTCATAGGATATTTTTATCTAGGTAACGTGTTTATGCGAGGCGAAGCCATGGGCAAAACTTAATGTTTAAGTAACTTTACTTAAACTTACATATAACCATGTCCACTACATCCCAAAGGTATTTATAGTTGATGAGTGGACTGAAAGCCGCAAATGTACCTAAATTATGTCAAAACCATAACTAAGGTTTCACTCTATCCATTTATACATAGTTTCTATATAATTCAATTAACGTAAGCTATACATGACTTGAATGAATGAACGACTTGACTTGAATGATTCATGGAACTCTCAGATTATTATTGGAATTTATTTTTCATTAGCTGACCCGAGAGGCGTTGTCCTGTCTCATTAACAATGAATATTGATTTCGAATTGGTATCGCGCAATCTGTCAAATGACTGACAGTATTGTTAAACGACATAAAGTTACATTAGAAAAGTTAATATGGTCGTTCAGTTTTCTTAAATTTTCCGCGCAACTTTCTTATTTTTTAGGGTTTCTTACCCAAAGGGTAAAAAGGAACCCTATTACTAAGGCTCCGCTGTCCGTCCGTCCGACCGTCCGTCTGTCACCAGACTGTATCTCATGAATAGTTGGACAGTTGAAATTTTCACAGATATTGGATTTATGTTGCCGCTATAACAACAAATACTATATAAATAGAATAAATTACATATTTAAGGGGGCTCCCATACAACAAACGTGATTTTTTTTTTGCTCGTTTTTGCTCGCAATTGATAACGGCAATAGGTTCACACCCCTCTCCCTCATCAGTCTAAGGCATTGATCAGACAAAATAATAAAATCGTTGGGCCCGTGTTTTCATCCAGTCAACTCAGTTTACGCTACGCCCAAAGATTTTATTATTTTGTCTGATCAATGCCTTAGACTGATGAGGGAGAGGGGTGTGATGACTGAAACCTCCGACTTACCGAATTATTTTTTAGCTTTTAGTACACTATTTTCAATAAAACCGTTTAAATTAAAAGTTTTTTTTACATAATTTTTATTTCTTTTATAAGAACCTTCTCCTGATAATAACAAATACAACAAAAAAAGAAATAGCGAAATCGGTACAGCTGTTCACACGTGATACTGTGACCAAGCGAAATAGGAATTTATATATATATATATATATATATATATATATATATATATATATATATATATATATATATATATACAGTTAAGTCACAAGTCCGTCACCTTCATGATATCTACATATATATATATATATATACATATATATATACACATATATATATATATATATATGTGTATATATGTAAATATATCATGAAGGTGACGGACTTGTGACTTACCGTGGAAAACAGTTAAGTACTGCGGGCTTATAAGTTTTTACGTACGTACGTATATACACTACGTATGACTGCTATACAGGTACCTTAAAATGTATGTGCATTAGCACTAGCAAACATAGCAGCTAATCGCGAACACGCATTATAACGGTAAGCAACGTCGACTGTAGCCTGTTTTGATGATAGGTTTATTTATCTCGACCTCCTCCATGCTTCGGAGGGCACGATAATAATAGGTTCCGGTTGTTGTCTGATGACAGTAGTTAAGACAAGTCAGTGGCCTCCAGGCTGCTTGAAAACACTGGCCTGTAGACCAGTTTTGAGTATGTTTTACCTCTTCGATTGAGGGGAAGCCCGTACAGCAGCGGGTTAAATAAGAGTTGGTGACGACGAAACACATCAGCAATATATCCTTGTCTTTAAGCTATGAAAACAGCAGCAGCAAATGTGGTATATAGGTGGCACTTGACTAGCCATCTCTTCAGGCTTTTAATGCCCTAGTTACCACATTGCTAAGAGGGGAAGTCAAATTCCAAAAGCTTCTTACTCCTACTAATTTCTTCTGATTAAATTCGTTGTGAGTTCAAGGCAGCCGTAGTTTTACTCCCGGGACTGCAATGGACTTCACTGTTCATTGCCTTTTTTGGCGGTCGCCGCTGTTAATCCTGGCTACACAGGAGACATTGGTGGGAATGTGTGGTGGGCCCCCGTCCCGTATATAGCTGACATACTAATCTGAATCATACGTCAGTTCAAACAAGACAAGAATTTGGGGTGTAAGTGGTTCATCAACATCTTTGAATTTAAGCCAACTTCACCTGCACGCGGTACACCCTGCTGACTGACAAACGAAGCTCTCGCGAAAAGAGAGGTAGGGAGCGTTATTGTAAGCTACCCGACTGGGGAATGTACCTCCACCTCACAGAATACCGCAGCCAAATAACAATTCCCTTGAGGGTTGTTGTGTTCCTGCGAGTGAGTGAGGTTACCAGAAAGGAAGGAGATGCTGCATGGCAGCGGGGGTGGCGGCGCGCGAACGATATTTTATGTTGCGAGCGTTAATATAGCTACGGTAACCGCTTCACATCGACGTAGTATAAAAAAGGGATTAGTTCTTCACGGGTGCAGTCGGATCAAACCACTAGTTTATAATAAATTGAACAATACAGCACGTTCCACATAGTTACCTCAATTAGATTCAATTTTATTCCGACGAACGACTACGAAGCCCATTCCAGTAATTTCTAGAATATTTAATGAAGCTGGGAATTAAGGTTGAGGCGGCCTATTTGCATCAAGAAATTCAATTTCGTTTAAAGAACATTATCAACCGAATGGGTCATTATCAACGGAATAAGTGAAAAGTCAAAAATAATTAATTCTGTAGGCTGCCCGTCTGACGAAGCCTCCATCTCAAAGAATATCAGCCAAATGATAATTCACTAGAAAGTTGTTGCATTCCTGCGAGTGAGTAATGAAATAATTCATTAGGAAGGAAGGAGTTGCAGCAGCAGATATGGCTATGGCAACAGCTTCAAATCAGGTGGGCTGTACTCTTGTTTGCCATCTGACGTAGTATAAAAAAAAATGTCTTCATATACTCTCTGAGACAATTCTGGAACATTTGGTCTGTATACACACTCATTCAAGCTTTGTACAGACATCATAGTTTATGTAAGGCCCTCGCCACACGGCCCGCAGCGTGCACTCCATAGATTAACAATTGGTCGCCGCTCCGCTTCGACTAGATGCCGCACTATATAAAAACAACAGCTCCGTGAATGCGGCAACTCAATATTGTAGTGTGCGTAAAACAATGTGCAGAGATACTAGTGTGCGTGAAGAATTGTATTGCAACTGATGTGCAGAGATGCTAGTGTGCGTGAAGAATTGTATTGCAACAGGCTCGGATACGCCGAGTACCATCAATGGTACTAGTCAATGGTACTACTGATCCAAAGGGGAGTTCGCATTTTACAAGTGCGCCGCGGCATCTAGTCCAAGCGGAGCGGAGACCAATTGGTAATCTAAGGTGCACTCATATCGTGCACATGTTGTTTGTTGCGTGGAATACGAGTGCGTGCCACTACTATCAACAACCATGCACAAGACTTGTTGCGGTACGGCATGACCAGCCCTACGCAGAGTTGTTAACATGCCTAGCACTGTAAAACATCTTAGTACGAATCTTAGTAGACCTAAGAGCTAACGATGCAATAATAAAGATTTGGGGTGTAAGTGATTCATCATCACCTTTGAACCAAAGATGTTGATGTACCATGATGTACCACTGACAAACGAAGCTCTGGCGAAAAAAGAGGTAGGAAGCGTAATTGTAAGCTACCCGACTGGGGAATACGAGTATACCTCCACCTCACAGAATACCGCAGCCAAATAACGATTCCGCTGCGGGTTGTTATGTTCCAGCCAGTGAGTGAGGTCACCAGAAAGGAAGGAGATGCTGCGTTGGCAGCGGGGGTGGCGGCCCGCGAGCGATATTTTATGTTGCGAGCGTTAATATAGCTACGGTAACCGCTTCACATCAGGCGGGCCGTAAGCTTGTCTGCCACTTGACGTAGTAAAAAAAAGTGTTGGCTACGTAAGGCGCAATGAAACATTGGTGGCAAACGTGAGCCACTTACATCCTGAAAGTATAGTTAAACTACGTTAGTACTATTACTTATACTGTGGTTAAACCATCTTAATACGCTACGATGCGATAATTATATGGAATGTAATATACTTATGTATATGATGTTTTTTTCAAGTACCGAAGTTCGAACATTATTATTTAATCTCAGTCCATCCGGATCACTGTGAAAGGGTCAGCTTCCCTCCCGACTTTAAATGGCCCTGTAGGGAGTTTTGTTATCTAAACCCTCTCTACCTTACGTTTGTAAGTAATCTCTAGAACTGATGTAAGGATTTGCGGAATTAATTTTAGGGGTAAACCGTTTTTGGAAATGGCATGGTGGTCTATTATGTAATGAATTTATAGTCTACTGGCGTGCGCTCGCTACTTTATACGCTAGTATCCTCTTTTTCTCGTCATTTTTTTTACAATGTTATAATAGTTATTCAGCTCCTCAAAGCCGAGACAAATCCAACCACACATTCTTGAGTTATAAATGGTATAATTATCCCGACTTTAACAATACTCGTATATACCAGCTGACCCGGCGAACTTCGTACCGCCTAACAGTCAATGAATGTCGTGATACTTATAAGTTGAACTAAATTTATGAATACAACGAAATACGATAAAATAAATATTTAGTTCAGCCCCCTTACCACCATCTCTTATTGCGATTCAATAACTGAATAGAATGCTTATTCATACCAATGAATAAGAGACTGTATTTCAAATGGAATAGAGTAGCTTATTTGAATTTTGAAATATAAGAGATGGTGGTAATGGGGCTGTACTTTGTTAAGATGGCAGGTATTTTTAATTAATAATTATTTAAAAGTGAGACATATCAATTTGACATTTTTTCGGCCATCATCGGGACCATCGAGCTCATCATTTTAAGTCATCGTGCACTGCCACGACAGCCAAAGGCGTGAGTCAAATTGTAGCTTAATTAGACACTGAGCAGTGTGTCAAATTTAACTTAGAAGTCAAATTTAACTTGGTACTAGACAACTGATACACATACGTGAATACATTTTTTTTTGTAAATACATACTTATGATACATAGAAAACACCCAAATAATAAAGAATAAGACAAACAGACATGTTCATGCACACAAATGTTTGTCCTATGTGGGAATCGAACCCACGAGCATTGGTGTCGAAGCCGCGTCATTGACCGCTACGCCACCGAGCTCGTCAAACCTATAGATGTGTTCTACTATGGATGCATGGATGTTTGTTACTCTATCACAGGAAAACAACTGTACGTATTTGGATGAAATTTGACATACATAATGACTATGTTCTGGTTTGACACTTACCGTACTTTTTATCCATGTACATACTGTGTTCATGCGGGCCGAAGCCAGGAGTAAATGTTATGCATAAATTAAATGTTGGTTGATTATAATTTGTTGCGGTATTTCTCAAAACAACAGCGAATCCGAAATTACAATGGAGCTGCTTAATTAATACTGCATGTAGATTCAGCTCTGCCACATGTAATTAAACAGAAAACTTTGTTTATCCAGCTACAATATTAAGTTATAAATTTTGCAAGATTTGATTACATACACCGCATTAAAACTAAACAAAAGCTTATATAAAAACGGTAATTTAAAAAACTAAAAACCCCGACTGCTTTTCTGTGTAATTTGGAAATGAAAACCCCCTAAAACAAGAAAACATGTAGCAGTCGGGACCCATTCTAGAAATGGAGGCTTAGTGAATTTAGAGCACATTATAGGGTCCCGACAGCTACATGTTTTCTTGTTTTAGGGGTTTTTCATTTCCAAATTACACAGAAAAGCAGTCGGGTTTTTTAGTTTTTTAAATTACCGTTTTTATTTTATATTATTCAAGATAAAATCCATCCAGCCGTTCGGGCTACAGAGTATGCCAAACAATTATACATACATACATACATACTCTCGAAAAACATGACCCTCCTTCTGTCGCAGTCGGGTAAACATTCATAACAATCTTCATAGTAATCATCAGCCTGCATCCATCCACTTCTGAATATGGCCCTTCCCTAATGCTTTCCACCAACATGCATAGGTACCTGATGGAAAGCAGTTACCGTAGCCTATGGACCAGAACCAGCAATCTCATCCTATTCAACTGCAGCGGGGGGTACGTCAAGGGGATGTCATCTCCCCGAAACTATTTATCGCTACACTAGAATATGGATTTAAGATGTTGGACTGAAAGGCACGGGGCATCAACGTGGATGGCGAGTACATCTCACACTTTGGTGAGATGTCGCATATGGTGGAAAGCATTGGGGAGGCATTGATATCCATCAGTAGGCAGATACAGGCTGATGATGATGATCAGTAGACAGACTCCGAGCAATTTTGCTTAATTTGCATGATCGATTAGACTAACGCTAAACTTGCAACGACACCATCCGGCTCCTACAAAGCTGAATTTGAAATGACGCTAATTATCACGAAATAAAGCTCACTGTTCCCCTTTATTTACGTCATAACTTGACAGGCAGACAGGCGAATATCGGCATCCCACAGGTATCTTCATGGCATTGAGTTATGACTGAAAGGCGTCACGTTGACATTCATCGCTTGTTTGTAAATTTTGAGGGGAAGAATGACTTTTACAGGTTATAAGCAAATTTTCTAAAATTGTATATAAGCATTTAACAATATTTTGTTAAATACCACAGTACAGAGTATATAAAGTAATCAATATTGTAATCTATATATTAATACGTGAAGCAGAACTTTTTGTGCTCCTTTTTACGAAAATTGCGTGGGCGGAGGAGTAAAAATTATAACGCGCAATAGAATTAAACAGCAACATCTTAATTGTATATAATAAAATTTACTTATTTCGACGAGCCCGATGGAATAATGGCTAGCACTTTGACTCCTTCTATCCCCACCCAAGATAAACATGTGTGTGCATGGACTTATAACTAAGGTGGAAAACAAGAATACGACCTGCCTGATAGTGAGCAGTCATCGCAGTATATGGACGCTTGCAATACCAGAGGTATCACTAATATGTTGCCGACCCTGTAAAAACCTCTACACACCTGTCTTGAAGAACCGCATGCTGTAGTCTATTGGGAAAATCTCGGCAGGTAATTCATTCCCCAACTTGAGAGTCCGTGGAAGAAAACCTCTTTGGAACCACACTGTTTGCGACCATCATATAAGTCATTAAGTTCGCCTTTTAAACCTTTTGTGGTCATTAAAGTTTAAATAACTAAAAGAAATAAACCAGCAAAATTTTCTTAAAACCAAATATATATCATGGTTCCATACTTTACATGGTTAAAATAAACTATAGTGTAGAAATAACAGAATAGGTATGTGTATAATACGCAAGTGATTTATACTGTTTCCCGAATCATTAATTTCATTCTGTGTTTTAGTCACAGTAGATGGAAAGAGCAGTACGTTAATTTTAACTAAACGTTTGAAATCGCTGCACTATATCAGACACACGCCGCTACGCGATCTCAAAGCACATTACGAACAGTAAAGACAGTGTAATATTTTATGTTAGTAGCAACGATACATCTTAAAAGTCTGCCTAGGTACTAGATTATATTTTATGCCTAATGTTCTATTATGCCAAATTTCCTTCAAATTCGCTTATTACTTTCGCTATTATATTAATTTCGCTTATTATTACACGTGAAAAATTAACACACATCGACGCAACCATAAATTTATTCTCACAAACTTTTGCACATAAGAAGAATTTTTGGCATGTATAATTGAATTCTATAGTTTGATGTAGGTACATTGAATTTGTATGTCGAGGTTCAATCATTAGAATACTTTTCTTATATGCGATACATTTAGGCGAGTTTTGCTATGCGCCACATAGCGTTAGTGCGTGCATAATATGTGAGAGCAGCAATTCCGGATGTTAAGTTAGATATACTGTGTATTATGTCTACTGTGATGTAGTTCCCAGCAGTTAACCCCCTGGGCGCTCTATTCACTAAATTCATACTTTGTTTCAGGGTACTTTTGGCACATCACAGATCTTCATTACGACCCCTACCACAATTCCCCGGAGTTCCATAGAGGTACGGTCAATTTGTGAATTTATATTTTTATGTGGCAAAATATATTACAGGTGGCACTTTTAAATTACCTTATATACTTTGTGGCGATTTTTCGTAATATATACGGGAGTTTCCTTGTAACAAAAGGTATTGTAGTAATATTCATGTAATGACAGGTCTGGAATATACTGTTGGGGGTGTAAGTGGTTCACCAACATCTTTGACCCTAAGCCAACTTCACCTGTATGCGGTGCACCCTGCTGACTGACAAATGAAGCGCTGGCGAAAAGAGAGGTAGGGAGCGTAATTGTAAGCTACCAGACTGGGGAATATACTTCCATCTTGAGGGTTTTTGAGGTAGCTGCTTCACATCAGGCGGCCGTATGCTAGTCTGCCACCCGACGTAGTATAAAAAAAAATAGATACGTCACTAAAATTGATTTGTGTATGATTGTTGGAAAACTTATATCCGTGTCGAATTTTTAGTATAGTTGCCAATTGATTTAATTAGAAAACATTGAAATGAATTTATTTATTCTGTCATTGGGCCCTTGCGGGCACTTAGACACGTCTTACACATTTTTATTAATAATATTCTAATTCTTTTGTCATTATTATTATCTACCAGCATTATGGTAGTGACCATTATTAATTCTATTCTCAATCTATTTTATGTTCTGAAGTAGTATAATGTTCATAAAAAAGCCATACAAAGTCGGGTACAGAACATAGGAACTTTCCCAGCCAACTTGTCTACTCAGATACTTAACTGAGTGGATATTCCATATTAGCAAGTGAAATATCAAGTAATGAAAATAACAGACTCGATGAATATTACTATTACTAATATCTTGTTATTAGATTAATCTAATCCCAGATTAGATATTCATTTACCGCGTGAATAATCTGCTAATAACGCTCAATGCATTTACTGCTTATTCAGTTTACTAAATAAGCGGAAATAATACGGTAAATTTAAACCAACGTATTGGAATTTCATTAAAATTATGCTTAGGACTTGAATAGTTAGCAGAACATTTAAGCTTTAATAACTTTACTGACTACTAAATATTTTAATATAGATTCCTAGATTAGAAGTAAATATTTTTTTTATTTGAGAGGGTCGGTGGGGGGGGGGGGATGAGCATTTGGGTCACCTGATGTAAAGCAATCCCCCCTCGAGGGAATTGTTATTGCGAGCTTTCATATGACTGCTGTAACCCCTTCAAATCAGGCAGATCATATGCTTGTTTGTCACCCGACATAGTATAAAAAATGACAAGCACTAAAATACACAATAAAATAAAGAAATTTGTCAGCTTAAATAATATGTATTCTATTCAAAGTGAAAGGCAGCCAAGAACTGGGCTGTAGTCAAAATTCAGTTCCGATCTCTCAAATGTCAAATTTGGTATACTCGTATCACAATATGAAACTTCAAAGTTTATACCAAAGTGTGATTATATCGAATTATGACCGCAAATTAAACCAAAATAAAAATGGCATTCTGCTAGCAATACGTTTGTTTGTTTGTAAAATCTTTATTGCATTAAATATTACATACCACAGATTGTAGTGATAAGACATAGTGTACAAGGGCGGACTTATCCCTAAAAGGGATCTCTTCCAGTCGTAAAAGTACGTATTGGTATTAATTAATGATTGAAATCAAGTAGATATTTTTTACTCGATTCACAATTCAATCTCGATTCGGTCAACTTTCGTTCTACGATCATTGAAAAATTACGAGAATTCAGACTGCGTTGTGACTATCAAGCATTCAGATCATGCTTGATAGTCACAACGCGATTGTAACTCTTATTACGTACGGAATAAGAACGGTGCAAAGGTCGAAGTGCTCTTAGCTGTACATCTGTTCATAATATAAACCACGTATCCCATTGGAATAAATTTTGTCACATATATGTTTATATTATTAGGGTGCAGACACAACCGTGGCAATAGCGAGCACAATCATCGCAATGGACGGCATCGGGACCACACATGTGACAGCTCCTGGCCCCTGATACAGAGCGCGGCGGCTCTGATGGCAGAACGACATCCTGATACTCTGGAGTTTGTGCTTTGGACAGGGTTAGTCATAATTATACTAACGAGAGTATACAAGAGATTAGTGATGTTAATTAGAGCCACCACCGAATTAACAGTTCCTTTTGATTTATTTGCGCTACTGACGAAGTAGGCAGGGTTATGGTTTTAGAATGTATGTATGTATTACCGTTACCAGACGTCCCGACGTCCCTCTTTTTGAACCTAAATTTTAATGTCCCACACGGGACACCACATGTCCCGCTTTTGTCGGTGGATGGCAAAGACGCCGCCGAGCTCCTCGGCTGTGAGCTGTGAGAGTGATATTATACTCGTATGATACCTATATTATTACAAAAAGGCATCGGCGAAAAAAAAAGGAGGGTAAAATAAAAATAAAATCAATCCATCGAGTTTTTGTTTCGATTAATAATTACTTGTTATTCAATGGTGTTACTGTTACATTAAAACTTATCTAAACCTATATAATAATCAGTGATCGGCGTTAGTAATGTCATTTGGGGTCAATGGACTTGAATGTTGATGTTAATATGGATATGAGCACGGGATTCCGGGATTACGTTAAGTCTAGTTTAGTAATACATTATATTTTTCCAGTTGTCGCTGTATCGTTAAGTGTGTAATATGTGAAAATTCGATTATATAGAAATTAGATGGGGTCGAAAAGTTCTCGAGTGGAGACCACGTACCGGCAAGCGCAGCGTAGGACGTCCACCCACAAGGTGGACAGACGACCTCATTAAGACCGTGGGATCGCGCTGGATGCAAGCCGCTTCCAACCGGTCTTATTGGAGATCTAGAGGGGAGGCCTATGTCCAGCAGTGGACTTTCAATGGCTGAGATGATGATGATGATGATGAAATTAGAAAAAGAAATTCTCCAGACGAACAGTTAAGAAAAACAATAAAATAAAAGTTAAGTTAAGTTAAATAATAGCATGGTAAAGCGTATAAATATGTACGTAAAATACAAATAGTACTAAATAATTCAAAGTTAAATATAATTGTTTAATGAAAATGCCGGGATTTGGGAGGCATATCCATATTAAGACAACGGTCACAAATCCCGCGTAATGGCACTACCAACGCTGATCACTGATAATAATTCAACAGGGATATTCTGTCATCGTCAATGGAATACGCAAGCGATGAACTTAAACTAGAAGCAGTAAGAAACGTCACGGACATTCTGAGCCGGACGTTTAGCAGTCAGTTCGTATTCCCAGCGCTGGGCCACAACGACCCACCACCTTCGAGGAAGTTAGTTGATATGTGGATGCAATGGCTGCCCACGGAGGCGTTACAGACTTTTGAAACTGGTAAGGTTACGTCATTAATTTTACTATTTATATAATTTATTACATAGGTAAATTATTACTAGTTGTGGATTAATATATTTTTATCTCATATTATAAATTTATTTTATACATAATATATACAGATGTAACACCAAAATTTTTCCCAATTTAAAAGTAAATTTTCAAAAATTGACAAGACTGCTTGGTTAAAGTTTTCTGAGTGTCCTCCTAATATTTTTATTATCTATGATAGATGCACGGTACCTACAATAATGTTTTAAGGTTAAACACGTTGAAACCTAAAAACACAAATGTGAAAATTGGGGTTCTCCAGGGTTTCATTTTGGGCCCCTTTCTATTATTAGGATACTTAAATGATCTGCCATATTTGATGGCGAAAATTACTTATATTTAGCTGATAATATAAAATGTAAATAATTTTAATGAGATTCGCCGGTCTATAATTCTAGATTGATTTATACATATACAATATTTTTTGGATTAGCTCCTTAAGTAATTACACATATACAATAATAAATTAATCCACAACTAGTAATAATTTACAGTCAATTTGATCTACGTCACTTTGCATGCTTCTGCCACCAATCAGTTCATGCAAACTATTGCCGGCCGACATCCACTAACACGGCAGTCGGATACATCTACTAACGGTAGTGGGTCGGTGCCCGCTGGCAATAGTTTGCATGAACTAAATGCTGACGGGAGCACGCAAAATAGTGTACATCAAATTGTCTGTATTTTAATTTTCGCAAAATAACACCTAAATCAATTAATTATAATGTATCTTTATGTACGTGTGTGACCGCGTGTATTACTAGTACTGTTACTTATACTGTGGTATTACTTAAAAAGCATGATTTTTCATCGCTTCACATCTGAGATACGGTCGGTTATGAGCCATTATGTAAAAAAAAATTAACGTAACGTAAAAGCCCGTCGCAAATGTTAATTTACTTCCATTGCTGTTTAGAGATACGTTTATCTAAAATGTGGATAGTATTTTTTTACAAACCTAATTTGGCCCGTATCTTGACTGTTGAAAACACCCATTTAGCTTATCTCAAAGACAAAACACTGTAATGTGGGCTTGGAGCGGAAAAATATCTTCTAATCGCATCCTATCTTTAGCCAAAATGCTAACAAAAACGCTTTACGCATTTTGTTGGTTATTGGATCATTGTGTAGGAAGAAAAATGTACTTAAGTTAATTATACTTGGTTTTTGTTATTTTGTATTCTGTTTTATTGACGATCCTTGGGTTGAAAGATTATAAACTACTTTGACACAAATGGCAGTGGGTTCCATTTTTCGTAAGACACACATTTATTTACTCTCCATCGCTCGCTGCACGATCTTTAGCCTATGGACCAGTCCGATGGTCAGTGTGTCCATGCTTCTGCACAATAGGTAATCGCAGGGAGGACGCACTCGTTGAAGACTTTAGTCTTCTACTTTGGTTGTAACGTTTAAAATATGTTTGATGCAAACAAACAATATTTATTTCTTTTTTTTTCTGCTAATATGTAATACCACGACTTCATACCGTATTTGTAGAATGTTAGTATAAACACCCTTAGGGAGCTATTTGTATTCAAAACGTGTTCATATTTTATGGCCATAGAGTCGCCTACATAAAAACGTAAGTGTGACGTCTCTATTATTTCTTCGGTCGATTACGTGCGAGAAAAGAACGAATGTGATTTGAATTCGGCACGGCACTGACACGGCACTGATTTCGTATTCTTGAAGCTGCTGCTTGCGACTTCGCTTATGCAGAATACGAGTAATAAAGGTACTTATAATGTACAAGCTTTTTCTAACAACAAGAGTGAAAATAGCCACAAATTTGAAACTACCTCAATACCTTACCTCAATAACTAAGAGAGGTAGGGAGCGTAATTGTAAGCTACCCGACTGGGGAATGTGCCTCCACCTCACAGAATACCGCAGCCAAATAACAATTCCCTTGAGGGTTGTTGTGTTCCTGCGAGTGAGTGAGGTCACCAGAAATGAAGGAGATGCTGCGTTGGCAGCGGAGGTGGCGGCGCGCGAGCGATATTTTATGTTGCGAGCGTTAATATGGCTGCGGTAAACGCTTCACATCAGGCGCGCCGTGTGCTTGTCTGCCACCCGACGTAGTATAAAAAAAAAAAAAAAAAAAAAACCTATTTATTTTAGACCATGATGTACTGGGTGCCGAATAGGCATCCGGCCAGCCTGTATTCTATAGACCCTTGCAAAAAGTATTGCTTGCGTAGCACCTCCGCTGCTTTAGAGAAAGCATGAGTGAGACCATCTGGCAAGCGAGAGCGAGAGAGCAGGTGGGCTCACTCACATTAGAAAAGACTAAAAAAAACCCCAAATCAAGTTCAGCAGTTTTAACGCTTCTAAATCGACACAATCAAAAGATACGCCCGTTTATGTTCCATTTATAACGCATATTTTGACCTTCACAAAGGGAATCGAAACCTATAGGTAAAGTTAAAGATAAAGGTAAACCTAAAGATAAAGGGTGCTTCCCGTTGACCTAGAATCATGAAATTGGACAATAAGCAATATCATGTAGCAAAACTAAAGGAAAAAATCCGAAAACTGTAAATTTATAGTTATTTTACAAAAAAAAAATACGGTGAATATAGCTGGACATTTTTTTGCGTAACTGCTTATACGGAACCCTCGTTGCGCGAGTCCGACTCGGACTTGACCGGTTTATTTCAGGTGAATGAAAATAACCTCTCCGAATTTAACAAGGCAGTTATCATAACAATCAGAGTTCATTCATAGCTATAAAAATACTATGTGAATAGTATAATGTATATTGTTTTCCCAGGTGGATACTATACGATAGAGCAGTCGCACAGTAAGCTGCGTATTGTGGTGCTGAACAGCGTCCTATGGTCCGGAGGAGCAGCCAGGAGTGACAGCCCTCATCAACACAGAGGACACGCACAGTGGGAGTGGCTCGAACATGTTCTTATTAAAGCTAGGAGGAAAAACGAAATGGTAAGAAACATAGATTTAAATATTACAGTACTATTACTTATACTGTGATATTACCCTATTATCACACAATTTTTTGTCAAACTTCACATTAACATCATACTAGTGTCATAATGTTATAATAAAGCACTTGTACTATTCCACGTTATTATATTTAATATTACCAACCGGTTTCGCCGCTAAGGCATTATCAAGGTAAACAGATGGTGTTTGTGTTTCATGTGCAATCAATGACAAAAATTATTAAAAATAAAAATATTAAAAGGGTATTCCGAAATAATTTACCCACCTGTATTGTCACTTTATGAAGATTTACTACTAAATCGGGGTAAATTTAAGTCTGTTATGTTACGCGTGTATAATTAGATAATGTAACCAACCAATGTAAAAAATCATCGTTATAATAAAAATTAAATTCATTCAATATATTAAAATGAATATGTTAAGATAAATTACGTCATACTATTGGTCGCCCATTGGTCGAATTTAGACCATAATACATTAAAATTATGACTTTAACAATAAACAAAAAAGAATATGTATATGCGTATGGCTGTCAAATGCATCGTAAGTACATTCATTATCATGCATTTGACGAGCTCGGTGGTCGAATGGTTAACAATGGCCACTTTGACTCCGAGGTCGCGGGTTCGATTCCGGCACAAGACAAACATTTGTGTGCATGAACATGTCTGTTTGTCTTGGTCTGGGTATTTTCTATGTATTATAAGTATGTATTTACAAAAAAAAAATGTATTTAAGTACATCTATCAGTTGTCTAGTACCCATAACACAAGCTTTGCGCTTAATTTGGGACCAGATGGCGCTGTGTAAAAATGTCCAGAAATATTTATTTATTTGACAAAAATACGCACAATGCATAATGTTTTTTTATTGATTTTAGTAATGTATTTATTATGCCATTGTTTGCCACCCGACTTAGCATAAAAAAATACCAAATTGAAGGCACTCACAAATATCTTGTTTGATAAATATCGTCTTGTCAAACACCGTCACTCAGAATTTTCATCAAACGCATTAAATAACCTTGCTGTACCTTTGTCTAGGTTACAGAAAATCTGGATTATTTAAGAATGGTATTTCTAATATTAAAGAACTTCAAACAAATATCTGAAACATGGCTGAAAAAAATATAAAAGTTGAAATGTTTTACCACAGCAGCGAACGAAAAATAATGGCTGACAAAGACGATATAAAAAAGCTCCCTTTAGATCTGCTCCATCATTAAAAAGTCTAGACCAGACCTAGCAGTAATTACTGGGTAAAAATCAAAACTGTCACTCTAATATGATTTAGATTTGTTCTCTGGCGACTTTTTATTAAATCATGTTGAGTGACAAACAACTTAATGGCCCACCTGTTGTGTAAGTCACTGTGGCCTCATTATTTCAGCTAAAGGACGTTCACTGCTGAATAAAATAAATACCTTGCCCTTAGCCTGCGATAAAGGTTTTCAATAATATCAGACCCAATCTCTTTCGATAAGAGCAAGTGATGGGGATTTCCACAATGATCGATTTTTTACTTTTTTCATTCATTGCCTTCCTGCAATCATCAGCTCATCCATCATTCTAGCAGGAGGTATCCAACGCTGCGCATTTGCGAATAATGTAGGATGCCTCCAGTTGGACTACAAATCCAACAAGTTGGCAGGCAATTCGCATGTTTGTTACCACTTCTACTGAATCTAACTACTATTTTGGTTACTCTAGTTCAACTACGGACGTGCCTAGTAAATTCTAAGACCATACAGTGACCTCCTTAAGATCTCGTACGAAAGCTCAAAATTGCATAGCGTGAAATGGAGAGAACTATTCTCGGAGTATATCTATGTAATATAAATGATTACCAATCAAAAATTCGCACATTAACAGCTCCGTCGTTAATACATCTCTACCTTTTGGGTGTAAGTGGTTCATCAACATCTTTGAACCAAAGCCAACTTCACCTGCACGTGGTGCACCCTGCTGAGTGACAAACGAAGCTCTGGCGAAAAGAGAGGTAGGGAGCGTAATTGTAAGCTACCCGACTGGGGAATGTACCTCCACCTCACAGAATACCGCAGCCAAATAACAATTCCCTTGAGGATTGTTGTGTTCCTGCGAGTGAGTGAGGTCACCAGAAAGAAATGAAGGAGATGCTGCGTTAGCAGCGGGGGTGGCGGCGCGCGAGCAATATTTTATGTTGCAAGCGTTAATATGGCTACGGTAACCGCTTCACATCAGGCGGGCCGTATGCTTGTCTGCCACCCGACGTAGTATAAAAAAAAAAAAAACCTCAGGAGCTTTCACTTACCGTTTGTTAGTATATGTGTAGATATAATTTGTAAAATTTAACCCTATACCACCTACCCATTATTTCAGTCTCATTTAAAAAATATACAACGCATAGACAGGTATTTATGTTAATTAAAAGTGTCTAAGGTACCTTTAACCCTAAATTCAAAGTAATAACGTATCAGCGGTCTCTGAGACCATAGACAGGTGGTTAACTGTTAATTTTCAGATATTATAAGTATAATTTACCAATTATTAAAGATGCATGTGTAAGGAGCTCGATGGCGTCGTAGCACGAGTCAGTCTAATCGAACACGCAAGTTAAGCAATGTCGGCCATAGCCTGTCCATGGATGGGTTTATTTATCTCGAGCTTCTCCGTACTTCGGAGAGCATGTTAAGTCATTGGTCTTGGCTTTTGTCATTAGATGATAGTCGTTAAGCCAAGTCACTGGCCTTTAGGCAGCTAGAAAACACTAGCCTCCGTCAAGCTCATAGTTGAGCAGCATGGTGGAGTACGCTCTAAACTCCTTCGATTAAGGGGAGACCCGTATCCCAGCAGTGGGATGAATAAGGGTTGACGACAAAGATGTACGACCTTCACAGATATTTCTTTTTTTTTTAATCAGGTATACCTAGTAGCACATGCTGGGCCAGGAGTAGAAGAGCGTCACGATGCCGGCAGCTCTACCGCTTCTGGTGGCGGCGAGCTGACTCCCACCGCTAATAGAAGACTGCTGCATCTCATTAGAACCTTCAGTGACGTCATTGCAGGGCAGTTCTATGGACATAGACACGCGGATACCTTCAGACTTATTTATAGAGAAGGTAACATAAGTCCATTTCATTTATATACGTTTTCTAACAGACAAACACAACAGTATCAACTTTCTGTCAGTAGGAGGAATTGAAGTCACGGCAAACGATCGAAATCTTTTGCTGTGCTATAATTTCTCTAAAAAAAAACGGGTTGCACTCCGGGAGTGCCGGCAGAAGTGAAAACTTGAACATTAACGTTGTGCATTTTGGAATGATTAAGGAATAAATTCGCACGAATTGCTTTATTTATCAGTATAGAAGTACTTATCATTTATGTGGTAAAATACAATATTCATTTATTGCGCTATCGTACAAAAACATGACAATTTATATTACATTAAAAATAAACAGCAGGAGCAGGGATACATTATCGCCGCGCGGTAGAAAGAGAGAGGGATATGACTTCCTCTCCTACGCTGCGCCGGCGGTCTACTCTCCCTCCGACTTACGAATTTTTGATCAGGACACGTGACCTGATCAAAAATTCGTAAAGAAGTTTTCACTTCAAAAATCTTTTAATAGGGAAAGTTAGTAATGACGAATAAACTACGTACGTACTACAGTTAATTCGCATTCAGTTCTGTTCCATGCTCTTCCACTCCGGTCCATTCTATTATTCCAATAGTTTCAATGCAATTCGATTCTATTTCACTGCATTTAAATATTTGAAGTAGATCTTATTGTGAGTTTTGTTTAAATGGAACGCGCTGCTAGAATAGTCGATTTTTTATTATGAAAGGGTGGGCAAATAAGCATGTGGGTCACTTGATGAAAAGCATCACCAAGGGGTGGCCGATCTGTTGCCAGCCTATACTCCTTCCTTTCTTTCTGGTAACCGCACTCACTTGCAGGAACACATTATTTATATCGTATTGCATCAACCCTCAGGGGAATTGTTATTTAGCTGAGGTGTTATGTGAGGTGGAGGTACTTCCCCAATCGAGCAACTTACAAATACGCTGTACCCTACCTCCTCTAAAGATCGTGGTGAGCTTACAGGCTACATACATACATATCATCATGTTGTGGTATATTATTTTAGGTCGACCCGTGTCCTGGGCGTTACTGGCTCCATCAGTCACACCTCGAGGAGCTGGAAGTGTTTCAAATCCGGGATTAAGACTTTATAAATTCGACTCCAATACTGGGAAGGTAAGTTTAAAACTTATATATTTAATTACGTTAATATTTTTTTATTATTAGTTTAACCATCGATAAAATACGAGAGATTATAGGATGATTAGTGTGTACCCAAACACACAATGACACTCACAAACTGAAACATTGTGCAGTTTGTGTGTGTCATTGTGTGTTTGGGTACACAAATACTCAGGTACACTTAAATTAGTATATATGTCGCAGCCAATACGTAGAACCCGCCGCATTACATAACGGCTAACTTAAGGCGGATTGTCTTTAAATAATCTTTTGGTTAGGTTTGGCTTGTGATTATTTAGAAAGCGAGGTTCTACAAACTTGGTTGATACCCAAGTGAATTGTCACCAGATAGCTGGCCGCATATCTGGTGACAATTCACTAATATGATAAAAGGGCGGTTTGAAATAATGGCTTGGCCATTTTATAAAACAGTTAGCCGTTATGTAATGCGGCGGGTTATACGAATTGGCTGCGACATATACATATGTACATACTATATACACACTATAATATTCGATTAGGTAACTTAACCCGCGGTCCTTGGGTAGTGGCAGAATACCAGTGTCTCACTCATATCGTCTATGAGTGAAGGCACATACTGAGCCACGGCAAGGTTTGCATTACTGCACCGCACACGTGCACAAATCACTGTATCTGTAGACTGTACAACAATGTGTCTATGATTGTCTGTGTAACATTTTTATGTACCGTATATATGTGTTCCAAAATGCAAATAAACGTTATATCTGTCTATCTATAATTCAACTACATACTTAGATGCATAGCTATTATTATTAATAACTTTTAATAATAATTATCTTGACATGACGAATAGAAACGAATCTATTCGTCATATCAAGATAATTCATATAGGTACATAATTTTAAATTACACCTTCAGCAATACAACCAAAAATCCGCATCCCATTTCGTGTATTAGTATTTGCGCAAAGAATGTTCGAAAATACAGACAGACAAAAATTCTAAATGAAATACTCGTAGAATATAACATATGTTACTTCTAGATACATTGGTAATCGTGAAAGAATTATTAAAATAAGTAGTTTCGAAAATTTTTGTCAATACTAGCTACATAATTTTAGTGGTCAGCGCGCCAAAAGAAGTTTCCATAAGACTGAGCCGTCGCTGTTAGGTCCCCAATAGTGTATTATATTTAAAATCCGTGGTACACGGCAGTTGAAAACTTCACTTGACTAGCCATCTCTTTAGGCTTTTAATGCTTTATTTGTCATATTGCTATCTCTCACATTCCAAAAGCTTCCTACTCCTACTGTGATGAGCTCGATGGTCGAATGGTTAGCAATGGCCACTTTGACTCCGAGGTCGCGGGTTCGATTCCCGCACAAGACAAATATTTGTGTGCATGAACATGTCTGTTTGTCTTGGTTTGTGTGTTTTCTATGTATTATACATATGTATTTACAAAAAAATGTATTTAAGTAGGTACATATATCAGTTGTCTAGTACCCATAACACAAGCATTGCGCTTAATTTGGGACTAGATGGCGCTGTGTAAATTGTCTAGAAATATTTATCTATTTATTTATTTATTACTAATTTCTTCTGAACGACTTTACAACGAATTATAAGAAATTCGTTGTAAATTCCAAGGAAGCCGTTGTTTTACTCCCGTGACAGCAATGGACTTCACTGTTCATTGCCTTTTTGGTGGTCGGCATTGTTAATACTGCCTACACAAGAGACACAGTGGTGGGAATATGTGGTGATGTGGTGGCCCCGTACCGAAACTGAGCCGTCACGCTATGTAACGCTCGTTTGGGTAAAGTCGGCAGGGCGCGACCAACAGATTAAATTATACCAGGTATATTCTTTACTGAAACATGTGATCACGTAATTTGCATTTGTCTACGTCATCAGCTGTCATTTGTATGGAATTTAACAGCCAAATTCGTGATGTAGTCTTGGCAATATACCTATCTGTCACTGGAAAAACTTATCGTGTTTTTCAACCATGGTCGGGACACGCCGTTTTTATTTTCTATATCTTGATATCACTGACATAGACACTATTATAACCCGGTTCATTAAATAAAGGAATCTTAAATGGCGGCGCTCATCATGTTCTCTCGCTCGCACATATTATTATCGCCTACATGCTAATTGTACTTACTATCTGTCAACGCAAGTACAAGCCGCCATTTAAGATTCCTTTCTTTAATGCTTCGACTTATATATCCTGCAGGTTTTGGACTACACACAGTATTACCTAGACGTAACTAATACTAGAGGAGAAATTCACTGGTCTATAGAGTATAACCTGACGCAGTATTATGGACTTCGAGAAGTGAGTGCAGCATCCTTGGACGCGTTAGCTGAGAGGATAAGGAACCATAACGATAGAGGAACGTTTGCTAAGTGAGTAGTTTATACATTTATTAATTCTTATTACCGTACTATATACAATCTGTAGTCTTCTACAGATTAGTTTTATTGCAGTGCCACTAGACACTATTCCCTATTTGTATAAGAGTTCATAGAATGCGTCATGCCAACTAAGACTCTGTTTTAATTACTTAATATAAAAAAATATGCCTAATAAATTACGTAAAATGAGAAACGAAAATTAAAAATTTAATTAATTTGTTTTGATTTTATACAAATATTAGCTGGCCCGGCGAACTTCGTATCGTATTAATACGTTGAATTTATTATTTCGACGATTTAAAACAATATCAATATACTAATGTCACTCAATTGTTTTGCCTTCCTGGAACCTTTTTAACCCCGAAGACTTTTAAGTATTATTACGAATCGTTTGTATGGGAGTATAGATTTTTCTCTGCGCAAGAACCATACTTACTCGTACTTCAAAGAATTAGCTAAATCGGTTCAGCTGTTCTCGAGATTTGCACTTAGCAACACATTCAGAGATTCATTTTTATATTATATATAACGAATGTGAACAAATTCTAATAACGCTATTAAAAGAAAAGTATAATAATTTCGATGATTGTCTTGTGTGATGAAGTGTCTTGACATGGCTACTCGATATCAATGGTTCAGTTTCAGTGTATCAGGAAAAAAAATATGGACCAGATAGATATATGGCATAATTATGCGCTGTTATTCTACTCACCATAAAAAGAGATGTTTACGAAACTTAATTTTATTGGACCGCAGTTCCATAAGGGGCGTTGCGTAGAGTACCCTAGCTGGCAAAAAACGTCTGTAACATTAAAAAAAACCGTAAGATTTTCGTTAAAAAAATCATAACAAATAAAAAATATATACCCGAATAATTATTTTCTTTATAAATCCTACGACACCCCTCTTTTTAATTTTTTATTTTAGCTGTGTTTGTAGTTCACAAACTACTGCAATCATTAACTATCTTGATTCATAACAGACAGACCTTTAGTAGATATTATAATAAAATGAGAATTGGAAATGATAACACCTCACATATGTACCTCCACCTCCACCACCTCAGTAGTACGATGAGTACTTTTTGCTTGTTTATGATGTCAAATTATAAATATTTTACCAGGTACTTATCGGCTCTGCGTGTGCGGCATTCAACCGACATTTCGGACTGCGACTCAGCCTGCGTCCACGTTCACTTTTGTGCGATCACTCGAGCTGACTTTGTTGATTTCCGAGCCTGCGTTCGGAATCCGGCGTCGGCGCTGGCATCGCGTGCGCCTCACAACTCGGCCGCCATATTGCTTTACAGCATCTTGATTTTAATTTCATCTTAAAACATTATGTTCTTTAGAATTTCTATAATGAATTTGCGTTGATTTAAAACGCATGTAATTCGTGTATATCTAAAGTGATAAAAAGCATGTGCTCCAATTAAATATATTTTGAGTTGTTTCATAAACAAATTATAAACGTAGTATCCGTAACTACATTTAGTAGTATTTTTTGTAATCTGTGTCAAAGATGTAAAGTATAATTATGTATATTACATATTTTTATGTTTTCTTTAAAGCAGCATGTCAAAAAAATAGATTCCTATACCAAAGCAAGAAAATACACACACGGTTCGTCTAATTCGTTACAGATGTAATTGAAGATGATACAGAGGGGTTTTTTATTCCAAAAACTTTATACACTTCGGTTAGTGTCGAAACACATAACCGCGTTGCGGCACCGCATCGCTTCGCCGCAATCGCCAGTGCCGCCCGCCGCTATGCAGAATTACACCCCGCCACACATAGTGTACAGAAAGTAACAAAATGTAAACGTTTAATTAAACTTTAACGTTAACAATCACACTTTTTGCAATTTTTACATACGTCATCACGAAAATGTCCTACAGTACGACAGTGGAAGGCTTTGTTTTACGGCGCCGCAATGTAAAGCTCGGTGGCGCGTTGCGTTGTGGCGCAGCGCTGCGACGCGGTTATGTGTTTCAGCCCTTAAAATTTAGACATCAGTCATTTTTCGTACAATCCGTAGGGTTCTGAGATCAACTTTAATGAACTGAATAGTAATCTGCTTTATTGACGTTACGCATCTATTTGGAAATTAAAAAAAGTCCGATTAGAATCGTTTCACCTATAGTTCTGTATACACATCAAATTACCTATATGCCCAATTGTCTTAGTAGTGAAATTAACCAGTACTATGTAAATTAAAATACGTTGAAATTGACTTTTAACCGTATTTTTCTCCGAATCCGGGGCCTAACGCCGAAACTGAAGCCGATTACCATCGATTGTTTGATTCGTAAAATTGGTCTTACGTTTAAGTTATTGACAAACATCTTCAGCTTAGAGCTTGTCCAGAAGGGGCGAATTCGCCACGAATCAATACGCACGAAATCATTCGCGCGTTAGTGAGATACTAGACACCAATACATCGCGTCCACAACCATCGCGTGAATTCAAAGTACGCGCGTAAATCGCGTGCACTATGCCAGACTCTCGATTCGCGCGTAATGCGCGCGCGTCGAGATACTAGGGACGCCTTATTGTGCGTCCAGTTAACGCACAAACTGTATAGCGACTTCCTCCCCAAATGCTCGCGCGTTGGTATGCTCCTTGTGGACGCAACGGTCGCGCGTAATACGCGCGAGAGAATCGCGGCGAATTCGCCCTTTCTGGACAAGCTCTTAATCGGTAGACCTCCATCGTTCCTACAAGCTAAGCTAAACACGAGTAGCATAAATCTAAGCTGTAGTTTGATTTTCACAATCAAAACATCCATCATCATAATCGGCTTCAGCTTCGGCAGTGGGGCCCCCTGGTCCAATTCATATATTGGAGTGAAAATTGGAAACAACTTTTTTTCAAGTAAAATACAAGAAATTTGTCAACTTACTTTTTGCCCATTTAGGAACAAAATTAACAATTATAAATTAAGTTGTTTTAGTGGGTACTTCATTAAATAAAGAGTTGATTTTAACCACTTTTTCGCTGTAAAGTAAAAGCTGGTTCAAGTAGACATACATATCAGGGCATATCGTTTTAATTCTTGTTTCATTTTATCCAAACAGAATTGCGTCAGTATTTTTACATTATTGTCTAGAAAAGTTGTATGTTAAACGGTTCTTTTGGAGAGAAATATATGATTATTTTTGTAGACTGGTGTATTATGATTTACGTAAGCAAAATCCCATCTATCTAATAATAATTTCACCATATTATACTCTAAACGAAGTCGTGGTATTTAAACGAATTATGAATTCAAAATTGTTAAATTTGAAATTTGATGAAACTATGTTAGTAAAATTTTCGTCAGTTACCACCATTTTGTGCGTTTCTACCTATATCATAATGATCTAACAAGATCGAAAAATATTTTTAATTATGTTTGTAAGTGTAAAATTATATTTGTTGTAGGATTTTTGTTAGAATTTTTGAAGCTAAATTCACTTAATTCTTTATTTTTATAACCTAAAAAAAGTCTTACGTTATTCATGCATATCAGATTTTAATACTGTTTTATTGGATTATAAAAAAAAATGTATCTTTCAATAAGATCGTCATCAACCCTTATTCATCCCACACCTGGGATACAGACCTCCCCTCAATCGAAGGGGTTTAGAGCGTACTCTACCACGCTGCTCAACTGCGGGTTGGCGGAGGCCAGTGTTTTCAAGTCGCCACCTCAAGGCCAATGACTTGACTTAACGACTGTCATCTAATGACAACAGCCGGTATCGACGGCTTAACGCGCCCTCCGAAGCATGGAAGAGCTCGAGATAAATAAACCCATCCATGGGCAGGCTACGGTTGACGTTGCTTAACTTGCGTGTTTGATTAGATTGACACGGGTAACGACACCATCGAGCTCCTCAATATTGAATTTGATTGAATAAGATCTATTTTGACTAATTTATGATTATTTTTTATATTGTTTGAGGATTAAAAAGTATTTATTCTCAAATGATTTTAAAGGTAATTCCCAATTTGATGATGATAATGTTCCATATTTTTTATAAGGCGTTGTTAATTTAATATTTATTATTTAAGTGAAGTTGGCTTCAATCTCGTAGCTTTTAGTGAAAAAATGTATTTATTTTTAAAATGTTGTAAAAAGACTTATCGCTTTAGTTAGTAAGTAAATCGGATTATCTATATATACCTTACTACTTGATGTAACTAGAGGTTTATGTGATTCTCGTCGCTACTTTGATTGTGATATAATTAAATTTTTGTATATAATGGTAAGCGAACTGAAAATCAATGTAAGTAAATAAATTGGGACGTTTTAAAGTTTTTATTTGTTTTATTTTAAAATTTAAGTAGTTATGTACAATCAACGGTACGGAGACATCCAGGATAAGATGTATCTCGTATTGCGAAGAGATAAGTACTGCTACGCTGAACACTCGTATACTGCAATTGTAACCATATACGTGCTCTTGACGATACGAACGAGCTTCAGTCCAACATATGACAAGACAGAGGTAAGTAGATGGTTCCCACTCATGTAGAAAACCAGTACTCACTCTGGACATAGTTTGTAAAGAGCTCAAAGTGAGGGTAATAGTACCTATCAACAAACCCTCCATCCAACCGTGGCTTCGCCGACCTCGCGGGCAATTCTTAACTCCCTACAAGTTATTTAATCTGTTTTTTATCCCTGCAGTAACGCACTTCCCCCCTTCTAGGGCAGCGACAAACAACAGATTGCAGTAACCACATAACGCACAGCGAATAACAACAGTATCTACGAACAGTACTCCTATATGAACACTTGGGCTCTCTTGAGGCGACCTCACCACTGCAAAAAGGCTTATCTGTAACAGCTTGTTCTACGTCCACATGCTCGCATATCTCCCCTTATTTTAAAAAAAAACCGGACAAGTACGAGTCGGACTCGCCCACCGAGGGTTCCTTTGGTACGAAGTATCATTATTAAATTAGATATTTTTCATTATAAATAAGAAATAATGCGTCGAAAAAAACAAATAAAATATATTTTGCAATGTGTACATCAAGCCCTTTCATATGATACCCCATTTGAACTAGTAGTTTCAATTTTAAATTTCGACACCCTATAAAAAATATAGACCCCCTATTTTTTAAGATCTATTTACAAATGTATAGTTTTCAGATTTATTCCTGTACTCTCTATTCCTGTAGTCTATAACGATGTTACTTGCCAAATTTCATAGTTCTAGGTCAACGGGAAGAACCCTATAGGTTTTGATTCCCTTGAGTGTGTCGAAATATGCGTTTTTTGCTGAATAAACGGCCGTAACTTTCTTCTACGTAAACTTAGCAGTTTGATTTTTTTACAACTTCATGGGACCGTAGACCTGAGTATACAGTTCAAATTTCAGCTCGATACCTCCACGCATTCTCGACATAGAAATTCTTGACAGACAGACAGACAGACAGACAGACAGACAGACAACAAAGTGATCTTATAAGGGTTCCGTTTTTCCTGTTGAGGTACGGAACCCTAAAAATGTCCAAAATCGGAGTTATGCATAGGTGCATAAAGAAATATATAAATATCCGATTTCTAAAGCCGGTGAATTATTTTATTTTTATTTTTTATAAGTAATGTTTAATAAAATGCATGTTTGAAAACAAGATAAAATAAAATTTGTTTAGGTCTCAGAGCTACGATAAGTTCATTCGTCAACGGAGCGTGAAACATTGCATTTGTTCAAAGGCGAGCCTTTATCAGTCCCGGATAGACAGTTCCCTTGGGCATGTGACTTCAGTCAGTAGCTACACAAATAAACGTAACAAATGCGTTTACCTCGTATATCCTAATAAAACAGTCACAAGGAATTGAAATAAAAATTTCGAAACGACAGTAATGCTCGTCAATGAGGGTCTTTCGGCAGCACTGTAGCGTAGGGTCCAATCATCTGTCAATTCATAGCATCTTGTCAAATGTCTTGTTGACGTCTTATTGTTGTCTTGTCGTCTTGAACTTTCACTGTCAAAAATTCAGTACATTTTGCCAATCTGGACCCGACGCCTACCTAACGACATCTGGTGTCAGAAAAAATATCAAACATCCCCATTATTAGCAAGAAATCATCAATTAATATATGCAGTTGGCATAGACTCGCTGTATATGTCATCAACGTCTAGACCATGTATGTATGTATACATAGCCTAATACATAGCATATACGTTGTAATATAAAATTATTGTTCAGTGAAATGAAAACAAATTCTTTATTGTGCCATTCGGACCTTGTGGACGAGTGTCCACAAGGTCCGAATGGCACGCTCCCCGATGCGAGTTTCACATTTTTTACCCATCCCAAAAAGTGCACAACGCCGCTAAAGAAATTTCACTTCAAAAAAAAAGATAAAGAATAAGAATATTATTTATTAAAAAAAATATACCTAGGACTGAGTAGTCCTAGGTATATTGTAAAAAATAAAAAAGATAAAGAATAAGAATATTATTTATTAAAATAAATATACCGAGGACTACTCAGTCCTAGGTATATTTTTTTTAATAAATAATATTCTTATTCTTTATCTTTTTAGGGTTCCGAACCTCAAAAGGAAAAACGGAACCCTTATAAGATCACTTTGTTGTCCGTCTGTCTGTCTGTCTGTCTGTCTGTCTGTCTGTCTGTCTGTCTGTCTGTCTGTCTGTCTGTCTGTCTGTCTGTCTGTCTGTCTGTCTGTCTGTCAAGAATTTCTATGTCGAGAATGCGTGGAGGTATCAAGCTGAAATTTGAACTGTATACTCAGGTGTACGGTCCCATGAAGTTAAAAAAAAATCAAACTGCTAAGTTTACGTAGAAAAAAGTTACGGCCCTTTATTCAGCAAAAAACGCATATTTCGACACACTCAAGGGAATCAAAACCTATAGGGTACTTCCCGTTGACCTAGAACTATGAAATTTGGCAAGTAACATCGTTATAGACTACAAGTACAGGAATAAATCTCAAAACTATACATTTGTAAATAGATCTTAAAAAATAGGGGCTCTATATTTTTTATAGGGTGTCGAAATTTCAAATTGAAACTACTAGTTCAAATGGGGTATCATATGAAAGGGCTTGATGTACACATTGCAAAATATATTTTATTTATTTTTTTCGACGCATTATTTCTTATTTATAATGAAAAATATCAAATTTAATAATGATACTACGTACCTACGGAACCCTCGGTGGGCGAGTCCGACTCGCACTTGTCCGGTTTTTTTTTTAAGTGAAATTTCTTTAGCGCGTTGTGCACTTTTTGGGATGGGTAAAAAATGTGAAACTCGCATCGGGGAGCGTAGACCGCCAGGCGTGCCGGAGGAGAGGATGTGATATACCCCTCTCTTTCTACCGCGCGGCGAAAATGTATGCCTGCTCCTGCTGTTTTTTTTTATATATCAGACGGGGGCAAGCGAGCATGTGGGTCACCTGATGGAAAGCAATCACCACCGCCCATAGAAATCAGCAACACCAAGGGGTCGCCGATCCGTTGCCAGCCTTTTAAGGGAAATATTGACTCTGTTCTTGAAGGCCCCCATGTCGTACTCATTTGGGAATACCGCTGAGGGAAGTTGATTCCACAACTTTACAGTTCGTGGTAGAAAATGTCTAAAAAAGCGTACTGTAGTAGATCGCCAAATATCAAGATGATGTGAATGGAATTTAAATTTTTGGCGAGTTGTACGATAGTGGAACTTAGCGGCAGGTATCAAATCAAATAGCTCATCCGAGCACTCCCCGTGGTATAATTTATATAGAACGCAAAGAGATGCAACATCTCTGCGTGTAGAGAGAGACTCTAGCCGATCAGAAATCATTGGGTCACCGACGATTCCAACAGCTCTTCGTTGTATGCGGTCAAATGGAGCGAGTAAGTACTGGGGCGCACCAGCCCAGAGATGTGAACAGTATTCCATATGTTTATTTTCAATGTAATATAAATTATCATGTTTGTGTACGATAGCGCAATAAATGAATATTGTATTTTTACCACATAAATGATAGTACTTTTATACTGATAAATAAAGCAATTCGTGTGAAAATATTCAAAAATGCACAACGTTAACGTTTCAGTTTTCACTTCTGCCGGCACTCCCGGAGTGCAACCCGTTTTTATTTTGGTTGTATAACGAATCTTTACATTCGCATATGGTTACTTGCCTAACCGCCGGCGATGTACGAGAAACGAGTAGAGCTAGCAACTAACTATAAACGACTTGCAGAAAAGCATGATAGCTCTTGTTGTTGCGACGAAACTAGAGAAGCCTCTCTGACAATATGAACAGACAACGTTCAACTATTCATATATGCATCTCTTTCATCCACACATACGTTTCTAAACGAGAAAATAGTTGGTAGTTAGTCGTTTTCTCGTCGGCAGTGAGACAAGTATAGGTACACAAGGTTGTACAGTCGGTTATAAAAGTTGTCTATTAGTTTTGATAAAACTTCCCAACAAAAGTAAACGTTGCTGAGGTCAATTTTCTATTTACGAGTATGAGAATAGTAGTTCTGAATTTGAAAATACTAACGAATGCCCATATAAAGGCGGCAAACCACGTAATTGGATCTCTGCAGATCTCGGCAGACCAATTAATAAAGTTTTACAAACAAATAATATATGAGTTTTAAAATATTTATTATAAATAACTTATAAATAAAATACCTACTTAAATATAACTTAGAAATAAATAACTATAAATAATGAAGCCCCGCCAATTCGTTACCCACTTGAAAAGTGCCCAAAAGGCTGGCAGCATTGCCACGTTGAATGGCAATGCTAATCCTCTGGCCGAGATATTGGCCAGCCCTTTTTTTGTATATTATTAAATGTTTAAAATATAAAATACATATGTACATACATATAATAAATAATACAGTTCAATAAATTGTAAAAAAAAAAAAAAAATATATTTATTAGTTATCTTACAGTTTTTTTTTTTTAACTAAGATAGTTTTTTAATTACATAAGAAATATTCATATAACAATAAAATACAACCAAAACTATAGTAAATAAAAATAATCTAATCGTAAAACTTAAAAATAAAACTAATAAAAAGAAAAACAAAATACTAATCTTGTAGTTAGTTTGGAATAAGGCGCTGTGTAATTTGCCCAGGAACGTCTAGCCAATTTACATTAAGCAAGCAAAAGTACTTGTTTGTCATCCAGTGTGATAAAAACAGCATTTACAATGTCAGCAATAAATTACAAATACAAATTGAATACGTGTAAGTGCTCACAAACGCCATTATATAAAATTTATGTGTGATTTCGTCGTCATACTTGCACTCCTTTCTCTCGCGTACTAAGAAATTAATTTCAACCAAGCACTTGAGTATAATGATCCTGTGTTAAAATGGATTCTCTGTAAGATCTTAAAATACGTAAAATAGAACCTGAATTTTCCAGCTTTGGAAAATTTTACAGCTATGTACTTGTTGAAATTCAATTAAGGTGCTCTAGTACGCACATATTTGAATGTGTTACAATGAATTTTAATAATGAATCTAAAGTACTCATTTAGAATTTTGTTATTGATGATACTAATTACCTATTACAATTGCTACTATAATTAAAACCTTTACAACACTATTTAATATAATTCTAATTTGACATATTGTAATAAGACCTAAGAATAGTTTAATATAATAAGTAATAATGTTCAATTCCTAATTTTAAATTTGAATTTAATTTAATATATTAATATTAATATATTTTCACAATGCCTTGAAAAGGTAAATTTGTAACAAAATTGCTAAGATCTAACTCACAATTATAATTGTACCTGTTGTTACTAATTTCAGTGAATAAATGAATATGAATATGATGATCTATCTGAGCCATTTTTACCGTTTTGCGAATCAACAGGAAGAACCTAGTGGGTGTTTCTTTTTTTGCTTTAGCTCGCTCTAAAGGTCATCGTCAACCTTTATTCATCCCACCGTTGGGGAGACCCGTATGGTCTCCCCTCATTCGAAAGAATTTACAGCATACCGTTCAAAGGCCACTGAGTTCGCTTAACGATTGTCATACTAATGACGACAGTTGGGACCGACGGCTTAATGTGTCTATCTATAGACCGACTACGGTCGACGTTGCTTAACTTGCGTGATCGATTAAACTGGATTAAACTGGAAACTGGAATGGAGGCCATGGCAATACAAAAGACCTGTCGGGAGGCCACAGATGCGATGGAAAGACGACATCGTAAAGCTGGTGGGCATTAACTGGATCAAAGTGGCCCAAAGAAGAAAGAGATGGAGGAGGTTGAAGGAGGCCTATACCAATATGGTAGAGAGTGGGCTGAGATGATGATGAATGATGAAACTGGAAACATGGAGCTCCTCATCATGCCCAGCATATAATATAATAAATAAATAAATGTTTCTGGACAATTTACACAGCGCCATCTAGTCTCAAATTAAGCTCAAAGCTTGTGTTATGGGTACTAGACAACCGATAAATGTACTTAAATACATTTTTTTTAAATACATACATATAATACATAGAAAACACCCAGACCAAGACAAACAGACATGTTCATGCACACATATGTTTGTCTTGTGCGGGAATCGAACCCACGACCTCGAAGTCAAAGTAGCCATTGCTAACCATTCGACCACCGAGCTCGTCAAATAATAAAAAAATAATGTTATAAAAAAAATTGTACACACTTTGTAAGTTCCTAAGAAACTATTATAGTGCTAAGTAGATTGAAAACTTTAGACATTATGAAGAGACTAAAAAAAATTGCAAACGAATGTAACTAACATTCAATTATATTTTTTACAGACGGAATGAACGATTCATTTGGCAGGATTGTAAACGTATTCTACTCACTTTTGTATTTAAATCGGAAATAATCATAATATGGTATGTACTATTCTTCATTTCCATCACAAGTTAGCAACTATAAACTAAACAATATATATAGGTATTATTAATTTTTTATACTACGTCGGGTGGCAGACAAGCATACGGCCCGCCTAATGTGAAGCGGTTACCGTAGCCATATTAACGCTCGCTACATAAAATACAGCTCGCGCGACGCCACCCCTGCTGCCATTGCAGCATCTCCTTCCTTTCTGGTGACCTCACTCACTCGCAGGAACACAACAACCCTCAAGGGAAACATTATTTGGCTGTACCGCAGCCAAATAATGGTTCCCTTGAGGGTGTCTGTGAGGTGGAGGTACATTCCCCAGTCGGGTAGCTTACAATTGCGCTTCCTCGTCAGAGCTTCGTTTGTCAGTCAGCAGGGTGCACCGCGTGCACATGAAGTTGGCTTAGGTTCAAAGATGTTGATGAACCACTTACACCCCAAAATATAATGTCTCAAGGGAAGAAGTGGAATCCCATTGCTTCTTACTTCTACTAATTTATTCTAACTAAATTTACATAGGTGTAAGTCGGCCCTTAATATCAGATAAAAAGCTTTTCTAGTTAATTACATATTTTTCCTTACACTGTGAATTAACATTTAAATTAAAACGACTTTTTTTATGTACAGAAGTTCCGTGCACTAATAACTAGAAAAGTTTGTAAGCGGTTGTCATGGAAACTAACATAACAATCCGAAAATAGAAAGACAAAATAACAAGCAAAAAAACAGCTTAATCATTACAAAATGAGATTGCTAGTCGTCGCGACGAGTCAATTTAGTTAAAATAGTACTCTATGTAGATTGATCATCTGTGTTATACTATGTATGACAACAAGATGTTCCGTATTACTTATTATTATTTATTAATAAATATATCATAATTTATTATTTATGTACGATGATATTAAATTAAGGAGGAAATTCTTTAGGATAAAGCACATTTTGTCAACTCGGAAAACTTCGCCTCACCGAGCGGCGTCATTGATGTTGGTCTAACCAGCTAGGTGTCAAACTAACCAAAGCACAGATCACCCTGGCTACGCCCAGGCATTACTTCGCGGGCAGCTGGCCGCCAACTGGAGGTCAACTTTGACGTCACCTACTTCTAGTCAGTTTGAGCAGCGTGGTGGAGTGTGCTCTAAACCGCTTCAATTGAGGGTAGACACCCGTATCCCAGCAGTGGGATGAAAAATGGACCTGAAATGGAGAGGAGTTAGTGGAGACTAAAATGAACCTGATGATGATGATGATGGGATGAAAAAGGATTGACGAAAAGGAAGAAGAATAGAAAATATGAAGAATACGTACGAAGGTATCCCCAGCAGTGGTATGATTACTCATACCACTGAGATGATCATAACAACTACGAGACAGAGAAAGGAAAAAAAAGAGAATACATAGGAACGAATTTTATCAACAACTTTTCATAAATTATTTTTGAGTAACGCTTTCGTCTTGGCACAATAGAGACAGACAGAACACTTCTATCATTGAAATTGGAAACATCTTTAATTCTAAGAAAATTGTAAGAAGTTTAGTATAAGTAAAAGAAATCATCATCATCAGCCCATATCTACCCACTGCAGGATATAAGCGTTCCCCGATGCTTTCCACCAAATACGATCCTCCGCTTTCCGTATCCAGCCGTTTTCTGAAGATCATCGGACCATCTAGCCAGAAGGCGGGCGTTCAACGCTTCGTCGTGCTACGCGCTGCCTAAAGTAAAGAAATAATTATAAATAAAATAAATAATTTAAAAATAATTCTGTTTTACCCCATAGTGAGACCCTAATCATTTGTAAAATTTGTTTGTGTAAAAATAGGATGAAATGGATTCAAATAGAGCCTAAATTTACTTATAATTATAGTGTTTGACTTAGTATCAATTATTTACACATCAATGAATAATCTCCTCGAGACTCCGTTGAATAATACTTGCAGGTATACAACAGTACTAGCCGGGAATACAGGGAACTCCTTTGTACCTATTGTGGGATTAATCAATACATCTTTCATCAAATTGAAGCTCAGTGCATTCAGATCCTGAACATAGATTTAATTACATATACAGATTAAACCCGGTATCATACCTTGAGGGTTGCTGTGTTCCTACTAATGAGTCGGGTCATCAGAAAGGAAGGAATTACTGCATTGGCAGCGGTAGTACTCTTACTTATACTGTGGCAGCAGTATTTCATGTTGCGAGCGTTGCTATCGCTATCTAGATTTTGGAATGATAGCGGTTCGTCAGCGTTTTTTATTCCGACGACAAAAACGGAGGAGGTTCTCAAGTCGACGCGTATATTTTCAGCGAAATTCATTGAGCTTATGAAATCGTCCGGTCGTTCTGTCTGTCCGTTGCCATGAAACTCAACATTTTGAAATTCTGATTCGTGTAGAGCATCAAAAAGTAGCAATGTCAAGTGACCTTGGTTTTCCGAAAAAAAGTCGTTCTGTCTGTCCGTCCGTTGCCATGAAACTCTAAATTTCTAAATTCTGACTTCGGATTCGTGTAGAGCATCAAAAAGTAGTAATGTAAAGTATCAATTCCGGATTTCGAAAAAAAAAATTTCGTTATGGTGGCGCATGCTGCGCGTCCGATGTTTTTTTTATGTATGACCATGCACAATTTTACACATTTTTATAGAGTAGTCCGATTTTGATAATTATTTTTTTATTGGAAAGGGTATACCCCGAAGTTGGTCCCATATAAATTTGAAAAAAAAAATCAACCCTAACAAGGGAAGGAAAACAGAGGATGACTGATTGTTCACTCACTGATTGTAATGTATGACGCTAATTAGTAGATTATAGCCAAAAAAAAAATATAAAATAAAAACTATTTAACAAAAATATTAAACCGCCGAAAAAACTGAAAAGCAAAACATATTTATTGACCTTAATAACTAAGTTCTTAAACTAATTTAATCATAATGAATCATTAGATGTTTCACAAAAACTTTCGTAACCAGTTACAAGAGAAGAATTTTTTTACGCTGTTTGGTAACTAGTTGTGAGAGAACTATTATTTTTTCCTCTTTGGTAACTTTTGATAGTTACGAACGTAAACTAGTCGCATTTCGTGAATCAGTCACATTTTTTTTATTCCACGTCGGGTGGGAAACAAGCATACAGCCTACTTGATGTGTGTATAAACGCGCGCAACAAATGTTACTTGTGCGTTACCACCCCGGTTGCTGGCGCTCCTCAGGAGCAGGATGCTCCTAAGGAGCGCCAGCAACCGGGTAGCCTCACTCACTCGCAGAAAACTACCATTCTACAGGAATTTGTTATATGGCTGCTGTAGCGTAATAAATTCTTTATGACTTTAAACTTTTCCAGACGGGCTATCGTCATGGCCTACTTCTCACTAACCTTGCCTCCTTGTTATTTAGTAGGGAGTACCACGTATTTTTATACCACTAAGGTGACAGCATAAACAAGCATACGTTCCGCCTATCCGATAATGGAAAGCAGTTACCGTAGCCTATGGTCGCCTGTAACACCAGAGGCATCACATGCGCGTTGCTGACCCTGTAAAAACCTCTTTACGCCCTTTTTGAAGAACCCCATGCTGTAGTCTCCTACCTCCTCCTAATAGATATTAAGCCCCCTACACCACAAAATAAAAATACCACAGAATAACTAATAGTACTTACATACGAAATAGGCACTCTCCGCAAGTGAAAGGAGTTTCCTCTCCCGCTCCCCCGTTTAAATCCGCGGGCGCAAAATAGTTTCAACTCGCTTAATGCTATAGAACGCCTCGTGTCGCTATTCATTTGTTTTCTCACCTCCAGCTTAAGTGGCCAGGTTGTGATAGTGATATACATTATAATCACATAGGAAGGGACTTAAAACCTTTTTGTTTGTAAAGTGTTAGTACAGTATGTTCTTCATCTACGTTTGAAGATACATAACGCATCTTTTGGAAACACGCGAGTGACTGCTTAATCTATTGGGTACCTAAAGGTATTAATGAATGTTCATGTTTTGTTTGTTAATAAATTTCTCTCTGCCTCTCAGCCCTCTGGAACGCCAATCGGCTCTCACAACATGCCCTCGAAGTGGAGACTTTTCTAAAGACAAACAAAATTGACATCCTATTAGTATCAGAAACACACTTCACGGAAAAAAACTACTTCAAAATACACAATTGCAAATTTTACCAAACAATGCATCCAGACGGTACATCCCATGGAGGATCTGCATTATTAATCAAGAATAATATCAGACACTATGAAGCTGAGCCTTTTAAAACTCCAGAAATACAAGCTACAAGCGTAGTTGTTGAGGACTGGAGGGGCCATTTAACAGTCACTGCACTTTATTCCCCCCCAAAACATGCAATCAAAAAAGAATACTATGTCTATTTTTTCAAAACACTGGGACCGAGGTTTATAGCAGGTGGAGACTATAACTCTAAAAATACCCAATGGGGTTCTCGCCTAACAACTCCCAAAGGACGACAATTACAGGCAGCCATAAGTGAACTACACCTAAACTCGATATCGAGCGGGACTCCAACTTATTGGCCAACGGACCCAAAAAAAATCCCAGACTTGGTAGATTTCAGTGTCGTAAAAGGGATCCCTGTCAATTGCTTCAGATGCACTAGCCTACATGAACTCTCATCAGACCATAATGCAGTACTATTAGAGGTCTCCCAAAAAATCTTCAAAGTTAAACCTCCTGCGAGGTTATGTAATCGTAAAACCAACTGGAGTCTATTCCGTTCCCTGATAGAGTCTACGATCAATACTAACCTGCCCCTCAAAACCGAAGAGGACCTTACAACAGCAGTAGAACATTTCAATCAGTGTATCCATAATGCAGCTTGGAATAGCACTCCTGATAGCATGACGCACCCAGAACCATTTTGCTCAAAGTCTGTTCGCGATCTAGTAGCAGAAAAAAGACAAGCTCGTAAACTGTGGCAAACCACTAGGTTCCCTGGAGACAAAACACGGCTAAACAACCTAACAAATAAACTTAAACGACTACTCCACGCCGAAAAAAATGAACATGTCCAGAATCACCTGCATAACCTTGATGCCACTGCTGCAACAGATTATTCTCTCTGGAAAACAACAAAAAAGCTCAAAAAACCGATTACCCGAACCCGCCAATACGCAGAAAGGATAACTCATGGGCAAAAAGTGACATAGAGAAAGGCGAAGCCTTTGCTTCTCATCTAGATGAGGTTTTCATACCAAATACTACACGAGACGCATCAGTTAGTGAAGAAATTACCAGCTCCCTCAATGAAACTTATCAACTCGACCTGCCAATTGAAAGGATCAAAGTATGCGAGGTCATAAATACAATCAAAAATCTTAACCAAAAGAAAGCCCCAGGATATGACTTGATAACTGCAAAAATACTCCGGGAAATACCAAGGGTAGCAGTTCATTTCCTAACACATTTGTTTAATTGTATACTGACCAGAGGCATCTTCCCACCCCAGTGGAAAGTAGCTCAAATTATAATGATCCTCAAACCTGGTAAAGCTCCTGAAGAGGTGTCTTCTTATAGACCGATCAGCTTACTACCCATCCTGTCGAAGGTTATGGAGATACTTTTCCTAAAGAGACTGAACACAGTCATAACAAAAAATAAAATCATACCTGATCATCAGTTTGGCTTCAGAAGACATCACGGCACAATAGAACAGGTGCATAGACTAGTAGAAGAAATACACAAAGCCTTTGATAATAAGAAATACTGCTGTGCAGCATTCCTGGATATTTCTCAGGCCTTTGATAGGGTTTGGCATGATGGCCTATTATATAAAATAAAGAACAACCTCCCGTCAAACTATTACATTTTCTTGAAATCTTATCTTGCTGATAGATCTTTCTATGTCAAACACGGAGAGGACATACCCAAACTTCACAGGGCTTATGCAGGAGTGCCACAGGGTAGCGTGCTTGGCCCGATCATGTACCTAATTTTTACCTCAGATCTACCTACTACAGACGGAGTCGTGATTGGTACTTTTGCAGATGACACAGCAGCACTGACAACCCATGATGACCCAGAACAAGCCAGTAAAAATCTGCAAAAGTCCCTAGACAACATCACTAAATGGCTGGATACTTGGCGGATAAAAGCGAATGAATCAAAGTCGGTTCAAGTGACGTTTACAATGCGACGTGACACATGTCCCACTGTATCGCTAAATGGAGTACAGATACCCCAAGAAAATGAAGCCAGATACCTTGGAATTTATTTGGATCGTCGCCTTACATGGAAAAAACATATCTTCACAAAAAGAAAAGCACTGGGAATGCAACTAAGAAAGGTGTACTGGATGCTGGACAAAAAGTCTAAACTGTCACTGGAAAACAAATTACTATTATATAAATGTATAATCAGGCCAATATGGACTTACGGAGCCCAACTTTGGGGCACTGCATCCAATTCCAATCTCCAAATACTCCAGAGGTTTCAATCTAAAATGCTAAGGATAATCACAAATGCCCCTTGGTATATAACAAATCAACAACTACATTACGATCTGGAAATCAGATCAGTCCAGGAGGAAATCAAACACACAATGAAATCTTACAAGAAAAGACTGGACAATCACCCCAACATATTAGCAAAGTACTTAATGAGCGACCAATCAACACCCAAAAGATTAAAACGGAAAACCCCAAGAGACTTATAGTGGGAGAAAATATAATACATATGGGTGCACGTCAATGGACTGCCTGCCCTCCAAGATGATTAGATAAATACATAACCTTATGCTGAATGTTCCCAATGGAATAGATTGCAGTTGAAAGAGAAAAAAAAAAAAAATATCATATAAGTGTTTTCAATTGTATACACAGCCATTTTTATACTTAACACATCCCAAAACCATCCTTAACACATCCCAAAGCAATCCTTATCATATCCCAAAACCATCCTTAACACATCCCAAAACCATCCTTAACACATCCCAAAACCATCCTTAATACATCCCAAAATCATCCTTAACACATCCCAAAACAATACTTAACACATCCCAAAACCATCCTTAACACATCCCAAAACCATCCTTAATACATCCCAAAACAATACTTTACACATCCCAAAACCATCCTTAACACATCCCAAAACTATCCTTAATACATCCCAAAACAATACTTAACACATCCCAAAACAATCCTTAACACATCCCAAAACCATCCCTAACACATCCCAAAACCATCCTTAATACATCCCAAAGCCATCCTTAACACATCCCAAAACCATCCTTAACACATCCCAAAACCATCCTTAATACATCCCAAAACAATACTTAACACATCCCAAAACAATACTTAACACATCCCAAAACAATCCTTAACACATCCCAAAACAATCCTTAACATACATATAAACTAATATCTCTGGTTACAAAAATGGAATTCTTCTCTTGTAACTGGTTATGAAATAAAACTTTTTTACTAGCTCCATTAGGATCTTTTTAATTATCAACTATTTCTATTTTAAATGTGACCACTGATAATAAGTGTGCTCAGTGGTTACACCAGTGTAACAAATCAGTGTAACCATGGGTCGGAAGGGGATCCTTCACCTATACAGTGTTGTGATTGAATTTTGGATGAAGATCCAAATAGATTATAGATAGCACCATTAAAATGTATCTCCTGATTTTGTTATTATTCGTTTTTTTTTAATTGCCTCCTGAATGCTTGCTGAATGGAAGCAATTTTAAATAGGTGTTCACGTCAAAAAAATATATAACATTGTTCAAAAGAACCGCCGTTTCAAACGGTCAAACACAGACCAAAAAACGACCAAGTTGTAAAAGAACTCAATCTGCCTCCATCGAAAAATAAAAAGCCAATGCAAAGTTCCCTTCAGTTTCAGAGCGCTTGCTTAATGCAAAATGAACTGAAATAAACGACTGAATAGTCGGGCGTTATAACAAAAGAGTTCCAACATAATGCTTCGATCAACTTTGAGTCCGACAACTTGTCTTGAAAGGTCATTTTAACAATGCTATCATTTTTAGTCTCTGACCGCAGTATCTTAGTAATCCATAGAACACAGTCCGATGTGAACTTGGCACAAAAAAGTGTTAAGCGAGCTAGACTAAATAAAAATATGAATTATTCAGATATACGTTTTCAGATTTTCTCTATCTCATTTATCTTTTTTTTTATACTACGTCGGGTGCCAGGCAAGCATACGGCCCGCTTGATGTGAAGCGGTTACTGTAGCCATATTAACGCTCGCAACATAAAATATAGCTCGCACACCGTCATCCTCGCTGCCATCGCAGCATCTCATTCCCTTCTGGTGACCTCACTCACTCGCAGGAACACAACAACCCTCAAGGGAATTGTTATTTGGCTGCGGTATTCTGTAAGGTGGAGGTACATTCCCCAGTGTGGTAGCTTATAATTACGCTCCCTACCTCTCTTTTCGCCAGGGCTTCGTTTGTCAGTCAGCAGGGTGCACCGCTTGCAGGTGGAAGTTTTTGGTTCGAAGATATTGATAAACTACTTACACCCCTTCTTTTTTAGAATCGAATAATGAATAGAATCGAATATTTAGAATCAATCTTACATTAGCTACCCATAAAAAGCGTTTTAACAACTCTCTTATACTCTATACTCCACTTTTTCATCTGACTTCATGTCAGACTTCTTTACCTTGCAAGCATCGCGTTTCTAGAACACGTTACCTGAGGCCATCAGAGAATCTTCCAGTAAGTTCATTTTCAAAAAGAATGTTCAAGCTTATTTACTTGAGACTTTGTCCAAGCAATAATCATCATTGTACTATTGTTTTTCCTTTAGGTTTGTAATTACGTATATGTGTATAATTATATATTTGTGTATGATTATGTATATGTGTATAATATATGTCTATGTATCTTTTTTTATACTACGTCGGGTGGCAGACAAGCATACAGCCCGCCTGATGTGAAGCGGTTACCGTAACTGTATTAACACTCGCAACATAATATATCACTTGCGCGCTGCCACCCCAGAGCTTCGTTTGTCAGTCAGCAGGGTGCACCGCGTGCAGTTGAAGTTGGCTTTGGTTCAAAGATGTTGATGAACACACTTACATACCAAAACACGCATATAATACACGCATATAATAGTCCTCAAAAGCATTAATATTTCACAGCGCTATTCTGCGAGGTAGAGTTAGCTGCTCTCTTGGGTTCGATATGCCCTACCTCTATTTCGTTTTTTTTTTTATATATGAAATGGTAGAAAACGAGCATGTGGGTCACCTGATGGAAAGCAATCACCACCGCCCATGGAGGTCAGCAACACCAAGGGGTCGCCGATACGTTGCCAGCCTATTCTCCTTCCTTTCTTTGTTTCTGGTGAACTCACTCACTCGCAGGAACACAACAACCCTCAAGTGAATTGTTATTTGACTGCGGTATTCTGTGAGGTGGAGGTACCTCCCCCAGTCGGGCAGCTTTAATATACGCTATGCCCTACCTCTTTTTTCGCCAGGGCGTCGTTTGTCTGTCCGTAGGGTGCACCGCGTGCAGGTGAGGTTGCCTTTGGTCCCAAGATGTTGATGAACCACTTACACCCCAATGTGCAGGAAATGTATGACTCTAAAGCTGATAGTAAGTCTCTAGCACCCTAAAATTTTTCTCTATAGTATAGATACTCTCCGCCGCTCTCTCGAGCTGACCTCGCCCTTCCGTCGTTGGGTTTTCGTACCGTAGAGTTTTGTACATCCGAACAAGAAACGAACAAAACCCTTAAAAATTCGTCCGTCTATTCAGAAATCCGAATCTGAATAAGAATCCTATTAGGACCACTCGTATCTCTCTGTCCGTCTGTCACAGCCAATTTTTCCTGTTGAAATTTGGTACACGTATACATTCCTGTGACCCAAATACGGATGTGTAATGCAAATAAATATATTGTCAATACGTAAGACACTTTACTCAGCAAATTAAAACAAATAATTTCATAACTCGACGGCGTAACATACCATGAAAATATATAATGTGAATGCTCACATTATATATTTTCATGATAAAGAACATACGTTAAAGATATGTATGAGTCAGTGAAAGAGAGTATAAATAAACAAGATGGTAAAGATAAGAAAACTCCGAACGCCATTAAAAGAAAGTTAGCTACCTTGGATAGCTATGTGAGTGAGTTCCAAAGTAGGTAATCATAAAATATTAATTACATTATTTTATATATAATTATAATTGGAAGGCATTGCAGTACTATGTTGACTCAAAAACGCATATTCATCAATTTTTGACCCACGAAGAAGGAAACTCCCTAAGTCGTCATTTATATTAAAGCCAGCCAGCCGGTTTTCAATTTCCTGATCACGATATGAATGGTAAACGGGCATATCAGAACTCGAATGCATAAGTTAATGCATGTAAACAAATTAATGTGCCAATAAAAACAATAATAATATATTATTTTTTATTAACTTAAAAATAAAAACGAAACTAAGATATTATATGAACAGTGTAAAATGTACCCCCTTACCTTATCTACGAAACTATTCTCGGAATCTAAAATTGTGACCAAAATACGGAAAATAAACTTTCTATATTTCTCTTATAGATTACAGGAAAACTGGTGAGAATTCCACAAATCTCTCGATATTGTGGGTACGCACTTAAAAACTTACAACTTCAAATTTTAAGTTAAGGTTTTCGGGATATATTCTCGATTCTATTCGCTCTACACAACTTGCCAAGGCACCATTTACTCCTCGTATACTTCATACAGAACGTAAGGTCCCTGACTTTAATAAATACATTTTGGAGTAACGAATTTAGTGATATCTCAAAACCTTAATCATATAGGAATCCTACTCGCTTTTACCGGATTTTTCTTTGTGAAAATAAAAGAATAATAGGGACTACATTCCTTTTGTTAACTCCAACAATACAATACATACCTTTTTTCGTATTACTTATAAATACCGGCTGCTTTGAGGCTCAATATCAAGTAATATTCAACCGCGTTCATATCCAAATTTTCATACGAATATTTTTCTAAAGGCACTGCTAGTATTACTAATCTGTGGGGCGCCCCTAAAACGGTCGACAGAAGTGGGTCGTTCCATACTTTTTCTCTTGAAACGCGCCAATGTAACCAGAACCCTCATAGTTTCTCCCACCCGTGAATTTTACGAGTACTCCGATTCATTGAAAGGGGCCAAGCTTATATGGTAGGGTATATGTAGTTATGCCGTGTGAATACGTTTCGATATGGGAAAGGGTTCGCACAGAAAAAGTGGTAAAACGCTGGTAAGCATTTATGAATAAGAAAGGGAACTATGAATGGAAGCTGCGGGTTAAAGTGCTTTTGTCGTATTGGATTATTCGAATGTGACATGGCAGTGCATACCCGGCTGTCCCTTTATGGGTCGTACTAAGAGTATTGACGTGTATAATGATGAAACCGCAGGCTGAGTAGTAGTTATCTTCGACTCTTGCAGAGATAGTAAAAGCATCTAAATTGACTAACTCTTGTGAACCAAATTACATGACAGGACATTAGAATCAGTTAAATAATAATAGAAATTCAATTTTTTTTTATAATAAAAATATATGTATATATATATATATATATATATATATATATGCACCATTTTATTGTATGTTTATTATTTTACGTCATTATTGAATACAACATTTACCGCAATCAAAATGTCTATCAAAATACCGCAGTCGTAACAGATACACCTTGTTCCATAGACCCAGGATTTACCCTTATGCCAACAGGAGGATCATCATCATCATCTTCATCATCATCAGGTCTATTTTAGTCTCCACTACAGGAGCACGACCCTCTCTCGTCCGTCCTAGACGGAAGGAGGATTTGGCCTACACTCCCCACGCTGGCCAGACGGGTTGGGGAGGGATACAGGGGAGGGAACAGGAGGATAATCTCGCTTTTTCATAGGCACAATTCTATGAGTAATAGAGATTACCAGGGATCTAGATAAAGTAATCGTTAAGCTGACAGCAACTCAGAAGATCGGGACGGGGGCCCACCACATATTCCCACCACTGTGTCTCCTGTGCAGCCAGGATTAACAGTGGCGACCACCAAAAAAGGCAATGAAATTGCGTACAATTTCATATTGCCTTTTCAAAAAAATCGGCTAACATTAATATTTCAAAACCAAAATTAACCAAATCTGTTTAGCCGTTCCCGAGTTTTACCGAGACTAACGAAATACAATTATATTTTTTTTATATATGTTTAGTCAGATTTCCTAGTGTCCATAGTACAAGCTTTGTAAATTCGAGGCTTGAAGGCTCTGCTTTCATGTCTATTTTCAGTTGTGTTACATTCATCAATGCCAAATAACATCAGCACCGCCATATTAATATTCTCCATTCAAGTAAATAAAAGGTTTCAACAAATTTCACGCTCCGAACTCATTCTGCGAAAAATAAGTACATTATTACGCTTTCATGGGTTGCTTACTCAATAGTATCAATGTCTGTGATGTTGATAATCACATTTTGTTTATTTCCTTTGAAAGGAAATAGAATTTTCTGTTGTAAATTTTAACAATTTTCTACATACTTCCTACGCTTATTTTATGTAATTCGTTCTTATTCCTATTTTAGAAACGGTACTTCAAATCAATGATACCACTGTTTTAAAATTTATTCCTACTTGATACGAGTATACAATAGTTAGCCCGATCACCGAACCTGAAGCAACCTGAAGAAGCCTACCGCCGAAGCTGAAGCAGATTACCATCGGAATTTTTAAATGCAAAAATTAAATTATTGCTTAGATTGTTGCTAATTTCGGCTTTGACGAGCTCGGTGGGGTAGCGGTCAATGATGCGGCTTCGAGACCAACGCTCGTGGGTTCGATTCCCACATAGGACAAACATTAGTGTGCATGAACATGTCTGTTTGTCTTGGTTTGGGTGTTTTCTATGTATCATAAATATGTATTTACAAAAAAAATGTATTTACGTATGTTTATCAGTTGTCTAGTACCCATAACACAAGCTTCGCTTACTTTGGGACTAGATGGCGCTGTGTAATTTGTCAAAAAAATATATATATTTCGCTCAGCTGGTAGAAACCCTCGTGCACTACCGACTAAGCTGACGATGTTTGACAGTGACTTTAACTTAAGACCAATTTTTAGAATAAAAAAACCTATGGTAATTGGCTTCAATTTCGAAGATTCAGAAGACGAAACGTAGGCAAACTAGAAGCCCAGTAGGTCGGACCATAGAACCATAGAATAAAAGTTTGTTGCTTGAATTGCATGATTTTTTTATTTTTTTTTATACTACATTGGGTGGCAGACAAGCATACGGCCCGCATGATGTGAAGCGGCTACCGTAGCCATATTAACGCCTGCAACATTAAATATCGCTCGCGCGCCGGCACCCCCGATGTCAACGCAGCATCTCCTACCTTTCTGGTGACCTCACTCACTCGCAGGAACACAACAACCCTTAAGGGAATTGTTATTTGGCTGCGGTTTCTGTGAGATGGAGGTACATTCCCCAGTCCGGTAGCTTACAATTACGCTCCCTACCTCTCTTTTCGCCAGAGCTTCGTTTGTCAGTCAGCAGGGTGCACCGCGTGCAGATGAAGTTGGCTATGGTTCAAAGATGTTTATGAACCACTTACACCCCAATATTTCGATTTCTTATAATAAGTTCGATTAGACTGAAACGCACAACGACATCATCGTGCTACTCAGCTGAAGGAGCTTGATGACGTAAGGACCTCTAAGGGTCACAGAAAATATATGAAAAGTGAAAACTATATTACTTAGGTGAATAATCAGATGGACAATGGGATGTGCGGCTATTTTCATCCTAACAAATGAATGGATATTTCTTTTTATAAACCATCTGTTCCCAAACTAAGCATAGCTTGTAAGTAGTATGGGTACTAACTGGTAACTGATATTATACTAAAAAATTTTTTTTTGTAAATACATACATATAATACATTGAAAACACCCAGACGATGATAAACAGATATGTTCTTGTACACAAATATTTTGTCTTATGCGGGAATCGAACCCGCAACGTCGGAGTCAAAGTGGCCGTTGCTAATTCGACCATTCGATCACCGAACTCGTCAAAATTCACCACTAAATAAATTAATTAAAGCGGTGCACCCTGCTGACTGTCAAAAAAAGCTCTGGCGAAAAGAGAGGTAGGGACCGTAATTGTAATTTACCCGACTGGAGAATGGACCTCCACCTCACAGAATACCGCAGCCAAATAATAATTCCATTGAGGGTTGTTGTGTTCCTGCGAGTGAGTGAGGTCACCAGAAAGGAAGGAGATGCTGCGTTGGCAGCGGGGGTGGCGGCGCGCGAGCTATATTTTATATTGCGAGTGTTAAAATAGCTACCGTAAGCGCTTCACATCAGGCGGGCCGTATGCTAGTCAGCCATTCTACGTAGTATAAAAATAAATGAAAACAAATTGTCGTATATAATACGCAAACGTTCAGAGAACTGGATTAGGTGTCTAATGACCCAAGAAGGAGGTCACTCCGCCTCTGAGATATTTGCTAAATTATCAGTTGTAAATGTAAATATTACTTTAGGAGCGAACGATGAAGCGGAGAGATGAGGGATACTGCTGTGTACATTTTTTGGGTCACTTGACAAGAGGTGCTTGGAGCGTTTTCCTTTACAGACTTGTAAGATGTTTATTTTTATATATGAGCGCGCGGCAAGCGAGCACGTAGGTCACCTGATGGATAGTAATCACCGCCGCCTATAGAAATTTGCAATTGTTTTTAAATTAGAAATTAGACACCAAGGGTCGCCGGTCCGTTACGGTATGGTGGAGGCACTTCCCTAGTAGGACAGCTTACAAATACGTTCTACACTATCTCTTTTCTATCGGAGCATCTTTTGTTAGATGGCAGGGTACATCTCGTGTACGTGAGGTTAGTTTTGACCCTAAAGGTCACGGTGAACCTTTCTTCTTCATGCTTTGACGGCTAGCTAAAAAAAACCATTGACAAAGGTCGAAATATAATAAATAAAATTGTTTGTAGGTACAAACTAATTTATTTATAATGAGACCTTCTATAAGCTAACGTTACAACCATATTCCAACTCAAAGTCTATGCAAAGTAAATTAACACCAATGAATATTAAGCGTGGAGGGAGTAACAACCTTGGGTTCAGGCTAGAACCGTCTTACGCATTTCAGGAGTAACTCTATAGAATTACAGTGGAATTAAATTGTGACGCCATTTTAACTAATTTCATTTGTAACTAGAGTAGCATACCATATTTGACTGCGGTCTTGTATTATCTGGAGGTGCTTACGTATTCGGATTCGACAAAGCCTCGTTAGATAAATGGCAGGATGCACCACGTGTAGATGTGGTTGGTAGTTGCTCCAAAGATGATGGTGAGCCTACCCACCTTTTTGCTTTTTCACTTTTTAGGGTTCCGTACCCAACTGTATCTCATGAACCGTGATAGTTAGACAGTTGAAATTTTCGCAAATGATGTATTTCTGTTGCCGCTATAACAACGAATACTAAAAAATAGGATAAAATAATAATTTAAGCGGGGCTTCCATACAACAAACGTGTAATATATATATATACAATATATTCTTAGCAGAAATACGTGTTATTATTGTATTATGTAGAAATACACAATAATGTTTTGCGAAAATATCGAGCTAACTTGTCAGCAAATTAGGTCGGACATAACGCTCGTCGTCCACGTAAACGAAACATTAAGTTTATTGTAACTGAAGGTGTAACTGGATAGTTTTCGAGATAACGATCGCTGCTATGTACATATCGCTGACACGAAACGTTATTCTAGATAACTCTCTCTGACAAATAACATTTGTGTTCGAATAAATGTACCTATACGTTAAATTGCTTTTAGATGGGGTGTAAGTGGAGATGGGCCAAAATGCCAGGAATTTACGATAAATGCCCAATAAGTAATCATCATCATCATCATCATCATCATCATCAGCCTTTTTTCTTTTTTTTTTTTTTTACGTGGGGAAATCTGTTAAGGATACCACGCTGCCCAAGCGTGGTTATGTCGGACTCTGCTGCCATGACCAGTGGCAGCCATACCGACTAAAACCCCACGATCTCCTCCTCTCCGCCATTGGCGAGGCCACGGGAACTGCGATAGCATAACCTCCGCGACCCCGCCGACGGTTGTCCCTAAGGACCCTCCTCCTGGGGAACCCGAGTTTCTCCCCCTCCTCGATTAGTGGCGCACCGGGAGACATGCGGCACGCCGACACCTAGGGTTATTTTTTAACGAGGTTTTCTTCCTCGACTGCTTGGGGCTGGTGAAACCGGCTCTCCGGGCGGCGTCAGACGCTCCCGGCCTCGGTTTCACCTCCCCCCTCCTCTGTAATTTTTTAACGAGGTTTTCTTCCTCGACTGTTTGGGGCTGGTGAAACCGGCTCTCCGGGCGACGTCAGACGCTCCCGGCCTCGGTTTCATCTTCCCCCTCCTCTGTAATTTTTTAACGAAGTTTTCTTCCTCGACGATTCGCAACCCAGTGCACCATCGCTACACTGGGGAGCGCTCCTCCACTGTGCGCCTCACCGTGACCTCTGCTAGCTCAGAGGGACGGGAGGCGCAGACGCCCAAAAGCGCAGTACGAGTACTACGCTTTCCTCCACTGCCAGAACATTGGCCAACGGTCAGCAAGATCTCCGCGAAGAGAAGTTACTGACCGTTGTTGCCCAGGGTGCACCAGGCTCAGGCTGTTGCTAACCCGTCGTTCTCACCGGACGTATCCAGCAACAAAGACGGGTCAACAACAGTCCCAAGCACACGAGGAGGTTTTCCGGCCTTAGCACCCCATCATCATCATCAGCCTGCATCAACCCACTGTTGGATATTGGCCTTTCCCAATGCTTTCCACCATATGCGATCCTCCGCTTTCCGCATCCAATCGCTACCAGCCACCTTTTTGAGATCGTCGGTCCATCTAGAGAGGGGGCGCCCTACGCTTCGTCGCCCCATACGTGGCCTCCACTCTAGGACTTTCCTCCCCCATCTGCCATCGCTGACTCGGCAGATGTGGCCAGCCCACCGCTACTTCAACTCGCTGACTTTGAGAGCTATGTCGACCACTTTGGTTCTCCTTCAAATGACATGTCTTCGTTTCGGATTCTATCCCTTAGAGAAACTCCAAGCATCGCTTGCACTCTCCATGCTCTCTCCATCGCTCGCTGTGCGACTTTTAGTCTGTGAACCACCCAACGGTCAGCGTCCATGTCTCTGCACCGTAGGTCATAGCGGGGAGGACGCATTGATTGAACATATTATATAGTAATAATAATAATAAGTCCGCAGGGCAGCTTGTGTGGCGAGCTGTTGTGTGAGTAGCGACACCACGGACCCGAGTCTCAAGAGAGTCGGTCAGGGCCTTCGTCTCCGACGTGTCTTCATCGGTCGGAGTGTAAACACAAGAAGGCCCGCAGGACTCTCAGCTCTGGCTTGCCTTCATTGGCCGTCCAGAGAGGAGCCGCTAGAGCTATGTGCTCCAGGGGTGGACGTGTTAAAAAGGGCATCACGCCGCGAGTAACTTCGGAGAAAGCGCAGCACACCTCTCGACATCCCTGAGTCACTCACACCGGTGTTGCCCCCGGCCGTTTTCCTGGCATTTCGGGGGCCCATCTAGTGAGTGGCAAGCCACCGCCTGCCGCAAATAACTAGCAATAAAAGCAGCTATGGCAGGCGTATTAAGTTCACCCAGACCTCATCTCCATAGCCCATTTATTTTCCATCACACTTCGCAATAGTCTCAACGCCTGCTGAGACCTGCTCATGGGTATGTCGTTCCATTGACATATCCTGGAGCGGGTCACGGCGGGCGTACAACATTACATCAAACTTCTCAAAGGGGCCTCTACGCGTTGGATCCATATTCCCGGGCATGCCTATCAATGACCGGGCTTGACCCGTGATTAAAAAGAGATACCTAATAATAATAAACAACAAATATTTTTGGACAATTTACACAGCGCCATCTAGTCTCAATTTAAGCGCAAAGCTTGTGTTATGTGTACTAGACAACTGATAAATGTACTTATAATACATAGAAAACACCCAGACCAAGACAAACGTCATGTTCATGCACACAAATGTTTGTCTTGTGCGGGAATCGAACCCGCGATCTCGGAGTCAAAGTGGCCATTTCTAACCATTCGACCACCGAGCTTGTCAATATATAAATAAGTATTATATAAATGCCCAATAAATGCCTTATTAGGGAATATATATTTACTTATTGGGCATTTATCATAAATGCCCGGCATTTTGCCCATCTCTAGATGTAAATGATTCATCAACAGCTTTGAACCAAAGTCAACTTCGCCGGTACATGGAGAACTCTGTTGACTGACAAACGAGGCTCTGGCGAAAAGAGAGGTAGGGCATAGGGTATTTTTTAAGTTGCCCGACTGGGGAAATACCTCCACCTCGCAGAATACCGCAGCCAAATATCAATTCCCTTGAGGGCTGTTGTGTTCCTGTGTGAGGTCACCAGACAGAAAGAAAGAAAGGAAAGACTATAGGCTGGCAACGGATCGGCGAACCCTTGGTGCTGCTGATCTCCATGGGCGATGGTGATTGCTTTTCATCAGGTGACCCACATGCTCGTTTGCCACCTTCTGAAATAATAAAAAAAAAACATTTGCTTTCGTACAAATGTATACGTTCGTATCATGTCGAGGAGATCGATGGCGTCGTTGCGCGTGTCAGTCTAATCGATCACGCAAGTTAAGCAACGTCGACCGTAGCCTGTCTATGGATGTGTTTATATATCTCCCCCGTGCTTCGGAGGGTACGTTTATCCTGGCTGTTGTCATAAGATGACAGTCGTTAAGTCAAATCAATGGCCTTTGGGCGGCTTGAAAACACTGTCATCCGCCAACCCGCAGTTGAGCAGCGTGGTGGAGTAGGCTCTGAGCCCCTACGATTGAGGGGAGACCCGTATCCTAGCAGTGGGATGATTATGGGTAGATGCCGAAATGTATACATTAAATTGCTTTTAAACTTAATTTTATACGTAATTTAAAATAAGCTTACGCCCGCGACTTCGCACGCATGTATCCCAGTATCCCGTGCATTTTCAAAAATCCTTTCGTAGCGGATACCTAAGTCATGATAGCTACCTGTATGCCAAATTTCAACAAAACCCGTCTGGTATTATTCTTTATTGGACTTAAATAGAATACATAACAAGTGTAACTGTCACAAACAAACACAATATAAAAATTCTAAAAGTTACAAATGCAACAGTTTGTAGTTTTACAAAGGAGATAAGCTCGTTATCTCTCTAAGAGATCTCTTCCAGCCAACCTGTGCTGTTGGACATTTTGTAAAACAACGGATATTATGAATATATAGTGCAAAAGTCTAGCGATAATTTGGTCGAAGATAGACGCCGCCCAGGTCGACCACTATATACTTCCTAACGCACCGATCTTTCCATCCGTTCGACATGGCCAAGCCAACGGAGAATGGGCTTTAATTTCTCCTTAATAATACTGGGACACGGCAATTATAGTAAAATAGTTAATTAAATTAAACGGGGTCACTGACGCACACAAATTGTCGGAAAAGCCGATTTTCCCGGTCACATATTTCCGTCGGAAAGCCTAGTTTCTATCTCAAAATTAGTCGGCAATTATTGAGAAACTATTTGACTTCTGATATGATTAATTAAGTTACCATGCTGTTTGTGATATCACTAGAAAGGAAGGAGTTGCTGCGTTAGCAGCTGGGGTGGAGCCGCGCGAGCGATATGTTGCGAGCGCATGTGCGAGCGTTAATATGCCTACGGTAACTGCTTCGCATCAGGTGAGCTGTATGCTTGTCTGCCACCCAATGTAGTTTAAAAAAAAAACATGTTGATACTCTGTATATATTTTCTTTGTTGATTCGATACTTTACGAGTTTAGAGAAACTCTAAGCACTTCACTGTTCATTGCCTTTTTGGCGGTCACCGCTGTTAATCCTGGCTACACAGGAGACACAGTGGTGGGAATGTGTGGTGGGCCCCCGTCCCATAATCTCTAAGCACAGCTCTCTCCACTCTCCATCGCTCGCTGCGCAACCGTCCTGTGTACCATCGCGACGGTCAGTGTCCAAGTTTCTGCATCATAAGTCATTCTTTCCAGTGCAATTTCAATATAAATATCAACAAAATCATAACAGATAGACAAAGATAATTAAGCGATATTAAATTGAATGTATTTTTCTTTTCTTATCTAGTCAATGAGCCCATAGCAAAGTTAGCAACGTCAAAGGTTCCGCAGCCATAATTCATTGTATAGCTGGCATTTGGCCGGGACGTGCTCATATGATTGACCTTAATAATGTTATACGCAACTTTATTGCCCTTTCTTCAGAATATCGTCTTTCCTCCGCGTATTATTCCGAAGTGAATGAGGAACATTAATGTGAAAAAATGATATAAAAAGGTACTGGTCGTATTCATGTCACATATTTAAATAACCTAACTGATAAAGTTTATGACTTATTTAGGTAGGTAAGAGTTGCTATAGACTTGTTAGTAACCAGATATGTGTAGTTTGGGGTATAAACGGTTCATCACCAACCTCACCTGCACGTGGTGCATCCTGCTGACTGACAAACGAGGCTCTCTCTCTCGAGAAACGAGGTTGGCAAGGGATCGACGACCCCTTAGTGTTGCTGATCTCCATGGGCAGTTGTGATTGCTTTCCATCAAGTGACCCACATGCTCGTTTGCACCCCCTCTCATGTAAAAAAAAATCTCAAATTCATACTCAATATACGAAAGATAGACAAGCACGGCAATTATATAGTAAAGATATATAATTATAGTAATATGGTCCCTGATTTTTTGAAAATTCGTGATCGTGAGAAAATACTTAGACTGTTCAAACCTATTAATGAGGTACTTGAAATATTGATGTTTGAATGGCAAGAAAGGTGGGATACTTCTACCAAAGGACGCCACTTGTATCTGTTTTTTCAATCAGTAAGAGATAGATTAAAGAAAAAGTCGTTAGAAGTGGATCACCCCCTTGCGCAATTTTTGACTGGGCATTTAAATTTTAAGGCTAAACTCTTTTCGTTTAAATTAGTGCCGTCGCCCTTATGCGAATGTGTAGAACATTCGCATGCAAATTATGAATTCAATCAAACAGCACATCATGTTCTCTGGGAGTGTGATCTTTGGCGGCGGGAGCGGGATGACATGTTGAATTCATTACAGGTCGCATCCGGGGTAGTATACTATTCTGATTTGGTAGCAACAAGGGAGAATTACCAAGCGTTCAGACGATTTTGCAATTCTTATTATTGGAATCGATGTGTTAGGTTAGGTTAGGTTAGTTTTGGTGACCTAAAACTCAATGTTTTAGGTCCCCAATAGTATTAGACACTTAAAATCCGTGGTGCACGGCAGTTGAGCTTCACTTGACTAGCCATCTCTTTAGGCTTTTAATGCCTTATTTGCCATATTGCTGTCTCTCACATTGCTAAGAGGGCTGTAAGTGGTTCATCAAGATCTTTGAACCAAAACCAACTTCACCTGCACGCGGTGCACCCTGCTGACTGACAAACGAAGCTCTGGCGAAAAGAGAGGTAGGGAGCGTAATTGTAAGCTACCCGACTGGGGAGTGTACCTCCACCTCACAGAATACCGTAGCCAAATAACAATTCCCCTGAGGGTTGTTGTGTTCCTGCGAGTGAGTGGGGTCACCAGAAGGAAAGGAAGTAGATGCTGCGTTGGCAGCGGGGGTGGCGGCGCGCGAGCAATATTTTATGTTGCAAGCGTTAATATGGCTACGGTAACCGCTTCACATCAGGCGGGCCGTATGCTTGTCTGCCAACCGAAGTAGTATAAAAAACAAAAAAAAAAAAGGGGAAGTCAAATTCCAAAAGCTTCCTACTCCTACTAATTTCTTCTGATTAAATTCGTTGTGAGTTCCAAGGCAGCCGTAGTTGTACCCCCGGGACTGCAATGGACTCCACTGTTCATTGCCTTTTTTGGCGGTCGCCAATGTTAATCCTGGCTACACAGGAGACACAGTGGTTGGAATGTGTGGTGGGCTCCCGTCCCAATACGAAAGATAGAATCTATACAGGACACCCAACTGCTCACCAACGTGACAAATTCTATAAGTTATCATATTATATTCCAATATAAATTTAGTCATCTACATCACTCACACTTATAAACTTTCAACTGAATTTAAAAAACTATATCTATTTAGACATAGGAATGTCTGCGGTCTTATGTCTGGTTGGCAGGTACATTGCATTGGTGTTAGTCCAACCAATCAGTGAACAAACAACCTTAATGCGGTCGTGAGGTTTCGTGGTCGATTTGATCCCAGCGCGGGCAATGGAGGGTTAACTCAGTTTTCCTGTTACAAACAAAGGGACAATTAGCAAAGATTAAGTATTATGTGTTTTTTCGATAGTACGAGTGTATCTATATATACAATGCATTAGGAATCGAACTTTCGATATTTTACTGTTTATTTCGACAACAATGGATCGCAAAAAAATAATATGGATCATAACCCCATTAATAAAGGGATAATAATAAGAAAAGGGATAATAATTAAGGGAGGGATAATAATTAAAAAGAAAAAAAAAGGAGAAAAGGGATAATAATTAAGGGAGATATTTTAAAATTAATTTTCTTTAATATATAGTTGGTATTGGTCCTGCGAAATATTTTATTATTTCTATTTGAAAAAAAAAGCTGCTATGATGAAAACAGTCTTAGGTTGCGGTATTTAAGATTCTTCAGCTTCTAACACAAATCAACTAACGAATCCGAAACTATGCTGTTCAAAGTGCTGAAGTGCTGTTCGAAGCACGGAGGAGCTCGAGATAAATAATTATCCAAGGCCAGGCTACGGTCGGCGTTGCTTAACTTGAGTTGACTTGAATAAAATTGCGTCTTCGATTATACTGACACGCGTATAGACGCCATCGAGCTTCTCAATGTAATGAAATTAAATAACTATTAGCTATATTTAATTTTATTTTTATACCACTAAAGTGGAAAACAAGCATATGGCCAGCCTGATGGAAAGCAGTTACCGTAGCCTATGAACGCCTGTAACTCTAGAGGCATCACACGCGTGTTGCCGACAGTGTAAAAAAATAAAATAATACTTAACCCTACAATAGCTACAACCTAATAGCTTTCTGCAAGAAGCCGATGAGAAACTGTCAGTAATGACTTCGCCGAAGCCTTGAACTCTGAACAACGGGGGAACCTTAGATTTACATTAGCGAATTAGAAGCAAGTCATGCAATATCACCGCACGATGATCACGTAAAATTACTTTTTTAATGACTTTAACCTTCGCGGCTATTTATACAACGAACTAAAACGAAATTGTTTTAAATCAACCCTGAGAAGGTTCTTTGCCGAATCCTGACTAGAACCTAGGACGATATAATTTTATTAATTTGCGCAATGTTTATTATATTCTTATATAATATTGTATTATTTATTATATGTATGGATATATGTATTTATAATTAACATAGTAGTTATATCCCACGAATGTTTGGTACGATCCACTTGCCTATTCATGAAATCCTCTCAGATACTCTAAGGTTGGCTGGAAGAGATCCCTGTGAGGGATAAGTCCGCCTTTGTACTTTTCCTTTAATTTACTATATTGTAAATTTTATTTTATGTACAATAAAGATATTACAATCAAACTACCGAAAAGCATATGTAATATGTTTTTCTGTAGTTTATTAATGAATAAGCGCCGAAGAACAAAAATAACTTATTAAGAAAATATAAAAAAAAACGTAGGAATATTTAGCAACTTCTCTTTTTACACCATTAAGGTGGCAGACAAGCATACGGCCTGCCTGCTGGTAATCCAGGGCTTGCCACAGCAGCATTTCATCAAAATAACACAAAAACGATCACATAAAAAGAATTTACCCAAAACACAATATTTAAAGCCAATATCGCTCAACCCATACTGAATGTTCAGCTTCATTTGTTTACTTTTCGAGTCACGAGGGCAGGGAGCCTGCGGTCGGACATAAAATCAAATTAGTGCACTAATAAACCAAAGGCAATCCGCTTTTACTGGCCAATTTAATATGGCCACTGTGGATTCCGCAGGAAGCGCGACTATTTTTGCTTTTTGCGAGAATTACGTGAGCTGGGATATTTCGTACCTTACTTTGGAGATGTCTGTTTGAGGGTTATGTGTATCAGTTTTACATACTATCAAGTTCTTTTTTTTTACTACCGGGGTATTAATTAGCATTTTTTATACTACGTCAGGTGGAAAACAAGTATACGGCCCACCTGATGTTAAACGGTTACCGTAGCCACATATACGCTTGCATTTATTAACCCGCGATTAAAAAAAATCCACAGTAATAAAAAAAAAGTGGTATAAAAAGAAAACGAAACGTCAGCTACTCGCGGTGAAAAACTGCATGGACACAGATAGAATATATTTAGAAATACTACAGACAAAATTAGTCGTCCTAACGAAGTTAACAGTAACTCTAAATTTGCATTTCAGCTTGCAGCCAGCTAAAGTTTGTACTAAAATAAAATAGTCGGCACTGTAGAATACTGAATTTAAATTATTAATTATTGGTATTGGAAATACAATCACTAGAATTATAAGTTAGGGTTGAATCGTTAAAAGATAGTTAATTGATTCAGGTGTTATTTTGCGGAAGTCAAATTTAAACCAAAATTTTGTAGATTGTTGTTCTAACCATCAACATCTACAGATCACCTGAGGATGCCTCGCGTAGAAACACGTGTCTCAGAGACGACCACGGCAGTCGGGGCAGTGGCGGTCGCATGTATCTTCTGTTTCAGATGTTGGAGATTCGCCGAGACGACCACAGCAGTTGGAGCAGAGACGACAAAAGCAGCCACGACAGTCGCATGCAACTACTAACGGTAGTGGGTGGGTGCCGGCCGGTTTGCATGAACTAATTGATGGCGGAAGCACGCAAAGTAGTGTAGATCAAATCGCCTAAATCGGTAAAATATTAGCAGACAGTTCATGGTTAAAATATATGACACTAGCGGACCCGACAGATGTTGTCCTGTCTTCTTAAAATTGCATATTGAATTCGAATTGGTTTCGTACTTTATGTCAAATGACTGACATTTCTGTTTTGACAGAAATGTCATGCATTTGACATACGACATAAAGTAACATTAGTAAAGTTAATGGTTGTTCAGTTCAGTTCAGTTCAGTCAGTCATCGTATTGTAAGATCAATAAATAATTGGCTACTTTTTATCCAAAAAATGAGCTGTTCTCGAGAAATGATCAGCCCCCTTCACCATCTCTTATAGCGATTCTATAACTGGATAGAATGCTTATTCATACCAATGTATAAGCGACTCTATTTCAAATGGAATAGAGTCGCTTATTCATTGGTATGAATAAGCATTCTATTCAGTTATTGAATCGCAATAAGATATGGTGGTAAGGGGGCAGAAGTTTGTCTTTTTAGCCCAATAAAACACTGTCAACACAATCCGTAATTAAGCATCATGGAGGAGTACGCTCTAAACTTCTTCGATTGAGGGGAAATCTATATCCTAACAAAGGTACGATTATAGGTAAGCCGAATAATATTACATTATGTACCCACTGCTTGCGTACTACGGAGGCAATCATTAGTACTACGTCGGCTACGCCATAGGAGTGGTGTAGAATATGAGAGCTACATTAGCTACGCCAGCTACACGATAGTAGTAAATCGTAGCGAATTCGTAGCTATTTTTTTTTTTCCTTTTTCATTGTTATGAACTATTGTCATTCCAACCATATCATTCTTAAGGTATTATGATCCTGAAAACTGAAAAAAAAACGAAACAATACAAAAGTAACACAAAGCCAAAATGAAATAGAAAACTCAATACATAAAATAATATATCTTATTTTATGTAGTCAAGAATTCATGTACAAAAAAAATATATTTGAAAATCAAATCACGGCTTTCTTTCCGGTCACGCGCCATATTTCCGCGGTGCCAACATTTTTTTTCATTCTATTTATTCGCTCTACCGTTTTATTTCAACGAGCGATTTTTGAGGTTATTCTGTAAAAGTGATGAGTGAAGCGTGAGTTATGAATATAGTAAAACCTTTTTGAATTCAGTTGTTGTCATGGCATACAGAATAAAATATCTAATTGATTGAATTGAATAGTGACTAACAAAATGTTTTCGAAACGAACTGTCCAAGTGCGGCTCGTCGTCAACCGCACGTGACTCGATCCCATCTCTCTCTCATCCCAGCAGTGGGATGCCACCATGCTGCTCAACTGCGGGTTGGCGAAAGCCAATATTTTCAAGCGGTCTAAAGCCGGGACTGACGGCTTAACGTGCCCTAAGAAACACAGAGCAGCTCAAGATTATATAAACCCATCCAAGGACAGCAACGGTCAATGTTGTTTAAGTTGCGTGTTCGAATATACTGACTCTGTGTGGCCTTTCTCACAAGTGCAAACACGACTATGATACGATATTCCATCATGCAATGCCAGTGCCTATTTTCCTGCTTCATCATCAGACCTTAAAACCTAATCGTGGTCAAAGTTCATTACAAGACTTTTCTAAGAAATCCAAAAACAGCTATGATACGATGATCCATCATGAAGTTCCAGTTCATATCTTTCGGCTCCATCGTCAGATCAGTTCGACATTACCACATTATTGTATTGTCATTAGAACTACATACAGCTGCCAATTGTCATTACGCTACGATCCTTGGAAGATGGTTAAATTAGATACCTTAGATTCCATTACATAGTTAGTTACATATAGGTCGACCTAATAAAAGTGTGTTATAAGTACTAAATAAGTACTAAATAAGTACTAAAGTGACAGTTTCAAATTGCATGTTTTATTTCATCTCAGCTCCAAACAGAAGTCGGACGCACTTTACAGCTAAAACAATTTTATTTCAAGCATTATTTATTATTGTGATATCATAATGCCCGAAAAACCCAGAAAAGTGACAGCTAGTTCGAGATCAGTCCGCGTGTTCTGTTATAATTGATAAATAAAATAAAAGTAGTGATACTTTTTTTTTAAACTTTTTCATTTTATTTAATACAAAAAGAAGTACATGTATGTCACATGAATGTAGACAGTAACTTTGTATCTCTGTAGTGTTTTTATCAACAGAATCTAGACAACAAAGTGGCAGAGGACTCACAATAGAGAAAGCAAGTTATTCAGCAGTATTATATGTACAATGTTTTTGTCATATTATAAGCATATGACGCAATTACAGCCATTCGTGGCCAACACTGTAACATATCGCGGTTACATTGTAACAAATCGCAGGCACAATTTATTGTCCACATTATGAGGGACAAAAGTTAAATTAACGCAATGTGACGCGCTCGGCGAATTTTTGGGATTCCGTTTTCTGGATTTGTTTTAGCTAAATTCATATCATACTTAAGTATCAAGCAATAATCAGCAATAATAAGCAAGCATAATATAAGGCAGCATCAAGCAATAATCATCCCACTATTGGGATACGGGTCTCCCCTCAATCGAAGGGGTCTAGAGCATACTCCTCCACGCTGCCCAACTGCGGGTTGGCGGAGGCTAGCGTTTTCAAGCCGCCCTAAGGCCACTGACTGCTACGACTGTCATCCAATGATAACAGCTGGGACCAACGGCTTAACGTGCTCTCCGAAGCATGGAATATACATGTACATTTTGACTTCCGAATAAAAAATTTATAGGTTCACTCATGCGTGTGTGTGTCATTCCGTATGTTACACCTATTTTTTTTTTTTTCATATTTTTATTAGTGATTAAGTTTGCTCGTGTTACAATCAGGCAGGTCATATACTTGTTTTCAATTCTAGTAATATAAAAAAAATTGGTGATCTTATCCAATTCGGTAACCCGGTACGGATGAATAATGCTAATAAAAAAAAATTGAATATGAAAATCACTTGTGGGAAAATTAAAAAATAAATTCTACAAATTACATCAATTTGCAGTCATTTTATCTATCTACTATGTCAAAAATTTTGAAAAAAAAATGCGGAAAATAAATTTTAATCATTTTAACAAGCCTTTTTATTAAAACAAGTTTTGAAATGTCAACATCCCTAGTCCATCGATACTATGCAATTTAAAAAGCAATTCGAATGTAACGTTCACACGAAAAATCTACGGAATTCAACGTCAACCCACGTCCAACATGGTCATGAATACTTTTCTACATACGAGTATGTACAAAAACGACGTGAAGTTTGGCAAATGATGTGATAGACAAAGTTTTAATGGGGGACACAAATTTCGTTTGGCAAATGACGTGTTTTAGGTTTTAGTTTCTTTTGTCTAAGACTGAGTTATTTTATGGCACGATATGCCTTATTTCACGAGTCGAGTACGAGTTTATGACAAATAAATATTCCAGAATAAATTACACATCGCTGCCCGCCAGTCCTAAACAAAGCAAAGCTACCATGGTAACTGCAGTACACATAAATACATTTATTTTGTAAATACTTAAGTATTTACATATGGGGTGTAAGTGGTTCATCAACATCTTTGAACCAAAGTCAACTTCACCTGCACGCGGTGCACCCTGCTGACTGACAAACGAAGCTCTGGCGAAAAGAGAGATAGGGAGCGTAATTGTAAGCTACCCGACTGGGGAATGTACCTCACAGAATACCGCAGCCAAATAACAATTCCCTTGAGGGTTGTTGTGTTCCTGCGAGTGAGTGACCAGAAAGGAAGGAGATGCTGCGTTGGCAGCGGGGGTGGCGGCGCGCGAGCGATATTTTATGTTGCGAGTGTAAATATGGCTACGGTAACCGCTTCACATCAGGCGGGCCGTATGCTTGTCTTGTCTGCCAAAAACAAACATAGAAAAAAGTATAATACATAGAAAAAAGCCAGACCATACATACAGACGTGTTCATGAAAACAAATGTTTATGTTGTGCGGGGTTCGTACTCTCCTATGCTAGCTATGCGACACTCCGGCTCGTCGAATATAAATATGGCTATCTATATACATAGCTGCGGTAACGTTTTACTTTAGATGAGCTGTACGTTTGTTTTTTTCTTTTTTTTTTATTATAAATTTTTATATATTACAAATTTATTTAAACAGTATTGTGACGTACTACCATTTGATTTTTGATATTTTTTACTGTTTAGGAGATGATATATTTTAAATTGAGTTAAAACAATCTAGCTAAGGGATGATTGGTAGCAAGGGGCTGAATATCAAAAAAATCCTTGTGTTAACCGCTTTAATAACTAGAGCCAGTTTCCTGGACACGTGGAGTCCTGTGTCTATATGATTTACATTGACACACAAGGCTTTTAGATAGTTTCGAAGCATAAGTAACAGTCACGGACCGACGAAATGAAATATAAAGTTTATTGGACGCACATAACGTTGAATGGAGAAGGGGTGGCGAATGACTACTTGCGCGCCATCCAGCGGCGATCAGACTTTGATTAAAGGTCCTATGTCCCCCAAGTTGGGGCAGAGAACGTCCACCGTACTTCTTGCCTTTTAATCTGGAGGTTCTCGTTTCACTTCATTCCTGGATTTTCCAATGATATTCGCCTAAAGCATCCAATTATATGCCTGCATACATAAAGCACTTACCGTCTACTGGGATGCTTGCTACACGCAATGTTGTCCGTCAACATTGAGATAGGATGTGAATAGAGACAACCATGATAAAACGTATAGAGAACTGCCTGTAGAACACTTCAAGATGCTTCTGCGTAGCCACTAAATGTACGTAATATTCGTAGCGGCACGCTGGACGATCTTTTATGGGCGCAGATATAATATCAGCGCGGCAGGTACTCCGCAGGTTCATGCTGAGCCAGGACGTTTTCGTTGTCACAGCACACACATGAATCGCAAGGTACATATTTAAATATGTTTAAATCTCCGTATGTTTTAGCTAGTGTTCATTCAGTATATCATTCATTCATTCTTTTTATTGACAGTGTTGCAGTCAACAAGCATGTACTGCTACGTATCTACATACAGAGTCGCACATAGCAGCGAGGCCAGCGAGTTTATTATTAAAACACACAACTTCAATCCACATCACAGTATTACTTTTAATACATTGTTTAATATTATTATTCAGTCATCAGTTTTATTATAATCATGAATTACCATCAGCCTATTATGGCTGGCTTTATTAACTAGACGGCTGTCATACAAGCCGTGATGAAACATCACAGCACAGTAGATCTATAACGCAGTACATTAACTTCTTACAAAAGTTTAAAATCCATCTAGCGAAAAAGACCGGTTCAACGAGAAGCACATTAAAGCTTGAAATTAATAAATCTATTATCTAATCTATAATAATTTATAAGTTTCCTTGGCTAAGCCAAGGCACTGGCACGCAAAAAGAAATGTGAGCCCTTCTTGGCAATATTGCCTGAGACGAAAATTTTATATGAGGAGTTTAGCTGATTATAGGCTGATTCCTAGCAATATTGGCATTCGTACATGCTACACTGCAACTTTATTATATCCAGAAAGACATGTATTCAGTGAATTTATTACGACTATTATAAATAAATACAATTCCCAATATTTACATGCCTGTGAGAAAGAGGCGAACATTTTGTATCATGTTCATAAAAACTATCTGTTATTGTAAGCTAATGTTCTTGCAAATAAATAAATATTCTATTCTATATTCAACATATCGAACTCCATGTGCGTCTAGATGAGTGCGATGAGAGTTGTTGTACTGCTGTTATGTCTTCTGTGTTGTTGGTCACTTCATTAATATCCGCCTGATAGAATGGCGCGTTGTAATGGGATTCTGACGGGAACTTATATTATACATTATACTACGTTATCAACGTATTTTCGTGACTGATTTATGTAAATTGAGGCAAAATTACTATATTAATAAAATAGAGAACTCGCCCTAGCTCCGCCTGAGCATATTCCAATGTCCAGTGAGAAACCACAATACATTTTTTATTGCTGTCACTTCAAAAACAACGGACCTATTATATCAATTCCCGCACTTAACAACATATTTTTAACAGAGGCGTGCACCTGAAACTACTTTCAATAAGGCGGCCCTATTTTTTTTACACTACGTCGGGTGGCAGACAAGCATATGACCCGCCTGATGTGAAGGGGTTACCGTTGGCCGTTAATTCTACGGTATTAACGCTCGCAAAATTAAATATCGCTCACGCGCTGCCACCCCGCTGCCAACGCAGCACCTCCTTAGTTTCTGGTGACCTCACTCACTCGCAGAAACACAACAACCCTTAAAGGGAATTGTTATTTCGCTGCGGTATTCTGTGAGGTGGAGGTGCATTCCCCAGTCGGGTAGCTTACAATAACGCTCCCTATCTCTCTTTTCGCTAATGCTTCGTTTGTCAGTCAACAGGGTGCACCGTGTGCAGGTGCAGTTGGCTTTGGTTCAAATATTTTGATGAACCACTTACACCCCAATACTCGTATTCTCGAGTCTATAGGACATAGTGATTATTGAATAAACTTATGATATTACTTTGGGGTGTAAGGATTCATCAACATCTTTGAACCAAAGTCAACCTAACGTATCACTACACGTTGTGCACCCTGATGACTGACAAACAAGGCTCTGGTGAAAAGAGAGGTAGGGCATAGCGTACTTTTTAAGCTGCCGACTGGGAAAGTACCTCCACCTCATAGAACACCGCAGCCAAATAACAATTCCCTTGAGGGTTGTTGTGTTTCTGCAAGTGAGTGAGGTCACCAGAAAGAAAGAAAGGAAGGAGTATAGACTGACAATGGATCGAGAAACCCTTGGTATTGTTAATCTCCATGGGCGGTGGTGATTGCTTTCCATCAGGTGACCCACTTGTTCGTTTGCCTCCCTCTCATGTAAAAAAAACCCGGCGTTCGTTTGTCATACAATTTTGTCCCGTCCCGAGGTCTATGACTATAGCTATCCTTATCATCTCGGCGCTTTGCCTTTTTATCTCTTTCACTCGCTGTACGTAATCGGCGAAATGGCCTCTATTTTATTGTAAAATTATGAATTTACCTACCTACCTACAAATACAATAAATAACATCAAATATTATTGTGTAGACAACAAGAGACAGCATTTTTACCTATTTCAATGAATTGTTACAAAAGTTTCGTCGGCTTTTTTGTGGGAACTGAATGTGAGGTAAGATAATTGGCTCACTTTTCGGACCTAAAGAATCAAACCCATATAAACTGCGTTGGACCTTTGCATTTGCCCGTTCATAAAATAAAAATATTTCCCCAAAAAGACCTTCATAATACCTAAATATCATCATTTTTCAATATCCCAATCGCTCTGTTCCCTCAACGGTTTTTGCAAACCATGAAACCGATACGCTATCTCATTGCGAAATTTAGCGTAAACCATCAATGAGAATATTCACATTGCGTGCATCATATTTGATACTAAAATATAAAAAAAGCAAATAAAACAATTCTTATTTTAAATAATATTAGACATTTACCTAGTTGTATCTCTGATACTATATTATAGAATAACATATTTCGTTGACGAACCCGATGGTCGAATAGAATCCTTATTACCATACTATTGAATAAGCGACTCTATTCAAATTGAAATAGAGTCGCTTATTCATTGGTATGAATAAGCATTCTATTCAGTTATTGATTCGCAATAAGAGTTGGTGGTAAGGGGGCTGACCACATAAACCAATCGAATAAAGGATGGTGAGATAATTTAGACTTGATGCACTATTTAAACTTATAACGAGACTAGCAACACCAAGGGATCGCCGATCCGGTGCCAGCCTATACTCCTTCCCTTCTTTTTAGTTACCTCACTCACTCGCAGTTAAACAACAACCCTCAAGGGAATTGTTATTTGGCTGTGGTATTTTGTGTGGTGGAGGTACTTCCCCAGTCGGGCAGCTTAAAAAAAACCGGACAAGTGCGAGTCGGACTCGCCCATCGAGGGTTCCGTACGTAGGATCATTATAAATTTGATATTTTTCATTATAAATAAGAAATATTGAATCGGAAAAAATAAATTAAATATATTTTGCAATGTGCACATCAAGGTCTTTCCTAGGATACCCCATTTGAACTAGTAGCTTCAATTTGAAATTTCGACTCACTATAAAAAAATATACACCCCCTATTTTTTTAAGGTTTAATTACAAATGTATAGTTTTGAGATTTATTCCTGTAATTGTAGTCTATAACGATGTTACTTGCCAAATTTCATAGTTCTAGGTCAACGGGAAGTACCCTATGAGATCCGATGACAGTTATTTTCGCGATTTAATAAAGTAATTTAGATGATCCACTAAACAACAATAAATAAATAACAGCAAGACTTTGCACGCCAAAATTAAGGCAAGAGATGGGCATATTTTGTTATGTGGAAAATAATCATAACTTCTGCATTATATCAGCGAACCACTGTGCGACGACAACACTGATTGATTAAAATTTATATAAATGATTACAATTTAAATAGTTACGAGTAATTTCGGTCAACTTGCCAGAATATTATAAATATTTTAAAAATGGATAAATTCACCTCCCCCGCCTATTTGGTGGTATTTGAACCCACGATCTCTCGATGACGGGTCGAGTGCTCTTCCAACTGAGCTACCAGGAAGGTTTGTGTTGGTGATGAATTTTTGCATTTCATATTTTACTGTTGTGAGTCACAGTGTGGCGCCATCTATCTATTAGGTGTTACACTACTAAATGAGTACTTACCTTCCTGGTAGCTCAGTTAGAAGAGCACACTATCGGTCATCGAGAGATCGTGGGTTCAAATCCCACCTAGGAGGGGGAAGTGAATTTTTTCCATTTTTAAACTATTTATTTAAATGAGCTATTAAATTAACTGAAAATAACACTTATGTTATAAATTAAATCATTTTACTCAACTGATAATATTAAATCACTTTGCTCAACTGAAAATAACATAAGTGTTATTTTCATAAGTTGTTATTAACATAAGTGTGATTAGTAAAATAATTTAATATATTATAATAGTAAATTAATTTACGACTTATCGTAAGGTATCAAAACCAAAGTCCTAAATAGGATTGCATTAACCGCCTAACGATGGGCTTAACGATGGGTTAACGACAAATAATCCGCGATCGTCTAATATCTCATAAAATTATTCATCCAACAATTAATATCAGATCTGGTGGATGCCTGAAAGAGTTGGCAGGTGCGCCGGATAGATCTAGAACGGTGGAATTTAATTAAGAAAGTTTAGATATTGCACGGTGAAATATAATTGATAGATGAAATGGAAATGCACGTCTATTTTTTGGTACCTATGGTAAAACTTTGAAAAAGGTATGTCTGTATTAATATTTCTCATAAAATCATAGAAAGAAAAATTTTAAAGGCTGTTATTGTTTTTTTCACTAAAAAAAAAACATGGCAGAATTTTGAAGGAAATACGCCTTTAAAATTGCTTCCATATGGATACAAGATATTTTTATTTTTGTTAAACATGTGTAGTGCACGAATACAGGTGTTATACAGTTTATTTTGTTCTACATGTTTGGGTGGTTGAGCATACAAAGAACAGAATAGATAGCAAATGTCATTTCAAACAAAATTAGTCTCAATTCAATACAAAATTATGTCAGATAATTAATAATACAAAATTATGTCAGATAATAATACAACATGATGTCAATGGAGGAAATTGAAAAAAGGAATGATAACAAAATCGGTTATTACAGTTTGCTGTTGCAACTATAAATTTATCATCTCCATCCAAAATTCTATCACACTACTGAAACGACTATAGAACATCGCGTGCGGGGGAGGGGGAAGCTTTTGAGATAATTTTAATGCATATAACATATTAACATACAACACGTGTCAATGACACAGCAGTGCACCATTTTTTTATACTATAGCGGGTATTGGGTAGCAGACAAGCAAGCCGGATATTACGGCTGGAGTGGGCACGTACTACAGTGCAGTTCGACAGATTATTTTCCACGTACTATAAAGCTATGGAATGAACAGCCTGTCGAAGTTTTCCCAGAAGACTACAGCATAAAGTTCTTCAAAAATGGCGTGAAGAGGTTTTCACAGGGTCGGCGACGCGCATATGATGCGGTATAGGCAGTACAGACTTACAGGCGATAGGTTACGGCTTTCCATCAGGCGGGCCATATTAATTTTTTTTATATGAGAGGGAGGCAAGCGAGCATTTGGGTCACCTGATGGAACGCAATCAGCACCGCCCATAGAAATCAGCAACACCGTCGCTGATCCGTTGTATTGCGTTGGAAATATTGACTCTGTTCTTGAAGGCCATATTATTATGCCTATTTACTATTTTAGTGGTATATAAAACCGCCTGATATGATGCAGTTACCGTAGCCTACTGAGGCCTGCTCGCACGCTGCCACACCAGCTGCTATCGCTGCTGCTCCTTTCTTCCTGGTAACTTCACTCACAGGAATAAATCTAAACTCTTAGCTTCCAGGAATTTGGCTGCGTTCATTTGAGAACTGGAGGTACTACACCAATCGTGCAGCTTATGAATTACTCTGTGCTCTATCTTATTCAGGGCCTCGTTATATGTAGAGAGCACCACGTGCAGATAAGATTGGTGTTGGCTCAAAGATGACGATGAGCCACTTACACCTATTAATGTAAGAAAGTTTTTAATTAGCTGTATGTTGAGGAGCTCGACGGCGTCGTCGCGCGTGTCAGTCTAATCGATCACGCAAGTTAAGCAACTTCGACCGTAGCTTGTCCATGGATGGGTTTATTTATCACGCTCCTCCGTACTTCGGAGGACACGTTAAGCCGTCGGTCCCGACTGTTGTCAGATGACAGTTATTAAGCCAAGTCAATCTTTGGACGGCTTGAAAACACTGACCTCTGTCAACCCGAATTTGAGCTGCGTGGTGGAGTATGCTCTAAACCTCTTCGAGTCAGGGGAGACCCGTATTCCAACAATGGGATGATTATGGGTTGATGCAGTATGTTAAGTGATTTTTTTTTATCACAAGAATCAATTTAGAAAATTAAGATGCACGGGAAAAGTAGGGATACTCATGCTAGTGCAAAAATTTAACTTAGAGCTTTAGTACCTACAACATTTCTTGCAGAAATGTGGTTATTAAATTTTACAATGCTATATTTTAATGAAAAATTATTCTGTTAGTTTTCATTAAGTAAAATGATTACATATTAAATTAATAAACTTAGTACGTGTATTAAAACAGTGCAGTTCACTGTATGTTACTTATGACGTTTAATAATTAATTTGCTTTTATCTCGTGATGAAGATTGTATTATAATTTTATAATTCATTTATTTGTCCATAAACATGGGGTTTTTCTAATAATAGTGGCAGACAAGATAATATATTTTTATTGTTCAAAACTGTGTAACACAGGATGTTATGCTGAAATACAATGGTAACAACAGTTGCCCATTTTGGACGTACAATAAAGCATATAAGCATACGGCCCTCCAGATGTGAAGTGGTTACCTCAGACAATATAACCCTCGCAACATGATTAATATAGCTCGCACGCCGCTAGCTCTGCTGCCAACCCTCAAGGGAATTGTTATTTAGCTGCGGTATTCTGTGAGGTGGAGGTACTTCCAGACGTACAGCTTACAAATACGCTCAACCTCTCTTAACTTACCGCGTTGTTGTCATAGGTTTTTAATAAATTTAACACAAAGTAGTAATAAACATGGTCATTGTTATATGTAGGGGGAATTCACGCGATATCGTTTCGAAGCCTAATAGCCCATAAGGAGTGTAGGTGGAGGCGTTAGTGTCGTACACAACGTGGCACCGTGTGGAGACGATACTCTGCGATAGCATGTCATTAGTGGATAATTTGTACATGACTACCGAGTTGTGACATGTATTTTCGTGTACCAGATTTTAATCGTTTTTTTTAAGTGAAAACTTCTTAAGCGGCGTTGTGCACTTTTTTGGGATGGGTAAAAAAGGTTGAAATGATTCAACTTTAAGCAAAGACGATACGATTGAGAATTCTATGAATATTTTAATGATTCGAAATAGTTTCGAAATGACAGTTTTATGACAAAGCTGCGTGACTACAAAATCCAATTTATGCAAAGACGATACGATTGATTTTCGGACACGTGATTATCATGACACGTGATCCTGACGCTACTGATAAATAAAGCAATTCGTGCGAAATTATTTCCTAACCATTCCAAAATATTAAAAAATGCACAAGGTTTATGTTCAAGTTTTCACTTCTGCCGGCACTCCCGGAGTGCAACCCGTTGTTTTTTTTTTCATACTACGGCGGATGGCAGTGTAAGATACGACTCACCTAATGTGAAGCGGTTACCGTATTAGTAGTAAATTACGATCGCGCACCGCCAACCACGCCGCCAAAGCAGCAACTCCTTCAGATGACCCCACTCACTTGCAGGCACACAACAACCTTCAAGCTAATTCTTATTTGACTGCGGTATTCTGTGAGGTGAAGTCCCATTCAGACAGCTTACAAATAAGCCCATGTACCCTACCTCTGTTTTGCCAGAGACTCTTTCGCTAGTCAGGGTGTACCACGTGCACTATGCATACGCTTCATATAGATAAATTGAAATCTCATTTAAACCGCTGACCTCGCAAACGGCCTTTCAATAAAAACAATATTGCTAGGTCAATTCTGTAAAAAAAAAATCGTTTTCCCAAAAGCGAAGCTCGGTCATCAAAGTACTTATTAGTAATCCGTAGTTTTATTTCATTCGCATGCGAATAAATTTGCGTTATGTCTGATCTCCTTAACCGTGACGGTGACATTTTTCTCCCAATTCACTCCCTAGAAATCCGAGCTCGTAACGATGCTATACAGGCTTCACTTAAATAAGTATAACAGCCTACTTCATCATCATAATCCCCCAGGCCGGGTCAGTGTAATATGAAGGGTATTTCAGCGATGCATGTGGTCAGAGACATGAACGGGCGTTAGTATTGTGGGTCAATACGCTTTGTGTGCCTCATTGCGAATAAATCTTCTACGTCGGGCCATAGAGTTGGCTATAATCCTCTTGACTTAATAATTTTATCTTGTCTCTATCTAATTGTTATGCCATTTTTATTATAATTATATTTGCTAAATCTTTTTGACGTGAATAAGTCTATAAAATTGCTTCTATACAAAACGAATGATAACAAAATCGGGGGATACAGTTTGATGTTGCAGTTACATATTTATCATCTCCATCCAAAATTCAGTCACACCACTGGATAGATGAAGGATCATAGAATTTATCGCGCTAAGTAAGGACTATGGAACATCTCGTGCACGTGGGAGGGGGAAGCGCTTTAATTTTGAAATTTTAGTGCATATGTATTGCCAATTCGTAGAACCCGCCACATTACAAAACGGCTAACTGTTTTATAAAATGGCCAAGACATTATTTCAAACCGCCCTTTTATCATATTAGTGAATTGTCACTAGATATGCGGACAGCTATCTGGTGACAATTCACTTGGGTATCCACCAAGTTTGTGGAACATCGCATTTCTAATTAATCACAAGACAAGCCTAACCAAAAGATTATTTAAAAAGTTAATTGATTCAGGTGTTATTTTGCGGAAGTCAAATTTACAGGCAATTTGATCTACACTACTTTGCGTGCTTCCGCCACCAATTAGTTCATGCAATAATATAGTGATATAATAATTAAGTGCCGGCCGGCAGTAGTAGGCAAATTGCCTGATTATTTAAAAAGACAATCCGCCTTAAGTTAGCCGTTATGCAATGCGGCGGGTTCTACGAATTGGCTGCGACACATATACATATTCACGTAGAGTAGGCCATGTCCATGACACAGCCACACCCCATTTATACCGTCAATGTGGTCATACATACGACGTACTTGATGGTAAACAGTCATTTATACCGTCAATGTGGTCATACATTCGACTTACTTGATGGTAAACAGTCATTTATACCGTCAATGTGGTCATACATACGACTTACTTGATGGTAAACAGTCATTTATACCGTCAATGTGGTCATTCATACGACTTACTTGATGGTAAACAGTCATTTATACCGTCAATGTGGTCATACATACGACTTACTTGATGGTAAACAGTCATTTATACCGTCAATGTGGTCATTCATACGACTTACTTGATGGTAAACAGTCATTTATACCGTCAATGTGGTCATACATACGACTTACTTGATGGTAAACAGTCATTTATACCGTCAATGTGGTCATACATACGACTTACTTGATGGTAAACAGTCATTTATACCGTCAATGTGGTCATACATACGACTTACTTGATGGTAAACAGTCATTTATACCGTCAATGTGGTCATACATACGCCTTACTTGATGGTAAACAGTCATTTCAGCCTAACGACAAAATCATCACTCGCGTGTGGCAACCTTGTAAAAAACCTCTCTTGAAGATCCCCATATTGTAGTATCCAGGAAAAATTCTAGCTGGTTTATTTACACAGCCTGAAAGCTTGAGTTAAAATTTTCTCTGAATCGTACAGTAAACTGTACTGTTGTACAGTACAGTGTACAATTTTGTACACTAGGTATATTATACAGTTTCTATATTCCGCTTCTATATTGTTATCGATTACGTATGAAACAAGTTTGGATACAATTCATTAGTAATGTACTATTTTTGCACCAAAGAAAAAAAAATACAAAAATACTGTAAACTTACAAACTGTAGCAACAAAGACGGTCTCGTCGCGAAGCGAACTACTCTACTTTAAATCAATACAAACTTTATTAGAATATAGGAAAAGTAACATAAATAAAATTAAATGTTTAAAAGGGAACATGTTCGTGATATTTTGTATAAATAATATACATACAACATACCTAAATAAATGTGTACAAAATATATGTATTTATATTCAAATCAAGACATTTTTTATATTCTTCTCCTTTATACATATAATAATAATGAAATTTGCAATACATGAGTATTGATAATAAATAAGACGAAGATTATTAGAAAAAATAATACAATGAAAATATTATACTTCAAAAATATTTAATCATTGTTTACCACAATTTTAATATGCTTAATATTGAAAACCGCCTGTTGCTTAGCCACGACGACCGACGCCGACAATAAATAGGGATACAATCGGAACGTTGTCGTCGCGTGCCGCGGCAACCTAATGGACTATTAAAACGACCGACACTAGCTCGTTCGATACACGTTGGTTACATGATACCTAATACTATAAGAGAACTTCTCTTCTCAGTCGGACACTCTTGGCAGAGCGGTCGTGATCATGGGCAGGTAACTACGAATGGCGGCTCCTGTTATATTTCTCCATTTGGTTCTGTTGGAGGCATTGTGGGAGCATTCGGACATGGAGGATTTTGTGAGGGACTTAATTAAATCTCCCCATCTGAATGGAGAGCGGCCGCGGGGTCTCTTGACTACCACCTTGCCTTGGACTACAAGACGCTCCATAGAATTTTCTTTTCGGGCAATATGTCCGAAGAACTTCAGTATACGTATTTGCACAGTCGACGATAACCTTTCTTTAATATGAAGTTCCTTTAAGATCGATACATTGGTTCGGCGAGCAGTCCACGGAATTCTCAGTAGGCGTCTCCAGCACCACATAAGAGAAGTAAGTTAAACTAAATGTCAAGATTCAAGCATTAGTCGTCGTCAACCCTTATTCATCCCACTGCTGGGATACCGGTATTCCCTCAATAGACGAGGTTTAGAGCATACTCCACCACGCTGCTCAACTGCGGATTGACGGAGGCTAATGTTTTCAAGCCGCCTAAAGGCCACTGACTTGACTTAACGATATCATCTAATGACAACAGCCGGGACCGACGGCTGAATGTGCGCTCCGAAACACGAGCTCACGCATGCATGCATAATCTTGTGCTTTAATTTGCAGTACCTAATGCGGCAAAGATACATTGTACAGTCATTTAAAGCTACTCATTTCTGCATTTTTTTTTAATCCGATTCGTTGGTACGCAACCTAGCTTCTTTAACCTTAGGAAGAATATAACTAATAGTATTTACGTACAGTTACAGAACACTCCCTGCTGCTTTCTCTTCTCCCTGAGACGAATCTGGAACCGTTTGTATGACAGCGCACGCATACACGCTTACTCGCGCTCTGCACAGACGTCGTTGTTTATGTAAGAGACATTTGTATGGAGTAGTCGAGGTGTTACTTGGGTCTGTAATGAATGTTACGAAGGGCTCATTCACTCGAGGATATATACACATAACATAACTCGTGTGTTTAGGGCGTATCGTTGGACCTACAAATTCACACAGGTAATGTCATTAAAATGTAGATTTTTTCAACTCGCGGTGACAAATTCGCGGTGTATGTATTAGATGAGATATTGGGAACCGCGTACCGTAATTTGTTTATTATGACATAAGCCGCTGCCAAGGCAGCAACTACTTCCTTTCTGATAACCGAAATCACTCGCAAGAACACAACAACCCTCAAGGGAATTATTATTTGAAGTACTTTCCCAGCAGCTTACAAATACGCTGTCGTCTGTCAGGGCCTCTTTCGCTAGTCAGCAGGGTGCACCACGTGCAGGTGAGGTTGACTTTCGTTCTAAAGATCATGATAAGCCACTTACATGATGATTATGATACAATGTAGTGATTAAAGAAACCGCAAGATCCTCGCCTTGAGAACGATATGCTGTACACAAACGATGAAGGTAAATAGGTATTATTATTTTGCAGTAGGTAGCAAAAGAAGGCTGTAATCATTTTTATTCGAGAGCTCATTATAAAAATTACTCCGACGTCGGATAGGAAGCGCAGCTCGAGGTACACTCCAGTTATTATAAAGCAATGCTTTTCTGCGTCTACTACAAAATTGGCTTCCGGAGATATTACCTACAAAATTGAAGAAATCTGATTCCTTCTAAGGACTACGCTATGGTAATATTTAGGAGACTGTAATGGATTTTTATTGATCTACTACATGTTGCTGTGAAGTGGGTGCGATGCTTACATAGAACTAACTTGAGGAACCGACTCACTCGCAGCAGGGTAACCGTACCTGGTTACCTACACATATATATATAGAGAATTCTAATTACTTTATTACCTCAAAATACATGAAAAAGACTACAGAGACAATGTAATTAAGAAGCAACTAGTATATAATAATAATAAGTATTGAAACTAAAACTAAAAACCCTAAAAAATATAATTTAATAACTAAAATACATTATTAAAAGGAGTCCCTTTAGGCAAGGTTCCGAAGATACTGGCAGCGTTCCCCCTTTGAATAGCTAGACTAATTCTTTGTCCGAGGTAGCTGCCAGCTCTTCGGTCTCCTGTGATGTCGACTAACCTTTTTGCTATTTCCCTAAAAAGCCTTATAGCGCTAGGACCCCACGGACGGTCTCGGCACCGAATGGGACAAAATCATATTCGGAGCCTAGACCTCTATATTTATATGCTTTAATTTATATATATATATATATATATATATATATATATATATATATATATATATATATATATATATATATATATATATATATATATGTGCCGTGATATATATATATCACCGCTGATGTGGGCAGCGGTTACTTCACTACCCTTCACTTATCTCTAGTAGTAGATAAAAATCCATTACAAGACGCATTCAAACTACTAGAACAAGACAGTATAAGTTTTGTTTATGACAGTATGGTATTTACTATTATTTATGAACCCGCCGGACAGGAACGTGTGTTTTTTATAGTTACATAGCGTTAATGTTATTTATTTAAGTTATCAATCACGCAGGTTAAGCAACGTCGACTGTAGCCATAGCCACGAATTGCTTTATTTTCTCTAGTTTCTTTCGTGACTTGTTTGGTTTTTTTTATATGAGAGATGGGCAAACGAGCACGTGGGTCACCTGATGGAAAGTAATCTCCACCACCCACGGAGATAAGCAACACCAAGAGTCATAGGTCCGTTGCCAGCCTATATTCCTTCCTTTCTTTCTTTCTGGTGACCTCACTTGAATCGTCAAATCTCCTCAAGACCTCACGTGAAATTGTTATTTCGCTCGGTATTCTGTGAGGTGAAGGTACCTCCCCAGTCGAGCAGCTTAACTTAAAAATACGCTATGCCCTACCTCTCTTTTCGCCAGAGCCTCATTTGTTCTATCAGCAGGGTGCACCACGTGCAAGCGAAGTTGGCTTTGGTTCAAGGATGTTGATAAACATCCCAAATATTTACTTTTTTAAGTATGTCAAATAAAGCCCAAGAAATCCTTGTGATGCAAGCAAGATTCACCTTCAACACACATGGAGCCAACCAAATCCATTAATAGTTTGGATAATCGAATTACTAGTAGTTGTGTTTATGTTTGGTGACAGTGTGTGCTCGGGATAATGTGTTGACGTAACGCTCATCGATTATCATGTATCAACAGCCAAGGTGAATGCAATCCTGAGTCATAACGCTGAAGACTTGAAATTGATTGTCGTCGATAGTAGATTCTTGGGAAGCAAATTGATTATCATCACCATACTTATTCTAACGTTGAGTTCAATCAAAATTAAGAGACTTAGAACGTAATCTGTTATGTACTGTCTATTACCGATTAAGGGGTGTAAGTAGTTCATCAAGATCTTTGAACCAAAAACTTCACCTGCAAGTGGTGCACCCTGCTATCTGACAAACGAAGCTCTGGCGAAAAGAGAGGTAGGGAGCGTAATTGTAAGCTACCCGACTGGGCAATGTACCTCCACCTCACAGAATACCGCAGCCAACATAATGTCAAACAACTCTGAAGACACCGCGTTGTATTGTGCAATCGGTAGAACACACAAAGGGACGCAAAATCTCTTCTCAGACTTAAAGATTCTAGACCGTCTATCAGTTTGGTATCGTCAACAATCCTCACAGCACGCCTTTCAATTGAGTCATCTTGAACACACCTAGTTTCTTCGACGATAGCTTTACCTTCTCCTTTAACTCCGAGAATCCCAATATTTTTGGCGATGGTAAGGGGTGTGTTCTGGAATTGAGAAGCCACACCAAAGGAGGTTTTCTTAGCGGTGAACACGCAGACATGTGTCTAAGTAGGGCCGAATTGAACGAAATTCTGTCGCCCCCAATCGGACACATTTTTCAATGTGCTCTCGATTTCTAACACAAGTTCTTCGCGGCTCTCCTCTACCAGAGAGCGGGCAATATTAGCTCGATCCGTGTAATAAGTGTCTCCGGTGATGTCGTCGGCATAGCAATGAATGCTGTCAATAGATAACGTATCATTGATATGCAGCAATAATGTCGATGCCATCGTAGCAACTGCTTTCCACAATGGCTCTAAAATGCTTGTGCTGGACAAGAAGCTAGCGACCCATTCGCATAAACCCTCAGGTAGACCGTATGCAGGCAACTTCGAAAGAAGACTACTATGCCATACCCGATCGAATGCCTTCGTTATATCCAGACTAACAGCCAATGTCTCACCTTGACTCTCAACGGCTGAAGCCCAACAATGTGTAAGATACACTACACCAGTCGAGCGACCATGACGAAAGCCGTAGTGATGGTCGCTGATCAAGTCGTGCTCTTCTAGGCAATTCAGGAGCCGGTTGTTAATCAAGCGCTCCAATGCCTTGGAGAAAAGGGAGATAACAGCGATAGGACTGTAATTCGATGGGTCTGATCTGTCACCCTTTTTGGGCACTGGGTGCACGTTCGCAGTTTTACACAATGACGGATCTTGCCTGGTAGAATAAGAGAGAGCAACAAGGCGCGTAAGAACAGGACACAACTCAGCAGTACACTGCTTTAGCTCCACAGCCGGAATGCCATCTGGCCCACTCGACTTATAAACGTGGAGGGATAGCAATGCCCGCTGAACATCTCGTTGAGTAATCGATATTTTCGGCATGGAATTAGCCACATTAGGAAATAGCACACCGCGGGATGGAAGGTGGTGAAGCGTCTCTGTCGTTCAAAATCGAGTTTGAGGCAAAGAGTTTCCCCAGCAGATCGGCTTTCTCCTTAGCACTGTGGGCCAGACTACCATCCTGTATTCGGAGTGGTAGAAAGAAACAGTTTCCTTAGGCACCCGTAGCAAGCGACCAAAAAGAACAACCAGATGGGTGCTTAGCTAGGCGCTCACCAATCCTGATGATGCACTCTAATTTCGCCCTGGCAATTACTTTCTTACTGAACCTCGAAGCAGCATTGAACTCGCGTTTCAAGACAGAAACACCAGGATCTCCATTAATACGAGCCGTAGTCCAAGCCTCGTATGCAGCTTGCTTGGGAGTTTGCTTCCCCACAAGACCGATTAAACCACGGCACATAGGTAATGAAGAGCCTCTTATCCGGCAATTCAAATTATATTAACAAAATCGGGGGATACAGTTAGTGTTGCAGCTATAAATCTATCATTTCCATCCAAAATTCAGTCACACCACTGGATAGATGAAGGCTCAAAGAATTTATTACGGTAAGTTACCATTATGGAACATCACATCCGGAAATCACTTGATTGAGCAGTCACGTGCACACAACTGTCAAGTTATCGTTGCAACTGGTACCTTATTTATGTGAAACGCCAATTTGATCACACGATATTTATCAACTATTTCAAAAACACACATGTGAAGCGCCTATGTCGTAAAAAATCATGTAAGGAAAAACAATTGACTCACGTCGTTTACAATTAAAAATATGACAGGAAAAACAACTGAAACGCCACTAGTTGTGTTTTTCTTGCAAGGAACAATAAGTTATGCGACACGTCTTCTTATATGTTAGTAGGGAAAAAGTAATAAAAAGCCAAAGGTAAAAAATACACAGACGGGTAAAATGAATTATATGCCATCGTCGTAAAAAAGTTAGTTAAGTCAATAAATTAAAACACGCCGATGGTATTTTTAGATCCATCATACGACAATGTTAATAATATATGTCACAAGGGTCGCAGGAACACAAATCCCACATGTTGGTCACCACATGTGGGATTGTGGGTCCTATGGACTACTAGAAACGGTGCCCGCATGCGGTTCATATGCCATGCGAAAATATTTAAAATCTCCCGCATCTTGATTGCAGGCCCTTCGTCTTCACAATAGCTTGCTCACGGTTCGAGTTTGAAACGTCATTCTAAAGTTTCTGTCCAAAGATTAATGTTAGGTCTCCGCTTCGCTTCGACTAGGCATCCAATTCAATCTACGGAGCCAACATATGAATAAAATGCACATACAAATACGGCATAGTCGAGTCTTCTAGCCTTAACTAATGTCTAGTCTTAGTTGGCAGGAAAGGAGGGGGCAACTTCTACTAAAGGACGCCACTTGTATCTGTCCTTTCAATCGGTAAGAGATAGATTAAAGAAAAAGTGGTTAATAGTCTATCACCCCGTTGCGCAATTTTTAACTGGGCATGGCAATTTTAAGGCTAAACTCTTTTCGTTTAAATTAGTGCCGTCGCCCTTATGCGATCAAACAGCACACCATATTCGCTGGGAGTGTGATCTTTGGCGGCGGGAGCGGCACGACATGTTGAATTCGGTGCATGCCACATCAAGTATAGTATTCGGATTTGGTAACAACAAGAGATAATTACCAACCGTTCAGCGAGGTAACAACTCAAGGTTTTAGGTCGCCAAATTGTGTTAGATACATGAAATCTGTGGTGCACGGCAGCATCACTTGACTAGCCATCTCTTTAGGCTTGAATACCTTATTGCTGTCTCTCACATTGCTAAAAGGGGAAGTCAAATTCCAAAAGCTTCCTACTCCTACTAATTCCTTCTGATTAAATTCGTTGTGAGTTCCAAGGCAGCCGTAGTTTTACCCCCGGGACTGTAATGGACTTCACTGTTCTTTGCCTTTTTGACGGTTCGAGCAGATTACAATTGCTGCTAGACGCTAAGCCCTATCTCAGTTTTATCGGAGCCTCGTTAATTAATCGGAACAATCCCCAACAAAATGTGTGTTGAAGTTTGTCCCGATTAACTTTAGGTAGAAGGAGCTCGATGACGTCATTGCACGCGTCAGTCTAATCGAACACGCAAATTATGACGTATAGCCAGTATTAACAGGGGTGACCATAAAAAAAAACAATGAACATTCATCTATTGCAGTCCCGGGGCTAACACTACGGCTGCCTTGGAACTCATAACGAATTTAATCAGAAGGAATTAGTAAGAGTAGGAAGCTTTTGGAATTTGACTTCCCCTCTTAGCGATGTGAGAGACAGCAATATGGCAAATAAGGCATTAAAGCCTAAAGAGATGGCTAGTCAAGCGAAGCTCAACTGCCATGCACCACAGATTTTATGAATCTAACACAATTGGCGATCTAAAACCTTGAGTTGTTACGCTTGGTAATTCTCTCTTGTTGATACCAAATCAGAATAGTATACTACCCCGTATGTGGCGTGCACCGAATTCAACATGTAGTGCCGCTCCCGCCGCCATAGATCACACTCCCAGCGAACATGTTGTGTTGTTTGATCGAATTCATTTATCACTTAAGGGCGACGGCACTAATTTAAACGAAATGAGTTTAGCCTTAAAATTGCCATGCCCAGTTAAAAATTGCGCAACGGGGTGATAGACTACTAACCACTTTTTCTTTAATCTCTTACCGATTGAAAGGACAGATACAAGTGGCGTCCTTTAGTAGAAAGAAAATAATAGAAGCTTTGGATTTTGATTTCCCCTCTTGTCTGTATGAGAAAAGACAGCAAAATGGCTATTGTAATAGCTTAATCAGCTAATTAGATTATTGTCTTTTATGAGAAAGTTTCTAGCTACGTCAATATCTGCAGGGATATGAAATACAAGTCCCTTTACGGCAGTATACCTAAAAAAAGTGGTTGTTTAGACAGCTTAATTCAAATTGCCTCTACAGCAGTTCACCTTCATGATGAATAACAAAGCAATATGCACTATGTAATGTGCGAGATATAAATAATGCAGTTTGTTTAGATTATGTGATGACTGAGAAGAAGAATGAGGAGTTCTTTGGCATAGTTATGCGTGTCAATCTAATCGAACACGCAAGTTAAGCAACGTCGACCGTAGCTAACAAAAGATAAAATAAAAAAGATAAAATTCATTTATTCACAAAAAATAAGGTAATAAATACACATGTTACATTTTTTAGCTTCGCTTATTCTACCCAATATGGGCGTGTGAATATATCGTTCAATTATTATTACATTTATTTACAGTATATGGAATATATTATTAATATGTCATAAATTAAATCACAATTTTATGTCGGAGATATTCGTCAATTGAGTAATAACAATAATTTAATAAAATGTCATGCAATTTCTTTTTAAACATTGATAATTTAAGCTCTTTCAGTTTGTCAGGTAAATGATTATAAATTCTTATTGACATACAGTATATTATATTTCTTTTAAATTGTGTCAGACGTTGTTTGGGTATAATTAATCTATCTTTGTGTCTTGTTCTCGAATGTTCAATTTCCCCATGCTTAGTAAACAGATGTTGATTTTTTTTAACAAATATACACACCTCATATACATACAAACATGTCAGTGGTAAAATCGAATATTCTTTAAAAAAAGGTTTACAGCTGTGTGTTGTTTCCGCATTGCTTATTGCGCGAATACATTTTTTCTGACAAACAAATGCTCTAGATATGTCAACAGAATTACCCCATAGTGTTAGACCATATCTTAATACAGACGACACATATCCGTGATATGCCATGAGTGCGGCTTGCACTGACGCTATACTTCTTACTCTTCCCAACACATAAACAAATCTATCCAGTTTAGTACAAAGCATGTCTATATGAGCCTTCCAATTGCAGAGGTTATCTACAGTCACGCCTAAGAATACAGTCGATTCTACCTCCTCAAGTTTAATGTCATTATATGTAATATTTAACTGCGCAATAGGTTGATTGATGTTAGTTCTAAAATTGATTAGTTTAGTTTTACTCATGTTAATGCTTAAATTATTATGATTTAGCCAATTGATTATATCTCTTAAATTGTTGTTTATGTCGGTTTCATAGTCAATATTATTTCTTTTTTCAATTAGTAGTGTAATATCGTCGTAGTAGTGTAATAGCTTGTCTATGGATGGGTTTATTTATCTCGGAGCTCCTCCGTCCCGGCTGTTGTTATTAGATGACAGTCGTTAAGCCAAGTCAGTGACCTTTAGGATGCTTGAAAATACTGGTCTCCGCGAACCGCAGTTGCCCAGCGTGGTGGAGTATGCTCTAAAAGCCTTCTATTGAATGGAGGCGCGTATCGCAGCACTGGAATTTTTTTTTATACTACGTCGGGTGACATACAAAATACGGCCCACCTGATGTGAAGCGGTTGCCGTAGCCATATTAACGCTTGCAATATAAAATATCGCCCCACGCGCCGCCACCCCCGCTGCCAACGCAGCATCTCCTGGTGACCTCACTCACTCGCAGGAACACAACAACCCTCAAGGGAATCTTTATTTGGCTGCGGTATTCTGTGAGGTGGAGGTACATTCCCAGTAGCTTACAATTACGCCCCCTACCTCTCTTTTCGCCAGAGCTTCGTTTGTCAGTCAGCAGGGTGCACCGCGTGCAGGTGAAGTTGGCTTTGGTTCAAAGGTGTTGATGAACCACTTACATCCCAAAATGGGATGAATAAGGATTGACAACAAGAAGAAGGATACGTAATAAGATCCCGTCTAATGTTTTCCCATCTAAAAAAACTTTCAGTCACAAGAGTGCCGCCTAACAGAAGCCCAATCAATTCTTCATTGTCAGCGACATAGTAGCTGTCATTCAAAGTTTCTTAATGTTTAATTATCCCTTTGCTACATATCCGGAACAAGGGCACCGACACACTGCGCGCAATTAAAACTTGCCTCATTAATAACAGAGATTTAGGCCGTCTCCGCAGAGACGCTGTGATATATGTACCGGAATAAGTTTTTGTTATAGGTGAGTGAACATTTGTATTTGTTAATAACAGTATCGTTACCATTTTTAAGGATTAAAGAATTAATCATCTGCAACGATGGACTGCTATGACTTGTTTAGTAGTGTAATTACTTAATAGGTAGATGGCGCCACACTGCGACTCACGCAGTACAATATGAAATGCAAAAATTCGTCACCAACACAAACCTTCCTGGTAGCTTAGTTGGAAGAGCACTCGACCGGTCATCGAGAGGTCGTGAGTTCAAGTCTCACCTAGGTGGGGGAGGTGAATTTATCTTTTTCAAAAATATTGAGAATAATTAAAGAGTTAGTTTTGTTTACAGCTTGCGCACGCGTTGTGAGGTGAGGTGGTCAATAAAGTTTTAGTAAATATATTATGGTTTCCGGCAGACTAGAATAGAATCACTCCGTTTCTTCCCGTGGATGTCGTACAAGGCGACTAAGGGAAATACACTATCAAAAAACCTACCCAACCCGTTTGGCCAGCGTGGGGAGTGTAGGCTAAATCCTCCTTCGGTCTAGGACGGACGAGAGAGGGTCGTACTCCTGTAGTGGAGACTAAAATGGACCTGATGATGATCATGTTGATGAAATAAATTATTTGGTCATTTGGTCACGGTCAATGGAATGGTAATTATTAAGAACTATCGGACCCGAGCCCGACAGACGTTGTCCTATCTTCTTAACAATGAAAATGGAATTCAAATTGATTTCGCGCACACTGTCAAATGACTGACAGTACTGTCAAACGACATAAAGTTACATTAGAAAAGTTAATATGGTCGATCAGTTTTTGTAAATTTTCTAATTTTACATGCAACGTTCTTACATTTTTCATTCAAAAGAACCTTCTCCTGACTATATCAAATACAACAATATAAAATGAAATAGCGAAATCGGTCCTGCCGATAGGGATTCATTTTTTACATTATATAAGATTAACAACTCATGGTAAAATAAAAATCGTGTTTTGGTTAGACCTCATATATGTGATCAAATTTGTACAAAAAAATATTTATTTTCTATATTAAATCACAAAATCTGTTATATTTTAAAGGGTTTCTTTAGAAGAACATAATATATAAATTTTATTATTTAAATTCGCTCAAAATCAATTTCTTTGCGATTTGTTCTTTGGCTTCAATTCAATTAAGGCCTCTCTGATTGGGTCGCTGAAATAAACCAATGTTTGTATCGGCGACTGAACTAGACAGCCCCTGTAGCCTGCAGTTTGGAAATATTTTTGCTATAAGTTTTTTATTTTTTTATATTAGCTTAGCATATCGGCTCCGCCTCGCCTGATAAAGTGAAAAGAGGAGCCCCAATAGCATCGGCAACGGACAAGAGACCTTGATGTCTTGTCAGTTGACGCCGCCATGCTGGTCTACAAGATGCTTGTTCACGCTTCGCTTGAAGGATCCCATATTGTATGAATGAGGAAATACATATGCCTGCAACGCGTTCCAATTTTTAATGGTGCCACAGAGATAGGAGTTGCCAAACTTATTGTTACTTGATGAACGGATGTAGATATTTTAGCTGTAGTAGAGCTGTATGCTATATGTAATACTAGCGGCCCGGTACGTGCTTCGCTACGTATAAAGTGAAATTATAAAAAAAAAATTGGAACATCAAATTCATTTATTAAAACAAAAAAATATTTTATTAATTGCTAGCTATTTTAAAATTTAATCCAAAACATTTGGATAAATAATATTTTTTGTTTTTCCATTTTGAGCATGAATAAACAAACGTCTGGGGGTACTGAGTCTCGAACAGGCAACATAAAGTCGAAGTATGTCCAAAATGAAATGGCATAACGACATGCTTGTACTGTCAACACTGAAAAAAGTTTCAATTTGACAGCACAATCCCCATCTGAAAAAAGTTTCAATTTGACAGCAAAATCCCCATTAACAAAATGATCCGCCATTTATTAAATTCATTTGTTACAAAAAATGTGATAAATGAAGAACCGCTCTACCGATTTTGTGCAAACTTCACATAAACCATCTACTAAATAGTCCGAACAAAACCTAAACATTTGGTTTCGATAGGTGAGCCCGTTCTTGAGTTATAAAATTACAACGAAAAGTGGCATTGATTTTTATATATATAGATATATATGAAACTGTCTATCATTATCCATGTATTTAATAATATACCTAATCAATAAGACTGTTTTTTTTTCTAAATAAATAAATTAGTAGATTTAAAATCAACAATAAAATTGAGAATCAACTTGATTTTCGCTCAGGTTAGGGATCCTTGTATTCTGCCACCAGCAATATTCTAATTGAATATATAAATGATTCAGTGCCAAGTAAATAAGCTAAGTCGTAATCATAAAGTTAATGTCATCATCAGGTCTCTTTTAGTCTTCAATTCAGTAGCACGACCATAGGGTCGTGCACGTCCGTCCTAGACGGAAGGAGGATTTGGCCTACACTCCCCACGCTGGCCAAACGAGTTGGGGAGGCCTGATCGATATTTGATAATGTATTTCCCTTAGTCGCCTTGTACGACATCCACGGGAAGAAACGGAGTGATTCTATTCTAGTCTGCCGGAAAACACACGGCCACAATGTTAATGTAATTTTTTAAAGTTAAAAAAAAAGTTAAAGTTAATGTACCCAGCATTAAGGTTATGGTCACAATAGCGACCTATTTGCCAAATTTCAGCCAGATCCATCCAGTGACGAGTTGTGTGATAAATCAGTCAATTAGTCAAGCACCTAATTCTCTTGGTTGTATTTAGATTAAAATTATGTTCTCCATACATTAACTTACTATGCATTACATGCAAAGTATTCCTGATCTGCCTGTGATTGTCATGCATTGTATGTAAATGACAGCTTATGAAGTTTCCCCGCCTGAACATGTGAGCGGGAACTTTAGCTAACTAATAACTTGAGAACATAAACTGGTGCGAATAAAAGACAAATCGCTATTTTGCAACAAGGTTAACTTGTTAACCGTAATTATTAACATTAGCACTCGCATTCTTTCTAATCGCTAAACTTCTAAACTAAAAGAAAGAGAAAAGATTATTAAGGAACCCTAAAAAACTTTAGGGTTCCTTACCCAAAGGACACAAAGGAAACGGACCGACGGACGGACAGCAGAGCCTTAGTAATAGGCTCTGCTGTCCGTCCGTCGGTCCGTCCGTCTGTCACCAGGCTGTATCTTATGAACCGTGATAGTTAGACAGTTGAAATTTCCTTAAATGATGTATTTCTGTTGCCGCTATAACAACAAATACTAAAGCACGTAATAAAATAAATATTTAAGGGGGCTCCCATACAACAAACGTGATTTTTTGCTCGTTTTTGCTCGCAATTGACAACGGCAATAGGTAGACGCTTGAAATACTCACATAATATTTAGTTATATATTCACTTTAGAAATAAATATTTAAACAAAAATAAAACAAATATTTAAAGGGGGCTACCATACAACAAACGTGATTTTTTTGCCGTTTTTATAGATAATGGTACGGAACACTTCGTGAGCAAGTCCGACTCGCACTTGGCCGGTTTTTTTTAAACTCCTGTCATGACGAGCCCAGTGGTGGAATGGCTAGCAATGTCTACTTTGACTCCGGTGTCGCGGGTTCGATCCCCGCACAAGATAAATATTTTTGTACATAAACATGTCTATTTGTCTTAGTCTGTGTTCTCCATGTGTATGCAATGAACAGTGGAGTCTATTGCAGTTCCGGGAGTAAAACTACGGCTGCCTTGGAACTCACAACGAATTTAATCAAAAGAAATTAGTAGGAGTAAGAAGCTTTTGGAATTTGACGTCCCCTCTTAGCAATGTGAGAGACAGCAATAAGGCAAATAAGGCATTAAAAGCCTTAAGAGATGGCTAATCAAGTGAATCATTACATTAAGTCTACAAACGACTATTGTATTTACCCATTGGAAATATAGATTGGTATTTTTATATACTACGTCGGGTAGAATAAAACATACGGTCCGCCTGATGTGAAGCGGTTACCGTAGCCATACAAACGATTGAGACTTGAAATATCGCTGGCGCGCTGTTAGTCCCGCTACCAACGTACGCAGCACATCCTTTCTACCTAAAGACTTGCAGGAATACAACAACCCTCAAGGTTTTTGGGGTGTAAGTGGTTCATCAACATCTTTCAACCTACAAGCTGACTAATAAAAGAAGCTCTGGCGAAAAGAGAGGTAAAGAGTCTGCGTAATTGTAAGCTACCCGATTGGGGAATATACCTCCACCTCACAGAATACCGCAGCCAAATAACAATTTCCTTGAGGGTTGTTGTGTTCCTGCGAGTGATTGAGGTCACCAGAAAGGAAGGAGATGCTGCGTTGGCAGCGGGGGTGGCGGCGCGCGAGCGATATTTTATGTTACGAACGTTAATATGGCTACGGCTTCACATCAGGTGAGCCGTATGCTTGTCTGCCACCCTTCGTAGTATAAAAAAAGTGATCATTTGTCTGCACCTCTCTTTTGCCAAAGTCTCTTTCGCTAATCGGCAGGGTGCACCACGTGTAGGTGAGTTTGGCTTTGGCTCTAAAGATAGTAGTCCCCCCCCCCCCCTAAATTCCACTATGCATCCCTCAACTTTATATATCCAGCCACATTTCTTTTAGTTAGTATGAGTAGCAAACACTCGGTTATAATATTGTTGAGTACATATATCATTATGTTAGATATTTGTAGAATATTATTTCAAAACTAGCTCGTGTCGTCCGTATAGTCAGTTAAAATAGTTGGGTGATCCCTTTAATGCCAATTTGGACCTTATCCTTGTGTAAACTAAGCTCAGATTTGTGTACAAAATATATAACACTATCACCGGCAGGTTCAGTCCCGAGTATCTGTTTTACTGAGTAGCTTTAACAACTTCTTAGTTATCTTTAAAGTAACATTCCTTTAGATTTCTGAAATGAGACGAGATATAAGTTTTTTTTTGGCCGTATGGTTTCCGGCAGACTAGAATAGAACCACTCCGTTTCTTCCCGTGGATGTCGTACAAGGCGACTAAGGGAAATACATTATCAAACATCGATCAGGCCTCCCCAACCCATCTGGCCAGCATAGGGAGTGTAGGACAAATTGTCCTTCTGTCTGTGACGGACGAGAGAGGGTCGTGCTCCTGTAGTGGAGACTAAAATGACCTGATGATGATGATGATGAAATATTATATTAAACAGTAAAGCCAACAAAATAAATAAAACGGTTAAGTGTGAGTCGAACTCGGGCACCGCATGTTCCGTGTCATTAAAAAAATATATTCCTGAACAAATTACACACCATCTAGTACCAAACTAAGCAAAGCTTGTACTATTGGTTCTAGATATCTGGTATTATACTTAAATGCATTTTTTTTGTAAATACATACATGTAATACATATTAAACACTCAGACCAAGACAAACAGACGTGTCCATGCACACAAATGTGTTCGTCCATCGTTGCAGATGAAATTCAGCTATTTTTGATAACAAAATTAAATTATAATTATTTAAATAGATTTTATAGCTGAATTTCATCTGCAACGATGGACTGCTATGCCTAGTTTAGTAGTGTAATTACTTGATAGGTTGATGACGTCACACTGTGACTCACACAGTAGAAATATAAGATGCAAAAATTCGTCAGCAACACAAACCTTCCTGGTAGCTCAGTTGGAAGAGCACTCGGCCGGTCATCGAGAGGTCGTGGCTTCAAATCCCACCTAGGGGGGGCAGGTGAATTTTTCCATTTTTCAATATATTTATAATATTCTGGCAAGTTGGCCATGACAACTATTTAAATAATAATAATAAATTTCACGTCGCTATTATGCTAACAGTTATATTATTGTCTATTACTAATTAAAAAACAGTCGGGTAGCTTACAATTACGCTCACTACCTCTCTTTTCGCCAGAGCTTCGTTTGTCAGTCAGTCAGTGAAATTTGCTATGGTTCAAAGATGTTGATGAACAACTTACACCCCTAAACGATGTACTCTTGAAGTTGATCATATTTTTTTTCAAAAACGAACTTATTTTGGTAAACAATCTATATTTACTTCAAAAACATCAAGGGGCAGGTAAGAGCAATTAATTTTAAAGATCCATCTACGCAAACATTCGTTTATAATATCGCGAGCAATTAAAATGGAACGCCGTGGGATTCAGAAATGGAGTCCATGTCGGACGATTTAAGTAGATTATATACAGTGTCTCGACTCGACCTGCTTAATTATTCATCTTGGTAACTACTTTAATTGCAAGGAGGTAATTCCTTTTTGGGAGTACACAGGTGTTTTGATACATTAGGTGGGTGGACGTAACGCAAACTTGGTATTAAATGTGTCGCTTTTCACTTAGCAAGTTTCGTATGACTGTTTCTTGGAATCGGGGTTCCTTTGATGCAAATGGAACTTGGGGTTCGGGAGTAACTTTGATGTTTTGTAAATATAACTTTGGAATGTAATAGGCTTACCACCATCTTTAAAGTTAGTGCGTTAGTGGCTGGCTTTGGCTCCAAGATGGTGGTGTAGCACTTACACCCCAAAAACACAGTAATTCACTATACACTGCACCACTCTTTCACCAGAGTCTCTTTCGCAAGTCGTTAGGGTGCATCAGGTGCAGGTGAGATTGGTTTAGGCTCTAAAGATCGTGGTGAACCACATACACCCCTATTAGGGGTGTATGTGGTTACATACACCCCTACATACACCCCTATTAGGGGTGTATGTGGTTACCAACGCCTATATCACAGAATAAGTAATATGTATTACAAGTCCAATATCCCACGTCTTTTCATAACATACAGTGCGCAGTGTAACAGGCCTGCTCATATGTGATAATACGAGTAGAGTAGAAAATGTGAAAATCTATCTACATATAATATATTTTTCACAACAAATAAAATTATATATTTATTCCAAGAAATAAAATGTAATATCATAACATATAAATTTCCCAATATCATGACATCAAACGAGAAATTGGATACCTTTACAAGTAAGTAACAAGCCAAAAATCCACCCTAGCAACACCGATATCTCTGAAACACAATCGAGTAGTGTCTTTTTCTAAAATGATTGAGCTTTGAATTGTAAGTGTTTTCCCCTTCGGTAACAAGTTTATGGTATAGATATCGCAGACGCGAGATACCCCCGGGTTAACCAGTTAGCACGGAGTGTGGAACTCTAGTATTTGTCAATGTCGAGCGTCAAATAGCAGCCATTAACATCAGTAAAGGGAGACGCTCTGTGACGATTTTTGCGGGTACGTACATACGGGCTGTAAGAATGGATAACTTGACTAGGCCGGATTCTAGCCCACGGGGCCGAAATCGAGGTTGAGTGGAGCGAGTAGATTCGCTGAGCGTATGTTTTCCATTAATTTGAATGTTTTCCATTAACTTTACTTGCAAGGAAACTCGTATCCTATCAATGGGTTGAATATGGGCTGACAGAGACACAAGTATAATCTACTAGCAAAGTACCCGTGCTTCGCTACGGGATCACTTCTGATTTGCGTCTATTTTTGTTAAGATTCCAGATATTTCCTTTTTTCCCCATAAAGGACTGTTTCGTATTGACCAGTGTTACAAACATGCACCATTTAACTTACTCCTGAGCAAGCTACATATGTACTGTTCATGAGAGAAACAGCCCTGTCTCAAGTCAACCCCAGCGACCTTTAGAGACTGCCCCCTGAGCTTTGTTAATGGTCATAGCAAAACACCTTTATGGGAAATTTAAGTCTCTTAAATTGAACGTTGTGGTCTGATGGAATAATGGGAAGGAGGGGTATAAAGAGAGATTCCTCAACAGCGCATCCCTTACTGTCCTCACTCAACAACTCATCGTTTCAGTTGTTTAATACGTGAACAATGGTGGCACGAACCTCCTGATGATACACCTCCGTTCCATACAAGTGGTAGGAGATGGAGTGGAACAGCGCAGCTCCATCACCTTCCACAGCTATAATGGTAACACCTTCCACAAGTATAAATTTAGTCAATCTTGACGTCATTGTTTAAAAATACCGAAATTCTTATATTAATTAGGTATACCCCATAAAGTCGGTACTTAGAATAGGGCTTTCAATTAGTTTTCTGCACCAAATGTAGCTTCATTTGAAGGACGTATTTATTTTTACGCCCTACGCGCGCGATGGACAACCTCCGGGGGTAACTACTGGGATGAGGTGAGCGATAAACCGTCATGGATAACCCCATGGTTTGAAATAATCTCTCGTATATACCCTTTCCTTAATAACGAAAGCATAGCATAGAATAAATATAAATATAACATTTTTAGACATTTCTTTGCTTGGCGCTGGTCAAAAGTTAATCAGTAATCCATAAACCCTTTTTTTATGAACAACTATTCCACCAAGTCTCAAAATCGTAGGTGAATCGATTTGCAAAAACCCCCTATTTTCAACCTCTCAGCGGTGAAATTTCGGAAAATTCCGACTTAGTGCGCGCTTACATTGTATAGGGAACACATATCCAAAGTCAGTGGTCTGGGCTGTGCTTTGATTAGTGAGTCAGTCAGACAGTCAGTCAGTGAGGACAAAACCTTTTACTATCTAGCTTTTGCCCGCTGCTTCGCTCGCGTGAAATTCGCGCATTTTAGATTATCCAAGTCAAGTCTAACACGCAGCGCAACCACCTTCAAGTACATAGTACCTTTAATTGTACTAAACACGGATGCAAGAACGCCGCGCCGGCCGCCCGCGATTGTACATATAAGCACTGATTAACGCCAAATACAAATTTTAAAACCTATAAGATATCACTTCAGTCAACACACAAGTCTTATTCCATCAGCCTAAAAAGGATAAATCGTTGAATTTTGAAATCGTTGTTGTTTTCGTAATCAGCGACCCGATAAAATATAAAAACAATAATATCCTTGATGACTTTTTGACCCCATTTTACTCCATTTTTTGGGTTGAATTTCGAACAATCCTGAAACACGTGTTCACTCTAAAGAAGTACTCGTGTAAAGTTTAGGATAAAATAGTCTAACTAATCTCATTTCTCTACACAAACTGTGGACCTGTGTTTCACCCTCTTAGGGGTAAAATTTGAAAAATCCTTTTAAGTAATTTCGTGTCCACTATGTTATATTTTCAAATCGATTCCATTTTCGTAATTGACGTCCCAGAAAACCATATAATCAACACCCATATTGATATTAAGACATTTCAACCCCATCGCACCCCCATAGGGGTGATTTTATGTCACGTCGGCTATGTTGGATTATAAAATAGTTGTTGTTTTCGTAATCAGCGACCCGATATACCATAAAAACAATACCCATGACGATTTTCAGACTTTTTCACTCCATTTTACCCCTTTAGGGGTTGAATTTTGAAAAACCCTGAAACACGTGTTTACTCATTTATCTATAGAAGTACTCGTGTAAAGTTTCGAATAAAATAGTCCAACTAATCTTTTTTCCCCATACAAACTTTGGACCCCCGTTTCACCCCCTTAGAGGATGAATTTTGAAAAATCCTTTCTTAGTGCACCCCTAGACGTCATAAGGAACCTACTTGCCAAATTTGGAATCTTTAGACCCAGCGGTTTGGGCTGTGCGTTGATTAGTCAGTCAGTCAGTCAGTCAGTCAGTGAGGACAAAGCCTTTTATTATTATAGATGTTCAGTGAGAATAAAATACTTCTTAATATATCGGAGTGAATTTGGTAAACTGTGCCGGTAGAGTTTCTGACACATGGCGCTATCTCAGTCTTGATTTTTGGATCATACTATAATCGAAAATCAATCGTTTGTCCATGTTCCCTATAGTCAAACCGAGATAGCATGATTATCTTATACTGCTTAAATCTCTTTTTTTATAATCTAGGGTGACAAAGAAGCGAACGACCTGCTTTGATAAGCAGTCATTGCGATGATGGCTATGGACGGTTGCGACATCAGAGGCGTTCACTGTTGCGTTGTAGTGAAATTTGTTATCATTTAACCCTAAGTTATTTTCTTTTGTTCTCCCTTGTATCGTCAAACATGAGATATTATTTGCGTTCAACAAATAATTCTACATTATTTCCGTCAGTAAACATGCCAATAAAGCTTATCGAGAAAGGGCAGGCAATTATCAGACATTAAATTCAATTCATATTTTGACATTTATTTATTTCTAATATCATAATTATTACATTTTTTAATTTATAATATATAAAAAAAATACATTAAAAAATATAAAAAACAGAATCCCCCGATAGCGGGAACAAGGTCAAAACTACCGGTGGGCAAGGTCACAGGGACAGAAACTTCCTCACAATACGTGTAGGGATTGCAATCCGGCATCATTTTCAGTCCGGCCGGATCCGACCCGATTCCCATCGATCGATTGATCAAATCAGAATGATTTTCGCTTTTCAATTCAAAATGAACTGTTAGTAAGTGAATCAAGTGTCATGTACATACTTTATATAGGTAGTTTATAAAAAATATATAAAATCAATTTTATTTCTAATCTTATGGTAAGATTAGACAACGAGCAAACAATTAAAATCTAGATTTCACTTTCACAGATAGATCCATTATTTTAGTAAGTAACTAATCAGCTTACGATAAATAATTATTTTAAGTAGAATTTTAAGTAATAATTGTCTTAATATTCATTATAGGTATATTATACGAAAATCATTTTTATTTTGAAAAAAGGATCGTAGAAAATAAATAGTGTTAATTGTGACACCACGCGCAATGCATTTAAAGTACCTACTCATGCAGAGATCAATTATTTTGCCAAAAATTGCTAGCACCGGATCCGTAGTACGGATCCGGTATATTAGTACCGGATCCGGTAACCGTTTAATAATGCCGGATCCGCCGGATTACCGGATCCGGTTTTCCGGATTGCAATCCCTAAATACGTGCCGTGCTAAGGAGGACAGCATTCTGTATCTGACTCTTGATCCAGCTTCCCAACGCGAGCTTCTTGAGATGTTGGTCGAAGCTCTTGGCGATTAAACCATTGACCTTAACAACTATCGAGACAATCATTGTTGAATCGACGTCCCACATGTCGGTAATCTAATAATGTCGGTAATCGTTCCCTGTGGTATAATTTGCATAGTACTATAGGCTTGTTGCCCATGTTAAAAAATTATAAAAACTCTCGTAACGTAAAATACATAAAACTAGAACGATCTGTGATCTTAAAATTTTAATAACTTATGTCCGATGTGTTTTATGTGCGGTCAAAGTTTGGTGGGAAAGTCCATTTTAAAGGTATGAAATTATAAAAAATAAATATTACCATTGTAGAAACAATAAAAAATACTATAACTTTTGTTACGGCACTGGCTACATAAACGCAATATTTAACATAGCTGTCGTACAAATTTCTGATTTAATGCATATAAAATAGCACGGTGTGACGTCATAACGTGGTGGCCTTTTGTATGGAGCGTTTTCGGGATAGTCCAAAATTGTGATCTTCAAGTTATCATATCTCGAGAAGTTTTTATGCAATCGAAGTAATTATTTCACCTATATTTATATTATTGTGACGTCTTTAAATAACAAATCGAAAAAAAAAATGGGATACAAGCCTATTTTATTGTATTAGTAATATTATTAATGGTAACAACAATAGGTATTATAACAAAATAACATAGACATACTATATTGCAGGTACAGGAGACACAGTGGTGGGATTGTGTGGTGGGCCCCCGACCCGAAAAAATACTATATTTCAGATGTCCTGAATAATATTAGCAGCTAGGGTTGCCAGATGGTCGGGAATCGTCTGGATTCTCCCGACATTTCATGTGATGTTCAGACTCCCGTCAAATAACAAAATCTCCCGACAAATATATACAGTGTTTAGTCTGCTAAATAATTTATATTCTAAAAGAAAATAGGCTTTGATTTGATAAAAGCTGAGTTTCTCATACGACTGAGTTTTGGTGAAAATTGCTCAAGTTTTCGATCTCTCCTCGATACTACGAAGGGATCCAAATTGGTGGACTAGGAAAAAAGCAATGCCAAATACTTGTGGCAAACAAATCGTAAAAAAATAATGTAAATTTTATTTTAATCTTTTTTTAAAGAGTCGTTTTCTTAAACTAATCTAAGTTATAAAAATATACTTTAAAATTTTGACTTATAAATTTTCATTTCACCCTAAAATCCCGACATTTTGAAATGTTATCCAGATATTTCGATTTTTCGATCTGGCAACCCTATTAGCAGCACGCCATACCCGTATGTCCCTAACCTCCGTAATGTGCGTAACTCGACGTCATTCCGCTGTGATCCCATCGGAATGATTGCGTCTTTATATAGAATTATGTGTTTGTTTGAAACATAATTCTTTTGCCACTATAAAAAATATATATAATAAATAAATAATAAATATTGTCAGAAAAATCACACAGCGCCATCTAGCCCCAAAGTAATGCAGTAAGCTTGTGTTATGGGTACTAGACAACTGATAAACATACGTAAATACATTTTTTTTTTGTAAATACATACTTATGATACATAGAAAACACCCAGGCTAAGACAAACAGACATGTTCATGCACACAAATGTTTGTCCTATGTGTGAATCGAACCCGAGCGACCGAAGGAGCGTTGGTGTCGAAGCCGCGTCATTGACTCTCACAATTGACAAGCTCGTCAATATGGCTTCAACCCATAAATATCGCACTGCTGAGATCATCATCAACAGGTCATTTAGTCTCCACTACAGGAGCACGACCCTCTCTCGTCCGTCACAGACAGGAGGATTTGGCCTACACTCCCCACGCTGGCTAGACGGGTTGAGGAGGCCTGATCGATGTTTTATAATGTATTACCCTTATTCGCCTTGTACGACATCCACGGGAAGAGACGGAGTGATTCTATTCTAGTCTGCCGGAAATCACACTGCTGAGATACAGGTCTCTAATCAATCGAAGGGGTTTAGAGCATACTCCACCACGCCGCTCAACTGTGGGTTGGCGGAAGCCAGTGTTTTCAAGCCGCCCAAAGGCCACGAAGACGAAGACAAAAAGAGAGGTAGGGAGCGTAATTGTAAGCTACCCGACTGGGGAATGTACCTCCACCTCACAGAATACCGCAGCCAAATAACGGTTCCCTTGAGGGCTGTTGTGTTCCTGCGAGTGAGTGAGGTCACCAAAAAGGAAGGAGATGCTGCGATGGCAGCGGGGGTGGCGGCGCGCGAGCGATATTTTATGTTGCGAGCGTTAATATGGCTACGGTAACCGCTTCACATCAGGCGGGCCGTATGCTTGTCTGCAAACAGACGTAGTATAAATATAAAAAATAAAAATAAAAAAGACAAAGACTTGGCTTAACGACTATCGTGTAGAGACAACAACCGGGATCGACAGCTTCACGTGCCCTCCGATGCTCGAAATAAAATTATATAAATAATAATAAATTTGACAGTCCAAAAGAAAGAACGGAAGAGATAAGAAAGAAACGGACTGCGTAAACAATAATTATGAACTTAGCTGCGTAATATAGTCGTACTGTGTATATTGTGCCGTACCATATTATAATCCTAAATTTAAAGCTAAAAGGAATGTGCAAAACATCAATATTTTTTTTATATGGGGGCAAGCGAGCATGTGGTTCACCTGATGGAAAGTAATCACCACCGCCCATAGACATCAATAACACCAAGGGGCCGCCGATCCGTTATCAGCCTTTTAACGAAAAAATTGACTCTATTCTTGAAGATTCTCATGTTGTGTTTATTTGGGAATACTACCAATAAGTGTACGAGCTGTCCAACTGCGTGAGATTCCAAATTCTGTACCCTAAATTTAATATACCTAGCTCATCGATCTAAGAAAACAAGAGGAATGTTAACTTTATGCTCGTTTCGTGCATGTTGTAAGCGCGCTGTCGAGCTGCGCTTACTATACCAACTGACAATCAGCGTGACTGTGAAACCAGCCTAAAAGTAATAATAAATGCAAAACAGCTGCGGTCGGCTCACGAAACGCGCGCTGATGTGAATTCGGGCGGAACCAAAATTAGAGGTACCTAGCTCTGGTGTAAATGGTGGAATAGTAGGCGTTTTGTGCGTTCCGTTTGTTCGTATTTTTTTATACAACGCCGGTTGCCAAACAAGCATACCACCTGCCTAAGTAAAGTGGTTACCATAGCCATATTCTTTTTTATATATTTGAGAGGTGGGCAAATGAGAAAAAGCAGTCACCACCGCCTATGGAGTTAAGCAAAACCAAGAGGTCATCCGTTGTAAGCCTTTTAAGGGAAATAAAGACTCTGTTCTTGAAGGCTCCCATGTCGGAAATAGGTAGGTACCGCTGAAGGAAGTTGATTCCGCAGTTACACCAGTTCGTTGTATAAAAGGTCTTAGGAAACATACAGTAGTTGATCACCAATTATCAAAATGACGTGGATGGAAATTTATTTATGGGGAGTTGTACGCTAGTGGAACTCAGCAGCAAGAACTATCTAATCAAACAGCTCATCCGAGCACTCCCCGTGACACAATTTTTATAGAACGCAATGAGACGCTACATCACTACGTGTAGACAGAGAGACCAGTCGATCAGAAATAATTGAGTCACCGACGATTCGAACTGCTTTTCGTTATATGCGGTCAAATGTAGTAAGCAAGTACTGGCGCGCACCGGCCCAGAGATGCGAACAGTATTCCAGGTGAGGTCGAACCTGGGACCCTACCGCCGAAGCTGAAGCCGATTACCATCGAATATTTTGATACGAAGAATAGGTCTTACATTTTATTTATTGACAAACATCTTCAGCTTAGTTGGTAGAGCTCCAGGGTTTCTACCAGCTAAACTAAACACAAGTACCATAAATCTAAGATGAAATTTGATTTTCGCGATCAAAAAATTCGATGGGAATCGCCTTTAGCTGGTAGGGCGCCTGGGGTTTATACAGTTGAAGGCGGTGTTGGGGTGTAAAATACCACCTGGCTTTATTGATGACACCAATCTTCGTAGAAGCTAGTTTGGCCTTGCATTCCAAATGGCCGCGAAACTGAAAATCACTCGATTTGTCGGCACCCAAGCCATTAATGCCAATGCCAATGTAACAACTAAGGAAAGCGCCTTCCAATCTAGGAGCTACAACACACGGGAACTTTTAATGAAAGATATAGGTTTGCGCGTTTACCGCCCGGTAAACGCACAAACCTGTATCTTTGAGGGATTTAGCTATATCAAATTCAATCTACCCTAATCCGAGACGTGTCCAAGGGACGTCTTAATCTCAGACCCAAGTTTTGTTCGGTACTCATTGACACAATCCCGAGAACATTACCTTAGCCAGTGTATCTTGCGTCCACTGTACTGTCATCCGCATAGCATGAATGTCGCGTATAAGCAGCAGTCATTGATATGCAGAAGAAATAACGCGGGGGATAATTCATTGCCTTGTGGTAGGTAAATTACTATTTAAACAAGATTACATTTATTCCATTTGGTCTCAACCAAAAAAAATAAAAATAATTTTATTTAATTAGTTGTACTAAAAACTAAAAAAAACGGTTGTCTGTAAAGTTAGTTTACGGACGATAATTTTACGTGATAAAGTGATAAGAAAACATCGGTCGATGGAGTGGAAGAGAGATAGATGCGTCACATCATCGCTTGTTCCCCGCTCTCGCTTGCAGGCTCGGCTCACGCAGAACGTGACATTGAGTCATGCTTTTTGGTGCATACATCGATTTATAAGACGTTATCACGTCAAAAGTTTACTATGTTTCGCTCATCAGGTATTCGTGCATAGCCATAAGAACCAAACGAATGCGCCAAATTTCAGCTCTATCGGAAACTAAGAACAATTAACTAAGAAATTTAAATTGCAAGATTTTTTACTGACACTGCCGTGAAACTTTTTACATTAAATAAATATTCCTGAACAAATTACACACTGCCATCTAGTCCCAAAATAAGTAAAACTGTACTACGGGTACTAGATAACTGATACTATACTTAACACATACATTTTTTTTGTAAATACATTTTATTTTATTTATTTATTTCACCACAATGAGTTACATTTTTTTAACTTATATCTATTTTTCGCCAAACTGCTAAACAGTTTAACGGCGAAGTTTGACGCTATATTTTACAATAATTATTATGGTACATACACTATGTTAACTACCTAACGTTTATCACGTCTATACTATACATCCTTTTGATATTATTTATTAACACTAAAAAATCTAATTAATATTCACAATATTTGATTTTGTTGCAATTTATTTATAAAGTATTTTCTTAACTTAATTTACATACATATAATACATAGAAAACACCCAGAAGAAGACAGACACACATGTTCATGCACACAAATGCATGCATGTGCGGGGATCGAACCCTCGGAGTCAAAGTGGCCATTGCTACCCATTCGACCACCGAGCTCGTTGAAACGATTTTTTTATACCACTAAGGTGAAAACAAGCATACGATCCGCCTGATAGAAAGCAGTTACCGTTGCCTATGGACGCCTGTAACACCAGAGGCATCAAATGCGCGTTGCCGACCCTGTAAAAACCTATAAAAACTATAATATAAACCTTGTAAAATTTAATCATTACCCATCATATAAATTCTCCCAGGAGGCTCTGTCATTGTTGTGGGCCGCTGGTATAAATGAAACCCCACAAGTGTTATATTTTAATGGACTGTATTAATTAAATATATATAATAATAACGTGCTGCAACGGTGACAATGGCTCACACACACAATATATCAAAAAGGAAGTGACGACATAACGTCACAGTGTTACCAATACAAAATCTTACTGTTTAGTGGCTAAACATAGTTGGGGCCTCAGCCGAAATATGCAAACATTTTTGCTGAAAAAGGTATTATAATAATAATATATAAAGACATAGAAATGTTATGTACTTACTCATGTAAACAAACTTAATTAAATAACAAATACAGCATCTTAATTATCGATGGGAAGTACGCATACCTTAGCTATAGTAGTTTTCATTACAAAACCATTCTTAGTTTTAATATCTATAGCTCGCACCTTGCCATCAGCTCCCGGGCGCACCGCGACTACCCTGGCTATCGGCCAGCTGAGAGGACTAATATTGTTGTCTCTAACAATCACCATTGTGCCAACCTGCAGATTAGGGGTGGCATTCCGCCACTTAGGACGACTTTGAAGATTGACAAGATATTGCTTGTGCCACTGACGCCAAAAGGCTTGCTGAATTTGGGTACATTGCTCCCAAAATTTCAATCTGTTAGTTGGAACATTAATGATGTCAGGCTCTGGAAAGGAACACAATGGAGCGCCTGTGAGAAAATGGCCTGGTGTGAGATAATTCATATCATTAATATCTAATAACACTTTAGGAGTTAAAGGCCTTGAATTAACGATACCTTCAACTTGTACCAATACAGTATACAATTCTTCAAAAGTTAAACACTTTTCACCTATAGCGCGCTTTAAATGATGCTTGACGCTTTTGATTCCGGCCTCCCATATACCAGCCCAATGGGGAGAGTAACTAGGAACAAACTGAAAACTAATTCCTAATGAAGAGGCGAAATCTTGTATCATAGAATTATGATTTCTACTCTGACTCAACTCATAGAGTCTCTTTAATTGGTTGTTTGCCCCGCGGAAGGTCGCAGCATTATCACAGTTTATAGTAGATGGTACATTGCGTCTAGCTATAAATCTTTTTAGGCATGCCAAGAAATTTTCAGTGGTCATGTCTGAGGCGAGTTCAACATGAATAGCCTTAGTGGCAAAACAAATAAATAATAGAACATACCCCTTTGAAATTAATACTTTTCTAGCCCGTGACTGTTTTATCTGAAATGGGCCCCCATAATCTATGCCCACGACTTCAAAGGGACGAGCTGCTGTGACTCTCCGCTCAGGCAAAGAACCCATTAACTGTGATGCTTGGTTAGCCTTTAGCCTGAAACATATAATGCATTTGTGTGTTACATGTTTTATTTCTCTAGTTCCATTAATAAGCCAATATTTTTGATTTAAATAACTCAAAATAAGTTTAGGACCGGCATGTAATAGACGTATATGGGCATCACGTATTACCAATTGCGTAATATGTGAGCTCTTGGCTAAAATAAGTGGGTATTTTTGTGTGTAAGGTATTCTTGCATTATGTAGCCTTCCGCCCACACGCAGGAGACCACCTCCATCTATAAATGGATTAAGAGGCAATAGGCACCCTTTTATTGGCTTATTATTGGAAATACATTTAATTTCCTCGCTATAGTAGCGTCTTTGATCACATTTTATAATAAGTTTCATTGCAGTATCTAATTCCTTTATAGTAAGGCTAGGTACAAAATTTTCATGTTTTCTTTGACTGTGTGACATTTTACAATTATTATAAAATCTTAGAATAAATGCAACTACTCTTTGAGTTTTTGCAAGAGAACTAAATTTATATAAATCCTGTTCTACCCTTGTACAAGGCAAGGACACCTTTTTAATTTCTGGAATATTAAGGCTGTCAGTATTCATACATTGTTTATTATTTAAATTACCATGCTCATAGTCAGATTGCAATAAAAATTGTGGACCTTTCCACCAAAGTGAGTTTTCCTTTAAAGAGCATGGCTCAACTCCTCTAGAAAGACAGTCAGCTGGATTGCAAGATGTATTGATATAATGCCAGTGAAAGGAACCAGTATTTTGTATAATAACCTTAACTCTATTGGCTACATAAGCATTTAAGCGTAGCGGATCAATCTTTAGCCATGCTAAAACAATTTGTGCATCAAGATATAAATGTACATCAATGTTCCTTGCATCAATTTTAATTGACAATGTATTATAGAGTCTGTGAACAAGCCTTGAAAGCAAGAGTGCACTATTAAGCTCAAGCCTGGGCATGGTTAACTTTGAGCCAAGTGGATTAAGCCTAGACTTAGAACACAATAGATCCGTCAACACCAAGCCATCTGACCTTACAACACGGAGGTATAAGCAGCAACCGTAGGCCCTGTTAGAAGCATCTGCAAACCCTAACAACTCAATTTTATTGAAAACTGAAACATCAATATTTCTATTTACAGAAATAGTAGGCATGTTTACTAAACCTGAAGCAAACCTTTGCCATCTTTCACTGAAACTATCTTGTAAGGGAGAATCCCAATCAATGCTGGCCTTCCAAAGATCCTGTAGAAATAGCTTGGCAGTAACCAAAATTGGACCGACCAGCCCTAAGGGGTCAAAGAACTTGCTGACGAAACTGAGAACCTCTCTTTTTGTATAGACAGCATTCAATGTTTTTTCTGGACAGCTGACATTAATAGTGTCAGATTGAACATTATAGTGCAAGCCTAAAGTTTTAACAAATAAATTATTATCCTGACTGAAATCAATATTTTCAAACTGCTGTTTCTCAATAGGAATATCTTTTAAAACCTCCGGTGCATTAGAGCACCATTTGTGCAATTGAAAACCTCCAAGCTCTAAGAGCTGAATCAACTCATTTTTTAATTGAATCAACTCATCTACCTGATTGGAACCTGCGTTTACATCATCTATATAACAGTTATATTTTAATGCAGAGGCTGCCTTTGGATATTTCTCACCAAATCGTTTGGCAAGTTCAATTAAACACCGAGTTGCTAAATAAGAAGAATTCTTCAATCCGTATGTAACTGTTTGCAGTTGAAGACATTGGATAGGTTTATCTGGGGATTCTCTCCACAAAATATTTTGGAGTGGCCTATGAATAGGATCTAAGTTAATGTTTCTGAACATTTGTTTAATATCACATATCAGAATATATTTATCTAATCTGAACAAGATAAGTATGTCGAACAATTCATTCTGAACTGTTGGGCCATTCATTAGTAAATCATTTAAAGAAATTTTATTTCTTGTGAGCATTCCACCATCAAAAACCACCCTGAGCTTAGTAGTTTTTGAGCTTTCATTGAACACAGGGTGATGAGGTAGGAAATAGACTGACTCATTTTCTAAATCATATTGTGAAATATCAACTAACTTAGCATGGCCAAGCTGTAGATATTCATCAATGAATTGTTTATATTTTTGAAATAAAATTTTATCCTTTGAAAATCTTTTTTCTAAGTTTTGAAATCTTTGCAAGGCGCTATCTAATGAGTTACCTAAATGAACTTCCTTTAAAGGCAATTTTAAAGGTAAAGAGACTTGAAATTTATTCTCTTCTAACTTTACATTTTCAACAAAATTTAATTCAGCCATATTTTGTTCAGAACTAGACTCTAAAAATGTTTCGTTAACCCTTTCACATTCCCATAAATTTTGCAAATGCAAATCAATATTATTTTTACATAAACATGGGGAAGGGAAAATAAAATCGTCACTTACTGGTGACAAAGTACGAGTAAGGTTGCAAAAATACTTGGGAGTAGCTGTACCTGGACTGTGCCTCCGCTCCTCAATAACAGCACCGCCTACTACATAGCCTAGCTTCGTATTGATGAGGTAGGGGCCGTTGAGGGCGAGAGGGAAGCGCTCACGGAGCAACACCTGGAAAAATACATCCGCAGCCAATAAAATATGTATAGTCGATGGAGCGTTAAAGCTGGGGTCAGCAAGCTGAAAGTGCGAGGGGATGTTAAGCTGGGAAACATCAATAGTCTGATGCGGCAACATGCATGTAATTTTTTTTACCACTGAACATGTAATAGGCAAGCTGAATGATGTGCTTGAAGCATGTAAGTCAAATTCCGCAACAGCATTTATATTATTGTAGCCATCACACACTCCCACCACGCTATGCGACTTAGCAAGCAGTTTGCAGTCAATTTTATGTGCTAACTCTTTGGTGATCATAGACACCTCACTACCAGAATCCAGCACTGCTCGTACAGACAATGTGCTGCCGTCTTTAGCATTTAAATTCACCAAAACTGTGGGTAATAAAACATGTTTATTATTATTAACGTTGCTATTGCACAACGATACCTGAGGAGATTCTCTCTCCTTAGGCCGGGAGGAAGTCACTTCATCATGAAGTAGACTGTTATGGCTTCCTTTGCATTTCATGCATTTAAATTTAAAATAGCACTTGTTAGTGTGTCGGTTCAGACATAGGCTGCACCTTTTAGAATCTTTAATAAACTGTATTCTTTGATTTATGGATGCCATTTTGAACTTCGGGCACTTGTGTAATTTATGAGGACCAGTAGAACAAAACTCACATGTCTCCTGAGTGGTGAGAAGGCTGGCTCGAGCGGAGCTTCTAGCAGGAGCACCTCCACCGCTGCTTATACCCGTAGACCGCTTCTCCAAAAACTCAGTGGCTTCCAAAGCTACTGCCTTCTTTTCTAAAAAGGTCAGGAAACCTTTCAGATTATGAGGATTCGATTTAAAATTATCTTGTTCTAAATAATACGCTCTAACCGTGTATTGATCCACTTTCCTAGTTAACATAGGAACCAATAAAGCATCCCAGTAATGGACTGGCTGCTTGAGACTCTCAAGTGCACTCAAGCTTTGCTTAACCTGGGCCAAAAATGACCTTAACACCTCAGAAGTACATCTAGTCGCAGGACTTATATCCAAGATACAATTGACATGTTGTGTGATAGTTTTGTTTACATTGTCATACCTATCCGATAATATTTTTAAGGCTTGTTCATAGTTTTCATCCTCTAATGCAAAGTTTTTTACTAACTCATGTGGTTCACATTCAAGATACATTCTAAGATAGTAGAATTTTTGTAAATTAGACAATGATCTGTCATTATGAATCAAACTATGAAATAAATTTATAAAAGGATAGTACTCACCATCCTTGCCTGTAAACTTTTTAATCTCTATTTTGGGTAGTTTCGCACAAATAGACGTGGAACGATCAGGGGGCGGGTTCTGCGACGTAATAGGCGTCTGTTTACGCCTTATAGCACCTTGCAACAATGCCATGGATATCAAATATTTCTCCTCGTACTCCTGGAAAGCGGAAACCGAATCACTTTTTGTAGCCTTTGACTCGTCACTTAACGTAGTAATTTTAATATTTAAATCTTTAAATTCGGCAAAGGTATTCTTTAAATGATTAAGCTTTACCTGCAATAACTCTAAAGACGAATTTTCGAGTTCGGTTTCCTCTTCGCAGAATTGATAAATTTTCGTAATAGTGCCTTTAGCAGACCCCCTGGCCGCAATCCACGTACCCTTTTGTTCCATTGTAGAACCGTTAACGAATTACAAGATTTACAAGTTTGTAATAACTTATTACAGTAAAATATTATTTAAATGCGCATACAAAACTTTTTTAATAGGTAAGCCAACACGTCAACAAGAAATTGGCGTGCAATCGTTCACAGCGTTGTGCCAACGCGCAGGCAGTCTCTTGTCCAATCGCGACGAATTTCCGGCCGGCCGCGTCACACAAATAACGAATCAGCGCGCACCACGAATAAATCACTCGTCGTTCCAACCAATAGCGTTGATGCGCTATGTAGATGCGAAGCAAAATGTCTGTCGACTGTTATCACTTGAAACACTTTTATGTTTGAAATCAAATCGATGAAATGCGGATGACGAAGTATTTTGTCGCAAATATTCTCCGATGTTTTTGACGATGAATGTATGCAATTTCACAGTACCTATTCCCAGCAGCGTAGCTAAATGAAATATAGGTAGGTATTACCGCACCGCTCGTAGAGTATGATTCGCCACGTAGAAATGTGTTGTTCCTCCTGTATCTCGATAGCAGCTCCCAGTAGATAAATTGTAGCCCAATTGCGGACCCTTAGTCCAATAGCAGACCAAATGAAGCACAATAGCCGCCTCTTTTTTGGATATCCGGCTCGAAGGACCAAACTTGTGGGCCGCTGGTATAAATGAAACCCCACAAGTGTTATATTTTAATGGACTGTATTAATTAAATATATATAATAATAACGTGCTGCAACGGTGACAATGGCTCACACACACAATATATCAAAAAGGAAGTGACGACATAACGTCACAGTGTTACCAATACAAAATCTTACTGTTTAGTGGCTAAACAATTGTGAATCTGTTTTCTCCATTTGTCAGTACTTCATTCACCGTTATCCGATTAAAGCTGGCTATTAGCATTTTGTGAACTGAAAAGCGTTTAAATCTCCTTTGCATTTGTAAATGGAAGGTAGAAATGTTTTGGGTAAGTCAGTTGTACCTACTAGCTTTTCTGGTAACTTCATTATGTAGATACTTTTGTTAGTTATTGGGGTGTAAGCGGCTCATCACTATCTTTAGAGCCAAAGCCAACCTCACTTGCACATGGTGCACCCTGCCCATTAGTTGATGGGACTGGACTGGAAAAAGGTTCTGGAAAAAGAGAGGTAAGGTACAGCGATATTACAACACGAAATATCGCTTGGGCGCCGCCACCTCTGCTGTCAACGCAGCCAATCCTAATGAACTCACTCACTCGCAGAAAGTCAATTGAATTTGATCAATGGAATTGTTATTTGGCTGCGGTATTCTGTAAGGTAGAGGTACTTCCCCAGTCTGGCAGCTTACAAATACCTAGAGCGGTAGGGTACAGCGTAATTAGCCACGTGTAGGTGAGTTTGGTTTTGACTCTAAAGATCGTACTGAGCTATACTATACAGTATAGCTAATAAATCGACATAGGCAAACAATAGATGTCTATTTTTTAACGTTCCATTGCGACTCGATACTCCAGGCTACTTTTCAGAACTTTACATATACCATATTGTTGTCTCTCACATTGCTAAGAAGGGAAGTCAAATTCCAAAAGTTTCCTACTCTTACTAAATTCTTCTGATTAAATTCTTTGTAAGTTCCAAGGCAGCCGTAGTTTTACCCCCGGGACTGCAATGGACTTCATTGTTCATTGGCTTTTTTGGCGGTCGCCGCTGTTAATCCTGGCTACACAGGAGACACAATGGCGGGAATGAGTGGTGGGCCCCCGTCCCAAAAAAAAAACACTTCACATTTATGGAGACGCAAACTAAATGTATCCCAGAAATGACACATAGTAACTAACATTCCTAGATATTGCTAGTAATGGATGGTTTAACACGATCAAAGGGTATTTCGCAGTAAATAGAACTTATCAGTACGTGTTCCGAGATCTGAGAGATCTGGGCTCGATGTCTGTGGACAGACATAGGTATGTAAGATTTAGACCCGCAGTCTGCTGTAGCCTACTTTATGTATTATAAAATCTGTGCTTTTTCATTTTAGAAATTACGTTATATATATTATTTTCTAGATTACTTTTTTATGTCATACCAGCAGCAGCCCGCAACTTCGTCTGCGTTTTCAAAAAAAAATAATCAATAATTCCTCGTCAATTCGGTATGTAATTGCGTAATACTGGAGGTCTAACTTAAAATCTTGATTTTAAGTTAGACCTCCAGTATTACGCAATGTTTGACTTCTATTGCTCATATAAAGACCCCTCTAGACTTAATAACAATTTTTACTGAAATTTCCAAAATAACATTTATCATCCAAAATAACTATTTCAAAGAAAATGTCAAAAAGTGTGAATTAAAAATTTATTAAACACGCGAACCAAGAAACAAATCTCTCTCCTGTCCCATCGCCAGACCGTGATAGCCATTATAGTGCAGGAGCCACAGGTAGTTGAGTGTGCAAAATATGAGGACCGCATTCTAATAGGTAGGGGAAAAAGTCTTTTCGCATTATAGTATATATGAACTTGTAATAAAATCTCTTTGGTTATACCATTTGTGTCTGGCAGGTTTTGATATCTTTAAAAAGTTTATATTTTAAAAAAGATAATTCCAAATTCAAATTAGGTAAATGTGTGATTTTCATTTGTTTTTTTTACTGTCAAGATGAGTGAATCTAATGAAGAAATTCGATTCATTTTAAAATTTTACTACAAAAAAGGTAAAAATGCAACGCAAGCTGCAAATAAAATTTGTGACGTTTATGGACCTAGTGCAGTGTCTGTGAGAGTAGCACAAATTTGGTTTAAGCGTTTTCAATCAGAAAATTTTGATGTGAAAGATGCACGTCGCTCTGGTCGCCCTGTTACGGATAAAATGGATGCCATTTTTGAAAAAGTGGAGCAAGAGCGGCATATCAGTAGATACGACGTAGCTAAAGAATTAGGAATTGACCACAAAACAGTTTTGGCGCAATTGAAAAAAGCTGGGTACACTAAAAAGCTCGATATTTGGGTGCCTCACAATCTCACTGAAAGAAACCTAATGAACCGTGTACTTATTTGCGATTCTTTACTACGACGTAATGAAAGCGAACCGTTTTTGAAGAACTGGTGATGAAAAGTGGATCACGTACGACAAGAACGTGCGAAAAAGGTCGTGGTCAAAGGCCAGTCAGGCTTCACAGACTCTGGCAAAACCCGGGTTAACCCGCAATAAGGTGATGCTGTGTGTATGGTGGGATTGGAAGGGCATTATTCATTATGAGCTGTTACCGCCAGGCAGGACTATCGATTCTGAACTCTACTGTGAACAACTGATGAGATTAAAGCAAAAAGTTGAGAGAAAGCGGCCGGAATTAATTAACAGAAGGGGTGTGATTTTTCATCATGATAACGCTAGACCTCACACATCTTTAGCCACTCAGCAAAAATTAAGAGAGTTTGACTGGGAGGTGTTAATGCATCCGCCGTATAGTCCTGACCTTGCACCTTCTGATTTCCACCTGTTTCGGTCTCTTCAGAATTCTTTAGGCAATGTCAGGTTACCATCACGAGAAGACTGCCAAAACCACTTGTCGTGGTTTTTTGAACAGAAGTCCCAAAATTTCTATAGTAATGGGATCATGTCTCTACCTACAAGATGGCCAAAAGTTATCGAACAAAATGGCACCTACATACTTTAGTTAAATGTAAATAAACTTTATTAAAAAATGTTTTGAATTTTCATATAAAATACGAAAAGACTTTTTCCCCAACCTAATATAAACAGTTTTGAATTCAGAAAAGCTTGTAGATTAATTCTGAATGTTGCCAGGAAGTTTCATGGTCCAATTTTTCATTGGATATCGAGTAAGTGGACTGAACAAATGCTTTACAACAATTTTAATCATTGTTTTATTGAAAATATCCAATTGTTTCTTATGATTAAAGATACTTATAGCATAGTAGAAATAAAAACAAAAAAAAAATGTTGAAAAAAAAATATATTACATAAAAGTTTTTTATGTAATATCTTTTTTATAAAAAGAAATGATTACCTACATAAAATGATTCTTTTTCTTCTTTGTCGCTTCACTCTTGCCAGAATGTTTGTGGTTGTCATGATGAGGCAGCAGCTCGCCTCACGACGTCTCGCCATCTCTGCCTGCTGGTCGTCAATCGGGCACATTCGTGTACCGGGGCACTGCGGTCCAACGCATGGGGGCCCGGTGGTCTTATGCCTTCAACCTTTGCCTGCACAACAAGTCTCTCTATGCAGTCGTTTCCGCGGCGACTAACATGTCCAAAGAATTGCAAAATACGACGAAAATACGACCATAGAATGCGGTCCTCATATTTTGCACACTCAACTCCATACAGCGTCCGCTCTATTAGGTATATACCATCTATAGCCTGTTCATTGAGATAATTTCAGTGATCGCAAACAATGATACCTCTGCTGTAAGTTGATGTGAAATTGGGTGTTCTGTTTTATTTCTGGTGACGCTTGCAGCATCTGGTCAAGCTTACTGTGTTGCCAATTTCGAAGAGATCAGGCCCGTGTAATTGGCTCATATCATTTCATAGATTTTCTTCCATAATAGCTTAGGACCACTTCAATCACATTAGCTTTCAAACAAAAAAAACCGCAGCAAAATTGGTCCATTCGTTTAGCAGTTACGATTACAGACAGACACAAGATACACAGACAGACACGACAAACCTAAAAACATTCAGGTTAACAGAGGAAAGACAGTGTTTTCAAATCACCTAGAGGCCACTGACTTGGCATAACGACTGTCATCTATTATGACAACAGCATGAACCGCCGGCTTAATGTGCCTTCAGGAGCAAGAAGGAGCTCGAAATAAATAAACCCATCCATGAATAAGCTACGGTCGATGTTTTTTAAACTGCGTGTTCGATTAGACAAACACGCGCAAGGACAGAATACCGAAGCCAAAAAACAATTCCCTTGAGGGGTGTTGTGTTTCTGCGTGTGAGTGAGGTCACGCGAAAGGAAGGAGATGCTGGGTTGGTAGCGAGGCTGGCCACGCACGAGCGATATTTTATGTTGCTAGCGTTAATATGGTTATGGTAACCGCTTCATATCAGGCGGGCCGTATGCTTTTCTACCATTCCGGGTTCCGTACCATTATCTATAAAAAAATCACGTTTGTTATATGGGAGCCCCCCCTTAAATATTTATTTTATTTTTATTAAATATTTATTTTTAAAGTGAATATATAACTAAATATCATGTGAGTATTTCAAGCGTCTACCTATTACCGTTATCAATTGCGAGCAAAACGAGTAAAAAAAGTCACGTTTGTTGTATGGGAGCCCCCTTAAATATTTATTTTATTCTGTTTTTTAGTATTTGTTGTTATAACGGCAACAGAAATACATCATCTGTGAAAATTTCAACTGTCTAAATATCACGGTTCATGAGATACAGCCTGGTGACAGACGGACGGACGGACGGACAGCGGAGCCTTAGTAATAGGGTTCCGTACCCAAAGGGTAAAAGCCCTTTGTGTACGGAACCCTAAAAAGGACCTCATCGAGCTCCTCAAACTTTGAATGATCGAGGTTCTTACTACATGTACGTCTTTAAAATGATTTACAAAATAAGCGGCGGAGATAAACAGGCGCGTAGGCACATTAAAATAAATCCATGTAGGAGGCTTTGATCCTACGGAGAGAGATTAAGGCGCAGAGGTAAGCTTGTGAATCCGTATGGAAAATCCGAGTGGCGAATATTACGCCTTCCTCTATGTAGCCTGCTAATAATAATCTTAAACCATCAACGACGATAGAAGCTGTTCGTACCTAATTATTTTAAAGGTATACTTAGACTTGCTGAGGAGTTCGAGCGTTGTTGCGCATCATCATCATCATCAGATCATTTTAGTCTCCACTACAGGAGCACGACCCTCTCTCCTTGATTTGGCCTACACTCCCCACGCTGGCCAGACGGGTTGGGGAGGCCTGATGGATGTTTTATAATGTATTTCCCTTAGTCGGCTTGTACAACATCCACGAGAAGAGACGGAGTGATTCTATTCCATTCTGCTGGAAACCACACGACCAAACGTTGTTGCGCGTATCAGTCGACATATCGACATATCGACCTTAGCCTGTCCATGGATGGGTTTATATTATCTCGAGCTCCTCCGCGCTTCGGAGGGCACGTTAAGCCGTCGGTCCCGGCTATTGTCATTAGATGACAGTCGTTAAGCCAAGTCAGTGGCCTTAAGGCGGCTTGAAAACACTGACCTCCGCCAACCCGCAGTTGAGCAGCGTGGTGGAGTATGCTCTAAACCCTTTCTTTTGAGGGTAAACCCATATTCCAGTAGTGGCATGAGTAAGGGTTAATGTCGATACTTTAAACTAGCTGTTATCCAGCAACTTGGTTTAATAGATATATTTCTTTTTCGGTTGGTATGACGGATTTTTAATGGCCATCTTAAATATTTCTGGGTTGAAAAGTATTTTTCATCCTCCCATCTCAGAAAGAGTATTTTTGCTCTTCGATATCTGAGTGCAAAAGTCGTTTTTATCCGCTAGAGGATAAAGTAAATTTGAATTTAGAACATCGTGTGCACTAAGTTTGTGAATTCAAAATATCATTAAACCTATTTACTTCTACCTCCATGGTGCCGAATTTATCATACAACTTTTTTTAATTTGTTAAAAACTCAGACTCGGAACCTCCTTGGTGTACTTTTCTTTAATTTGCTTTGCGCGCGCAATTTTCTATTCACGTTATATTGTTAAAACCTTAGATTAAAAACAAGAAACCCGAAAACAAGTGAATAACTTAATACCTAAACTGAAATAAAAGTATCTTGGGATTGTAAATGATTTTTTTGTATTTAGTCATTTCCTCGCTGAGGTGGGATGAAAATCAGTTTTAGAGAAGAAATGTTGCGAATTAAAATCTTTACCTATATATATTAGTATAAAATGTACTTAATATAATCGGTAATTAAAACTTAAGTTATCTAGAAAACTAATTTAAACTAAAACTAATCTAAAAACCTATTTACTTTTAATATAGTTATTTTTCTTCGAAATACTTAATTATCAAAATACATACCTACTTAATTCATCAATGCATCACCCGATTCAGGACGCGACGAATATAATTTTTTTTTTCAAATTCACGTAGATGAAGCTTTACTACAAGTACAAAAATAATGTATAAGAACAAACTTTCTTCGCTCTTGCAAGTAGTTATGCTATAATTCCTTCATCATATAACATACGACGACCATAAAGTTTCCGCTTATAAATTTTGTGAAGATTTTAGAACAGTAAAACCTTATCTAGAATACGAACCTCGAGATGGGTTATAATAAATTTGCCTTAGAAATTTACGCCCCATTTCTATACACTTTTACGATCTTGTTCATCATTATCATGGAAACATACACGTTCCACATATCCAGTACAATTGAAGGAGTTAGGCCGAATCCACACTATAAGGTAAAATATTATTAATAGAAAAACAATGTGTTTATTCATACTATCCGTAACAATCAAATTCCGGTCGAATCCCATTCCAGTCGCGATCAGTCTTGAAGAAATTTTACCAAACCGAGATCGGGCCACGAACGAACCGTGATCGACCTTACACTATGGACCGGTCTTATGAGCGCCACAGACCGTCATTTTACTCGATTCCGTAATGGCCACAGATAATCTATCATACCATTTTGACGTGACAACGTCTTATAAATTGGTTAGCCGGGTGACACTTCAAGAAACTGGCTCACGTTATGCGCTTACAATGAGAGCGAGTGAAAGGCACGCGTCCCTTCTAAGAGCGAGAGAGACAGACATAAAAAGTGAAAGGCATGCCTTTCACTTTTTATGTCTGTCTCTCTCGCTCTTCCCTTCCACTCGAAAACATTTTACCACTCAAAGTCGTTGTCACGTAAAACTTTCGCCCGTATACCGACTTTACAGGCAACCAATTTTTTTTCTTTATACCTGACCCTCGGTCAAGTGTTCTAGAGAACTCGCGCATTGGTACCCACACTGTTGACGCATCATCTGCTCGTATGCAATGAACTTCATTGTCCATTGCCTTTTAGGCGGTTGCCGTTGTTAATCCTGGCTACACTGGAGACACAGCAGCGGTGGGAATATGTGGTGGACCTCTCCCAATCTGCATATCTGGTTTTACTACGTGGTATGACGGAATAGCAAAGCTTCTAACCGGTTTTATTGGAGGTCTAGAGGGGAGGCCTATGTCCAGCAGTGGGCTTGCAATGGCTGAGATGATGATGATGATGATGACGGAATAGCTTATGGGTGTGCGGTGGTTACCGTAGCCTATAAACGCTGACGATATATCGCTCGCGTATTATCTCCCAACCCATATCCCCCGCAAACTTTTTCCTTAATGGTGAGCTCACTCAAGAGAATTGTTATTTGGCTGCGGTATTCTGTGAGGTGGAGGTACATCTCAAGTCGAACAGCTTACAAATACACTGTATTCTGCCGCTGTTTTACCAGCACCAGTCAGCTGAGTGCACTTCGTGCTGGTAAGGTTTGCTTTTGCTTTAAAGATCATGGTGAGCTAATACTGTCTTATTTGAAGTGGGGGTACTTCCTCAAATGATGACAACAGCCTTACCTCTCTAAATTCACACATCATTCTTCGTGACGAAAGACACATTGTCAGAAAGTTGCCTACTATAGAATAAAATAGATAAATCAATATTTTTTTATAAATATTCCTGGACAAGTTACACATGGCTATTTAGTCACAAACTAAGCAGAGCTTGTACTATGGCATCTATGGGTACTAGATAACTGATATAATACTTAAATACATTTTTTTTAGTAAATACATACATATAATACATAGAAAACACCCAGACCAAGATAGACATGTTCAGCCACACAAATATTTGTTTAGTGCTGGGATCGAACCCGTGACCCCTGGAGTCAAAGTGGAAATACTTAGCCATTCGACCACCGGGGTCGTCAAACTAAGTACATTGTATACCATGTTTTATGCAAATTAAGATTTATTTATTTATCTCTCTTTAAATTCACGCATCGTTCTTCCTGATAGCCCTACATAAGTTGCCTACTATTGATTAATGGACAAAAATTGTCATTGCCATTTTTCGCACAATTATACACTCATAATATTCGACGACGGGCTGGTAATACCCACTCAGGACGGACGGACAGAATAATTCACTACGTGTACAAGTACACTGTTGTTGTAAATAACAGTTCATATTAAAACGTCCGCTCATTATGTACAGGGCTGTCTCTTAAATTTTTTGCATCATTTCCGGTGGCAGTTTCCATTTCTGTGTCTCCAGTGTTGCCGGGATTAACAGCGACCACAAAGTCACTCACGAACTCACAACAAATTTAATTCGAAGAATAGGAAGAAGTACCTACGAATAGGAAGCTTTTAGAATTTGACTTACTCCTCCGGCAATTTTTAAGGTATAAATGGCACTTCATAATCTTTAGATTAAAACCAAGGGTACAGCGTATTTGTAAACAGCCCGGCTGGAGAAGTACCTCCACCTCACAGAATACGACAGCGAAATAACAATTCGTTTGAGGATTGTTGGGTTCCTGCAAGTGAGTGAGGTGACCAGGAAGGGAGGATATGCTGTGTGGGGGTGCTGTCCCGCGAGCGATATTTTTTTTTGCGATCATTAATATCGCAACTGCTTCACATCAGGCAGGCTATATGCTTGTGTGCCAACCGACGTAATATATAAAAAAACTATATCTATCTACCGAATAGAGATAGTACGCAACCAGTCAGGAGTGTCAGGACAGACAGACAGAATAATTCACTAGGTACTTACATATACACAGTTGTTGTATATAACAGTTGATATTAAAATACCCACTTGTTACGTTATAGGGTTGTCACTTGTCCGTGGAAAAGAAATTATTACGTGAGTTTTTTATTAAAGACAATATTCAAATGGTTATTCTTGAATATTGGTGATGTTTGGGGTGTAAGTGGTTCATTAACATTTTTCAACCAAAGCTAACTTCACCTGAACGCGGTACATCCAGCTGACTGACAAATGAAGCTTTTTTTTATTACAAGCTTTTATTAGACTCACTCTGTTAGTTTATTTATTTTTCTGTATGGGTGGATTTTTGTAATCGATTTTTCGACCACTTCCTATTATCCGATCGAGCTGAAATTTTGTATGCACGTTCAGTTCGGATGACAATGCATGATTAACTGTGTGACGTCATTCTAAATCCAACATGGCGGCATACCCAAAATGGCGGACCAACCATTTTTAATGCATTCCTACAATATGGATATCAAATGAAAGGGCTTGTTGAGAATAACTAGAAAAAAAATATGACGTCACTCTTAATGCAATATGGCGGACTTTTAAAGCTTGAGAATCAATTTTGATACAAATATGTCTGATTGAGCTGAAATTTTGCATACACGTTCAGTTCGGATGACAATGCATGATAGGATCTAGAATACTAAAAAGTAAAAAATAAAATTAAAAGTAAAAAAAACTTTTTAAAAACAAGCTTTTATTTGATTGCTCTAAAAAGAAAAAAATAAACTTTTACACTAAAACTTTTGCTGTTAACTTATAACGTTATTTCAAATTTAACACATTTGACACAATTTATATAATATAAAAGCTTGTCGCGATATTTAAGTAGGTACTCGTATTTCCTCAGTTCGAAAATTTTAATAGGCAGCAAATAAATACGAGTATTTAAATATCGCGACAAGCTTTTATATTATATAAATTGTGTCAAATGTGTTAAATTTGAAATGACGTTATAAGTTAACAGCAAAAGTTTTAGTGTAAAAGTTTATTTTTTTCTTTTTAGAGCAATCAAATAAAAGCTTGTTTTTAAAAAGTTTTTTTTACTTTTAATTTTATTTATACTACGTCTGGTGGCAGACAAGCATACGGCCCGCCTGATGTGAAGCGGGGGTGGCGGCGCGCGAGTGATATTTTATGTTGCGAGCGTTAATATGGCTACGGTAACCGCTACTATCTTATTTTATGACGTTTCTAAGTGCTTTCTAAAGTCAAAGGAATAAAGATATTTTGAATTGAATTGAATTGAACTACACATCAGGCGGGCCGTATGCTTGTCTGCCACCTGACGTAGTATAAAAAAAAATGTTAAGGAGTTAGGGCCCGCTTGATTCGTTACAATACTATTATAAACGCTTGCAGGACAATAAATATCTCAAAGGTACACAATATTTTTCTAAGCAATTATTATTTGACTGCGTCCTTCTCTAAAGTACATACTAAAAAGTCTTCGCCAACCCGCAGTTGAGCAGCGTGGTAGAGTATGCTCTAAACCTCTTCGATTGAGGAGAGACCCGTATACCAACAGTGGGATGATTATGGGTTAATGGCTGACATGCCTGCCTTCTCTAAAGTACAAGTGTAGCCATATATCGCTGCGCTCTTCCCTCTTTCGCCAAACTCATTCAGTGTTTATAAAGGTAGCGGGATATAGGTATACATACAATGCATCCCCGCCAACGTTTGCAAATATCCTTTATTTTGCATTATATATTATCTAGCCAGAAGTTTATTTAGGTACCACGTTTGAGCTAAATCGCCCGCATGCACAGATCAAACGAATGAAGTTAAGTTCGTAGCTGAATTTTTTCGTTCGTTCAATCTCATTCGTCGATATTTACTTCGGATTCTGATTTCGTAATATAAACTCAACCAGAAATGAGAAAATCGGAATATCAGTGCTGGATATATTTAACTCTTAAATACTTGTCATTTGCCGCGAAATGAGGTCTGTTCTAACAAATTTTTTATGACTAAGATTTTTTATCTATTATTATATTATAGTTCACAATGGATACCGTAATAGGTATTATTACGGTATCCATTGTGAACTTACACAGGAAGTTTTGTCAAAATCGGATGTATATACATATGCACAGACTACTTACAAAAGCAATTAAGATATAAAAGAATTGTACAAACAACTAGAAGTAATTAGGTAATATAAGTAAAACGTCTCAAAATATAATTAAAGTTATGGAAGATCGAGTAGTCGGTAAAGGTCAAACCAACGCGGGACGCGGTACGTGAAGCGATCTATAACTCCTTAATATTTCATCCCACTTCGTGGTTGCGGCAGTATGCGATTCTTATTATGTCCACAACAACAGTGGACAAGCAGAAGTAGATTACCTACCTCCGAAGCTGAAGACGATTACCATCGAATATTTTGATTCAAAAAATAGGTCTTATGTTTTAGTTATTGACAAACACCTTCAGCTTAGTCCAGGGTTTCTACCAGCTAAGCTAAACACAGATACCATAAATCTAATCTGAAGATTGATATTCGCAATCAAAGAGGCTTCAACTTTGGCGGTAGGGCCCCAGGTCCACTGCGCGACTGGCACTCCCGCTTGGCGTCTCGTGTCCCGCGTCTCCGATGCGCTTCACTGGACCTTTGATGTGGAAGGTAATTGGATTTCAAATACATTTAATTATTTTTGAATACACAGATAAATGTTGCTGAACAAATTACACACTGCCATTTAGCCTCAAATTAAGCAAAGCTTGTGATAGGCAACCTCGGAGTCATAGCATAACCGGGTTCGTCAAATATCACAGATTTCACGGAACGTCATGTACGAGTACGTCGGTGCCACAGTCAAATCTATTTCGTTTATTCTTCTTCATCAACCTTTTTCTACAAGAAATAAAAAATAACAAATTCAAAAACTCAGTGTTATTCAACCCTAATAATAAATGCAAATGAAGACCGTCGTGTTTACGTTTTAACACAGCTCGCTGATCAATAAGTCCCTTGAAATATGCTATATTAAATGTCGGAGGGTCAATGCTTTGTTACAAGATAACAATTTGTTACAAGTAATCCTATTCCTACCAGTAAACTGAATATCTTTCTCATCTGTAATAATGTGTGTGTCGTGAGTGTAGTATCTCGCGGCACATGGATATCGAACAACAAGGGGGTAGATGAAGATTCATCGACCTCGGCAACGGAGACAGAGTGACACCGCTGATGCAGTCAGCCTGTGACGACGGCCGATGCAACCTGGTCGAAACGTCAGGCAATAAAAATGGAATGTAAATACCAGTATTCATGATCGCGTTAATTCCCGTTCTTAAATTTCATAAACCATGCAACGCAAAAGTTTAAAAGTTAAAATTTGTATGGAAGACGTTGACGTGGCACAAGTCGGAATACTAATGCTAGTTGTGAAATAAGTGCTCTTGAATCCACATTCGAAGCTGTTATTATTATGGAAAAGTGAATCATTCTGGTACAGATATTCATACACTTAAAAGTAGGAGTCAGCCTCTACATTAGTAACGACTGTGATTAGCTAAATGAACATTTGTTTGATGTGATAACTTTTATAAATCGATGAACGCCGGCTGCGCGCACGAAAAACATGACTCATTGTCACGTTCCGCCTGAGCCGAGCGTGCATATGAGAGCGCGGAACAAACGTTCGGATTGTGACATCTATCTTTCACTCTATCGGCCGATGTTGTCTTATGACGTAAAATTATCGTCCGTAAACCGAATTTACAGACAACCAGATTTTTTTTGTAGTTATATACAGCGCTGTACAAAAGTGCAGAAACAGAATTAAAATTAATATTAACAACCTTGACTTTCCTATATAAAAATGCTCAACATTACCAAATGAAAACAGTTTTTACAAAGAATAGTAATTTAAGAATAATAATTTATGTATTCGACTCTTACGACACAAGTCACGGTCAAACGCTAGTTTCTCATAAAGATCTGATTTCCAGACAAGGAACGCAATCATGGGGGTGCTATAATTAATCACCGGCTTAACCACATCGGCTCAAAGTGCTCAATCTCAATTTTCTATGGTGTAGGTAGGTATTTATAACTATGTTATTACTTGTCATATTATATAGAAGTTATAAAACATGTTACAAACAAAGAGCTTGATATGGCGCCCGCGTCGTTGCATATGCGAATGAATGAATGAGTGAGTGCGTGAATGAATAATGAATGAGTAAGTGAATGATTGAGTTTAATTACATTGAATGAGGTAACATAGGTGTTAGTATTACACACTTTTAATAAATAATATAAATATAAATATTTCTGGACAATTTTACACAGCGCCATCTAGTCCCAAATTAAGCACAAAGCTTGTGTTATGGGTACTAGACAACTGATAAATGTACTTAAATACATTTTTTTTTGTAAATACATACTTATAATACATAGAAAATACCCAGACCAGACAAACAGACATGTTCATGCACACAAATGTTTGTCTTGTGCGGGAATCGAACCCGCGACCTCGGAGTCAAAGTGGCCATTGCTAACCATTCGACCACCGAGCTCGTCAACTTTTAATACTGGTATTACACTGTGAGCCATATCATTCAGCCAGCTGTGCAAGCAAAATTATATAATCGTGCAGAATAAAGAATCGACATACAAAGTCAATATCGTTTTCAATTATCACATAGTACTAAATTAAAAAGAATGTCATTATCTAATATTAAAAGTCAATTACACAATTTTAGTAGTCTTATCTTAGCATAGTAAAAAAAAGAATGTCCAATCGAACATGCAAGTTACGTATTGTCAACCATAGCCTGTCCATGGATGGGCTGTTGGCCTACGAAAAACGTGATAATATCGCAACTAGTACCACAATTTTGTTTTCAGTATTATTGAACAATCATCAGGACATTTTATTCGTTTTCACCTTCTTCCGAACATCCAAATCGGTTGCAAACTTAAGATAATCATACATATCTGTAATGAACCATCTACCAAAAATTACTACTATCATAATTAGTAGAAATTGATGTCTTATTTTTATCTAATTCTACTCCACTAAATACAAGTATTACGTATTTAATAATAATGAAGAACATTATTGTTTGAATTTATAATGTTTTATGTAATAAAAATAATCTAAAATTACTAGAAATAAAAAATAGTCTTTAGATTGTAGACAATATTCCCAGAAGAGTGCTTACGGGCAATAAATACTCTAATGCGTAGGTTAATTACGTAGGATCAAGGGATCGACTTACAATAAAATGATGGTACATTGCTATACAATGATATAAAATTCACTGAATGTCTCATCTGGAAAGATGTAACATCAGTGAACGAAGAGCACCTGAATCAGAGACGATTCGAACTGCTCTTGTATGCGGAAAAACGAAGCAAGTAACTACTGGGGCACACCGGTCCAGAGATGTAACCAGTAATCCATATGAGGCCTATCCTGGGCGTTATATAATTGAAGGCGATGTTGTAATATTCCTTCTGGCTTTACTGATGTTGCCAATCTTCCTAGAGACGAGATAGAGAAACGCTCAAACTTGTATCTTCAGCTGTTTTCAAGGCAAGTTCAATTTACTCCAATTAGAGACGTGTCCAAAAGACGTCTCAATCTCAGACGTAAGTTTTTTTCGGTAGGTACTCATCGACGCAATCCCGAGAAACATGCTGCTAATTTTATGCTTACCCTAGAGGGTTTCTACCAGCTAAGCATAATTAGCAGCAATTAGCTAAAATAAGCATAATTCTTCAATTCAATAAAAAACTCGGTAGAGCTCTAGCTTTACCGACTAAGCTGAAGATGTTTGTCAATAACTTTAACCTAAGATCAATTTTTGGTATAAAAAACCGATGGTAATCGCCTTCAGCTACGGCGGGCCCCTGGTGTATGAAACCTAGTAAATTTTAAAACTATACTCCTAATCTTTTCAAAGTGCGCCTTGACTACAATACGATATTCAGATAACATTTTTACATAAAACGACAAAGAGCAAGAAAAGTCCTGGGACTGAATTTTAATTCTCATTTTGCTTCATAGGAAAATGTGTTCTATTTCGAATATGTTTAAGCTGTGAATTCCCGCAAAACTTTTGGATTTCGACAGGAAATACGGAGTTTGTGCTCTAACATGGCACATGGAAGTTAGACGCCATAGCATGGTATTTATATCCATACTAGACACACCTATGCATGCAGAGAACTAAAGTGCCCCCCATAAATTTTGTACGGTGTAAGTTTAAACGGGACTTCGAGATGTGAGAAAACTGGAAGAGACATAACTAAAGGTTAATTGATTCAGGTATTATTTTGCAATTTGCAGGCAATTTGATCTACACTACTTTGCGTGCTTCCGCCACCAGTTAGTTCATGAAAACTACTACCGTCCGGCACACACAGGGGTGGAGGCACGCTCGTGTGCCTCTATCCCTGATACCAACGCACGTTTCCTTACTGGTGATCTCTCTCACTTACACACAACAATCGTCTGGTGTTCTGTGAAGTTCTTAATTGTCTGCGATCTTATGTGAGGGTTGTTTCGGCGAAAGAATGAAGTTACCTGAAATTGCTTGAGGAGATGCTGCGAAAGCAATGGAAGTGGTAATGTCTCAGAGCCGCACGTCGATAAAAGTTTGTGATTTATTTTACAATAACATCTTTAAATATTTTACCTTACTTATTGTAAACAATTACTTGTAAACAAATAATGGGGTTGTAAGTGGTTCATCAATATATTTTAACCAAAGCAAACCTCACCTGCACGTGGTGCACCCTGCTGACTGACAAACGAGGCTCAGACGAAAGGAGAGTTACAGGCAATTATAATTTCTAAAATTATCAAAGTCACTTCCAAAAACACTACATCGACGTTAAAACTTTTCCCCGAAGGCGTATATTTCTCTATACACGGTTGTCCCGTATCTAATAAAGTGGTCACAGTCGAAGCAAGATTAACAGCTTCTCTTTATTGTTGTTTGTGTTAGGTCGGGTGCATATTGCCGTGTTTATTCATATTCCATATATTGTTTATAGAGCTCCTGGGATGGTACACTCGGTATATTTTGCGGCTCAAGTTATTTGAAATAAATGGAAGATGATAAGAGAACAGTCATATTAGGATACTTCTTCGTCAACCATTATTCATCCCACTGCAAGGATATGGGTCTCCCCTCAATTAAAGGGGTTTTAGAGCATACTCCACAACGCTGCTCAACTGTTGGTTGGCCGAGGCCAGTGTTTTCAAGCCGCGTATACGCCACTGACTTGGCCTAACGACTGCCATCTAATGATAACCGCACGGGACCAACGGCTTAACGTGCCCTCCGAAGCACGGAGTAACTCGAGTTAAATGAACCCATCCATGGACAGGCTATGGTCGACGTTGCTTAACTTGCGTGTTAGGTTAGACTGACTCGCGCAACGACGCCATCGAGCTTCTCAGATCTTGTCCATATGACTCAATTTTCTCAGTAGTAAAGTATTTTTCTTTTTATTTTCATGCTGGAACCAAATAAAAACCAATGACCGCCATTTATAACTAGACAAATCCCTATTTTTTTTTTCATGATTGTACATATACTAAAGATTAGAAAACTTCAAACAAATTCGCTTTTACCTATTCTTTATGTATCCTCCCCAACCCGTCTGGCCAGCGTGGGGAGTGTAGGCCAAATCCTCCTCCTGTCTATGACGGATGAGAGGGTCGTGCTCCTGTAGTGGAGACTTAAATGACCTGATGATGATGATGATAGATCTTTAATTTACCAAAATTATTATTTTCAAGGATATTTTTAATTTCAAACCTTACAACGTGTTCACACCTTTAGCTCCAAGCCACGTGGGTCGACTTTGTATAAATTAAACAACCAGCCGACAAATGAAAGAATTTATTATTGTGTCTCTCGATATTGGTTAGACCAAGCTTGATTAATTTTACCTTCAGGATATATGTGTGTATGCGATAAAATATAATGAAGTAATACGTAATTAAAAGATACAAGTTTTTACTCTTTTATTAATGTTATATTGTATTGCGTAGCGTTGTATTGTATTGTGCCTTTTAACGATAGTGTGGCAAATGAAGGCCCTACTGACTGGTAAATAAGTCATGAGAATAATGGCGGCGCCACTGTCGTTTATATGGCCATCCTATATAATACGACAATAACAGGTTTTAATTTTTAATTACAGTAGTGGTAGCTCAGTTGGAAGAGCACTCGACCGGTCATCGAGAGGTCGTGGGTTCAAATCCCACCTAGGGAGGCCAGGTGAATTTTTCCATTTTTTTCAAAATATTTATAATATTCTGGCAAGTTGGCCATGACAACTATTTAAATAATAATATATAGCCGGTTGTTTTACGACAAACAGCCACCTTCTATGTTGTTGAATTTTCGGCTGGTTCTCTAACTAAAACCACCACGGTGAATTTTTCATGATATACTGTATGTGTGTGTGTGATGTTGATATGTGTATGTATACTGGTTAAGGCCTTTAATTTGGTAAGCATATTGAGGGATTTGTAAAAAAATATATTGGATTACATACCATTTCGTGGTGTCGGCCATTTTGGATTTACAAAGATACTGATTATATTAAATTTTATTGTCATTAGAACTAAAGCTATTTACCAAATATCTGAATTTGCTTGTACGAAAATTTCCTTGACTGTATTCTATTAGTTCATAATCATCGATCGCTATAAGCGGCAAATAGAGTTAGTATAAATATAATAGCATTTAAACGAAGATGGCGGTCTTTATCATCCTTGTGATGCTGTAGGCGGCTGATAGAAGCGAAACGTGATATACTATCACGCTATCACGGTATTCCCGACAATATCGAACCGTCCGTTCGATCCTGTATGCGGCTGAAAGGAGAGAATGTGTAAGTTTAACAAAATCATTCAGAGAAACGCGAATGAAACTGAATAAATATAGTTTTTTAGTTCCATTCACTTCACTCTTTTATGATTTAGCAAAATAAACCCAGATTTTTCCATAATCCCGAGACCGTATTTACGATACGGGTACGCACGTACGAAATCGTTGACGAAAAATTGTAACTTATAAACCCATTCAATCCATTCATTCTCGTATCTCTGTAGATACGATAACAGAAATAATCTTTTAAAAAATCTAAGGAAGAAATCTTTGACAAAAAAAAGGTTCGTATCTGATTCTGTTTCATTACCCGACTGATGAAGAAAAGAAAGTAATGTTTTTTAAGCATATGTACATACATATGCTTAAAAAACATTACTTTCTTTTCTACAGACATCTGTATGTCTATTTCTTTAGCAAACTCTACGTGACAAAGCAGCTCTACCTATAAAGTCAAAAATATTTGTCAACTAACCTAACCTAACAGACAATTTTGGGAATCAAAATATTTGATAGGCTGCCTATGTTACTAACATAACCGCCTAAGCACAAACCGATTCCCTAATAGGGTTACCAACCGTGCCGCTATACGCGGGACGTACCGTTTCGGAAACCCTTAACCAGACGTCCCGCTCAGCGCGTGAGCGGGACGCTGAATATCCCTCCGGCTAGACGACAATTTTTTCTTTCGATTTGTTATGTAAGGGCGTCACAATAATATAACTATAGGTGAAAGAATTACTTCGAAAGCATAAAAACTTCTCGAGATATGAAAATCACAATTTTGGACTTTCCCGAAAACGCTCCATACAAAAGGCTACTGAATTATGACGTCACGCTTATGTATTTTGTATACGTTAAAACAGAAATTTGTACGACAGCTATGTGAAATACTGCGTTTATGTAGCTAGTGCCATAACAAAAGTTATAGTATTTTTGATTGTTTTTCCAAAGTTAATATTTATTTTTTATAATTTCATTCTTTTAAATTGGACTTTCCCATTACACTTTGATCGATCATAGAACAAGTCGGACATAAGCTATTAAAATTTCAAGATCGCAGATCGTTCTAGTTTTGTATATTTTATGATACTGATAAGTATTTTTTATAATTTTTCATCATTGTCGTGTAGCCTATTAGCTACGCAGGCACATACATCAAATGCGCAATCTCAAGACAAATACTCGTTTAAAAAGTAACTTATAGTTTTCACGATAAAGTGTAAATTATACTATAATTATAGTCTATAACTGTCTTTTTTTTAGTAAATGTTGACTATTATTTGACTGACAAGGTGTCTTATTTTATTTCTCACCCTGATTGGCAAAGAAAAGTTCACGTTTTTTTGTATTCTAAACAAAAATCATTCCATTCAGATCCCGCTTTTTAAATCCTTGTCCCGCATTTGAAATCAACATTTCCCGCAAATTCGTATTTTGCAGTTGACAAACCTATTCCCTAGCTATGGCCCCTTTTTCATAACAAAATATGCACCACATAGTCTGCAATAAAATAAAAAAAGAATTAGCGGAATCGGTTCAGCCGCTCTTGAGAATTATTGCGCATAGCAACACTTTTTTATATTATAGATATTTGATATCTAATTGAATCTAGAATTATTTAAATGTATATGGTAATAAATTTAAGTTTTTTATTTGGATACAAAAACAAGGTAATGGCAGTTACGATGCTTTATTCTAAGAGAACTGAAGAGCGTATTTAAGCCATGTAAAGAAGTGTGATGTTTTGAAAACATTTTCCGCAAAATAAGCCTATTTGATGTCGCTTGCTCTTTGATAATATGTTTTATGTATGAGAGCAAAAGCGTAATTCTTTTATATGTGCTCATATAAAAGAAAAAGCTTTACAAAAACATTGGTACAAGGAAATGTAACGTCAAACCATATATTTTTACTGGCTGTGTTCGTTACTCCGTCCGCGTGAACGGTCAGCAAGGGCAGTGAAATTATTTTTGAGAACCGATTAGAATGAAATTAGTACTACGTGCTAGGGGAAACTTTCTACTATACATGAATATGCAACCCCATTAAAATCGTTAAGCTGTTTCTTTGATTAGAGTGCACAAACTCAGAAACAAACCGACCAAATTTCTAAAACCATTTTTTTTTAATGGCTCAATTTATTATTTTCTATATGTATTTAGACGAGCCCAGTGGTCGAATGGCTAGCATTGGCTACTTCGATCCCCGCACAAGACAAACATTTGTGTGCATGAACACGTATATTTGTCTTGGTCTGAGTGTTTTCTATGTATTATAAGTATGTATATACAAAAAGAAATGTATTTAAGTACATTTATCAGTTGTCCAGTAGCCATAGTACTAGCTTTGCACTTAATTTAGGACTAGATGGCGTTGTATAATAAATAAATAAATATAAATATTGTCAGACAAATTACACAGCTCCCTAGCGCCGCCTATCTAGCCCCAAAGTAAGCGAAGCTTGTGTTAATGGTACTAGACAACTGATAAACATACGTAAATACATTTTTTTTTTGTAAATACATACAGACATGTTCATACACACAAATGTTTGTCCTATGTGGGAATCGAACCCACGAGCGTTGGTGTCGAAGCCGCGTCATTGACCGCTACGCCACCGAGCTCGTCAATATAAAATGTCCAGTAAAATATTTATATTTATTATTATATTCTATAAATAAATATCGATCACCACATCAGTCATTCTTTAAAGAGACGAGTGAAAAATTAAACCCTCTTAGTTAAAACGGCAACAGTCCACCATTATCTATTCAATGAACTGTAAAACGAAACAAAATTACAAATGGCCGCCTCAACTGGGGGAAGACTAACAAACTGTTTATTACACTTTAAGTGGAATTTTAAGACCCCATTCAACTTCTCGCATTTTTGACCGGAAAACTGAAAAAAGGAGAGTTTTGTTTGAACTCAGAGAGTGCTGTAATAAGCAACTTTTTGTTTCTCTTTCATCGCGTAATTAAGTTATTTGAATAAAGTCTTTTTAATTAAATTATATTAATTAGTGCTTGTTGAAAGTGTTTGAACATTTTGAAAGTTTTATTTAATTATTTCATTGTTGCATTTTTCAGTCAAATATCAAATAGTAGAGTGAGGAGCTGGATGGTATAGTAGAGCTATCAATCACGCAGGCTAAGCAACGTCGATCGTAGCCATAGCTATGAATGTGTTTATTTTCTCGAACTCCTCCGTTTGTACTTTCTTGATTTGTTTGTATCTATATCTGTAGGTATAGAGGGGTTAGAAGCCTTAGAACTACTTCTCGATAAGACTAGATACAAGATATGACTATTTAGTCATATCTTATATCTAGTCTTTATGACTAAGTCTGAATAGATCTTATAGCCTACAACTGGAGAGCTTTCTGTTCATGTGGAATATCATAAGAGCTGCAGAGGCTATCTGTGTTTGGGTTCACTTTTGCCTTCAAGTAAAAGCCAAATCAATTAGTTTTTAGATTTTTTTGTCTGTTCGTCTACATGTTTATATACGCATCACTATATATATCACTATATATGACATATAGCTGGAACTATTTCAATGAAACTTTCTTTATTGAGTGGAGCGAGCGATATAAGCGTTCCGCTTATATAGGCCGAAAAGTTACTTTTGGAAATGAATAGATTCCAAAATAACTGAACCGATTTTGATGAAACTTGTCACAATTGAAGACCATGACAGGCTTGAACGTTTGTATTGAAAAATAATTGAGATCGATCATATCCTTGAGGAATGATCATCAAATACATTGTCCATTGAAATCAATGGAAAACATACACTAAGCGAATCTACTCGCTCCATTCATTCCACTCGGTTTCGGCCCCGTGACCCGTGTGTTAGAATCCGGCCCAGTTTATATATAATACAGCAAATTATTTGGCTAGTAATAAACAGAAACTTGCAGAGTAGTGGAAGTCAAATTGACAGCTTATAATTTGTCTTAAATGGTTGTTCGTGCTTCGGAGAGCACGTAAGATTGACGGTCCCGACTTCCCTCTGTTTTATATTACTCTTTGGTCCCGACTGCTATCTTAAGATGACTGTCGTTAGGCCAAGTCAATTCAAAACTTTGGAAGGCTTGAAAACACTGGCACAACCCGCAGTTGAGTCTCAAAAACCTCTTCGATTGAGAGGAGAATCATATCCAAAAAATGAGATGAATATGGTTTGATGGAGATCAATTATTATAATAATCTAGTTATAAAAGGTTTTGACGAAAATATTTGATCTTTTCTAATTTTGTCGATATCAGTGACAGAAAATTAAATAAAAGTATTACCAGTGCCTGCAGATCCTCTCGTCTTTTGTCAAATTAGATTCAAAAGTAGAATAGGTAATATTTTTTTACTGGGATACGGCATGTGACACCAGTGCTCAAGAACGACTGGACCGATTTTCAAGATCTTTGATTTGTTGGACTTGTCTCCATGCGGAACTGCAGAATTATTCAGATTCATATATCAGAAAAAAACATCGGACGCGCAGCATGCGCCACCATAGCAAATTTATAATTTTTTTAATTTTTCGAAATCCCGAACTCGAAAAATTAAAAGAATTGATATCGGAAAACCAAGGTCACTTTACAGTACTACTTTTTGATGCTCTACATGAATCCGAAGTCAGAATTTCTAAATTTTGAGTTTCATGGCAACGGACATACAGAACGACCGGACGATTTCATAAGCTCAATGAATTTCGCTGAAAATAGCCTATTACACTACTAGTGTATCTGTGCTAATAGTGTAAATGTCACATTCGTGGGTTTACTGTTGAGATAATTAGGTCATTTACTGCGTGCCGAAATTAGACGCTTTGTAACATAGCTATATACTATTTATATATCAACTTGTCGCTCTTTTTTATGCAATTGACATATGAGCATTTTATTGTTAACCCTTACAAAAAATTACTTATCTAGGAATCTTCTCAGAGAAAATCTATTAAACTGAAATTAATCTAATAATCTATACATTATACCTATCTAGAAAAAAAGACAAACATATGCGATAATAAATATAAAAAGAAAAAAACCGGACAAGTGCGACTCGGACTCACCCACCGAGGGTTCCGTACGTAGTATCAATATTAAATTTGATATTTTTCATTATAAATAAGAAATAATGCGTCGAAAAAAATAAATAAAATATATTTTGCAATGTGTACATCAAGCCCTTTCATATTTGAACTAGTAGTTTCAATTTGAAATTTCGACACCCTGTAAAAATATAGACCCCTTATTTTTTAAGATCTATTTACAAATGTATAGTTTTGCGATTTATTCCTGTACTTGTAGTCTATAACGTAAAATATAAAATATATATATACTTGCCAAATTTCATAGTACTAGGTCAACGGAAAGTACCTTATAGGTTTTGATTCCCTTGAGAATGTGTCGAAATATGCGTTTTTTGCTGAATAAACGGTCGTAACTTTTTTTTACGTAAACTTAGCAGTTAGATTTTTTTACAACTTCATGGGACCGTAGACCTGAGTATACAGTTCAAATTTCAACTTGATACCTCTACGCATTCTCGACATAGAAATTCTGGACAGACAGACGACAGACAGACGGACAACAAAGTGATCTTATAAGGGTTCCGTTTTTCCTTTTGAGGTACGGAACCCTAAAAATGAAACAAAAATTTACTTACAAAAAAAATTGCTCATAGATTTTGCCTGCCTGTGTCCCAGAAGGCTGGCAGCATTACCTCGCTGAATAGCGATACCAGCGATACTAATTCTCTACGCAAGGCAATGACCGGGCAAAGACATGTCGACCAATTTTTGAGAAATGTCTTTAAATAATTTGTGGCCCCACGGCCCCAAGGTCTCAATTTCTTTATCATTTTAATTCCCAAGTATGTACATTGGCGCATCAAATGGGCAAGTCAATTTTATTCACATAAAAAATAGCAGGCCTCATCTCCATACACCCACGTGCTGAGTTACGTGGATCACCGTAGTGTTTTACATGAAAAAGGAACGGTCCTATACGGGAAAAAGCAATATCGTGTTAGTGCCTGTATTTCGACGTGGTCCAAGTTTTAAGCGATGACGGTTGATATAGCTGGAGTTTTGATAGAATCTCGAAACATAGTGTGTCGGTAGATAGCTTTTGCTACTGCAACATATTTTTACGATTGTATAAATTAAATTTTAATTTGAATTTTCAATTTAATTTAATCTATTTGCTTTTATTATTGTAAATAGTTTTCAAGGTGATACAAAGGGCTTGTACACTACAAGGGTATTAAAAAAAAATATCTGCGAATAGCCTGCGACCATATCTCGATAGGAAAGGGTATTTTAAAAAATATCGGGTATTTATAGCTTTCAGTACACAAATGATATCGTCTAGATCTCTCGACATTCTTTTTTTCCCATCTTTACGATGCAGTGGCATTTTGTTCACATTGGGCAGCGATTCAAAAAGCAAGGTTTTTGATTTTGTAATACTATCTTCACTGAAGTACGACATAACTAAATCCTCATCTATATGACTATATACTTTATATAAAAACTATAAATGCATCCCCAGCAATGTGTGTCGTGTGTCCGAGAAGCTGCAAATGCCAGTGTCTCACGCTCTCCATCAGGCAGAAGACAGCAGTAATTGGCGGATATTGCTGCTAGGCTTTCATAGTGGTCACAATCCTCATCAGTGAGGGACCGACTTAAGGACGAGGAGGATCCTCAGTCAGCGATCACACATAGCTAAACACGTCCGCGCCTAATTGAACACGCCGCCGACCGACTGGATATGAGTTCGCTGAGAGCAAAACGTCGATTTCGACGTTGCGGATACCGCGGATATCGCTCGTACATTTAGAACTTTTACTTTTCTTATTATCTTCCATCAGCCTATGAATTACACCAAGCTCTACATTTGTGATAAAAGGACAGTATATCTGAGGGCTATTGTGAGAATATGGCAAACATAGCTTTGGTTCGTAAAGGTTTGAACTAATGCGCTTTATTCGCTCAGGTTGGTATGCTGTAAATTGAATTTTCTGGGATCATTTTTGCAAACTAGTTTAATATTACTAAAGTATAAATTGAGTCATATGGACAAGATCTGAGAAGCTCGATGTCGTCGCTGCGCGTGTCAGTCTAATCGATCACGCAAGTTAAGCAACGTCGACCGTAATCTGTCTGCGGATGGGTTTATTTATTTATCTCGAGCTCCTCAGTGCTTCAGAGGGCATATTAAGTCGTCGGTCACGATTTTTTCTTTAGACGACAGTCGTTAATCCAAGTCAGTGGCCTTTGAGCGGCTTGAAAACAGTGGTCTCCGCCATCCCGCAGTTGAGCAGCGTGGTGGAGTATGCTCTAAATCCCTTCGATTGAGGGTTGACTCGAATTCCAGCAGCGGGATATTTGTGGGTGGATGCTGTAATGCTATTGTCCGATAGCAACTTCGATTTTTCGTCTGCCTAGGTGTAGCGTAAAGTCCTAAGTTTATGATCACTCGGGTGGCATCACAAGCATACGATTCGTATAATGTAAAGCGGTGACCATAGCTCATATGCCTTAATTGCAGCAACTGCCTCCTTTCTGGTAACTTGACCCACTCGTAAGGAACACAACAACCTTCATTGCTACTAGGAATTCATTATTCAGTTGCGGATTTCTGAGACCTAAAAGTACTTCCCCAAACGTGGAATATCTATTCCCAAAGCCTTGTTAGATAATCAGAAGGGTGCACCATCTGCAGGTAAGATTGGCTTTGGCTCTAAAGATAGCACGTAGTAGTTGCACAAAATTGCACAAAAGATCCAAGAGGGTCGACGTGCCACCGATGCTGCGGTGCTAGACCCATTTCAAGATAAGCACAAAATTACTTAAATTATACTCCATATTATCATCATCATCATCAGCCTGTCTGTATCCTTAATGCTTTTCACCGATTACGATCCTACGCCTTCCACATCAAGCCACTTTCAGCTGGTTTCAGGTGGCCATTAGACTATCCAGAAGGAAGGCGTCTAACGTTTCGTCGTCCCACCCACAGCCGCCACTCTAATGCCTTCCTCATTTATCTATCATCACCGCACCGGCAGATATGGCCGGCTCTTTGCCACTACAGCGTGCAAACTCTGAAGGCTATGTCGATGATCTTTTTGCACACCAAAAACTAAAACAAAATGGTTGTCTGCAAAGTCGGTTTACGAACGATAATTTTACGTGATAACGTCATAAGAAACCATCGGCCGATGGAGTGGACGAGAGATCGTCACAAGCCGAACGCATAGGCGATCGTGCCTCTCTATCGCTTGTTCCGCGCCCTCGTTTGCACGCTCGGCTCAGGCGGAATGTGACAATGAGTCATGCTTTTTCGTGCATGCAGCCGGCGTTAATTTTTTTTATACTACGTCGGGAGGCAGTCAAGCATACGGCCCGCCTGATGTGAAGCAGTTACCGTAGCCATATTAAGGCTCGCAATATAAAATATCGCTCGCGCGCCGCCCTCCCCGCTTCCAGCGCGGCATTTTCTTCCTTTCTGGTGACCTCACTCACTCGCAAGAACACAACAACCCTCAAGAGAATTGTTATTTGGCTGCGGTATTCTGTGAGGTGGAGGTACATTCCCCAGTCGGGTAGCTTACAATTAAGCTCCCTACCACTCTTTTCGCCAGAGCTTAATTTGTCAGTTAGCAGGGTGAACCACGGGCAGGTGAAGTTGGCTTTGGTTCAAAGATGTTGATCAACCACTTACACCCCAAGTTTATTGATTTATAAGACGATATCACGTCAAAAAATATGTTTAGTAGATCACGACGTAAAATTTTCTAAAAAATAAATAGCGACTATACCTTTGAACCTCATTATAACAAACAAGGGCTTGTTATAATGAGGTTCAAAGGTATAGTACATAATATAATCACAATGAAGCTTTATGTAGTTGCAAATTGCAATACAATTACCGAGAATAATGCCCCGGAGTTGACACAAAGATTGGTGTCCCCGGAGTTCCTGTCATTTCCATGTCGGGATGCAGACGGCTGAGTTCGTTATCAGGCGCAAGCTTCCAGGTGCCCCGAGGTGAGCGCTCTACCTGACTGACGTATTAAACTTAGTTATATATGACCGTAGTATATTAAGTAAACAGTAAATATTTATTGGCCGTGTGGTTTCCGGCAGACTAGAATAGAATCACTCCGTCTCTTAACGTGGATGTCGTACAAGGCGACTAAGGGAAATGCATTATAAAACATCGATCAGGCCGCCCAAACTCGTTTGGCCAGCGTGGGGAGTGTAGACCAAATTATCCTTCTGTCTGGGACGGAGGAGATAGGGTCGTGCTCCTGTAGTGGAGAGTAAAATGACCTGATGATGATGAAATATTTATTATCTATTTGAGGGATTGTTAAAAGAGTCGGCCTTGAGTTTCTTGCCAGTTCTTCTCAAGAAGCCCCGTCGCCGGAACTGGCACTTAAATTCACTTTCACAGATAGTGTGATGAAAGTGCATCTAAGCTATTTAATTTGTATGACGTTTCTAAGTGCTTTATAAAGTCAAAGGAATAAAGATATTTTGACTTTGACTGACTTTGACTTTGTTATTAATTTTAATATTTTTTATTACAAATTACTTGTGGTAAGCGTTTATCAAAATTTTTAATTTACTATCAGTGGGTTACTTCCCCGGTGAACTAACAAAGAATGTATGGTAGTACATTCTTTGTTAGCTATATTCCTGCCTGGATATAGTCCTTCTCAATATTAAATTAATTCCGTGCATACTGTGATAAAAATATTTTTCCAATTGTAATCCAAATTATCAAGACCCCTTACAATAACCGGAAGTGTGATACAAAACCGATTAGACATTCATTCTTTAAAAGAAAAAAATACAACCGTACGAAACATTTTACTTGAAAAGTACGTTTTTTTCTAAGAAACGGCAAATAATATTTAATAGGGCCGAGAGAAAATTCCTATATTACAGCGGCATTGCGAGCCCGGACATAAAAATATAACTCGGCGAAATAAAAGAACAATAAAACGAGCACATAAACGTTTCAAAAGACCGCATTTTTTCATCCGCAATACTAACCTAAGAAAGGCGGGCATTAGCTCAAACGATTGTCAGCCAGTGCGTTGTTGGCATTCTTTTCACCGTTTTCTATAGTCCAAAAATATATCAACGCCAAACAAAACTACTCAGACGTTTGCATGTGAGTGTGTATAATCGAGGAGCTCGTAGGCGTCGTTGCGCGTCAGTCTAATCGAACACGCAAGTTAAGCAACGTCGACTGTAGCCTGTCTATGGATGGGTTTATTTATTGTGAGCTCCTCCGTGCTTCTGAGGGCGCGTTAAGCCGTCGGTACCGGCTGTTGTTATTAGATGACCGTCGCCAAGCCAAGTCAATGGCTTTTAGGCGGCTAGAAAACACTGGCTTCCGCCAACCCGCGGTTAGCAGAGTGATGGAGTATGCTCTAAACCCCTTCAATTTAGGGGAGGCCGTATCCCAGCAGTGGGATGAATAAGAGTTGATGACAAGAGTTAAGAAATATCTAGGTACCATTTTATTTATAGTTTAAAGACTCGCGTCAAATTGTAATACTATAGTAATAAATAATTCGTGACCAATGTTAAAAGAAACTATGTCTCCATAATATAAATAAATAAATATTTCTGGACAATTTACACAACGCTATCTAATCCCAAATTAAGCGCAAAGCTTGTGTTATGGGTACTAGACAACTGATAAATGTACTTAAATACATTTTTTTTTGTAAATACATACTTATAATAACTACATAGAAACGCCCAGACCAAGACAAACAGACATGTTCATGCACACAAATGTTTGGCTTGTGCGGGGATCGAACCCGCGACCTCGGAGTCAAAGTGGCCATTGCTAACCATTCGACCACTGAGCTCGTCAATATGCATTGTAAATTCGCCCTTAGGATTTCGGTTTAAGATTTACAATCCAGACTAGTTCTCATTTGAAAATAATATCAAATATGGAAGCGTTCGAATATGGTTAAGTGAAAGAGCTCCCAGATCGTAATTTGGGTGCTGCTTCAGTGAGGACGGTTTTTTGGTTGTCGATTGTGAATCTAGTTCTAGAAACAATGATCGAAGCGTCAAGCCTTTGGTTTATAACCACTCTATCAAAAATCCTTCTCCATAAGCATTCCACACGCGTCCAACAAAAATCAGTACAATTTGTATACCCAAACAATTGCCTACAATCAAAATGTAAATCTAACAAATAAACAATCCTGATTGAAAATTACATTCGAACGATCAAATTTTACGAATCGAGTGAAATTAGCAATGAGTTCAAATTTGCGGTTGTGTGGCCGCCGCGTCATTTGCAACAGCGATGGTCCCGTATGTGTGGTTCTATATTTATATCCAACGAACCCTGATAATGGTCACGTAATGTTTCAGGTATGGCCCCTGCGGTTTTTACTTTCATTCCGATTTATTTGTATTTAGTTAATTAACCATTTGGGTGCAATCGCGTGTGAAATTTGAGGTTTTAGATTTATACTAGCAATGCGATGTACTTCATCCGAGAATTAGAGTTGTATTCGTAGAGTAAGGTAATAAAGTTTGACGAGCTCGGTGGTCGAATGGTTAGCAATGCCACTTTGACTCCGAGGTCGTAGGTTCGATTCCCGCACAAAGCTAACATTTGTGTGCATGAACATGTCTGTTTGTATTGGTCAGTGTGTTTTCTAATGTTTTATATGTATTTATTTACAAAAAAGAATTGTATAAGTATGTACATCATAACAGTTATCTAGTTCCCATATTACAAGTTTTGCTTAGCATGGGACTAGATGGCGCTGAATTTTGGCCTAGGCTATTTATTTATTTAAAATATAGGCCTGCTAACATAATGATAATCTATTTATTTCCCTTTTGACCGAGTTGCCTTAAATGCCGAATGCCAATGAAGCAGAACTTATGGCTTGAAATGTAGGTTGGCTTAGCAAACGGCATCATATAATATGGGTCCCGTACCAAGTTTCGAATAACGCTGTAGCGACACACGTTGTGGCGAAAATATTTCATCGTGGTACGCTGTGGCGAAAAATTTTTCAAGCGACACCCACGAGGTCGAAAGATACTGCAGCGAAAATTGAGAGAGAAAAAAAATGGGAGGAGTTAGTTAGAGAGTAAATGTAAAAATGAAAACTCTCGTCACAGAAAATAAATCAATCCGGCTCTTGTTATAGAAATAATATTTATTTTATTTTTTGTCCAACACATCTTCTTTCATATATATATATACTTCTACTTTTAAACTTTCACATGGCATGATTAAAATGATAACAACCGAGAGAATTAACGCGGTCATGCATATAGGGTATTTTTACATACCTTTACTTGACGTTTCTACCAGGTTGCACCGGCCGTGGTCGCAGGGTAACTGGCTCAGCGGTGTCACTCTGTCTCCGTTGTATAGGACGATGAATCTTCATCCACCATCGTGTTGTTGAATATCCATGATCGCATTAATTCCAATGGTAATTATCTTCTTCCATATATTAGCATACATAATAATAATCATCATCATCAACATCAACATCAGGTCAGTTTTGTCTCCACTACAGGAGCACGACCCTCTCTCGTCCGTCACAGACAGGCGGATTTGGCCTACACTCCCCACGCTGGCCAGACGGGACGACATCCATGGGAAGAGACGGAGTGATTCTATTCTAGTCTGCCGGAAACCACACGGCCAATTACATAATAATATTTACAAACAAAATGCTCGCAGGGTTTGACCGTCTTGTGGAGACACTTGTTTTATTTCATTGCATATTTTAAGTAATGTTCCTTTTTTAATAGCAGATTTCGAGATGCATTGCAATTCTTTTGGCAGTTCATTTAGATAATACGGTATTTCATGATTTAAGGGTTTTGGTTATTTATGCGTTTGTTACTTTAGGATGGATATATTTCAGAAGTTTATTACTTTTTAAGCAGATTAATTTTTAAGCAGGCACAATTGTAATGATATTAATTTCAACTCGATAGAATCGAAAGAAAGATAGAGAATTTTCTCAGGTACGTGTGGAGGTATATCTTGATAGATATGAAGACAGACAGACTGACAGACAACGAAGCTAGCCTATAATAGTTTCTTTCCATTCGGGTACGTGACCCTAAAAAAATGATATCAAATAAATTATTGTCTGTACTGATTGATCGTTAGAACAACAACCTGCATTTTTTTTTTTAATTCGTTGTATGTTTAACGAATAATATTTTTTTCACACCAGTAGCACTAGTTTAGAGCCTTTACAACTACTTGTGGGACTAAATTCAAATACTGCCATGTGTAATCTATCTCAAATGGCCTAAATATTTTACGAGGGTCTTACAGGCTACCCCTAACAAGATTGAATCCCATTAACATCCCATTCTGTTTATGGGGTATGCCGTATTAGAAGGATAACTCATGGAATGATTGGATAGACAAAATCGAGAGACAAATGCACATTTTATATATATAATAATTTTAACAAAAAAAAAACCGACTCCAAACATTACTCTACATTTATGTATGTAGATATAAGCTGATAATGATGATGATGATGAAAAAATAAATGGGACCAATCTGGAAGAACCGATTTGAAAAAAAACTTAGTAATGAAGTAACAAACATAAAAAAAAATACAGCCGCATTGAGAACCTCCTCCTTTTTTCGAGTCGGTTAAAAAAAAACTTCCATAGATTAGTGATTATATAAATGTGAAGCTCCCCGCCAAAAAGTCACATTTCCACTTCAGGTCAATCCACTTTACATAATTTTTTTAGGGTTTCGTACCTCAAAAGGAAAAACGAAACCCCTAGAAGATCACTTTGTTGTCCGTCTGTCTGTCTGTCAAGACCCTCTAAGTCGAGAATGCGTGGGGGTATCAAGCTGAAATTTGAACTGTATACTCAGGTCTATGGTCCCATGAAAATGTAAAAAAATCAAACTGCTAAGTTTACGTAAAAAAAAGATACGCCCGTTTATTCGAAAAAACGCATATTTCGACACATCTCAGAGGAATCAAAACTCATAGGGTACTTCACGTTGATCTAGGACTATGAAATTTGGCAAGTAGCATCGTTATAGACTTTAAGTACAAAAATAAATCTCAAAACTATATATTTGTAATTAAATCTTAAAAAATAGGGTGTTAGATTCCTGAACTATTTCAAATAATCCTACGTACGGAACCCTCGGTGAGCGAGTCCGACTCGCACTTGTCCGGTTTTATTTATAACTAGCTGTTACCCGCGGCTTCGCCCGCGTGGTCCAGGGAAGCCTGCTGCCATTGATTTGTGTATATTTTTCTTTTGTTGTATTTTTTTTTACTTCGTGGAATAAAAAGTAGTAACAGTATGTACAAATTTTATTGATGATTGGCTGCATAGTTAAGGCATGAAGAAATAACAAACAAACGAATTTACTTTAACACTTATAATATTTGTATGGATGAAACGCCCACACTCAAGAGAAAATAATTGTTCACCACATAAATGTTTGCCCTCTTTATTTTTCCTTCGAATAAAATATTTTTCCTGGATAAAAAGTAACCTATGTCACTCTCCAGACCGGAAACTATCCCCTGTTAAAACATCACATCAGTACTTACGTTACTTTCGACGTGATAGAAGGACAAATGATTACAAAGTTTATTTTTTCCCATGGGATTAAATTGTTTTTACGGGATAAAAAGTAGCTTATGTCACTCTCTAGATTACCCTATTAAAAATTCATGTCTGTACTTAGGTTTCTTTTGACGTGAAAGTAGGACAAATGAACTTTATTTTTTAATAACGTACGTTTACGGTATGGAGAGTGGCATAGGCTACTTTTTATCCAGGAAAAACATCTTATTTCTACGGGAAAAATACATACTTTGTAATCATTTGTCCTTCTTTTAAGTCGAAAGGAACCTAACTACCCACATGATTTTTTTTTAACGGGATAGTTACGTAGTAGAGTACGGACATGACTTTTTGAAATGGGGATAGTTTACTGTTTGGAAAGTGACATAGGCTACCTTTTATCCCGCAAAAACATCTTAATCCCATGGGAAAAAATAAACTTTGTAATCATTTGGCATTCTATCATGTCGAAAGGAACATAAGTACCGACATGATTTTTTTAACAGGGGATAGTTTCCGATCTGGATAGTAACATAGGCTACTTTTTATCCAGGAAAAAACATTTTTTAGAACTTTTAAAGAGGAACAATTTCGTCATACATGATTTTTGCGTAACTTCAACCGTTTACGCAGCGCACGCGACGTAAGCCCTCAAAAGGAATATTTTTTTCCTATTTTTCACTGGTGCTCCACTCCTATGAGTCGTAGCGTGATGCTATATAGCCTATAGCCTTCCTTGAAATATAGGCTACCTAACACAAAAAGAATTTTTCAATTCGAACCAGTAGTTCCTGAGATTAGCGCGTTCAAACAAACAAACAAACAAACAAACAAACAAACTCTTCAGCTTTATAATATTAGTATAGATAGCTCAGCATAGTGACTCCACGTCGCCTGATATTAAACAAGAAAAGGAGCTGAACCCGAAATCGCATCGGAAACGGACAAGAGTGTCCTGACAGTAGGTTGACCCTCAAGATGCTTCTTCACGCTTCGCTTGAAGGATCCGATATTATAACAAGGAGGAAACAATGTGCTGGATTCGCTGTGCTGATTTCTATGGGCGGTAGTGATTACTTTCCATCAGGTGACCCACATGCTCGCTTGCCATGTTTTTTTTTTATAACAGGGAAAAAGAAACTTGCGTCTTCGAAGACATCAAGCTCCTCATACATAGATAATTGTATACAAATAGGTAAAATACAAAGTAATAATAGGTACCTAGATATATTTTTCCATATTTATTTTAACTTTATTTGTTATCTAAGTACATAAAGTACGAGTGTCTATAATGGTGGGTATTTTATGAATAAATTATTCAGTTGAAAGCTTGAAGCTTCTTAATATTTAACCTAGTACCTAAAGTTCAAGATCTGTGAACTTTACAAAGGAAATATACTGTGTACTTACGAGTATACGTATCTGGTAACCGTTAGACAAATTATGTTATAAGTCTATCCAACAACATCAGTGTGCCACTTAAAATTTCACCAACCAAGACGGCTTATTGTCAACTATAATGTATGAAGGTCCCTAGGCCCTTCCACGGTGTAAGGCATAAGAGATAGCGCATGGTAGAAAGTCTATATTATTATCGGATGTTCTTTGTGGTAATGTGATTTCACTAGCCTACGTCATCGGCTGTATTTTGTATGGAAAATGATAGATTTTGACAAAGAAATTTGTGACGTAATCTATGCGTATTACGGGAAGAATATACCTTGTGTCTAACCATCATGAGATAGCGTATTCTGTGCTCTCCCACTATGCTATCCTATCCTATGTTTAATGACTCTATATATTCAAACCACTACGTATATATATTTATAGAACATTTTGTCAAAGTTATTCACCACGAAAATTCATTATTCTCCCTACGTTATCTCCGAAACTAATGAGCCTAAAATGTTTAAAAATTGCATAAAATATACATATCCTAATGACGTGCGTGCTTACATTTGTAGTTGGAATTTATGAAAAAAAAAACATGGTTTACAATTACAATGTTATGTTAGTTATCGTGTTAAACTACTGGTACTACTCATACCAAATAACTAGGTGAACTACCCTCGTATTACATCACACGGAACTGTCATCAACTTCAACTCTTACTTGTTAACTCGACTGATGAAGAAGTGACTGAGTGAGGTAATGTTTTTCAAATATGTACGTATGTATGTATGTATATTTCTTTGGAACGCTCAAAGCCTAAATCTCTTGACGGATTTCAACATTGCGGTGTCATCTGAGAGTGACATAGGGTAGACATAATATTTCAATATGTAGTCAGGGACAAAAAAATTGAAGTTAAAAGGAAGAAGTTGCTGCGTTGGCAGCGCGGGTGGCGGCGCGTGAGCGATATTTTACGTTTCGAGCGTTAATATAGCTATGGTAACTGCTTCAAATCAGGCGGAAAGTATGCTTGTCTGCCACCCGACGTAGCGTAAAAATAAAGCTAAAAGCAATAAACTGTTTGAATTTCGGTTTCTGTTTCGGTTAATAATTACTTGTTTAATTATAGAATTTTATATTAATTAACAAATCGCTATCTACTCATGACTTGGACAGTTAAGTACAGTTGTTTCAAAACTTCGTTACGAACACATTTTGAGATATAAATGTCAGTAATCCCGTTTCAAGTTTAATGTAGGTACCCATTATGATCTACTGAATATGAGAAAAGAGCCTCGACCTGGAATTCCAGGTCGTGGCTCTTTTCTCTTTTCAATGTAATTACATTCACGTGGAATTTGGTTTTGCAGATCTTTTAATTTGCAACTCTGGCGTACACGGGTAGATTTAAATTGGGCGAGTATGAACACATATAATATGAAAGAATTTTTTGGAAAATCAAAAAAAGTAAGTTGGATCACTTTCTTAATGATACAATTTTAATTTGGGATACACAGATCAAAGAACAAAATTTGGGACTAAATAAAACCTATACTTGCAATTTATTAAAGAAAGTAGTGTGGGGTGTAAGTGGTTAAAAATAAACAGCAGGAGCAGGCATACATTTTCACCGCGAGATAGAAAGGGAGAGGGATATTACTTTCTCTCCTACGCCGCGCCGGCGGTTTACTCTCCCTCCGCCATACGAATATTCGATCAGGCCACGTGTCCTGACACGAGTTTAACATTTTTTACCCATCCCAAAAAGTGTACAACGCCGCTAAAGAAGTTTTCACTTCAAAAACGGACCTTAAGGTTAAAGTTAAGGTTAAAGGGATAAAACAAGAACATATAGCGAAAACGGATAACGTTGATAACTTATAATTTGCATAATGTCACCTTTTTTGACGAGTCATCCTTTTTAGTAAGTTGTTTATTTATATTTTGATAATTTGCCGAACAATATCTGTGCTTTTAAAAAAAGAAATGTGCTACAATTTAGCTTGTACCGTACATTTAAAAATAGAACGCTTTGTGAAATTCAAATAACCAAGAAGAGAGTGTAGATAAATCAACTAGTGCAGTAAACTGCATAATATTTCATAGATAACGACCTAATACAGCAATTTAACGGTTAATTACAAGGATATACGATAGTGTGGCGAATTAGTTGAGCAGTTATTATTTTGACGAGCACTATACTCTCTACATTATGCTGAATTTACTCTTGTTCTGGTAGAGAGGATTCGATACTTTAATATTTTTTGAGAGTGTTCGTTTTAACATTATTTCACATTTTTTTATACTACATCGGGTGGCAGACAAGCATACGACCCGCCTGATGTGAAGCGATTACCGCAGCCATATTAACGCTCACAACATAAAATATCGCTCGCGCTCCGCCGCCTCCGCTGCCAATGCAACATCTCCTCCCTTCCCTTTCTGGTGACCTCACTCACTCGCAGGAACACGACAACCCTCAAGGGAATTGTTATTTGGCTGCGGTATTCTGTGAGGTGGAGGTACATTCCCCAGTCGATTACAATTACGATCCCTAAATCTCTTAAAACTAGTTAGACTAGTGAATGTTAGTTATTGACGGAATTTTGTAGACATTATTTTATTTATTTGTAAAGCTATATTGTATAAATAATAAATAATACAAGTACTGAATATTAAATACAATGGTGGACCTATCAAAATAGGAATGTCTTCCAATCAAATAATGTATACCTGAATGGAACCTGACCTGTTCAGTTTACAAAAAATAAGAAAAAAGTAAGAAGGAAAGGGCTCCTGAACCAACACGATTTCACCAGCGTACATATTAATATAGCTTTCACTATGTCCACGCGAATAGTACCCTAGTAGTAGAAGAAGAAACATTTATTAACCCATAAATAATACACAATAAAGAAAAAAAAAACACGTAAATACATCAAATATGGGTTAAAAGGCCTCAGCTCGACATATGCCACACTATCGTGCAGCGCCGATTTTCAGCTGAAACCTGCTGTAGTGACTCACGGACGACCATAATCACAGAAATAATTGTGAAATTATTTTTTTTGATGTCGTTAAATTTAATTATATTATCCCCATTAAAATAAGGCAATTACAACCCCTAATCGTTCCTTATTATAAATACAACTTAAACAACAAGAAAAGCAACTGCCACTAAGGTTCAGTTTTCTGAGTTTAGTATACATATTGCTGCTGGGATCTAGCAGTCAAGAATCATAGTGAGACAATCTGTGGTTAACCTAGATAAAACAGGCCTGACACAAATCATCGTCTTCTGTCGAAGTTGCCAGCACATAGTGAGCCTGAGAGTTTTTTGAAATAGGTTCCCAGCTTCTTGCCAGGCAGATGCATTGCAGAGTCATTGTCAATACAAGCTCTGTTAGTATGAATATAAATGCTTGTGTCCTGCAAGTTTCTGGCCTATTCCCGACGCTGTTTCTAATTCATACCAATGGTTTGTTGTCAATTGATGGCATTCATATAGGGTACTTATTATACTGCCCATGCAAAATCCCTCTCACTCAGTTGGAGGACAGCCACGAAATCCAGAGAACTCTATCGGATTTGGGAAATTGAACTTAGTCCAATTTAACCTCAGCATCTGTGTTGAGGATGGCAAAGGAAACCACGTTCGTGTTCACTGTTTCATTATTATTTTTTTGACTGATATATATTACAATTTGTTTTGGAATATAAAAAGAGAATAATACTGAGAATTTTAATATATTGGCCAAAAAGGATGTTTGCGCTATAGGTCGCCAACAGTCTGATTACAAGACATAATGTGATTGTCGTAACTATGCAGGAAGCAACAACGCATACTGCTTACTGAACATAATTATTTTATTGTATCGTATAATTATTTTGGTCTAGCTTGTTGCAAGATGGTGGTTAGCTTTTGGCCGGTTACAAAATATAGGTAATTTACTATTGTTACCTACTTCGGGTTTTATAGTTTTATAAACATATAAAACTTCGGACTATAATTAACCATAATAATATGATTACATCTGGGTATCACAGAGCAGACATTAGCCTAGAGTGGAACCAAAAGTAACTCTAGTTTCGTCTAATTTTCAACCGACGTTTGTAAAATATATAACGAATATATATTTTACATACGTCGTATGTACATATATACGAGTTTATATTATTAAATCAATACGGGTCCAATACGCAGACCATACACAGAATACCATCTCTTGTTTAATGTACGGGCAGGCTTACTACGCTCCCGCACAATTTAACTTGGCCTGTGTCAGCTACCCGTGACGTCACAGGCCCCTTAGTTCCGGGGTGTGTTTCAAATTGACCGTAAATTTGATAGTTCCCGTTTCAGTTACGTTGTCGTCTTGTTTATTATTAAAATGTGCTGTTGTATACTACCATCAAAGCTAGAAGTTACTGTCACTAAAACGCTGTAAGCATTAATTAGCAAGTTAATAGTATCATAAGCAAACCTAAATATAAAAAAAAAACCGGTTAAATGCGTGTCAGACTCATTCATGAAGAGTTCCGTATCTCCGGACAACGAACCCTATGCCTATAGTTAATGCACCCCTGTGCACCAACCTTTAGGTTACATCACAGTATAAGTAATAGTACTACGTACAGTATGGCCACTCCCTGCCGCTCTCTCGTGACGACCTCACCTCCCCTCTGAGACATATCAGGAACAGTTTGTATGGCGCCGCACGCACACACGCTCATTCGCGCTCTGCACAGACGTCATTGTTTATGTAGTAGTAAACGACGCGACATTTGTATGGATTGGCCGGGGTATGGTTATATCACAGAATTGCGAGACTCTCGCCCAGTAAACCAACCAGGCGAAAGGACCCGCACCGCCATCGCGCTCGGTAAGACACCCGCGCACTCAAACAGATTGTTAGCAGGTCTTGCTCCCCTTTCACCTGCAAGCAGGCTACTTGGGCACTCTTAAGTAGAGTTTAACTTTAGCTGTAGGCATGGGCTCCGTAGCTCTGAATAATGTTCTGAATATAAAAACACGTTTCTTTTATAATGATCCCTGGAATTTTTAACTCTGACGGCGCATGCAGAGCGCCTCCTTGTACATGGCCGTGAATGTACAGCCCTCTTTATGCGGACACGACAGAGCGAGAGTGACAACTGTCATTCTAGCGGAGCGTCGTGTCTCGTGTCGATGGTTGGCGCGGTGGCCATCTTGGAACACACACTTTTGAACGTGCCGTCACCGGTGCACCACGTTTGCGACAAATCGCGTTTGTTCTGCATAATCCTATACGATTATGTTATAATGCGTAGTGATTATTAAATTAGACACGTGTATATTGTTAAAATACCGTGAAGATTTTAGAAATAAAGATTTTAGATTTCAAATAAAAACGTTTTTTTCAAATCGGTTTATAAATCACGGAGTAATTAAGTAACAAGATAAAAAAAGATACAGCCGAATTGAGAACCTTCTCCGTTTTCTGAGTCGGTTAAAAACAGACATTGTTCAAACAGTATAACATTGTTCAAACCTTCCACAACGACTGTCTTTCAAAGAATGTTCTTGTACTTAACCCTCTATTTGGTTCTACATACGACAAAATTATTTAAGTGCTCTCGGCGGCTTCCGAGTCGATCTCACAGGGACTCTCGCTTTAGTAAGGTATAGCTTGCACTTAGATTATTTACGCTAAAATGCTTTGAGACAGTTCCTGAGGTAATCAGATCCTCTCATCTTTGTACTTTGTAGTTACCGAAGAGATGTGACCATAAAGGTTTTAAGAGAGCGAATGACTATGGATAGGGTTTATGCCAATGAATTACACGTGATATTAAACTTAACCCTACATTTTTTTATATCACTAAGGTGGGAAACAAGGTTACGGCTCGCCTGATGGGAAGCAGTTACCGCAGTCTATGGACGTCTGTAATGCCAGGGAACCAACCTGCCAACCTCTTCAACCCCCTTTTTGAAGAACGTAAATGTTTGAACGTTTTTAGACAATACATAGTATACAAATATATGCTTAAAAATATAGCTTCGTACGCGAGTATCGTAATTTCTCATGGGAATTTTCAAAATTCCTTTCTTAGCTGATGCCTAGGTCATAATAGCTACCATGCCAAAGTTCAACCCCATCCATCCAGTGGTTTTTGCTATGCGTTGATAGATCAGTCAGTAACGGTTGCCTTTTATAAATACACAGAAGCAGAAGAAGATATGTAAATAGGGTTGCCAACCGTACTATATATACATATATTTATAACACCTATGTATGAACCATCACTGAAACGAAAAAATGAATTGAATTGAATAAGTGTTTTACTATATTTCAGCAAGCTGCGCGCTGTACTTTATACTATTGAATAACATATAGGGTGTGTGTGCAGTATGGCAATGGCCGCATCTTAGTTGCTATTAAAAAAAACTCAATGATTAAGTACAATAAGAATGTTCATCACCTTTTATGGTAACAATGCGACGGTGACTTTATTTTTAGACGCTCAACATTCGCAACGCAAAAAAAAAGACTATTTTTTTATGTGTACATACTTTTTATAGCATATTATATATTCGGCGGATCACAGTATATTATAAAAATACTGTGATCCGCCGAATAAATGTTGGCAACGCTACATGTAAGTCAAAATTTGAATTGAAACATTTATTTCTATCCCGGTACTGTGCTTATTCGAGGCAAATCCACTTGCAGAAGCTAGTGTGCTTAAACCCTCTCACACAAAAGTAAGTTCTCATGTTCCAGCGACCTAGTTTCTCAGCTTAACTAAATTGGAAATTGAAAATTCATGATTTACATCGAAGTTTTAATTGAAAGCCTTTCAGTTTTTTTACATTAAATTTCCTAAAATATTAAAACGTCGTTAATATATTTCGTATTGCCAAAAGAAGTTTTCAATGCATCTTAAGGTTTTATTATGTGCTACGTCGAATGAAAAATAATGCGACTCGCCCGATAGGAAGCAGTAACCGTAATTATAGACGCTTGCAATATAAATATAAAAATAATGTTTTTGTGCGTCGCAGCAAACGCAGCAACTTCTTCCTACCTAATGACCTCACTCACTCGCATGAATACAACAGCCCTCTAGCATAGAATATGTAATAGTGCCACCAATATTTGTAAACGTACGTCCATTGCCTATGATACCATTAAAATGATACCAGGGCAATCATAGTGATTTCCCTGGTATCATTCTAAGGGCTCATGTTACTCCTAGTGATGTCTCAATAAATGTATACAGACAGGAAGTCAAATCTTATGTAATCAACGATGATGGTTTTGAGATGTGTTAGAAATGGTTTTGAGATGTAATAGGGCTGGTATTTGGAAGTTTTGAAACACAAGATTTAGCCATTTTTAGGGTGCCGTACCTGAAAAAGGAAAAACGAAACCCTTATAAGATCATTTTGTTGTAATTCTGTTTGTCCGTCTGTCTGTCTGTCAAGACTCTATATGTCGAGAATGTGTAGAGGTATCAAGCTGAAATTTGAACTGCCTCTACTACAACTACTCAAGTCTACAGTCCCATGAAGTTGTAAAAAAATCAAACTGCTAAGTTTACGTAAAAAAAGAGACGGCCGTATAATCAGCAAAAACGCATATTTCGACACATTTTCAAGGGAATCAAAACTCATAGGATTCTTTCCGTTGAGCTAGAATAGAACTATGAAATTTGGCAAGTAACATCGTTATAGGCTACAAGTACAAGAATAAATCTCAAAACTATACATTTGTAATTAAATCTTAAATAATAGCGGGTCTATATTTTTTATAGGGGGTCGAAATTTCAAATTGAAGCCACTAGTTCAAATGGGGTATCATATATGAAAGGGCTTGATGTGCCCATTGCAAAATATATTTTATTTAAGTTGATACTGTTTATTGTTGGCATTTGGTGGCACATTAATAATGTTCACTCACTCACTCCTCCTCACTCCCGACTCCTCAACTCCGACTCATTCTCCTCCATCCCCTCTCCCCTCTCCTACTCCCCTCTCCCCTCACTCTGTGGAGACCACTGGTCAATAAATATTTTCTTTATTTTAAGTTATAAGATTAAATAAGTGTACAGTGTAAAATGTAAAGGAAATTGTACTTTAATTGGTAATAAAATTATTTCTATTTCTAAATTATTTCCATAATGATATCCAGTAAATTTGTTGTGAAGTTGAGTTCTTAAACTCAACTTCAAAACATATCACCCGGGCGACAAGCACGGTGGTCGAATGGCTAGCAATGGCTACTTTAACTCCGAGGTCGCGGGTTCGATTCCTGCACTAGACAAACATTTGTGTGCATGAACATGCCTGCTTGTCTTGGTCTGGGTGTTCTCTATGTATATAAATGTATTTTTTTTTGTAAATAATGACATTTATCAGTTGTCTAGTACCCATATTACAAGCCTTGCGCTTAATTTGGGACTTGATAGCGCTGTGTTAATTGTCCAGACATATTTGTTTATTATTATTTATTATTAAAAGTTTCGTAATGTATTCGTTTTGGATAACATCATCATTGTCATTATCACTGTGTATCAGACACATTATTGGATGCAGTCTAATCGAAAATAGCATAAACTTACGTAGTTGCAGATCCTGCATAGCTACGAACATAAAGAGATAAACGGAAAAAAAAATGACCAATATCTGTCCAGTGAATTTTGAACCTAAATTCCAGTGCATTTTAACCTAAATTACAAAAGTATAAAAGGCCTTGACAATTCAGGCAGTATTTTGCGGGCCCGAGGCGGAATAGTGACGCGCATTTGTTTGCGGGAACAACCGCAGCATGGCGAAGTCTCTAACGAACTTACTATTCCCAATTCAAATGTCCCAAAAATGGAGCATTCCGCGACACATGCTATGATCCCCTGCGAATGACTGTGGCCACTTCGTGCCGTGTCTATAACCAGAGTTTTGTACCCTTTTCCCTACCCAATTTTATAACTAGTTATTTTGGGTGGAGTGGAGTGAATTTGAACGAGCGGAACGCTTATGTACGCCGTAAAGTCACTTTTGGAAATAGGATCCAAAACCACTGAACCAATTTTGATGAAACTTGTCACAGTTAAAGACCTCGACATGATTGAAGTTTTGTGTCTTAATAAAATTGAGATCGATCATGTCCTTGAGGAACGATCACCAAATACATTTTCCATTCAATTCAATGGAAAACGTACGCTCAGCGAATCTACTTACTCCACTCAACCTCGATTTCGGCCCCGTGGGCTAGAATCCGGCCTAGTTTATATAATACGCCTGGTGCCAGACAAGCACACGGCTAGACAAGAATGGCATATTATAATCTGTAGTTTTCTATACAATGTGCCGAAGTGTATGAATATGGTCTATGATACTGTAACCTTTACGAAACCCAGCCTGTCCCGGTGGCTGGTAGTCATCAAGTCTTCGAGCGAGACGATTCGTAATAACCCTTACAAACTGAAACTTACACGTGAGTTAGGAGCGACATCGGCCTATGATTCTTCAATAAGGTTTAGGCACCTTTTTTGAATTCTACATATTGTTATGTTGACACTTAATTACAATTCAGCTACGGGTATTATCTAATATTGTATTTATATTTAATGTATTGCTAATTAATATTAGCCATCAATGAAATTTGTACTATGTTGCATAAATTTCATTACTTTCACTACATTTAAAGTCAAAATAAATTACTTAATGGAAATAAGTACGAGTATGACATACTTCTTAGTCTAACGTTGTTTCCTGTTCTTATAAAAGGAGTGAAGTGGAATTGCGATTATTAAATATTATGTTTGACGCAAGAAAGAAATATGTTATTTTTCAAAGTTTAAGTTTTTCATAATATTTCATTATACAGACAACACATTCTCGTCAGTGGGTTGTAGTAGGATGTGTTGTTCTTAAATTTCTAAAGCTTAAATGTCCGTTTGCTATTTTTTCGAGGATTGCGCGGGATATTAAAGTTAATAAGGGCTAATAAAAAGTTAATTAGGGCCAATTATGTTATGGAGCAATTTATATATGAGATCTTGTTGCTTACGATGAGTTTCTAATAGGACTACATTGAATTTAATAAGTATTTTCTTATAACTGTCTAGGCTGCGACCAAATCCATACTTGTAGATAAGCATCTTTAAGCTTTTTTTCTGAATGTATTCTAGCTTCTCAGAATGTACCATATAATAAATACCATTTCCAACTATTAACTCAACATCGTTTAGAGAATAAAAATAAAAATATATAAAAAATACTAAACATAGAAAAGAGGAATTTGTACTACCCAACACGAGAGTTACAAGCCAGCTTGTCAACTGTTTGTTGTTCTTGGGTTAGAAACACTAATTATGCTATAGTTTACGAGCTATACAGCAATAGTTCAGAATAAAAAAGTAAAAAAATAATACGGAAAAATTGGAAAGGCGTTCAGTGAACAGTTCTAGTTAGCATCTTAGCTGTTTCCTGTTCCAACGGTACGATAATTTAAAGACAATCCTCCTAAACGTCAATCCGCCGCATTATAAAGCGGAGTCCTTTTTCAAACAGCTAGCCATACGCAATGCGGTGGATTTTACAAATTGGCTGCGGCTAGAGATAGGCAAAATGCCGGGCATTTATGATAAATACAATATGAGCAGATTTTGTCATTTTACAGTTTTATTATAAGTAAAGATTTTTTTATACTATGGTAGCAGACAGCATACGGCGCACCCGATGTGAAACGGTTACCGTATTAACGCTCGCAACCCGCCACCCGCGCTGCCAACAAATCAACTCTACAGCAGCAGAAACCCAACAGCAACAAGCAGGAACACAAACATGCTCAAAGGAATTGTTATTTTTCTGCGGTATTCTGTGAGGTGGAGGTACTTCCCCAGTCGGGGAGCTTAAAAAATTCTCTATGCCTTGCATCTCTTTTCGCCAGAGCCTCGTGACAGACTAAGCAGAGTGCACCACTTGCAAGTTAGGTTGATTTGGTTCAAAGATGTTGAAGAAGTTGATGTAGCACTTACACCTCAAATATAAAATAATCTCTCAGTTTCTATCTACAGTAATGTAAGACAACTCTTTAATTCAACTCCCATTTGATAACCTAAGCCGTACAAAGCTTAGTTCACAATCGTAACTATAATTTGATCTCCAGATTAATTTCTGTGTTGCGAGAGGCAATCAATGATTCGAAGGTAACCTACTGAATTTGGAATATCTCGTGCGTGTGTGCCTGGACCAGCTGGAAAGGGATACCATTTCATCTAGGATTATCTAATAGGTCTTTACCTATGAAATTGCCGTTCTACAGTACTGGCCATTTCAAATCAAAATAATTTTATAATTAATTTAATTTTAAAAACATGGAATTATTTTTCCAAAAGTAGTCATTTGTCTATTGATTAGTGTTACATTTTCATCGCATTTCAATCTTTTTCGTCATCATGGATACGTTAAAAATTCGAGTAATTATGGAATAGGAGTACCGTCGTGGCAACAACGCGGCACAAGCGGCACGTAACATCAACGACGTTTACGTTTACGTTTTTTCCTAACACTACAAACCAACGCACCACCTGTTATTGGTTTGCTCGCTTCCGTTCTGGAAATTTCGATCTGAAAAATGAACCTTGCGGTCGTCCGGAGACTTTGGTCGACAATGACGAATTAATGGCGATTGTAGAAGCTGATGATACACAATCTACGGCTGAATTAGCAGCAGCTTTCGACGTTAGCGTCAAAACAATATTGGTCCATTTGCGTCAAATTGGCAAGGTAGGAAGTACGCGTCGAGACGTGCCTTGCACTGCTCAACAGACACACAAATGAAGGAATTTTGAACCGCATTGTTACCTGCGATGAAAAATAGATTCTGTTTGATAACCGCAAGCGCTCAGCAAGTTGGTTGGATCCTGGTTCAGCACCTAAACAATGCCCTAAACGAAAACTTACCCCTAGAAAAGTAATGGTCACTGTTTGGTGGTCTAGCGCCGGTATGATTAATCACAGCTTCTTACCAAACGGGGTGAGCATTACCGCAGATGTGTACTGTGAAGAACTGAACACAATGATGGAGAAGCTGGCACGTCTCCAACCAGCATTGGTCAATCGCTCGTCTCCGCTGTTCCTTCACGACAACGCGCGACCTCATACTGCACAGCAGACGGTCTCCAAGTTGCAAGAACTGGGGTTGGAAGCTCTCCGTCATCCGCCCTACTCGCCAGACCTTGCGCCTACAGACTACTACTTTTTCCAGACTTTGGATAACTTCTTGGCGGGAAAAAAAATCAATTCCCGAGAGGCAGTACAAAATGCCTTTGAAAAATTTCTTGCCTCCTGTCCAGCTGATTTCTTTAAGAAGGGCATCAATAAACTGCTACTGCGTTGGCAAAGATGATTACATGGGTGATTACTTCGATTAATACAAATAAAAAATACATGAAAGAAATTGTATCTAATATGTTACTAAAATGTATCAACAGGAATGCAATTACCACTCAGTCAGCTTCAAACACTATTAGTGCTTGGTAAAATACCTGTTATCTATTAACAACGCTAACTTTGAAATCAGAAAATAAATTGTTAGTGAGGAAATTCCTTCGAATAATCCTGGTATCAACTTAAAGGGTACACACCAAAATATGTAATCAACAGTTAACTGAATAGTGTAATTGGATTGTGATAATTGCAAGCTAACGTGTGCTATTCAGGACCGTTTCTACATCGCATCGCTATAAGATTTTCACATAAACGGTTTGTGGATTAATCGTAAGTGGCTGGATCCTATTGGTTAGCGAATGGTTAACAAAGGTATTGAATACGTCCAACGTATTAGGAAAATATTTATATTAATCAAAGTTATTTCGTGCGGGTCTATAACGATCTGTCGGCGACTTATCACTAAATATAAATAAGTATTTATATAAGCATTCGACGTGTGTGACGACATTGTGAAGTTAATAAATATTCGGACAAATTACACAATGGCATCTAGTTTCAAATTAAGCAAAGCTTATACTATGGGTACTAGATAACTTTTTTAATACCACTAAAGGGGAAAACAAGCATAGAGCCTGCCTGATGGAAAGCAGTTGCCGAAGCCGCCTGTAACACCAGGGGCAGTACACGCGTGTATTTATACATATAAGCCCAACGGCAAAGTTGCCGTTGGGCTTATATGTGAAGTTAATAAATATTCGATACTCTCTGAGGAATTTCGTCTAAGATAGACACATAAAATATATACTTCAATTTTATATTTAATACTTTATTTTCTGATATTATCCCACAATAGTAGTTTAGAGCTCATATTTTACAATTTTATTTTATAGTAGGGTCAATCAAAGCAAGATATGGCCTGTCCGATAGTAAGTAGTCAACGCAAGCTACGGACTCTTGTTATAGAAACATCGCTCACGCGAAGCTTATTTTATGTCTGATTTTTTCATCAGCCAGGGTCGATAAGAATCTCGATTTTTTCTGTTTCTGACAATCTTTTGATAAAAATCTCAAGTGTAAATAGATAATTTAGGAACAGATAATACTGCAAATACAATTAAGCAGTCATCATTGTCGGCGTTTGGAAGATAACGACAAAAAATAGTAATTCGTATTCAATATCTAGACACACGGTAGCGTGTCAAGCAATGTTCAAGTTAACAGAACTGGCGAGCAGCATCGTGTGTTTTACATGATAATTTTATTACCAAAGTACAATAGTGATATTTGACGAAAGAAAATCACATGACAAATCAGCGATTAAAGTCATAATTTTAAACCAATGATTTAAATTCGTCAACTTTGTCATATTTCCACTGCTGAATATTTATTTATTTATTACAACCTTCCTTTTGACAAGCATTACAGCAAACCAATGAGCTTGTCAAAGGCTACTTAGCAAAAAAAATAACGCATGTAATGTAATCGCTCTTTCTAAATATTCTGTTGTCACCCTGCGAAATTCTGCAGGGAGGCAATTAAACAAATCGAGCGAGCGTAAAGTATAAAGACTTCCCTAATGCCTTCCACCATATATCTTTTACAATCCACATCCAGTCACTTCTGGCTGCTCCTTTTGACCTAAAAAATGATTGATTAATCAATAGATCCATCTGGAAGGTTAACGAGAGATTTCACAACTACATATTTATTTACGATGTTTTGTAACAGCAGCGAGAACAATAAGTAATAAAGCATATCTTATTACTTATTTTTTTTAATTAGATTGCCTCTAATAGGTACAATAATAACAGTATATACTGTTTGAATAATACTTACAAAGCTTGACAAACATGATGGTCCTTAAAAATGTATAAACTCACAAATTTCTTTGTCTTTGTTAATGGTATGCCACTTTATAACTAATGCAAAAGTTTTTGTTTCGCAAAAACTAAAGTTTTCAGACCAATTAGAGAAGTGGGCTTGACTCGCTACAAAATTCTAGTAACTAGAAACGTTGATGTTTAAAAGGAGACTGTACTGAAAAGATTTGTAGGTTCATTTTCAATCGCTGGCAAAATTTTCAGTTAAATTACCAACTGGCTAGATAATACGCGTGATTGCATAGCTGTAAAATGGTGTAAAATTGCATACAGCTACAGAAGTAAGGCGTCGAAAGATTAATTAGTCTGATTGAATAATTACCATCGCCATTTTGTAGTACTATCGTGTGGAAAAGTTTTAGAGAAAGATTGTTGTTATTTTATGAGTTTTATTCTATTATAATTTATTCTATTATATATTAAGTTATTGCAAGATTATAACTTTAATCAGATGTTTGAACGATCACTAGAAGAGATTTGTCTGAGGGACTAAATTACACTACTTATTTTCGAATTATAATACAAGTTTTCCGCCTCGCGACTTCGTTTATTTTGTACATTTTTTATGTGAGCATATAGCTCACCTGATGGAAAACAATCACCACCGTTCATAGAAGTCAGCAATTCCAAAGGATTGCGATCAAAGTCAAAGTCAAAGTCAAAGTCAAAGTCAAAATTCTTTATTCTGTGGGCCCTCGCGGGCACTTAGACACGTCTTTTACAATTAGGTATATTTTTTTTATCTACCAGCATTTCGGAATGACCATTGACGAGAAGAAATGCCGAAAGAAACTCTGTCAATATAGGTCTTTTTTAAATAGCCATACAATATTATCATTATACATAATACAATACAATCCGATTATTCTTTTAAAGTGTTTCATAAAATAAAATTTCATGGGTTTTTGTTTGTCGTTTCCTAATCTCCACCTTTTCTACTAAGTAATCTAAATTTCTTTCCTTTCTTCTAATCTATTTTTTTTCTCTTTCGTGTTCTCCGAATCACGAAGAAGTTCAAAATAAATAAACCTATCCACGGACAAGCGCAAAGGATGTTTTTTTTTTTTTATACTACGCCGGGTGGCAGACAAGCATACGGCCCGCCTGATGTGAAGCGGTCACCGTAGCCATATTAACGCTCGCAACATAAAATATCGCTCGCGCGCCGCCACCCCCGCTGCCATCGCAACATCTCCTTCCTCCCTTTCTGGTGACCTCACTCACTCGCAGGAACACACACACAGCAGCCCTTAAGGGAACCGTTACATGGCTGCGGTATTCTGTGAGGTGGAGGTACATTCCCCAGTCGGGTAGCTTACAATTACGCTCCCTACCTCTCTTTTCGCCAGAACTTCGTTTGTCAGTCAGCAGGGTGCACCGCGTGCAGGTGAAGTTGGCTTTGGTTCAAAGATGTTGATGAACCACTTACACCCCAAACTGTTTAACTTGACACTCACAAATAGTTCCTAATTATATATATTAGTTTCTTTTGTGTATGATAGAAACAATAAATTCAATTTATTTTGCCTTATCTTAAAACATTTCTCTTCGATTATACATCTATCACTTCCACAAAATCATAAATCTACCAACCCCGTTAGCGATAGCCGCTTTCAAAAATGAAGCTACTATCTATTTCTACTATACAAAGATATACTGAAACAGTCGGTCAAAGAAACGAAATTGACGACATCATGATTTTGACATTAATCATACAAAGGATTTTTGGCCAACACGTTTTGGACCCAAATTGGACGTGGAGAAAGTTCTTTTTGTATCAACTGTTAACTGCCGTCCTATTAATATACGTAGGATTCGGTACGTATGAAATATTAAAGAATACGAATGATGTAAAATTGATCACGGAAGCCTGTTACACTTTTATAGTGATGGGTATACCTCCATTAAAATATTTCATTTTTGTTGCAAATAGATTTGTATTTAGAGAATTGTACGTAGAATTGAAAAGTACGATATTCGCGGCGATTACACACGAATCCTCTGACAAAGCTGCTAGTGCCCTCAAAAAAGGGACAAAAGTGGTATATTCCTTATTGATTGCTGTTCTATGTCCATTAATATCGTACATATTGAAAGTTATATGGTATTATATCCAAGGGAATAGAGTAACTATGTCTAAAACGACTTCTATACTAATGCCAATGACATCACCGTTCTATGAATTCGGAACAATCCTACACGCAATTTTTATGATCCAAGCAAGCTTAACATTCATTGTAGTAGATATATGGTTTGTTATTTTTTTGTACTTTTATAATAGTGCTTGTGATAGTGTGGTCAAGATTTTAAAGGTAGATGAAAAGAGGTTTGACGAAGACGATGAAGATTATACAAAACGACTTAATGACAGTTTTAGGAAATTTTATATTGCTCACGTGAAACAAGTATAGTAAGTATATTTCTTAAAAATATTTTGTTGTGATCACACTTATAATCAAATGTAAAGAAGCCAAATCCAGGATTACCTACCAGCGTATACTATGCAAGTAAGATGCGTTCTCCACCAATCGGCAGTTGAGCAGCGCGGTGGAGTATGCTCTAAATCCCTTCGATTGAGCGAAGGCCCATATCCCAGCAGTTGGATGAATGAGTGTTGACGACGACGAAGATTCATTTTGCCTGCCTCTATTCTGGTAGGTAGAAAACACGGAATTCACACAGTCGAGTGTCACTTACTGTCGCGGCAAGACAGTAATCTAGTAGCTCTAATCAAAAAATAATTGAAAAGTTGTTGATAAAAAGCCTTCCTGTATGTTTAGAGAGTGTACTAATTATACTGCTACAGTAAGAGATGTAGAGAAGTCATTCTAACTACTTTAATTTGCATATAGATTGAGTAAATGCTTTGTCGTTACTTTTTAGGGTTGTGATGTCAGTCTATGATCCATCTATATATAAATATCACACTAAACCACACACTAAGAAAGAGTGCTAGTACCTCAAATAGATAGTATTCCAGGTTAATATTTTATAATCTCTCAACTTGATTATTTTCCAAAATATATTATATCATTTGTAATGTATGTACCTACGCTTGCAATATTCCGTCAAGCGCGTTATAGTTTTAGCTAAAACAATTACCTAAAGTTCATATTACATTGCAGTTTCTTGAACACAATGAACAAGATGTTTAAATGGGTTGCTCTTGTGCCGCTGTTAAGTACCATTTTGTGTATGTGCAGTCTTCTATTACTTATAAGCAAGGTGAGATCACGTGTTTTGTATTCTTACTTCCTGAAATGTCCCGCTTTTTTTAATAACAATTTTAAAAAAGCGTGACTCTTCAATTCTAAACATAATATAAATACAACTCACAATCCACACTGAATTTTAAAGATAGACAAAAAATTATTCCGCATCGCCGTCAAAAGGTAAAGTGGCCAGAAGGCTAGCAGCATTGCGACGTTGGATGGCGATGCTTATTCGCTGAGCGAGAAATAGGCCAGCTCTCTGGTCACGTTTAGAAATTTTTTAACGCCATTTAGATTATTATATTTTCTACTTTTAATCAGATTTTGTTATTTCCGTTTTGTTTGTATATATAGTTATCCATATTTTGTTTTAATTTTAATTGTATATTTTTAATAATTGTATTTGTAAGTAGTTAATATTAACTTCATGTAAATTAACTTGGTCATAGCGAAATTATTAGGGTTCCACTGTTCCATATTAAGTATGGAATCCTAAAAAACTATTATATGAAATTTAATATATTATCATAAGATAAGATAAATACAGTGAAGTTAAAGTAATATTATGTTTAATGTAAAAGTTTTAATTGATCATACTTGAAGGAAATCGACTGGACTTTCTGCACCAATGTGTTTCCAACGTTCGCGGAGGTTTTCGTTTACAATTGGTTCGGAGAGAAAATTAAAACTAAGGTGAGTCTTTAAAATCGTTTATTTTTCTAATTAGTGTTGAAAGAAGAGTTGTACCTATGTTTTAAATAAAAAATTAACTAACTATTTTGGCTACTTAGCACCTTCACGATCGACAACAGTGATAATAAACCATTCGACATAGATTGTAGATTGGACAACGTCGATCGTTGTGTTTTTCTACTAGACTATAATAGATCGGTTTTGTTGTAACACACAACAAAACCGATCTATTATAGTCTAGTTTTAGTAGTGGCCACAGTACTTCTTCTTCTTCACTTAAGAATTTTTTACAAAGGCTGTTGTAGCCTTTGTAAAAATTTCTTAAGTGAAGAAATATTTACATAGGTCATCAAGCAGTGGATCACCCGCGTTGCGCTAATTGCAGCGATGGCGGTCCACACAATTAGTCTTCGTTTGTGCTTTCTATCAGGCAAGGTGGTTTGACCGACCAAGGAGAAATGGAGAAGGAGGGACCAGATTAAAGAACTCTTCTTTTTTAGGCACAGGAACTAAACGAAGCTCTTTTAAATTTTGATTGGATGAACTTGAAACTGAAAGACAAAAAATGTTACTACATCATTGTATGTTATATGAACAAACATTTTGGCATCCGAACTGTTGTGGGGTTTGAGCTGTCGTTGATTACAATGACTTCGGTGAGTAGATATGGTATATTTTATTAGAGTTTATGAAAGAAAGCCATTTCAGGTTACATGCGCGGACACACTAAGCAGATATGATATATTTAGGAGAAGATACTGATATATGTCTCGCAGTCGGATTGTATAATTCGCCATATTACAAAACGGCGAGCCGTTTTAAAAACCAGGGCCGTTTTGTATTACGGCGGGTCAACGATAAGCCGGATTGCAATACGGCTGAATGATAGTTTGCCGCATTGTATACAGCGCTTTGTGTTCATCAACACGGCTAGCTGTAACGTATTACAGCGGCTCGATAGCCGCCTCTTTGGCAGTTTTAGTACCAATTTTCTACACTCGTGGCGCTACCTGCCATTACAACTACAATGGCATCGAATACAGAAATTGTGTTACAAAAAAACGTGACAAATGTGTATGGAAACCACTTTCGAAATATTATATTAAAGTCCTATGACTTTAGGGACAAATTTAACGTGCAATTAAATGATTTCTATGAATCTCAATGAGGAATAGTAAACCGTGGACAAAGGAACGAGTTTGAGTTTATAAACTCTCGTAGGATAGCGAAGAGCGCGTTAGGTTGACATAAACAGCGCACGAGCTGAGTTACCGAAGCGAGTCATCATTTTAATCAAAACTGTCTCCAAATATAAATCATCAGCTTAACAAACTATTAGTATTATTTAATTCGTTTGATCATAAAAATAATAGATCTGTCACCTAATAAATAGATCAGCTCCTTAATTTAACGAAAAAATGGCTAATAGGGGTGAAATCAAATTGGCGTCATATTCACTGACGAGTCTTACTTATACTTGGTCAATGTAATAAATCATGTTTTGGTTAGATTTGAGTTGATTTTTGGTTAGGTTAGGGTTTTCTTGTGTCCTGTCATCGGAAATAGGAGCGGACCGCTGCGGAGCTCCGTCAACCTAGATGATGAATGATGTGGTGCCAAGTAAGCTTAATTATTAATAATTGACAATATAATACATATAAAACATTTATTTGGTACTAGACCCTATATCTCCATGATTTTAGGTGATTTATTGGGGAATCGATTTTATATTGTTTGGTGACTATATTTTGGTGACAAATCTATTATTTTGCGGGCAAACCCTATTAGTTAAGAAACACAAAACTAATTAAATTGGCGATAGCTTTTCTTAATGCATTTTTTATTTTGCAAACACTGTTTTACTTTGTTAGTGTGGTCACTCTACAATTAGAATTTACTACAATGCGGCTAAACGTGTGCCGACATTTTGTAGAACGTATAGTAATGACAATCCGGCTTATCGTTGACCCGCCGTAATACAAAACGGCCCTGGTTTTTGAAACGGCTCGCCGTTTTGTAATATGGCTAATTATACAAAACGACTGCGACATATGCGTTAAGAGATTGTGATACATAGCCTTTCTTGTTTCATCTGAGCGAGACGCTATTTTTTTTTTATATGATAGTGTTGCAAACAAGAATGTGGGTCACCTGATGGAAATCAATCATCACAGTCCATGGAGATCAGCAACACCAAGTTGTCGCCGATCCTTTGCCAGCCTATACTCCTTCCTTTCTTTCTTTCTATAAATATCTAGTATATGCTAATTGTGTGACTAGCTTAAGACTATTTCATTGTTAACATATTTATTAAGTAACTCCTGCTCTTGGTTTCACAATGCATACTGGGATAAATTGCTACAAAATTTTTAAAATTTATATTATTCATCTTCGCAATTTCTCCTGCTGAAACAAACGTATTGGAAATCAAAAGGTAGGCCGCCTTTTGATTCACCGGTCCATTACCACCTGCATCCAACAACACCCCGCAATCCCTCGCAGGTCGTCAGTCCATCTCATAGGCGGCAGTCCCACGAGGCACACGTCTTGCTTGTACGTGGCCTTCACTCTAGGATATTATTGCCCTTTCGGTCGTCTGATCTTCGCTTTATGCGGGCAGCCCATTGCCGCTTAAACTTGCTAATCCTCTCGGCTGTATCAGCGACGTAATCATTATCTTCGGCCTGCAATTATATCTATTGCTGAAGATAGGCTTTCCCAGCCGGAAAGCAAGGGAGCCGGAAGCCACTTCCGACCGTTCCCTTGAGATATTGTTAGTAGGTTTTCAATATATTATATAGGGTAACACAGATTCTAGTTAATGTTAATTTAGACAAATATTCATTCATATTATTATATAATATATTTTATGTGTATTATCGGATTTAAGGAACTTTTAATCCATATTTGAACGTGTTAAAGATAGTTAGCCACATACCTACCCATACTCGAAGATCTACAATTAATTTAGGAAAATTGTTTTTTTTTATATTTTTTAATTTTCTTTCATATTATTTTTTGTCAGTCGTCAGTTTGTCACCTTCTGATTATACTTTGTTTTAAGTTTTTAATTTACAAAGAATGTTACAGCCGGCTTGGTTATTAATTACTTTTTTGTTTTTAAAGGAGCAATGGTTACCATAGGACAGGCAGTTCTGCCTAGTGTGGACCCAGTGGCATAGCTACCGTAGGACAAGCCGGGGCAGTACCCCGGGGACTCTGACTCAAGCTAAGCTCAGGGGGCCCCTCGGACTCTGACTTACAAGCTATAAACGCGGACCTATGAGAAACGCGGCGCGCTTCATTCCTAAACTCTGCGTGTAGAACCAGAACGTGCCATTCATACCAATGAATAAGCGACTCTATTTCAAATGGAATAGATTGCTTATTCATTGGTATGAATAAGCAATCTATTCAATTATTGAATCGTAATAAGAGATGGTGTTAAGGGGGCTGCTATGCGCAATAAAGAACTGACTATAAAGTAGCTTTGCAACTTTAAAGTATTTAAATGTAACTACAAATTTTGTTTTGACTTGTATTGATATAGATTTGTCCGGCTAATCTGGATTACAATAAATCTGGAGTACGCCGAATTCGAAACACGACGAATACGGAACAAATAATTTTAACTATGTTAGTTGGGGCCCTAGTTAATTTTTTACCCCAGGGCCAGGACCAAAGGTATAAAGCTAGGTAACCACCTAGCTACGCCACTGTGTGGACAACTGATAACTCAGAGACTACACAATATATTTTTTAAGACCTTAATATATAATTAAGCGAATTGCGAGTTGGCGGAGGCCAGTGTTTTCAAGCTGCCTAAAAGCCACTGACTTGGCTTAACGACTGTCATCTAATGGCATCAGCCAGGACCGACAGCTTAACGTGCCCTCCGAAGCACGAAGGTGAACTGTATAGCAATTTAATTTTTCTTTTTATTTTATTAAAATATTTAGATTTTTGAACTCCTATTCACTTTGTTGAGTACACCGAGTTGATAGAAATAAAGATTATTAAAAAGATATCACTATTTATTGTAAAATTTTCTTTCAGGTCCTCAAAGCCAGTTATCAAGCCTTCACAGTCTTACAGACTCTAGATAACTGAAACTTCGAGACAGTTTGGTGCTTGTTGATTCTTCGCTCTGATATCAACTGTATATACGCTCATGGTTTCTTATCTTGACGTTTAGCGAATAGGCTTTTATTTTAACTTTTTCTTTTTAAATTATATTAATAATACAACCAGATCGATAGGATAGGATATAACTGGTACTGCCGTAAGAATAAAATGGACTACTTGACATTTTGTTTAATTTTTTATTTTATTTTTTTATACTACGTCGATTGGCAGACAAGCATATGGTCCGCCTGATGTGAAGCGGTTACCGTAGCCATATTAACGCTCGCAACATAAAATATCGCTCGCGCGCCGCCACCCCCGCTGCCAACGCAGCATCTCTTTCCTTTCTGGTGATCTCACTCACTCGCAGGAACACAACAACCCTCAAGGGAATTATTATTTGGCTGCGGTATTCCGTGAGGAGGAGGTACATTCCCCAGTCGGGTAGCTTGCAATTACGCTACCTACCTCTCTTTAAATTTTCTTCTTCTCTTTTAATTTTCAAAATTCCTTTCTTAGGTCATAATAGCTATCATGCCATAGTTCCACATCATTCCAGTGGTTTTTGCTATACGTTGATAGATCAGTCATACGGTTGCCTTTTGTAAATACACAGAAGAAGAAGACATGTAAATAGGGTTGTCAATCGTACTATAATTATTATAAGTATTGTATCATATTTCAGCACGCAGCGCGCTGTACTATTATATGTACTGTTGAGTAACATAATATAGTGTGTGTGTGTGTGAAGTGTGGCAGTGGACAGAATCTTAGATGCTATTGAATAAAAAAATGCAATAATTATTCATAAGTACAATAAGTACTTATACTACACAATAAGTACAATAAGAAGAATAAATACAATAAGAATGTTTACACCTTTTTATGGCAGTAACGCGACAGTGACTTCCTGAACAGTCTATCTTTTTAGACGCTCAACATTCGCAACGCAAAAAAAAATAAAGACTTACAATTTTTTTATGTGTGCTATACTTTATATAGCATACTAGCTGGCCCGGCGTACTTCGTATCGCCTTTAAGTATTTTTACGTTAATTTTTCCGATGAGTTATAAACTATCCTATCTCTCAAATTCATATATAATCAATATCAAACTGCACAGTGCACACACTGTTGACACCGTGAAAAATTTTATTAAAATTGGTTTAGTAGTTTAGGATTCCATCGCGGACAAATAACGTAACACGAATTTTTTATATATTAAGATTATGAAAAATACTATGATCCGCCGAAAAAATGTTGGCAGCCCTATATGTAAGTCAAAATTTGAATTGAAACAGATTTATTAATTTTATCCCGGTAAGATACTCGTAATTATCCCGGTACTGTGCTTACTCGAGGCAAATCCACGTGCAGAAGCTAGTGTGCTTAATAAACCCTTTTACACTGTGCTTTTACACAAAAGTAAGTTCTCATGTTCCAGCGACCTAGTTTCTCAGCTTAACTAAATTGGAAATTGAAAATTCATGATTTACATCGAAGTTTTAATTGAAAGCCTTTCAATGTTTTTTTACATAAAATTTTCTAAAATATTAAAACGTCGTTAATATATTTCGTGTATATATTATCATATAGTATAAATAATCATGCGACTCGCCTGATAGGAAGCAATTACCGTAAGTATAGACGCTTGCATCATAAAAATATGTTTTTGTACGCCGCAGCCAACGCAGCAACTTTTTCCTTCCTAATGACCTCACTCACTCGCATGAATTGGCCGTGTGGTTTCCGGCAGACTAGAATAGAATAACTCCGTTTCTTCCCGTGGATGTCGTATACAAGGGGACTAAGGGATATACATTATCAAATATCGATCAGGCCTCCCTAACCCGTTTGGCCAGCGTGGGGAGCGTAGGCCAAATCCTCCTTCCGTCTAGTCCTAGTTCCCTCTCTCGTCCGTGCGGACGAGAGAGGGTCATGTTCCTGTAGTGGAGACTAAAATGAACCTGATGATGATGACTCGCATGTATACAACAGCCCTCTAGCAAAGAGTATGTAATAGTGCCACCAGTATTTGAAAACGTACGTCCATTGCCCATGATACCATTAAAATGATATCAGGGAAATCATAGTGATTGCCCTGGTATCATTCTAAGAGCTCATGACACACTTCTAGTGATGTCTCATATATATTATTAATATTAGCTAATATCTACAATACAGACAGTAAGTTAAATATCCACAACCACATTAAGCCATATAAAGTTATACTTTAACTTTAAACAAAAAAGAATAGTTTTGAAATGTGTTAGGGATGATTTTGAGATGTATTAGGGTTTTTTTTTTTGGATGTTTCGAATGCACAAGATTTACTTAAATCTTTTATTTGATTAAGATATTGCTCGTATAGTATGATGGAAACTTACAATGCCATTTACTTACACTTAAAAGGTATTTTATCTAGTACTCGTGCTTTAGGTCATTACAATCTATCCCGTTAAAAATTCCAACTTTCAAAACGTAGTAAATAGCAAGTGACCTAGCTAGTGAATAAATTTCTAGAGACAGTCAGCCCATGAGTGCCAATAATCGAGTATAACAGGTGTTTAAGAGGTCTATAAAGCCTGCACGGTTAGCTCCTACTTGGAAAGTTTTTTACTCCTTTCGTCACCTTTCATCCTACCTTTTATCTGAAGTGTTGGTGTAGTTACCAACTTTTTAGTGTTTTAGACCGAGAGCTGGGTTTACATTTTCGGTGATTTTTTAAATTACTATTTTTATATCACATTAGGATTTTATACCACTAAAGTGGGAAACAAGCATACGGCCCGCTTGACGGAAAGCAGTTACCGTCGCCTATGAACGCCTGTAACACCAGGGCCATCACATGCGCTTTGCCGAATACATTTTATCTAGTTACTCGTTACATGCGGAGTGAAACTGCTGGTAGAAGGTAGTTAAATATAATAGCACTTTATTTCTCAAACACCCAGAGCCTATTTGTTGGGCGTCATCATGAATCACGTACAGGTAATGTTAGTTTAGTGATTAGATAACTGAATCAAATCTAACTAACTGTTTACATATTAAACTATCTCTTTACATACTGTTAGGCGCGGGCCACGCCGCCGCGCCAGGATTTCAGCGAAGCAAAGTTAAGCTCGTTTAACTCAGGTCATGTGTCGCTACCACATCTTTTTATGCGAATCAGTTCACACAGCGAACTACAGAACTGAGTGAAGAAGTATGAAGAAACGCATAAAGGGCATGAGCGAATGAGCGAAGCGAAAACAAACAAATTTAATTCGTTTCGCTTCGTTCCCGGTGTGGCCTGAGCTTTAACTTCAGACTTTTATTCCCTTATGTACTAAAAAAATAAAATAATATTAAAACTCACGTGAGACATTATACTAAATTAATTAGATAAATTAACGGGTCACTCACGTCTTTTTGTCGGGAAAGCCGACTAGTTTCGATCTCAAAAGGAGACCTTCATCAGGGCGAATGTCCAGACACGTCCACCCTTTGTCTCTCGCGCCGGACACTGCGCGCCAATGCGCGCGCCGCACGACTGGAAAAGGTGGTGGGGGGTTGGTGCGTTGATTGGTGGAGCGCTGCCTTCGACGATGACGTAGTGGCAGCCGGTGGATCCAATTCTTCTATCTCTCCGGGCGCGTGGTCATCTAGTGCGCTTACCATGTGGTGGTAAAAACTGACAGTATCAGCATTGGCGACTGTATCGTGACTCTCTTTAGAATGAAACTGGAGCACTGGTCACGGATGGAAACTAGTCGGCTTTCCCGAGAAAAAGACGTGAGTGACCCGTTAATTTATCTAATTAATTTAAAAAAATAAAATTTATAAATTTAGCCCCAATATGTAGAAATCCATGAATAAGAAATAGCGAAAAAATATTGTTTTAGCTTCTATAAAATGCCAAACGTCACAATACATTATTTCCAGAAATAGAGTCAACTAAATATTATTATAAGAATTTTTGAATCCGTTCGCGTCTGTCAAAATATAACAAAAACTACAAAACAAGCGTAATAGTAGGTGGAAAAAAAATAAATGGCTTGCTAAAGTGATAAGTTGCTATACGGTTTAAGTTATATCCTTCCACGGCTATAACGTCCCCGTGGAGACCCAAATAAATACCCATCCGTGACCTCTCTAATGCTTTCCTCTCTGCAGTCTCTTGGTAGATCTTTAAATAGATATTTCTTAGTGTAAATAAAAATCTGTTTTAACGAACTTAACTATTTTTTTTTTGTTTGCAACAGCTTTTCATACGTAATTAACCAAGCGAGTGTACAGAGTATTCCTTAATCTGGGATGGTTTTTTTTTTTGTTTTTTTTTTTATATGTTTGTGTAGTAACTTTTAAATCGATACTTCCATTTTGACAAAATTTAGAAGGCATAGAAGACTTTACGTTTCCAATGTAGATATTACATGTAATGGCACAACTTTTGACGAGTAATCTAATGTCAGCTAATGACATTTTTAATTACTTTTTAATTTAACTTTTTTTCACCAGAGTAAAATTTTACCATAACTTATATAGTTGTTCAGTACTTTTAAACTCTCTTTTAAGAACATTGCATATATTCAGATTAGTAGATAAAAAAACTGTTACCGCAACGCTCTAATTGACAAGGACAATTATGTATTGTCAACGCAATTTTTGACATTATGTCAATCTTAGGTAGTACATATGCAATATTTCATTTTATGCTGTCACAGTTAGTATAATACTTTACTAGCAGTAATCGAGGGTTGAGTAATCGACCTCGAATGCAGCACCCATGCCAGGGCAAATATCTCCGATTATTCCCTGAATACAGATGCAATTTTGCCGTTATCCTAAAATACGTCTACAAAATTGCATGCCTGTGCTATTGTCTGCTAAAGCGATTTTATCCAAATAGATCCTTGTCGTCTATTTATTACACGTTTACCACAAAAATACCTTGTCATCGGAACTCAACCAACATGTAAAATTATGTAAAATTTCAACACTATCAATAGAGTAAGTGGTTCTAATCCAGCTTGCAATATTGACTTAAACAATCAAACATACAAACATTGCGAGTTAAATAAAAGCTTGTAAAAATGCACATATACATACATTCGCCCTGAAAACATTATACATTTGGCTGTCATGTAAAAGTGAGTAAACAAAAATATGAACATTTTTGCAATGTCAGCTCCCGCGCTACATGTTTTATGTTTGCCGTCAAGGGGTTGAATGTATACAAACTCTTTACTTTAGGGCTCTCTACAACGGAACTCCATTACTAGTGCTACCTCCGCGACCCTCCACGACCCTCCGCTACTTTCAACACTATATGGTATTTTTGTGACCTATTGTTTATCGCTTGATAGATCAGTGAGTGCAGCTTTTAGTGTAGATCGTAACATTTTTTCTCGCTGTGGTGGTTAGACGTTTTCGTTTTATGTTTGAAGATACTTTACTGAGAAAGTAGTTGCTGTAGGAAACTATATTATTTACAGGCAATTTGATTTACACTACTTTGCGTGCTTCCACCACTAGTTAGTTCTTGCAAACGTATACGTTGTCGCATGCATCTATTAACGATACTGGATGGGTATCGGCCGGCAGTAATTTTCAAGAACTAACTGCAGTCGCCGTTGGCCGTGTGGTTTCCGGCAGACTAGAATAGAATCACTCCGTCTCTTCCCGTGGATGTCGTACAAGGCGACTAAGGGAAATACATTATCAAATATCGATCAGAGGGGTAATTCTCGTAATTAAAATATAGTTTCGATCCAGTCTCGATCTCACAAATGTCACATTAGGTATTCTCGTAATACAATATGTAACTTCAAAATTAAATTTAAGCGGGATTATATCGAAATATGAGTGAAAATTAAACAAACTAAGAATGTTACTTTGCCAACAACAAGAATTGATAATAATTAATTAATGAAATCAAGTATATAGTTTTAGTCAATTCACAATTCAATCTCAATTCGGTCAACTTTCAATCTGCGTTCATAGAAAAATTACGAGAATTGGCCTTCAGGCCTCCCCAACCCGTCTGGCCAGCGTAGGGAGTGTAGGCCAAATCCTCCTTCCGACGGACGAGAGAGGGTCGTGCTCCTGTAGTGGAGACTAAAATGGACCTGATGATGATGAACTGCAGTCGGGTAACTTGCGGAATAAGAACACGTCGATTGTTTCGCAGAATAGGTACGTCATAGTGTGTCGCGGTACGTGGATATTCAACAACACGGGGTAGATACCCAATAGTGTTAGATACTTAAAATGCATGGTGCACGGCTGTTGACCTTCACTTGTCTAGCCCTATCTTTAGGCTTTAATGCCTTATTTGTCATATTGCTGTCTCTCACATTACTAAGAGGGGATGTCAAATTCCAAAAGCTTCTTACTCCTACTAATTTCTTCTGATTAAATTCGTTGTGAGTTCCAAGGCAGCCGTAGTTTTACCCCCGGGACTGCAATGGACTTCACTGTTCATTGCCTTTTTTGGCGGTCGCCGCTGTTAATCCTGGTTACACAGTGGTGGGAATGTGTGTGGGTCCCGTCCCGTAACACGGGGTAGATGATGATTCATTAACCTAAACAACGGAGACAGTGTGACACCACTGAGACAGTCAGCCAGTGACCACGGCCGGTACAACCTGGTCGATACGTCCCTCATGTAAGGTATGTAAAAATACCTTACATGAATGATCGCGTAAATTCCCGTAGTTAATATAAATTTGAAAATGTTTATTGATTAATTTGTTACCAAGTGAAATAAAAATGTCTATCCAATTCTTTTTTTTGTATACCACATCCAATGACAGACAATCATACGGCCCGCCTGATATGAAACGGTTAACGTAGCCAAAACTCGTACCATAAAATATCGCTCGCGCGCTGATATCCTCACTGCCAGCGCTACAACTCCTTCCTGCTTGGTGACCTCACTCACTCTCAGAAACACCACAATCTTCAAGGGAATTCTTATTTCGCTGCGGTCTTCTGTAAAGTGGCGGAACATAGGTATAAAGGGGATTTGTCTCCAGTCGGACTGGACATGCCCTACTTCTCTTTCGCTAAAACTCTTGTCGGCAGGGTACACCACGTGCAGATAAGGTAGAATTTGGTCCTAAATTAGTCGCGATGGACGACTTTTACTCCTCTAAAAAGGCTGGTATACCACTTACTCTCCATCTCTTTTTCATCGTTTGATCATTTGCAAATTACTGTTGTGAAATACTTTCTGAAAATTGATATGATTTACAATGATGCTTTTGTGTATTATAACAGAGGCTTCAAATAATTAAATTACAAGCGGAAGCACGCAAAGTGGATAATTTGCCTTCCATTAATTAGTATCTATGAATGAATCCTCATTATCTGTAAAACAAAACTTATTATTTCAGCAGTTTATTGAAAGTGCAAGGAAGGCAATCGATGCGAGGTTGCGTAGGAATATTTTTTCACTAGAGATGTGCGAAATCTAATACTAAGCGTTGCGAGAATAGGCTAGACGACAATGATAAAAAATTATAAAAAGTACATAGCAGTGTCATAAAATATACAAAACTAGAACGATCTGTGATCTTGAAATTTTGATAACTTATGTCCGACTTGTTCTATGATCGATCAAAGTGTAGTAGGAAAGTCCAATTTAAAAGAATGAAATTATAAAAAAAAAATATTAATTTTGGAAAAACAATCAAAAATACTATAACTTTTGTTATGGCACTAGCTACATAAACGCAGTATTTCACATAGCTGTCGTACAAATTTCTGTTTTAACGTATACAAAATACATAAGTGTGACGTCATACTTATGTAGCCTTTTGTATGGAGCGTTTTCAGGAAAGTCCAAAATTGTGATTTTCAAATTATCATATCTCGAGAAGTTTTTATGCTATCGAAGTGATTCTTTCACCTATAGTTATATCATTGTGACGTCCTTACATAACAAACCGAAAGAAAAAATTGTCGTCTAGCCTATTAGTCGCGTTGTTCGTACGTCTTACTGATAAATGTTATTATTCCATTAACGATTATATATTATACTATTCCATTAATGAATAAAAATTATACATTTATATGATATATCAATTATATGATAGTAATCATATAATTGATATATCATATATATGATAGTAATCATATAATTGATATATCATATATAATGTATAATTTTTAATTACCGTTTCTATCGATAATTGTAATGACTATTAAAATTTTATTATAATTCCACTATAATATACATTGACATTATACACAGATATAATATACATAGTTTGACATACTTTAATATAATATGAAACATGTACTTTGCTATAATATTATATGTATAAGGTGCTTTTTTTGTATTAGCCAGGAATTTAATGGCAGATAGTATTAAGCCTACTTGTTACGTTAGTGAAGAAATATGGCGTCCCAATATCATTAATAAGCTTTGAAAAAATAAATAACGTAGTCAATGAACTGGTTTCATAGTGCTTAATACATTCCGCGCTATCAGATGAAGTCGATAATAACAATAACAGCTGTACGTAGGTAGCGTCGTCCCAATTGCATATTTCCTTTAAAATGCGTTGTAATCAAAATAGGATAGGTAAAAAAAATGTAATCAAATGTAAAACTGATAGGTAATAATAACATACACTTACAGGAGGGCAGATGATTGTCCTTATCAAGGTCATTGAACTTTTCATCACACTTATTATCACAGATTTTGAACTGTCAAATTAATATCATAATAAATAAATAATAAATATTGTCAGACAAATTACACAGCGCCATCTAGCCCCAAAGTAAGCGAAGCTTGTGTTATGGGTACTAGACAACTGATAAACATACGTAAATACAGTTTTTTTTTTTGTAAATACATACTTATGATACATAGAAAATACCCAGACCAAGACAAACAGACATGTTCATGCACACAAATGTTTGTCCTATGTGGGAATCAACCCCACGAGCGTTGGTGTCGAAGCCGCGTCATTGACCGCTACGCCACCGAGCTCGTCGAATAATGTATGTGTTTGTTTATGGAAACATCATAAAAACACTTAGTTACGATGTTAGTTTTCAAAAATAACGCAGTCACATAACATGTTCTACAAAAACTTGGCGTGTTTAAAAGCTCATTCAAATTATTTACACAAAATCACAATTAGTCACTAATTTATCCACGTCTACATACATGTTTTACCACTTTTTTGCCATGGAATGTCTGCGGAAAAAGTCCACTACCGCTTTCTGGAACTGATCGAGGTCTATCTGTACTGAATTTCGTACAGATATTCTGCGTGCGCATTTACACTCGCGACAAGAAACCATACCATACCATTTCGAGAAATTTGTACATTTCGTAAAACTGCGGCGTATAGGCATGATTAGGTCAACACACGGACGAATCACGGTTAACACTGTTTTCGTTTCCTTGGATCCTTTCTTCCTTCTTTCTCGCGGCGCGAGCGCTGTTGCCGTGCCGCCCGTGCGGGGGCGGGCGGCAGGAGATCAAGCGACAGACATCGCTGCGAAGCGGCGGCGTTTACAAAGGGCGGCCCAACATTTGAGTAAACTTTGACTTTACCGCGGTTATCACCGTGTTCGGAAAGCGTTTGGCAGCTCGTGACGTAGCCTTTCGGCACGGGTCATACCCGAGCGCATTGACCACGCCGTCTAGACTGCGACACAGAGGGATGGATCATACAAAGTAAACTAATCTTTTCATGATGCGATTTTATTTCCTAAGAGAAAAAAAATAACACGTGGGGCACAAATTTCATTTACTATCGAAATCGGCATATGTAATACTACTACCCTTTTCAATCCTGGCAGATAAATCAAAAGCTCCCTGTATATCTATATTATCTAGCTATATTATGATAACATTTATTTCTAAAAATTTGTATGCTTGACGGCAAAACATAGAGGTACCATTATTGTAAACAACATCTTACACTTGTCAACATTTCACCTATGTTTAACAAATAAACTGATTCTGATTTTGATACGTCTCTGTTGTTCGAATAGTTCATATACATCTTTCGTTTGTTTTGTATGAGCTGAAAAATCGCTGCACAAAACCCTCTAATCTGAACCTAATCTGGGCGAAGCTAGAAAAATTAAGTAAATCTATTGCTTGATACTTTCCTAGAGCACAGCTCCGCTACTATTATCACATTCTATGTACACAGCCGTCGTACATATCCCCGCAGTCATTCCTCACACGCCATTCTTGTTCGCGCAATGATAAATTAATAAAATAGCTTAAGAATTGTATACCATTCTACCAGTGTTAATAATTAAATAAGAATTATGATTACAATTTACTTGACATTTTGTTTAATGTTGTGGCAGGGCGCACCTCTATTAAAAATATCATCAGGGAGACGCCGCTATCAAATTATAGGGATGCTCGCGAGATGTTTGTGGCGAATCCGACTCTATTCCCCAGATTAAATTCATGACGGGATCTTAGGAATCTTTGTACGCACTATGCATAACGGCCGCGGCGGCGGTTGAACGCAGTTATATTATTGTCACGTGACATTTGTTAGAAATATTTTTTTGTACTATAAATTAATTACATCAGGTCTGGGACAATTCCCATTTTTTGCCGTTCTCTCTCGTTCCATGACGAGCACGGTGGCCACTTTGACTCCGAGGTAGCGGGTTTAATCCCTGCACAAGACAAATAGTCTTGTGCGGTTTTTTCTAAATATTATATGTATATATTTACAAAAAAATATAAGTATAATAACAGTTATCTAGTATCCATAGTACAAGCTTTGCTTAGTTTGGGACTAGATGGCGGTGTGTAATTTGTCCAGGATTATTTATTTATGTTTCAATATTATGTTAAGTTGTAAAATAAATGCCCTGTTAAGATTTTAACAGGAGCCAATAGTTTGAAGTTCTCCGAGAAAGACGTGAAAGCATTTTTACAGTTACGGCAACTTGTGAGTGCTTCTCGTGGTGTAAGCAATTTCTCACCATTCGGTAGGGCATAAGCATATTTTTCACCTTAGTAGCATAAATGATACGCCTAACGTTAAAAAGCGAAACTGTTCCCTCGACACACGTGACAAATATTTTTTAAGATATTTTAACACTACATGTTAAGACGCGTCAAGTATGTATATTGTGAGCTAAGCCCCTATTGTCAATTATTCTATAAATAAACAACAATCCTGGACAAATTACACACCGCCATCTAGTCCTAAATAAAGCAAATCTTGTATTATGGGTACTAGATATCTGAAGGCCAATTCTCGTAATTTTTCTACGAACGCAGATTGAAAGTTGACCGAATCGAGATTGAATTGTGAATTGACTAAAATTATATACTTGATTTCATTAATTAATTATTATCAATTCTTGTTGTTGGCAAAGTAACATTCTTAGTTTGTTTAATTTTCACTCATATCTCGATATAATCCCCCTTAAATTTAATTTTGTAGTTACATATTGTGTTACGAGAATACCAATGTGACATTTGTACGCGGAGTTTGACAACTCAAACTCCGCGCCAAAATGTAAAAAAGTAGTGCCAATCCAACAACAACAAAGAAACAAAAAAAATTAATTTGGAACTATAAACAAATCATCCACTCCCGATACTTTTTTGACTGAATGTATATATTATTATTTCACAAAAATATACGCATCGTTTTTACAACATAGTGCGTAACCAAGCGAAATCTTGAAGCGACAAGCGTCAACATTTATCAGTGTCGAGCAACAAATGACAGCAATTAACATTCTCCGGCATTGTTAGCGACGAGTTGTCGCTGCAACTATTGTGTTGCCAACAGACACACGGGCGTACCTAGTTGTTGCCTCTGTTATGCAGATTACGAAGATTAATGATAGTAACTATCTGTTTATTAACTTTGTAATACCGAAGTTTGCACTTAACATACCTACATCTCTTTGTTTTTATTTTTATACTAGCATGTCACCCCGGTTTGGCACTGGTAGAAAGTAGTGTTGTATTTTCCTCGCAATTTTTCTTGTCATATGAACCTTAAAAATTTGCAGAATTGTTGGAATCGTTTTCGAGTTTTGCGGTTAGCAACATTCATTTTATTCATATAAACTAAGTACGTTGGCTGGTAAAATAAACATGCAACCCGACTGATGTGAGACAGTAACAATAGCCCAATGGTTTCCAAAATTTTAAGGTGACAGAACATTAACGCAAATCCGTTTATTTTCTGAGCATACATACTCGTAATCTTAATCGAAACGAGTTTAGAGAGGACTCCACCGCGCTGTTCAATTGCGAGTTGGTAAAGGCCAGTGTTTTCATATTCGATTTTTTTGTAAGATTTGCTCTACATATACAAAGTATGTAAATTATGTCTGTGAATTTTAAAAAGTTGCGTTCATTACTAACATAATTTACAGCCTAATTATAATTTCTCAGGGAAACGTATAATGTATCCACATAAAGTACTGTTCATTGAAAATTCTGAAGAAACATGAAAATAACCATGTAATTTTCAAATAAAGTAATACACAATTACCAGAACATCTTCTGACTATCTAATATCACATGTCATTGTAGATTGAAGATTCTGAGAATAATCATTATTTTCAGTAATATTGTATCTTGTCTGAAATGTACTGTGTGATTTTTTATTTCAAAAGAGATTATTGGTAATGGAATAAGTCAGGTGAGTTAGTTATAGCACAGATTAAATGTTAAAGTAATTAACATTTTATAATGAGTTAATTTTAACAATAAAATACCGACTACAAACATTACTCTACATTTATGTATGTAGATACAGGCTGAAGATGATGACGATGATGAAAAAAATATGGGACCAATCTGGTAGTATACTCTTTCAAATAAAAAAGTTTTTTTTCAAATCGGTTTATAAATCACGGAGTAATTAAGTAACAAACATTAAAAAAAAAATACAACCGAATTAAGAATGTCCTCCTTTTTGGAGTCGGTTAAAAAAGAGGGTTTATATCGGCTGCAAGGCTGCATTATTGTCGATTCTCTAAGATAACTGACCACTTTGCCATACAGTTTAGTACATAATGACAAACTGGGGCCCTACCTCTGAAGCTGTAACCAATTCCGATCGAATATTTTGATTCAAAAAATAGGTTTAACGTTTTAGTTATTTACAAACATCTTCAATTTAGTCGGTGAGCTCCAGGGTTTCTACCAGCTAAGCTGAGCACGAGTCACATAAATCTAAGCTGATGTTTTATTTTCATAATCAAACAATCCGATAGGAATCCGCTTCAGCGTAGCCGGTAGTTGGGAGCCCTGCCCCCTTACCACCATCTCTTATTGCGATGCAATAACTGAATAGAATCCTTATTCATACCAATGAATAAGCGACTCTATTTCAAATGGAATAGAGTCGCTTATTCATTGGTAGGAAAAAGCATTCTATTCAGTTATTGAATCGCAATAAGAGATGGTGGTAAGGCGGCTGGTCAGTTATCTTAGGGAACCGACCGTAGCCGTGAGGTTCCGGCAGACTCGAATAGAATCATTCCGTCTCTTCCCGTAGATGTCGTACAAGGCGACTAAGGCAAATACATTATAAAACATCGATCAGGCCTCCCCAACCCGTCTGGCCACCGTGGGGAGTGTAGGCCAAATCCTCCTTCTGTCTGGGACAGACGAGAGAGGGTCGTGCTCCTGTAGTGGAGATTTTTATGAAAACGTCTTTTAATTTTTCGGGTTAATGTATAGCCTATAACACTCACAAATAACGAGGCTTTCTATCGGTAAAAGAATATTTAAAATCGGTTGAGTAGATCCAGAGATTACTTCCGACAACCCCAAAAACTCACAAACTTCACCTCTTTATAATATTAGTATAGATTAGTATACGACTATTATCACCCCCCAAAACCTTTGAAATAAGTTCAGATTAAAGAGTTCCTCCTCATGCCTGGCGATCTGTAGTTTCTGGTGGTCTTTTTTGTCACAGCAAGCTGGCTGTACGTACTACCTGTTACACGGATTTGTAGGCCTTCAGTAACCGCTTTGCTTGTTTGCTCGTTTATTTGCAAAATTATATTAAAATATATATATTATCAGCAACGTAATATAAAAGAAATACTTGTTATATTTGCAATAGGTGAATGAATTAAGACAATTCTTTAAATTGAAACTAATACAAAATTCACTCACTATTTCCTAATGGAAGTAAATTTTAAAAGAAATTGTAAAGATATGGACAAACTAGAGCATGACAACTTTAAAAATTGACTAGGTACGGGAGCAGTTTGTTCTACTATTACGTATACTTTAAAAAAATGAATATGCCACTACCATCCCCCTGGTATTCTTATTACTTTTGCATTTCTTATTATTATTAGTAAAATTATATTATTAAAGACAAATGAACACTATGCCTCTTAATTATATTATATAACATAGTGAAGTAAAGATAATTTTTTACTCTCCAATAGGTTACAATAAATTACAATAGGTACTACTTTTTCAGCAGCTGGTTTATACTCTTGAAAAAATTACAATACTATTATTTCTATATTAATATTACAATAATATCTATATTATTATTATTTCTATATAATTTATAATTACAGTAGTTAGCCATGTGTACACGAAGAGATTTTTAGTAATTGTCTGTTCAAATTAAAGAAAGAAACTTTTTGTACTACATAATTCATAAATCATGCCTACAAATATAAAATATAGTTTTTAAGTAGGCCAGCTTACGGTCACCACTGCATCGACGACTATGTTTGGGAATCGAACTATGACAATTAATTCTTACAATTATTATTATGTTTAGATTAGTATTTTTAATCTTAATCCTCGAGTAGACTCGTAAACATAGTAAGACAGTTCGAGATTTCAGATAAATAAATCAATGTTCATTTATGACTAGATCAAGAGGATTCAATTTTAAATAAATAAGTATTTGTATATATATCATTAAACAAACGGTGGAACTGAAATGTGTTTTACAGAAACGTTAATCAAATTTCGCAGGATTAATTCACCCGTGCATCCGTTTGGTTTCGTGAACTCTAATCACTACAAAATAACCAAAATGCGGTATCTATTAAAGATTATCCTAGCTATAGCGCTGCGCTAGTTTGCACACAACTTTGTCGTCGAACAGCGGCGAATGGGCGAGTGCAGTGCTTCAAGATTGTTAATAGCCCTTCCTTACTAAGGACGTTGATAAAGATGGAGACTGAATTTGCTACTGCTGCCGATATAAGGATTAGAGGAAGGTCTTAAATTTAATCACTACAGAGTGCAGTGGAAACAAGGAAATATTCTAGGATTATATAATTTATCGACAACAATAGTAACCGAATTGATGAAAATGGCTGCAACGCTAAAGTGCCACAGATTTGATAGAGCAATTCTTGTGGTCCAAGAAAGTGAAATGAGCAGGGTTAATCAAGAAGATTTTTTTTATTGATAATAATTACAATCCACAGACCCCGTGGTCTGTACCTTTTGTTAACAATCTTCTATTTTTATGTCACAATTTTTAACAATTTATTAATTGCGCGTCGTTATTATGCTTGATTTGATGCATGATGAGTTGATGCATAGGGCAGCCATCGCCGTACTCGACCGTTTTATTTATTATGTAATTACAAAAAGAATAGTATCAACAATTTTTAAGTTTGTTGACAACATGTGTTTTTTATGACATTACTAGCTGTCCCGGCGAACTTCGTACCGCCTAACAATCAATGAATGTCGTGGTACATATTAGCTGAACTAAATTTATGATTTTATGGAATTAAAACAATGAATAGTAGAAAATAATAGAGAAGCTCGATGGCGTCATTGCGCGTGCCAGTCTAATTGAACACGCAAGTTAAGCAACGTCGACCGTAGCCTGTACACGGATGGGTTTATATTACCTCGAGCTCCTCCGTGATTCGAAAGACACGTTAAGCCGTCGGTCCCGGTTGTTATCATTAGCTCATCTTGAGCTCCTCCGTGCTTCGGAAGGCACGTTAAGCCATCGGTCCCGGTTGTTATCATTAGCTCATCTTGAGCTCCTCCGTGCTCCGGAAGGCACGTTAAGCCGTCGGTCCCGGTTGTTATCATTAGCTCATCTTGAGCTCCTCCGTGCTTCGGAAGGCACGTTAAGCCGTCGGTCCCGGTTGTTATCATTAGCTCATCTTGAGCTCCTCCGTGCTTCGGAAGGCACGTTAAGCCGTCGGTCCCGGTTGTTATCATTAGCTCATCTTGAGCTCCTCCGTGCTTCGGAAGGCACGTTAAGCTGTCGGTCCCGGTTGTTATTATTTAATGACAGTCGTTAAGTTAAGTCAGTGGCCTTTAGGCGGTTCGAAAACACTGGCCTCCGCCAACCCGCAGTTGAGCAGCGTGTTGGAGTACGCTCTAAACCCCTTCGGTTGAGGGAAGACCCGTATCCATAAAAACTGAAGATTTCATAAAAATAAAGATTTCCTTATTGTTAATTTTTTTTTTAAAAAACGTTTTGTTTTATTTTTTTTAGTTTTGAAATAGGTTTTATCATTTTGGTGATTTGTAATTGTCATTTCTTTTGATGTTTACTCTGATTTGATTCTTGCGCTCGAACCCCATGGGAAAAGCGTTTTCAACCCTATCGATTTGACATTTTTAAATTTTCATAACAAATCACAGACAACTTTCAATATTTTTAAAATATTCAATAATATATTAATAAATATTCCAATCCTTTTTAACTGGCATTATTTGTATGGGAAAACGTTTTTTCTTTTATTTAATTCTTTCGTCAATTTTTCAATGTTTTTAATACTTTCCCGACCAAGACACGACATTATTTTATATATTATATAGATTTATGGAGCTTGATTTAAATTTCTGAACGCACGCATAAATATTTTAGAACCAATAAATATTTAAATCCACAAAACTGTTTTCAGAACAAATCACAGCCAACTTTCAAGACGTAAAAATGAGACCAATAGAGTTAACATTTGTTTTTAATCTATGACATTTGTTCTATAATGAGCTTAATATACATTTCTGAACGCACGTATACATTTGGCGTACGCACGTACGATAACGTCACATTTGACAGCTACGACAACCAAAGAGAATGTAACCACTACGTTTTAAGAGACGGATGTGCCATACAAATAGCGTAAATTCTAAATGTATGAAATGGGAGCGAAAACAATCAGAATTTGTACCAAATTCGCTTCCGATTCATAGAGTCGTTTTTTTACCTTGAGTTGCGCCAGGCTGACGACAACCACGAACATTTTGTATGGGAAAATGTGTTTTCTTTTATTTTATTTTTTCGAGAATTTTCCAATGTTTTTAAGAGTTATTCTGCTATTCGGGACGGAAACAAATCCAACAAATCAAAAACCATGGCAATCGGTCCAGCCGTTCTCGAGTTATAAGTGTTGTAACAAACACGACTTTCTTTTATATATATAGATATAGCGATGTCAAAATTGAAAGTCGAGTCGAGAGTTCTTAACGAATGGCTAGTAACTTTGTACTTAAAGGTAAATAAATATGCCACGACAATCTCGCAATCAGCTCTAGGATTTTAATGAAATTTACAATATGAAAAATAAGGGGGCAAAAATTAACTATACATATACCTGACATACAACTCGTAGCTGATAATACGAATGCGTAAGCCGACTAAAATATATTTCCGCTTTCCTATAAGGTAAATCTTGCCCGTGTGGTTTCCGGCAGACTAGAATAGAATCACTCCGTGTCTTCCCATGGATGTCGTACAAGGCGACTAAGGGATATACATTTATCAAACATCGATCAGGCCTCCCCAACCCGTCTGGCCAGCGTGGGGAGTGTAGGCCAAATCCTCCATCTGTCTAGGACGGACGAGAGAGGGTCGTGCTCCTGTATTGGAGACTAAAATAACCTGATGATGATGATATGGTAAATCCAGCGCTTGAAGCGTTTTCTCTGTGGTTTGAAGCTAATCACTTTAAACTTTGACTGTAAATGACACTTTATGTAACTAGACATGATCACCCAAGAAATGTACCTATGGAAAATATAAAAAAAAATATAATTCCAATAAACACGAATGAAACATTAATATTCATATTCAAATTAACTTTAAGCACCGTCATATTGTCAGATAAAGCTATTTGAACGAACAAGTTTAATTAATGAGCTTTGTGGAACAACACATTCAGACCGTATTCAAAATTCTGAGTATTTTGTTAAAAATGTAATAGTTGAAATTTTAAAAACTTGTTTATGGATCTATTTCACTGCTACCAACATTTTAGTTGCCAACCTCACCTGCATGTAGTGCAACCTGCTAACTGACAAACGAGGCTATGGCTAAAAGAGAGGTAGGGCATAGAGTATTTTTTAAGCTGCCCTACCGGGGCAGTACCTCACAGAATACCGCGACCCCTTGCTGATTTCCATTGTGGTAATTGTGTTACCCTAAGAATTATTTTTGGAATCAAAATATTCGATGGGAATCGGCTTACGCGATAGGCCCCTGGTCTATAGTCGTTAATTGTAAACAAGCGAGTAGTATACGGGTCAGGTAACGCGTGAGTTAAAAAAAACGCATTAGGTAAATGCACAAATAAAAGTAAGAGAAAACAGAATAAGAAATTAGCCTTAAAAAGTATTAGCTGTGCAGAGCACAGACAGTACTTAGTTAACGCTACAGTTAGAATCCGTACAAATTAACTCCGAGGAAATTACAGTGAAGGATCACACAAAAAGGAGAAAAACGTAAACCTCAATGGGTTCCCGACTGCTCTTTGGATAAATATCTCAATCCAAGTTTTTTTAGTGTTGCGTATGAACATATTTTCTGGTAGAAATAGGTCACCACCATGTTTGAGCCAAAGCCAACCTCACTTGCTCACATGTCGTAAATATATTTAAGCCCCAAGAATATTATGTTTGAAAGGATCTTTTATTAAACAAACATTTTTGGTTTAGATACCAATGAATTCATTTCTTATGCGGATGAGTTGTTGTTACTTACACTTGTTACTACCAATATCTATTTAAATTACTTTTTTTATATGAGAGGGGGGCAAGCATGTGGGTCACCTGATGGAAAGCAATCACCACCGCCCATAGAAATCAGCAACACCAAGGGGTCACCAAACCGATGCCAGCCTTTTAAGGGAAATATTGACTCTATTCTTGAAGATCCCCATGTCGTATTTTTTTAAAGACTTATTTAATTTAATTTTTTTTACAACTACAGTCCATCTACATAAGGAATAAGAATTTGAAAGGATTACAAGTGTTACACATAAACATATGAAACTTGGAGACTATATTCTCTACCATAAATTCCTTACAGCAGGTAGAATTCACGTAGCAATGGTCGTAAAATTTAATGTTATTTTTACATCCGGAAACTATCCAGCACCACGTCGGTCCATTTAATCATCACCACGCTGTTCCTAGCCCGAAGTGTGAAAATGTTGAATTACTGAACATACCTCTTGGGGATTACTCCCGAGACCGTACCATTGGCTCTCATAAATTATGATAGTCGAATACACGTGAAATATTTTGTAGTGTAAGTCTCTCCATTATTTTGAGGCCAAGTCAACCTCAAAGTACGCGTTGCGCATCCTGCCTTAACCCATGCAGTGCCGGCTTACTTAAGAACATTGCCCTCAGGCCGCTATACTTTTAACTTAGACATTGAATACAAAACTTACACGCCGATGGCGTCTTTGGCATGTAATTAAAGATTCATAGGACGCCAATGACCGGCCTTGATACTGAATGGGTTAAGCAAAAATGGAGAAGTATCTACACCTCTCCGAAGATTATCAAAAACATGATTGATGTGTGAGGTACGATTGAGTAAGGTCCCCAGTCGTAAGGAAATGCTGCACCGGCAGCGGAGACACCAGCTCGTAATTTAAATTCCTTGCAATGAGTAATTTATACTAATATTGTAAAGCTGAATAGTTTGTTTGTTTGGTTCGTTGGTTGATTCTCAAGAACTACTGGCTCGAATTGAAAAAATATTTTAGTATTGAATAGCCCATGTAACGAGATTTATTTATCGATTTACCATCATGCGCAACCAATATGAGCAAAGCCCTAATGAAAAATATTGTAGACATGGGGAAAAATAATATATGTTCCTCATTTTTGCAATATTTGTCTTTCTTTTGAGAGCTTCCGTTGCGTGGGCTGCGTAAAGTTACGCACCAATCATAAATGATGGAATTGTTTCCCTCAAAAAGTTAAAATAAAAGTCCGCGATAACATACTCGTATGTGTATCTTTTAAAATTAGCTCACTATAACCATTTTAATAGCAATCCTACATCAATCCTCAAACCTGTCTCTTGCATGCAGACGAAGTTGCGCTATATCAGCTAGTTGTTATACATAGCTGCGGTAACCGTTTTACATTAGGCGGACAGTACGCTTATTTAAATAAATAAGTAAATATTTCTGGACAATTTACACAGCGCCATCTAGTCCCAAATTAAGCGCAAAGCTTGTGTTATGGGTACTAGATAACTGATATTATACTTAAATACTTTTTTTTGTAATTACATATATATAATACATAGAAAACACCCAGACCAAGACAAACAGACATGTTCATGTACACAAATGTTTGTCTTGTGCGGGAATCGAACCCGCGACCTCGGAGTCAACGTGGCCATTGCTAACCATTCGACCACCGAGCTCGTCAAATTGGTACCGAGCTCGTAAAAAAGGAAATCCGTCGTTCCGAAGACAGATTCTCAAAAGGGCAGATCGTCATAAGAACTGATTCTCAAATAGATGAACAAGGTACAGGTGCACAGAGGAGGCTGATCTGTATCGAGAACCTTTAGTAACAGCTTCCCAATTTCACTCACTAGCATCATTATGACGGTGAAAATTTTAAAGTCGCAGTAAATGCTCGATGTGGCAATGATCGTAAACAGTTTCAAAGTAATGCCCATGAACCGCTCAGGTCACAACTGGATATTTTACTTGCCGACACGTTTATAAATCTCCCGAGATTGGTGGACGTACAAATGTCGTACGATGGGGAAAGTACTTCCACAGACTACTACAGCCAGATAACAATTACTTGAGGGTTGTTTAGTTCCTGCGAATAAGTGAGGTCACCAAAAAAGAAACTGGTAGATAAAGAAGGACTAAGTTGCGCTGCTAACCCCGAATCTTCTTAGTTCTTCCCGCATTGACGGGGATAACATCGTGAGCGTTATTTCATGTTGTTAGCGTATATCTACGGTACGCCTACGGTAACCGCTTCACATCTGGCGGAACATAAGCATGTTTGCCACTCGACGTAGTAAAAAAAACGTTTCAAAAAGACATCTGGTGCTCACGTTGTGCACCGTACCATTAAGCAAACGAGACACTGGCGAAAGAGAGTAAATATGTCGAACCAGCCCCCTTACCACCATCTCTTATTGCGATTCAATAACTGAATAGATTGCTTATTATATATATATATATATATATATATACCAACAATATTTATACCAACGAATAAGCGACTCAATTCGAGTTAAAATAAAGTCGCTTATCATTGGTATGAATACGCAATCTATTCAGTTATTGAATCGTAATAAGAGATGGTGGTAAGGGGGCTGAATGGAGAAGTGGAGGTACTTCTCCATTCGGGCTCGACATATCCTAACAGAATACTTGAGGATAGTTGTTTTTCTTGCCAGTCAGTGAGGTCGCCAGTCACGAGTAGACGCTGTGTTGACAGCGAGGTTGCTAGTACACGAGCAATATTCCTTCTATTGCGAGCATCTTGACTGAGGTCACCGCATTACATAAAGCGGGCATTACGCTTGTTTGATAAGCATATCTTATCTTGTATCTATAGAAGTTAACCGTTAATGACTGACCTATCATCATCATCATCATCAGGTCCATTTTAGTCTCCACTACAGGAGCACGACCTCTCTCGTCCGTCCTAGACGGAAAGAGGATTTGGCCTACACTCCCCACGCTGGCCAAACGGGTTGGGGAGGCACAGCTCAAATCACTGGACGGATCGGGTTGAAATTTGGCACACAGTAGTAGCTATATCATATACTCCTCCTATTATTTCTCTTCTGTCATTTAAAATGCTCAAACGTTGGGTGGAAGAGATACCTTTATGGGATATGTCCGTCTTTGTACAAGTTGTTTGTCAATATTTTTATTAACTGTTTTTGAACAATAAAGATATTTACAGTAACAACAACAACAGCTAATTATGCCGTGGTCATCCGTTAAGAAAGGATTTTTGATAATTCCTACGAAATACTAGGATAGGACCGTACAAACGACACAAGCTAGTGAAATATAAAATCGTCCCATCATATAAAAAACCGGCCAAGTGCGAGTCACACTCGCGCACGAAGGATTCTGTACCATTATCTATAAAAACGGCAAAAAAAAAAACACGTTTGTTGTATGGGAGCCCCCTTAAATATTTGTTTTATTTTTATTTAATTATTTATTTATAAAGTGAATATAAAACTAAATATTATGTGAGTATTTCAAGCTACTCTCTACCTATTACCGTTATCAATTGCGAGCAAAAACGAGCAAAAAAAATCACGTTTGTTGTATGGGAGCCCCCTTAATTATTTATTTTATTTTATTCTCTTTTTTAGTATTTATTGTTATAGCGGCAATAGAAATACATCACCTGTGAAAATTTCAACTGTCTAACTATCACAGTTCATGAAATACAGCCTGGTGACAGACGGACGGGTGGACGGACGGACAGCGGAGCCTTAGTAATAGGGTTCCTTTTTACCCTTTGGGTACGGAACCCTAAAAAGAAATCCCCGGTATAGGAGACCACCGAAACTGAAGCCGATTACCTTCGGATTTTTTGAATGCAAAAATGACAATCCTGCTTAGAATGTTGGTAATTATGCTTAGCTCAGCTGAAAGATACCCTAGAGCAACTACTACTGACTAAGCTGGAGATGTTTGTCAATAATTTTAACCTAACACCAATTTTTGGTATCAAAAAATCCGATGGTTCTTTGATACCAAATACGACTTCAGCTTCGGCGGTATCCCACCCAGATCTCTATCGAGAACCTGTAGTAACGGCTTTCCATTTCCACTCACTAGCATAATTCGAAAGGTGAAAATTTTAAAGTCGCAGTAAATGCTCCGGGTGGCAATGATCGTAAACAATTCCAAAGTAGGTATTACCCGCCAACGGCCCGGGTTACAACTGGATAGTTTACTCACCGACTCGTTCTCAAATCTTTCGGGATTAGTGGGTATATCAGTAAGAAAAATGTTTTCTTTTCCTACTCGTAGAATGAATGTGAGCATAAAGGATTTTTTTTGTTAACTGTGACGTCCACTATCGAACAATAATCAATAAGACAAGAATTATAGGTAATTTCTAATGCCCAACTGAAGAGAATACGACCGCTCGCCACCACTGCCAGAAATCAAGTGTAACCAGACACCATCATCGAAGCCATTGTATGCTCAACTGCATTACTTTTGTTGACAACGTCACATTACATAATTAATATCTTTTTTTTAAATTATTTGGTTTTCTTGTTATTAAAAAATTACGAGTGTAAGTTAAATGGCCAGTGCTAATAAAGTAAATTAAAAATAACCACAAATATTTTTAAGTTTAACGTATCGTAATTTAAATTTTAATTTTATTTTATTAATATTTTGTACCTGGCGGGGGCCAACTCGTAGTTGAGCAGCGTGGTGGAGTAAGCTCTGAGCCCCTTTCGATTGAAGAGAGGTCCATATCCCAGCAGTGCGATGAATATGGGTCGATGCAAAAAAAAATCTATGTGACATTTTGTCTTTTATTTATTTTCTTTTTATTTATTTTAATTTGTTCTATAGGTTTGATCTCCACTTTGAATTCAAATCCACATCTCTGAATTAAAATGTGGTCAAAATTCGGTTTGGATCCACCCCATAGTTGTGAAATTCGGCATTATCGTATCACGATATGACTGATATAACTTCAAAGTTTAATTTACATGGAATTTAATCGAAATATGACAGAGAATTATTAAAACAAAGCCAACAATCAGAAATTATAATAATTAAATCAAGTATATAATTTTTAGTCAATTCACAATTCAATTTCGATTCAGTCAACTTTTATTCTGTATTTGTAAAACAATTACGAGAATCGGCCTTCTGACATCCAGTTGCAAAAATAGCAATTCTGATATAACCTAACCTAACCCTTACCTAACAAAAACTCTATCAGGTCGCTCGAGGTTCAAAATATCATACATCATTCTACACTTAACCTCACGCTTTCACAGTTCCATAACTCATTCAATGTCCTCTGACACTATCAAACTCTAGATCTATCCCACGAACGACGACAAAATTTGTAAAAAGCACCCAAATTTGCTCTGATCTCAACCCCCTGATTTATCTTTACCTTTTTCAACGTCCAATTCAAGCGTTAAGCATCTCTTTCTTTTCAATTGAGGCGTGCAAATATTATCTGATGTTTGGCGAAAACGGTTTCCAAATGAGAAATAGAATATAGAATTTATGAGGAAGTCTGAACTTTAGAGTTACGTAGTAAATGTCAAAAAACGATGCTCTTGTAAAGTTGTTACTTTTATGCCTCAAAAATGTTTATTTTGAAATGTCTTAAGAATTCTCTTCCAGAATGATTTACATTAAGTTCGCCTTTGTAACAAGTTTTATTGTAAAATTGTGTGCAATAAAGTAAACAAATCTCGCGTACTGTCAAGCTGTGGAATGAACTGCCTGGCGAGGTTTTCTCAGGAGAGTACAGCATGGGGTGCTTAAAAAAGGCGTGATGCGGTTTTTACAGGGTCGGCAATGCGCGTGTGATGCCCCTGGTGTTATAGGCGTTCATAGGCTACGGTAACTCCTTTCCATCAGGCGGGCCATATGCGTATTAATATACATGAATACAACAAATATTATGTCATAAAATTTCTCGTTCTTCTATCATAGCTTCATAGCTATAAAATTTTGAGAAAAGTTGCGGGGTGTAATAAGCTCACTACGATCTTAAGAGCCTAAGTCAACCTAACCTGCACGAGGTGCACCCTGCTGATTCACTGGCGAGGGTCTGGCACAAAAAGATGTACGACAGCGATATAATAAAATACGGAACCATTCCCTGTCGAGTGTTGAATTTGCTAAGGAAGAGATTCTATGTTATTTTCTTTTTAATTCCAATGTATTTGGAAATAAATATTTATCTTGTCCTCGGCGGACTGAAAAATAAATTCATTTGCTAAATGAAACCTATGAACCATCATAGGACTCGTAACCGTTTGACTTTTCCGGGTAATGCAAATTTGTTTCCAAAGACTTCGTTGCCTATCTACTTATCTTCTTCTTCTTAATATATAAAAATTTCGTGTCACGTTGTTTATCCGCGATGGAATCCTAAACTACTGAACCAATTTTAATAAAAAATTGCACCGTGTGTGCAGTTTGATCCATTTTGAGAGATAGGACAGTTTATAACTCATAGAAAAAAATTACGTAAAAATATTTAAATGCGATACAAAGTTCGCCGGGCCAGCTAGTTTGATTATATATTTCTTTGAGATTGGATTCTATTAGCTATGACATATGGTACAGAGACTTGGACGGTGACCATTGGGCTGGTTCACAGACTAAAAGTCGCACAGCGAGCGATGGAGAGAGCAATGCTTGGAGTTTCTCTAAGAGATCGAAGAAATTCGACGGAGAACCAAAGTGGTTGACATAGCTCTCAGAGACAGCGAGTTGATGTGGCTGTGGGCTGGTGACATCTGCCGAGTCAGAAATGGAAGATGGACGAGGAAAGTCCTAGAGTGGAGGTCACATATGTGGCGACGAAGCGTAGGACGCCACTACTCTAGATGGACCGACGATCTCAAAAAAGTGGCTGGTAGTGGTTGGATGTGGAAAGCGGAGGATCGCATATAGTGGAAAGCATTGGGAAAGGCCTATGGATAATAATCCAGCAGTGGGTAGATACAGGTTGATAATGATGATGAGTGAGAGAGCGGTTTTGTGAGTAGAGTTAAGACTGATAATAGCTGAGGACTTAAAATTGATCTATAAGATCCACTCGTTTTATTCGATTGCCCGCGTTCGTCTTGTCTATCTATCGAAGATGGAATAGAAGAATCAATTTGTCATAGATGTAATTTCTTTTCCCAAGAAACTCTACCTAACATTTTTCTCAGGATCTTTCAAAAAGTGCATAGAGGTATTTACAGGGTCTACAATAAGCCAGTTATGCCATCATCCAGCCGCTGCGGTAACCGCTTATAGGCGGGCCGTATACTAGTTTACCACATTGAAAATGTTAGAAACTACTGATTTATAATATTTCGCATCCTGGTCATTTCGCTACCTCAACCGAATAAAGCTGTATTCGAAGAAATTCAATTTTTGGGGAAAAATTAAAAACTGTAAATTAGCGCTTACTGGTTATACCATAAAAGTGATAAAGATAATTTTGGTATCAGCGGATGCGGAAAAAAATAATCAAGCTTTTGATGTGCATTGCAATATTAGAATACTATTGTACAGACACTTATTTCCAAAAAACCCTATTATGTGTTTATTCCTTTTTATATTGTTCTGTACTTCAAAAACTAACTGCATCTTACGCCTTTATTCGTCAAAATTGTATTGATTTCTCTGCGCGTAATTTCAGATTACGGCTGTTTTTAACCAGATGGCATTTTATGCATTCTATTATTACTATACGTTTTGCCTTTTAAGAAGCAATTATTATTTTTTGCTATCGATAATACTGTTTTACAGTTATAAATCTATTGGTGCATAAGATAGAAATAAATGATTTTTTCAGGAAAGCAATAAAAACGATATAATATTAGTATTATATATTTATTAACAATTTCTTATGAAGATAATTATGTATCCTCTATTAACAAAATTATAGTATTTAGTATGTATGAGATCAAAGTAACTTAAATGTACTCATTCTGATACCAATCAACTACCAATGCATAAATTGAAAATATTTTGAAAAAAAAAAAAAATCTTTACCACAAAAATATTATTCTGTTGTAGTTATTACTAAACATTCAGGTTTCTACTACAAAATAAGTATGCATCAGCATTTTGAATTAAAAATAAATTGAAAAAATAATTTTGGCCAATGCTCTTTAATCCATATGATCTTCTTCATCAGTGGTATCTTCATCTGAGGTACTTTCTGTTTCAATTTCTTTATGACTGTAATCACAGTCATAATGAAAATGAAACACAAAATACCAAATAAAGTACTTACTTTAGTACTTAAGTTATGTGCTTTGAGAATTTTGTAGAATGGATGGTATCTCTTTGGTATCACTCCTGAATTACATAAACTCGTCAAATCTTTACGAAGCAGCGGGGGTATATATAGGCAGTGGGCGCAAATAAGCTGGTTGCAATAATAATTCTTCATCAGCAACAGTCCCTTCTTTCGCCTGGAACTTACGATTCTGTTAATTTTAAGCTATTACTCTTAAAGTCTAGTCTAATCTTTTCACTCTATTATTATAATTTTCATTTTCTTTTCTAAATCTTTTATTTTTCTTACTTCATCTTTTTCTTTTATACGATTTTATATTTTTCGTGCAATTGCAATTTTCTTTCTTCATTTGCATTTTTATATATGCTCAGACTAAGTCTTTTTTGGGCTTAAAAATGTCAAGTTAAGGGGTGTATTAAATATTAATTCGTACTGACTTTTAGTGCCCAATTTACAGTATTTATATTAATTTTTAGAAGAAACGAAGATGTATATAGTCTATACATCTTAGAAATATATAAACTTTCGTTCCAATATAATTAAGAAGATCTTTTTCTGGTATAATGTGACTGAAAGGATTTAATGTGTTCTATTAGCGGTGATTTCACCAATTTCATGTGGTCTATTTCCATGTTTTCCTCTATAATCGGCATTCTTCTTTTAAGTTTTTTTATACTACGTCGGGTGGCAGACAAGCATACGGCCCGCCTGGTGTAAAGCGGCTATCGTAACCATATTAACGCTCGCAACGTAAAATATTCGCCGTCGCCACCCCCGCTGCCAATTCATCTCCTTTCTGGTGACCTCACTAACTCGCAGGAACACAACAACCCTCATGGGAATTGTTATTTGGCTGCGGTATTCTGTGAGGTGGAGGTACATTCCCCAGTCGGGTAGCTTACAATTACACTCCCTACTATAATAAATGCCTACTATAGTAAATAACTTTTTCAGTGATTCTTAAAGTACACATTTTCTTGCATACAAGTTCTTCAATATCTCCTTTGGGCAATTTAAAAATAAGAGTTTGTTTTCAGCTGTTCTTACGTTCCAGTTGCATTTTTAAAATTTTATTAGATGTGACATCTTAAAATGCACTCCCACTTTTCATGATCCCCGATTTCCCAATATGACTTGAAAATTATTATTTGTCTCGTGTTTTCATCTATTTCCTCAAAGCACTTCCTCTTACAAGGAGCACCTAATAGTTTTGCTAGTTTGATTTTATTTTGTCCTAATACTTATGTAAGACTGACTAAAGTTCTTCAACTTTTTATGGGCACCATCTTTCTACTTGTCTTTACATAATTTTGGTTTTCTTGTAGCCTGCAAAGGCGAATTTAGTTCTTCTGAAGATACACGCCCACAACAATTATGTGGACCATTTGAATCTTTCCCATATGCTCATTCCTCTATTTCCCGTTCCTGTGACCTATAAATAACTTGCACGGCTTCATTTTCTCTTGCATTATCTTCGGTTTTATGTTTTATTTTATATTATCTAAATCAGATCGTTCGTTAATGTTCGTTTCTAAAATAACAATTTGGTTACCTAGACCCACCGGTGAATTATTACTCAGAGATATTACTATTTGTTCTTCTAGTGGAATCAGCTCGGTATATTTTAAATTAATATTTTGATTTTGCAAATCATAAAAAATATTGTCGAAACTTTGAATCTCCAGTACTATTTCGTTATCTTCTATCTGATTGACTGTTTTAATGTTTTTGTCTTCATAAGTGGAATTTGATGGTATAGTTTGTACATGTATTACATTATGACTAAGTTGATGGGGTGAAAAATCTTGACTTCCGTGGTGCAAATTTTCAAAAAAATGTTCATGTTAGATATTTCTTTTTTACAAGTCTTGTAAACAAAGAAAGTCACTACGTTCACGCTTGAACCTAATGAGTGAGATAAATATACGGGCCTATGTCGATAAGAAAATTCTTTGTGTTGGGCCGAAACCATTTATGGAAATGAAGTTTATTATTGTATACACATGTTGTCTCTTTTGTTAATTATGAATGTATGAGTGTAGTTATTTTACCAAGTCTTAATGTGGAACAATTTGTTGTATTTGTAAGTTAAGAATATTGCGAAAATATGAAATAATTGTAACATGCTTGGCTCTTAGAATTATCAGTTTAGTTTGACGAATAAAGCGGTAATATTGTATTGCAAGTGTAAAAAGTTTGAAATAGTTGGCATTATAAAATGTGACGCCATTGTTCGTCTTATTTTCAAAATCAACTTTTGTAGTAACTATTACGTCTTTTTTCATTATTTCTTTTTCTATATGGAATAGAATATTTTAAAAAATAGGGGCGTCGTATTGGATGTTCCTGATTATAAAAATGCAAAAAAAATGATTTTCTTGTAACTGCACTTTACTGCTTTATTCGTTTGGGGTAGCGATTTGTCGGAAATTTAGTAAGAGATGTCGGGACTTGACTACCATCTCTTTAGGCTTTTAATGCCTTATTTGCCATATTGCTGTCTCTCACATTGCTAAGAGGGGAAGTCTAATTCCAAAAGCTTCCCACTCCTACTAATTTCTTTTTTTGACGGTCGCCACTGTTAATCCTGGCTACACAGGAGACACAGTAGTGGAAATGTATGGTTGGCCGCCGTCCCGTAAGAGATGTCGGATTTTGGGTCGCTCGGTCAATGGTTTTTGTGTTTTTGTTTGGCCTTGTCGCGTATTATTTCTAAAAGCGGTGACGTGCGATGTGTCTAGCATTTTGGGTGTGCAGTGGGTATATTTGCACCCATAGTATGTCAATGGCTTGCTGGGCCTATGAAATTCACTTTGACACTAAATTATATGTAATGAACAATAAAATCAACACAAAATTATATATAAAATGACTTATAGATTAAGATCCTAGATGCAGATGCGTCCACGGTACCTGCTGTGGTCCCGCGCCGACTCCAAGTCAAGCGTCGTTTGGGAAGTGGATGACTTAGGTATACTTTGTTGTCTTTTTGAGGACTCTGAGAGAATTATTTACTTTATTTAACTTTATGGCTTTAATTAACTTTAAGTATTTTTTTTTTTACTTTTTTTTTCTTAATGACGCAGGCAGGTGCTGCACTGCTGTCCTGCAAATAAAATCGAGTATTGCTCCCGCTTCCGTGAAATTATTTTTAAATAGAAATAAAGTATTGAGAGTGAAATATTCAAAAATAAAAAGTTTAAACTACTTTGTATAATTTCATCTCAAAAGCTCAAAATCTGATTACTGGATTCACTTCGATATCAAATAAAGCTGACGACCTAAATCTAGTTTGATAAATTACATCAAAGTAAGAATATCAAAATTTGAAAAGGTATTTCTCCAAAGCCTCAATTATCATTAGTTAAATCCCTTTTGGGCAAATGGTAACTAATATCTTTTGGTACAATTTCTTTGTGTCTACGAAGATCAAAGCATTAAATGTCATTTTCTTTGATACTGCATCAAATGTCAGACATACATACAACCCGCCTGATATGATAGCTAACAAACCATATACGAGTAAAGTACCGCTCGCGCGTTGCCACCACCCCCGCAGCGACTATTTCCTTTCTGAGTACCTCACTTACTCGCAGGAACAAAAGCTCTAAGCTACTAGGAAATTGTTGCGTGGCTGCGGTGTTCCGTGAGGTATAGGTACAACCTCAGTCGAGAAACAACTTATGCAAACATTTCTGTTTGTTAATGTTTTACAAAATAAAAGTATTCAATTATGTTCATCAGTTATCTTAGAAGAACTTTAGAAAGATAAATAGTCTAACCAACTAACATTGATCGCCGCAGATTTGTAGTTAGTCTTCACTTTACTCGATTATGTCATCGTCAAGCAGGACACGGCCGAATATTTCACCTATTACCTACAGGTTTAGAGAAATCTTTTCTTTCAAATTACAAATTATTTCTTCATACATAACTTTTATATCCGCACAGATACCACAATGCTTGAAGATTAAAGTCTCCAACCAGTGCGTCCTCCCTGCAATGACATATGGTGCAGAGACTTGGACACTGACTATCGGACTGGTCTACTAAAGACCTAGCCCGAGTTGGTCGGACTGACTAAAAGTCGCGCAGTGAGCGATGGAGAGGGCTATGCTCGGGATTTCTCTGCGGGATCAAATCCGTAACGAAGAAATTCGACGGAGAATCAAAGTTGTCGACATAGCCTTCAGAGTTTGCAAGCTGAAGTGGCAATGGGCGGGTCACACCTGCCGAGTAAGTGATGGCAGAGCAGCTGGGAGTGGCTGGATGCGGAAGGCGGAGGATCGTATCTGGTGGAAAGCATTGGGGAAGGCTTTATATCATGCAATGGGTAGATTCATGCTGATGATGATGATGAACTTTTATGTCGCAAAAATTTTGTGCAATTACTTTATTAAAAATGACATTTGTACACATCAAAAGAATTTCGTTTTCACTCGCAGTTTTTGTTCATCCAAATGAAATATTCTCCGTTGTATGAAATCCAATTTAAATTTTTCATCTTTCGCCCACACTGTATGAGTACGAATACCCAAAACCTCATTTCGATTTTAATCTTCTTTTACAAAAACACGAAATACCTTTCACGTGTTCTAGTTTTCAGTGAAATCCCCTCTAATCTTCCATAACGAATGCTATTTGAAAAGTGAACGAAAAGCCGTAACTCTTAGTGTCGAATATTCTGCAGCATTTTCGGCATGTACGGACGAAAATTGTCCTATAGAAATAACAGCAGAGTTCAATGCAACAATGAGAGAAATAACTCATTTTCACGTATCGAAAGGTAGAATGAAACGGAGAAAGGAAATGCTGTTTTATTACCAAGCAATAAAGTTGACAAACACTCGTAAAATATTTATGCGAATAGAATTTTCGTTGTATCGAGTCCGTGTGAAAACTTTGTACCAAAATATTATTTCATTTAGATACCCTTACCTGTGGTATACCTAAACATTGTCATAGTATAAATAGAGAAGTAGGAGAACTCAAGCCCCGAGCGGGAGATAATAGCCTAAACACGTAGGGCTGTCGCTTAATAGTTTATTCAACCGTCAAAAATACTTAGTCAATCTCTATTATACAAAATTAAGTAAGGTACAAAATACAAAATTAAGTAGGGTAAGTGTTAGGGATCTGTAACAAAAAGCCGGCCAAGTGCGAGTCGGACTCGGTCACGAAGGGTTCCGTACCAAAAACGACACACAATCACGTTTGTTGTATGGGAGCCCCCCTTAAATATTTATTTTATTCTGTTTTTATTATTTCTTGTTATAGCGCCAACAGAAATACATCATTTGTGAAAATTTTAACTGTCTAGCTACCACGGTTCATGAGATACCTACAGCGCTTGGTGACAGACGGACAGACAGACGGACACCGGAGTCTTAGTAATAGGGTCCCGTTTTTACCCTTTGGGTGTGGAAATCTAAAAAGAATAAAAATAATTATTTTTGTACATACACCAGGAGTGACTGCAATTTTTTCATTACCTACATTTTAATGCATGCTTACTCAGTGACAAACGAGCAGACAGCCCACCTGATGGTGAGCGGTAACTGTCGCCCATAACATCCACGATTCACGCATTCAAGCTGTTGGCAACAAAAATGCAGAATCGCAGGTGCGTTGTCCTTCAAACCGGAACACAAAACACAACAATGCAAGCATTGTTGCTTGGCGGCAGAAATAGATAAGGCAGTGGTCCTCACCCAGGCGGACTCCTACCATTTGATAAAACCTACTTCATGTTATCTGTTTACTGATTTGAAAAATTACGGTCTAAATAGGAATACGATTAATTAAAACGTAGCTTTACTGAATCATAATTATTTATTCAAATAATCTAAATTATTATGAAAATATATTTTTATTAAGTACCTATTATATATTATTTTTTACACTAAACTATTTTTAATACTTTTTAATTTACACACTTATCATGTGATTATTAGGAGTGTCGGTGGCCGAATGGTTAGGGTATCCGACAAATTGTTATTGAGACATCCATGAACACTGCAATGTTTTTTATGGCTAGTCGACTTTGTAGCCATCTTTAACGAATCTGTAGTTATATACGACGTACGTAGGTACCTAAATGTTCAAATTATTAACGAACGTCAGCGCAGGCGCGAATCTTGCGCGGTTTTGCGTACGGCGCAGCTCCGACCCCGACTGGCGCTCCATATAACCATAATATATATAAATGTTGTCAGTGTGTGCGTGCGACGGCCATACGTACCGGCGCGCTCACATACAAACCGCGCTCGGTGCGTTTGTATGAAGTTACCTTACTTCTCTATTTATACTATGACATTGTTTTGTAACTGGTATTGACTGCAGCAATAATTCATACGGCAATGCGTAATAATTTTATTCATTGAAACCACATCAAATATTTAATTATACTTGTACTACAATAAAATTATTTAATTTTATTAATTAATTTATCATTAGTAAGTATGTAGTTAGGTACATATTCTAAAATGTATATTAATCTAAAACTAATCTAAAAGCCTATTTAATTTACCAATAAACTAAAGAAAAAGTTATGGGATAAAAAATAAATATGTAAAGAAATAAATACAAATTTACTTACAAATAAAAAATATCCCCAAGATCGTTGTCTTTCGGCAGTGTTCCCAGAACACTGGCAGCATTACCTCGCTGGATAGCTATACTTATTCTCTGAGCAAGGTAATGGCCAGACTTGTACTTAAATAATTTTAACAGAAAAAAAACCGACTCCAAACATTACTCTACATTTATGTTTGTAGATACAGACTGATGATGATTAAAAAAAATATGGGACCAATCTGCAAGTATACTCTTTCAAATAAAAAAAGTTTTTTTCAAATCGGTTTATTAATCACGAAGTGATCAAGTAACAAACATTAAATGAATACTTGTATGATGGTAATATATTGGTAGTAGGTATAAATGTAGAATACAGTCATCATCATCATTATCAGATCAATTTAGTCTCCACTACAGGAGCACGACCCTCTCTCGTCCGTCCCAGACGGAAGGAGGATTTGGCTTACACTCGACACGCTGGCCAAACGGGTTGGAGAGGCCTGACCGATTTTTGATAATGATAATTTCCCTTAGTCGCCTTATATGACATCCACGGGAAGAGACGGAGTGATTCTATTCTAGTCTGCCGGAAACCACACGGCCTAGAATACAGTAGGTAACCATTATTGCAAATACTTCATAGCTAAATTGCAAATGTGCAATGCCTAGACAAACCCAGACGGTTTTTAGGCGTCAAGAAATGTTTGTAATATTCTTTTTTGTATGTTTAATAAATAAATTTAAAAAAAAGGTTTTAATATTGTAACTTAAACGTATTTGTGCGTTCAAAGTACTTTACTTATTACACAAGCGCAATCTGTACTGTACAATTGTACGGTCGTCTCGGCGAATCTAAGTAGGTGTATGGTAGGTTACTGTTATAACCATCAACATCTACGGATCGCCTGAGGATGCCTCGTGTAGATTCGAAACACGTATTCAGAGACGACCTCGGCAGTGGGGCGGCAGCAGCTGCACTTTTCTTCTGTTTCAGATGTTGGACAAAGCAGCCACGGCAGTCGCATGCGTCTACTAACGGTAGTGGGTGAGTGCCGGCCGGCAGTAAGTTGCATGAACTAATTGGTGGCGGAAGGACGCAAAGTAGTGTACATCAAATTGCCAAAAATCAATGCATGCGAGAATTGTATGCGGTGTAAAATGTCTTAAAATTGTTATGCCTAAAAGTCAAATTCGATAAATGCACAATGTCTACAAATCAAAATTACCATCCCATGATACGACTACTCCATGCCGGAGATCTCAAACACGCAACGTGATGTCCGGCGGGCATTATTCTCGTCGATATTTTTAAGTCGAGTGGGCCAGATGACATTCCGGCAGTGGTGTTAAAGCTGTGTGCTCCCGAGTTGTGTCCTATACTTACGTGCCTATTCGCGCTCTCATACTCCACTGGGCAAGTTCCGACTTCGTGGACGACTGCCAACGTACATACATCCGGTGCTCAAGAAGGGTGAAAAATCAGAGGGGCAATTCTCATAATTAAAATGTAGTCAAAATTCAGTTCTGATCCAGTCTCGATCTCACAAATGTCAAATTTGGTATTCTCGTATCACAATATGAAACTTCAACGTTTAATTTAAGTGAGATTATATCGAAATATAACTGAAAATCAAGCAAACAATAAGGATTGATAAGAATTAATGAATGACATCAAGTATATCATTTGAATCTATTCACAATTCAATCTCGATTCGATCAACTTTCATGCTGATTGCTGTGATCGTAAAATAATTACGAGAATTAGTCATCAGATCCGTCGAATTACAGGCCTATAACCTCTATAACCTCCCTTCTCTCGAAGCTTTTTTTCTATTACGATTTTTCATTACATATTAGATTAGATGATAGAATAGACCACTTGTGTACAACGTACCGAGTCGTTGGTGGTCCTAAGGGTGATGACTTTGTATTTGTAGTTTAGAACTAAAGTCAACACAAAATAATAGGCCCGTTTTGACATTTGTCTTCGCGACGTAATTAGTGATGTAACCAAACGACTCGGTACTCGATACTTACGATAAATCGATTCAAGTCTGCATGAGTATTTGATCATTTTGAATATGTATTATAAAGTGTATTGGATTAAAGTTCTGATTAGAAAATTTTACTTATACTTTGATATTGTAGGTATTTTGAAATGATACAATGTTACGAATGTAAATAAATAAATAAAACAATAGTAAAATAAATAAAAGTAAGTAAATAAATAAGACCGGCCAAGTGCGAGTCGGCCTTAAGAAAAGTTATCTTGATCGATTTATTTTTTTCCCTAACTGATTATTAATAGTCTGTATACAATATGAAAAATCGTTATGCATAGCACTTCGCCGAGTGAGCGATACCATAGATACCCATCAATGAAAAATGTACACACACCTTCAGAACATTTCGATCGGTAAAAATAGACAACTTCATGGGTGTGAACTGTCAAAACGGGCCTATTATTTTGCGTTGAGTATACAGAACGCTTAAAACTTATAGGTATACACTGTCGGACAAAACAAACCATAGTGCGATGCTCAATGGGCACAACGTCATCTTGTGACAAGGATACTGCAATTTTACTACATAGAAATTTAATAACTTAATATTGTGCACTGGTATATTGTAAGGCTTAACAAATTGACATGTTTTGTTCAATTTATTATGTAAGGATGTCACAGTAATATAACTTTTTTTATACTACGTCGGGTGGCAGACAAGCATACGGCCCACCTGATGTGAAATTATTACCGTAGCCATGTTAACGCTGGCAATATGAAATATAGCTCGCTCGCCACCACCCCCGCTGCCAACGCAGCAACTCCTTCCTTTCTGATGACCTCACTCACACAGGAACACAACAACCCTCAAGGGAATTCTTTTATGGCTGCGGTATTCTATAAAGTGAAGGTACTTCCCTAGTCTAGCAGCTAACTTACGTTGTACCTTACCTCTCTTATGCCAGTGCTCTTTCGCTAATCGACAGGGCGCATCACGTGCAGGCGAGGTTGGCTTAGGCTCTAAAGATCTTGATGAGCCTTATACCCCAAAGCTATAGCTGAATTTATACGTGAAATAATTGCACCGATAGTATCAAGACTTCTTGAGATAAGATAACTTGAAATTATCATTTTGGACTTTTCCGAAAACGCTCCAGATGTATGCATGAAATCAGAAATTTGTAAGACAAAATAATGATGAATTTATTTTTATTTTATTTATTTAATCTTTATGCACATACAAACAATGTACAAAGGCGGACTTAATGCTATACAAGCATTCTCTACCAGTCAACCTTAGGGTGATGCAGAGATATGACATGGTAGGTGCACAAGGCGAATATTGATATTAAAATTACTGACATATTAAAATAAATTTAATCATTCATGTAGAGAGAGGAATAGAGAGGTGTATGTAAACAACTAACGAAAGGAGCTCTTTCTAAAGAGAGGTAAGGTACAGCGTATGTGTAAGCTGCCCAACTGGGAACGTACCTCCATCTCACAGAATATAATAAATAATATTAAATATTGTCAGACAAATTACACATCGCCATCTAGCCCCAAAGTAAGCGAAGCTTGTGTTATGGGTACTAGACAACTGATACGTAATACGTAAATACATTTTTTTTTGTAAATACATACTTATGATACATAAAAAACACCCAGACTAAGACAAACAGACATGGTCATGCACACAGATGTTTGTCCTATGTGGAAATCGAATCCACGAGCGTTGGTGTCGAAGCCGCGTCATTGACTCGTCAGATATAAACTCCCAAATAACAATTTTCTTAAGGTTTAATGTCTTCCTACGAGTGATTGAGGTCACGAGAAAGGAAGGCGTTGCTGCGTTAGCAGCGGAGCTGGCGGCGATCAGGCGGGCCGTATGCTTGTCTGCCATCCGACGTAGTGGAAAAAAATACATTTATACTTTCTTTTGTACTGAACACAAAATAATGATGAATTACAAATTCATGTAGAGAAAATTGACTTACTCGTACTTAAATTAATTGAATTATTTGACAATTTTCAAAAATTTACTAATAATAAACTTATAATATATTTTTTTATAAAATACTGAATCCTGCTGACTGACAAACGAAGCTCTAGCGAAAAGAGAGGTAGGGTGCGTAATTGTAAGCTACCCGACTGGGGAATGTACCTCCACCTCACAGAATACCGCAGCCAAATAACAATTCCCTTGAGGGTTGTTCCTGCGAGTGAGTGAGGTCACCACAAAGGAAGGAGATGCTGCGTTGGCAGCGGGGGTGGCGGCGCGTGAGCGATATTTTATGTTGCGAGCGTTAATATTGCTACGGTGACCGCTTCACATCAGGCGGACTGTATGCTTGTCTACCACCCGACGTAGTAGAAAAAAAATATATATGTTCAAGTAGTCCATTATATTCTTATGGTAGTACCAGTTATATCCTATCCTAACGATCTGGAGGTATTATTAATACAAATAAAAAAATAAGGTTAAAATAAAAGCCTTTTCGCTAAACGTCAAGATAAGAAACCATGAGCGTATATACGAGAGTTGATATCAGAGCGAAGAATCAACAAGCACCAAACTGTCTCAAAGTTTCAGTTATCTAGAGTCTGTAAGACTGTGAAGGCTTGATAACTGGCTTTGAGGACCTGAAAGAAAATTTTACAATAAACAGTGATATCTTTTTAATAATCATTATTTCTATAAACTCGGTGTACTCAAAAAAAGTGAATAGGAGTTCAAAAATCTAAATATTTTAATAAAATAAAAAAGAAAAATTTTATTGCTATACAGTTCACTTTCGTGCTTGGGAGGAATCGTTAAGCTGTCGGTCCTGGCTGATGCCATTAGATGACAGTCGTTAAGCCAAGTTCTTGGCTTTTAGGCGGCTTGGAACACTGGCCTCCGCCTACCCGCAATTCACTTAATTATAATAATGCAAGGTCTTAAAAAAATGTTGTGTAGTCTCTGAGTTATCAGTTGTCCACACAGTGGCGTAGCTGGGTAACCAAAGGCCCTGGGGTAAAAAATAAACTAGAGCCTAAAATAATTTTAAATAGGTATAATTTTAAATATTTAAAATTATTTCTTCCGTACTCGTCGTGTTTCGAATTCGGCGTACTCCAGATTTATTGTAATCCAGATTCGCCGGACAAATCTATATCAATACAAGTCAAAACAAAATTTGTAGTTACATTTAAATACTTTAAAGTTGCAAAGCTACTTTATCATCAGTTCTTTATTGCGCATAGCAGCCCCCTTACCACCATCTCTTATAGCGATTCAATAATTGAATAGATTGCTTATTCATAATCTATGCCATTTGAAATAGAGTCGCTTATTCATTGGTATGAATGGCACGTTCTGGTTCTACACGCAGAGTTTAGGAATGAAGCGCGCCACGTTTATAGCTTGTAAGTCAAGAGTCCGAGGGGTCCCCTGAGCTTGGGGGCCCGGGGCACTGCCCCGGCTTGTCCTACGGTAGCTACGTCACTGGGTCCACACTAGGCAGAAATGCCTGTCCTATGGTAACCGCTGTTCCTTTAAAAACAAAAAAGTAATTAATAACCAAGTCAGTTGTAACATTATTTGCAAATTAAAAACTTAAAACAAAGTATAATAAGAAGGTGACAAACTAACGACTGACAAAAAAAATATGAAAGGAAATTAAAAAAGAAAAAAAACAATTTTCATAAATTAATTGTAGATCTTCGAGTATGGGTATGTGGCTAACTACCTATCATCTTTAACACGTTCAAATATCGACTAAAAGTTCATGAAATCCGATAAAACACATAAAATATATTATATATTAATGAACATTTGTCTAAATTAACATTAACTAGAATCTGTGTTACCCTATATCACTGCAATAAGGTGTGTAGGGATGCACAGCGACGCTATATACATAGATCTGTAGAAAAAGAAGACCAAACTAGAGTTTGGAAATTTCTTAAAACCTTGGGAGTGGGTAAATCTCAGAGTAATGTTATTTCTAATCTTGATCTTGATCTTTTAAACAATCATTTCTCCTCTAGTTCTTCTCTCGACAATACAGTCAAAACAAATACACTAATTCAACTTTCAACGTTATCCCCTCCCGGCCATTCTCCTTTTGTTTTTGAACCATTCACTGAATGTGGTGTTAAGAGAAGCATACTATCCATCACATCTGATGCGGTTGGAGGTGACTGCATTAGCCGTAAAATGATCATTCCTTTAATTGATATCCTTGTCCCTATCCTAACGAGAATCCTCAATTTTTCTATCTCATCTGGATACTTTCCCAAATGCTGGAAGGAAGCCCAAATCCTTCCTTTACCCAAAAAGATTCGTCCTTCTTCACTCAGTGACTACCGTCCTATCTCCATATTGCCTTTTCTGTCCAAAGTGTTAGAGCGGCTAGTCCACTGGCAGTTAAGTACCTTCCTTACTTCCAATAGTCTCCATAACCCTTTTCAATCCGGTTTCCGTCCTGGTCATAGTACGACTACTGCTTTGGTCAAGATATCTGATGATATTAGATGTGCTATGGAAAAACAACAGCTCACAGTTTTGACCCTTCTGGACTTTAGCAACGCCTTTAATGCTGTCGATTTTGATATTTTGCTTGGAGTCCTTTCTTCTCTTAACATATCTCCATCAGTGTTTGATTGGTTTCATAATTACCTGTACGGGCGTCGGCAGCGTGTTAAAGTTGATCATTCCTACTCTGACTGGTGTGATACAACTGCTGGCGTGCCGCAGGGTGGCGTGCTTTCTCCTCTACTATTTGCTATTTTTATTAGCTCTATAACTCACAAGCTTTCTTCGTTCTACCACCTTTATGCAGATGATTTACAAATATATTCGCAGGCTTCACCTGACAATATTTTACAGGCTGTTACAGAAACGAATGCCGATTTAGAAGAGATCTCGTCGTGGAGTAGGCGCTTTGGACTCAAAGTTAATCCGTCGAAGACACAATCAATTATTATAGGCAGCCCATCGTTTATTTCTAGGTTGGATGTGTCTCAAATCCCACCGGTTGTATTCGATGGTATCTGCATCCCTTTCAGTGGTACGGTCAAAAATCTTGGAGTCATTTTTGACTCCACGCTCTCATGGAAGACTCATGTTGGTGAGGTTAGCAGGAAGATCTTTGCCGCTTCTGCATCACTTAGACGTCTAAGAAATTTCCTACCTACTGCTACTAAAATTGTGTTAGCACAATCCCTCCTTTTTCCCATCCTTGACTATGCCGATGTCTCTTATCCTGACCTTAATGTGGATCTCGTCAATAAACTGGAGCGACTTCAGAATCTTTGCATAAGGTTTATCTTTGGCCTGCGTAAATATGACCACATTTCTAGCTACCGAGAACAGTTAAAATGGCTTACCATTCGCCAGCGTAGGGACATGCATATTCTTTCTTTCCTCTATACCATTCTATTTGATCATAGAGCTCCATCTTACCTTAAAAGCTGCTTCAAGTTTTCCTCTTCTTTCCATAGTTTATCTCTTCGCTCATGTGAAAACCTTACTCTTTCAGTCCCAACTCATTCTACAAAATTTTTCGATCAGTCTTTTACTGTCCAGGCTATTAGGCTCTGGAATACTTTACCTGTCGCCATCAGAAATGCAAAATCTTTAGAGGTTTTTAAAGGACAAGTAAAAAAACACTTCCTAGGATTTTGATATGCTTATATATTATTATGTATGTTTATGTGTTAATATATATTTGTAATTTATGATAACACTATTTATTGTATAATATTTTATGTGTGTATCAATATGTATACATTATTATTTATGTATTGTGTATTTATGTATGTATTATTTATATGTATGTATAAATTATACAATTTATTTATCAATGATAGTTTACATATCTTCGTATAACTAATATACTTAATAATGATTGTCATAATATACTTATAGTTTTCATTAATTTCTTTTGATCTGCGAATCCTGCCCACTCCATGCACAAATTCGTTACCCTAAGGTTGCCTTGAAAAGATTGCTCTCAGCAATAAGGCCGCCTTGTTGCATATATACAAATCTGTAATAATTTATTGATTCACTGTACTTTTATATTGTATTTTGCAAATAAAGCATATTCTATCTATCTATCTATATAATATATTGAAAACCTACTAACATTATCTCAAGGGAACGGTCGGAAGTGGCTTCCGGCTCCCTTGCTTTCCGGCTGGGAAAGCCTATCTTCAGTAATAGATATAAATGCAGGCTGAAGATAATGATTTCGTCGCTGATACAGCCAAGAGTATTAGCAAGTTGAAGTGGCAATGGGCTGCCCGCATAAAGCGAAGATCCGACGACCGAAAGGGCAATAAGATCCTAGAGTGAAGGCCACGTACAAGCAAGACGTGTGCCTCGTGGGACTGCCGCCTATGAGATGGACTGATGACCTGCGAGGGTTTGCGGGGTGTTGTTGGATGCAGGTGGTATTGGACAGGTGAATCAAAAGGCGGTCTATCTTTTGATTTCCAACGCGTTTTTTTCAGCAGGAGAAATTGTGAAGATTAATAATATAAATTTTAAATTTTTTGTACCGATTTATCCCAGTGTGCATGGTAAAACCAAGAGCAGATGTTACTTAATAAACATGTTACCAATTAAATAGTCTTAAGCTAGTCACACACTAAGCATATACTAGATATTTATAGAAAGAAAGAATAAAGGAGTATAGGCTGGCAAAGGATCGGCAATAACTTGGTGTTGCTGATCTCCATGGACTGTGATGATTGCTTTCCATCAGGTGACCCACATGCTCGTTTGCAACATTATCATATAAAAAAAGAAATAGCGTCTCGCTCAGATGAAACCAGAGTGGCTATGTATCACAATCTCTTAACGCATATATCAGTAACTTCTCCTAAATATATCATATCTACTTAGTGTGTCCGCGCATGTAACATGAAATGGCTTTCTTTCATAAACTCTAATTAAATATATCATATCTACTCACCGAAGTCATTGTAATCAACGACAGCTCAAACCCCACAACAGTTCGGATGCCAAAATGTTTGTTCATATAACATACAATGATGTAGTAACATTTTTTGTCTTTCAGTTTTAAATTCATCCAATCATAATTTAAAAGAGCTTCGTTTAGTTCCTGTGCCTAAAAATGAAGAGTTCTTTAATCTGGTCCCTCTTCCAGTTACTCCTCCCTCCATTTCTTCTTCAGAGCCACTCGTGCTGGTCTGAATTGTGAAATCCCATCCTCATAGGATACCTACAGTTGTTGCCCTCCCGCACTAAAAAATTCGGTAACTCATTTCTCTGCCGAAACAAATGTTGTGACGAAGCGTGAAAAAATACTTACACGGGTAGTCAAATGGGGGGGGGGGGGGGGGGGGAGACGCTGCGCTAATCGCAATGATGGCCCCCAATCAGGCATTGATCATTTATCTTCCTCGTGTTCCCTTATTCATTAGAATTGTCTGCCGAGTTTAAACTTTAAGTCCACCTTACGGTATCTTAACAAGGAGAAATAAGTCCGAAAATAACACAATGAGCATCCTTGGACAAGTAAAAGACTTTTTTGTTTTGTTTTTTTTTTTTATGTGGTCGGTCAAACCACCTTGCCTGATGGAAAGCACAAACGAAGACTAAATGTGTGGACCGCCATCGCTGCGATTAGCGCAACGCTGGTGATCCACGCCTTGATGACCTATGTAAGTATTTCTTCACTTAAGAAATTTTTACAGCCTTTGTAAGTAACTAAGTAAGTACTGTGGCCACTACTAAAACTAGACTATAATAGATCGGTTTTGTTGTAACACACACAACGATCGACGTTGTCCAATCTACAATCTATGTCGAATGGTTTTTTATCACTGTTGTCGATCGTGAAGGTGCTAAGTAGCCAAAATAGTTAGTTATTTTTTTATTTAAAACATAGGTACAACTCTTCTTTCAACACTACTTAGAAAAATAAACGATTTTAAAGACTCACCTTAGTTTTAATTTTCTCTCCGAACCAATTGTAAACGAAAATCTCCGCGAACGTTGGAAACACATTGGTGCCGAAAGTCCAGTCGATTTCCTGCAAGTACGATCAATTAAAATTTTTACATTAAACATAATATTACTTTAACTTCACTGTATTTATCTTATGTTCGGGTTATAATAATTTTTTTGGTATTATATTAAATTTCATAATAATAGTTTTTAGGATTCCATACTTAATATGGAACAGTGGAACCCTGATAATTTCGCCATGAACAAGTTAATTTACATGAGTAACATACAACATACAATAATGAATAATTTACATTTATATTAATTGTAACTACTTACAAATTATTAAAAACATACAATTAAAATTACAACAAAATATGGATAACTATATATACAAACAAAACGGAAATAACAAAATCTGATTAAAAGTAGAAAATATAATAATCTAAATAGCGTCAAAAAATTTCTAACCGTGACCAGAGAGCTGGCCTATTTCTCGCTCAGCGAATAAGCATCGCCATCCAACGTCGCGTCGCAATGCTGCTAGCCTTCTGGCCACTTTACCTTTTGACGGCGATGCGGAAGAATTTTTTGTCTATCTTTAAAATTCAGTGTGGATTTTCAGTTGTATTTATGTTATGTTTTGAACTGAAGAGTCACGCTTTTTTTAAATTGTTATTTAAAAAGCGGGACATTTCAGCAAGTAAGAATATAAAACACGTGATCTCACCTTGCTTATAAGTAATAGAAGACTGCACATACACAAAGTGGTACTTAACAGCGGTACAAGAGCAACCCATTTAAACATCTTGTTCATTGTGTTCAAGAAACTGCAATGAAATATGACCTTTAGGTAATTGTTTTAGCTAAAACTATAACGCGCTTGACGGAATATTGCAAGCGTACATACATTACAAATGATAATAATTGATTTTGGAAAATAATCAAGTTGAGCGACTATAAAATACTAATCTGGAATACTATCTATTTGAGGTACTAGCACTGTTTCTTAGTGTGTGGTTTAGTGTGATATTTATATATAGATGGATCATAGACGAACATCACAACCCTAAAAAGTAACGACAAAGCATTTACTCAATCTATATGCAAATTAAAGTAGTTAGGATGACTTCTCTATATCTCTTACTGTAGCAGTATAATTAATACACTCTCTAAACATACAGGAAGGCTTTTTATCTACAACTTTCCAATTGTTTTTAATTAGAGCTACGTCTTGCCGCGACAGTAAGTGACACTCGACTGTGTGAATTCCGTGTTTTCTACCTACCAGAATAGAGGCAGGCAAAATGAATCTGCGTCGTCGTCAACACTCATTCATCCAACTGCTGGGATACGGGCCTTCCCCTCAATCGAAGGGATTTAGAGCATACTCCACCGCGCTGCTCAACTGCGGATTGGTGTAGAACGCATCTTACTTGCATAGTATACGCTAGTAGGTAATCCTGGATTTGGCTTCTTTACATTTGATTATAAGTGTGATCACAACAAAATATTTTCAAGAAATATACTTACTATGCTTGTTTCACGTGAGCAATATAAAATTTCCTTAAATTGTCATTAAGTCGTTTTGTATAATCTTCATCGTCTTCGTCAAACTTCTTTTCATCTACCTTTAAAATCTTGACCACACTATCACAAGCACTATTATAAAAGTACAAAAAAATAACAAACCATATATCTATCATAATGATTGTAAAACTTGCTTGGATCATAAATATTGCGTGCAGGATTGTTCCGAATTCATACAACGGTGATGTCATTGGCATTAGTATAGAAGTCGTTTTAGACAGAGTTACTCTATTCCCTTGGATATAATACCATATCACTTTCAATATATACGATATTATTGGACATAGAACAGCAATTAATAAGGAATAGACCACCTTTGTCCCTTTTTTGAGGGCACTAGCAGCTTTCTCAGAAGATTCGTATGTAATCGCCGCGAATATCGTACTTTTCAATTCTACGTACAATTCTCTAAATACAAATCTATTTGCAACAAAAATGAAATATTTTAATGGAGGTATACCGATCACTATAAAAGTGTAACAGGCTTCCGCGATCAATTTTACATCATTCGTATTCTTTAATATTTCATACGTCCCGAATCCTACGTATATTAATAGGACGGCAGTTAACAGTTGATACAAAAAGGACCTTCTCCATGTCCAATTTGGGTCCAAAACGTGTTGGCCAAAAATCCTTTGCATGATTAATGTCAAAATCATGATGTCGTCAATTTCGTTTCTTTGACCGACTGTTTCAGTATATCTTTGTATAGTAGCAATAGATAGTAGCTTCATTTTTGAAAGCGGCTATCGCTAACGGGGTTGGGTAGATTTATGATTTTGTGGAAGTGATATAGATGTATAATCGAAGAGAAATGTTTTAAGATACGGCAAAATAAATTGAATTTATTGATTCTATTATATACAAAAGAAGTTGATATATATAATTAGGAACTCTTTGTGAGTGTCAAGTTAAACAACATCGTACGCCCTTGTCCGTGGATAGGTTTATTTATCTTGAACTCCTTTGTGATTCGGAGAACACGAAAGAGAAAAACATAGGATTAGAAGAAAGGAAAGAAATTTAGACTACTTAGTAGAAGAAATGGAGATTAGGAAACGACAAACAAAAACCCATGAAATTTTATTTTATGAAACACTTTAAAAGAATAATCGGATCGGCAATCCTTTGCAGTTGCTGACTTCTATGAACCGTGGTGATTGCTTTCCATCAGGTGAGCTATATGCTCACATAAAAAATTGTACAAAATAAACGAAGTCGCGGGGCGGAAAACTTGTATTTATAATTCGAAAATTTGTAGTGTAATTTAGTCCCTCAGACAAATCTCTTCTAGTGATCGTTCAAACATCTGATTAAAGTTATAATCTTTTTTTTATACTACGTCGGGTGGCAGACAAGCATACAGCCCGCCTGATGTGAAGCGGTTACCGTAGTCATATTAACGCTTGCAACATAAAATATTGCTCGTGCACCGACACCCCTGCTGCCAACGCAGCATCTCCTTCCTTTCTATTCTATTCTTAATCTTGCAATAACAATTCATAAAATAACAACAATCTTTCTCTAAAACTTTTCCACACGATAGTACTACAAAATGGCGATGGTAATTATTCAATCAGACTAATTAATCTTTCGACGCCTTACTTCTGTAGCTGTATGCAATTTTACACCATTTCACAGCTATGCAATCACGCGTATTATCTAGCCAGTTGGTAATTTAACTGAAAATTTTGCCACCGATTCAAAATGAACCTACAAATCTTTGCAGTACGGTCTTCTTTTAAACATCAACATTTCTAGTTATTAGATTTTTGTAGCGAGTCAAGCCCACTTCTCTAATTGGTCTGAAAACTTTAGTTTTTGCGAAACAAAAACTTTTGCATTAGTTATAAAGTGGTAGGTATACCATTAACAAAGACAAAGAAATTTGTGAGTTTATACATTTTTAAGGACCATCATGTTTGTCAAGCTTTGTAAGTATTATTCAAACAGTATATACTGTTATTATTGTACCTATTAGAGGCAAACTAATTAAAAAATTAAGTAATAAAGCATATCGTCTCGCTGCTGTTACAAAACTTCGTAAATAAGTATGTAGTTGTGAAATCTCTCGTTAACCTTCCAGATGGATCTATTGATTAATCAATCATTTTTTTAGGTCAAAAGGAGCAGCCAGAAGTGACTGGATGTGGATTGTAAAAGATATATGGTGGAAGGGATTAGGGAAGTCTTTATACTTTACGCTCGTTCGATTTGTTTAATTGCCTCTGCAGAATTTCGCAGGGTGACAACAGAATATATAGAAAGAGCGATTACGTTACATGTGCGCTATTTTTTTTTTTTTTTTGCATTAGTAGCCTTTGACAAGCTCATTGGCTTGCTGTAATGCTTGTCAAAAGGAAGGTTGTAATAAATAAATAAATATTCAGCAGTGGAAATATTACAAAGTTGACGAATTTAAATCATTGGTTTAAAATTATGACTTTAATCGCTGATTTGTCATGTGATTTTCTTTCGTCAAATATCACTATTGTACTTTGGTAATAAAATTATCATGTAATTACACACGATGCTGCTCGCCAGTTCTGTTAACTTGAACTTTGCTTGACACGCTACCGTGTGTCTAGCTATTGAATATGAATTACTATTTTTTGTCGTTATCTTCCAAACGCTGACAATGATGGCTGCTTAATTGTATTTGCAGTATTATCTGTTCCTAAATTATCAATTTACTCTTGAGTTATTTATCAAAAGAAAGAGTTAGTTAGTTATAGTTTGTTTTCAGAAACTGAAAAAAATCTTGATTCTTATCGACCCTGGCTGATGAAAAAATCAGACATAAAATAAGCTTCGCATGAGCGATGTCCCTATAACAAGCGTCCGTAGCCTGCGTTGACTACTTACTATCGGGCAGGCCATATGTTGCTTTGATACCCTACTATAAAATAAAATTGTAAAATATGAGCTTTAAACTACTATTGTGGGATAATATGAGAAAATAAAGTATTAAATATAAAATTGAAGTATATATTTTATGTGTCTATCTTAGACGAAATTCCTCAGAGAGTATCGAATATTTATTAAGTTCACATAAAAGCCCAACGGCAAAGTATTTATATTTAGTGATAAATCGCCGACAGATCGTTATTTGATTAATATAAATATTTTCCTAATACGTTGGACGTATTCAATACCTTTGTTAACCATTCGCTAACCAATAGGATCCAGCCACTTACGATTAATCCACAAACCGTTTATGTGAAAATCTTATAGCGATGCGATGTAGAAACGGTCCTGAATAGCGCACGTTAGCTTGCAATTATCACAATCCAATTACACTATCCAGTTAACTGTTGATTAAATATTTTGGCGTGTACCCTTTAAGTTGATCCTAGGATTATTAGCAGGAATTTCCTAACTAACAATTTATTTTCTGATTTCAAAGTTTATATAAAAGAGTTAATATAAAACAGGTATTTTACCAATAACTAAAAGTGTTTGAAGCTGATTATGTGGTATTTGCAATCCTGTTGATACATTTTTAGTAACATAGATAATCCTAGTTGAAATAGAATCCCTTTCTAGCAGTTCTACCAGGCACACACGCACGAGAGTATCCCAAATTCCATAGGTACTCGTAGTCAAGGCTTCGAAATCATTGATTGCCTCTCGCAACACAGAAATTAATCTAGAGATCAAATTATAGTTACGATTGTGAACTAAGCTTTGCACGGCTTTGGTTATCAAATGGGAGTTGAATTAAAGAGTCGTCTTACGTTACTGTAGTAAGAAACTGAGAGATTATTTTATATTTGAGGTGTAAGTGCTACATCAACTTCTTCAACATCTTTGAACCAAAGTCAACCTAACCTGCATGTGGGGCACTCTGCTGAGTCTGTCACGAGGCTCTGGCGAAAAGAGAGGCAAGGCATAGCGTATTTTTTAAGCTGCCCAACTGGGGAAGTACCTCCTCCTCAGAGAATACCTGAGCCAAATAACAATTTCTTTGAGGGTTGTTGTGTTCCTGCTAGTGAGTGAAGTCACCAGAAAGGAAGGAGTTGCTGCGTTGGTTGCGGGTGGTGGCGCGCGAGTGATATTTCATGTTGCGAGCGTTAATGTGACCACGGTAACCGTTTCACATCAGGTGGGCCGTATGCTTGTCTGCCACCCGACTGTAAGTAGTATAAAAAAATCTTTACTTATAATAAAACTGAAAAATCTGCTCATATTGTATTTATCATAAATGCCCGGCACTTTGCCCATCTCTAACCGCAGTCAATTTGTAAAATCCCGCATTGCGTATGGCTAGCTGTTTGAAAAATGACTCCGCTTTATAATGCGGCGGATTGCCTTTTAGGAGGATTGTCTTTAATTATAGTAGGAACAGGAAACAGCTAAGATGCTAACTAGAACCCCTAGTTTACTAAACGCCTTTTCAACATTTCCATACATACTATTTTATTAACATTTTTAACTATTGTTGTATAGCTCGTAATAAAAACATTATATAGCATAATTAGCGTCTTTAGCTAGAGAGGCAGGGAGCGTAATTGTAAGCTACCCGACAGGGGAATGTACCTCCACCTCACAGAATACCGCAGCCAAATAACCGTTCCCATGAGGTCTGTTTCTGTTGTGTTCCTGCGAGTGAGTGAGGTCACCAGAAAGGAAGGAGATGCCGCGTTGGCAACGGGGGTGGTGACGCGCGAGCAATATTTTATGTTGTGAGCGTTAATATGGCTACGGTAACCGCTTCACATCAGGCGGGCGGGTGTGCTTGTCTGCCACCCGACGTAGTATAAAAAAAAAGATTTTTATTTAAATTCTTTTTTTTAGTCTTTTGAACAGAACTATTCTTTATATTGAGTTTAAAATGATAGAACGTTGTATTTCATGTTTGTGTGTAGTCCAGGATACGAGAAACGCTGAGGTGGGTGGAATTGGTCACCGTGTTATGTGGTACATTCTAAGAACCTAGAACCCATTCAGCAAAAAAGCTTAAAGATGTTTAGCTTTAAGTGTGTATTTGAACACAGCCTAGGTAGTTATAAGAAAAAACTTATTAAAGTCAATGTAGTCCCACTAGAAACTCGACGTAAGCAACAAGATCTCCTACACCTATATAAACCGCTCCATAACATAATTGGCCCTAATTAACTGTTTATTAGCTCTAATTAACTTTAAAATCACGCGCAATCCTCGAAAAAATAACAAAAGAACATTTAACGTTCAGATATTTAAGAACAACACATCCTACTACAACGCACTGACAGTAATGTGTCGCCTGTGCAATGAAATGTCATTGAAACACCCAAACCCTGATATATACACCTTGAAAATTTACATATTCCGTACTTTGGTCAAACATATACCTACGAGTATGTATTTAATGATCGCAATTCCACTTCGCTTCTTTTATTATTAGAATAGAAAACAACGTTAGACTAGGAAATATGGTCAGTGGGTAGCTTTCGGTACTCGTACTTGTTTCCTATAAGTACTTTATTTTTAGTTAAATCTAGTACATAAATTTCATTGCTGGCTAATATTAATAGCAATAAATTAAATATAAATACAATATTAGACAATATCCTTAACTGAATTGTAATTAAGTGTCAACATATTTAGAATTCAAAGAAGGTGCCCTAACCTTATTGAAGATATGCCGATCTCGCTCCTAACTCACGTGTATATATATTTGTTTTTAAGGGTTATCACGAATCGTCTCGCTTGAAGACTTGATGACTACCAGCCACCGGGATAGGCTGGGTTTCGTAAAGGTTACAGTACCGTGGACCATATTAATACACTTCAGCAGATTGTATAGTAAACTATAGCCTGTAATCTACCGTTCATGTCTAGCCGTGTGCTTGTCTAGCGCCAGGCGTATTATATAAACTAGGCCGGATCAGAATCGACCCCGTGGGCTCTGGCCCACGGGATTTCGACCCCGTGGGCCAGAGCCCACGGGGTCGAAATCGAGGTTGAGTGGAGCAAGTAAATTCGCTGAGTGTACGTTTTCCATTGATTTGAATGGAAAATTTGATCATTCCTCAAAGACATGATCGATCTCAATTTTATTAAGATACAAACTTCAATCATGTCGGGGTCTTTAACTGTGACACTTTTCAACAAAATTGGTTCAGTGGTTTTGGAGCCTATTTCCAAAAGTGACTTTTCGGCGTATAATCGTTCCGTTCGCTCCAATTCACTCAAAATAACTAGTTATAAAATTGAGTGGGGAAAGGGATAAAAAACTCAGGTTATAGACACGGCACGAAGTGTCCACAGTCATTCGCAGGGGATCATAGCATATGTCGCGCAATGCTCCATTTTTGGGACATTTGAATTGGGAATAGTAAGTTCGTTAGAGACTTCGCCATGCTGTGGTTGTTCCCGCAAACAAATGCGCGTCACTATTCCGCCTCGGGCCCGCAAAATACTGCCTGAATTGTCAAGGCCTTATACTTTTGTAATTTAGGCTAAAATGCATTGGAATTTAGGTTCAAATTCCACTGGACAGATATTGGTCATTTTTTTTTCGTTTATCTCTTTAGGTTCGTAGTTATGCAGGATCTGCATCTACGTAGGTTTATGCTATTTTCGATTAGACTGCATCCAATAATGTATCTGATACACAGTGATAATGACAATGATGATGTTATCCAAAACGAATACATTACGAAACTTTTAATAATAAATAATAATAAACAAATATTTTTGGATAAATAACACAGCGCTATCAAGTCCCAAATTAAGCACAAGGCTTGTAATATGGGTACTAGACAACTGATAAATATCATTAATTACAAAAAAAATACATACTTTTTGTAAATACATACTTATAATACATAGAGAACACCCAGATCAAGACAAGCAGGCATGTCCATGCACACAAATGTTTGTCTTGTGCAGGACTCGAACCCGCGACCTCGGAGTTAAAGTAGCCATTGCTAGCCATTCGACCACCGGGCTCGTCGCCCGGGTGATAGGTTTTCATATTTTTACTGGATATCATTATGGAAAATATGTTATTTTATTTAATCAGGATAATAAACAATTGTACAATCAGGTTTACTTATTCCTGACCTAAAAGTAACAATTTTTATCATTCTACAGCCAACCAAGAAACATTATCCACAAATACAATAAATGGTTGCCTGGAAGAAATCGCATCGCGATATGGCCGCCCTTTTTACTGTAATTGTGTACATGTTCTTTTTTTTTGTAATTTTTTGTATTGGTGCAATAAAATGTATTGTATTGTAATTACCCACATATTGCAAAAATAGTTGTCTGTAAAGTCGGTTTATGATCATCCATTTTACCTGATAACGTCATAAGAAAACATCGGCAGATGGAGTGGAAGAGAGATAGATGCGTCACAAACCGAACGCCTAGGCCGATCGTGCCTGTCTATCGCTTGTTCCGCGCTCTCACTTGCAGCTCGGCTCAGGCGGAACCAAGCAAACTCAAGAGTTATATGAATACCAAGCAACCTCAAGAGGTTGCTTGGTATTCATATAACTCTTGAGTTTCATTGCTTTGAGCAACCGACAACACAATTAGTCATGCTTTTTTGTGCGTGTAGCAGGCTTTCATCAATTTATAAAACATTATCACGTCTATAAACCCGAACCGAAGCGTAGGGCGCCACTTTCAACGATCTCAAAAAAGTGACTGGTAGCGTATGGTGGAAATCATTGGGAAAGGCCTATATCCAACAGTGGGTAGATACAGGCTGATGATGATGATCACGTCAATAAAACTGTAAACATTACAGTACTAATATGAGATCTGATAGCCTCTAAATAACTTGTTTTTAAAACACTGACGATGACAAATCGAATATAATATTGCAGTGAAATAATTATTACAAGAAGACATTATAATATAGTAAGGGATTATAATATAGTAATATAGTAAGGGAGTGTTAGAAAATAGTAGCTAGTGCAAAGCAGTGCACTTCGAATGCACTTTACGATACACTACCTATTCTATAAAATATTTAATGTCACTCACCGTGCATTAGTCGGTGCATAGGCGTTTTAAAATGTCGCTAAAGAAGTAGTCACGTTATGTGGGATAAAAATAGCATTGTTATTTTATTTTGGGAAGATACATCCAATGTTATAAAAGTTAAAGTTTGCGGTGATGGACGTATATATGAATAATGTTATTCTTTACGCATGAATCTTTACAAGTATTGGCAATGCCTATACTTTTGGCATAAGTATATATAAAGTATAATTATACATTTTTTTTTAAATCTGGTACTGTGTTTACGAAGGGCAAAGAGGCGAAGCCAGTGTTTTTTATTATACCACTTAAGTTGACAAACAACCATACACTTTATGGAAAGAACTTACTACTTAGCCTTTTTTTTGGCGAGCTCGGTGGCGTAGCGGTCAATGACGCGGCTTCGACACCAACGCTCGTGGGTTCGATTCCCACATAGGACAAACATTTGTGTGCATGAACATGTCTGTTTGTCTTAGTCTGGGTGTTTTCTATGTATCATAAGTATGTATTTACAAAAAAAAAAATGTATTTACGTATGTTTATCAGTTGTCTAGTACCCATAACACAAGCTTCGCTTACTTTGGGGCTGGATGGCGCTGTGTAATTTGTCTTACAATATTTATTTATTATTTATTTAGCCTATAAACGCCTGTAACACCAGGGGCATCACGCTTGCGTTGCCGACCATGTAAAAATCTCTTCACGATCTTTTTAAAGAATCCCATGCTGTAGTCTCATGAGAAAACCTCGACATGCAGTTCATTCCACAGCTTGACTGATGACCACTTAGACTTCAATGTGTGAGGATGAATTCCCAGTCGATGGCGAGCGGTGCGACTGTAGAAGGAGGCCGTGGGCATCATGTCAAAACAACTCCTATGAACACATCCCATTGTAAAATCGGTAGAACACACAGAGATGGAAAATCTTTTCTCTTTCGATCATAGTCTGTTTTTTATACCACTTCGGGTGGTAAACAATCTTATCGACTGCTGATGTAAAGCGGTTACAGTAAACGAATATTGCACGCGCGCTGCCATTCCGCTGCTAATGCAGCATCTCGCACACACATAGTAACCTCACTCACTTGCAGGAACGCAAGAATCCTCAAGGGTAATTGGCTGCGGTCTTTTATAATCTCTTCTCAGATTTAAATGTAGGTTCGAAATATCGGAAAAATAAAAAATTCGATCGTGGTAATTTATTAAATCATATAGGTACACAATAGTGATACCAAAACAGTCAGCTAGAATCAGTCATAAATAATACGAACATAATTTACTAAATAAATAAACATAAATCCATTGTAAGTACATAGTCAATAACATTTTAATTATAACGCTCCTGTTGAACATATCATCTTATAAACAGGGCTGAAATCTTACCTCCATAATATAAATTTTAACGAGCGATAGCTTCTAAACCCTTTCATCGTAAATACGGCAGGGATGTACCAAAAATTACCCCTGAGGGAGTGTAACGAGGAATATCGATACTTCGTACATAAAATACATTATATGGAGTTGAAAGACAAAGAGATTTAGAAAGTGTTCGAATTTGTACTATTTTTATTATACTACGTTGGGTGGCCAGCGTACGTTTCGCTTGATGTGAAGCGGTTACCGCTACCCGATGTAGTAAAAAAAAGAATACTAAAAATATCATTTGTTAAAAGCTTGAACAGATATTTTTTTTCATACTGCGTCGGGAGGCAGCCAAGCATACCTACGGCCCGCCTGATGTGAAGCGGTTACCGGAGCCATATTAACGCTCGCAACATAAAATTACTGTCGTGCGCCGCCACCGCCGCTGCCAACGGAGCATCTCCTTCGTTTTTGGTGACCTCACTCACTCGCAGGAACACAACAACCCTCAAGGAAATGTTAATTGGCTGCGGTATTTTGTGAGGTGGAGGTACATTCCCCAGTCGGGTAGCTTACAATTACGCTCCCTACCCGTGGTGCACCCTGCTGACTGACAAACGAGGCTCTGGCGAAAAGATATTTAGGGCATAGCGTATCTTTTACCTCCAGCTCACAGAATACCGCAGTCAAACAATCCCTTGAGGGTTGTTGTGTTCCTGCGAATGAGTGAGGTCACCAGAAAGAAAGACGTTTGACGGAAATTTGATAAGCTCAGTGGTCTAATGGTCACTTTGACTCCGAGGTCGCGGGTTCGATTCCCGCACAAGACAAACATTTGTGTGCATGAACATGTCTGTTTGCCTTGGTCTGGGCATTTACTATGTATTATAAGTATGTATTTACAAAAAAATAATGCATTTAAGTACATTTATTAGTTGTCTAGTACCCATAACACAATTTATATCGCTTAATTTTGGACTAGATGGCGCTGTGTAAATTGTCCAGAAATATATATTTATTTAAAAAAAAAGAAAGGTGGCTGGCAACGGATCGGCGACCGATTTGCTTTCCATAAGGTGACCCAGATGCTAGTTTGCCCCCCTCTCACATATAAAAAAAAAATCCCAATGCTCGTTTCGTAGATCGAATATTTCTTATTTATCACTGTCTTATTTGTACAGAAATAAAGCATTTAATACATCCAGATTTTATGTTTGATTTCATGAGACGCGTTTGACTGAGTTACGTTATAGTCGGCTCGTAAACTATCGCACGGCCCGCGAGGTCAGGCGTAAAATATGTTTTAGAACCGTCCCAGGGACATATTGCTGGCCGGGACAATATTGAAAATGAAGTTTTTTGTATGCATTGAGGGTTTTATGTGCGGAAGTGGCACGGGATAACGGCTTGCGACGGGTTGACTGTTCGCTTATGGGTTCATTCTGTTGCTCCCTTTTGCGTTTGTTTTGTGATTCTAAACCCATGCAACGGACAGCTGCGTTGGTAAAATGGGTTGTGTGTAATGGTACTGTGTGGTTTTTTCACTGAATTAATAAATACTTTTTTTTTGACGAGCTCGGCGGCCGCGGCGTCCGAATGGTTATATTGACGCGGATTCGACGCCCGAACAAGACAAACATTTGTGTGCTTGAATCAAGTCTTATGCCCATTTACTACCTTAGTGGCATAAAAGAAATAAAGTTTTCAACTAGTAGAACGGAATGACGAGCCCGGTGGTCGAATGGCTACTTTGACACCGCGAGGTCGTGGGTTTGATCCCCGCACAAGACAAACATTTGTGTGCATGAACATATCTGTTTGCCTTAATCTGGGTGTTTTCTATGTATTATTATGTATGTATTTACAAAAAAAAACAACTTACAATACAATACAATGCAATGCGATGCGATGCAATGCAATACAATACAATACTCTTTATTGCACCAAATCATCATCATCATCATCATCAGGTCATTTTAGACTCCACTACAGGAGCACGACCCTCTCCCGTCCGTCACAGACAGAAGGAGTATGTGGCCTACACTCCCCACGCTGGCCAGACGGGTTGGGGTATGCCTGATCGATGTGTTATAATCTATTGCACCAAATACAGGATAACAATGTAGTAACAATAATTATAAAGTACAACAGGCGGCCTTATCGCTATATGTAATCTGTTTCAGACAACCTTAACTCCAGAAAAGACCATATCACCTTTAAATTTAAACAATTTCCCTAAACTCTACCCCATCATTAAAATATGCATTTTTGCTCATGTGGGCACTTCCGCTGTAATGGATTATGATATCCATAAAATAACCAAGTGCCTTTTAATCAAAAGCCTGATTAAAGCGCTACCGGTAACTTTAACTATGCACTTTGATGTTGTTATATCGTCTGTAATTTTAACTACATTTTCAACTTGGGTTTACTCCCCTGTTGTGTCTAAGGTTGTCTCTCTGTCGCAACCCACATTCATCCCACTGTTGAGATACGGATCTCCCCTCAATCGAACGAGGGTTCAGAACACGCCAATATGCTGCTCAAGTGCGGAATGACGAGGGCTTGTATTCAAGCCGCCCAAAAACGACTGACTTAACTTAATGACTATCAGAGACGAGCTCGGTGGCGTAGCGGTCAATGACGCGGCTTCTACACCAACGCTCGTGGGTTCGATTCCCACACAGGACAAACATTTGTGTGCATGAACATGTCTGTTTGTCTTGGTCTGGGTGTTTTCTATGTATCATAAGTATGTATTTACAAAAAAAAAAATGTATTTACGTATGTTTATCAGTTGTCTAGTACCCATAACACAAGCTTCGCTTACTTTGGGCTAGATGGCGCTGTGTAATTTGTCTGACAATATTTATTTATTATTTATTTATTTATCAGCATGGAGGAAGAGTAGGAGAAAGAGTTCCTAAGGTTTCCTAGTAGAAAAAAATAAACCTAAGCCCAGATTATAGCTATATATATAAGGGGTATTTGTACTGCGAAAATGGTGCCACTTTGAACAAAAAATCGTATCTTACTTTACTTACCAAGATAATAAAGCATATTTACGTCATTATACCAGTACTGAAAATGTTTTGTTTTAGAAGTAGTACCGAGAAGTTATGCTGAAAAAAAATACTTTGCCGCCGATCCGATGCCAGCCTTTTAAAGGAATTAAAGACTCTGTTCTTGAAGGCTCCCATATCGTAATTCTTCGGAAATAACGCTGAGGTAGTTGATTCCTACGTTTCACCGTTCGTGGTATAAAATTTCGTAGGAAACGTATTGTAAATAGATCGTCAATTATCAAGCTGATATAGATGGAATTTTAATTTATGACGAGTTGTACGATAGTGAAACTCAGCGGCAGGATCGAATAGCTCATCCGAGCACTCCCCGTGATATATTTTTTTTTATAACTAAAATTGATGAAACATAATATCCTATAGATGTTGCAAAGAAATTTGTGAAAAACCGTGAGAGATGTAGCGTCTCTTTGCGTTCTATACAAATATAGAACGCAAAGAGACGCTACATCTCTCCGTGTAGAGAGAGAGAGTCCAGTCTTAAAGTGATAGAGTCGTAGTCGAGTCTGTCTAAAACTATATAAAATGTCATTGGTTCAATCGACTATAATTTTACGCCGTCGTTTACGTTTTATTCGATTGTCAAAATATTTCTATATTTATCCATCGTTAGTACAGCGAAAGACTTTGTAGTTAATTTCAAAAATACAATATTATTACTCGAAAATAAACATCATACTCATTCAGAATTAGTGAATCTATTCGTGCTCATTCTATTTCCATTACGTTATTATTGTTGCACAGCAATTGTTTCTTTATTTGTAGCAGGTATTGAAAACTGCAAAATAACTAAGAGAAAATTGTTCTTTTACAATGCACGTTCAATTAGTGATATATTTTAGTTCTTACGTTCGGCAACGATACTGTATTGTGTCGGGAAATAGAAATGTTGGAAAGATTTCTGGATTTTCAAGAGTTTTTATTTGAGTTTGTTTATTTGGAATACATACAAGTTGTGATCTTCACAGTATGTTACAAACAGTTTTATATATTTAACGAGATCACAACTCCAATAGTTAAATCATAAAATTTTTGTTAGTACAAAATGCTAACTAATTAAATAAGAAATGCTCACTTAATGTGAAATAAAATACATAAAATAAAATTTTATGTACCGATGTCTATGCTATTTTTAATACTTATATAATATTATGCTTATAAGACCAATGTAACTATTTCTAGAATTTATATCTGTCTGTAGCTCGAATACGAACGAACTCGCACATCAGGCTAGGTTTTTCACAAATTTCTTTGCAACATTTATAGGATACTATGTTTCATCAATTTTATTAGTTTTTTTAAGCTATTGCATAGCTTCTATCGCGGGCCTTGAGCGCGGGGACCGAATCCAGAAATTCCGTAACGAAAAAACCTCACGCTCCCCACTCCGATGGGCAAGGAGGTGTGTTTTCATAAAATTTTAACTTTAAATCACTCTCCTGTAAAGTTTGAAATATGCCGCTTATACCTTTTCGACCGCAAGGCATCGATATTTAATTGCACATGTAGGTTTACAACTGTGGGTTTTTCTCAATACCACTACTAACAAAAAATTTCCGTACAACAGGTATATGAGTAACAAAGAAAATCTTAATAACGAGTTACAATTTTGCCACTAACGCCATCTCGTATCGAGTGACGATAAATTACCCTTAAGGTTTAACTAATCCTATACACACAACCATAGCGCGATGTAGAAATACCACTAGTGCCATCTAGTGGCCAGTGGCATCAAATAATTGGACAGGTTTGCTATTGTTGTTAGGTGAATGAGTGGGATAGAAAGTCTATCTATCCTGCTCATTACATCAATTTATTTATTTATCTACAAAATAACCATTGACCGCTCGCGCAAGGGTCCTGTTCAAACAACAACAACTCTTAAAGTATGACATCCATAGCCAGTAATTTTGATACCGTTTTGTAGATAATCTCAAAATGTATTCTCAGAATACAAAAAGCAAATACATTAATAGGGTTAGTTTAAGTAAAAACTTTGAAAAACTGGTAAATTTAGATAATTTTATGGAAAATACTTCAATTTATTTTTTGCTTTTTAGTTAAAATTTTGCTTTAAATGTTTGTATTAGTTCATAGGCCATATCATTACCTTTAAAACGAATCTTTTTTTATATCTGTAGGACCTCCAGATCAATAGAAAAATTGTTTTTTGTCTGCAGTACCAAAAGTAAAAAAAAAAATTAAGATGGCGGCCATTTTAAGAGGGGGAGAGTCAGACCCCCACATGGGGGGTATTTTGTCGATAAAATTGGATGAATTACCCTTAAATTATCCTTTAGAATGGCCCTTAAATTATCGCCGGTCGAAACCCAGACACACTACTGTATAAAAAACATCAACACAAAGCATCTGTCTACGTGCGAATGTGTGTGTAGATCGAAGCGAACAACAAACTCCCACAAAGCACTCGAATTAATATATTTCAGATATTATCATCCATAAAATGTTAGTAACAGTGATCTTAAAAGCTATTGTTAGTAGGCCTTTAGGTTCATAATGTCCAAATCTCAAAATATCCAGAGGGTGCAAAACGTCCATACACATAGGAGTGTCTATTTTACTTTATTCAAACAAAGCTATATGGTGGATTGAAAAACAAATGTTGTCAAACTTATATTATACTAGCTTTGGCTTCGCTCGCGTGAAATTCTTTTTCTATCGCGGGCCTTGAGCGCGGGGACCGAATCCAGAAATTCCGTAACGAAAAAACCTCACGCTCCCCACTCCGACGGGCAAGGTGTGGCTTGAAGGCCGTGCATCGTCTAACGTCGTTTCAGTTCGGCAGTCTTCGACACGGCGTTGTGTGCGTGCGATTAGACGTATTGTACGACTCTACGAAACTCGTTTTATTTATTTAATAATAGAAAAATTTGTTTTCTTATCGGTCACCACGCTCAAAAAGTGTAACTTGAATTAATATCAAAGAAAAAGCAATACTGCATGAATAAAATAAATAAATAAAATTATAATTGCATAAGTTGATACAAAATGCTATGCAATAGCTTTACCGCGGCAGTCCCCGAGTGCCACACGTCTTTTTTTTTGACGTGACAACGTCTTATAAATTGGTTAGCCGGGTGACACTTCAAGAAACTGGGTCACGTTATGCGCTTACAATGAGAGCGAGTGAAAGGCACGTGCCTTTCACTCGCTCTCATTGTAAGCGTGTCGTGGACGCGTGTCCCTTCTAAGAGCGAGAGAGACAGACATAAAAAGTGAAAGGCATGCGTCCCTTCCACTCGAAAACATTTTACCACTCAAAGTCGTTGTCACGTAAAACTTTCGCCCGTATACTGACTTTACAGGCAACCAATTTTTTTTTAAATGGGACTGTGTGGTGGGCCCCCACACATTCCCACTGTGTCTCCTGTGTAGCCAGGATTAATAGCGGCGACCGCCAAAAAAGGCAATGAACAATGAAGTCCATTGCAGTCCCGGGGGTAAAACTACGGCTGCCTTGGAACTCACAACGAATTTAATCAGAAGAAATTAGTAGGAGTTATATTTTATAAAAAAAAAATAGAGCTTAATAAACAATCGTTTTCTGGATTCGCTTCATATTTGATAGAAGTCGGTGACCGTTGACTGGCTTGAAAATACCGGCCTCTTGAAACCCCCAAAACCCGAATGTGAGTATGCCTGGACAATTTACACAGCGCCATCTAGTCCCTAATTAAGCGAAAAGCTTGTATATAAATACTTTTTTCCTTTGTAAATATACACATATAATACATAGAAAACACCCAGACCAAGACAAACAGACATGTTCATGCACACAAATATTTGTCTTGTGCGGGGATCAAACCCGCGACTTCGGAGTCAAAGTGGCCATTGCTAACCATTCGACCACCGAGCTCGTCGTCAATGGGATGAATATAGCTTGATGCAGAAGCGAGACGAATACATAGATAAATAAAAACGGTAATTTAAAAAAACTAAAAAAACCCGACTGCTTTTCTGTGTAATTTGGAAATTAGAAACCCCTAAAACAAGAAAACATGTAGTAGTCGGAGGCATATCTAGGCATATATAGTGAATTTAGAGCACATGTAGGGTCCCGACTGCTACATGTTTTCTTGTTTTATGGGTTTCTTATTTCCAAATTACATAGAAAAGCAGTAGGGTTTTTTAGTTTTTTAAATTACCGTTTTTATTTTACGTTTTTTAGTTTTATTTATTTTGATATATGCAATGTCGCTCTCACAGTACATATCTAATGACACCTCTTCAAGCTAAAATCCATCGCGCCGTCCAGACTGCGGCGCGCATTTGCATTTGAACTTGGCGCCAAAAATCCGCCATTTAATTTTTTTTATTTTGACGTAACCAGTGTCACTCTCACAGCAAATACGAATCTAACGACACCTCTCAAGCTAAAATCCATCCAGCCGTTCAGGCTGCAGCGCATGCCAAACAATTATACATTCATACATACATGCATACTCTCGAAAAACATAACCTCTATACCTCATAACATAATAATTAGGCAATACAATACTTTAAAAGCCATATATATACATAAGTTACATACAAACAAACATATCAACAGACTATAGAGAATGACGTTTATGTATTTACGACAATGTAACTCAGGAAGCAATCAAACGTAAAGAGTAGAGTCAGGCACGCGAGCCTATGTATTTACAGCCTGTATAGACAGGGTGTGTGCTAGACGGCCGGCATTTACGGTCACTCGCCGTGGAAATTAATCGTTTGATAGCCCTATAAAGTTTATTTACCAATGAAAATAAACATGAGCTCCATTGCTGTCACGGAATGCTTGACGTTAGTGAGATTCGATTGTACAAAAACGACTTAAAGGGTTTTTTTTATAGGATTGGGAACGCGTGAGTGATGGCTCTGGTACTGCGAAGTTTCACAGGTTGCGATGACAGCTTACCGTCCTTCAGGTTGTATGCTTATGGCACAGTATAAGTAATAGTACTTTATGGCACCTAAGTTGGATAAAAAATACTTTTAAGAACGAATCTTTCCGTTTATTTTAAATTTGCAATATGGTGTAAGGGTAATTTTAAGTATGTACCTATTTTAAGTTCTATGCTATGTTTAATCTATGTACCCATTTATATTAAGAATATTAATCAAATATAGTCCAGTTCTACTCAAGATTTAGCTGGTTTCATTCGTCTCCATGCTCGCACCTTAGATGGCGACCCAGCCGGTAATGCGACCACGGCCGCGACGCGTCCAAGAAAGGAAAAGTGTACAATAACATAGAATTCCGTTCGGTACTGTGATAGATTTTTGAGTTTCAATAATTATTTTTTTTTAAATTACAATCTAAGAATATCGATCAAGATGGGAGGCTCCAATAGTAAAGAAGAAGTGGTAATTGCCCAAACTGCTGGAGTTGGCAGCAACAATGCTCGCGCAGAATAGCTGGACACGACCACCAACATCATCCTGGTCGTAATTAGTACAATCCTCGCCGTAGGATTAATTATTGTTCTGAACAGAGGTAGTTTTTATTTTTCAAATAAAGGAAATAAAGAGCATAACATTAATATGATAAATAATAATTCGGAAAATTCGACAGAATCTAATACTTCAGATGCTACTGCTGCAGTGAATCAGTTTATTCAAGAAAAAATTATTCTATATTCTATATTTGGGACATTATTTTCTATTTTCTATTTCTGTTTCTATATTCTATTTCTGGTGATGGCATAATGCCTGATCCTGTAAAAGTAACAGCAGTACAAAATTATCCATGTCCAACAACCACAGACGAAGTTAAGCGTTTTGTAGCTTTCACTAATTATTATCGTAAGTTTATACCTAAATTCGCAGAAATTGCACATCAATTAAATAAATTAACTAGAAAAGATGTACCATTCGAATGGAGCAGTAAATGTCAACAATCTTTTGAAACTTTAAAGACTTGCTTAACAACTGCAACTTTGTTGGCATATCCTGATCTGTCAGAGCATAACCAGTTTATTATTATTACCGACGCATCAAACAATGATATCGGCGCGATTTTGTCAAACGGAAATGGACGACCAGTAGCTTTCGCTAGTAGAAGCTTAAACAAAGGTGAAAATAATTATCCAGTAATAGAGAAAGAACTACTAGCGATAGTTTGGGCCGTGAAATATTTTCGACCGTACTTGTATGGTCGACCATTTAAAATACTTACCGACCATAGACCACTAGTATATCTATTCAATATGAAAGATCCCTCTAGTAGGCTAATGAAATTTAGAATCACGTTGGAGGAGTATGATTTTGAAGCACAATACATTAAGGGTCTGACAATGCAGCTGCAGATGCAATGTCTAGAATCACGTTAAATGATTTGAAAAAAATGCATGAAAAAGTAGTGAATGTAATGACGAGAGCACAAGCGAAAAGATATATAGCACCTTAGAATGGCGCCATCTTTCTATTAAGTGTCAAGTACTAATCTTTAGAAACCATCCTGGTAGCTTAGACCAGTTATCCAGAGGGCCTGAGTTCAAGCCTCCCTACGATCAGTTTACGTGGGCCTATCTGTCTTTATCAGATCGCCAGCCCTTCAAGTAGGGAGCTATTCGGATAGCCTTTGCATGCCTGCTAGACGCTGTGCTTTCCAGTCTGCGAATGTTATCCAGAAAAATTTTGACGCGTCGGCTATCTACGTGCTATCTGGTCTGCCCAATGCCACTTTAGTCTTCAGATCGTTAATCTGCTTTGCTGCCTTCCAGTCTATGGACGCAAATATCGAGCACTTCGCCTTCACCATCAGATCAGATAGGTTGTCGTCGAAAGAAAAACAAGCAGTGAAGCTAAGATGGTGGGGATTTGTTGCGTCATCTGCACTATTGGTGTATAAGACGAAGTAACTACAATAAAATCTGTAATATAGGAGAAGTAAGGCACAGCTTAATTAATAGCTCCATCTCACAGAAGAGCACAGGCAAATAACTAATTCCTATAGCGTTTCTTTATGTTGCAAGTTTCTAAGCTACGGTACCACTCTTCACGTTAGGCGGGCAGTATCTACCACTCGACGTAGTATAAAAAGTTACGTCGAGTCGTAGATACGTCGGTTTTACTGAATAAAAAAGAATATTACTTATCTGCTGTATTAGTCATATATCTGATTGACTTTGAGACAACATTTTTTACAATGTCTGAAAGGTTCGTATAATTTATGCACGTGAAAGTCAATTTAATCGGCCTAGACACTAAAAACAAAGAGCTTGAGTGACGTGCTCTCAAAATAAACAGAAATATTTTAGGATTCCCTAGGTGTTATATTCAATACGCACTTCGATATTCTAAAAACGGAGATAATTTACTTAATCGTGAGTGCAAACACCGCAGGTAACTGCGACGCGTATTGCTGCCATGCGTTTTCGTGCGAAATGGCGTCACTGCTATGGACGCAATATCGCACGAAATTGGATTGCAATTCCATTGATGATTTTTTACCAGACATACTGAACTTATTTTTTCAAATAAGTAACCTCGATCGCAACAAGAATTACACTGCTGACATTGATAAAAAAATTTGGGGTGTAAGTGGTCAACATCTTTGAACTTCACCTCAACGCGGTGCACCCTGCAGACTAACAAACGAAGCTCTGGTGAAAAGAGACGTAGGGAGCGTAATTTTAAGCTAGCCTATGAGTAAGTGAGGTCACCAGAAAGGAAGGAGATGCTGCGTTGGCAGCGGGGGTGGCGGCGATATTTTTAAGCGAGCGTTATTACAGCTACGGTAACCGCTTCACATAAGGCGGGCCGTGTGCTTGTCGGTTTATACTACGTCGGGTGGCACGACGTTGTATAAAAAAAAGCTTTGATTATAAGAAAGATACATGAAAAATACCTAAATTTGCAGGAATGTTGCGAATTTATTCGATGTGTTGTTGTGCGAGCTCGTATTGATGCGACGTTTCAACGGTGAGAGGGTCATGCTACAAAAATACACATAATAAATCAAACAGCCCAAATCTGAGTACGGAACGCTGAAACCTTTATATTTAAGTTCAACTAAAATAAAATTATTTAAAGAAAAAAGCAGAGAAGTCGAACTTATGTTTAAGGTATCTAATCTAAGAATAGTATCTAAGAATTTCCAACGTACCTCTTATATACAAAAGCATTAATTTAGTACTAAATTAAGTTAAATTGTTTTAGAGATTTTGGTATTACACGGCTAGTGCTACCAACTGACAGGTCGTATGTTTGCTTGCTTCTTGGAGGTTTATTAATGCTGATGCATTTTATGTTACCGTACTAGTAATAAATTAATTAATAGTTTAAAAAACACTAGAAAAACACGCTTTTATAAATGCACCTGATCGTGTTCAAAGTCCATTACGTGGCCTTTCTCACAAGTGCAAACACGACTATGATACGATATTCCATCATGCAATGCCAGTGCCTATCTTCCCGCTTCATCATCAGACCTTGAAACCTAATCGTGGTCAAAGTTCATTACAAGACTTTTCTAAGAAATCCAAAAACAGCTATGATACGATGTTCATCATGAAGTTCCAGTTCATATCTTTCGGCTCCATCATCAGATCAGTTCAACAGTACCATACTATTGTATTGTCATCAGAACTACATACAGCTGCCAATTGTCATTACGCTATGATCCTTGGAAGATGGTTAAATTAGTTACCTTAGATTCCATTACATAGTTAGTTACATACAGGTCGACCTAATAAATGTGTGTTAAAAAGGAGCTTTCCGAGTAAATCATAATGGAAATAAAACAAAATATCATTAGTCTATCCATACGTTTGGAGACTATGACGGCTAATACCAATGACATTATCTACACAGATAAATAAAATTGGAGAATCTGTAATATTAAAATAACCGCTTTTTACTAAATGCTTATTGTCTGTCTGTCTGTCTGTTTGTTCCAGCTAGTCTCTGAAACGACTGGACCGATTTTGACAAGACTTTCACGGGCAGATAGCTGATATAATAACGAGTAACTTAGGCTACTTTTATTTCAGAAATTTTATTTATTTTTATTAATATAAATATGTAATAAAAAAATAACTATTCCGTGCGGACGAAGTCGCGGGCACAGCTAGTAAATGCTATTTATATTAATCTATGCACTTTTATGGGAAGTTGATTAATTCCTTTGGTGAAAAACTTGCGGGAGCCATATAGAATAATATTTATTTATTTTTATGGGTATGCCATATAAATAAATAAATATTATTTATTTATTTATATGGCATACCCAACCTAAACCCCTTCGATTGAGGGGAGACTCGTATCCCAGCAGTGGGACGAATAAGGGTTCATGATGATGCCATATCTATAGTATTTATAAACGTACACCCGAATTGTCTTACCTCCCAATTAGTTCGCACAAGCAAGCCATCATCTCTCTCGTCCGTCCTAGACGGAAGCAGGATTTGGCCTACACTTCCCACGGAGGCCTGATCGATATTTGATAATGTATTTTCCTTAGTCGCCTTGTACGACATCCACGGGAAGAAACGGAGTGATTCTATTCTAGTCTACCGGAAACCACACGGCCAAAAATCAAGCAAGCCAGCGAATATTATATTCAGCAATCGTAGTATTTACTAGCTGTGCCCGCGACTTCGTCCGCACGGAATAGTTATTTTTTTATTACATATTTAAATTAATAAAAATAAATAAAATTTCTGAAATAAAATAAATTAATAATATTTAATGTCATATAAATAAATAAATATTATTTATTTATTTATATGGCATACCCATGCTAAATTGCGTCAGAAAACGGATCCCGTTGCCTGGGAGATCTATGACTATTGCTATCCTTTTAAATGTATAAACATTACCAGTTTTGTAGGTTAGATCGTCTGTGTATGGATAGTTAAGTCGAATGGAAGATAGACTATTGGTATCTTTATCACACCCCGATCACTCCATACAAATGACACGTCGGTAACTACTACATAAACAATGTCGTCTGTGCAGAAATAAATAAGCGTGTGTGCGTACGGCGCCATACAAACTGTTCCAGATCCATCTGAGAGGGGAGGTGAGGTCGCCAGGAGAGAGCGGCAGGGAGTGGCCATACTCTCTTCACATCTCAGCGCTTTAATGTACTTGCTATCTCTTTCCCTCGCGGAGCACGTAATGTTTATTATGAGAATAGGAAATGAGAATGATTCACAGAAATGAGATGGGAAGCGTATGCGGGCCGCTAGTAATTCATAAATCTGTCTTTATAATATTAATTTAGTGAGGTTGGCTTTGGCTCAAAGATGTTAGTGAGCTACTTTCGCCTTAAAACACCTGTCTGAACTTTCTAATCAAGGTTCAAAGAGACACGGTCGTGTCGGAGTAGACAACGGTTGATTATCCTGTGAAGGATCTCGACTCAGATTTCCTTATGACGTCACATCCCTTCCTGTCAAATGTAATTTCCGCCGCCCTTGTAGGCTCATGTCCATATAGAAATCAAAACATACAAGATTTGATTATCATTAATAATAATGCAATATACGAGTTGTTGTCTATGACTTTCTTCATATGATTTTATATACATACAATAACTACCTGACCCGGCGAACTATGTACCGCCTAAAAGTCGATTCTTTAATGTTTTATTTTTTTTCTCTGCGTAAGAACCATCCTCGTACTTCAAGGAATATTCTAAAAAAACAATTAGCGAAATCGGTTCACCTGTTCTCGAGATATGCATGCATGCATGTCTCGAGCATGGGGAATGTAGGCCAAACCCTCCTTCTGTCTGGCACGGACGAGAGATGGTCGTGCTCCTGTAGTGGAGACTTAAATGACCTGATGATGATGATGAAACTTTGTCGACAACATAATATATATGAAATAATATTAATAATTTATATATGTATGCTTACATAGCCTGACACGTAAACAAGTTTAATAATGTCCGTATAAATAACACTGCCCCATTATCTAAAATTTAAACTAATCCAAATTACACTGTAAAGGCGCATTAACTCATAAGCGAAAACTTAATTAAAAAATTAATTATTACTTCACGGCTCGCTCAAAAACAGCATCAAAGAAACAGTTTTAATATAGGCACAAAAATAAGGTGCTAAAACGATGAAAAGAGAAAAACATCTGGTAGGCGGCCCCGTGCAGAAAATTAACTTGGCTTTTATGCGAAATACCTAGGCTTTGGGAATTTGTCGGGTAAACCGAAGACCGTAATGAGGAGGTCGCGAGGTAAGAAATCATTTCTACATATTTTAGATGCGGCATTTTAGGCACGTTCTTATATTTCATTGTTTAATTGCACTAGACATTAATAGTCTAATTGAAATGTAGCAAATTACCTAAAAAGAATTAGTACAAATTACGCTAAATAAAATTCACATGAATTTGTATTAAAATGAAATTTATTAGATTCATATAGAATAAAGAGGTATTAATGGAATAAATTATGATAATATTATTATAATAAATTGTGTATTAGAACAAGCAATTAGGTTAGTCCTAAGACTTGTGCAAACTCTGTATACAATCATATTAATTTTTAATGACGCATGTAGGTACATGCCAGCTTATGAAGCTAAGTTTAATCATTATGACATTCATAAAATATACTAACTATTGTCTACCATAACTAAGTAAATGAATTAAAAATAAAAATGAAATGTTAAAAAAAAAACATTTATTGCATTCATATGTATAATGATTACAGATGGTATAGGTAAATGCAGGTTCACAGATGACTTTGGAAGGGCATAACAAAATTGTGAGGCAATTTAACGTGCAATACCGTTTTCGAGTGGATTTTTTTTGTAGTGTAATTCCAATCGCTGCGTAAAACGAACTGTTTATAATAGAGAATGAGCATTTATCTAGAACAAGTGTTCATAGAAAAAACGTACGTTGCACACATCGGCTGAGCAAACAAACCTTTGCACAAAAAAACATTATTTTTTTCAGAACACTAAGTTAAAACGCGGCATAACAATTGCTGCGACTGCATTTCTATTGCATGCTGGAATCTCTTTAATCAGGTGGATCGTATGCTTATCTACCACCCGACGTAGTATAAAAAAATTTCATTGCCGCATCCAAAAAATAATATATTTCTTTATACGCGCAAGTTGATATGGCTGGTATCTCAGGATGGTCCGAGCTTATGACGAAGCTGGAAATTCATTACTTTCTCATTAAAGAGAAACGATGCAGTGTTAGGTATAATATTTTCTTCCCCACCTCGTACATTGCCCGAATAAATTACCACCTGCCGTCTTTTAGAATATTTATAAACAGCGCTGCGCTTGTAAGGGAGCTTATATTCGTAATATAATTATTTATACTGCGGGAAATGGGCATGTTCTAGTAAAGAAAATAACATATTTTTTTATCATCACTGAAATGGTTAAATTTGCTACTTTTTTACTTACGATCGATCGCGAATGGTCCTGCATATCCAAAGATATACGTAGCATTCGTACCACTACGCGGGGGGGCCCGCTTAGTGGTACGAATGCTACTTAAATCTTTCTTACTTTGATAGTATAATGCTGTACGTACGTAGACCGTGACACTTCCAGTATAAGATAATCCGACGTAGCCAAAAGACATACGTAGCATTCGTAGCACTATGTGGAGACCTCTTACATTGGAAGTGTAATGCTATACGTGCGATTGTTGAGGTCTAGATAATCACTCGTAGACAGTGACACTTCCAATATAAGATGATCCTACGTAGCTTAGATACGTACGCAGTATTCATAGCGCTACGCGGGGGGCTCTTAAAAAATAATGTAACACATATTTTGTTATCATCACTGAAATGCTAAATTTGCTACTTTTTTACTTGTGATCGCTCGCGACTTTGTGGGTGGATGCAAATAAACAATTATTTTATGAGATGGTCTTGCGTAGCCGAAGACATACATAGCATTCGTACTATTACACAAGGCCATTTTACTCTGGAAGTGTAAAGCTCCTACATGCGTTTGATGAGGTCTAGACAATAACTCGTAGACCGTGACACTTCCAGTATAAGATGATCCGATGTAGCCAAAAGACATACGTACCATTTGTAGCACTATGTGGGAACCTCTTGCACTGGAAGTGTAAAGGTTTAGATTAAACAATTATCCCTAGGCAGTGACACTTCCAGTATAAGATGATCCTACGTTGCTTAGATACGTACGTAGTATTCGTTGCACTACGTGCGGTACTCTTACGCTAGAAGTTTTAAGCTCTACGTACTGTTGATGAGGTCTAAACAATCACTCGTAGGCAGTGACACTTTCAGTATAAAGCTCTACGTTGATGTTGGTTGGTTCGTGTGTGGTGTGGTACGTGGATGGTTGAGTTCTAGACAATTACTTGTGGACCGTGACACTTTCAATAAACGCTGATTTTACGCAGCTTAGAGACGACGTATCATTGGTAGTATTTCGCGAGGCCCTCTTATACTGTAAGTGTAGAGATCTATGTGCGGTTGATGAGGCTTAGACAGTCACTTGTAGATCGTAACATCTCCAGTATATAATGGTCCGGCGTAGCCAATAGACATTATCGCGCATTCGTAGCACTATGGGTACTCTACGCGCGGTTGATGAGGTATAAGGCGCTGGTTTCTCTGACCGCCCGCCACCGACGACGGACGGCCGACGCGTGTCCGCGGCCGACAGCGTCCGATTGCTATGTTCGGAAACGCTCGGCGCCGGGTTCTCATAAACGTTGTCGGCGGCGGGTAATGCTAGCGGGTGACGGGCGCACGCCGCACGCGTCGGTCGGTATTGTTTTGTAGAATAGCGACGTGCACACGCCGTGGCGTCCTGGTTAAAATGAGCAATTTTAATAAGGAAAATGATGAATTGTTATTTAATTTAATATGATGTAACACTATATTGTTCGATTCATCACATAAAAATTATAAAAACAATGTTTCAAAGCAAAAAGTATGGGAGAATATCAGTGAAACAATGAAAATTCCAGGTTTCTTTGATAAAATCACAAGTTCATCTTCCTCTTCTTCTTCTAAAATAACAATGTTAAATTTTTTTCGTTCATTTTGCTCCGAATACCAACACGACTGTTCAAGCAGCGTTCACAATCGCAACTACCAGAGAACCCGTACGCCCGCGGCCGACGACGTGCAGCGTGCAGTCGATGCGTCTCCACACGTCGTCCGTTACGTGCGGCGGGCCAGAGAAACCAGCGCCTAAGACAATCACTCGTAGACCCTTATACTTCGAGTATAATATGGCCCTACGTAGCTGAGAGATGTACGTACGTAGCATTACGTAGTATTCGTAGCACTACGCGGTACACTTCGTAGGTACACTAAATAGGATGGATCAGTGAGATAAATATGAGTAAATTCATCCTACTACTGAGGTACGGGTCTCCTCTCTATCGAAGGTATTTAGAGCGAACTCTATCATATGGCTCAACTGCAAGTTCATGGAGCGCAATTAGCGGTTTACTAATCGCTCAAAGACAACTGAGTTTCAATTAGCCTATAGCGCGCGCGTTGTCATCAGGCGGTAGGTGAAAATCAGTGATTTTCGCAAAATGTGCAAAAATGACACACTAAGCTATGGCCATTAACTTGCTGCAGCACACGCATATATACATTTTTTTTACACTTACATTACTTCAAAGTAATGTTATGTCAATTTTTTTTTCCTATGTTTTGTATGTGTATCCATAGCTTATAATAAAGAATCTATCTACGTACTTCAGTTTCGGTATCAGTGGTTCATCAACATCTTGGAACGTAAACCAACGTCACCTGCACGCGGTGCACCCTGCTGGCTGATAAACGAAGCTCTGGCGAAAAGAGAGGTAGGGAGCGTAATTGTAAGCTACCCAACTGGAGAATACCTACGAGGGGGAGGGAGTACCTCCACCTCACAGAATACCGCAGCCAAATAACAATTCCCTTGAGGCTTGTTGTGTTCCTGCGAGTGAGTGAGGTCACCAGAAAAGAAGGAGATGCTGCGTCGGCAGCGGGGGTGGCGGCGCCAAACGATATCTTATGTTGCGAGCGTTAATATATATATAGCTACGGTAACCACATCAGGCGGGCCGTATGCTTGTCAGCCACCCGACGTAGTATAAAAAAAAATGTTTAAAATAAAAATTACAGCGTTTAATAGAGTAGTTTTGAATTATACAGTCTCCACATTAAAAAGTTTCCAGAGTTCCTCGGGATAAATATCGTGTTGGCGTCAAGGGGCGGGTCAGGGCGCATTATAAAATTGTGAGTCGGAACGGGGCTCCCGGGGGCGCAGTTCGCCGCTCCCAATTAATTAGTATTTACCTACAGCGCTCCTACGGGCAGAGGTCTCAATGTACGAATACGGGATAAGGTGGGGTCTCACTAACAGATAGCGAACAATCCTAGGTCTATGGGACTCACTATGAGCAGTATATTTTAATCCCCGAATCCAATAAGAGATTCTGTACTGTTATAATAACAAAATAATCATATAATTTGTACAATATTACATTAATCGTATCTAAAGGATCTCTACTCCTTGGATCCACATCCCCACTTTACGAGAAGTAACTAATATTCAAATTACACAACACTATCATTTCTTTTACTACATACAACACAAACACACATGATCATGCACATAAATATTTTGTCTTGTGAGGGAATCAAACCCAGGACACTCGGAAACAACCAGTGCTATCCAATTGGCCACCACCGGGCTAGTCAGGTTGTACACATGTTATACAGGTGATTTAAATGTGTAGAGTTCTCCTAACAGTTCCAGCGCCAACCCAATCCACTCGCGTCTGGTGAAACGCAAGAGGGTATTGGGTAGGCGCTGGCGGTGCTGGTGGCAGTGGGTCGTGTTCGATACTTTGGTAAAGATTGATTGTATGCCATAAAAATGTAAAAGTATATGTAAAGTATTATTATTAAAATATAATTAATTTAGCTTTTCGAAGACTGTCGGCATAAAATGATTTTTACCCTTTTTGGTGCCCTATAATCTGTCAAATTATAAAGTTATCTTTTCTACTATCCCATTTTCTATTTCTATTTCTATAATTTTCAATGCTATGTCTTCGTTTCTAGCTCCTGCATTACTTTCAAAAGTATTCTCAATTTGTCCTCTGTTTGCTGAAGTTAATCGCGCATTGTAATATACGTTTTCTACTGATTGTTCCACAATACGAGCTACATCTTTAACTATTAGAAGAATCCCGGTCCAGTAGAAGGATTTCAACGTTAAATCGGTTTGTATTCAATAAAAGATAGATACAATAAAGAAAAAAATATAAGTTAACGAAAAAAGACTTTGCTCGTTGTGAATAATATGCACTAGTAAATAATATCTTTAAATGAACGAATACATACACAAATAAGTTACTTGCTAACCACGGTAATTAAAGAATACATACGTTAATAAAAAATAAAAAAGAAAGAGAAAAATATTGACAAGTTTCTTTCAAGCACTTCTTCTTCGCCAATGGTCAATACCGAAATGCTAGCAAATAAACTAACAGATGACAAAAAAAAATAAGAATATTATTAATAAACACGTGTAAGACGTGTCCTCAGTGCCCACAAGGGCCCAATGACAGAATAAATAATTTCATTTCATAATTGAGTAAATTCCGCTCACTTTTAGACCATACCCTTATGTTTTATACGATACAGGTGCGAGTTTAATAAAGGCTTAGGTACGTATTAATTATTGCAAGTGATTGTACACAAAGTAACACCATCAGTTACACTAAGTCCCATTTAGGCAATTTCAGCCTGTGTCGACCTCACATAAGAGTGATAATGCGTTGCATAATTTGTACGCGAAGTTCTATTACCCAAGAGCATCACGTAATGAGCGTTTTCAAGTTTAATAAGTACTGTATAAGTTTTGTTTAGACATTTAATGGCTCGAAATTTGTAATAAATTAAGTGAATGCAATTTAGTTACAAAATAAGTTAAAACTAATTAATGCTGTAGTGATTAAATATTGGTGTTAAGTTAGTACTTAAAGAAATGAAAACGAACAAGTGAAAGCGTATGTGATATAGCGTAAAATCGGAATGAAAAACAACTTCACTACATAATTTATCAAAAAAATATAATATAATAACTAAAATATATTATAAAATGTTAGCTTATAAAGATATGTCGCAGCCAACTCAATTAAACGGCTAGCTTTTCACTGAACAGGTCATTTAATCACACACCTAGCTTTATACTTGAACCATTTATGGTATTTAAAAAGTTCAATACAACCGTTAATTGAAACCCCGCTTTAACATTGAATTAATATATTTCTTGTTGACAACGACGCTAGTTTTTTTTCTTTACAAAATGGCGTCAACAGCTAGTGTTGTTTTAGTGTTGCAAGTTGTTTTAATATATATAATAACAACATAAAATGGTTAATGTAATAATCACTAACTATTAAAGGCTCCTGTATTGATGAGAGATCACAATACAAACTTAACCGAAATTCAACTCAAATACATGATGATTAATCTAGCAAATTGGCATTCAATCAGCTAAGCATCTTTTAGCTGTACTGTTGAACGTTGTGTTCAGCCACTCGCCTAAACTAAATTGAGACGTATGGTTGTATGGCGTTGTTCAAGGAAACAGCCAGCCGTTCAATTAAAATGGATATTTTATCCAGTTGGCTGCGACATATTTAAAAAAGCAAAAGGTCCCACACTCACTCGCACGTTGTTATAGATAGTAATGAAACTAAAATATACTCATGGATACTATTATGTTATCTGTGCTCATGACCAAACTGTTGAACGTTGTGTTCATCCACTCACCTAAACTAGATTGAGACATATGGTTGTATGGCGGTGATCAATGAAACAGCTAGCCATTCAGTTAAATGACTATTTTAATTAATTAGCTACGATATATATTTAAAAGCGGAAGGTTCCTCACTCACTCACTCGCACGTTATTATAGATAACTAGCGGCCCGACCACGCTTCGCTGTGGCTCAATCTTTTCGTTTCCATCCATTTCCTTAGAGATGGCGCTGTATGTGAAAAAAGATTTTCCCGCTTTTCCCGCTTTTCAAATTTTTCCAGAATTTTCTTTGCTATAAACCTCACGGAGCCCGAGACCTTTCCAACGAATGCAAAACCGTGGAAATCGGTTCGTGCGTTCTCGAGTTATAGCGTCAGGAAGGAAAACCCGACTTATTTTTATATAGTAGATAATGAAACCAAAATATACTCAAGGATTATTATGTTATCTGTACTTATGGCCAAACCGGTTAAATTTAAACGGTTTTCCAGTTCCATAAAAATATTTTTAACATGAATGCTCTGATAAATACATGTTAAGAGGAAATATCATTTATTTTACTAACCGGCTGAAAGGTGAAGATTGATAAATGAAGGGGTAGGGAGCTGTAAGAGATATGATGGCTGACTTCACAATTTCTATATTAACGAGTAATATATTGACTCGAAGTTGAGAACATAAAATATCAGAGAAATTATATTTCTATCCCTAATGTTGTTATATTTCTTAGCGTGAAAAACGAACACCCGGAAAGTATTTTTTATTAGTAAAATCCTGTGTATTGTTCAGCTTAATTAATTTATGTTACCGACCGGTTTCGCCTTACGGCACTATCAAGGTAAACAAACAGGTGTTACCGTTTTGTCAAAACATTATGGTAGATACCGAGCAAACTATGACAGATAATTATTTATTAAAAAAATTATATTGAATAATTTTTATACTGAATACCCTCTGGTATTCAGAAAGCCTGAAAAGTAACCCAGTTGTCTCACTTTGCAATTAGTTCTGACGAATCTAACGTTTGAAACAATTAGTTGCAATAGGTAAAATGCTGTCATATCTATTACGAAATAGCACAATTTATGTTGATAAAGCCCAGGCGACGTAACTCGCTATCCATATAGTACAGGAACCCTTTTTCTAACGGAATTTAGTATGGGTACGCCACGCCAAGTCTAACTACAAGTAAGTAATATCCTAATCTTGCACCTTGTGACTCAATTCAAAGGCGTGCTGTGAGGATTGTTGACGATCCCTAACTAACAGACGGTTTAGAACCTTTAAGTCTGAGAAGAGATTTTGGTTGTTTTCAGAGAAGTTGTTTGACATGATGCCCACGGCCTCCTTCTACAGTCGCACCGCTCGCCATCGACAGGGAATTCATCCTCACACTTTAGAACCGAACTGTGCGGTTCCAGAGAAGTTTTCTTCCACGTACTATCAAGCTGTGGAATGAATTGCCTGTTGAGGTTTTCCCAGGAGACTACAACATGGGGTTCTTCAAAAAGGGCGTTAAGAGGTTTATACAGGGTCGGCAACGCGCATGTGATGCCTCTTGTGTTACAGGCGTCCATAGGCTGCGGTAACTGCTTTCCTTCAGGCGGACCGTATGCTTGTTTGCCACCTTAGTGGTATAAAAAATCTAGTATATAGTAGAGGCATACTAGAAAACTTTATGTCTTAGCCATAGTTGCTCCACATCACCTGGGCCATTATGGGAACAGTCTCTTAGACTGATTTCACGCCTGAAATAAAAACCACCCCGTCTCCCCCCGTCCAATTGGCATACGGCCCTCTTTCCCCTCCCTCAGCCAAGTCTCGTTAATTCCCATGATGTCAACTTCCAACTGTTTCATGATTACTATGAATTCTATATGTCGGGTACGCAATGAGCTGGCATTAAAAAGACCAAACTCGAAAGTTTTAGTCATACTGAAATAACATTACTCTTATAAATCCAAAACAAAATTTGCATAACTGTAGTACATATACTAGGTTTAAAGGTTCGTCGTGGTAAACCCTAAATCATCCCACTGCTGGAATATGGATCTCTAAATTGAAGGTGTTTAGAGCATAGTCCACCACGCTCGGATGAGCTATTTGATTTGATACCTGCCGCTGAGTTCCACTATCATACAACTCGCCAAAAATTAAAATGCCATCCACATCATCTTGATATTTGGCGCTCTACTACAGTACGCTTTTTAAGACATCTTCTACCACGGTCTGTGAAGTTGTGGAATCAACTTCCCGCAGCGGTATTCCCAAATAAATACGACATGGGGGCCTTTAAGAACAGAGTCAATATTTTCCTTAAAGGGCTGGCAACGGATCGGCGACCCCTTGGTGTTGCTGATTTCTATATCAGGTGACCCACATGCTCGCTTGCAGGGGGCAAGCGAGCATGTGGGTCATATATATACATGATGATATATGATATAGAATGATGATATAGAAATCAGCAATCAGCAACACTCATATAAAGAAAAAAAACGCTGCTCAACTGCGGGTTGGCCAGTGTTTTCAAGCCACCTAAAGGTCACTGACTTGGCTTAACGACTATCATCTATAATGACAACAGTCGGAACCGACGGCTTAACGTGCCCTCCAAAGCTTGAATGCTATCGAATATGGCGGTATAAAAAGTACATAGAAGAAAATTTTATACAGAGAAAATAAAAAGTATTTTCCTTTTATATCCATTAATGAATACCTTTTATATACATTAATAAACCTTGTAAATTCGTTTATATATTAATTCGTAATCAACTAAGTAATTCGTAATTCGTAATTAACTAAGGTTTCGTACCTTTGGTTCTGCAGGGAATCGAATATACGGAGAGTTAATAAAGTTATTCAATTAAATATTTATTACGAGGATGAATGTTAAATTGAATATGTTTAATATAATAGCTTTTCAAATTATCTCTATATATATCAGGAACTGTAATCCGTTTTATACATTTTGTTTAAATTTATGCAAAAGGCTCTATGAGATATATCAGTTATGAAGAAAGAAAAAGAAAATACATTTAATTATCGTCAAAATATGAGGAAACAATACACAGTGACATATAACATTTTACATATAACATGCATTTTTTTTAATATTTTTTTTTCTAGTCCCAAACTAAGCACAAAGCTTGTGTTATGGATACTAGAAAACTGATAAATGTACTTAAATACATTTTTTTTCTGTAAATACATACTTATTATACATAGAAAATACCCAGACCAAGACAAACAGACATGCTCATGCACACAAATGCATGTTTCTATAACTATCATATTTAGAAATGATAAATTACTTAAAAAGTTGTGGTAAAGGCTTTAGCGCCTAGCTTGTAGTGTTTCTAGGTGAAGGCATTAAAATAGAAAGTAATTTGCAGCAATGATAAGTAGCGAACGAGGAATCTCGTATTACAAGTATCCATAAACGTCCATACCCACTTCAGATCTTTATTAATATAACAATCCTATACAGGCTAATATAACAATCCTTTATAGGATTGTTATATTAGTAAATACAACTAATATTTAAAAAAAATGAATATTAGTTGTTAATAGAAAAATATTAAAAAGTTTAGGCTTATTGTATTTCTGTCTCTCTTTTAGGCTGATAATGATGATGATGATTGTATTTCACTCATCAATGTCTTCATTTCATGTCATAAGAGTTAATGTGGAAATTACAAATAACCACCTTCTAGTGGCCGCCATAATAGATTAAAATGGAAGCATTTAGGTAATTATGGATTCTCACGGTAACCAAAATCACAGTTTTAAAAGCATACAGTTGGGCATCGAAGGTACTTGCGCAGAGCAAGGGAGGGGTACCCGCGGAGAAGCGGGCGGTGCGGTCAGCGTCCCAAAAACAAGCGTAGTTTGTGGGAGCCACCGTGAAAGGCCGTCACGTGCGCGTACTGAGTGTTTTAAACGTTTTTTTAATTTACGTTCAGTGATTCCTATTTAATATAATGGTGCATACAAATTGTTCTGTATACGGCTGTAACTCGATGTCGAAACACATCAATAATTTAAAATTTCATAGATTTCCCCGTGACACAAGGTAAGTTTTTTCTATAATTTCGTAAAATCCTACCTACTTTGTCTTTGTTGAAATGTATGTAGCTATATTGTTGGTGAAGTGCAAGGTACTTCAACTATAAGTATACAACAAATAACCGAATTCTTGTGCTCCAACGACAGATGACTAAATAGTTAAGTACTTCATAACTCGAACTCCAACCTAGCGGGGTTTTCAAATGTAAATATGTAGGTATATGTATTCTTTACGGCGCATGCTCTTGCCCAAAGTGTAATTATTATGTTTACAACTTCTTAATAGTTGGGATGTCGGACACAGAAGGGGTAGGTATTTGTCTAATATCCAACTGTTATGATTTTATTTAAACCGACAGAAAAAGACAAGGTTCTATATTCTCCTATATTCAAGATTTCCGGGCAAAGATATTAATTACTACGTATGGCTGTGCCATTTCTAACATAAAATTTGTCTCTGCGACTATATGCACGTGATGTGTGTGGGACGAACCTATGTGTATGCTTGTGTCACGTAAATGTACACTATAAACTTTATAAACAAATTGGACACCAATTTGAACTTACACTCTCATATTTATTATTTTCGCTGTCGAAAAGCCAAATGACTCATCGGTTCGTGACAAATTATCTCCTTAGAATGGTTTATCCATACCTAGTAGTTAAGATCTTTGTTTCAGGGCTAGTTTCTTTTTTAAAATTTTTTGAAGCAATCACGTTTTTGATAATTTTTATTTACTTTTTTATTTTACACATTTTATTTATTATTATTTACAGTAAGTTTTGCTATCCAGTCATTGCATTTTGGGTATTGATATTCCTAGTTTCTATTATTAAGTATCTTGCGAAAATGAAGTGAGTAAAGTCGTAATCAAATTTAAATCGTTAATTGTTTGGTACCTACATCAACTTGGCTGGCACCAGAAATCCGCTATGTTTTTTTAATGTTGATATACTCCGTGACACTGGCGCAATAAAGACGAATTTTACAACTAATCAAAATTGGTTCAGCCGTTTATTAGTTACGAATGAACATAGTGACTTTTTGTCTTCGCCGCAGACGTAATAAGTTAACATACCAACACCAACCAGGTGCTGTAGGAAACAATATTATTAGATAAATTATAGGTAGGTATTATTAAAACAAGTACAGTTTATATCACAGCCATGCTTATGTTTCCCCCATATTTTCATGATCAAATTGTTTATCCGAATGCGAATTCATTATATTGTTAAATTTAATGATAGAAAATTGAAATATAAAAATAAACCTTCACGTAAATATTTAGCAGTACAACATTTGTAAATATGTATATTATATTCTTGTTGATAAATGATTATAAAAATATTAGAGATTATTTGATTTCGAATTTTGTGACAACCCTTACTTATCGGCGAACGACCGCGTGGAAACCTCCGCGGGCGGCGGCATCGTGCCACGTCAAAGGCGATTCCCTACTGTATGAAAAATAGTAATACTGTGCCAAAATCGAGTACCAAATTTTAGCACAATCAAACACTGAGAAGTGGGTTTAATTTACCTTGCATGATTTTACAGGTACCACGGTAAATCTAAATAATATAATAATATATAATAAATATGATAATACATGATACATACATACATACACACATATACATAATCCCAAATTAAGCTCAAAGCTTGTACTGTGCTCGTGTGGTACTCGACAACTGATACTTACATTTTTTTTTGTAAATAAATACTTATAATACATAGAAAATACTCAGACCAAGACAAACAGACATGTAAAATCTTGTAAAATAATTAATATTACGGTAACGTATGTTTCAGACATGTAATGAATTAATCAGGTGACCACAGCATCATTTATAACGTCAAAAATCCATTACACGCTGCAAGACATATAAAATAGTTATATAGTCAACGGCAGTTTTCCGTCGACGGCACGTAATAAAATCATTTATTTTCTCTGAAAGCTGGAAAAGAAAATACTCCTAGACCAGACGTAGGCCTCCTACAGGTAAATGCAATGGTAATCTATCATTTATTATGACCCCAGAAATCCATTATAGATCCAGTTAGCGTCTGTCTGAATTCACTACAGTATAGTAATGGAATTGGAGTCAAAGTATATTTATTACTGTTATTTGGGTATTTTGTGTGTTTTTTATATGAAAGGGGGGGCAAACATGTGGGTCACCTGGGTGGAAAGCAATCACCACCGCCCATGGAGATCAGCAACACCAATGGGTCGCCGATCCGTTGCCAGCCTCTTAAGGGAAATGAAGACTCTGTTCTTGAAGGCACTCATGTCGTAGTTGTTTGGAAATACCGCTGAGGGAAGTTCTACCGATTGTACAATGAGGTGTGTTCAGAGGAGTTATTTGACTTATTATATATTTCTTTGTACACAGCAGGGCTGGCTGGAAGAAGTCTCATGAAGAGATAAGCTCACATTTCTGTATTTGTTGATATGCAATAAAGAATATATTCTAGGAGTTTATGAGGTTTTAGCGTCTTTGCGCAACATCAACCTCACATGCGCATGGTGGCGAGATCCTGGTGGGTGAAAGGATATCTAGATATTTCTCGCAAAATTCAAACAATCCAATGGGACGTACATCCTGCGGAGGTTTTTCCAAGAGACTACAGTGTGGGGTTCTACAAGAAAGCGTGAATATTTTTTTACAGTTTGAGATAAGTGCTTTCCATCAGGCAGGTCGTACACTAGATTCTCACCTTAGTTAAAACACGTCTTTTTTCACTTTATAGCTGTAGTATACCAATACTACAGTTTTATTGTTGTGCTAGTTCCAATAAGGAAAGAAAGTTTCGCCACAACTCATAATAATGTCTAGCAGAGTGTGACGAATGCCACATTTTTTATGGCTATTCTGTAACGATAATTGACAGAGGTATCGTTGGACGATTTCTTCTTCTTCTCCAAAATTCTAAAAGACAAAGTCGGACATATCACTGCGGCTCTCTCGTGTCGACCTCATCTCCCCTCTGAGACGAATATGGAACACTTTGTATGGCGCTGCACACACACACGCTCATTCTCACTCTGTACAGACGTCATTGTTTATGTAATATGAACGACGGGACATTGGTATGAAGTGGCCGGGGTGTGGTAATACATAGAAAACATCCAGACCTTAAAGACCAAAGTCTTCAATCAGCGTGTCCCACCATGACCTTCGGTGCAGAAACTTGAGGTGGTCCCTAAATTGAAAGTCGCACAGCGAGGGATGGAGAGAGCTATGCGTGGCTAATGTTTACTTAGTTCGCACTTTGTTTTAATTTCATTTAGCTTCCATAGACGTATATGCTAGACCAGTGATTTTGTCTTTTTGAAACTGTGGGTCGTGACCCCCAGGGGGGGTCGCCAAGTTATATTCGAGGGATCGCGGGAGACTCATAAACACAAAATCTTTTTGCAATGGAAGCCTATTTCTCTTCTTAATTTTTATGTCAATAAAATCGAAAGCATATTACACTAACAATTATGAATCTGAGCCAATACTCTGGCAGTCCAAACACAGGGGGTGGGAGGAGGGGGTCGCCAGAAATTGTTAATTTATAAAGAGGTCCCGTATTTAAAAAGATTGAAAAACACTGTTCTAGACAAATAATTGCAGGCATTTTTTTTCTCTTATAAAATAAATAACTATCACTACAGGCATTTGTTTGATTTATAAAATAAATAAATGAACAGGTAAATGCATTCTTGGTGATTTATCATTTGTTTCAACGTCAGAAATCCATTACAGGTCGTCTCGGCGGCGCGCGGCGGGCGACTACCGAGCACCAGTAATGGAGCCGGCGACAGAACTTGTTGACTGTTTATAGTGATATAAATTGTTTGTTTTACTTACAGATATTTTGTAAAAAGAGACGCAATATCCATTCTTCGTATTGTGAACGAATGGTGGGTGTTAAAAAACCTGCTATCGGATTCGATTTCAGCATTCAAAAGTACATAACATTTAGGTAAATTTGTTTAAAATGTTTTTACAAACACATTTTTCGTTGGCCTTTGTTTTTAATTTATCTACCTATATAATAATATATTTATATAAGGTATCTTATAATTGTATCACCTAATAACGGAACTAGTAAATGTTCATGTGAACGAAGAGTTACGTTACTCTTACAATAGTATATATCGTTACTGTTATATATAAAAAAAAGTATTTATTAACCCAAAAAAAAGTACTTTAAACACAAAAAAGTACAGAAGTATACTTCGTGTGTACTTTTTTTAGGTACAATAATTAAAAGTTCTTAATTACCAGTAACAGAAGGGACGGGGGCCCACCACACATTCCCACCACTGTGTCTCCTGTGTAGCCAGGATTAACAGCGGCGACCGCCAAAAAAGGCAATGAACAATGAAGTCCATTGCAGTCCCGGGGGTAACACTACGGCTGTCTTGGAACTCACAACGAATTTAATCAGAAGAAGTTAGTAGGAGTAGGAAGCTTTTGGAATTTGACTTCCCCTCTTGGCAATGTGAGAGACAGCAATATGAGAAATAAGGCATTAAAAGCCTAAAGAGATGGCTAGTCAAGTGAAGCTCAACTGCCGTGCACCACGGATTTTAAGTTTCTAACACTATTGGGGACCTAAAACATTGAGTGACTAATAGTAACAGAAATTAAAAGTTCTTAATTAACAGTAACAGTTATTAATCTAATAATTATACAACACATATGGATTAAAAGGCCTTAGCGAGCCATATTAGAGCGCTATCTTGCGCCGATTTTCAGTTGAAACCTGCGATATAAATCTTCGGTATAAACGAGAAACTGAGTTTGTTTGTTTGTTAGTTTGTTCCGCTTTCACGCCTTTACTACTGAAACGATTGCCATGAAGTTTTATGTACACCATATTATAAGATCAGAATGAATACTAGGATACTTCATATTTTAGATCGCTAAGAAAGTTTGCGCGATAACCGACGTACAAGCGGGTGAAAGTGTGTCTGTTTATTCGGCGTTCAAGCTGTAACTACTAAAATGGTTGCCATGAAATTTTGCATACATAAAATTAGAAATCCATTATAAATATTAGGATACTGTTCATTCCGAAAGAATGAGCTGTTACCGAGGGTTGACCGAAAGTTTGCAAGTATTTACAATAATAATCAAAAGGTGACCCACTTACACGTAGAGATGGGCAAAATGCCAGGCATTCACGATAAATGCCCAATAAATGCCTTATTTTTGGGAATTTATATTTACTTATTCGGCTTTTTACGTGAGAAATTTGGCGGCTTACTTGTCTTAAAGTATGTTATATTAGTGTCAAATATGCGAGTGGTAGTCATTGAGAAGTAAATAATACAATTTGAGGTAAGCCTACGAACCTCGCCTCGTAGTACGTAGCCTCGAAACGTCTGTGTTTACCCAAAATTGATGAAACTTGCAAAGCGAACGTCAGCCTCACCTCGACACAGGTTCACGGGGATTCCAACTCGAAAGCTTTGATCATTTCCCACTAATCCCCGAATCACGCTTAAACTTTTGTTGACATAATTGTTAAACTTGAACACGAGACTTAGCGAAAGCTTCCAAAGTTCATCATACTAAGCTTAACTGACTCCATTTACTAACTTTGCAAGTTCAAAACGTTTCAAAATTTGTTTTTACAATAAATAAAATCGGAGACTTTTAAAATATTTTTAATAATTATAAACCTGTTTGCGAATTTCCTTATGGTAGGGGAGCCCTTGGTGCTAAATCGGTATTTACTCGAGCGTCATAGAGACCTATTGGATTGCGAAGCTTAGATGATAAGAAGAAAAAAATGTCATATAATATATACCTTTTCATCGGTGGGGGGAGCGGCTATAGACTTTCAAAAATGTAAAAAAAAACTGTTGCATGGACATACTCGAGCACGTCAGATATTGATAGCATCCATGCTCATACGTATTTTTGGAAATGTACGTATGTTAATCTGACTGTTTCCATGATGGGGTGGCCGTACGTAAGGGTTCAAAATGAACAAAAAAAAAAATTATCGAGCGCGTCAGATTTTCTAAGAGGATGTTAAGTGAACCTAAAAAAAAGCTCGTATATAATAATCTGACGATTTGGATGTGACGCAAACTCTCGGCCATTATTAGAATGTGCAAAAAAAATTCGCCATTTTGAAATACTCGAGCGCGTCAGATTAAGATATATATGGTTCATCTTTATGCCCTAGACGTGCTGTCTCATAATCTGACGATTATCTGGAGGGATTCGCCTAATCTGACAATAAAAAAAGTATTTTTATTTTTTTAAATCATTGAACTTAATTAATTGAAAAGCTGAAGAAATAGCATGCAAATAAAACAGTGTATGTTTTTTTAAGTAGAATACTTGTCATCATCATCATCATCATCATCATCATCAACCTCATTAATTTTTTTTGCGTATTTTTTTTAATTATATTCTTCATCGGTAGAATCATCATCTTCCTCATCTGGCTCGATTTCATCCTCAGATTGCATAAGAAATCATTAAAATATGTAACAGAGAACAATTTCAGGGTTGTGCATTTACGTATTGCAGAATCGTTACTCATAAATCCTTAACTTAAAAAAACACCCAAACCACTTGCATTGCTTAGTTTGGGACTAGATGGCGCTGTGTAATATGTCGTGGAATACTTATTTCATTATTTTATTTGTTAGTTACCTCCTTTGCTCATGACAAGGTATTGTTACTTTTTGTCGTCAACCCCCTCATTCATCCAACTGCTGGAGTCTCTCCTCAATCGAATGCGAGTAGAGCATACTCTACCACGCTGCTCAACTGCGGGTTGGCGGAGTTCCTTAATTTCTAGTATTAATTAATTATTATCATTACATTACGGGACCACCACATATTCCCACCACTGTGCCTCCCGTGTAGCCAGGATTAACAATGGCGACCACCAAAAAGGCAATGATAAAACTACGGCCTTGGAACTCACAACGAATTTAATCAAAAGAAATTATTAGGAGTAGGAAGCTTTTGGAATTTGACTTCCCTTCTTAGCAATTTGAGAGACATCAATATGGCAAATAAGGCATTAAAGCCTAAAGAAATTGCTATTTAAGTGAAGCTTATTTTATTTTAAGTATCGAACACTATTGGGAACCTAAAACAGTGAGTTTTGACCTAACATAACGATTCCATTAATATGAATTGCAAAATCGTCTAAACGTCTGGTAATTCTCCCTTTCTCCCTTATAAGGTCTTAAGTTTTAAAGTTAAAAATAGTTTTTTATCCTCAAGTTTGTTTTACAAATAAAAATAACAACATTAAAATACCTGATGCCAAGTAAACCAACTCCGTTTGTAAATATTTCAAAAATATAATGTAATTTTTGTTAGCTAACGATCACTGCTACATGAAGGTACTCTGTTAAGCTATGCGAAACTTGTTATATTGAAGGAATCTATGACAATATATGTTTTCTATAAAAAATCAAAGAGACACGAGAATATTGAAAAAATCCAATTCTATTGATAAACCATAAAATGATGTTTCAAATCATCTGAGGTTGTTTATGCGTCGAAAAGATAAAGTGTTCGAAGCGTGTATCGTGCGTGTACAGTGGGTTCTGTCAAAATATTTTTACAATAACATTATGTATTTATTATTATATTTCTGTATATATATTTTATATTATATGTAATATCCTATATATCTTTAAATATATTATCTTTAAAGAAGACTTACACATATTTATAGCTTTTATACAACAATACATTTGGGGTGTAAGTGGTTTATCAACATCTTTGAACCAAAGCCAACTTCACCTGCACGTGGTGCACCCTGCTGACTGACAAACGAAGCTCTGGCGAAAAGAGAGGTAGGGAGCGTCATTGTAAGCTACCCGACTGGGGAATGTACCTCCACCTCACAGAATACCGCAGCCAAATAACAATTCCCTTGAGGGTTGTTGTGTTCCTGCGAGTGAGTGAGGTCACCAGAAAAGAAGATGCTGCGTTGGCAGCGGGGGTGGCGGCGCGCAAGTGATATATTATGTTGCGAGCGTTAATACGGTTACGGTAACCGCTTCATATCAGGCGGGCCGTATGCTTGTCTGCCACCCGACGTAGTATAAAAAAAAATAAAAAAAAAAAAAAAAAATAAATACAACAAGCCATTTACTACATGCAACATGCATGACGAGCCAGGTGGTCGAATGGCTAGCAACGGCTACTTTGACTTCGAGGTCGCGGGTTCAATCCCCGCACAAGACAAACATTTGTGTACATGAACATGTATGGTTGTCTTGATCTGGGTGTTTTCTATGTATTATATGTATGTATTTACAAAAAAATGTATTTAAGTACATTTATTATCAGTTGTCTAGTACCCATAGTACAAGCTTTGTGCTTAATTTGGGACTAGATGGCGCTGTGTAAATTATCCAGAAATATTTATTTATTTTATTATTTAACTATCCTTGGCCTAATTCAACTCTACACTTGTGACCACACTATGTGGAAACAATGCGGAACCAAGACTAAAGCCGAAAAGACTGATTCCATCATGATTTTAACACCTGCTTTATTATGGCGCTGACAATTAAATCATAAAAACACCTTCACAAACAAAAATGATAACTAAAATAACTCCCTTTGCGAGACTGACGCGTTTAGCAATCTCGGTATGTATTCACGCTGAATCTCATTCGTTAATGAACCGTAAACAAGGCTTCCTGGCTGTAGAGATTGTAGAGAGCTTTCCTGCTGTACTCTATTTCATCTTTATCTACACCAAATAGTAAAAAGGCTTAAGATTATAACCAAAGATGTCATTGCTGCTCGTCAATCATACGATGACGTGTTTTTAACTAAGGTGAGAATCTAGTGTACGACCTGCCTGGTGGTAAGCACTCTTCGCAACATATGTATCGCATCGCTCGTAAAAATTCCTTCACGTCTTCTTGTAGAACCCCAGACTGTAGTCTCCTGGGAAAACCTCGAAAGGACGTATATCCCGTTGGAATTGTTTGTATTTTGCGAGAAATATCCAGGTATCCTTCCACTGTCATCGTAGCAACACCAACCAACTGCAGCTGGCCGCCGCTGCAGCTTCTAATATGTATCTATTTTCAAAAAGAAACGTCAAACATTATTGTTAGTTATCTAGTATGCATAGTACAAGATCTGCTTAGTTTGGCACTACAGGGCGGTGTCCAGGAATATATACTTCGTCATCAGGTCCATGTTAGTCTCCACTACAGGAGCAAGACCCTCTCTCGTCCGACCTAGACGGAAGGAGGATTTTGCCTACACTCCCCACGCTGGCCAGACGGGTTGGGGAGGCCTGATCGATATTTGATAATGTATTTCCCTTAGTCGCCTTGTATGACATCTACGAGAAGAAACGGAGTGATTCTATTCTAGTCTGCCGGAAACCACACGGCAATGGAATATATACTTATTAATTATTATTTTTTTAGGACACAACATTTGAGAGTTCGGGTAATATAACTAGAATTGGATAATATTGTAAGGTAAAAATAGAAGATTGTCAATAAAAGGTAGGGTGAGGTCTGTAGATTATAATTGCTACCAATAAACAAATAAAAAATAAATAAAAAAACTAGAATTGGAACCCAAAAAACGTGCACACACATCATGACTAAGTGCATATCGTAAACACGATATGCACTTAGTCATGAAGTGGATGAAGAACAGGTACTCGTCTGTCCTAGATGGAAGGAGGATTTGGCCTACACTCCCCACGCTGGCCAGACGGGTTGGGGAGGCCTGATTGATGTTTTATAATGTATTTCCCTTAGTCACCTTGTACGACATCCACGGGAAGAAACGGAGTGATTCTATTCTAGTCTGCCGGAAACCACATGGCCATATATATCCTCCTGGGGCCCAATGTTCTCCTACAAGGACTTTAAAAAGATCGAGTATCGGCCCAGCCTTATTCAGCGTAATTTAGTCCTAATAGCCCAGTGTTCTTGGACTAGGACATAATGGTTACTGTAAGATTTTTCAAAAATTCGCGCCTACACACCAATCTTTTTAGTGTTACGTGATTGGAGGATATACTATTGACACATATTAAGCTTGGTTGATAGTGGCTAATCAGAGATAGTCTGTCATTTTGTTGCTGAAATGTCAAACATGGAGCGCACACGTGGCAGAGGTGAGCTGAATGTTTAATTATGGATACAATCGTTATGATTTTTAGTTCCAAAACAAATAAAACCTAAAAGATAAAACACCAAAGAATATCTGTGTCGTATTATTTATATGAATAGGTATTTTGGAAGTAAATTTTTTACTCATCACCTGAATATGTACTTGTGTAAGTACATGTGGCTGATGTTCGAATTGTTGCCTTTTATTATATGTCCTTATGGGAGAACAATTGGCGATAATGACTATTGACTTTGCGAAGCAGAGAAATAGAAAATTTACTAAATGAGCCAAATAACTGACATTTTCCGTCTAATGAAGATACTTGTGACCCATCATTCGTCGTAAGACCGGAAAATAAATTGCCAACTCCAGTGATATCGATACAGATGAAGATATACAGGTCTCCTGTCGGTATTCTGTGGTAGACTGGAAGAGATCCCTGGCAGGATAAGTCCGCCATTGTACTAATAGTTAATATTACTGTATGTATTGCTACTATAGTGCAATAAAGATTATACAAATAAACAAAAAGGGTACCTATCTCAAGATCAACGAACCGTGGAAACCGCCGCGGGTACATCCGGAGAAGAGCTCGTGGAGTTCGGAATCCTAGTATCCGTGGTCGCAATACACGAGTGTATGATTAACCTGGCAGTATCTAATTGATGAATCAGTATAAAAAAGACCACATAAGAATAAATATACCCACCAAAAGGATCCCTCAATTACGGCAATCAAAAATTGTCTTGGTGAACTCTCATTAGAGACATATTCAAGGCAAGTAGCGGTTCAAGCTTATTATTCGGATTTTGGACAAGACGAGCCTGTACAACGTAAAAGATGGAAAGCTACTGCTCCATTTCCATCGAAACAATGACGAATTCAATGCTGATTATATACCGGTATTTTCTGAAAACCAATCTAGATGTAGACAGAGTCATTATAAAAAAATCACTCATTATTTTGTACTTATACTTAATCAGTCGTTATAAAATTAGATTAAAAGGGATGTTAGGTGTTTTAATCGCATTTTATAATGACTGGTTATTGATTAAGTATAAGTACAAAATAAAATAGTTTGGAAAATACAAACTATTTTTTAATGCTTAATGACCCGATGTTACCCACAGAGAACATAAACTAAATACCAATTTATGACGTAAAGACCCAATGTCCTCAGACACGAACAAAATATTTTGACCATTTGACCATCTAAATTCATTCTTGGCCGTGGCACCAATACTAGAAAAAAGTCCCTTTCCAATATAAACACTCCAACTTTGTTAGATTTTAGTTTATTCGTCTGGGCGGTAACCACAGTGACACAATATGTTCTTATAGAGGAACATTGGGTGATAACCTGTAACGACGCCAATTTTGCTTGGGCCTTAAGCATAAATATACAGAAATGAACATTAAACGTCTACCAACGGAAATTTACTTCTGGCCATATAACTGTCTTATTTCCTACAGAACTCTAAAAACTATATATACGATATAGACGGGTAGTGTTGTGGTTGTAAATCGGCGCTGGGTACAAGGGGCAAATCCTTTTTACGAGATTTACCGGCAGGATTCGCGGGGTCGTTTCGTTGTACGCCTGCTTGGGTTAACGTTTGGCCTAATTTATGATATCTTAGTAGCAGAAAGCTTATCAGGTTCGATTCATATCTGATGAATTACCTCTGTGTTATCTCAAATGTGAAATTAGTTACGAGGTCATATTAGTCGTATGCAGATTTATTTTAGTGTATATGACTTTACATATTCCTGATAATATTGTTAAGTACCCGGATGACCGGGTTTCACTTGACATTTTTTTTCCCAGAATCATATAAGTAGTATGTACCTAGTGTTTGGTTTACCATATGTTTGGTTTACAAAAAAATTGTTTGTATCTTAGTTCATAAGGTAATCATGTCGTCACTTTCGCTTATTATACGACCTACAAGCACCTATGTCAAGGTTCCACATCAATATATATTCTGTATTCACCCTACTATTGCGATACGAGTCTCCACTCAACGCAGGGTTAAGCACCGCGCTGCACAACTGCAGAATGGCGGATTAGCTTTATCATTTTATATATTTTGGGGTGTAAGTGGTTCATCAAGATCTTTGAACCAAAGCCAACTTCACCTGCACGTGGTGCACCCTGCTGACTGACAAACGAAGCTCTGGCGAAAAGAGAGGTAGGGAGCGTAATTGTAAGCTACCCGACTGGGGAATGTACCTCCACCTCACAGAATACCGCAGCCAAATAACAATTCCTTTGAGGGTTGTTGTGTTCCTGCGAGAGAGTGAGGTCACCAGAAAGAAAGAAAGGAGATGCTGCGTTGGCAGCGGGGGTGGCGGCGCGCGAGCAATATTTTATGTTGCGAAAAGGACTTCCACCCGACGTAGTATAAAAAAAAAAGAACGGCGGTTTATTGAAAAAAATGTTAGTCAAATACCCAATTTATGCAATTTAAAAATAATGTCATTTTTGACATGTCGCTTTATACGTAGCGACCGTCGATTTATAAGATGGACACATTAGTTCTATGAGTAGTCCAGCTATTCCGAGTAGTAACATATTGTGTAATATTCCTGTCACTTGCGCCACACTTTATGCTAAATGTCTCAAAGACCAAAGTCGAGGCTCGCATGGAACAAAGGTACACATTATCCTATTTTCTCCCGTTCACATCCTCCGTGGTTTCTAGATCAAAGATTTATTTGAAACCTAAGCTAATCTTGTGTCCATGTATCTATCTATTTAAATAAAATAAATTGTTCGTTAATCTAACAAATAATGCGAGGAGCTTAATGGCATCGTTGTGCGTGTTAGTCTAATAATAAATATTGTCAGACAAATCACACTGCGCCATCTAGCCCCAAAGTAAGCGAAGCTTGTGTTATGGGTACTAGACAACTGATAAACATACGTAAATACATTTTTTTTGTAAATACATACTTATGATACATAGAAAACACCCAGACTAAGACAAACAGACATGTTCATGCACACAAATGTTTGTCCTATGTGGGAATCGAACCCACGAGCGTTGGTGTCGAAGCCGCGTCATTGACCGCTACGCCACCGAGCTTGTCAAAATCGAACACAAAAGGTAAGTAACTTCGACCGTAGCCTATCCATGAATTGATTTATTTATCTCGAGCACCTCCGTGCTTCGGAGGGCACGTTCAGCCGTCGGTCCCGGCTGTTGTCATTAGATGACAGTCATTATGCCAAGTCAGTGGCCTTTAAGCGGCTTGAAAACACTGACCTCGGCCAACCCGCAGCATCTTGTTAACGTCTATAAATCTCCAAGAAAGGTCAAAAAATGTAATCTCTGTTATGCTAGTGACGCGATTATAAAAGGAAGCCACGGGCACCATATCAGACGATCCCTCCGAACACCTTGTATATTATTTTTCTTTCTTTCTCGGCCTGTTGTCACACATTGTTTATTACAAGCCTGTTCATTGGCTTTCCAATTAAGTATTATTCGACTGCGCGTAGTCGAAATCCATACTAATATTATAAATGTGAAAGTGTGTATGTTTGTTTGTCCTTTTTTCACAATGTTTATAGCAATATTTATAGATAAATAAGATTTACTAAGGAAGAGTTTGTATTGTTTGTAGTTTACTCTTATTCGGTTTTGTCAGTTAGCTCCATAGATTAAATAAAAAAACAACACGCAAAAATCTTTTGGTCTGTGATTAAAAACTGCAAAACAAAAATACAGCCATTGGAGATTTGCAACAAACAGGGTCAAATTGAAGCAGTGCCATTAGGGCTGTGCAGCTGTTGATTACTGCCGGCTTTGAGTCGCGCGACTCATCATTATTTTTCTCATTAGCGCAGCCCTGTCTGCGACGATTAAAGGTGATGAGGGACCTTTAGGACTTCTGCACAATGATAGGAAAAATGCATTTTATTGTTAGAGCTTTAATGTCGGCGTCCCTAGGATAATATAATATCAGGCAATTTAATCTACACTACTTTGCGTGCTTCCACCACCAATTAGCTCATGCAAACTACTACCGAACGGCACCTACCCACTACCGTTAGTAGTTGCATGCAACTGCCGTGGCTGCTTTGGTCGTCTCTGCTCCAGCTGAAGCGGTCGTCACGGCGAAGAAGAAACGTTCGACTGCTGCCGCCCCGACTTTTGGAGTTTCGCCGAGACGACCGCAGCAGCTGGAGCAGAGACGAATAAAGCAGCCACGGCAGTCGCATGCAACTACTAACGGTAGTGGCCTGGTGCCGGCGGCCGGCAGTAGTTTACATGAACTAATTGGTGTCATAGTAATGTACATCAAATTGCCAGTAAATTTGACTTCCGCAAAATAACACCTGAATCAATTAACTATCTAATATAATAAATAATATACACAATACAGACCTACCACATATTAATAACATGTTTTTTTTTTATACTACAAGCATACGGCCCGCCTGATTTGAAACTGTTAAAGTAACTATATCATCGCTCGCAACATGAAAGCTAGCACGCAACCACCGTATTATCTGAGGTGCAGGTACTTCCCCAGACGGATAGCTTACAAAATACGCTATCACCTACATCTCTTTTCGCCAATGGATACTTGACATTTCCCGAAGGTTCATTGCACTGGTAGAAAATGCTTTATGGTCTTTTTTCTTCTGGCTTTTTTTATAGCCAAAAAAGTTCAAATAAAGATATAGTTAAATCATTGCACCTATTTATAGTTTTTATTTCAGTGTGTTCAATGCACTAGCCCTTATAATGTGTCCTCATTAAGAACTAGCCTCGAATAAAGCTCTCATTTTTGCTAACTAATCTACAGCTCGCGTTAATAAAGTGTGATAAATGGACCCTTACAGTTACTTCCTGAATGATGAAAATCTTTAGAATTTAATAGAGAAAGAGTCTAAGTAAATTGAACTTGAGATTTCAAGTCTTCGTTAACGCTTACCAGACATCGTTTGGCCACGAACCGTGTATATCGCGATATTTGGTCCTAAAGTCCTAAAGCTAATGTTAGTCAATTGAAATAACAAATATGCAATACGAAATAATAACAATAATAATTAGAGAAAATCACTACTGCGCAATTCCATTGGAAATTGCACAACAGTGATTCACGTATATGCATTTTAATCTAGGGACATACCGCCTAAGCTGAAGCCGATTCCCATCGGGTTGTTTGATTGCGATATGTGTGCATCGCGAGAAAAGGCTAGCTCAATTACGATATAATAAATATAATATAAATATTTCTGGACAGTTTACACAGCGCCATCTACTCCCAAATTAAGCGCAAAGCTTGTATTATGGGTACTAGACCACTGATAAATATACTTAAATACATTTTTTTTTTGTAAATACATACATATAAAACAACTAGACCAAGTCAAACAGACCTGAGAATTCTCGTAATTAAAATGTAGTCAAAATTCAGTTTCGATCCAGTCTCAATCTCACAAATGTCAAATTTGGTATTCTCGTAACACAATATGTAACTTCAAAGTTTGATTTAAGTGGGATTATATCGAAATATGACCGAAAATTAAGCAAATTAAGAATGTTACTTTGTCAACAATAGGAATTACTTATAATGAAGTAATGAAATCAAGTGTATAATTTTAGTCAATTCACAATTCAATCTCGATTCGGTCAACTTTCAATCTGCGATCGTAGAAAAATTAGGAGAATTGGCCTTCTGTTTATACACACAAATGTTTGTCATGTGCGGGGATCTAACCCGCAAGCTTGGAGTCAAAGTAGCCATTGCTAGCAATTCGACCACGGGGCTTAGCAACGATAACAATAAACAAACTATTTCTAGTAACATTGTGAGTGTTCATGGACAAGATAAGGAATGGTTATATTAAAGAAATTTTAAAGAAGCACCTATGACAAAGATGATGAATCGAATGAATGAGCAAATCAATGTTTTTCTTCTTCTTTCTTCTTCTAATCGCCTGTCGTGGCATGGGCATGTAATGTGGAGGGAAGAAAGACATGTGACAAAGATAACGATGAATTTAAATGTGAATGGGTATAATGAGAAAGGAGATCAAAAAGAGGTGGATTGTGTGAGAGATGATGTGTGTAAGAAAAGGGTAACTGTAGATATGGCGGCTGAAAAGGGCGAATGGAAAAAAAAGACATACTGTGAGGACACCAAATAATGGGAAAAGAACAAGTCAATGACTATTATGTGAGGTCATTATTTAGCTGCAAATTCTGTGCTCATATGTATTTATTACAAGTGCATAGTATCTTTTACCCACCTAAATGCCTGTATAAAAAAAAATTGCCTGAACTAATTGTGTACATAATAGTTCAAGTCGTCGTACATGACGAAATTACTTACTAACGACGTTCATTATTCGATACTTGTTCATGGTGTTTAATATACGTTATACATAATATGTTATAACTAGACTAGAGAAAGAAGGTCTGGTAAAAGAGAGGGAGAGAGGAAGTAAGAAATCAGAAGAAAAACTAAAGTTGTCGACATCTCACTCAAACTCTGCATGCTGAACTAGCAGTATGGCAGATAGGGAAGGTGCGGTACCATGATGGAAGTATGGAGCATGCAGGATGGAGGATGCGGAAGGCGAAGAATCGCATATGACGGAAAGCATTAAGGAAGGCCTATGTCCAGCAGTGGATACATACGAAGAATCGCATATAACGAAAAGCATTAGGGAAGGCCTATGTCCAGCAGTGAATACATACAAGCTGATAATGATTATGAAAATATTTTTTCAAGCCAATTCGGAGAAATACGATCACAACACTGTAACACGAGATTTTTATACAATAATACGACTTGTTTATGTGGGTGAAGCCGCAGGCTGGTTCTATCTAAGGCTAAAAATAAAATGTACATGTACAAGTTAGGATTTAAAGTTGAGATGACCCATCTGGCATTTTGCCGTAATGAGTCTCGATACAGTCCCCAAGCTCAGTTGCAACTGTTCTCAAACTTATTAAAGCTACAGTGTATACTTTTAGAACATCGTCTTGTCTTATTTTAAGGCAACTTTATTTGTTTTTACATAGATTATAGGCCGTCGGATAAAGACATTAAATTCGCAAAGTGCAATGTAGTTCTGCATTTTTGGTATGTTGTATGGGTCTATTAGAGTAATGTGAATTTAAATTTGCAACTTCGAAAAACTCGTGGAAACTGAATATTCGAGAAAAACTTCGAAATTTTGGAACTTGCTTGCTTCGCTCCCATGGGGTCAAGAGAGCTCTAATTAAGCTCAAATTGTAGATAATTTAATACAGTTTATAAGTGTACTAAACATTGTTCCCTAAAAACGCACAGTTTTAGCCCTGAAGAGCAAATAGTGAAAAAAAGTCCCAAAATGAAGAAGTTTTTCTCGAATTTCTCAGTTCCCAAAGTTTTTCGCAGTTGCAAATTTGAATTCACACTACCCTAACAGACCTATACAACATAACAAAAATGCAGAACTACATCGCACTTTGCGAATTTAGCCTCTTTTTATGTCTTTTTCCGACGGCCTATTACTGCGTGTCTTGATTATAATGTATGAATTTTAGCTGCTTTAATAATAGGAAGGATTTTGAGAAAAAAGAAAGTTTGAGGTTTAAGGGATTCATCAACATATTTGAGCCAAAGTACATCTCACCTGCACGTGGTGCACCTAGCTGACTGACAGACGTATCTTCACCTCACAGAGTACCTCAGCCAAATAAGAGTATAGGGTTGCAACGGATCGGCGACCCCTTGGTGGTGCTGATCTCCTGGGCGGTGGTGATGGCTTTCACATCAGGTGACCCTCATGCTCATTTGCCCCCATGTGGGTCACCTGATGTTATATGGAGATCAGCACCACCAAGGAGTCGCGGATCCGTTATATAAAAATGGAGGCTCGTGAAGTTTTTTTTTTAATACCACGTCGGGTGGCAGACAAGTCATCTTTAAGCCAAAGCCAACCTCACCTGCAGGTGCACCCCGCTGTTCAACTATCGAGGCAATGAGAAAAGAGAGGTAGTGCACAGCGTCTTTAAATCTTCCTCTCTGGGTAAGTTCCTCCGCACCTTACAGAATATCGCAGCCAAATAACAATTCCGTTGAAGGTTGTTATATTCCTTATATATCGTATATAGAAGTGAGTAAGGTCACCAGGAAGGAAGAAGTTGCTGCGTCGCCAGCGGGGGTGCAGTGCGCGAGCGATATTTCATGTTTCGGCTTCGGTAACCGCTTCACATCAGGCGGGTTTTCACAACACCCTTTGCTTGTCTTTTCCGTGTAATCATATAAAAATATCTTTAAAGGGCCTAGAAAATAATGTATTGTTTCGGGTATTTGTAGATTTTTTTTACTACTACTGTGACAAACAAGCATACGGCCCGGCTGATGAAAAGCAGTTACCATAGCCTATGAACGCCTGCAACACCAGGGACGTTGCCTATCCTGTAAAAACCTCTTCACGCCTTTTTTACCCGACTGCCGAAGGAGAATTATGTTTTTCGAGCGTATGTATATGTATGTCTTATTATTTGGCACACTCTACAGCCTCAACCGTTTGACAGATTTCAACATAAAAGGTGTCGTTAGATTCGTCTTAATCACGCGAGTGATAGGTTAAACCTACCAAATATAAAAAAAAAACAATATGGCGGCTGTGAGCCGCAAAATTGTAGTTGGAGTATTTTTTTTTTCTTCTAAATACGAATATATCGATATGGGTATCAAAATAAAGGTCTCGATGACATGATTTCAAATATATATTTGATATAGTAGTTTTTGCATGCGGCTTTGCTTGTGTAGAATTATATTATTGTTGCGCGTGATTAAAAATTCTGTTGTAGTTACAGTCGGGTTTTTTTTATATTTTTAATTATTATTTTTTTATACGACGTCGGATGGCAGACAAGCATACGGCCCGCCTGATGTGAAGCGGTTACCGTAGTCATATTAACGCTCGCAACATAAAATATCGCTCGCGTGCCGCCACCCACGCTGCCAACGCAGCATCCCCTGCCCTTCTGGTGACCTCACTCACTAGCAGGAACACAACAACTCTCAATGGAATTGTTATTTGGCTGCGGTATTCTGTGAGGCGGAGGTACATTCCCCAGTCGGGCAGCTTACAATTACGCTCCCGACCTCTCTTTTCGCCAGAGCTTCGTTTGTCAGTCAGCAGGGTGCACCGCGTGCAGATGAAGTTGGCTTTGGTTCAAAGATGTTGATGAACCACTTACACCAAAACTAATTAACTTAACTTGTTAAAGAAGGCCATGTTGTAAACAAAGAAAATGTCGTTAAATATCAAGATGAACGGTGGAGTCGCTTTCTATTAACGTTCATAAATTTAATTATTCCAGTCAGCGAAACAGCTGGACTATTCGTACTCCCAAGTTAGCATGTTGTTGTTAAGTATATATGTTGAAGTTTTCTCCCGCGTACTGTCATGCTGTGGAATGAACTGCCTGTCCAGGGCTTTCTCAGGGGACTACAGCACGGGGTTCTTCAAAAAGGGCGTGAATAGGTTTTTACAGGGTCGGCAACGCGCGTGTGATGCCTCTGGTGTTACAGGCGTTCATAGGCTACGGTAACTGCTTTCCATCAGACGGGCCGTATGCTTGTTTGCCACACTGGTGGTATAAAAAAAAAGTAATTACAACGTAAGTTTGTTGTGTGCCTGTCTGGTATCTCGATAGACTGGAAAGATATAATGGAGTTGACACGAATGCATCTGGCATGTGAAGAATTAATCTTTATGAAAAATAGTTACTGCTGACTCCTTTTTAGGGTTACGTAACAAAGGGTCCAAAGGGTCTCGTACCAAAAGTGCTCGGTTTGCGAGTGCAATGGCGCTGTATTATCAAAATGATCACTCATCCTGATTCATAATGATGACCACGACCACTCTGGCAAGAGTGTACCGACTGGGAAGAATTCAAAGGGTAAAACGGACCCTATTACTGAGACTCCACTGTCCGTCCGTCCGTCTGTCAGGCTGTATCTCGTGAACCGTGATAGTTAGACAGTTGAAATTTTCATCATCATCTAATGATCTAATGATGTCTAACTATCCCTCCTTCTCTCGCGCTCCTGTAGTGGAGACTAAAATGGACCTAATGGTCCATTTTAGTCTCCACTACGCGCGGCCGCGCGACTCTCTCTCGTCCGTCCAATCCGAAGGAGGATTTGGTCTACACTCCCCACGCTGGCCAAACGGGTTGGGGAGGCCTGATCGATATTTGATAATGTATTTCCCTTAGTCGCCTTGTACGACATCCACGGGAAGAAACGGAGTGATTCTATTCTAGTCTGCCGGAAACCACACGGCCAATTTCATAGATGATGTATTTCTGTTGTCGCTATAACAACAAATACTAAAAAACATAATAAAATAAATATTTAGGTTTAGGTAGGCAAACAAATCATGTCAGTATGGGAGCCCCTCCCATACTGCAGACATGATTTTTTTTGCCGTTTTTATAGATAATGTTCTATACTCTTTCCTTTCTTTCTGGTGACCTCACTCACTCACAGGAACACAACAACTCTCAAGGGAATTGTTATTTCCCTGCTGTATTCTGTGAGGTGGTGGTACTTCCCTTAAAAGCTTAGCTTAAAAAATACGCTATGCCCTACACTTCTTTTCACCTGAGTCTCGTTTGTTACACCCCAAATCCTGCGAATTCATTCGCGCTTATTCCGATATCCCCTATGAATTTTCGAAAATCATTTCTTAACGAATGCAAACATCTTAATAGCACTGCAGTGCGTTGAAAGATCAGTCAAAAATGCTTACAGACATTGCAGAAAAATATATAAATATTTAAAACTAGCTGACCCGGCGAACTTCGTACCGCCTAACAGTCAATGAATGTCGTGGTATACATATTAGCTGAACAAAATTTATGATTTCTTGAATATATTAATAAGTATTTATTATAAGTTAATTGAATATATTATAAGTTATTAATAAGTACAATAAATAATAGAAAAGAATAGAGAAGCACGATGGCGCCATTGCGCGTGTCAGTCTAATTGTACACGCAAATTAAGCAAAGTCAACCGTAGCCTGTCCATGGATTAGTTTATATTGTCTCGAGCTCCTCCGTGCTTTGGAAGGCACGTTAAGCCGTCGGTCCAGGTTGTTATTATTAGATTATCTCGAGTTCCTCCGTGCTTCGGAAGGCACGTTAAGCCGTCGGTCCTAGTTGTTATCATTAGATGGCAGTCGTTAAGCCAAGTGGCCTTTAGGTGGCTTGAAATCACTGGCCTCCGCCAACCCGCAGTTGAGTAGCGTGGTGGAGTATGCTCAAAACATCTTCGGTTGAGGAAAGACCCGTATCCCTGCAGTGGGTAAATATTAACTTCAGTACTTTTTTTTCAGTACTAAGGCACGAAAAAAAGTACCAAAGACCAATGACAACAAATAAATATTTCAATCTACAAAACAATTTTAACTTTCGCGACGTAAAAGTGTGACCAATCGATTTGACATTTACTTGACAATCAATTAATATCCCAATCATTTTTCAACTGACACTATTTTATTTTTACATTATGGGAAAATATTTATTTAATTTTTTCGTCAATTTTTCTACGTTTTTAAAACTTATTATCCTATTCCCGACCAAGACAAATCTAAAAACACAAAAATCATAAAAATCGGTCCAGCCGTTCTTGAGTAACTAACATAAATGGTGTAATTATCACGGCTTTCTTTTATATATGTAGATTTAAGGAGCTTGATATAAATTTCTAAACGCACGCATCAATATTTTACAACCAATAAATATTTCTATCCACAAAACTATTTTCAAAACAAATCACAGCCAACTTCCAAGACGTAAAAATGAGACCAATAGAGTTGACATTTGTTTTTAATCTAAGTCATTTGTTCAATATTAAATGAGCTGATTTGATGACATTTCTGAACGCACGCATGCATTTGACGTACGCACGTCAACGTCACGTTTGACAGGCACGACACCCACGAACGTCTTGTAGGGGAAAATGTTTTTTCTTTTATTTTATTTTTTCGAGAATTTTCCAATGTTTTTAAGAGTTATTCTGCTATTCGGGACGGAAACAAATCCAACAAATCAAAAACCATGGCAATCGGTCCAGCCGTTCTCGAGTTATAAGTGTTGTAACAAACACGACTTTCTTTTATATATATAGATATAAATATTTGTGGACAATTTTACACAGCGCCATCTAATCCCAAATTAAGCACAAAGCTTGTGTTATGGGTACTAGACAACTGATAAATGTACTTAAATACATTTTTTTTTTGTGATTACATACTTATAATACATAGAAAATACCCAGACCAAGCCAAACAGACATGTTCATGCACACAAATGTTTGTCTTGTGCGGGAATCGAACCCGCGACCTCGGAGTCAAACTGGCCATTGCTAACCATTCGACCACCGAGCTCGTCATGCTTACATTTTTATAGAAACAGAAGTAGAAGACAACTAATCACCGGGAGTGCTCCGATGAGCTTTTTGATTTGATACCTGCCGCTGAGTTCCACTATCGTCCAACTCGCCATAAATTAAAATTCCATACATATCAACTTGATAATTGGTAATCTACTACAGTACCTTTCCTAAGACATTTCATGCCACGAACTGAACACGAACAATTACGATGGGAGCCTTCAAGAACAGAATTTATATTTCCTTTAACCTTTCGCATGCCACGGTCCCATGGTGGGCACAGCGTTGGTACAGAGCTTGGTACTTAATTGACAAATCGCGGCATGCGAAGGGTTAAAAGACTGGCAACGGATCGGCTACCCCTTGATGTTACTTATTTCCATAGGCGGTGGTGTTTGATTTCCATCAGGTAACCCACACGCTCGTTTGGCCCCCACTCATATAAAAAAATAGCATAACAAAATCACTCTTTTTGACTTTTTAAATAAAGTATTCTAATTGAAAAATTTGGGATGTAAGTGGTTCATCAACATATTTGAACCAAAGCCAACTTCACCTGCACGCGGTGCACCCTGCTGATTGACAAACGAAGCTCTGGCGAAAAAAGAGGTAGGGAGCGTAGTTGTGAGCTACCCGACTGGGGAATGTACCTCCACCTCACAGAATACCGCAGCCAAATAGCAATTCCCTTGAGGGTTGTTGTGTTCCTGCGAGTGAGTGAGGTCACCAGAAAGGAAGGAGATGCTGCGATGGCAGCGGGGTTGGCGGCGCGCGAGCGATATTTTATGTTGCGAGCGTTAATATGGCTACGGTAACCGCTTAACATCAGGCGGGTCGTATGCTTGTCTGCCACCCGACGTGGTATAAAAAAAAACTTCACTGTCATTCATTATTCCACTCCAAGTATGGAGGCTTTCGGGGCCTGAATCACATCCCGGCCACTCCACACAAATGTCGCTTCGTTGATTACTACATAAACAGTGACGTCTATGCAATCATGGGTGTGTGTTTGTACGGCGCCATACAAACTGTTCCAATTTGTCTTAAGTGAGGTGAGGTCGATACGAGAGAGCGGCAGGGAGTGGCCGTACTGTACGTAGTACTATTACTTATACTGTGCCTAAAACGTGATTTCGGTCGGAATTTGTTATTATATTGATGCTTGGTGTGTAAAGAAAGTACACATTTTCCTAGATGACAAAGGTTAATAAATCAAAGTACAATGGGAGAACAATCGTATTCCCATACCAATCTTTACAGTAACCAATTTGATGCACCATAATAGAAAACGTGCAATTCTGTTAGAGATTGAAGACATCTTTTCTAATAAAACATAATATTTTATCAGAACAGAAATATGTATATTATAGCCATAGATTTAGGAGCTCGTTGGCGTCGTTGTGCGTGTCGTCTAATCGAACACGCAAGTTAAGCAACGTCGGCCGCAGCGTGTCCATGGATGGGTTTATTTATTTCGAGTACTATATATTCGAAGCACGGTCCTCCGTTATTTATTTCGAGTACTATATATTCGAAGCTCGGTCCTCCGTGCTTCGAATGGCACGTTAAGCCGTCGGTCCCGGTTGTAGGCAGACAACAGCCAAATCAGTGGGCTTTAGGCGGCTTGAAAACACTGGCCTCCGCCAACGCGCAGTTGAGATGCTCTATCTATACCCCTTCGATTGAGTGGAGACCCGAATCCCAGCAGTGGGATGAATAAGGTTTGTCGACGAAGACATAGCTACATATACATAATTCTATATCTATATCTGTATACTTAAACCAATATACAGTCGCCACTTTGGTTTTTTCAATTTTTCATACAAAATGGCGATAATATGGCAACCATTATATACATACATATATATCAAAATTCCGTTCAATAAAAAAAATCTCCGACTACGGAACAAATTCTGGTTATCCAGCATTTGTTCCGTAGTCGGAGATTTTTTATTCTAAGAATTTAAATATATAAAATCTTTATACAGATTATACAGGGTAGATATGAAAAATAATATTACTTGATATATCATTTTCTGAACTATACGAGATATTGAAAAACTAGAAATTTCGGATATAATTTTTATGAGCTACTAGCTGTCCCGACATACGTTGTCCTGTCTTCTTAACAACGAATAGTGGATTCGAATTGGTTTCGCGCAATCTGTCAAATAACTGACAGTTCTGTCAAACGATATAAAGTTACATTAGAAAAGTTACAAGTTTTCTTAATTTTTGTAATTTTAATCAACAATAACAATAACAAAAAGAAAGAGCGAAATCGGTCCAGCCGTTCACACGTGATGCCGTGACCAAGGGAAATTGGGATTTGTTTTTATATATAGATTAATAATGCCATTGATAGAGATCGTAAAACACTTTCATGGTGTCATTACTTGTTCAATAAAGATATATATGGTCTACATGTTTTGCTGTATTGTATAACAGCATGCAAATATAATTTATTACATGTCATATGTTTTAATTTAATAATATAATGTCAGAAATTTTAATTATTGTAATTAATATATATACGAAACTTAAATATGTTCTATAGTTTACAAGTTATTGATTAGATCACTTAACGTTTCCAGCCTGTATATAAGAAGTCTTCGTATTAATTTAAACTGTATCCACAAAAGCCACAAGCTGTATGTATAAGCATATCTACGAATCAACGATACAGTAATAAAATGTATATACTCTAATATCTCCTACGCTGAATTTTGATAAAATGATATAGGTATGTAAAAGAGAGACACGGAGACGCGTAGGTGACACGTCGCGAATAAGCTTATTAGGGCAGTTATCAAGGGGATGAATTAAAAACGCCATCTCATAATGGATTATTCCGCGCACGTCGCTATGTGGTGCTGGTGGATTTTTACGTACGTGTCGGTCGCATATTTTTATTATTTGTAAGTAAGGTTGGCAATGGCCGGAAAATCTGAAAATGCTTCTAGGATTTCCGCTTCGTCCTGAATACGCTACGTTTGAAAATTAAGTATTTTTGAAGTAAAACTTATTTACGCACGTTTGACGTGAATGCGTGAGGAGAGCGTTATGGAACGGCGGAATTTGAGAGGGAGATATAAGTTAGTAGAGCTAAAGAAGTTTTACTTCAGTCGCGTGGTCTAAAACATACTCTTTTTTTTAATCTCTTGCATAATAAAACGTTGCGTATTGTTTCTTTCTACTTCTTCCGTCGCTTTTCCCGTTATCTGGGGTCGAGTCTCCTCACTCTATGGCGCCAGGTTGATCTATCCAGGGTTGTCGCAATTGGGCAATTGCGACGACGACGGTTTTGGCAATTGGGCTTTTTTAAGGTCTCTTTCGATGTTTGACCACCAGGTCGATGGCGGGCGGCCTCTACCTCTCTTTTGTTCTGGCAAAGCTTAATGCGATTTTCACTGTATGGTCTTCGTCCCGTCTCATTGTTTAGGGGATGTAAATATTTTGCAGCCAGAATTTTTTTTTTAATTGTCTAAAAGACTCGACGTACGTATACCTTTTTACCCGACTACAGTGAAGTCAAAATAAGGGTTACGATTTTAGCAGTCTATCCATTTTACCCGCAAAAAATATATACAATACAATACAAAACTCTATATTGCACCATAAGTGGTAATATAAAAAAAAAGTATATGTACAAGAAGAAATTTTGCCTGGAAGAAACTAAAGAAGAAAAAATATACATTTTCGTAATAGACAGATGGCGCATTTTGTCATCAACAATAATATCTATGATGAACGTCACTTACGAAGGAACCCACGACTTCTCATCAAATCTTATACCGTAGTTGTATTATATTCAATTACAAGTTAGAAAGGAAGCCCCTGAGGTGGGTGATGCTCGTGCAGTAGAGGCTGTTGCAGCCTCACTCGCATGATTGAAAGTACTGGGTCAGCAATACTTTATTTTTATTTTATGATGCTATGCTATTTTAGTTACTTTTGGCGCTAGTAGCGGCAGATTTTTTGTGCAACTAGCGCCGCGGTCGAAGAAAAATAGCAACTTGTAAACGAAATCTTTGTTGTTACGAAAGTAAATATTATTCTTATCGTATCTCAGATTGACTTATTGTCAGCCTAAAGGATGATAAGAATATTTTTTTTGTCATACAGTCACCATAGTCTTTTAAGGCTAGGTAGTCGTGCAAAAGTAGGCATTCAGCGTTGCCGGCACCGCGCGAACTTATTCACGCGGAGGCAGCGGCGCGATGAACTCGCGTCACCCCGCCCGGTCACACAGTATAGGAATAAGCAGTAACTAGTTAATTTTAAAACTTCAGAAATGCACTTTTATATTTTTATAGTAGTGACAAGAGTTTCGTAAATAATAAGTAATGTAGGTTAGGTATAGAATATTAAAAAAAAATAACAACCTGTTCGCGTTTCCTAGATTTGACTTGAGATATTAGAAAAGGAAACTAATATTACAGCAGAATCCATTGTTCATCTTTCTTGTCATATAGGAGGCATAAATGTGCGTATGGCAGGCCCGGTGTTTTTAAAAAACTATGAATGTCATGGTGATTCTTTTAAGAGTTTTTCTGTACATTTTTATTATAAACTAGCTGTCCCGGCGAACTTCGTACCGCCTAACAATCAATGAATGTCGTGGTACATATTAGCTGAACTAAATTTATGATTATATGGAATTAAAACAATGAATAGTAGAAAATAATAGAGAAGCTCGATGGCGTCATTGCGCGTGTCAGTCTAATTGAACACGCAAGTTAAGCAACGTCGACCGTAGCCTGTACACGGATGGGTTTATATTACCTCGAGCTCCTCCGTGATTCGAAAGACACGTTAAGCCGTCGGTCCCGGTTGTTATCATTAGCTCATCTTGAGCTCCTCCGTGCTTCGGAAGGCACGTTAAGCCGTCGGTCCCGGTTGTTATCATTAGCTCATCTTGAGCTCCTCCGTGCTTCGGAAGGCACGTTAAGCCATCGGTCCCGGTTGTTATCATTAGCTCATCTTGAGCTCCTCCGTGCTTCGGAAGGCACGTTAAGCCGTCGGTCCCGGTTGTTATCATTAGCTCATCTTGAGCTCCTCCGTGCTTCGGAAGGCACGTTAAGCCGTCGGTCCCGGTTGTTATCATTAGCTCATCTTTAGCTCCTCCGTGCTTCGAAAGGCACGTTAAGCCATCGGTCCCGGTTGTTATCATTAGCTCATCTTGAGCTCCACCGTGCTTCGGAAGGCACGTTAAGCCGTCGGTCCCGGTTGTTATCATTAGCTCATATTGAGCTCCTCCGTGCTTCGGAAGGCACGTTAAGCCATCGGTCCCGGTTGTTATCATTAGCTCATCTTGAGCTCCTCCGTGCTTCGGAAGGCACGTTAAGCCGTCGGTCCCGGTTGTTATCATTAGCTCATCTTGAGCTCCTCCGTGCTTCGGAAGGCACGTTAAGCCGTCGGTCCCGGTTGTTATCATTAGCTCATCTTGAGCTCCTCCGTGCTTCGGAAGGCACGTTTAGCCGTCGGTCCCGGTTGTTATCATTAGCTCATCTTGAGCTCCTCCGTGCTTCGGAAGGCACGTTAAGCTGTCGGTCCCGGTTGTTATCATTTAATGACAGTCGTTAAGTTAAGTCAGTGGCCTTTAGGCGGTTCGAAAACACTGGCCTCCGCCAACCCGCAGTTGAGCAGCGTGTTGGAGTACGCTCTAAACCCCTTCGGTTGAGGGAAGACCCGTATCCATAAAAACTGAAGATTTCATAAAAATAAAGATTCATTATTGTTAATTTAAAAAAAAAAAACGTTTTGTTTTATTTTTTTTAGTTTTGAAATAGGTTTTATCATTTTGGTGATTTGTAATTGTCATTTCTTTTGATGTTTACTCTGATTTGATTCTTGCGCTTGAACCCCATGGGAAAAGCGTTTTCACCCCTATCGATTTGACATTTTTAAATTTTCATAACAAATCACAGACAACTTTCGCGACATAAAAGTGACATCAATCGATTTGACGTTTTGATATTTGACAACCAATAAATATCGTAATCCCTTTTTCAACTGACACTTTCATTTGTATGGGAAAATGTTTTTTCTTTTATTTTATTTTTTCGAGAATTTTCCAATGTTTTTAAGAGTTATTCTGCTATTCGGGACGGAAACAAATCCAACAAATCAAAAACCATGGCAATCGGTCCAGCCGATCTCGAGTTATAAGTGTTGTAACAAACACGACTTTCTTTTATATATATAGATAAATAAAAGATAGTATTAAATAAAAAATATTTATTTACTCTTAAAATTGTTTAAAATATATTTCTCGTGAGCTTGTACCCGGGTGCAAATCTGACTGTAGTTCAGAAGATGATAGAACTATAGGCTCTACAGAATTAACATTTCGCATGTGTGGCTCAAGTGATGGCAAGTCTGGGGAGTCTACATAATTTTCATTTTCCTTGTCATCTTGTAAGGACAATGCGCTTAATGCTATTCCACGTGCGTGTCGACTATCAACAATTTCTGGCATTAAACACTTCATATAAAATTTGACCAACTTTTGCTCCATTTGCGTTTTCCAGAAGTTATCGTCCCTTTCGATGCGTTTTGTAAACAAGGGTTCGTCTCGATAAGGGATGTCTCCTCAGTATTTCTAAAACATAATGGTAAATAATTACATGTTTCGGAATAAAACATAATATTTTGTTTGGATGTACATTATCTAACTTTTTTATAGTTTTTATTATGCTAAATTAATAAACTCCCAAAAAAACTATATTAAATGCAATCAAATAAAATATGATTCTTACGTAAAAGTTAGTTCGTAGTGGAGCGTCTGGATCTAATCTCATAAAAGAATTCTTGGAAACGTCAGCTGTGTAGCTACACGTCGGAACATCAATGTGCCTGAAAATTTATCATATTATATTAATTATAACTGTCTATAATATATAATAAGTTATACGGGACATTTACCGAACTAAATAATGGACGCATTTGAAATAATTATTTTATCGCTTAATAATGTAAAAAGTTTGATAATATAGAAATCAAATTGTACAGTATGTAAGAATACATCACAAAGCCTCTAAAAGTTCTCACAACACAGCAATGTCAAAATTGCACAATTATTTTTTTAACCGTGCGGAATGTATGTACCAAGAATATTTGTAGCAAAGATGGAAATGACAACGAAGAGCTGAAATAGATCCAGAATTCGTCTTTCTACACGATTGTTTTATACATTACAGCAAAATCACGCAGATTTTTCGGTTACGATGATACAAACACTGTTCAGTGTTATAATAGTGTCAGCGTGAAATTGATTGGTCGTACCAAAAAAAATCCTTTGAAAGGAGGTTACCAAGCAAGAGCTCAGCAGCTGTTGTTTCGTTTAACATTAAATCCGCATTTTCAGTCGTACACCTCTCTTTACATAAAAGTCCTAAAGGCAGGGTGATATTAATTGAAAGAAGGATAGCAAAAAAAAAGAAGAAAATTAAAAGAAGAACGAGTAGATATATGCAATCACTGACTTTTTATTAGAACTTTTTAAGATGAATAATTCTGTTATAATTATTGCGTAACTTGAACCGTTTACACAGCGCATGCAACGGAAGCTTTCAAAAGGAATATTTTTTTCCCATTTTGCAACATTTTTCATTGGTGCTCCGCTCCTATTGGTGGTAGTGTGATCTTACATAGCCTATTAGCCTACCTCGAAAAATAGGCTATCTAACACTAAAATAATTTTACAAATTCGAATAAGTAGTTCTTGAGATTAGCGCGTTCAACCAAACAAACTCTTCAGATTTATAATATTAGTATAGAAGTATAGATAAGTCTGTCCGTCAGAAGTCCGTAAGTATTGGGTACGTACGTTGCGCCTCCTGACTTGACATGACTAAGCAAATATGTATAAACGGGACATATTAAAACTGTTTAAAAAGCGCTGCGTACCTATCTCGATCTATGGTAATTACTTACCTATTTTCAGTTGAATCCGCAGATAACAGATTGATTATTCGCCGCTTTCCATATTAATTACTTCGGCGATGATGACTGGTATTGGAGACTGCTGCACTGACCTACAATAAAACGCCAGGCAGATATGTACCGATAAAGACAAAACATGAATTATCAAAAATCATATCGTTCTTTAGTACTTACTGGATATTCTTATACTGTGGCATGATGGCCGCAAGTTTAGCCATAATATATTTTTGTAAATTATCAATCAGACTTTTTTTATACTACGTCGGGTGGCTGACAAGCATACGGACCGCCTGATGTGAAGCGGTTACCGTAGCCTAATATGGCTACGCTCGCAACATAAAACACAGCTCGCGCGCCGCCACCCCCGCTGCCTACGCAGCATCTCCTTCCTTTCTGGTGACCTCACTCACTCGCAAGAACACAACAACCCTCAAGGGAATTGTTATTTGGCTGCGGTATTCTGTGAGGTGGAGGTACATTTCCCAGTCGGGTAGCTTACAATTACGCTCCCTACTTTAACTAAGTTGGCTTTGGTTCAAAGATTTTGATGAAACACAAATATATAAAACAATCTAATTTTAATATATTAAATACCACATTACATTAAAAATCAAACATCTACATAAAGGTACTTACCTCTTTGTATATCTTCGCAGTGCATTCTTTCTGTTAGTTATTTTTATTGCTTTGGACGACTTCTTTCGCTTACGTTGTTTATTGCCCATTAAGAATCACTTGAAGCACACAATTTTTTCAAAAAAAATACTGATGCGCAGGCACCGAGCACACGTCCGTCGTCTATAAGCGCCAGCACGCGACTGATGGGCTGCCGAACCCCCGCGCTCTCATATTTAGTGAAAATTTGCACACAGTAAAAAAAATATATATATTATTTAATCGTACTCTGCGAATTTGTCTGTAACTATTTGTTAGCTTTAATTGAGTACAAAAATAAAATGTATTCGTTCAGTATTATAGTCACAATATTGAAAAAACATTAACACAAAGGGGTGATTTTGGGAATTTTTTTTATCGAGTGAAGTTGATTAGGTCGTGACATTGAATGCGATTTTGACTAGACAAGATCCTTACCTAACACATATATTTTTTTCAGAATTTAAAATATTATTATCTAAGTCTCAGATGGTTTTAAAAAACTCAAATTTGAATCCCACCCAGCCTTAATATTGTGATTTCAGTGAATGACGGAACTTAAGATTTTTAACTGTTTTCTCGAGGGACGCTATATTTAATATCATTCTTTTGTCTAATTTCGTGCATATGTTTTAAAAATGTTTTTTAAAAGAAAATGAAGATTCGCTTTTAAAAAAACATAATGAATGCGAATTCACAGTAATACACAATATAATACAAAAATTTACCAATGTCAGAAATCAGCCTGATAGCTCATTTGAAACAGCTCACTACTCGTAATACCTAAGTCCCAAGTTCAAATCCAACCATTGTCCTCCTTTGATTTTGTCATTTTTAAAATATTTTTTATAACAAATTAAAGATTTTTAGGAATATTTTGTAGCTATTTTTAATATATTGTAGATATATTGTATATCAAGCATCTATGATAACCTCTTTGCACTTCAAGTGTCATTCACTTGTCTGGCCCTGACTATAAAAACTGGTCAAGTGCGAGTCGTACTTGTACATGAAGGTATCCGTACCTCCGTAAAATGTTATAGGCCACAGAAATACATAATCCGAGTCTGCGAGTTTAATTGTCATTATAAAGGTGGAATTAAAAACGCTGAAAAAATCACGAATTTTATACAAAATCGTAATTTTTTTCAGCGTTTTTAATTCATAATTTGATCATTGATAACATCGTTATACGACGACCCCCTTTAATTTTTAAATTTGTCTTATTTTTATAATATAAAATAATCGAGGAAAATTTCAAGTGTATGTCTATTACGGTTCAAGAGATAGAACCCTGTGACCAGTGACAGACAGACTGTAAAAAGGTTGTTGTTACTGTATAAGGTATCACTGTAAAGTCTAACTATAGACGGTGCAATAGTTTGTGAAATAAATAAAAGTTATTTTCCCAAATTCACTTTGTTTATTTTTTTTGCGCCACCACTTTAATTACAAACCTAACCCAAAGGCTTAGATTATTAATTGGTCTCCGCTCCGCTTCGACTAGATGCCGCGGCGCACTTGTAAAATACGGCCACAAATACTACGCCGAACTCGGCGTACCCGAGCCTGTTGCAATACAATTCTTCACGCACACTAGCATCTCGGCACATCAGTTGCAATACAATTCTTCACGCACACTAGCATCTCTGCACATTGTTTTACGCACACTACAATATTGAGTTGCCGCATTAACGGAGCTGTTGTTTTTAGATAGTGCGGCATCTAGTCGAAGCGGAGCGGCGACCAATTGTTAATCTATGCCAAAGGGATCATCGGCTATGGAGTCCCATTGGCACTCTTTGGGTACAGAACCCTGAAAAGCAAATTTGATTTCAGAAATCGTAAGCAACCAACGAAAGATATTTCGTCTCGCGTCACATTCGTGCCGTAAAATGCAAATAAATTCCCTCGAAAATCTCGGAATGGCATTGAGACGCAAACTATAGGTGGGTTTTAAAGCGAAATTGAGTCGCACGGTGCGCTCCGAGTGATAAGTCGGCGAGATTAGTCACTTGCGAGCAAATTGAAGACCTTTGTTTACGAGTTAGGTAAAGTATAGATTACTTTTATCTTTCTGTGTATACTGTATACTAGTTTTTCTGTCGCAATTCTTACTAGTAGAGAGTGTAAGGAGTTCACGATCACGTTTAGAGTCTTGGCCAACCTCACTTGCCCGTGGTCCGGGTGGACCACGGCTGGAAGGCCGAGTAGCTAACGAGATTTTGGGGAAAGATTGAGGCATGTCGAATTAGACTGACAAAGTACCTCCACCTCACAGAAAACCACAGCCAAATAGTGTGAGTGCCTAACGAGCTCTTAGAATAATTACCTTTTGATAATATATGATAAAAAACCAGACAATTGCGAGTCTGACTCGCACATGTCCGGTGTCGAGGGTTCCGTACGTAAGATCATTACAAATTTGATATTTTTCATTTTAATAAAAAAATAAATAAAAAATATATTTTGCAATGTGCACAGCAAGCCTTATCAAATGATACCCCATTTGAACTAGTAGCTTCAATTTGAAATTTCGACCCCGTATATAAAAATATAAACCCCCTATTTTTTTCGATTTAATTACAAATGTATAGTTTTGAGATTTATTCTTGTACTTGTAGTCTATAACGATGTTACTTGCCAAATTTCATAGTTCTAGGTCAACTTCTTCTTGACATAGAGGGTCTTGACATACAGACGGACAACAAAGTGATCTTATAAGGGTTCCGTTTTTCCTTTTGAGGTACTGAACCCTAAAAATGTGTAAAAGTTAGTGAATATGGATTATTCACTATGTGCATGATAATAGCGCCGCGGTATAGGTATATAAAAAAAATCTAATTTGGCAAATAGGCAAATGACCAGCATCTTTAGGAGAATCGCATAAACAGAGGTATTCACCCACGCTTCGCTAAACTTATTATTTAATCTTTAATTTGAATTCAATAACATCTTTCTTTACATGACCTTTTATAACAAGAAAATATTCAAAGTTACAGAACAATAAAATGTTAAATAAGAAATAATATAAATACTACCCACTTATTACCAAGACCTTAGTCTAGTTTGACCTATCACGAGCTGTGTTGTCGAAAATTTACATGTTTGGTAAAAAATTCAGGAGTAAAAAGTACAGTAATAATCTAGTTCCAGTCACGTAACCCGTTACCGGAAGGACATGGTTGTTTTACTCAGCATGGCTCAACTCAAGGTAAAAAAACGACTCTATGAATCGGAAGCGAATTTGGTACAAATTCTGATTGTTTTCGCTTCCATTTCATACATATTAGAATTACGCTATTTGTATGGCACATCCGTCTCTTAAAACGTAGTGGTTACATTCTCTTTGGTTTTACTGTACATGTTGTCTTTTAGACCCTGACAGGAATGCCGAAACATTTCAATCAAATTCTTGTCCAAATGTAAATATCGCAAGACAAAAGTCTTTGACCGGTGTGTGTTACCAGTACAGAAATAAAAGCATTACCTTATATCTCTCTGGTTGCGGACTTTTTGGAGCGAAATTGATGAACGAGGTTGTTATAGCAAATTTTCATAATTTAATGTATAACAATATTTATTCATAATAGAGTACACTATCTCTATATCTTATAGAGTAAGTAATCATTTGAGTGCATAAAATTAGTAGAATCTTTAATTAAAAGTGTTTGAATCGGGGCTGTCGAATCATTCCAAGAAGTCGTACAAAAAACCAGAAAAAATGTTCTATCGGTGTTACTGTTGATTTCTTACAAGTAATGAAGGAAACGAGATTCCTGATGATATTTTTGACGAGCTAGGTGGTCGAATGGTTAGCAATGGCCACTTTGACTCCGAGGTCGCAGGTTCGATTCCCGCACAAGACAAGACATTTGTGTGCATGAACATGTTTGTTTGTCTTGGTCTGGATGTTTTCTATGTATTATAAGTATGTATTTACCAAAAAAAATGTATTCAAGTACATTTGTCAGTTGTCTAGTACCCATATAATACAAGCTTTGCGCTTAATTTGGGACTAGATGGCGCTGTGTAAATTGTCCAGAAATATTTACTCATTTATAGGTATTTATATTTATTTTTCGACAAGTTCCTAAAGCCGGAAATATGTTCTAAAAATAATACAAAGACGAGCTCTAAATGGCATTGATTCCTGAGCCGTAAAGCTATTTGATAAAAAAAAGATCTCTGTGTACGTTTTATGTACGTCATCAATAAAAACCACAGAGAACGTAGAGACAATAATGGTCCCACAGTATGGACCTCGTTCGAAGTTGCGCAGAGTGCGATGGAAAGAGCTATACTTATACTGATAAACTCAGGAGTATATTCGTAATAACCGACGTACAATAAAAAAAAGAAAATAAATAAATAAAATATAAATTCATATCCATATACTCTTCGCGCAGGTCGAAGCCATTGGCAGAAACTTGTAAATTATATATATCATATTCATTACTTACAATAAAATTACAATGGTCAGATTTATTTTTGACTATTTAGTTGACTTTGAGCCACAAAGGCAGTTGTGTTTTTCGGCATCAACCCATAATCATCCCACTGTTGGGATACGGGTCTCCTCGCAATCGAAAGGGTTTAGAGCATACTCCGCCACGCTGCTCAACTGCGGGTTGGGCCACTAACTTGGCTTAAGGACTGCCATCTAATGATAAACACCAGGACCGACGGCTTAACGTGCCTTCCGAAGCACGGACGAGCTCGAGATTTTAAGCCGCCCCAAGGCCACTGACTTGACTTAACGACTGTCATCTAGTCACAACAGCCGGGATCGACAGCTTAACGTGCCCTCATAAGTACGGAGGAGCTCGAGATAAATAAACCCATAGACAGGCTGCGATCGACGTCGCTTAACTTGCGCGTTCGATTACTCTAAGACGCGCAACGACGCCATCGACCTCTTCCAGTTGTTTTTTTTATATGCTATGATTAATAAATTTTCCTGTTTCTTTTTATATGCGGTCTTGGTCTAAATACTATTTGGGGTGTAAGTGGTTCATCAACATCTTTGAACCAAAGCCAACTTCACCTGCACGCGGTGCAGGGTGCACCGCGTGCAGGTGAACTGACTGACAAACGAAGCTCTGGCGAAAAGAGAGGTAGGGAGCGTAATTGTAAGCTACCCGACTGGGGAATGTACCCCCACCTCACAGAATACCGCAGCCAAATAACGGTTTCCTTGAGGGCTGTTGTGTTCCTGCGAGTGGGTGAGGTCACCAGAAAGGAAGGAGATGCTGCGATGGCAGCGGGGGTGGCGGCGCGCGAGCGATATTTTATGTTGCGAGCGTTAATATGGCTACGGTAACCGCTTCACATCAGGCGGGCCGTATGCTTGTCTGCCACCCTACGTAGTATAAAAAAAAAAAAAAATACAGTCACGAGAAACTACTATGCATTAAACATTCTTACTTGTCACAATAGGCTATTTGACCAACGTTATTTTCGTTTTTTGGAAGGACGTAACAATAATAAAACTACATGTGAAAGAATTACTTTGATACCACAAAAATCTCTCAAGATATGTTAATTTGAAAATTACAATTTTGGACTTTCCTTAAAACCCTCCATACAACAGGCTACTAGGTTATGACGTCACAAGCAACTATTTTGTATACACAGCAAATCATAAATTTGTACGACAGCTATGTTAAATATTACGTTTATGTAATTAGTATCATAATAAAAGTTCTAGTATTTTTTATTGCTTCCCCAATGGAAATATTATTTTTAATAGCTTCAAACTTTTAAAATGAACTTTCCTGTCAAACTTTGATCGACCCCAAAATAAGTCGGATGTAAGTTATTAGAATTAAAGTATGCAAATCTTTATAGTTCTGTATTTTGTATTTTACAATATTGTTGAACATTGTCAAATAGTCTATAATCTGAACTGAACAACACAAAATAATAGATCCTGAAGTATTGTTATAAGTAAACTTTGATATTACAAATCGACGAATATAACTTTTAATGTTCCCACGCACAGCCCACATCGATTGATATTTCTGAATTTGTTCTTCTAGTATTATCTTTTCTTTGTTATGTAAATTAAACGCGGTAACGTAGTATTCGGAAATTCACCTGCTGGCTGACAATTAATTAAAGAGGCGCTATGAAAATCACTAAATAATATGAAACAAATATAATAAATATATACAAATATATATATTTTACCACCCTACGTTGCCCACAACGTAGGGTGGTAAAATAGCATACGGCCCGCTTAATGCGAAGTGGTTACCGCAGCCATATAAACGCTGGCAAAATGAAATACATATTTTAATATGACTGTAAAATATGCCAAGAGTATTTTTTAATTATTCTATTTATAATTGTATGTATTTGGACCAATTACACACTGTCATCTAGTCCCAAACTAAGCAAAGTTTGTACTATGGATATTAGATAACTGATATTATACTTATATACATTTTTTTTTTGTAAATACATAGAAAACACACAGACCAAGACAAACAGACATGTTTATGCACACAAATGTTTGTCTTGTGCGGGGATCGGACCCGCGACCCCGGAGTCAAAGTGGACATGGTTAGTCATTCGACCACCGGTGTCATCAAAACCGGGGTCGTGTAAAGCTCAATAAATGTATGTATAAATAAATATCGCTCACGCACCGCCGCCGCCCCCGCTGCCAAGGCGACACCTCCTCCGTTCATTCAGTGATTTTCACCACTTTTTATTAATTATAAGTCTGCAGTAGAAGTTGACGTGTAAGTAGCTCACCACGATTTTTAGAGCTAAAGCCAATCTCATCTGCACGTGAGAACCCTGCCGACTAGCGAAAGTGCCTCTGGCAAAAGGGGGTACAACGTATTTGTATGATGTCCAACCATTCCCTCGAGGGTGTTGTGTTCCTGCGAGTGATTGCAATTACCAGAAAGGCTTATATAGGCTGGCAACGAATCGGCGACCCCTTAGTGTCGCTAATCTCCATGGGCGGTGGTGATTGCTTTCCATCAGGTGACCCACAAGCTGAAGCTCAAGCTCAAGTCCACAAAAAACAGGAACATTGATTAAGTATAGCATTTAAAAACACAACTGCCTTTGACGCTAAATAGTAAAAACAAACAGGTGACTCATGTGAGTCACTTGTTTGTTGTGAACGGGCATGTACTCGTTTGCCCCTCACATATAAAAAGAAATAATAATATTAATATGTTGACGTGACAACGTCTTATAAATTGGTTAGCCGGGTGACACTTCAAGAAACTGGGTCACGTTATGCGCTTACAATGAGAGCGAGTGAAAGGCGTGCCTTTCACTCGCTCTCATTGTAAGCGTGTCGTGGACGCGTGTCCCTTCTAAGAGCGAGAGAGACAGACATAAAAAGTGAAAGGCATGCGTCCCTTCCACTCGAAAACATTTTACCACTCAAAGTCGTTGTCACGTAAAACTTTCGCCCGTATACCGACTTTACAGGCAACCAATTTTTTTTTATATACATGTGTGTGTGTGTGTGTATATATATAAATATACTTAAGTAACCATTTTATATCCGTTGCACTAGTTTGTCTCTCTCTCTCTCCCGTCCAATAACTTTTGTTATTACTATCTCGAGGTTGGCCGGAAGAAATCTCTTGTATAAGCTCACCTTTGTGTATGTCCTATATCACTGTTGTGACAGGTCGCATCCGAGGTAGTACTATTCAGATTTGGTAGCAACAAGGGAGAATACCAAGCGTTCAGACGATTTTGCAATTCTTATTATTGGAATCGACGTGTTAGGTAACAACTCAATGTTTTAGGTCCCCAATAGTGTTAGATACTTAAAATCCGTGGAGCATGGCAGTTGAACTTCACTTGACTAGCCATCTCTTTAGGCTTTTAATGCCTTATTTGCCATATTGCTGTCTCTCACATTGCTAAGAGGGGAAGTCCTAATTCCAAAAGCTTCCTACTCCTACTAATTTCTTCTGATTAAATTCGTTGTGAGTTCGAAGGCAACCGTAGTTGTACCCCCGGGACTGCAATGGACTTCACTGTTCATTGCCTTTTTTGGCGGTCGCCGCTGTTAATCCTGGCTACACAGGAGACACAGTGGTGGGAATGTGTGGTGGGCCCAAATCACTGTTGTGAACTTGTATGTGCAATAAAGAATAAAGAGCAATCAAAATAATGAAACTGTCTTTACAGGATATTCAAAACGACTGTAGCAGCAAAACTTTTGTCCGATGAGCAAAACTTGTTCATTCAGACTGGATTTCAGAATCAGATAGAAGATTCAGTCCAGTATTCAGTAGTTTCAGTGTTTGTTATTGAACCAATCTCAGTTCTATACAAGCAGTTCATTCAAATAGCCATTCAGTCTAGCTCATTCAGATATCGGTTTGTTTGTTTCCGGTACTGTCTTTCAGTAAATTGGATTTTTTTATACTACGTCAGGTGGCAGACAAGAATACGGCCCGCCTAATATGAAACGGTTACCGTAACCATATTAACGCTCCCAACATGATGATGATGATGATAGCGCTCGCATGCCTCCACACCCGCTGCCGACGCAGCAACTCCTTCCTTTCTTGTGACAACTCTCAAGAGAATTGGTATTTGGCTGCGGTATTCCGCGAGGTGGAGGAACTTCTCCAGTCGGGTAGATTTTTCGCTAGTGGGCAGTGTGCACCAAGTGCAAAATGAGCCTGGCTTTGGCTCTAAACATCCACTTACACCATAAAGATTTTCCTGAAAAAGAAACTATTTATATTCGAAATATTTCAACAGAAAATATAACGCAATATTCTGTAGAAGCATCTTAGACCATCATCCGATTATTATATAAAGTATTTTGATTCCACATTCATCTCGAGTAGAGCGAGGGTTGATTCCTACGCAGAAGCCGACCGACTTTGCCAAATTTGAGCCGCATCGTTGAAATATTCATTGCGTAGTAATGTAAGGACCGAACAAAGGTCGATATCCGGAGTCCGTAACGTGGTTGTGTAAGGGTTAGGGACAGAGTGGACGCACCGAGTGAGTGACTTTCTGCAGCGCGCTATTGCTTCCATTGGAAAAAAGTGGGAAATCAATAATTTTAACAAAAAAAAAAATCGACTCCAAACATTACATTTATGTATGTAGATACAGGCTGATGATGAAAAAAATATGTGACCAATCTGGAAGTATACTCTTTCAAATAAATTTCAAATAAAAAGCTTTTTTCAAATCGGTTTATAATTGACGGAGTTATGAAATAACAAACCTAACAGTGGGTAGTTCCAGGCTGATGACGATGATGATGATGATGAATAAAAATGGAACCAATCTGGAAGTATACTCTTTCAAATAAAAAAAAGGTCTTTTTTAAATCGGTTTATAAATCACGTAGAAATTAAGTAACTAACATTAAAAAAAAATACAGCCGAATTGAGAACCTCCTCTTTTTTTGGAGTCGGTTGGTGGAGTCGGTATAAAGAGAGATAGCTAGTTAGAATATGTTTGATTTGCATAATACAAATTTTAAGTACAGTGAATCAATCAATTATTACAGACTTGTACGTACATATGCAACTTTTCAAGGCAACCGTAGGGTAACGAATTTGTGCATGGAGTGGGCAGGATTCGCAAATCAAAAGAAATTAATGAAAATTAGAAGTACAGTAATATTATGAGAATCATTATTATGTATAGACGAAGATACTCGTATGTACTGATATGTAAACTATGTAACTCATATGATACTGATAAATAATTGAATAGTAAATAAAAATACATCATCATCATCAGGTCTATTTTAGTCTCCACTACATGAGCACGACCCTCGCTCGTCCGTCCTAGACGGAAGGAGGATTTGGCCTACACTCCCCACGCTGGCCAAACGGGTTGGGGAGGCCAAATAAAAATACATACTACAAAGATATTATAAGAGAGTTATAACTACAAAATCTCTTAGTAGAGTGCGCTTGGCACGGCGCTATAAGAATAGTTTAATATAATAATGTTCAATTCCTAATTTTAAATTTGAATTTAATTTGTTATGTAATTAAAAGTTTTAAATAATAATATATTTTCACAATGCCTTGAAAAGGTAAATTTGTAACAAAATTGCTAAGATCTAACTCACAATTATGATTGTACCTGTTGTTGCAAATTCCAATGAATAAATGAATATGAATATGAATATATGTTCTCGGTTCTTCTACATGGTCTGAATCCTGGACCGTAACCCGATGAGCAACCAACTGGATTATGGATTATGGTTAATATCACGAACGGTTACAGTATCGAATGAACTGGTTCGGCAGAGAATGAAGTAAAAAGTAGACGTTTTAAATAGCGTTAATGAACGAAACCTGAAGTATTTTGACCTACATGAAGGGCAAAAAGGATACCACCTGGAAGACCACCTGATTTGCTTTAGGATCCCTGCGAAAGATTCCGAGCATAGCTTTCTTCATACCTAGCTGTGCTACTTTTAGCTTGCGAACCAGCCCGACGGTCAGTGTCCAAGTCTCTGCACCGTAGGTCACAGCAAGGAGGATGCACTGATTGAAGACTTTAGTCTTCAAGCATTGGGGTATCCGTGCGGTGAAGATCACCGATGCTTTCCGAAAGCAGCCTAGCCCAATCGAATGCGTCAATCGATATCCTTGTTCAACTTACAGCGACAACCAGGCTTGCCAGGTGTTCGGTATTCTACCGAACCGTTCGGTATTTTACCACTGTGTTCGGTGTTCGGTATAACAAAAATACCGAAGTATGGGAGGTTCGGTATTTTTTTTTTCTAATAAATTTTTCTCCTTAGTAAACGATTCAACTATCAGATTTCACGTAATCGACAATCGATGTTCCCGCTTCGTGCACGCGCTCATTGTTTTCGAGCCATTTCGCGAATTGCGTTGCTAAGCATGCATGACATGTCGCGAAATGCATGAGGTAATTAAAGCAAATCAGACATTGCTGGAAGTGTGCATTAGTGGGAAAAAATATAATTTTTATGAATTAGGTTATAAAGTGTAATGGTACTTTGTATTTTAAGTCAATAATATAAATAAATGATGGAAACTAATTTTTTTTTTTCTTGCTCATTTTTTGGTATTTATTCGAAAAAAACCTGGCAACCCAGGCGACAACGCTAAATCGCCTGCCCGAGGTAACATAGTATATAACCACTTCAATAGCTGTATTCACCATAACCACAGTATTACTATTTTTCATATTTTAAAACTGTGCCATAACTGCGCTACGGACGACGAGGTCATTGTACATGAAATGAAACAAGATAAATTGAATCAAAACGAAACGAAGCGAAGCACGACGTGAAGGTGAGGTTGACCTAAATTCAAAAATATTGGTGAGTCGCTTACGCCTATTAGATGTATCTCGTCAAAAATCGCTCAGCTCGTGTAATATAAACGCAGTCATTTCTCTTTCATAGCCATACAATACCAGCAGCTTAGTTCATCCACCAGTCGCCGCCTGCGGTTAGGGAACACGCCAACTATTTAATATGTTTTCTCTAGGAATTCGCTTCGCAACATTCGGCATTCTTACGAAACCGCGCGCCACTTTGTTGCCTCCGTCTGTTATCTCTGCCGGCTAAAGTTGTAAATTTTCTATCTCCACATAATACCATATAGTACCTAGTACACGGTTGTTCTATAGCTAAGAACTGGGGCCCTAGAGGTCGTCCATTAATCACGTGATGTTTTTATTGCATTTTTATCACACCCCCTCCCCTTTGTGATACTTGGTGAGGTGTAACTCTAACCCTGCCCCCCTTCCTCCCTCAAATTACGTATATTTTTGTGGCTACAAAGAATTTTATTTTTAAATGCAGACCACGTATGTAATCTAATTTTATTTTACAAAGTTAAGGACCGTGATAAAACTGTCCAGATAGAAAGGTTGCAGGTGGTTTATAAATAAAATTTTTTTTTTTTTTTTTGCCTAACATCGGCCACGTCAAGGTCTTCAACACGCCTTTTATCCGTTTAGAAATCGCGCGTTTGACAAAAAAATTCGAAACTAAAGTCGATTATCATTGAATATTTTGATTTGAAAAATATTCGTAAGTCTTACGTTATTGACAAACATCTTCAGCTTAGTCGATAGAGCTCCAGAGTCTGTACTAGCTAAGCTAAACACAAATACCATAAAACTAGGCTTACGTTTGATTTTCTCTATCAAAGGACCCGATGGGTATCGGCTTCAGCTTAGGCGGTAGGGCTCCAGATCATACTTGACAGTGACAATGCGATTGTAACTCTTATGACCATGGAAGTAATAAGTATTATGTAGTACTTATTACTTCCATGCTTATGACGTGCTACATAAACGGCATAAGTACTGTTCAAATATCGAAGTATCAAGTTGACGTGCTCGTGATTGTTGATGAATGACAGTATTTATTTTTTTCGTCATGTTTTTTAACGTATCCACTATATTTCTTTGTTATTTTAAAATATCTTTAATTTTGTGTTTAATTGTTTATGCTGTTTCTTTTCTTGCTTTTGAGCATGGTTGTCCGTGATGTCGCAACTGGTCCTAACTGAAATTCAGTGCCGAATCTGCTACAGATTTCGGTTTTTTATCCTGAGTTGGTACCATTTTGCGACATTGCACAGTACTTTCAATGTTCTTATATAATAATTGTGTCTGTTTGACTTGTTTGTATTATATGTGTAATGTGCAAATAAATGTTTAACTTCTTCTTCTTCTTCTCTTATTCCCTTAGCTATACCTAGTTCAAAATATTCATAACTATCTTCTATCCATTGGCTTGGCTTAGTCCCGTCTGAGCTTAGTATATAAATAATAATTTTAACAAAAAAAAACCGATTCCAAATATTACTCTACATTTATGTATGTTGATACAGGCTGATGATGATGATGAAAAAAAATATGGGGCCAATCTGGAAGTATAATCTTTCAAATAAAAACAGATTTTTCAAATCGGTTTATAAATCACGGGGTAATTAAGTAACAAACATTAAAAAAATACAGCCGTATTGAGAACCTCCTCCTTTTTTGGAGTCGGTTAAAAATAGAATACTTTCTAACCGACTCCAAAAAGGAGGAGGTTCTCAATTCGGATGTATTTCTTTTAATGTTTGTTACTTAATTACCCCGTGATTTATAAACCGATTTCATTTTTTTTTTATTTAAATAATAAATAAATATTGTCAGACAAATTACACAGCGCCATCTAGGCCCAAAGTAAGCGAAGCTTGTGTTATGGGTACTAGACAACTGACAAACATACGTAAATACATCTTTTTTTGTAAATACATACTTATGATACATAGAAAACAGCCAGACTAAGACAAACAGACATGTTAATGCACACAAATGTTTGTCCTATGTGGGAATCGAACCCACGAGCGTTGGTGTCGAAGCCGCGTCATTGACCGCTACGCCACCGAGCTCGTCAACTTGAAAAAGAAGTGCCTGTATCTACCCACTGTTAGGGTTGTTATTTCATTACTCCGTCATTTATAAACCGAATTGAAAAAAAAAAAAAAAAATATTTGTGAGAGTCATCATCATCATCATCATCTCAGCCATTGAAAGTCCACTGCTGGACATAGGCCTCCCCTCTAGATCTCCAATAAGACCGGTTGGAAGCGGCTTGCATCCAGCGCGATCCCACAGTCTTAATGAGGTCGTCTGTCCACCTTGTGAGTATACTTCCAGATTGGTCCCATATTTTTCATCATCATCATCATCAGCCTGTATCTACATACATAAATGTAAAGTAATGTTAGGAGTCGGTTTTTTTTTTTCAAAATAATCATGAATTATGTGTATTTACATTCTGGGTTCTGTACAATACCATGAGACGAGTTACAGCCTTTGAGGCTTGTACTACGAACCAAAGACCTGTACACAATTGACCAAATATTTCACCAAATTCCCCACATTATCAGTCAACACACGGATCCTTAGAAATACTCGTTAGCTCACGAGCCGAAAACGCTGCTGTTCCAGATAACATACAGGAGGCTCCATAGACTCACAATTTGATAGATACCGCAACGCCTACATGCATGTATAGTTAAGTTTGTACGATGTACAAACTAGTTGCGCTCTTACTTAGTTTCAATTTCTAATTCAAACGCATCGTTGACAAGTCAAATGATTAAAAACTAAACTGAGGTACAGCTACAAATTTGTTGTATTTAAAATTGTGAATTAAAAGTTTTAAATAGTTCAATGGTTTTAATAAGTAAAAAAGTGTCTATATGCCGATCACTATCTTTCTGTAAACTATTCAAACATTTCCCATGAGTTCAAACTATCATTATTGAAATTATTCCATCGCAACTATTTGTGAAACTAGGTTGCAATAACAGCCAGAGGGGAAAATATGACCCGATTTTGGTACTATTCGGTTTAGTTTTGGGATGTAAGTGGTTCATCAACATCTTTGAACCAAAGCCAACTTCACCTGCACGATGTGCACCCTGCTGACAGACAAACGAAGCTCTGGCGGAGCGATATTTTATGTTGCGAACATTAATATGGCTACGGTAACTGCTTCACATCAGGCGGGTCGTATGCTTGTCTGCCACACGACGTAGTATAAAAAAAAGAAACTATTCAATGAACAAGCGGTATCTAGTCTATTCTGCAATCTAAGGAGGGCTCAATACAAATGCTCAGATAAAGGGCGCCCGTTATTTTCCTCATTAGCCGAAAGGCGAGATAGGCCTATTACTCGACTATACGAAGGTGCGAATTGTCCGGCTAATCTTCTCTTCATTGCTTGTAATTAAAAGATAACGCGTTTAATGAATGTCATAATCTTTGAGTTTCATAAGGTTTCGCGTGTATTCAATTATCTATTTAATAAGTTGGCAGAAGTGCTGTATCTTTAATTATTTATTTATTTAAACTAAAGAAGGGTCATCAGCATCAGCCAGTATTTATCCATTGCTGGCACATAGGTCTTCCCTCTCCGCTTTCGCATCCAACCGTTACCGGCCGTTACCTGAGGTCATCGGTCCATCTGTGGGACCCAACGCTTCGTCGCCCCATACGAGGTCCCCATTCTAGGACTTTCCTCCCCCATCTGCCATCACTGACTCGGCAGATGTGGCTGACTCTGAGAACTATGTCGACAACTTTGGTTCTCCGTCGAATTTCTTCGTTCCGTATTCGATCTTTTAGAGAAATGCCGAGCATAGCTCACTCCATCGCTCGCTGAGCGACTTTCAATTTATGGACCAGCCCCCTTACCATCATCTCTTATTGCGATTCAATAACTGAATAGAATGCTTTTTCATACCAATGAATAAGCGATCTATTCAATTATTGAATCGCAATAAGAGATGGTGGTAAGGGGGCAGACCAAACGGCCTGAGTCAAAGTTTTGGGCATGTTGAAAACTTTGGTCTTTAAGGTCTGGATGTTTTCTTTATAATGTTTTAAATGCATTAAAAAAAAGTATTAACTAAATACATGTTTTCTTCTTAAATATAGGTGTTATCTATCTTTAGCTTATTTTGGGACGAGAAGGCGATGTGTAATTAGCCCTGGATTCTTTTTTTCCTGGACAAATGACACACTGCCATCCAGTCCCAAACTAAGCAAAGCTAGTTCTATGAGTACTAGATAACTGATATTATACTTAAATACTTCTGTATTTGTAAATATATTCATATAATATATAGCAACCATCCAGACCAAGACAAAAAGACATGTTCATCCACACAAATAATTGTCTTGTGCGGGGATCGAACCCGCGACTTCGGAGTCAAAGTGCCATTGCTAGCCATTCGACCACCGAGCTCGTTATTTATCGTTTTTAATTGTATTATTAAGCGGTAAGTAGCTGGAAAAAACGGGGCGTCAATGTGAATGGCGAGTACATCTCACACCTTCGGTTCGCCGACGACGTGGTCTTAATGGCTGAATCGCTGGAGGATCTCGGTCGTATGTTGGTCGATCTCAATGCTGCATCTCGACGTGTGGGGCTGGGGATGAATTTCGACAAGACGAAAGTCATGTACAACGATTTTGTCATCCCTAGCCCGGTTATCGTAGAGAATGCAGCTATTGAAGTGGTTAATGACTATGTCTACCTCGGTCATTCTATACAGCTTGGCCGGGGTAATTTCAACAAAGAGATCGATAGACGCATTCGACTGGGCTGGGCAGCTTTTGGAAAGCTTCGTCACATCTTCGCCGCGCAGATACCCCAGTGCTTGAAGACAAAAGTCTTCAACCAGTGCGTCCTCCCTGCAATGACATATGGTGCAGAGACTTGGACACTGACCATCGGACTGGTCCACAGGCTAAAGGTCGCGCAGCGAGCGATGGAGAGGGCTATGCTCGGGGTTTCTCTGCGGGATCGAATCCGGAACGAAGAAATTCCACGGAGAACCAAAGTTGTCGACATAGCCTTCAGAGTTTGTAAGCTGAAGTGGCAATGGGCCGGTCACATCTGCCGAGTAAGTGATGGCAGATGGGGGAGGAAGGTATTAGAGTGGAGGCCGCGCATAGGACGACGAAGTGTTGGGCGCCCTCCTTCTAGATGGTCCGACGACCTTAAGAAAGCGGCTGGGAGCGGCTGGATGCGGAAGGCGGAGGATCGTATCTGGTGGGAGGCATTAGGGAAGGCTTATATCCAGCAGTGGGTAGATACAGGCTGATGATGATGATGATGATGAAGTAGCGGATTATCTTATTATCCATGAATAATACTGCCTGGTCACCCATAAACGAACTCGTAATACGATTTTATTACAAACGTACTTTCAACGGTCAATTGATATTCATATAAACAGTCCCAATTAACAGATGGTCGGCGGCAATTGAATTGTAAAATGGTTTCGTGCCTCGGCTTGTTTAAGAATATTCTATACTGTTTACTTTAATTTCAATAAGTAGGTATTACATAAAAATTAATTTAGAAAATTACACGCTAGAGAGTTTTTGACGTGGTAACGCCTGCTGCACGCACGAAAAAGCATGAGTAGCATGACTCATTGTCACGTTCCGCCTGAGCTGAGCGTGCAAGCGAGAGCGCGGAACAAGCGATAGAGAGGCACGATCGGCCTAAGCGTTCGGCTTGTGACGCATGTACCCGTATCTCTCTTTAACTCCATAGGTCGATGTTTTCTTATGACGTTATCACGTAAAATCATCGTCCGAAAACCTACTTTACAAACAAGAATTATTTGTTTTTATTAAATTGTTTAATTAATAAACAAGTGGAACATTATCATCATCGATGAGCCAAAGACAATCTCGCCTGCACGTGTTGCCCCTCAGTGCGTCCATTTCCTCACAGAATACCGCAGCCAAATAACAATTCCCTTGAAAGTGTTTGTGTTCCAGCGAGTGAGTGAGGTCACCAGAAAGGAAATAGTTGCTGGGTTGGCAGCTTGGATGGCGGTGCGTGAACTTTGTTTCATGTTGCATGTGTTAATATGGCTATGGTAACCGCTTTACATCGGGCGGGCCGTATGCTTGTCTGCCACGCGACGTAGTATAAAAAAAATTCTTGGCTGTTATTGTGTTCCTGCGAGTGAGTGTGTTACCAAGAAGGAATGAGATGAATAGGGGTTTTTTTTTATTTGCATGTAAATGACCTCGTCAGTCTACTATTATTTATTTTTAATGTTCTGTTTGTCGTAGATTGTGTGTGATGTCATACATACACAAGCTGTTAAACACACCCCGGCCACTCCATAAAAATGTCGCGTCGCTTACTACTACATAAACAAAGCGTCTGTGCAGAGCGTGAACGAGCATGTGTGCGTGGGGCGTCATACAAACTGTTCCAGATTCGTCTCAGAGGAGAGGTGAGGTCGACATAAGAGAGCGGCAGGGAGTGGCCATACTGAACATTGTACTATTATTTCGATACCTCCAAGGAACACTACGCCAACAAAAATTTCGATAGTTTTCTTTTTTTAGCTAAATCGATTCATTACTTCAGTAACATTATGCTACCTGAATTCTATTTATAAAACACACACAGACACAACAAAATCGACAAATACAAACCACTAAGTAAATGTATAACTCTTAATAGCGGTGTGTATCTGGATGTGTATGTTTTGAGTTGGTGTAGTGTTCATTGGAGGTATCGATTTATACAGTGGTTGTGATGCCCGTGAAAGGGTTAAAAATACATAAATAAAATAGTATTCAGGTACTTAGTACCTCAACCCTTTATAAAATTAGCATTGTATTGCTAAAGGCGCTGAATCAAAGTAGATTTTATTGTCTAAAAGGTGAAGTGTAAAACAAACGCAACGAGATAGCATTCGCTAACGGTTCTAATGGGGTTTGCTGAGTCGAAACGAGAGATTGTGCCTAATGAGTTCATTTTTAGGGTTCCGTACCCAAAGGGTAAAGCGGACCCTATTACTGAGACTCCGCTGTCGTCCTGAGCGTCCGTCCGTCTGTCACCAGGCTGTATATCTCATCACTCATGAACCGTGATAATTAGACAGTTGAAATTTTCACACATGATGTGTTTCTGTTGCCGCTATAATAACAAACACTAAAAACAGAATAAAATAAGTATTTAAGGGGGTTTCCATACAACAAACGTGATTTTTTTGCTCGTTTTTGCTCGATATTGATAACGGCAACAGGCAAACGCTGGAAATATTCACAGAATGTTGAGTTATATATTCCACTTTAAAAATAAATAATTAAATAAAAAAAATATATTTAAGGGGGACTCTCATACAACAAACGTGATTTTTTTGCCGTTTTTATAGATAATGGTACGGAACCCTTCGTGCGCGAGTCTGACTCGGCGGGTTTTTGAATTTCGTACGACTGAATGAAATTACGAACGTACATAACCCTTATTTAACTGCTTCAGATGTTATTTTTATCATCATCAGCAATTCAAAGCGGTTGATAGTGGGTGGAAGGTGGAGCATTGCTTTTAGAGCATTGCTAAAGCATATTGGGGAAGGTCTGTATCCAGCAGTGGGTAGATGTACCTTCTCAAATGCTTTTTTTATGAGGGGGGGGGGGGGGGGGGGGCAAACGAGCATGAGGTGGGTCATCTGATAGACAGCAATCACCAACGCCCATGAAGATCAATAACACCAAGGGGTCGTCGATATGTTGCCAACGTTTTTATACTCTTTCCTTTCTGTCTTTCTGGTGACCTCACTCCCTCGCAGAATCCTCAAGGGAATTGTTGTTTGGCAGCGGTATTCTATAAGATGGATGTACTTCCCCAATGGGGCAGCTTAAAAAATACGCTATGCCCTACCTCTCTTTTCACAAGACCCTCGTTCGTCAGTTAGCAGGGTGCGCCACGTGCAGGTGAGGTTGGCTTTGGTTCAAAGATGTTGATGAACTACTTACACCCCAAAAACCACTAAAAGAATTGCTCCGCCTTCGCGTCCTTTACGTCGCCTTAAATAGTTGACACAATACACAATTATTATTAATTTTTTAAATATTGTCAGACAAATTACACAGCGCCATCTAGCCCCAAAGTAAGCGAAGCTTGTGTTAACGGGTACTAGACAACTGATAAACATACGTAAATACATATTTATGATACTTATAAAACACCCAGACTAAGACAAACAGACATGTTCATGCACACAAATGTTTGTCCTATGTGGGAATCGAACCTACGAACGTTGGTGTCGAAGCCGCGTCATTGACCGCTACGCCACCGAGCTAGTCGAATGTATACTATGGTGTCCCTAGGTGACGTGGATAGAACGAAAAGAAATTTTCACAGGGTCAGCAAGGAGCGAGGGAAACAATTGCGGAAATCGAACTTCTCTAAGTTTGCGATAAATATATTGAGTTCAATTGGTATAGCGTCACCGTCCTTACCGACCAAGCTTATTAGTATTAACGCAAATTTAAGGTGAAGTTAGATTTTCGCATTCAAAAAATCGGCTTCAGCTTCAGCAGTAGGACCCCTGGTCAAACTAATGCTCTAATAATTGGTATCAGGTGAAAGTTCTTTTATTTGATACGGATCGCTTGATTTTTTTTTTCGTGTTAAGTATTAGAAAACACAAAATAGTGTCGCTGAAGACCCGGCTTTAGTTTTTTTATACTACCTTCGGTGGCATATCAGCATACGGTACGACTGATGTGAAGTGATTACCGTAGCCGTACAAACGCTCACAACATAAAATGTCCTAGCGCGCCGCCACCACCAACGCAGGAGCTCCTTCCATCCTGGTGACCTCACTCACTCGTAGGAACACAACAACCCTCAAGCGAATTGCTATTTGACTGCGGTATTCTGTGAAGTGAAGGTACTTCCCCAGTCGTACACATATACTCCAAATTATAATCCAGTATTAAAAATAATTACAAACAATGTTTAATTTATTGGAAGTATGTTATTAACGTTTGGCCAGCATCGTGCAACGTGAGAGTGAGCACGTGGGATGGGGACGGTCTCATGCATTCTGATGAAATTCGTTTAATTTACAAGCGACCGCGGATCGTTGGGAACGGGTTAATCATTGTTGTGTAGTTGCAGTGGTTCGGTAAAAATTTGGGATTTTATAAATATGTCTAAATATTTCAAGAGATTTTTTTTGCTATATGGTTTTTGACGTTATAATGCCTTATAAATCGATGAACTCCGACTGAACGCACGAAAAAGCATGACTCATTATCACGTTCCGCCTGAGCCGATCGTGCCAGCGAGAGCGCGAAACAAGCTATCTTTTTTTTATACTACGTCGGGTGGCAGACAAGCATACGGCCCGCCTGGTGTGAAGCAGTCACCATAGCCATATTAACGCTCGCAACATAACATATTGCTCGTGCGCCCCCACCCTCGCTGCCACCGCAGCAACTCCATCCTTTCTTGTGACCTCACTCACTCGCAGGAATACAACAACCCTTAAGGGAATTATTATTTGGCTGCGGTATTCTGTGAGGTGGAGGTATATATCCCAGTCCGGTAGCTTACAATTACGCTCCCTACCTCTCTTTTCGCCAGAGCTTCGTTTGTCAGTCAGCAGGGTGCACCACGTGCAGGTGAAGTTGGCTTTGGTTCAAAGATGTTGATGAACCACTTACACCCCTATTTTAAAACTTGTCAATCAAGCTTTTTTAGAGTACCTAGTTAATAAAAACAAAGACAAAAAAATTATTAATTGTATTTTGTCCGTATTTCAGCTCATTATATACTTATATCATAGGGGTCAATATATTTATTTATTTACTGACACATTTGGATTAACAGTGTAATGCCAATACAGCCCAGGGTAAGTGTTATTAATGTGGAAAAAAAATAAGTGGCCTTTTTGTGGCGGCTTCCATGTTGTATTAACAATAGCAGCATTTAGATAATCGGGGATTGTCACGAGAACCAAACGAGTGTCAAATATAACTTGCAAGATTTGAAAACTGTCATCGCGAAGAAACTAAATAAAAGCTTGTAAAATATAATTGTAATTATAAAAGTTACATCAAAAGAATAGCATCAAACTTTTATTTTATTTACTACGTGTCGGGTGTCAGACAAGCATACGGCCCGCCTGGTGTGAAGCGGTAATCTATATTTAAATTAAATTATACCTATTTAAATTAGATTAAATATTTCTGGACAATTTACACAGATCCATCTAGTCCCAGATTAAGCGCAAAGTTTGTATTATGGGTACTAGACAACTGATAAATATACTTTAATACATTTTTTTCGTAAATACATACTTATAATACACAGAAAACACTAAGACCAAGACAAACAGACATGTTCATGCACAGAAATGTTTGGCTTGTGCGGGGATCAAACCCGGGACTTCGGAGTCAAAGTAACCATTCCTAGCCATTCGACCACCGGGGTCATCAGCAAAGTATCCTTACTCAGATACGTGTTCTCATCTCAAGCTATATCTACTTTGTTCCGGCTCAGCATAATATACACTAGTTCTGGGTCAAAAAAATAAAAAAAACGAGTGGTGTCGTGGGAGACCAGATAGGTTGTTTGTACTTGATCGAAGTGAAAATATAAATTTCAAGTTCTATTCGAGGTATAAAGAAAATAATTATTCGGGTATACATTTTTAATTATGATTTTTTTATCGATAAAAATAAAATAACAGTAATCACGTAGACTATACATTAGATACTGTTTAAATAAATAATAAATAAATAAATAAATATTGTCAGACAAATTACACAGCGCCATCTAGCCCCAAAGTAAGCGAAGCTTGTGTTATGGGTACTAGACAACTGATAAACATACGTAAATACATTTTTTTTTTGTAAATACATACTTATGATACATAGAAAACAGCGAGACCAAGACAAACAGACATGTTCATGCACACAAATGTTTGTCCTGTGTGGGAATCGAACCCACGAGCGTTGGTGTCGAAGCCGCGTCATTGACCGCTACGCCACCGAGCTCGTCAAACTGTATAGCCATTATACATAGACTATACATAAAAATCTTACGGTTTTTTAACGTTACGGAAGTTTTTTGCCGGTTAGGGCCCCCTCCGCAACGCCCCCTAAGGAACTTCGTTCCAAAAATAATAATTTTATCTTGGATTACGTTGTTCTAGAAATTTTTTGTGTAGGTGTTGTAGGTATGAGTACCTATTTTACAAACGACTTTCGTATTCCTTGTCACACAAAACGGGGATTATTTTACAAATTTTCACACTGCCTGCTACATCGCAGATGAGTACCGTAAAAGCAAATATTATGTTTTTTGCGCAATTTGCACGGAAAATGTCCCGTGTTCGTTGTAGTGTGAATAATTAATTTGTTTCGACGCTGTCTGCACCGAATTGCGAATTTCGTTGTTTGGTTGTTATCAAAGGTGAATGGGCAGTAATCCGGTACTCGGTCGAAATCAACGGGAACTCGGGAACGTACGTAATCAGTGTTGCACGAGTATTACTGTTGCCTATATGGCATAGCTTAGTGGTTTCATTGGACTATGTCATGAAGGATATAGTGATTAGCGACTACGGTTTTAAGTGCTTCATGAATGAGAGATGGCCGTGTATGAGATTTTGTAATTGTGCAACAGTGTTATGATAATAAAAATTCTTATAAATTAAATATTCATTTATTCCAGATTCGAGTATCCATATAAAACATTATCATTAGTATATTATGTATAAACCGCAAAATAACTTCTAAAAGTACAGTGATATAATTCATACACGCAGCCACACACACAACACACAAACACACACACACACAAACGCATACACACAAATGCACACACGACACACAAACATACACACGAACACACACACGCACACACACGAAAATACACAACATTTAACTCCCCTATATCTCCCTTTCCTAAGGAAGATTTATTTTTGTTCGTTTTTGTAATAAATATAGTTACAATAATTATGTTATAGACTATAGTGCTCATATTTGTGTTTGAATTATATTCGGAGGAGAGCCAAGGCTCTCCTCCGAATATAATACATATCTGCGACACAGTTCTATACTACTGCAGATGTCATCGTTTCAATGTTGAATTTGTATATAATAACTTTGTTCCAAATAAAAAAGAATATAATTATTTTACATGTCAAAATTATTATCAAAATAAAATAGAGTGTCAATTCAATAAGTAATATGTCAAATAAAATAGCAATGTCAAAAATAGGAATAAAAATTAAATTAAATTAAAATTATAAACGTATTCATAATTTTAATAGTATCTATGCAGCACGCAGCGCTGTTGCAGCAAGTTATGATTTGTATTTTAAAATACTTAAGAGTTCTCTGTAATAATATAATAAGGTTATCGTCCTCAACCCTTATTCATCCCATTAAAAACCATGAAGGCGCCCATGTCGTATTCATTTGGAAATAATGCTGAGGGAAGAGATACTTACCACATTTTCACAGTTCGTAGTAGAAAATAGCGTACTATGTAGATCGCCAGTTATCAAGATGTTATGGATGGAATTATAATTTATGGCGAGTTGTACGATAGCGGAACTTAGCAGCAGGTATCATCAGTATGGATAAATTTCATTCATCAGTACTAGCCTTGGGAAAAACTGTTATTTTTCGATAACCGTGACTATCGTTCCAGTTCCAATAAAATAACAGTGAAAAGTCACTGTGATTTTGTCACTTAGATCACTATGGTCACATTAGACCATTCTGAAGCTTGATCACAAAGATCACCGTGAAAAACCACTGCGATTTTGTCACTTCGATCACTATGGTTTCATTATCGCCGAGTTACGTTAAATTATTCACTGTGGGCTTACTACTAAGTGAAAAATCGCAGTTTTAATTGAAAAGAAGTAGAAAAATTCCGAATATTTGGCTGAAACTTCGGATTTTCATTTGGTAGTAGCCTCCCAGTACGTTATGTTCGTTCCTATGTGACCGCCGTGACGTGCGTGATCGCTCGCCGTGATTGGAACAGACATAACTAATATTGGAACCATAAAACGAATTAGATATTATTGTTATTTTGTAACGTTACAGTGTCACTGTGGTAACGTTGTTTTTTCATTATATGTCACTGTTATAACTTTAGACTGCAGATCACAGTGATTTTATCATCGATACGTTATTTTAGGCACAATTCTAATCAGTACCAGGCCTGTGTCACTCCGCCATTCGGCCGAGTTATTTACCTACAAGACCGACGCTGCCGGCAGCACAATTTAGTCGAGTGTCACTCACGCGCGCTCTCGCACGCGCTATGCGACGCGACCAAGATGGTTAAACAAAAGCGTTACTATTCTGCATTTGGATGCACGAACACAAATTTTATAGATAATGATTTATGGTTATACCTAAGCAGTGTGTGAGTGCCACGGGCGATCACTCGCACCTGTTAAAAAATGTACGCTAATTGATCTATCGGCGCGTGAGTTCTGCCGACATTATGACTTTAGTAGATTAGAGACTTAAAATACATACCTACACCAATGTCACAAATCCGAGCTATTATTGGGACAACGTGAATAGTAAACCTGATCTGTAAGTACGTACAGTCATGATTCCTGTTAAAACTTACACTAAAATTATACATTCTATCAGCGTCAACATTACCTAACATTATTGTTACTAAGTACCTACCTATGTACTTAATAATCACAGAGTATGATATAGTAACATAAGTAAGTACAACAAAGTAATAAACGTACACATACGTAAACCTACTACAATTTTTGGTAGTTTAAGTATATGTATTTTATTGAACGTTAATAAACAAGCGTATGTATTTATACCTATCTACGCGGCTCGGTCGCGAGCGTTTTGGTTCAACCCTATGAGCGACACGCTGCCAAGTTACGTCAAGGCCGAGACAAACCATTTTGTAAAAGCAGCGGCTGTCGCTCGTAACGCGTTAGATATAGGGGTTACTTTCGATTGTCCCTGCCGCTGAAAGACTCAGGTACGAGTACAGCTGCAGAATTATTATGGACCGTATTGGCGCGTATCGAAGGTTGATATTTTAATTGTGATTTTTCCTATTGTGTCGGAAGTGATTCTTCTGTTAGAGTATATTATTCTGTGTCAGTACGTCACCTTAACACAAAACTATAAATTATCATCCAACCGCAGAAATCAAGTCTTAAACTGTCAACTCGCTAAGTGGTACTTTAATAAGTGCATACAGTACATCGTGGGCTATTTCGAAACGATTCTCATAACAGTAACCAGTGCCCAACGGACTGTCGTAAAAACGTATGGCGCATGTGGTTTTCACTTCGAATTAAATTGGAAACATAGGTTACAAAAAGTCCTTACAATATACTAACACACTGCAGATTTTGATTAAAATTTGTATGTAAATATTTTACGCTGTGGCAATGGAAGAGAGCAAAAGCGGCAATACACTGACCACAATAATCCTCTATTAACCGAACTGTTTTGAGAGCTGTTATTTCCCTAATGTGTGGAAAGCAGGCGCCTTGCAATAACAATAGTCGCATTATAGCCTTGATCCGTTTTCTATTTGAACCATTGATTGTTACATTTTATTAGTGATTGTTTATTGATATTAGTGAGATTGTATTTCTTTTATAGTATTTCATATTTGCTGCTGATGCGGGGACTGTTTTTATGAATCAAATAAATAAATAAACAATTATTCCTGAACAAATTACACACGGCCATCTAGTCCCAAACTAAGCAAATCTTGTTCTATGGGTACTAAATAACTGATATAATACTTAAATACATTTTTTGTAAATACATAGAAAACACCCAGACCAAGACAAACAAATATGTTTATGTACACAAACATTAATTTGTCTTGTACGGGGATCGAACTCGCGACCTCGGAGTCAAAGTGGCCACTGCTAACCATTCGACCACCGAGCTCGTCAAAGAATTAAGATAATTTAAAATTCACACATAACTGCAAACCTAGCGCTTTCACACACTCGACTAGCTCTAGTAATGCAGTAGGTTCATCAGCCCCCTTCCCACCAACTTTTATTGCGATTCAATAACTGAATAGAATGCTTATTCATACCAATGAATAAGCGACTCTATTTAATTTGAAATAGAGTCGCTTATTCATTGGTATGAATAAGCAATCTATTCAGTTATTCAATCGCAATAAGAGATGGTGGTAAGAAGCTGGGGCCCTGCCGCCTAAGTTGAAGCCGATTACGATCGAGTTTTTTGATTGCAAAAAATCTAAATAATTTGTGCATTAGCACAAATTATTATTAAGTAATAAGCTAAGCCGGTACGGAGGCGCTCTACAGATTAAGTTGAATATGTTTAGCAGAAATTGAAACAGAAGCCCGATTTTCCCAATCAAAAAAACTCTATGAGAATCGTCTTCAGCTTAAGCGGTAGGCCCCTAATCTTAAGGCCGATAAGGCCTTAAAGCTGAACTTCTCAATATTGTTTATTCAAACTTACATTTTGCAACTGGAATGTATGTTTGTGTTTTGCGATTTTTTTTTATACTACTTCGGGTGGCAGATAAGCGTATGGCCCGCCTGATGTGAAGCGGTTACTGTAGCCATATTAACGCTCGCAACATAAAATATCGCTCGCGCGCCGCCACCCCCACTGCCAACGTAGCATCTCCTTCCTTTCTGGTGACCTCACTCACTCGCAGGAACACAACAACCCTCAATGGAATTGTTATTTGGCTGCGGTATTCCGTGAGGTGGAGCTACATGAAATACTCTGCGTGAGTGTACCAGTGCGTCCTCCCCGATTATAATGTGAGTTTGTTTCTAGGACATTTTTTTATACTACTGAGGCGAGAAACTTGCATACCACCTGATGGTAAGCAGATATCCCAAAATATAAATGCTAGCAATATATCATAGCACAGAGGTATCACTTACGCGTTCCCGACTCTACAAAACCATATTCACGCCTGATTAAGTTATTGATTCGCACTCTTACTTGTAAATTATATACTAGTTTCGACTCGCGGCTTCGCCCGCGTTTACTTTTTTTAATAAAAAGTATCCTATGTCCTTCCTAATACTTTCGAGAATATGTACAAAGTTTCATGAGGATCGATTGAGAAGTTTCGACGTAAAAGCGTAACAAAGAAACTCACGTTCACATTTATAATATTAGTATGAATTATACAGAACTCTCTACGCGAGTTGAACTCGCACTTGTCCGGTACCGTATATATTTAAAGAATTTATTCGTAGAACTTTTATCAGAAAAAAAATGTTTGGTGAATAATATATCCAATTAGTACGTATGTTATTATTATCCTAAACGCAACTGACAAGGGTTTCCACTCCCCGGATACGAACCCTTTTCGGCATCCCGGAAGTTAACAATCAAAATTATCCCTGAATTACATATTAACTCGCGTATTCATAGTAAATTGTACCTATGTAGAATACGTAAACAAAGAAATGAAACCATTTGTTGCATTATAGTTTCTATTAGAAAAAAATCAAAAACAAGCCAAGTGCGAGTTGAATTCACGCAAGATAGAGTTCATTGGAATGGAAAATATCAGCAGCCCACATCATGATATGGCCTGGCCAGATCAATGAATAAACAGCGTTTAATTATATGAACAACGATCCTATCGTGATCGTTGCCTACAGCTCCTATGCCTACAGCTAGCTAATGCTCCCCTGTGCACCAACCTTGGTTATATCACAGGATTGCGAGTCTCTCGCCCAGTAAACCAACCAAGTAAGAATACCTTTACCCGCCCCGCTATCACCCTCAGTATACAGCCTGGTGACCGACGGACGGACGGACAGCGGAGTCTTAGTAATAGGGTTCTTTTTTACCCTTTGGGTACGGAACCCTAAAAAAATGGGTTGTGGCTGTGTCATGGACACAACCGTGTGTTGTACGTGAATACGTTATATAAACTAAAATTATCTCAAAATAGCTCCTTACTTAGCGTATTAAATTCTTTGATCCTTCATCTATCCAGTGGTATGAATGAATTTTGGATGGAGATGATAGACATATAGCTGTATCCCCCGATTTTGTTATCATTCGTTTTTTAGGGTTCCGTACCCAAAGGGTAAAAAGGAACCCTATTACTAAGGCTCCGCTGTCCGTCCGTCCGTCCGTCCGACCGTCCGTCCGTCTGTTACCAGGCTGTATCACATGAACCGTGATAGTTAGACATTTGAAATTTTCACAGATGGTGTATTTCTATTGCCGCTATAACAACAAATACTAAAAAATATAATAAAATAAATATTTAAGGGGGCTCCCATACAACAAACGTGAATTTTTTTGCTAGTTTTTGCTCACAATTGATAACTGCAATAGGTAGACGTTTGAAATACTCACATAATATTTAGTTATATATTCACTTTAAAAATAAATAATTAAATAAAAATAAAACAAATATTTAAGGGGGGCTCCTATACAATAAACGTGTTTTTTTTTGCCGTTTTTATAGATAATGGTACGGAACCCTTCGTGTGCGAGTCCGACTCGCACTTGGCCGGTTATTTTTAATTGCCTCCCTATAGATGCAATTTTAAAGACGTATTCACGTCAAAAAGAATTGGCTCAATTAAAAAATCCAATGGTAATTGGCTGCTGCTGGCAATAGGTTATTTTCCAATGTTAAAAAATTGTATAAATTATTTAACAATATTGTAAAATACACAAAACTATAAAGATCTGCCAACTTTCATTCTAATATCTTCCGTCCGACTTGTTTTAGGGTCGATCAAAGTTTGGCGGGAAAGGCCATTTTAAAAGTATGAAATTATTAAAAAACAATATTACCATTGAAGAAGCAATAAAAAATACTATAACTTTTATTATGATAACATAGCTGTCGTACAAATTTCTTATTTGATGCATACAAAATACAAACCTGTGACGTCATAACTCGGTAGCCTTTTGTATGGAGCGTTTTCGGGAAAGTCTCAAATTGTGATTTTCAAATTAACATATCTCGAGAGATTTTTGTGCTATCGAAGTAATTCTTTCACCTATGGTTATATTATTGAGACGTCCCTACATATCAAACCGAAAAAAATGTTAGTCAAATAGCCTATTGCTGAAGCCAATTACCATTTGATTTTTTGATTTCGAAAATATGCTACCTAGCATAGCATAGCTGGTAGAAACGATGGAGCTCTACCGACTAAGCTGAAGGTGTTTAGCAATAGCTTAAACGTAAGACCTATTTTTCGAATCAAGATACTCGGTGCTAATCGACTTCAGATTCGGCGGTAGGGCTCCGGGTTGCTCAAAAGAACCCTTCCAAAACCACGATTCTCATAAGTACTAAGTAACTAGTTCGAAATTTGCAGCACTTACTACAATGCTACATAAATTATGTTTGAACGTGAACACACGATACAACTCTGTGTTCGGGACACCTGTTTTTGCGGTTATACGACACAACTTTGCTTGCATCAAACAGCTAAAACCCACATATCCTTTGATATTACAACACTCCTTATTACAAAACCTTAAAAGTTCACTTTCACGTAATAAACTGTCTATATAACTTGGGAATGGCACAATACCTAAGTTTGTTGAAAATTACCAAGTAAATTAATCTAGGTAATGGCAAAGAAACTTCCGACGAACGGATGAGACAATAATTATGGTTCGTGTAAATTTAATGACGTCGTGTGTGTACAGTGCTTGGTAAGTAATCTGGCACATCATACAGATTAAAAAAAAAAATCTTTACGCATAAGTTGATATTGTTGATTGTTGGCACTTGGTGGAACATTATTATCATAATGTTATAATAAAGCGCTTGTACTCTTCCACGTAATTATACTTATATTCTTACCGACCGGCTTCGCCGCTAAAGCATTGTCAAGGTAAACATGCTGTTTTTTTACACATAAATATAAATATAATTACAAATTACAAAAAAAAAATATAAATATAATTACGTGGCACAGTACAAGCGCTTTATTATAACATTATTCTTTACGCACGCTTGACTTCAGGAGTAAGCTGGTGAATGCGTGACGAGAGCGTTACGGAAACTGTGAACGGAAGTTGAGAGGGAGATATAAGTTAGTAGAGGTAAAGAAGTTTTACTTCAGCCGTGTGGTCTAAACCACTCGCTCGAGCTCTAAGCTCGAGATAAATAAACCCATCCACGGACAGCCTACGGCCGACGTTGCTTAACTTGCCTGTTCGATTAGACCAGGGTTTCTCAAAGTGGGGTACGTGAACCACCAGGGGTTCGCTATTCGACGGTAGGGAATTCGCGACAAGATTTACGTAATGGTGGCTTGATGACTGGCAGGCATTTGCGGCACTTGTGGTTGCAGGAAGAGTATCGCGAACTCTCACGCAAAGCGGTGAATTTCCTTTTACCTATCTACTTATGTGAGAGTGGGTTCACACCCGGTCATGATAAAAACGAAATACCGAGTCAGAATTAAGGTTAAAATTGTGTAAGGGGTTCGCTGTCATCTGGAACTTTAACGGGGGTTCGTGGAGCCAAAAGTTTGAGAAACCCTGGATTAGACTGACACATGCACAACGCCACCGAGCTCCTCCTCCTCCGCCACGTAAAGTATTGTATCTAAATTTGCCTGTAAATTTGACTTCCGCAAAATAACACCTGAATCAATAACGTATTAAAAAATTGGTTGCCTGTAAAGTCGGTATACGGGCGAAAGTTTTACGTGACAACGACTTTGAGTGGTAAAATGTTTTCGAGTGGAAGGGACGCATGCCTTTCACTTTTTATGTCTGTCTCTCTCGCTCTTAGGCGGGCTAACCATGCCCGAGTGAAAGGGACGCGTGCCTCTCACTCGCTCTCATTGTAAGCGCATAACGTGAGCGCGTTTCTTGAAGTGTCACCCGGCTAACCAATTTATAAGACGTTGTCACGTCAATAAATTTAAAAGATTTTAATCGATAGAGCTGATGAAACAACTGCGTTACCAAAACGGGAAAAATGTCCTTATGATATTTTAATAGATTTTCATATAAAGTGTAGACTTTTATCACATATCGAATTGTAAAATAATAGTACTATGTACAGTATGACCGTTCCCTGCCGCTCTTTCATATCGAGCTCACCTCCCCCCTGAGACGCATCTGGAACAGTTTGTATGGCGGCGCATGCACACACGCTCATTCACAATCTGCACAGACGCCATTGTCTATGTAGTAGTACGTAGTACTATTACTTATACTGTGGTAGTAGTAAACGACGCGACATTTCTATGGATTAGCCGGGGTGTGCTTATACTATGTTTTAGCAACAAATTGCCAACTGAAGTACGAGTGACTATAGTGTCACAGTATTACTATAGTATATATATTTATATATACTATAGAAGCAGTAATGTGGCGGAGTTATTACAGCAATTTTATTCCTTTCGTATTGCGCATGTTAAATCACCCAATTACTTCAGAAAAGGGGAAATGGCACAAATCGAAAAGTGGCTTTCAGAATTTTAGGCACGACTTAGCTGGTACATATAAATATGTCTCTGCAGTAGGTATGTACTTTGTTGATTTTTTATATCAGAAGGCCAACATCAAATTCATTCATCAGTTGGCCCTCTGATATCAATTTTTTATATCAGAGGGCCAACGAGCATATGGGTCACCTGATGGAAAGCGATCACCACCGCCCATGGAGATTTGCAACACCAATGGCTCGCCGATCCGTTGCCAGCCTATACTCCTTCCTTACTTTCCGGTGACCTCACTCACTCGCAGGAACACAATAACCCTCAAGGAGATTGTTATTTGGCTACGGTATTCTGTGAGATAAAGGTACTTCCTCAATCGGGCAGCTTAAAAAACCTCTTGCCAGAGCCTTATTTGTCAGTCAGCAGGGTGCACCACGCGCTGGATGCAAGCCGCTTCCAACCGGTCTTATTGGAGATCTAGAGGGGAGGCCTATGTCCAGCAATGGACTTTCAATGGCTGAGATGATGATGATGATGAGGGTGCACCACGTGCAGTGAGGTTGGTTTAAAAATGTTGATGAACCTCTTACACCCCAATATCCTGTAGTAAATACTAATGTCGAAAAGAAAACATGCATATAAAGAAACCTTTTACAAAAATCTTTTTTATTGAAAAAATTGCTTTAGTTGACAAAACTTCCCGCAAAAAGAAACTAAACTTTTACGTATCATACTTTCAAGCTAGGGCGTGACGTCGAATGAATTTCAGAATATGTCAAATATATGTTATTTTGAGGAACACGGTCGGTGGTGCTGTTGCACGTGTCAGTCTAATCGATCACACAAGTTAAGCAACGTAGACCGCAGTCTGTCTATGGATGGGTTTATTTATCTCGAGTTCCTCCGTGCTTCGGAGGGCACGTTAAGCCATCGGTTCCGGCTATTTTGTAATTATATAATGTCGTTAAACCAAGTCAGTGGCCTTAAGGCGGCTTGAAAACACTGGCCTCCGCCAACCCGCAGTTGAGCAGAGTGATGGAGTATGCTCTAAACCCCTTTGATTGAGGGGAGACTCGTATAGTACTCCAGTGACTCATCAACTATTGTCAGTCTTGACATTTTTTTTTAAATCACGTCGGGTGGCAGACAAGATTACAGCCCGCCTGATGTGAAGCGGTTACCGTAGCTATATTAACGCGCGCAACAAAAAAAATTGCACGCGCTCCACCACCGCCGCTGCCAACGCAGCATCTTCTTTCTTTCTGGTGACCTCACTCACTCGCAGGAATACAACAACCCTCAAGGGAATTGTTATTTGGCTGCGGTATTCTGTGAGGTGGAGGTACATTCCTCAATCGGGTAGCTTACAATTACGCTCCTTATCTCTCTTTTCGCAAGAGCTTCGTTTGTCAGTCAGCAGGGTCCACCGCGCACAGGTGAAGTTGGCTTTGGATCAAAGATGTTGATGAACCACTTACACCCTACAATTTCTTAACTATTGAAAAACTTGACATTATATTTAAATGCATATTAATATTTTATATTTTGGCATACCTTAAGGTAGAATGTGACAGTTTAATGATATTAGTATTATAGCCCAACTGTATATTACCCATATACGCGAAATAAATGATTTGATTTGATTAGAAAATCTTTCAAATAAAATACATAAAAATCAGTCTTCAGAAGATATACATACCATCTCAAACAGATGCTTGGAACGAGACATTTTTTGACGTGACAACGTCTTATAATTCGATGGAGCCGGCTGAACGCACGAAAAAACATGACGTATGCGGCGTTACCTCGCTCTGAGGCGTTCCATTAAAATTTTCTTTTGAAAAATGCAAACATTCCATCAGTATTTTCTTATGACGTTGTCACGTTCAACTATCGTCAGTAAACCGACTTTACAGACAACCGATTTTTTTTAAAGCGAGTTTATTTAAAACACAACACCTCTATAGATAGGTACAATGCCTCAAAAGGAATATCTCAAAAAGATCGTTCTTTAAACATTTTATGAAATAAAATAAAGCTGGAATGAGACGTGGGAATAAGAGTCCCGTTATACGTCACGACATGACCGTAGAACGTAACTTGACAAGTTTAGCTAGTGTAAACTAGCTACGAAATATTTCAGGATAAGAGTAATCTTATCCTGAAATATGTCGTCGTCGGCAACCATTACTCATCACGCTGCTGGGTTATATAGCATACTCCACCACGCTGCTCAACTGCGAGTTGACGGAGGCCAGTGTTTTCAAGCCGTTCAAAGGCACTTAGCTTAACGACTGTCATCTAATGATAACAGCATTAACAGCCGGGACCGACGGCTTACCGTGTCCAAAAACGTGTTTGAATGTCACAAAGACAACAAATAATATTCTCAGATACTTATGATGCATAGAAAACACCCAGACTAAGACAAACAGATATGTTCATGCACACAAATGTTTGTCCTATGTGGGAATCGAACCCACGAGCGTTGGTGTCGAAGCCGCGTCATTGACCGCTACGCCACCGAGCTCCTCTCGTCGAATGTTTAAATATCGTAATCAATTAGGCTGCTTTTCTACCAAAAAATATTCTAAAATATGATCGATTATTTCTGTAACTTAGAAATGATAAACATAAGTTCAAATACAGATATTATAACAAATATTTGTTAAAATTTCTTTGGGTTCGAGGAAGCTACGTTTTCTACGAGCTCATAATGCTGTGCTTGTATGTGCGTATTCGTACGTCGTCTATTCCAGCATCTCTATCTCGCATCCAGATGACTGTCGTTAAGCTAAGTTGAAGCTAACTTGAAAACACTGGCCTCCGCCAACCCGCAGTTGAGCAGCGTGATGGAGTATGCTCTAAACCTCTCCAATTGTGAGGAGACCCGTATCCCAGCAGTGGTATGAATAAGGGTTGTCGACAACGTGCCATTCAAAGACCGAATTTACACAAAATTCGTATCTTAAAATTCCGAATTTCTTACCATTAATGTGACTCGGAGGAGGACCCTTGTGGTATCGGAGGTGGATCATAATGATAATTTTAACAAAAAAAACCGACTCCAAACATTATTCTACATTTATGTATGTAGATACAGGCTGCTGGTGATGATGATGAAAAAAATATGGGACCAATCTGGAAGTAACACTCTTTCAAATAAAAAAAAGTTTTTTTCAAATCGGTTTATAAATCACCGAATAATTAAGTAACAAACATAAAAAAAAATACAGCCGAATTGAGAACGTCCTCCTTTTTTGGAGTCGGTTAAAAATACAGTAGGTTCCGGGCAAGAGGTATGCCATACTAGATTAAATATTTTCCTAACATCGCCACCACGTTACGTTCTTCAGATACAAGAACTTTAAAACGAGGCGTGAACTGAAAGCGATCCTCCAAGGACCGCAGGTACGAAATACAAGACCTGCATTTACAACATAGATGTTATATCTCAAGAATAATAGAAACTACGTAGTCTATACACGTCGGATTCTTGGTATCGACGCAGATAGATGAAAATACGAGCATTTAAAGATCAAACAACGGAGCTAGATTTATTTTCAAATCAGAGTTTCTGGGGAGCTGCTGCAATACGGTTTGTTTCGGTTTAAATTTAGAAAATAAAGTTATATGGAGGACACGACCCGTCCATTCCTATGATGTCATGAAGCCACGTCAACCGCTTTAAGGTGCCTTGAAAACACTGGCCTCTGTCAATTAGAAGTACAGCAGAGTAGCGGAGTAGGATCAGGATCAAAACGCCTTCAATTAAAGCACTCTCCGATCCACCGACCACTCCAACCACAAATATTAACAAATGACGTGTTTCTGAGGTCTTTTCAAAGCGTGAAGTGTACGCATGGGACGTTGAACATACTATTCCAGATTATCTCTCAACTCAACGCGAAGGCAAAGTACGTATAGAAAAAAATATTAAAATTGATCACTGTATTATTTTTTTACAGAAAATAGTAAATTTTCAACTATTGGAGATTCTGTAAAAAAATAAAATGGTTTGTTAATAACTGTCGGTCCATCTAGCGGGGAGACACCCAATTCTTTATCTCCTCATACGCGGTCTAGGACATTCCTCCCTCATCTGCCATAACTGACACTGCAGATATGGCCAGCCCACTACCACATCAGCTTGCTGATTTTTAGAACTATGTCGACCACTTTAGTTCTCCGTCGAATTTCCTCGTTTCGGATGTGATCCCTTAGAGAAAAGAAAAAAAGTGTAAGTTAACTTAATGCCCACATTAGCTCAATGGCAAAATGGAATTTCATTTTATCTTAAACCGCAAGCATAGCTCTCGCCATCGCTCACTGTACAAATTTTCGCCGTAGGTGATATCGGACAGAACGCATTGCTCGAAAACTTAGAATCAACCATTATGGTAGGTATCTATACGCTGATGAACCAAAGTAGAGATGCGCCGAATGTTCGGTCCAAAATGTATCGAACCAAATGTTCGGCCGAATTGCTGTGCAAAAATTATTTTTTGCGCAACAAATAGATTCATAGAGGCCAGCGAATAGCGGCGTTCATCCGCTCCTTCTTCCATGCACTCACCCCGCTGACGATCTAGCTGTGGTAGGTCGCCAACGATCAAGGTAGCATGGAGCAATTTCAGTTTTTGGCGAGTTGTTAGTGTAACACAGCGGCTAGTATTAAATCGAATAGTTCTTTCGAGCACTTCCCGTGCATATATAATATACGTTAACACAAAATGAAGGCAAATCCGTGCATGTAGCGAGCATACAGCTAGTCCAGCCGGTCAGAGATCACTGAAATGCCGACAATTCAAACAGCTCGGCGTTGTGTGCGGTCAAATCTGGTCAAATAGAACAAGCAGAGGTGTAAGTGGCTCCACGATTTTTAGAACCAAAGCCAACCTGCATGTGGAGCACCCTGCCGACTAGCGAAAGAGAGTTCTGGTGACAGAGAGGTAAAGGGTCAGCGTATTTGTAGGGGACCGACTGGGGAAGTATCTCCACCTCACAGAATACTGCAGCCAAATAACAATTACCTTGAACAGTTTCCAAAAGAGGTGGTTGGATTATGTTAGAGATGATATGAGTAAGAAAGAGGTAACTGTAGATATGACGGCTGATAAGAGAGAATGGAAGCAAAAAGCATACTGCGCTTACTCCAAATAATGGGAAAAGGATAAGCCAATGATGAGAATATTTTATACCATAGCGTCGAACATTGTGCCCCAGCCAGACATGTCACCTCTACATCAGGCCCACGGGACTGAACCCAGACAAAAGTGTCATAAATTATTCCAAGATTTTAAGCTACAATATAATCTGAACCGAGACGTTTTAATGTAGTTCGTAATTACGTATGTATGTTTAATAGCTTCTGCCCGCGGCCTAGCCTGCGTGTACAAATTACCTTCTCCAGAATATATTCCCTTGTGGTATTCGCAGTGGTTACCAAAGTTTTAAAATCTCAAACATCAGGTTGTTTAAATGAAACTTAATAATAAAATTTTTGATATTAGAACTGATGTGAAGCGGTTAATATCGCTCGCGCTATTTCATTTTTCGGGTTACTATTGGTAAAACCTAACATGGCTTTCTATTGGCAAACGAATCTGAGTAGATCCAGAGATTACCCCCTACAACATCACAAGATCCCCTACAACATCACAAGATGTTGTAATAATCTCAAAAAACTCACAAATATTACTCGTATAAATATTTAAGTATATAATATACTCGTACATATTTTGTCATCGCCTTTTACATGACTCAAAGGGTTAAGAAGAAAAAAAATTATTTTTTTTTTGTAGAGGCCATTTTGATTTTTTTCACTAAATGTGACACTCATGTAGAAAAGGCGAAACGACCTACATTCACAATCGGTCCAGCCGTTTAGCAACATATGAACGGGCTCATGACTCTCCTTTTTAACTGCGCTTCAATCGGACAAAAGCGTTAATTACATTTTGGGGTGCAAGTGCTTCATCAATATCTTTGAATCAAAGTCAACTTCACCTGCGCGCGGTGCACCCTGCTTACTGTAAAACGAAGATCTGGCGAAAAGAGAGGTAGGGAGCGTAATTGTAAACTACTCGACTGGGGAATGTATTTTATGTCGCGAGCATTAATATGGTTACGGTAACGGCTTCACGTCAGGCGGGCCGTATGCTTGTCTCACACCCGACGTATCATAAACAAAAATCACATTTGTATTTGGATTACCAGTTTTATCATGAAAATCTTGAAGTCCGATACTGGTGCTCAATACGATCGTAAACCGGATAGTCTGCAAGAAGCCTGAAACAACTTTAAACCACTATAAAAAAACCGATGAACGTATTAAAATAACGTTTGCATAAACTTAACTCACGGTTCGATAGAACTTAACTAAATTATTCCGCTCGAAGTTACTTGCGCCAACCGCTTACTTCAGAAAAACTAAGTTGCTACTTGGGAACTATCTACTTAGCGCGCTGCTCAAGTACGTACATGCTAGGTAGCTAATCTATGCAGTTTAATCTCTTGAATTCAAAGTTGACTTTTAAAACTGTTCACGTAATGAAGTTTGGAGTTGAGTTCAAATTGTTGCGGCTAAAAGATATCTCTACTACCTACTTAATAAGTCACCTAAAATCCTTGTATATCATGTTTTTTACGAATAAAAAATTATTTATTTGCATATAACATCGTGTACAATGATTTTTGGACGACGAGCCCGGTGGTCGAATGGTTAGCAATGGCCACTTTGGCTCCGTTGGTGCGGGTTCGATCCCCATACAAGACAAACATTTCTGTGCGTGAACATGTCTGTTTGTCTTGGTGTGGGTGTTTTCTATGTATTATATGTATATAATTACAAAAAAAAAATGTATTTAAGTACATTTATCAGTTATCCAGTGCCCATAGTACAAGCTTTGCTTAATTTGGGACTAGATGGCGTGGTGTAAATTATCCGGGAATATTTATTATTATTTATTTAAAAAAGAAGATAAAGATAAAACTTGTGCGGCTTTATAAGACGGCTCGTAGAGCCTAGTGCCAATTAGATAGTATTTTCTCCCTATGCACTAATGCGTGGCATCAGTATTGTTATACAGTAGTGTCACTGTATCTCCTACGTAGCCAGGATTAACAGCGGCGAGCACCAAATAGGCAATGAAGTCCACTACATTTCCTGGGGCAAAACGACTGCCTTCGAACTCACAACGAATTTAATCAGAAGAAATTAGTAGGAGTAGGCAGCTTTTGGGATTTGACTTCCCCTCTTAGCAATGTGAGAGATAAAAATATGACAAATAAGGCATTAAAAACCTCAAGAGACGGCTAGGTCAAGTGAATCTGAACCGCCGTGCGCTACATATTTTAAATATCTAATACTATTGGGGACCCAAAACAGTGAGTTGTTACCTAACACATTAAATCCAATAATTGCAAAATCTTCTGAACACTTCGTAGTTCTCCCTTGTTTCTACCGAATCAGAATAGTATACTACCACGGATGCAACATGAAAGGAGTTCAACATATCGTCCTACTCCAACCGTCAAAGATCACACTCCCAGAGAACATGGAGTGCCGTTTAATCGAATTCATGATTTGCAATAGAGCATTCACATAAGGGCGACGGCACTAATTTAAACGAAAAAAAATTTGTCTAAAAATTGCCATGCCCAGTCAAAACGGGAACCGTTTTAACAAAGCAACGGTGTATCAGTAGTATTATGAGATATCTTTCTTTCCCGTTTATCTAATTATCCAATGAGAATAGTAGAGTCCCACTATTCTCATTAAATATTAACACTCATATATCAAAATTCCTCCCCATAGATTAACTCATTTTTTTTTATACTACGTAGGATGGCAGATTGTCCAAGACACTACAATTATTATTGTTTTATTTCCAAGACTTTTTCTCACAAGAGGTTTATCTTTCCCATCAGTCTACCAAGAATACTTAAAAATACTATATTACAAACTAGCTTGCTCCCCCGTTTTCGTGCACACATATGTGGCATCCCGTGGGAATTTTCAATAATCCTTTCTTAGTGGATATCTACGTGATAATTTTATTTTATTTATTCAGGATAATAAACAATTATACAATCAGGTTTATTTATTCTTCTAAAATTATCAGTTTTTATCATTGTACAATCAATCATATTATCCACAAATTATTAAATTTTCTTAATTATAACTAAATTTAACATTGCAAACACATATGCGTATAAAAAGCTATACAAATAAAAAATTACAGCACTAATCTAATGTAATATCTCTCAATACGACGATGACAAAGCGAATATATATTGCTATTGCAGTAAAATAATTATAATAAGAAGACATGATACGACGTAAGGGATCACGTTCTCCCGCATTCGTTCGGCAAACTTTGGGAGCAATAAGACATCGGACAATGGTATCTCGCATATGTACATTGGTTGGTATGCGTAGATAAATTTGATTGATCAACTGGTTGCAGTCGAACTTATTATGGCAAATCTTATATAAAAGTGCCTGATCCATAAGCAACCGTCTATGTGCAACAGACAGCAATGTATATTTATTAAGGAGTATTTCATACGAAAATTTAGATAACATCGTAGATGTTTGCTCGCAAGAACTTATTTTGTACCGATTCAAGTTTAATGTGGTTTAATACTAAGTATACTTTGAATAATATGGGCTCCAAATATCTGTAGCATATTCGACTAGCGATCTAACCAAGGATCTGAAAAGATGTAGATAAGTAGCAGGCCGTATAAACTGATTACACATCGAAATAATAAAACCATACATTTGAAAGGCTTTATTTGTTATCTTGTCAAAATGAAAATTAATGTGAAGCTTCGAGTCGAAGAAAACACCAAGTTCTTTTATAAGTGAAACCTTTTCGAGAGATTCAAGGCACAAAATATCTGTATATCTACGAGTACAGATTATGTAGCAGATGTTTTTTTTTTTTTTTAAATTCAGTCTACAGTGTGCTTACTGCGGGTTTCTTGTCACATTCGAACGTGTAGACGTTTACAAGCCGACAAAATTGAGAAAAAGTTTCATATTGTGAATTTACCAGACGCGTGTTACATATCAAAATTAACCGGGTTGCTCACTACAATATGTGAGCAAGTAAGCCACATGAGTACTCTACTGTTTTCGCTCATTTATAGTCTGTAGTGTTTTCGACGATTTGAGAAGATTTCGGTATAATATTACACTGGTACAAACCAAGGCCTGTTGGCTATTTCGTAACTTGTGCGGGTAACATTCTTGCGGTCTGCGAACTCTGTGCGAGATCACGGGCGTGGAAACGCACTATTTTGCGGCCACGTGTGCTATTTACCTTAACTATTCACTTTGGTACGTTATCTACTTTGTACTAAGCTATGGGCTAATGCAAGCGTATAAGTACTGCCTGTCTATAGCATTCCTGTTATCTTGTTCAGTGTCAGTCTTACTTATTCTGTTTATGTTCTTATGTGGTTGTTTTCTACTTGTGATATTTGTTAACGTGCTAACGTCTTATAAATCGATTAACGCCGGCTTCACGCACGAAAAAAATGACTCATTGTCACGTTCCGCATGAGCCGAGTTCCGCATGAGTTTATCACGTAAAATTATCATCCGTAAACCGGCTTTACAGACAACCAATTTTTTTATTGAGGAGTTCGGCCGTAGCCTGTATTTGGATGGGTGTAATTATCTCGAGCAGCTCCGTGCTCTGGAGGCGACGTTATGCCGTAGATCCCGGCTGATGTCATGACAGTCCCGGCATGACAGTCGATAAGCCAAGTCGGTATCCTTTGGGCAGCTTGAAAACACATGTTTCCTCCAACCCGCAGTTGAGCAGCGTGGTGGAGTATGCTCTAAACCCATGGTGCCCAACCGGTAGCTCGCAGGCACCTGGTAGCCCGCAGCTACCCATGGTGCCCAAGCGGTAGCTCGCAGGCACCTGGTAGCACGCAGCTTGTTTTCTAGGCGACGGCGAACAAAATAGGCTTGTATCCCATTTGTTTTTTCGATTTGTTATTTAAAGACGTCACAATAATATAAATATAGGTGAAATAATTACTTCGATTGCATAAATACTTCTCGAGATATGATAACTTGAAGATCACAATTTTGGACTATCCCGAAAACGATCCATACAAAAGGCCATCACGTTATGACGTCAGAGCGTGCTATTTTATATGCATTAAATCAGAAATTTGTACGACAGCTATGTATTGCTATTGCGTTTATGTAGCCAATGCTGTAACAAAAGTTATAGTATGTTTTATTGTTTCTACAATGGTAATATTTATTTTTTATAATTTCATACCTTTAAAATGGACTTTCCCACCAAACTTTGACCGAACATAAAACACGTCGGACATAAGTTATTAAAATTTTAAGATCGCAGATCGTTCTAGTTTTATGTATTTTACGTTACTGATAGTGAGTTTTTATAATTTTGTAACGTGGGCAACAAGCTCTATTGGATAAGGAATACACAAACCACTTTTAACTTTAAGAAACTTTTTACTGTTCCGGTCTATTCTGTTTTGAAGTGCAGTAAGTGAGTCATATTAACATAACAAATAAAAATCACTTATGTTTTTTTATTATCTCGGCGGTGCCCGCTTGACGTATCGGGATTTTCAAACTAGTCCTTGGAGCAATACAAGTTGGGCACCACTGCTCTAAACCCTATCGATTGACAGGATACCCGTATCCCAACAGTGGGATGATTATGGGTTGATGCCGAATGTTCATTATATATTCTGACGTCATAACGAGTGTTTTGATCGAGTTGTCTAAAATGATTTCGCATTTTTTTTTTTATTGATTTATATTACATTCTACAGACCCGGACCCCGGGTCTGTAGATTGTAATATAAATCAATAAAAAAAACCTTTCGTAGGGGTCCGTTCGGGGTCCGTACCTTTTATTAACAATGTTCTATTTTTATCTTTGTTAATAAATGATTTCGCATTTAAGATATAAGTTTTTGTAATACTTAACTTTCTAAATTCTTTTGTAAATTGCATTCGATTCTATAATAGATTGTCCGATACAGTCCTTTCTTTCCTTACCTGAAAATATGTTCAATAAACATATTATTATCTTATAGTCACCTCGCAGAAGACAAACACACAACCCCATAATCTTTAAAAAAAAAACATAAACACATTCTCATACCTCATCATAGCACATTGCAACATATAATGACAATATATTCATATAGTACATTATTAAGTCGTGTTTGTTTGTATCCTAATAACTTTTGCCTGGTTCTCTGTTAGAATAAAACTATTCACTGTGAAAGAGCGGGTGGGTCTGTCTGGCACAAGCATATATTTTTGCTTACAAGATGGACTTAGCCTCAAACTAAACTTTGTAAAACTTTTTGATGAAAATAAATTATTGTATTATTGTATCAAAAAGACTCTTAGTAAAAGGGCTTACTATAAAATTGATTTGGGGTGAAAGTAGTTCATGAACAACTTTGAATCTAAGCCAATTTCACCTGTACGCGGTACACGCTGATGACTGACAAACAAAGCTCTGGCGGAAAGAGAGGTAGGGAGCGTAATTGTAAGCTACCTGACTGGGGAATGTACCTCCACCTCACAGAATACCGCAGCTAAATAATAATTCCCTTGAGGGTTGTTGTGTTCCTATGCGTGAGTGAAGGTCACCAAAAGGAAGGAGATGCTGCGTTAGCAGCAGCGAGCGTAATTTTATATTGCGAGCGTTAAATATGGCTACGGTAACCGCTTCACATCAGGCGGGCCGTAAAAAATTGATAAATACCTAAGTGTCAACGATGTATGGAATGATCAGCACAGACATGTAATAAATAACAATATCTAAATCAAATACTTGATATCTTAAGGTTTTCTCAGGAGACTACAGCATGGGGTTCTTCAAAAAGGGCGTGAAGAGGTTTTTACAGGGTCGACAATGCGTGTGTGATGCCCCTGGTGTTACAGGCGTTCATTGGCTACGGTAACTGCCACGCTAGTGGTATAAAAAAAAACCGGACAAGTGCGAGTCGGACTCGCCCACAGAGGGTTCCGTAGGTACGTAGTATCATTATTAAATTTGATATTTTTCATTATAAATAAGAAATAATGCGTCGAAAAAAATAAATAATATATTTATTTTGCAATGTGTACATAAAGCCCTTTCATACGATACCCCATTTGAACTAGTAGCACCAATTTGAAATTTCGACACCCTATAAAAAATTTAGACCTTCTATTTTTTAAGATTTATTTACAAATGTATAGTTTTGAGATTTATTCCTGTACTTGTAGTCTATAACGATGTTACTTGCCAAATTTCATAGTTCTAGGTAAACGGGAAGTACCCTATAGGTTTTGATTCCCTTGAAAATGTGTCGAAATATGCGTTTTTTGCTGAATAAACGGCCATAACTTTTTTTTACGTAAACTTAGCAATTTGATTTTTTTACAACTTCATGGGATCGTAGACCTGAGTATACAGTTCAAATTTCAGCATGATACCTCCATGCATTCATTCGACATAGAGGGTCTTGACAGACAGACAGACGGACAACAAAGTGATCTTATAAGGGTTCCGTTTTTCTTCTTGAGGTACGGAACCCTAAAAATATCTTAAAAACGAAAAGTATATACAAATTAGATTGTAATAGTTGTATTAGGTATCTGATTATTTAAAAAAGACCCATATTGGCAACTTTGCCGAATTGGTACCTACTTGTCTGCCACCCCAGGTAGTATAAAAAAATATCTAAGCTTTTAAAAACATTACCTATTTTGACCGTATGTAAATAAGAGAGCTCCTCCCCCTTAAAAACACTGAACACTGACGTATTTTTTTTTATTATTATTTAAATAGTTCTCTTGGCCAACTTGCCAGAATATTATAAATATTTTTGAAAAATGGAAAATATCACATGCCACCTAAGTGGGGGAGGTGAATTTATCCATTTTTCAAAATTTTTTTTTTTTTTTATGACGAGAAGCGGTTAACGTAGCATAAACGCTGGCAATATGAAACTTGGCTCGCGAGCCGCCGCTTCCGCAGTAATTCCTGCTTTTCTGAAAACCTCACTCACTCGCAGGAACACAACTCTCAAGGGAATTGTTATTTCACTGCGGTATTTTGTGAGGTAAAGGTACTTCCCTAGTCGGGCTTACAAATATTCTATACCCTAACTCTCTATTGCCAGAGCCTTTTTCAGCAGGGTGCACCACATGCAGACGAGGTTGGCATTGGCTCTAAAGTTCGTGGTGAGTAACTTACTTCCCTATTTATAATATTATGTTCAAAAGTGTAAGTTTTGGTCAGAACTTGGACAGTGTCGAAAGCGTGTTACCGCCCTAAAGCAGTTAAAATGTAGTTTTAATACAGCTCATCGCTAAGTTTTGTAACTGTCGTAAGAGCGCAAGCAGCCTTTGTATTTTCTAACTTACTCTCTCTTTGTACTCGAAAAGCTTTCGGAAAGTTCAAATCTCAGTGGTATGTATTTGTTTTATGTAACTTTTATTAAGTTGGAATAACTACATTATTAGATTAAGTTCGAAACAAGAAATATTTTAGACGGTTGTTTTAAAATGTTTTGTTGGTAACGCGAAATTTGTTTGTTACAGTTGTTAAATTAAACATTTTTGTTTTGAAACAAGTTTCTAGTACATTACTTGTTTTGAATTAGGTCTGAAAAGTCTAGACGATGACTTTTCTGTAGGGTTTGCTTCCCATAGTTGCTATTGCTGCACCTTATTGTGACTTTATAGTGCAATGATTTTTTTTAATAGATCAGACACACTCGCTTTTAGCCCGGAGGCTTTGAAAACGAATAGTAAACTAACGAAGAGAGGGAAGGCGAATGCCGAGTGCACTCAATCCAATGAATATTGCCCAGTGAATCCCTGCGGAATAACTTTTTATTTTTATAGATAGATAAAATATGCTTTATTTATGAATCAATAAATTATTATAGACTTGTATATATGCAACAAGACGGCCTTATAGCTGAGAGCAATCTTTTCAAGACAACCTTAGGGTAACGAAACAACGAATATGTTGCTTGCTCACATTTTGAAGTGAGCAACCCGGCTAATTTGGATATGTACACGCATATGCACGCGTCTGGTAAATTCACAGTATGAAACTTCTACTCAATTTGGTCGACTTGTAACACGTTCGAATCTAACAAGAAACTCGCAAATCAAAGCACTCTGTACACTGAATTAAAAAAAAAACATAGCAAAACATCCAGTATTTTTTTAAATAATGAATAGGTACAATTTTTAACGCCTTCCTATTTTTTATTTCAACGTAATATCTGTACACTGACATAAAAAAGCAAAACCAAGGTCAAAATAAGCGAGATAAACAAACGAGTCCATAAAACTTGAATAAAACAAGAGCCCAGCGATTTCTCATCCCGCCCCAATTAGAGTTGGCGGGCTTTTTCACAACCCTGGCAGGTAATATACAATAGCGAGTTGCCACATTAATCATTGCTCATTTGATGACAGTTCGCGTTTTGTTGCTTGTTTCTGGTACCTATTTATGTATGCTTTATTTATCTATGCGAACAGCGCTCTGTATTTACTTTGTTGTTGAAGACATATTATATACCATGGATAAAGACCTACTTAAAAAATTCTGGTAGGTACCTATTTAGGTATGTTTTATTTATCTATGCGAACAGTGCTCTCTATTTACTTTGTTGTTGAAGTATGTTATGTTATGTACCATGGACATGTTAGAGTATATTATTCTGTGCCATGGATAAAGGGCTACTTAATAAAATGGGGTGTGGCGTGTGTGTCATAGACACGGCCGTGTCTTTTCGTGAATACGTTAGACGCCTGCCTGAATGAGACGCCCAATATCCCGCTTTTTAATGAAAGTAGACTCAGATTTCATAAAGTATCCAATCCATCATCATCATCAGGTCATTTTAGTCTCCACTACAGGAGCACGACCCTCTCTCATCCGTCACAGACAGGAGGATTTGGCCTACACTCCTAGGATAATTTTTATTAAGCGAAAAACGAACACGAGCAAAGCCGCGGGTAAGCTAGTATTATTACAAATGTGAAAAGGAAAGTGAATTTTGTTTCTTTGTTTGACATGATTTTTCTTTCATGGGGATAGTTTAAGGCCTGGAGAGTAACATAGGCTTCTTTTTATCCTGGGAGAACATTTATATTCATGAGGGGAAATAAAAAGTTTTATTAAAATAACAACGCGGGCGAAGCTACAATTATTTGGTTGTTTCTCCTTGTTTCACATCGAACGGAACCAATGGATTGACATGTTTTTTTTGCGGTGAAAGTTTAATGTCTGGAGATTGACATTAGTTACTTTTTGTATCGAAAAACATCTTATTCCGACAGGAAAAAGGTAATTACAATAATAACCACGCAGGCGAAGCCACAGAAATTGTTTGTTTGTCTTTCTTTCACATCGAAAGGAATAAATCTATTGATCAATTGCATTCAGGTTTTTTTTTTCTAAAAAGCATGATACTTTAAATATTACGATCCAGCTTACGGGCTAATAAGCATTCAGGTTGAAGTACAGTTATATACATAAGATATAGTATATTTTGATAATTGTACAATACTATGTACCTTCTTGCCAAAACACGATGTAGTTTCTTTGCAAACGCAAAAATAGTCCAAATAATTAGGAAGGAAGGAATATGCCCGCGGGGATGACAGCGCACAAGCGATACTATATATTGTCAGCGTACGTACAGGCTACGGTCACCACCTAATGTAAACAATCTGAGGCGTATGCTTGCTTCCCAAGGTAGTAATATTAAATAGGTATTATACAACTTAAGACTTTAACACTGGAAAAATTGTTTACCGAGAGGGGCACTAGCAAATATTGTCTATTCTTGATTCTGTGGTATTGTTCAACTGTTAACGAAACCGCTCACTAGATGGCATGTGTGATTTTCGCTATTACATATTACTAAAACGTTAATTAAATAAGTTTTATTATCAATAAAGAAAATAATATAATATTTTAATGAAATATAATTAGTTTGGAATATGTATATAAATAATAAAACCTACAATCTATAAGTGCGCCATCTATGTAAAGTCGATGATATTAAAACAACATGCCACGTTTTATGCGATATTTGCCGCGAAAAAAACAGTTTGAGACAATGAAGTATTTTTATTACATCACTATACCAGGAGTCAAAATGTTTCATAAGTTTCGTTTGAGTATTTATTATAGCAGTATCGTCTATTGCACTTTTCGTTGTTACTTCAAAAACAAAACAGCGTACGTATGTTCTTTGTAAACGTATCATGGTTTTATCACACAGCCTGTTCAGGTTCTTTAAATAAGCATCTATATTGTTGTCCCATTTATATAAAAAAAAAAAAACATTTTTACTAAAGGAAAGGAATTTATGACCAGTTTTAGCTGACTAAATCATTAAATAAAATCATTTCATGAAATGGTCAACCGCCACTAGTATAAGCAGCAATACTGTCCATAGTGTCCATACCAATGAATAAGCGACTCTATTCCAATAGAGTCGCTATAATAAGCTATCTATTCAGTTATTGAATCGCAATAAGAGATGGTGGTAAGGGGGCAGGGGTCCTACCGCCGAAGTTGAAACCGATTTCCATCGGATTTTTTGATCACGAAAATAGATTATAAGTTTAAGTTACTGACAAACATTTTCAGCTTAGTCAGTAGAGCTCTATGGTTTCTACCAGTTAAGCTATCTTATCTTATCTTAGAGTGGGTCCAGTGCTGCAGCACCGGTGACACGTCGACCCTCATGGATCTTTTGTGTTCTCCCTAATCCTTTAGTCACTCTCCCCTGCTTGTCTGGAGACATGTTCCATGTACTACGTACTGGTAGATAAAAAAATATACCTAATTGTAAAAGACGTGTCTAAGTGCCCGCGAGGGCCCACAGAATAAAGAATTTTGACTTTTACTTTGACTTTGACTTTGACTTCAGTATATGTACATAGTACCAGTTAAGCTAAGTACACAGATCTATTTATTTTAAATCCTTTGTTGTCTTTTTCTTTTGTTTTGCCACAGGATGTGCATAGATATCAATATGACCACGAGGACATATATATCCTCGTAGTCATACTGGTATGACAATTTAGTATGACCGACCGACGAGGAAACGGGGCAATTACCGCCAATCTAAGCTAAAGTTTGATTTTCGCAATCAAAAAATCTGATGGTAATCTACTTAAGCTCCTGCCGTAGGGCCCCAGGTCGATAACTCCCATCAAATCCTTGGTCTGCGGTCCAGATATAGACCATAGCAAGGTATCGAGTTTAGTATAAAAATCTCGTAAATCCACTAATTTGTCTCACTTCCCTAATTTGAATGAATGGTGTAAACATCCACGTAGCGAAATTAAACTCACAGTATAATGAAGTGACCACATTTATCTCAATTTGAGACTCAAGTTGGTTTATTAGGTACGTATTAAGTTGTGCAAAGTTTGCGGTTGGGTCGCTTGACTCACTCTACTGTTTGACAGTTTTCGGATGGCCGTAAAGTTGAAAATACGGGCTTATTTGCTGGTATCTTTCCTAGGAAATCTTGGGAAATTGTGTTATTGAAGAGTAGGTACAGCCCTCCGAAATAAGTCTTTTTTTTAGATAGATGGATCAAGGGCAATAATTTTGCACTATGTACTCTTACCTAGTGATTGGGTGCAGTACATAGTTTCCAAAGACTCTGCTGTGCTTTAGCGACTAGGGTTGCCAGATCGAAAAATCTAAATATCTGCATAACATTTCAAAACGATACGTATAGGTATTTGTCGGGAGTCTGAACATCACATGAAATATCGGGAGAATCGAGTCGATTCCCGACCATCTGGCAACCCTACCCTAGTAACGACACACACGACACGTTCCTATAACTGTATCACACTGTATAACTCGTAGGTTTTGTTGATTATAATGAAACTTATAGTTTCTGTGTTTTATTTCACCATTTTAGTTTAAAACTTTATTGATATAGATATATTTTTCGCCATATTGTTTTTCGCTGCGGTATCATTCGCTGTGCTGTCAGTCAGATAGAGGATACGGTATATTTAAAGCGAATACTATATACTAATATTAATATATACATGGATACCGTGATACGTATAGCAGTATGTATAGCTCTAAATATATAATACCTGCTTAGTGTTGTGATGTAGATAAGGGGCAATCGAGCATATAGGCATATATGTATAGGTCACCTGGTGGGATCAACAACACCAAGGCCAAGGCGTCGCCGATCCGTTGACAGCCTTCTAAGGGAAATATAGACTTGTTCTTGAAGGCTAGCATGTCGAAATTGTTCGGAAATACCGTTGAGGATGTATGATGTGAGTGATGTCTTCAGATACTAGGGTTGCATAAATACACTCGTAGTAGTACGGGCGTCCACGTGGTACATCGTCATTGTCGTCCGTCACTATTGCAACATTTAGCCCTAGGTACCAGGGACGCATAAGGCAGAAGGCAATTTATAAAACGCAGATTAATACCACTTGTCGAATCGATGTTGCGAAAGTCGGCTATCCTTATTTATGTATTTGGGGGTGTAAGTAGCTCCACGATCTTTAGACCCAATCACCTGCACATTTTGCACTATGCCGACTAGTGACTCTGGCAAATGAGAGATTTGAGGTGTAAGATCAACATCTTTGAACCAAAGCCAACCTCACTTGCACTTGGTGCATCATGCTGACTGACAAAACGAAAAAATCTCTGGCGAAAAGAGAGTTATGGCATAGCATATTTTTTAAGCTGCCCGACTGTGGAATTACCTCCACCTCACAGAATACCGCAGCCAAATAACAATTCCTTTGGGGGTTGTTGTGTTTCTGCGAGTGAGTAAGGTCACCAGAAAGAAAGAAAGACAGGAAGGAGCATAGTGGTGATTGCTTTCCGTCAGGTGACCCACATGCTCGTTCGCCCCCACTCATATAAAAAGAAAGAGATAGGACATGTCGTGCCCGACTGGTGAAGTATCTTCACCTTGCAGAAGTTCGCAGCCATTTATGCGTGATTTTTTTTAATAATTATATTAATTTATAAGAGGGGGGCAAGCGAACATGTGGGTCACCTGATGGAAAGCTATCACTACATAGAACATAGAAATCAGCAACACCAAGGGGTCGCCAATCCGTTGCCAGCCTTTTAAGGGAAATATTGACTATGTTCTTGAAGGCCCCCATGTCGTATTTATTTGGGAATACTGCTGAGGGAAGTTGATTCCACAACTTCACGTAGTAGATCGCCAAATATCAAGATGATGTGCATGGAGTACTAGACAACTGATAAATGTACTTAAATACATTTTTTTTTGTAAATATATACTTATAATACATAGAAGACACCCAGACCAAGACAGTTCATGCACACAAATGTTTGTCTTGTGCGGGAATCGAACCCGCGAACTCGGAGTGAAAGTGTCCATTGCTAACCATTCGACCACCGAGCTCGTCATCAATCAAGTTATATATCTCGTATGTGCTTAGTATATGACTGGCTGAAGCGTGTGTGTGAGACATAATAACATCTAACACCTAACATCCATGTCAGGACACCAATATTACTAATATATGTCAGTCACCATCCATCAAGAATGCACCGCAGCATTCCGATAGCGGAGATTAGTTTCCTAAACATATTTTGACGTGTTTACTCGTACGTCTTTAAAATTGTTTCCATAGGGAGGCAATTCCAAAAAACGAGGTATTCAGTTTGGTCTTGCAGCCACATATCTATCATTTCCATCCAAAATTCAATCACACCACTGGATAGATGAAGGATCAAAGAATTTATTACGCTAAGTAAGGATGGAACATCACGTGCGGGGGAGGGGAGGGATGCGCTGCCATTTTGTGATATTTAACCGACTTCAAAAAAGGAGGAGGTTCTCAATTCGACTGAATATTTTTTTTGTATGTATGTTATTCTTTATCTTTGCGAATTGTGAACCAATTTTCATAATTCTTATTTTATTTGAACCAATTTTCATGATTGCAAGGTGGTCCCATATTCACCAAGTCAGGATCTGATGATGGGATGCCAGGGAAATCAAGGGAAACCCTTAAATTTTATAAGCACGTATGGTCAAAATCATTTTTTTTTTTTGAAAGGGTAATTGCGAGGTGGTTCCATATTCACCAAGTCAGGGTCTGATGATGGGATCTCAGAAAAATCGAGGGAAACCCTTAAATTTGCCATATGTTAGCCGGCAGAATAAAATAGTGCCACTCCATTGCTCTGAACTGGATGTCGTACAAGGCGACTAAGGAATCTTGTATCACGCGATAACTTTTCTCCCGGAAGACGGGCAGCAGCGTCTGCCGGGGTATTCCACCAATAAGCTGCGCTCGCCAACTGAAGTCGGTTTCATTTTTTTTTTTAAATCAACTTTTATTTTAGTTTCATATAACGTATTCACGTAGAACACGACCGTGTCTATGACACAGGCACAACCCATTTCATTTTCGTTAGAGTTAATGAAATTAGAGTTAATGGAACCCTCGGTGTGCGAATCCGACTCGCACTTGCCCGGTATTTATTTTTAGGGTTCCGTACCAAAAGGGTAAAACGGACCCTATTACTGAGACTCCGCTGTCCGTCCGTCCGTCCGCCCGTCCGTCTGTCACCAGGCTGTATCTCATGAACCGTGATAGTTAGACAGTTGAAACTTTCACAGATGATGTATTTCTGTTGCCGCTATAACAACAAATACTAAAAAACAGAATAAAATAAATATTTACGGGGGCTCCCATACAACAAACGTGATTTTTTGTTCGTTTTTGCTCAATATTAATAACGGCAACAGATGACGCTTGAAATATTCACAGAATATTTAGTTATTGTATATTCACTCGTACTTGGGCGATTTTTTTATATTATCTCAGCGTAGTGGCTCCGCTTCGCCTGATTGCAAGAGAAAAGAGGAGCCCAAATTGCAGCGGCAACTGATTAAGACTCGACGACATGCGACAGTGTTCTGTCAGACACGGCGATGCTGGCCCGCTGCCAAAAAAAAAATGGTGATTTACAAAAAAATTTGACTAAAATGAACGATTTTAAAGTCAAGGCCTGCCTTACACAGCCTGAATACGTCCCAGAAACTGAATTTCAATGAAGTTTCTTAATTCCAGAAGCATGAAATTCCATACATAACACCATCAGGGGCCTTACCACTAGCTCTAAACGCAGGAATGGAACTGATGAAGCAGGAATGGAAATGATGGTTGCGTATTTATCAATGAATTTCATTCATAAATTCGCAACCATGATGGTTCCATTCCTGCGTTTAGAGCTTGTGGTAAGGCCCCAGATCGATTTTGATGACGTTTTATATGCATATTATTAAGTAGGTCTGAGAATAGGTTTTTGTCTATTTTTTTTTTGACTAAAATAATCCTAAGAATAATTTATATGGCAAAACAACGTTTGCCGGATCTGCTAGTCGATCTATACATTTCTAAGGAGCGAACTCAAACACAACGGAATTTAGATTCTTAAATTCCAGGGTCCTCTCGCCGAAGCTGAAGTATATTACAATCGAATATTTTGATTAGAAAAGTAGGTCGTATTTTTAAGCTATTGGCAAACATCTGCAGCTTAGCCGGTATAATTCCATCGTTTCTATCAGCTAAGCTAAACATAAATAGCCTAAATGTAAGTTGAAATTTGGTGATTTTCGCAATCAAAGTATCCGCTGGTAACCGGCTTCAGGTTTCGGCGGTAGGGCTCCAGTTTCTGAATTCTGTGACAGAATCCGACTGTGTAATGCCGACCTAAAACAGTATTCCGCAAACTGTGTGCCGCGGCGCACTGGTCTACCAAGGATGACCTCGGTACCTAAGTATTTTTCTACGCTCCGTCTATTTTGCTTTGTGACATATTTGATAAAAATATTCTCTATTATAATTTGTTTTCAATCAGCAGTCAGTCAGTCAGTCTGACTGTTGTTTTCAATGTGAACGGAACATATTTAACAGACAGATGTCATTATGTCAAGATGACATTTGTCTATTCTCTGTTTCCGGTTCCGTACCTCATTCTCTTCACCCTTTTGTCTTGTAATGAGCTCGCTCCATATTGTTTTTATTTTATCATTGACATTAATCCAAAGTAATCATAAAAATTGTTCGTCATTATTTGAAATATATTTGTGATGTATCGAGGTATTTATTTTGGAAATATAATGCCGTAGATATTGGGTACATATTGTTTTACTGTACCACCGCACCTACAACTTGCCAACACCTCGTGACATACCAGCGCTGCATCTATTCTGCCCAACAATATTAACCTTATTTTTCCGAGGCACACCAACTAAAAGTGATTTTTCATGTATAGTGTACGTCTACCTCCAAAATGTTTTGTTTTCCTAGATGTACCTTAACAGCTTCTACAATCAGCGGAGCGTAGATGAGCAGTAAATCAAAAGTCTGAGTGTGGGCCAAGATTCCGACGACTCACGTTTATCTTTTAAGTGTTATGTTCTTTCTATTTGTGTATGTTGT